>OZ025297.1:7732919-9211252 GCA_964019185.1 Maratus speculifer | reverse complement strand
TCTTTATATATATATATACATATATATATATATATATCGGTGTATATCACTTTCTTCTAGACACGATAACTTCCATAATTATGCTCTTATCTTTTTCAAACTTTTACATAAAATCAAGAGGCATAAAATCTCAGTTAAGTTCGTTAATGGGCAGGAAATAGGGAGGGTTTTTGTGAAAACTGAAAAAACGCGATAACCTCTTAATTAAAATAGATATCGAATCAGTTTAAAGTTTATATTACTTCTAAGAAATGGGCTAAGAGTTTATGCGTGACAGTTTTTTGATTAAGTTAAAAATTTTTGGGAGAAAAAAATTCATAACTTCGTCAATTCTCAAGATATCAAATCCAATAACATTTTTTATAAATGTTCTTAAAATAATCTAAAACTTTTGTATTTAAAAATTTTTGACAGAACCAACTTTTACCGATGAAAAAAATTAAAAACGAAAACAAAAAGGGGGTGTGTGGAAAAGGTAAAAATCCATCTCTTACTCAACTCTTAAACAATCAAATCTAATTAAATTTATTTTACATCTTCTCAATAATATCTACAACTTTTGTATTAACAAGTTTTTCATAGAAACAATTCTTATAGCAAAAATAAATTAAACAAAAATAGGAGTTGGAGAAAAAACTTCAAATCCAAACTGCTTATATTCTGATTCATTTTTAAATTCGTTTTTAATTTTTAACGCATTCAAATGGCAGATAATCTTATTTAGGAGCTATATAATGTGACGTATTGGCCAATTTTTTGATAAAGGCAGAAGTTATTTTTTAAAAGGCTGCCAAACAGGTATTTTGTACAGAATATTTTGTACAGTTATCGTCATTGAAAAATTGAGGAAGTATAACAAATTGCGTTTTTTCGGAGTCATTTTTAAATTCATTTTTGCTCTCAAACCCATCCAACTTACAGGTCCTCTTATTTTGGAACTATATAATGTGACGGATTGGCCAGTTTTTTGATAAAGGCAGAATATATTTCAAAAAAGGCTGCCAAAATGGGCACTTTCACAAAATTTCCTAAAGCGATCATGATTGAAGAATTGTGGATGTATTCAAATAACCAATTGGTTATCTTATGACTCATTTTTAAATCCAATTTTGCTCTGAAACGCAATCAATTGACAGTTTTTTGTTATTTAGGAACTATATAATGTGCGTATTCGTCGATTTCTTGATAAAGGCTGAATATATATATATATTTTTTTAAAAGCTGTCAAAGGGGGCACTCCGCAAACAGATTTCCCAAAGCGATCATGATTAAAGAATTGAGGATGTATTCAATAATCAAATAGGTTATTTTACGACTCATTTTTAAATTCAATTTTGCTCTCAAACGCAATTAAATAATTAAGTTACATGTAAGGTAATTAAATAATTAAGTTACATGTAATTAATTAATTAATTTTATATGCATTAAATGTTAGTTTATGAACGTCAATGATAAAAGTCAAACAATGAATGCTTCATTTAAAAAAAGAATATTTCTTTTTCCATCTCTATTAAAAATTTTAGCTTCTAATAAAAATATATATATATTACACAAAAAATTAATGCATATTGAAACTTTATAATCGTTTTGGAGTTTGCTTTAGCGTATTACCATCCTTTATTTTTATGTTGTATTTTCGAATAAAACGGCAAAATTAGGAGATTGATAAGGTCTTTGCTAAAACTTTAATCTTAAAGCAAATTAATGAGTTGTTTGCACTTTCTTTAAAACGCGCGCATTTAATTAAATGTAAATATTAACCCACTAAAATCCTTTAACTTTAATGTAGAAAATATAATTAATTAAGGAATATAATAGCATTAACCAATGAGTCAGTCGATAAAATGTTCAGAAGATACACTTTTGTTTATTTTTAAATGCATACTCTTTGTTATCGGTACTTTAAGTACAACCATTAGAAGTAACTGAATGTAAAATAACAAATGAGACAAATTACACGAATTCTAAAAAATTTTCTAGAACAAATGTCGAATTTCTACTAAGTATTTTCTACCCGAGCTTGTGCGTATTAGCATAAACTTCACACATTTCCGAAAATAAAATACTTTCTGTCTAAGTTATTTTTTAATAACTTTATCCCCAGCCATAAATTCCCAAAAAATCCTAATAAAGTACATAAGTTTAAAAAAAAAATAATCCAACGCCAGTTTTAAAGAATATATTTTTCACATCAATTTTATATTGCAATTTTACGCAATTTTGTATATTGAAACATAAACTAAAATACTTTTAAAAGAATTTATTAATGTTGTAATTTTATATCTACCCCCCAAAAAATTAGAGAATATTGCTCAAAGTGTAAACTTTTAGCATAAAAATTTCTTGCATAAAATGACATGATTTTTGAGTAAAATAACATTAATAATAATAATAATGCTAACAATTTGCTAAACAATTCCTAACTTTTCTTGTTTGTATTTTTAGAAATACCCTGTTGACACTAGATTGGTCATTTTCTGACGCTTCCACTTGAGCAGCATGTGCAGTGTGTCAAAATAACAGAATATTTTCATGCATTCTTCTACCGTATACGTTTATTTAGTACTTGAAAGCATTCTATTATTTTTTAGTTTTGTGCTTCTTTCTCACGTAACAATATCAAGTCGATGGTCTAGATGATTATAAAAGTGAAGATGAATAGGGGGACTGTACAATAGGGTGGATCGAAAAAAAAATTTTCACAGTGTCAAAACCTACCTATGCAGAAAAGATGTTCTCTTGGATGGAGATTAAGGGAAAAATAATTAAAAAAATTAATTTTAAATTTTACTATTGCCACAATGAGGTTGAATTTCCTAAAAAAAGTGAAAAAAACTTAATTTTGGATAGATGATTTTTGATTCAAAATAATAGTTTAAAAAACTATCCTAAACCTACCTATGAGTAAAAGATGTTATATTATATGCTGAGTATGAGAAAAGTAATTAAAAAAATTAATTTCAAAATTTAAATCTGCCGCAGTGTGGCTCAAATTAATGTATTTGAGCGTTTATACAATAAAAAAATCAATGTTTTTTTTTTTCCCGTAAAATATGAGTTTTAGTATTTTTAACAATCACTGCAATGAGGGGATATTTATTTGATTACAAGATTAAACTTTTAGTTTTTTATTTAACAGCTTTTTTATTATTAAATCAAGAAAAATCAGCAACATTACAATTGCTGATAATGACGTTTGGAATTGAAAATCGTCATGAGATTTTGTTATTCAATTCGATTTTTATAAAACCGTCTCTTATATATGGTCCATGCACAATAGAAAATACTACCTTGATTATTTTGATTATTATTTTTGAAGAATGAGCGTTGCGTGAATAGATATTATTGATAGTAGATGTTATTGTCACTGGAATGTTTGCTGAATTTACTATTGCTTCTGTAATCATGTCGTTACAAAATCCCTCAGATAGTGGAGATTCGACAAATTTTCCTATTTAAATCTATGTAATCCGTCGCAAAAGGTCAAAAGCTAGTAAATGGAAAATATAGATATTACTTAATGTAATGATTATGATTACAGCAGACCGTTTGATTTCACTCGCGCACTTTTAGAAATCATCTACAGACATCAATGAAAATACAAAAAGCTTCTCACATGCAGCGAATATTTTTTTTATTTCATTAGTGAAACATCTGTGCCCAGCCGCAGTTCCGTTCACGCTGCGAAAAGATGACGTAGTGGAACCTCATTGGTGTGCAACTAGCACAAAAACTATTGTAGTGGGCGCTTGAAGATCAGTTCCATATTTCAAATGACACATCCTTTAACATCTATGTTAACAGATATCCTTCACAACCGATCGCAACCAACTTTGTTACATATATATAACACATGACAAAAAATGCACGTCATATTTTCAATTCGTCTGGTACTGTCCCAGAATTTATATATATGTGGCCGATGTATTCGGAACCAAGTTCTTTTTTCAAGCTCAAGTCTGCTTCTATTATGATTTTTCTTCTGTTGTCTTTTTGGGATGTAGTCTTGTCTTTACACCCATTAAAGTTTAAAGAAAATGGCCATGATCATAATCTTTTACAAATGACAAAAACTATAGAGTGGTCTTTGGTTTGTTTTGTCATGCCGAATTTTTTTCTCTCAATAGCATTTGATTCATAGTTTTGTGAGATAATGCCCACATCTTGAAGTGCATCTGATACGATGGTAACACTTGCTTGGTCGGAAATGCCCAAACTGTCCATTATTCTGACTGATGCCAATTTTCGTCACTGTGGTGGTGCAACACTTAGCTGGTCAGCATTTTGGCTTTTCAATGATAGCTGATGACGCAGAAAAGTGAGTTTGATCGCACTACGTCGGTTTAGTTTACAATCAATATTCCTATTCATATTCAAATCTATTGAATTGAAAAAAAGGCAGTGTTTTCGGAAATAGTCCCCAAGACTGTAATAGCTTTCAATATCTTATTTTGTTTTATAAGAATTAAGAAGAGCCCAAAATTTGTCGTGAGACAATTTAATTTTTCTTAAAATGCTGCAGTGGTAAATTATTGAAATTGAATCTCATTTACAGGTCACTTCTAACTTATTAGAAACTCGTTCTCACTGGCAGGAAATAAATAGATATAGACAGATTCCTTGCTTCGGTTATTATTTAAAAACCAATATATAAATTTTATACCGTTTTTGTAATAAGGAGCAGCTACATCGCCAATGTGGTATCAAAGCAAGTCCCAAATAGAGATTAATTCATATATTTTATTTCTATTTATTTATTAACAATGCCACGGTGCAGTAATATTCAAAGTACACCAAGCTATACAATACACAATCAGACAAATCCTTCAGTGAAAAAACTGGAACTGACAGTTTTTCGAAACTTTAAACTTGCAGCAGTATTAAATCTCGAAATTAGTTTTTTTAAACTTTATGCAATATAATATCTCTTACGCAAAGGTAGGTTTTTATTGATATTAAAATGATTATTTTGCGCGAAAAAAAATCAAACCGAAATTAAATATTTTTCTATTTTTTCCAAATTTTATCGAATTTTCAACTTTTTTGTTGCAGTATTAAATTTCGAATTTATTATTTATTATTTTTTTTACTTAACTTCCATACGATATAATATCTTTTCCGCATTGTTGGATTTTAAAAATTATTAAAATAATTACTTTTTGAAAAAAATCACCTAACCAAAATTCGGTCTTTTTTCAATTTATTTCGAAAATTCAACTCTTTTGTGGCAGCATTAAATTTAAAAATAAATTATTTTTATTATTTTTCCCTTAATCTCCATACAATAGAACATCTTTTCCGCATAGGTAGGTTTTGATGAATGGCATTTTTTTTCGCCATAGACAATCGATCCACCCTACTGTACAATAGGGTGGGCCGAAAAAAACTTTTTTTCGACTTTCGATTATGGCGGGTACGGAAAAGTGGCCACTGGTGGCACTCAGTTCATACAAAAAATTTGAGATTTTTTGGACTTTTCCTTACCCTGCCGCAAATGACTTGAAAATTTGCAAAAATGCTGCTTTTTGAACTTTTTTAGCTAAAAAGTTAGAAATGTTAAATTAAATTTTTTTTGGTTGTATTTGCTTGAAAAGGCAGCTTTAACGTGCCAAATGATTAAATAAGTTCTGATAAAGCATTATTTAATTGCTAAGTGTTTTTTTAAATAAGCCGATTTTCATAGTTTTTTCACGTATAACAGGCAAAATATGTATTGGTTTGAATCGTTCGTTAAATTCTCTCTTATTTATGTTCCTTGGTTTTAAAATTTTTTCTGTGCGTCGGTCATATATTTGGGCAGCAGACAGCAGTATAACTCAAAAACAAAGCTGGAAGGTAAGAAGGGGGTAAAATAGAACTCTAAGCGTGCGCAATGTCTCATCGTAATGTTGAGGGAGTGAAGGAAGATGTAAAAGAGAAGAGAAAATTGCGGTAAGGGATTGTTATTATTTTACCATGCTCAAAATCTGCGACATTTGTTCACTGTGGATGTGAAACTTTTTCCTGGAGAGATTCAGTACTTTTTGGATCGTTTGACGTATCATTACAGTGTTTTGTACGTTTTATTACGACGAGCTTAGAAAGGGCTATTATGATGGCAATGTAAAAGACACGCGACAGAATGAAAAGTATCCTTTTTAGGCACCATGCTTGTTGAAATACTTGCAATTGCCAACTCATACTGATATCAATCATATGCCGCTACTACTGGTTGCGAAGCGATATGGCAGAAAAACAAAAACATTCAATATTAGTCAATAGATGGTGTTATTCAAATGGTAGATGAAAAAGTTACCGAAATCTGAATAAAAGCGAGTGTTTTCCCAACGATCAATTTACAAAAAGATTAAAAACTATGAAAAGAAGCATAGATCATTGGAGAAATCTTGAAATCGTATGTGCTTGAAAGTAAAGACAACCCGAGAAGAATTTGTACGAAATGCTGAACCTTTTAGTAGTTTTTAATCTTTTTGTAAATTGATCGTTGGGAAAACACTGGTATGGAAGCTTTTTTTTTCAGATTTCGGTAACTTTTTCACCTGCCATTAAACTATTATTCTAAACTATCACTATTAAAGAAGTGTAGATCATTGTGGAAATCCTGTAATCGGATGGGCTTGAAAGTAAAGACAACCCGCGAAGAATTCGTACGATATGGTGAAACCTTTTTAGTAATTTTTAATCTTTTTTGTAAATTGATCGTTTGGAAAACACTGGTATGGAAGCTTTTTTTCAGAAGCTTTTTTTCAATGGTAACTTTTTCATCTACCATTTTAACAACATCATCTATTGACTAATTTTGGATTTCTCGATTTGCTGCCATATCGCTTCGCAACCAGTAGTTGTGCCACATGATATTAGTATAAGTTGGCAATTGCAATTCTTTCAATAAGCAAGGTGCCCCAAAAAGTATAGTTTTCATGCTGTTGCGTGTCTTTTACATTGCAATGGACCTTCATACTATCCATCTCTAAGCTCGTCGTAATAAAATGCACAAAACATTGTAATGGTACGTCAAATGATCCATAAAGTACCGAATCTCTCTAGGAAAAGGTTTCACGTCCACACTGAACATATGTCGCAGGTTTCGAGAAAAGTAAAATAATAATAATCCCTTATCGCAATTTTCTCTTCTCTTTTATTTCCTTCTTAACTCCCTCAATATTACGATGAGGCATTGCGTACTCTTTGAATCCTACTTCACCCCTTCTCACCTTCTCACCTTCCAGCTTTGTTTTTGAGTTATACTGCTGTCCGCTGTCGAAATATATGACCTTTGACACATAGAAAAAATTTAAAGACGAAGGAACATAAATAAGAGAGAAATCAAACTAATACGTATTTTGCCTGTTATACGTGAAAAAGCTATGAAAATCGGCTTATTTAAAATACACTAAGCAATTAAATAATGCATTATCAGAACTTATTTAAGCATTTGGTACGTTAAAGCTGCCTTTTCAAGTAAATACAGCCAAAATAAATTTAATTTAACATTTTAAAATTTTTAGCTAAAAAAGTTCAAAAATCAGCATTTTTGCAAATCTTCAAGCCATTTGCGGCAGGGTAAGGAAAAGTCCAAAAAATCTCAATTTTTTTGTGTGAACTGAGTGGCACCAGTGGCCACTTTTCCGTACCCGCCATAATCGAAAATCGAAAAAAAGTTTTTTTCGGCCCACCCTACTGTACAATGCATACATATAGTGGTATCAAAAGTTTGGCACTTTTTGATTCCTCTCTCCTTACGATACCATATGTTATCATTCCTCGAAACGCCCATTCCAATAACTCCCCCTAATAATTTTGTATCAGTGTCCAAAAATTCTTTTTATTTTTTCATTTTTTCCCTTATATTATAAGCTTTCAGTGATATAGAGATATGGTTGTACAGTTATTATTCCATAAGATGCTTTTCTAGAAGATGAGAGTAAACCCGGAATCGTCACACTACCGCATTATATAAATAGATAATTGGGCACATTAGCAAATGTTTACAGTGAAACGTTTACTTATATAGTTACAAACGGAAAGGGTTTAGAAGAATATCTTTTTTGCGACTTTTAAAATTTTCTATAATTCGCAGATTTTTTAACGCCTCCACGGGAACTACAAGTCGTAAATAAAAAAAACGTGACTTGTAATTTACTTACCTTTATTTAAATTTGCAAAATATCTGTGATTTCCAGTTATTTTTTCAGGATTTTTCATTCTTCATGAAAAAAATTAATAAGACAACTTCATATTAATGTTTAGCACCCCCAAAAACATCAAGTAAGGCACGAAACACCATAACATCAGATATGTACACTTTAAAAGCGTACACTAGTCACGCGGTAAAAGCTGAGCGCTAGTGTAAAGTCTATGGGGACGTTCTTTTCAAATATCTCGTTCAAATTTTAATATTTTTACATGATTTTTTTTGCATAAAATAGTTGAGGACGATCCAGAACCGGCCTAGTTTTTACGTTTTCGATTTTGGTTATATATATTTTATATTATGATAGTTTCAGTTTCAGAACCGGTTTAAACCGGTTTTGAAAATTAAAGTATTTAAAAAAAATCTAAAACCAAAATTGAAAAAAAAACTAGGCCGGTTGTGGATCGTCCTCAGCTATCCTGTAAAAAAAAATCATCTAAAAATATTAAAAATTAAGCGAGATATTTGAAAAGAACTCCCCTATAGACTTTACATTAGCGCTCCGCTTTTACCGCGTGACTAATGTACGCTCTTAAGCACTTTTCTAAACTTATTTTACTGGACTAGAAGTCAGCGAAAATTTTAAAATTCATATTAAATACATAAAAAAGCGAGGTTTCTAAAACAAAAATTACATTATAAATATATTACATATAAATTATTTATAAAAAATTACATTGAATTTTTTTTTATTATATCATATATCATCCAAAATATCTTTCAGCAAAATAATATAACAATATAAATCATAAGTTTCATTACTATAAAAACATGTTTTTTTAATGCACTTGTTTTATATCAAAGTTTAATATTTATAATTAAGTTTCAAATTCATAATGAAGCTGAAAACAAACTCGGTATTATATTCTTAATATCTCTTTCACCTAATTTGATTTTACTTTGGAAAATGATTTGAAATTAACTCCATTTCAGATAATGTTATAAAATTAATGTCACTTGGAAAACTTTTGCATAAATAGTACTTTTAATTGAAATATATCGAAGTGAAGTAATATTTCACATGTGCATTAAATATGTGATAATTGTTATTAAACATGTAATTAAATTTAAAAATCAATATCTGAAGGAAAATATTTTCTGATAATATGTTTAATGTTCTATTATCTTTCGCTATAATAACTGTATATTTTACCTGAAAGTTTTATAGCCTTTTATTAAAAGTAGCTAACAGTTAATGCACATTTGAATGTATTTATTAAACTGATTCTGCAATCGACAGTAGGAGAAAACTGGGTACGTTTGAAAAAATTTTTAGAAATCAATATATTTCTTATTTAAATTATATTTATTGCGTTTTAAATATTAAATAATAAAAACAATTTATTTTTTATCATATAAACCAAAAAATAAAGGTTTCCATGCAAATTAAATAAGTTGTAAGGCTTTAAAAAATTGGAAGATTTCTGTTCAAACCTGCCATATGCAGGGGTACCTTTGAACAAGTAATGGGCACCTTTAAACAATTGAACAAAATATAAAAATGTTGATAGTTTTTATTTAAAAAAAATTGCATATGTTTCAGAAATATAAAGTAGTATGAATAAAATTAAATAATTAATATTGGGATGTTTACATTTTGCCCTTATTTAGCCAATTTTTGCAGCCAATATTATGAAAATATTGGGGTTTCATTTTAAATATAATCAATATAACGCCAATATTATACAAATGTTGGATTTACATTGGAAATATTTCTAATGAAATCCCAATATTTAATCAATATTGGCGTTCTATTGACAATATTTCCAATGAAACCCCAATACTGGCTGCAAATATTAGCTAAATAAGGGCAAAATGTAAGCACCCCAATATTGGAGCAATATTTCCCGCCAGTATTGCGCCAATGTGTCAATATTGCTCCAAGAAGTAGCCAATTTTGGCCCAATATTATTTGGCTACTGGGGTATAATCAAAGTTGGTATAGTATTGAATTAATTATATTATCGTATTCGCATGTGTAACTACTTTTTTAAATATTATAATGTACGTATGAGATGGGAGACAGTTTTGGGATTGGAACATCCAACTAGTTTGTAAAGTGTTTGAGTCTGTAAAAATACATTGTTCACTGTAACTTTGAGTTTTCTAAATATTTGTATTAAAACTACTCATTCTTCATCTTATATTAATTTTTTATTTATTTTCATATATAATTTAAACGTTTTTTATGACTTTGTATGCACAGATATTGGTTATTGATTTAATAATAAAATATTATCGTTTCTCTGAATTTAAAAATTACAAAATGCACGCTTCTCAAATAATCAAAAATCGTGCATATTGCAAGATTTATTGATGTTTCTTAAAGCTATTTTTTTTTAAATCTCTTTTAGAAAAATATCGGGATCTTATTTTTAATTCCATTTCTTCCAAATTATAAGCGAAAATATTATAAAGGTATGAATAATGATATTCTCTGTTCTATTAATAAGATCTTGCGAAAATGAATATATATTTCAGACTAATTAAATGTAAATATTACGATAAGTAACTTTATGCACTATTAAACAAAAATATAATGGGAAAGAATTAAATAAAATTCACTTATTTGATTGATAATATGTCGAAAATCATTTATAAATTTTTGAAATTCTCAAATTCAAATACAATGTGAAGTTAATATACTTTGTTAAAACATTTTAGTGGAAGTACATACAATCATGTTTTAGTATTTTATTTTTATTTTATTCGAATGTTTCACTAAACGAACGTTGTTATATACATAAGAAACATAGTGATTACATATATGTAATTTAACGTGATTTTTTATCTGTTTTTCAATTAAAATTTCAAACGTAAGACAGCTTGGAAATTATCTGTTGTACATAATTTTCATTTTTTATATTCTGTTAAAATACAAATGCCGCAGATTTTTTGGAAAAACTTCTATTGAAATATTACCTATATATATATTTATTTATTTATTTACTATCTATTTTAAATGTCCCTTGTATCTTTAGATATTTAGAATCACGTAAGAAATTGTTATAATTTCTTTAAAATACAAATACATTCATACATACAAATGAACTGTCAGGCAATTTTTTACACATATCAAACTGCACAATATCAACAATTTCATTTAAATAATAATATTTTAATAAAATGCCTCCATCATATTCAAATATTTCTAATATCACAAATATAAAATAAATAACTGAAATAAAATAACGAATAAATCTTCGGTCATAAAATAAGATTTCAGCTTTTTATCAAATAATATATATCTGTGGATCCTTCGAAGAATGCTTCTTAATGCCAATTAATCTTTTGATAATCCTTCTCTTATAATGGTATCGCTTTTTTTCTTTTTATTTTGCCTCGTTCCACCAATCAAGTGAAACTTTTATAAAGGTATTAGCAGACATATTCTCTCTTCTATTCATTAAATCGCCAGAAAATATTTTTGTAAAAAAAAAAACAAATTAAATATATATCTCAGACTAATTAAATATAAATAATGCAATTCAAAGCTTTATGGGCTTTTAAACATAAATACAATAATAAAGAATTACATATACTGAATTAAATTTCACTAAAATAAATCTCTATGTATAGTTTATATTTTATTAAACATTCATTTTCATAAAATTTAATTTCAACATTGATATTAAATGAAAGTGAAATTTCAATATTTTGCTAAAATATTTTATTAAAAATATGTTTTGAATATTAAATTTTTATTGAAATTCAAAAGTAGCAAAAGTAACATAAATAGAAAATATTTAGAATTATTTTTATACTTTTTTTATTTATTATTATTATTATTATTATTAATATTATTATTATTATTAAGTGAGAATACAAATGCCCTTCTCCATGTGGACAATGGGCATTTGTATTCAGTATGTATACAAATGTCCATGTAGACTTCTGCACAATTTTCTATTGAATTATTACGTTTGTTGTCATATATACATTTGTTTAATTTA
This sequence comes from Maratus speculifer, assembly GCA_964019185.1. NCBI lineage: Eukaryota > Metazoa > Arthropoda > Arachnida > Araneae > Salticidae > Maratus > Maratus speculifer. The sequence goes on along the minus strand of OZ025297.1, from coordinate 9,199,105 downwards.
CAATCAATTTTAATTGTATTTCATATCTTTATATATTTAGATTTTCCTAAGAGAACGTTATTGTTGTGTCAAAATGCAAATAAAATGTTTACACACATACTAAGAAACTGCCAGAAACTTTAACTTATGTATCGGCATACGATCAACATTTACAATACAAAATATAGCATTTTAATAAAGGAATGACGTGATATTCCAAGAAATTCTTATTTCACAAATATGAAATAAATTAATAAAATTATACAAAGTTTATGTTTTTCTCATTAATAAGATTTTGGATATAGATAAAACATATATGAATGTCTGCTTCGAACAATGTATCTTAATGCCAATTAATATTTTCATAATCCTTTCTATAATAATGCATTTCCGTTCTTTTTAATTCGTTTCCTACGGCAAGTAAAGTCGGTACTACTCTGTTAGCCCGTCGACCGATTTCGCCAAATTATGCAAATCTCCAAACTAATAGCCAAATTTTACATATTGATGTAATTTTTATTTTAATTAACAACAACAACAAAAAAAAAATAGTAGAATATTAATAAAAAGTCGAAATGAAACTCAATGACGTTTTAAACACGTGTATCGTATTTAATGTCATTGAATGTGACATTCACGATCATTCATTAATCGCATTTAATCTTATAGTTTGGCGATAGTATTTTGGTCGACGGGATAACAAAGTAGTACCGTAAAGTCAATATATTAGAAAGGTATTAAATATTCTATACCGTGTTCTTAATAGCATTATCAATAAATGTTTATGAAAACTGCATTTAAGGGAACGCCGTACCTTTGAAACCATCTCTTTAATTTTGAGTATTGCTGTCACATATGGGGTGACGCAATAATTAATTCAAAAAATTACATAAAATTTTAAGAAATTTTCTGGAGCAGCTTATTTTATTACTTTTTTATTTACTTATTTTTTATTTTTTTATATATTACTGTTATATATGAATGTTATGTTTTTTATATATGAATGTTATGCTTCGATTTTTTTTTCAGATTCATTAGAATATGCTACATAAAAATTTGTATGGATTTTTAGATGTATGGAATTTTACATTTAATATGATAAAGTTTTTCTCGTGTATATGAAGAAAATGAAGGATATCCAACAAACTGATAGTTTAAATATATAAAAAATAAATATAAACTAAATAAAAAAAATAAAATAAATAAAAAAAAATAAAAATAAATATAAATGTTACATACATACGCATAAATGTTAAATAAATCATCGAGAACAAGTAAAAAAAATAAATATATATTAAAATTAGCAAAAAAAGCCTTTTTATTTTTCGAAAAAGTTATAAACATATGAACATGAAGTAAAATCTTCACTTGACTAACTAATTGTGCTGGATCAATTGTCAAAATTTAGAATGTCGCGCGATATAACTTTCGAATAGATAAAAATACCTATTCGATAGGTAAAAATGATGTATCAAAATATTCAGAGTTAAAAAAAACTTTCAGTTAATATTAAAAGAAATCGATAATTTGATAAATTTCAAGTTTTCTGTGTCCTTTTGAAATATAATATACTTTGAAGTATAATACTCTGAAAATATAGTTAATAAGATCTATAAAAATGAGTTATTTTTAAGTAATCCGTATTTATAGATTCTCCGTAGAATAATTATGTATTTTTAAAACTTTTTTATTGAAATTTAAATTTAATTTTCATAAGTGGGTAGATATTAAATATTATAATTGTATTTCAATGATTGTATGCATACAAGTATAAATGTCTGAGGTTTGACATTTTTTTATACAGAACAATTAAAATATCTGCTGATCATACATATAACATTTTTTGTGTTTTTCAATGTATTTTAAAATTTTAAATATTTGAAAATATGCCAGTTTGCTAAAAAAAAAAAAAAAAAAAATAAAAAAAAAAATTCTAAGGATTGTAATAGACTCTCAGTCAAATGAACATGTAAAATAAGGTAACAAATCAATTTATCATCGATGTTGTTTTTATGAAAAATAAAATGTATTTACGAAATATTTGTTGATACTTCCATTGGTGTTAAAGATGATGTGTAAATTAATTTTCTCACAATAACTTTATTAAAAATACTGTTATTTTTTCATTTCATTAGCATAATTTATTTATTTGCTTAATGAAAAATGAATGAGGTATAATTGTGTTTTAACTCTTATTAAAGACAACTTTCATGTGTATTATTGCCGTTATTGACACTACATTATGTTTTTTTATTAATAGGTAAAAAAGCCGTCTGGGAAATACCAGGAGGGACAATAAAATATATTTATTAAATATAATGGAATGGTTCGGTTTTACTGCTCTTTGTTGACTTTTTATTCCTAAAATATCTCCGATTACAAGACATGAAGTGACAATATAATCTAAGACGACAATCCTGGAAAATCCAAGGAACCATTTATTTCTATTAAGATCATTTGCAGACAGAATGGCATTAGAAATAGTCAGTTGAAAGACTATTTTTTAATGAACCTGTTGCAAGTTGTTAATTGAAAAAAAAAAGAAAAGAAATTTCAATTCAGTTTCAAATTAATTAGGATTTATTAGCAAAGATTTTTATTTCTCTCATTATTACCATTTTTTTTGCCTTGTATCAGTTTTTGGATGACTGCCAAACTAGACTGTTACTAGTTTTAAACAAGTTGGAAATTGCACGTGAAGCGTAGCAAATGAGGTGTGTTCGTAGGATAACGAAGTTTTAAAGTGTTCAGACCTTGCTGATATAGTAGCGCGTACTTTGGATACAGTATAGTGGTCGAAATCTTTGTGTTCCTGTATATATGCAGGGAGTAATTTTTATTATACATTATTAACGTATATCTTATTCATAAAATGTGAAGTAGTTTAATATAATTAAACACGCCCCAAACATTATTTAGTGGAATAAATTTGTGTGGCCCTGTAATTTAATAATAAATATTCTTTGCATCACAGATTGTACAGAATGTATATTTTAGTACATACTTCATAGATTCATGTCAATTTTATTATGTTCAAATGAGTGTAACACCATTAAAATGCATTTGAAAATTTTTTTCCCATTGATCGTAATGTAACGGAATCCTTTTGATTGTCCCTGTAATTGATCTATCCATCCGATTTTCATAAAATTTCAAATAACTTGACAAAATTATGTAATAATTATACGTTTAAAATTTCAAAAGATTAAAATGCATTTAAAACTTTTTTTGCCCATTAACCGTAATATAACGGAATACTTTTGATTGTCCCTGTAATTGATCTATACATCCGATTTTCATAACATTTGAAATGACTTGACAAAATTATGTAATAAATATACGTTTTAAATTTCAAACGATTAAAATGCATTTGAAACTTTTTTCCCCATTGACCGTAATGTAACGGAATCCTTTTGATTGTCCCTGTAATTGATCTATCCATCCGATTTTCATAAAATTTGAACTAACTCGAAAAAATTATGTAATAATTATACGTTTAAAATTTCAAACGATTAAAATACATTTGAAACTTTTTTCCCCATTGACCGTAATGTGACGGAATATTTTTGATTGTCCCTGTATTTGATCTATCCATCCGATTTTCATAAAATTTGAAATAACTCGGCAAAATTATGTACTAATTACGTATTTTAAATTTCAAACGATTCGGTTGAGTAGTTTTTGCGTTGTTATATGCGGACGGACAGACAGACAGACGGACGGACTGAGCGACAACAATATGTGCTACGTATTTACATAATTACGAATGCACCTAAAAAGCACACAAGGCTGCAACAACATGCACCGCACTTTATAAGTAATACTGTTAGAAATTTTAGTGCAATTTAGAATTTTTTCGTTTGTTTTGAAATTATTACATAAATTTCTTAATTATTTGGAATTATTGGTATTTTAAAAATGTACCTGATCAACTGAGACAAATTGTTAAAAATAGAGATTGATTTTACAGAATATATTAAACGCAAATATATCATAATATTTATATGATTTGATTAACAATATGAACCTGCATTTTGGCTCTGTATTCAGGGTTCGCACAGTTCTACCACTAAATTTAAAAAATATATTTGAAGTGTTTCACTGCAGAAAAATATCGTAAAATCTGTGCTAAAAATAATCTTAAGATTATCTGAAGAAATCGCCACTTTCTACAGATATTCTACAGAAGTTTGAAGAAAATTTGCAGACTTAGCTTTATCTCTTAAATATCTGCTGAATTTTTAAAGATATTCTTAAATATATCTGCAAAATGGGCCAAATACCTTCGAATTTCCCACAGATTTTGGGCCAAAAAGCTATAGATTTTCTACAGATTTTTTTAGTGGGGAATGTGGGGATTACGAATGTTGTTTAAAAATTATATGTAAATTTTCTTATTTTTAATAGTGGTGCCAGAGTCCTTGGAAATTCCAAGGAGTGTGCGAACTTTGTGTATTGAAAAAATATATTTTCATTTCACTTTATACATATGTTGTTGTTACATGTTTTATATTAAATATATGTGGATCACACACGCCAAGAGATACCAGTGACAAAATTTAGATTTCTTGTAAATTGATTTTAAAGTTGAGAATCGATTGAGTAGTGACTTATATTTTATTATATATTATTACACTGACTTATATTATTATATATTATGACTTATATTTCATTATATATTATATTTCATATATAAATATTTTAGTAATTGACTAAACTAGATTAAACATGTTAAGAGTTGAGGCCCCTATCCTCGCTCAAAGAAACGCTCGCTAGCTAATGCTATTCCTATGGGGAAACATTTTTCTAATAGCTCTTTCGCATTTTGACATTTTTGAAAAAAAAAATTTCCATCGGATAGCTGAGGTGCATGCCGACAGCGCACCTTTTGTACTTTTTTTATTTTGGTTGCAGATATTTTTTACAAAGTTAGTTTCACTTTCAAAACCGATTTGGAAACTGAAAGTGCTTAAAAAAATATCTGCAACCAAAATCAAAAAAGGAAAAAAGGTGCGCTGTCGGCATTCATCTAAGCTATCCAATGCAAAAAAAAAAAAATTACTGAAAAATGTCAAAATGCGAAAGAGTTATTAGAAAAATGCTTCCCCATAGGAATAGCATTAGTTCGCGAGCATTTCCTCGAGCGAGGACAGGGGCCTTAACTCTTAACATGTTTTGTAGATTAAACATGTTAAGAGTTAAGGGTTTCCGGGACTCAAAAATCTTCAAAATTTCTAAAAAAAGTGTTTCATTAAAAAAGTTTGTTTGGGGAATAAAATGGCATTTTAATCTTATTTCTATTTTAATTAGAAGAAGAAAAATCGATTTTTTTCCATACGTTTTGTTTTCGAAATCTAGGTTTCAAGGAATAGTTATCATGGGAATGACATTTTATAATACCAAGTTCTTTTTCATGATATGATTTTTTTTTACAATTTCAATTGTTATTCAATTGATGCCAAATTCAATGTTATTCAATGGATTTCAATTGTTATAACTCAGGAACCGTTAAAGATAAATGTTTTAAACTAGTAACATGTTTTTTATTAGTATTCTACTTTAATGTTGTTTGCAAATTTATAATATACTTTTAAAAAAAGGATTTTTTAAAACCATAGTTACATTTTTTTTCGAATTTTTACTTAAAATATTTCTTTTTGTTTTTTAATTACTCTTTTTTAAAAATTCTGAATCAAAATTACAATTTTGATATCCCTGTTTATTTAAAGAGTAAAAAAATGAAATTCTACAAATAATGTCTTGAGGTATAACGATTTTAAAATACTCCACTTTTTAAATACTTTTTTTAATTTAAAATTAGAAAAATATACATGAGAAGTTTTATCGTGTGATTTAAAAAGAGGAATATGGTTAATAAACACAAAAAATTTCAAAATTTTGACTCAATATATAAAAATTATTTTAAAATGTGTCCAGGACCTGTTTAAGTAGTTTAAAGGTCTTATATAGTTAACCTTTAGAAACATATAGCCTTATTTCCATACAGAATGTGCACTTAACACAGTTATTTCTATTTTGTCAGATATACTCCTTGTCTTATGGAATCCTCATATATTGTATGCATACTAATTGAAACACTAAACTGAACATATATTATTCATCATCAATAAGACACATTTCTGATTCTTAATTGTAGTTGATTTTGTATTCTGAAGGAATTTCTTTAAAATTTCAATGTTGAAATTCGAAGCCTATAGTTAAAATCTCAAAATTGTAGGAAGCTTTTATAAGAAATATAATAAAATGTAATAATTGTAAAAAAGGTGAAAATTACTCTAATAAAAATATAATTTCAACTAAGTGTACAAAAAAGTAACAGGATTTATATATAGCGACATAATCGCTGATTTGTATTGTCTAAGTTATATTCATTTCGCATTTCGATGAATTACTTATACCAGCGTTTTCACCGTTTACATTTTGAGCTAATCTATTTATGCCATGCAAATCCTCACATTAATGTGAATGTTATTTTTCTAAATCTCATCTCATCTCAGATATTGAATTCGTTAATGATCTTTTCTTTTACTTCTAGTTTAACGAAAAAATCCATATGTATATGAATAAAGTATATATGTATAATAATAAATTATTTCATTTAAATACTCACACGAATAGTTTTATCATTTTTTAATAAAAACAAATAGTTGCTCTAGCTTCTGAATTACAGATAGCCTGATATTTTACCTATATTTTACACAATGCTCATATTAACACATTTTAATTATTTAATTTTTGATAGATGTACAGAAGGTGGCGGAAAGTAATGATTCTAGGTTGCTATTCTGAATTTGTCTCATTTAAGATGGAGTCAGATTATTTCATATTACTGGATTTAATATACATAATCGTAATAAATTTATTATTCGTGTATTTTTGCTGAAGAGTGCTCAAGAAGCTATTGAATACGATCTGAATATTTTAAAAAAAAATTAGTTATAAAATGAACGTACGTCATTTGCTACGACTGACGTAATACAATTTCTGACTTTTTTTAAATGTCGTTTAATAAAACATATTACTTATCTAAAACTCTAATGCTTTTCTTTTCTCATTTTATTAAACTTTTACAGCAAACTTACTGTTCAAGGGCTTTAAGAAATTCATTTCTCTCAAAAAGAATACACATTTCTTTCCCTTTACAAAAATTCTTTTTAAAAATCATTGACTGTATTTATTTAAAGCAAGCTGAGATTAAACTTTGAAAAGTTTCGCGTCTTTGTTCTTTTCTTCTCACAAATTTACAATCAATACATTCTGCAGCAAGTCACTTCTTAAGAAAATTTTCCAAATAAACAAATACGACAGTAACAGCAGTTTCTGTCACAAAGTTTCAATAAATAAATTGAGCATGAGAAAACGTAAATTAATGGAAGATTTATCTAAGTAAAAACTTATTGTTTGTTTTATATGTTTTCTGATTTCTTTTAATATCCCAAGACAAAACACACTGGAAGAATTCTTTTGAATATTTTTACTAAACAAAGTGACGTGACTTTGTTATATTTTAAACAGCATAATTTTTTATAGATGTGTAATGTGTCTCATACGCAAAGCTGTTGATGTCGATGTGACATTTACGGCAATAATATTGAAAAGAGTTTAAATCAATATCAGAAAAACGTTGAATAATATTTTTATTTATTTATTTTTTCTTGGTTTTCTGTTAACATATTTTTCTTTATTTACAATGTAAATAAATAAGTCAATTATTATTATTTTTTCAAAATATTGCAAACGAAAAAACGAAAACTTTTATGGCTGTAGCAACATGAGTGCATTTGCTATCGGTCATTAATGCGCAGTGGAATATGATGGTTTTCCCGAAATTGTTGAGGTAGTTTCTTAAATTGTAAAGCGACTTAACCCTCTAAGCGTTTGGTCCGTAAAATTCCGTTCACTAAGCTCCAGGTTTCACTGCAATATAAGCAAAGTTTATTATAATTCTATAAATTTAATGAATTTTCAAAGCATTGAAGAATGATTAAGACCCTCAAAAATTACATTTATATTCCTAAATAAGATTTTTTATGTAATATTGAAAGAATCATATTTTATTAGCATCTAAAACAAAATGCAGAGAAAACAACATTACAATTTTACCCATTTGCAAGACGCTTGGAGGGTTAAAAATAATTTTAAAATAAGTTTAATATATTTTTAAGAAAATACTTATAACATACATTATTATTACTCAACCAAATTTAGAGTAAAACAAAATACTTTTAATCATATAACGTTTTTACAAATTTTAGGATCAAATTTCATAACAAATTTCTTCCTAAAGCAGGAAATATTAATTATCCATCACATGTAGTATACGGTTAGTTTTATAAATATTTAAAAAATCGAACTTTTTTTTTGAACGGATTTACATGTTTCAGACCCTGGAAATTCCGAAAAACAATTTTTTAGAAAAAAAGAAGAAATTGCCGTCCGTCTGTCTGTATGTTTGTAAACGCTTTATCTCTCGAACAAATTTGAATGAGACTTCAAATTTGGTGTGCATCTAGTACGTAATAATGGGAAATAGCCTATTGAATATTATTACTCGGGGATAATTTTCCGCACTCTCTAAAAATTATTTTTGGTAAAAGGTGTATAACATTTTTCTAATTTTTTTATTTGAGGAGTAAATATAAAGATAAAAAAAACATAAATTTTGCATAAAGAATGAAGTTGATCAGATATTTAGTTGCCGATACATTTGTAATCATATTTTTTTACACCCGTTGATTTTTCATTGCATTAAAAATTCAATTAAAATTTATATTTTAAATATTTTTAAATACTTTTAATAAACTGTTAGTAAAAAGAACTATCAGCTTTAAAGCTATAAGGATCTATCTTTTACGAATTTGGTACCAAAATATTCACTCGTCGACTAAAAAACTGTTGCCAAACTATAAGATTAAATGCCAATAATGACTTATCGTAAATGTAACATTGACATTAAACGACTTACACGTATTTATCACGTCTTCAAGTGATTTTTTATTTTGACGATTTATTTTTATTTTTATAAATATTTAATTAATTTATTTTGTCGTTATTTAAAATAAAAATTAAGTCAGTTTGCATAATTTACGAGTAGTCTGGCAATTTATATAATTTGCCAAAACCAGTCAACGAGAATATCAAATATTACCCACGAATCGAATTAGAGCATTACTGTGCATTCAAAATATTTAAATTATATGTTTGAATATTATTTTTGAACATCAATGTATTTTACAATTAGTTTGCACGTGTTTTACTTTCATATTTCTCATTATGCATATCCATAATGGATCAGTATTACGGTAGCTCCTGACAACTTAGTCTCTGTAAAACATCCATTAACCCTTTCCGGCTCACTACTCTTTAAAGTTGGAATTTACAGAAAAAGAAATAGGCAACCTATTTAGGCCTAGAGAAGTACACAGGTATTGTTTTGTAAAGATTGCACTAACTATTTTAATGATACAGCTGTTGCCCAAATGGTAACCTCCCATAAGTAAAGCATTGATAAGCGCAGTGAGAAGAGCATTGCTGTGAAGCGCATATTACAGTAAAACATTTTACCTATTATTTAAAAACAGTAGAGTTTGATCCCTGTGGTGTTGCCATCTAGAACTCATAAGAAAGATTTAAAGTAGCCATTAGAGTAGTTTTTGAAATATTCACGGAGTTTTTATGTCTCTAAACAGGGGGAACTTTAGGTGTTGCTGACCCGGCAACAATGCGCGTTAAGGGGTTAAAAAACCCCTTTAGAATATAAGTATTTAAAGCATGCAAGGAAAAAACAATGAAAAGCTGCTATTTATTATTTTATTCACCCAAAATTCAAATCATAAAACTCGAAAACAAAATGTATCACTTCTAAAGAAAAATATATTAATAAATAAAAAACAAATACATTTGACAGTAACAGAAGTTTTGTCACAGAAAATTTTGCTGAATAGTATGAGCGAAAAAGTACAAACAAAAAATGGGATTCATCAAAGATTAAAAGAAAAAAAATATTTTTCTTCGATAAATTGTACAAATTTTAATTAACATGACAGAAAAATTTGGAAAATACTTGGAAAAATATTTTTCAGAGTGACATATTTTTAAGCTTTTACAAATCAAATTTTCGTATCCAGCTCCCCCCCCCCCCACTTGCATATTTATATATTTTTTATTTAAAATTAAATAAATTTGCATATATTAATTTTTATCACTGATTTCTTTCATTTATCAGAAAATAAAATCCTTTTGACGTTTTCCCTGTATTTTTTGACGAACGTTTATTTGGGATTAAAAAATTATTGTGAAATACTTATAACTTCTAACTTATTATACTTATGACTTCTGTAAAATATAAGAAGATGGGCTGATAAAGGCCATTTTTCGCCCACCAACACCTAGATGTGACATTCATTTTACTTACCCATCATATGTAGTATAGGGTAAGTCTTGCAATCGTTTTGAAAATCGAATTTTTTTTTTTTAGCGGATTTACACGTTTTAGATAGTGGAGATTCCGAAAAACATATTTTTAGAAAAAAAAAAAAATTGCCTTCCGTCTGTCTGTCTGCCTGTTTGTCTGTCTGTCTGTCAGTCTGTCTGTCTGTAAACGCTCTATCTCCCGAACAAATTGAGATAGAGACTTGAAATTTTGTATGTAGTTAGTATGTAAGAATGGGACGAACTCTATTTAATATCAGCAACCTCGATTATCCGGAACTATTTTTTTTCGGACTCTCAAAAATTTCGTTCTGATGAAAGGTATATAAAAATTTTCGAATTTTTTTGTTCTAAGGCATGGACGTAAAAGGCAATTAAATAACACACATTTTGCATAAAGAACAAAGTCGATCGGATTATTAGATGCCGAGATATTTGTTATAAAAACATGAATAGAGAAAAAAAATCAGTTTAAAATTTTCATTCGCATTTGTAAATTCGCTGGATCTATTATCAAAATGTACAGTACCTCGTAAGATAATTGTTGTATAAGTAAAAAGAAAGCGTAAAAATATTCCCAATTAAAGAAGCTGCTAGTTAATATTAAAAATAGAAAACCTAAAATTGGACCAATTTCAAGGTACTGTGGGTCCTTAACTATTAAAATTTTAATTAAATGAAAGCTATATTTTCAAGAATTACATTTAAACACTCAAAATGCAACGCGTATTTATTTTATACACGTATAAGCAAAAAATAAATAAATACACAAAGACCTACCATAAAAAGCTCAAGTGTGAATCAATTTTTTAGTGCTATTTTGCTATACCACTCACTTTATATAATAGGCAATATGAAGTAAATCTTTAAAAACGTCGTTGAAATATACTATAACATAAAATACCATAAAGGAAAATGTTTTATTGCAAACGATAATATATATTTTCTCTTTTTATTGATATATTTTACTCTTCTTTATCACCTGATACTTACATTGCTTCATGAAAGCCATTAAAACCTTCTTCAGACAGTGATGGATTGCATTTTACGAGTTTAGATGTACTATCGAAACATTTGAAAGCTTCTTTTAATTTATTTTTATTTTTCCATTCTGTAGGATAAAAGACACTATCATACAGAAAATCATTCAGACTTTCTGTTTTATAATTTTAAAAATAGAGTTAATTTTAGAGTTAATAATTTTAAAAAATAGTTAGTTTCTCCCTTAAAAAAGAGAAGCTGCAAAATAGAAAGTTTATTTAGTTATTTATTTTATTTTATTTTTTTGGAGGGAGGAGGGGGGCCATTTATTAGATCAATACTAAATACATTAAAAGACTATAATAAAAGTATTTTTAGTACAGATTTTATTCCTTATAACAGAAAATATTTTTAAAAAAACACAAGAATAAACAATTTTAAGGGAATAACGTTTTTAAACTGAAAGAAAAGCAAAATTCACGAATAAAAATTTAAAAATTATACTTCCAAATTTTTATTTTAGTCGAAATACTGTATCTAAAACACTTTTGCTGTGTGTAAAATCCACAGTTTCTTACAAATAATAAAAACTTATTTCATTGAGAATTATTAAAAAAAATCATAGAGATATCGAATCTTGAAAGAAAAATTTCCTAATAAACAATGTTAAGTTATTTTTCAGCAGATTAAAATATTGTATTCCTTTTTTTTCTTTTTTTCAGATTTTTAAAAACTTCCAATATAATAAAAATTGAATTCACGCATCAATTTATGTATCAACTCCTTTTTTATCAATTCCTTTAAAAAAATATGACAAAGCGCAACTGGAACGAATATGAATTATTCATAAATATCTTAAAATATTATTATAATTACACAATATTAAAATACGCAATTAACTTTGAAGATTTCAGTTAAATATTGATTGCTTAAAGTGTTTTTTAATTCGCACTTATTTATGAAATAAATATGAAAGATTCAGCGTTTTAAAAAGTGCAATTTTTTTAAAGTCTAAATATTTATATAAATATAAACTTTGTTATCAGATTTGCTGCATCTAAGTACTTAATTTTTCAAAATAGAACTTTTATATTTTAAGTTCTGAATTCGAAAATTTAAAATTACATTTAGTATTTTATTAATTTAAAGCTAGACCTGTGACATCTTCCGCAAAGGAAATAATAGGACAATTATAAAATACCCTATAAAACTTTACATTCCTAAAACATTAAAAGACAGTTGTAAATTGACGAAATTCGCGGGCCACACGTTAACACATCGAGGGCCACAGGTTGTGTATCCCTATAATATAGTAACAGTGAATCTTTAATATTGCATATAGTTCTGTATGTGCGCTATAGGTATTTAATGTGAAATTTTACAGATCAGTGTAGTATTTGAGGTTTCTGCCGAGGTATTTGACGTGGTGGTTTAAATGGATAAAACGACACACTGTGAAAAACTTGCTAATACTGCAATAAATGTTTAAAAACTAGTTAAATTTAAAAATGAATATCGCATCTGAAAACGCACTTCCTCTAATGACTGTCTGCAGGCTTCAATATAATTCAATAATTGCTCATTTTCTTCTATAAACAAATTCTTCCCTATAAATAAACGATACGTTCTATGAACATCACATTCTATAGTAAAAAATTAATAGTACTCTGCAAATGATATATATCAATTTCAATATGTTTAAAGTACTATAATATCATTAAAATACATGGCAAACAATTTTTAGTCAAAGACCGTAATTTAACAGAATTTTTTTGAGTGGCCCTGTAAATAAACCAAAAATGCTACGAACTTTATTTCCAATGCTGTACCTGCTATAGTAAATCACAATAACATTTATTTATTTTATGGAAATCAGGTTCACAAAACTCATGTTTTCGAAGACATATTAAATGTATAAATTGGTTCTATAGACTTTTGGAATCCTCGTAAAAAATTACTTTTTGAATTTATTTATTCTACATTCTTTCTTTTTTATACCTTAAGTGTAATAATATTTCATACGAAACGTAACAACTGCTGATATATTTATGACTAAAGTTGTTGTTAATGGGTGTATTTTCTTTTTTCCACCGAAAAGTAAAATTGGGAATTTCAAAACTGGGAATTTTTAAACTTTTTTTTTTTTAAATTACAAATCTAAGTATTATTGCCTGTGAATTTAGTTTTCACAAATGTGACAGGCTACAAACGATTTCCTTAAAAGCACCTATTTTCTTCCTAAAAATTTTATTTAAATTATATTTTATACCTTTCTTACATATTACTTTGGTTTAATTCTATGATACACATTTAATTCTTAGATAACAATGATTGGTTGCATTCTATTTCTTATATCGCACTAAAAAACTGCTAAAAATTTGATTTATTTCATTTTATGCTGCACAAATTGTGTTGTCAGTAACAGCGATGAATGTTTTTGTATACTTTAAGAGAAAAGAGTCTTTTATTAAAAACTTAAGAAAAGACTGTTACCTATATATTTCTGTCCATAAAATGTATTATAACAAAATAATATTTATTATCGTTATTATTATATCTTTGAATAACAAAAGGTTTATTGAAAACGTTATTTATAGTACAAAAAATGAAGTAAATGATATCACTTGAAATAATACAGCTGGAAAATTGTATATTTCACTGCAATTGACCAATTATCAACACTGTAAAAAAAATTCAAGAGGTTACTAAAATTTTTTTAGTAAATTTGTATTCCACAGAATTTTTTAGTAATTATTACAAACTTTTTTTTGCAAGTGAAACAAACATTTCTTTTGTAAACGTACCAAAAGATTTTTTTGTATAACTAACTTAAAACTTTTTAGTACGAGACACTAAGGAAATTTTAGTAACAGCTCCAAAGTTATTTTTAATAATAAGTCGCAATAGATGGCAGTACCAAACATTGCTACCTGCTCCAACAGGACTTTCATAATCCCTTTATTTAAAAAGTACTTACACTGCATACATTCAAGGGCGTATTTGGTGGCGTCCAGCATCGAACCCGGAGATAATCTTTTATCCTGGAGATCAATGATATGACCATTAGGCTAACATGGCCACACCAAGGGAATTTTAGTAATAGCTATTAAAAATATAAAACTATTAACTCTATTCGTTGCTAGCTTTTTTCTAGTAATTCTTACAGATTTTCTAGTAACCGAGTAAGATTACAAAAAAAAAATTTTAGTAATTACAAGGATCACTAATTTTTTTTAGTATATCGACCTTTTTTTACAGTGTAGAAAGACTAAGTACTGAAACAAATAACAATGTATTAACTACGTTATTATTATTTTCAAAATATCAATACCTTAATACAACCTAAAGCCTTCAAGAAGCAAAATAGGAAGATAAATAATACTCATAATATTCTGTGTATTTAAAAAATAATAATATTTACAAAGTTCTACAAATAGTACTGTTTTTTTAAAAATAACCGTAGTCTAAATGTGCAAAACGCTTAGCATTTGAGTAAATAAATGAACAAACGCAGTTAACATTCATAAAAACGCTACTTCTAAAGTTCATTTGCAGTTTTTGCATACACTTTATGACCAAAAGTAACCTAAGACTTGCAATTTTAGACATTTTGTTAAATATCTAGAAAAAACAAGAGGAATTTTTCTGAAAATCGCAGGTGTGCAAGCAGAATAGTACACGTCATATATTCCAGTGAAGATTTTATCAACGAAGACAGGTTAAACAAGTAAGAAAAATCATGCGTAAAGCATAGATTATGAAACACTTTCCAACACTTCCTGAAATATTTAACAAAACTTTGTTATTTAGGAAAATAAGATGCTAATGTCCATAGCCAAATATGTATTCCAATACTTTTGAACAGCCCTGTATTTGATTCTTCGGTTGACATATATATATACTATATGATGGGAAAATTTAAGTTTAGCGAGAAAATGCCAATCTGATTGAAATTTCTCTTTCAGCACTTTATTCTAATAGAAGGAAAACGCTTCAGTACTTTTGTTCAGCCCTGTAATTTACCTAGTACCTTTATTACACGCCATTATTTTGTTAAAATTTAGTTCAAACAAACACACTCTTAAAACTACTTAAATCACATTTCCAGAAATTATCATCTATGGGTAATCATATAGCTAAATCTTTGCGTGACCCTGTATATCATTTAAGCTATATTCTACAAGCATTTCTTAGTACACTGAAAGCAATTGACCGTAAAAATGCATAACTTACTTAAAAACTACCTTTAAGTTAATTACTCTCATATTCAGTAGCTCCTATGAGCTTTTTTGTGTAACCCTGTATATCAACTATAACATTAATATACGCCATATAATATGCAGAAAATTTAGTAAAATTTAAAAGCGCATATCATAATTGAAAAAATGCATTTCAACCATCCATCAGCTATCATCGATAATATACAGTACTTCGGATAAAAAAAAATAAATTTTGAAATATTTTGTGTGGCCATGTAAATGCCATGCACTTCATATTATGCGTTAAATAATAAGTCTCAACGTCGTACATCAATTTTATGATACTTGAAATCGTTTAACATTATTAAAATATGTCTCAAACAAATCCCCACTTTGTTATTGTGTAATGGAAGTCTTTTGAGTGGCCCTGTAAATGAATAATAACTATTATTTTGACTGCACATACTGCACATTTTACAGAATGCGTATTTTAGTGCAATTTGCGAATCCATGTAAATTTGAATAAGTTTTACAGGGTGTAACACTTTTAAAATTCATGTTAAACGATTTTTTGCCATTGGCCGTAATGTATCCGAAAACTTTTGACTATCCCTGTAAATAAACTAATCATAGTAGACACTACATTTTCAATAGGTTTCGTTCTAGGGTAAACATCAATAATATATAAAAATTTCATAGCAATCCGCGAATATTTACGTGAGTTGGAGCGCGGACAGACGGCCAGACGGCCAGACAAACCGAATGCATAAACACTTTTCAACTTTGTTGGAATAAGGATAAAAAATGAGAATAATGAAAAATTTCAAAAAACTTATGTAATTTGCACTGAAATCTTATAATAATTTTTATTTTCTTATTCGTTTAACGTTATTAAAATATGTCGCAAACAATTCCCCTCTTTATTATTGTGTAAACTAATTCTTTTGAGAGACCCTGTAAATGAAAAATAACTATTATTTTGACAGGATATTTTAAATAATGCGTATTTTAGTGCACTTTGCGAATGCATGTAAATTTGAATAAGTTTGACAGGGTGTAACACCTTTAAAATTCACTTTAAACGATTTTTCCCCATTGGCCGTAATGTATCGGAGAATTTTTCACTATCCCTGTAAATAAACTTATCATAGTAGAAACTTCATTTTCTATAGGGTTCGTGCTAGGGTAAACATCAATAACATATAAACATTCCATAGCAATCCGAGAATATTTAAGGGAGTTAGAGCGCGGCCAGACGGACAGACACATGGAATCCATAAACACTTTTCAACTTTGTTGGAAAGTTTTAAAAAGAGTGAATATCTTTTTGGAAAACGCTGTCAAAACTAATATAGCAAAACAGTTCAAACTGCTGATTATTAATAAATGGTTTGCTGCAATAAACTGATATCATTTTTAACACTATCCAACAAAGTTGAAAAGTGTTTATGCATTCGGTTTGTCTGACCGTCTGGCCGCGCTCTAACGCCCGTAAATATACTCGGATTGCTCTGAAATTTTTATATATTATTGATGTTTATCCTAGCACGAACCCTATTGAAAATGAAGTTTCTACTATGATTAGTTTATTTACAGGGATAGTCAAAAGTTTTCCGATACATTACGGCCAATGGGAAAAAATCGTTTCAAATGAATTTTAAAGGTCTTACACCCTGTTAAACTTATTCAAATTTACATGGATTCGCAAAGTGCACTAAAATACGCATTCTGTAAAAATATGCTGTCAAAATAATAGTTGTTATTCATTTATAGGTCCATTCAAAAGAAATCCATTGCACAATAATAAAGGTGAGAATTGTTTGCGACATATTTTAATAATGTTAAACGGTTTCAAGTATCATAAAATTGATATACACCGCTGAGACTTAAATTTAACGCATAATATGAAGTGCATAGCTTTTACATGGACACACAAAATATTTCAAACCTTATATTTTTATCCGAAATGCTGTGTATTATCGAAGATAGCTGATGGATGGTTTAAATGAATTTTTAATTATGATATGCGCTTTTAAGTTTTAAAAAATATGCAAATTATATGGTGTATATAAATGTTATAGTTGATATACAGGGTTACACAAAAGATCACATAAAGGTTACTGAATATAAGAGTAATTAACTTAAAGGTAGTAGTTAGGCATTTTTACGTTGAACTGCTTTCAGTTTACTAAGAAATGTTTGTAGAATATAGATAAAATGATATACAGGGTCACGCAAAGAATTAGCGACATGGTCACTCATATGTGATACTTTCTGGAAATGTGATTTAAGTAGCTTTAAGAATGTGTTTGTTTGAACTAAATTTTAACAATATACTGGCGTGCAGTAAAGATACTGGATAAATTACAGGGATGAACAAAAGTATTGAAGTATTTTCCATCCATTAGAATAAAAAGCTGCAAGTGAAATTTCAGTCAGTTAGGCATTTTCTTGCTAAACTAAATTTTCCCTTTATATTGTATATATATTTCAAACGACGACGGATCAAATATAGGGCTGTTCAAAATTATTTCAATACATATTTGGCTATGGACAGTAGCTTCTTATTTCACTAAATAACAAAGTTTTGTTAAAGATTTCAGGAAGCGTTGGAAAGTGTTTCATAATCTATGCTTAACGCATGATTTTTCTTACTTTTTATGATAATATTATGCACACTTTTAGAAAAATAAAGGTTTTTATAAAAATACACACAGTTTTTTGCTTATAATTTGCAGAGTTCTTAATATGAAAAATGCTCTTTTTAGAAAATATGAGAAACAACATTCTACATAGTATTATGTAATCCAAATAAAAAATATAGATATATTGTATGAAAAATGGGCAGATTTACTAAATAATATTTCTTTGCGCATGCGTAAACGCAATCAAAATATATTTTGCATAATGTGTTAGCTAAATGTATAGAGTACCGTTTGTGAATATCTCAAAAACATAACTTGAAATTACTGAAAATTACCGTCGATAGAATAAGCTCAAAATCCGTTATTCGCAAACTAAGCATAAAAATGAAGAGCTATATACATAAATGAATTGATTAGTGTCAATATAGCATACAAAATAGTGCACGTACTATATTTGTATATAACCCCTCATCTTTTTGCTTTATGTTGTTAATAATGAATGTTAATCTTATTCTGCTGACTATTATTTTCAAAATTTTCAAGCTTCATCAGTAAGCACAGGCACAAACCAGTTCAATGTCTGTCCATGTTTCATACTTCAGTCATTGTACGCATGTTTATCTTCTTGTATAAATATAGATAATTCATTTACATTTGATACAAGTCACTTAGCTGTCATCATACCAATGTTAAATCTAAGTGACTGTCCTATCCTCAAACTTTGGTTTATGACTGTTTTTTTTTAAATATGAAAGCTTACTCTTTGTTGCCTTTTTTCCCTCGTTAAGTTAGTCAATCTTTAGTTTTATTTTATTTTACTGTTAAGGACTTTTAACTTACTCACAAATCCGATAAACAGATTTTTTTCTTTCAAAGAAAAAATCATAAACAATAAGTCAACACACTCCTATTGTTGAATTCAACACAAAACATGTGTTTGAGTGATTACTTGTAGTTTAAAATGCAGTGATTGAAGTCTAGTCAATTTTTAACCAAGTTCCTAGATAAATTTAGATAAAAAAATACATTGAATTTTTATTTAAAGTCAGACATTCCCTCTTAAAAATTTTCTTAAAAGTCGAAGAGGATCGCTAAAGGTAATTTTTAACTCATTAGTGTGATGATGACAATAGAACATGTACTAGATAGTGATTAAAATGTACAAAAAATTCGAATACAAAAATTCTGATACTGTATCAGGTTTTAAATAGAAAGTACAAATGATATCGCTAAATAGGCTGCTTGATTTCTATCTGTCTTTTCCTTAAACAAATTTGACGGCTTCCCTTGCTGTCTGAAAGTAAAACCTTCTGTGAATTTATAAGCTAGCTCTTTTTTATGCCTTAATATACATTATGGACATCTCCATATTTTCCAATGAACTCGCTTGGATGACGTAGAAGGCACATAATCCGGTGGGAAATATATTTAAATGCTGCTAAGGAGTCTCAGGAAACAATTTTGCACTTACGTCTGCTTGTGACGTTAAAATATGCTCATTAAAGATACTTTTATAGAGGGCAGAATTTTGTCGCCCGGCGACTGTGAAAGAGTAAGTTTGATATTGTAATTTACATGGGTTGTGTGGTACGTATCGTTGACAGTACTTGTACAAAGTGAATGAATGAAAGTGAAACAAACAATAGAAGCAATCGCACGATACACTGGTTCAATTTACATCCCAAGACAATACATTTGCAAAAGGAATTCTTTAAGAGCATACAGTTCAGCCGACACTATTAAATGTGAGATAACAGGGCTACTGTCCCACTCATGTGCCCCTGTTGACCAAGCATCACAGCCAAATATTCCTCCACTAGACTTGTGAACATGATGACTGGAGTATGAAACATAAGGGGAGTTTTTCCTCGTAGGATGAAACATGAATCATCCTTCAAAACGTGAATAAACACGCTTGGCTACGCCAACTTCTATGCGAACTGTAACTCCCCTTTATGCAACAGATCATACACAAGCTAGTTGTGACGATATTAAGTTTTAGGGAATGTTGTCATGGGCATCCCAGGGACCTGTGTTTGCTGTAGGTCAAATCAAAAACGCCAAAGGCTATCTGAATATCATAGAGGATCATTTGCACTATTATATAGTGTCTGTCTTAAGAAATGAAGTCTTCGCGCAAGACAATGCTCCATTTAGTGTGATTCGAATTGTGCTGAAATTATTCCACGAAAGCATATCTTAATTCTGATTAATGTCACCTAAGTCGACGTTTCATATCCGACAGAGCATCGGGTGTCTTTCAACCGCAGCCGAGAGCTCAAAATCAACCATTTTAGAATACGCCGCATATGTTTTCACTTAATATTTAGCCAGCACTGTAAAAAAAAAATATTGAAGCACTTTCCTACAGTACTGATATTGCTCCATTTTACTTTCCTTAACCTATCAGAAACTGACTGAAAGTGATACATTTAGACATTCTTAATGTTACAAATGTATATTTATTGAAGCATGCTATGTCCAAGAATTATTTTTTTAGATTTTTTTTTCAATTATAACTGTAAAAGTCACAACTCTCATAAAAAACAATTATTTATTAAACCGAATCCACTTAATTTAAAAAATATAACTTAAAATTACATCATAAGTACACGGATCAGAAAAAACATGCATAATCTTTTAGTTCTACCATTTTTTGTCAAATTATTTATGCAACTGTAAGCTGTTTATCTTTCGTAATTTATATGAAAAATGCTACAGATCAATGCACATTACTAAATTATAGCGAGACACCAAAACCCCCCAGTATTCTTATATCATTCTGATGCAGAGTGTTTTTCCCTATATATTAATTTCATTTTTAATGTTTCGTTTTTATCGTATTCATCTAACAATGCTTACTTTTCTCGAAAGCCATTAAAGAGTAGACATTGATTGATTGCATTTTACGATTTAAGAGTGTTATCGAAGTGTTAGAAAGCTTCTGATTTCTGTTTATGTTCATCCAAAAATAAAGTTACTCAGGCTAGAAAATCGTTGAATGTTTTTCTATAAAACTATTTTGAGTCTTAGTAATTTATAAACAAAATTAGAAATTTACATGTTCATAATGTATATATATATATAATACTACAAAACAACATCTACAACGAATTAAAGAATAACCCGATATAAGAACTTAAGTTCAACAAGACAATCAAATGGAATAAATACCTTTTTAAAATGCAGGTAGAAATAAATTTGCATATATTTAAAATATGTCTTAAAACAAACAGATATGCGTTATGTCGCCAATTAAATCTTGATAAAAGTTTCAAATAAATGAAAGAAATCATTAAAACTTTTATATCAATCACATGCCAGAAGTTAAATACCGATGAAAACCCTTAAAGATTTTATTACTTAATGCAGATCCTGAAAATTTCAGATGTTTAAGTACCAAGTTCGATTACACGTCTATTAAATTAGAGTTTTGTTGAAAACTACATCACTATTTATATTAGAAATTTGACAATCATTATGATAAGTATATGATTTTCAAATTAATGCAAATGCGAAAAAAAGCACTTTTTATAGAATGTAAATTTTTTCAATGCTCTATCATTTTTATATGCTCAAAATGCTATTATCCAACATCTAAGTGAATATTTTTTTTTAAATCGGAGTTGTTTCGTTATAAAGATTTAAATGAAAGACAAAATTTCTTCGATTAATTAGGCTACTTTTTAAAGCACGATTGTTCCCACAAATTCCCATCTCATATAGAATTCTGCCGTGCGCAATTTTTAATAAATACATTGTACGATAATTTCTTAACTACCCTTAACAAAACATTATGTAATTACTTTTACAAAGAAAATTTAAAAAAAGTTTCTAGTTGCATTGCAAGTGACATTTTAAGGTTGCCTGTGGAAGGGTTTCGGATGAGATACTTTGACATTTGGCTGAAGTCCAGATTAACAATAAGACTTTAACGTTTTTTTCAAAAGCATGTTTTAAAAAATTAAGATAGAAATAAAAGTTAATGAGATTTGAAGTTTTTAAGTTAAAGTTTCATTTTACTAAGAATGTTTTCATAAAAAAATATTTTTTAGATATCTAAGCATTTCGCAAGAAGTTTTAAAAGTTCAATTGTTTATTAATTATTTAGTAAAATATAAAAATTATAATAATATTTACGTCACATCATCTCTTATCATTTTCTAGTTGAGCATCAATTATTATAAAAAAAAATTAAAGTGTTTTCGGATTTACGCTCATATTTCTCGTTATTAAGAAGACAGAAAAAAGGTATTCCTTTTTATTGTTTTTTGAGGAGGGGGAGAAGAGAGGGTTTAATGTAAAATATTATTGTATTATTTCATAAATTGTAAATAGAGATAAAGACATACAGACATATTGTAATTTTACATATATCTGCAGTTGAAAGCTAACGAAATTTAAAAAAAATGTTTCTTTTTAAATAATATCAATATATTTTACGTTATTTTTTTTATATAATCAAGCATAAAATTAAATCAACCGAATTTAAATAACAAATTTTATTTCAACACAAGTGTTTATAATTATTATACATTTTATTAAAATACATTCATTAATAAAATTATGATAAATTATGCAAATAGGGAAAAATTATCTATTTTTTTTAATATATATACTAAAAATTGTTTTTTTTTTTTTGTATTTCTGTTTTTTTAATAAACATGTTATTTGAGCGAAGGTTTTTTTGTATTTATTTATTTGATTTCTTATGTTGTAAATTATATTTTATATAAATTAGTAGAAATTAAAATTCTCAAAGATGCTAGCGCTTTATTTTTCCTATGGAAAACCATGTAACCAATTTCTTTTTGTACAGTTCTTGAAATAAATAATAAATGATTTGTACACCATATTCAAAAGAAAACATTTTTTTTTATGTATATAATTAAGAATTTCACTATGTAACAGTGCAACAATGCTAAAAGAAAATTGAAAAAATATTTTGACGACTTTTAGGGAAAATATTTTTGATTTTGAATACTCGGCGAAATTTTAGCACTACTGGCGCGATCTCGAGCTCAATTTTGCTGTTGTTGCAACAAATATTTGGGCGCTATTGTAGACAAAAGTGTATTATTCACTCTAAGCTAGGCAATTTTCCCTACAGCTATTTTCTTTTGCATTACACGATATTTTATTTATTTATTTTATTTTTTCATGCAAACGTCTTATCCGAATCAGCGATATTGCTGCTTGATAAAACTGATTTATACATTATAAAAACCGCTCTAAACTGAGCGCAAAACTTTTAACAAAACATTTGGATATAATATTTATGTAAAATCTAATTTGTCTAAATCAATCATAGAAGAAAAAATAACAATCAACTTGCCGAATGGCTAACAATAAATAAAATCTTCAACACGGGCATCTTAAAAATGTTTATTGTATATTTTTCATATATGTTGCATTCATTTTTTTACTACACAATTTAAAACAAATAAATTTGCCCTATATTTAGAGCATGAAAACTCAATTTTATTTCTAAGCAAATTTTTGTACAGATTTATATATATATATTTCGATTTTGAGAACCTAAATTAAATAATTGTCTGATTAAAGTGTGAAAATGCCAAAGTTCTGAACATGACACTTCATGATTTGTGCTCACTGATAGAAATATCATTGTTCAAAAACTTTTTTTGTTCTCTTGAAATCATCCAGACGATATCTTATGGAAGGAGATGCATCTTACATTAATATTTCTTAACAAAATACCAAATAAATAAATAATTTTAATTTACGTAACAATGTTTTCTTGGAAATATGATAATGTTTTCAAAAACATATTAGTTTTACATATAAGTACTTACAGCAATTTTTTTTTACCTACACGCTTTAGAAGTAAAAAGGGATGTATTTGAGTTGCCAGAAACTGAACAATATCAGGTTGGTTATCTCAAACTTGGTTATCCTTGGTTTAGCCAAATTGTACAAAATGTCAAACTAATAGCCAAATTACACGTATTGAAGTCATTTTTATTTTAAATAACGAAAAAACAAATAACTAGTAGAATATTAATAAAAATACAAATAAAAAGTCGAAATAGAAATCAATTAATGACGTTTTAAACACTTTTACCGTATAAAATGTTTGGATGTGACATTCTCGATTATCCATTATTGGCATTTAATCTGATAGTTTAGTGATAGATTTTTGGTCGAAGGGATAACCAAGTAGTACCCAATAGAATTACAAAAGCTAACAAATCTCATTTAATGTAATTAAATTTTCTTTCATTTTTAATAACATTGTTCGAAATTCCTTAATTACATACAAAGTAAGGTGATTAAGATGTATAATTTAACGAAATATATGGACTTATTAATGTTTCTGTTTGAAAATTAAAAATAATCTTTCATGGAACAAGAGAAACGTTCAGTTTCCTGATTGATAAGTGTTTAAGAATATACTTAACAAAAATAACAGTTCTTAAATTATCTAATATTTTCTTGAATATTCAGCAATATAGTAAAAAAACATTTATTGCAAATACAAGTGTGATTAACATAAAAATAATTAACGAAATATTTGGACTATCTAATGAAGTTTGCGATATCG
Source organism: Maratus speculifer (assembly GCA_964019185.1). NCBI lineage: Eukaryota > Metazoa > Arthropoda > Arachnida > Araneae > Salticidae > Maratus > Maratus speculifer. The sequence continues at coordinate 9,174,284 of OZ025297.1, read as the reverse complement.
TTCAGTTTATTTCATTGCGAATCAACATGGACAAACATAAACAGTTAGTTTATAATTTGTTGGACATTATACCATTATTGACATAGATATTGATGAAGCTATTTTATATCTTTCATCATAAGCTACATTTTTCAGATTTTATTATATTTTTGTTTAATATGAATATTTTGTGTCCAGGTATATCTAATCACTTTTCATTTTAACTTACTTATGGTCAAAACGTGAAGTTTTCCTTAGATTTTTATAATTATATACTTATAAGAGAAAAATTCATGAAAGTTTAATGAACATTTTTTCTACATTTTATAAAGAAAAATATAATTTATTAAAACTATGTACACACTCAGAAATGAATACTTAGATTTCACGAAATTTTCCTCGTTTTTGACGAAACAGCTTCCTGGGAAATGCTCCGAACAAATATTTCGTCAAATTGATGAAATTACTTTCCTCACTCGTTTGAAGATACCAAATCGTCAAAAAATTTTGTCAAAAAAGGGCTAATGCTGTCATTTATCGAATTTTTGGAAGTTCCTGTATTCATTGACAGAAGCAAAAAAGACATGCCATAGGTGAGATTCGAACTCGCAACGTTTAGCGTGACAGTCCGACGCCCTACCTTCACACCACAGGTAACGCAGGCAGACGTGTTTATAAAGACATATAGTGGATTATAGCGTGTGTTTTAATTTTTATAATGTGATAGTAATTTTATCGATTCTGTTATAAATCTTGCAAGTTTTAAATATTAATTTATTAAGTTTTAAAATTTATTATTATGATTTTCTAATGGTTAATGAATAATCATAATGTGACTTAATTAAATAACATCTAGGGGAAATTTATTCGCTTAAGGAATAATTAAAATATGGACTGGTTAATTTGTTGCTGGGAAATAACGAATTATGAAGTGCTTATTGGGAGAGATTTTACTACTTTAAGTAAGTGGATAAGATTTTAAAAATTTAGTGTTTATACAGGAGATAGAGAAAAATTATGTATATTTGAGTGAACAAAGAATATATTGGATATAAAATAGATGCTGGAATTTTGAAATTTTATTGGTAAAATTTACTTTTTGAACGGTTTTGTAGAACGAAATAATTTTTTTTTTCGAATTAAATCATAACGAACTACAGCTTACAAATAAATATATAAAAATAGAAATAAACAACTCTATAAACTTTAACCAAAAAAAAAACTAGTTGGATGTGTCAATCCCAAAACTTTCTTCTATCTCATAAGTACATTTTAATATTTAAAAAATAAAAAAAAAACCGTGGTGACCCTAAAGTTACCCACTATCGAATTTCCTCGAACATTTGACCTAGCCTAATGAGATTCTGGTATCCTAAAACGCAAAATTTAATTAATATTCTGAGAAAATGAGCTTAGTAATGCCTCATGTTGGGTAATTTATACTAAAACCTAATAAGCATCTATTTATGTCAGGACCTAACAGAATCTGAAATTTGATGGAATTTCTTCCATTAGTTCTTGAGATATAGTTATAACAAAAAACTTGCAAAACGTAGCACAGCAACACCATATCTTGGACAATTTATGGCAAAACGTAAAAAAGCGTCTAATTATGTTATGGTATAAAAGAATCTGAAGTTTGATGAAGTTCTGTGCATTAGTTCTTGAGATATAGCTAGTTTAAAACAAAAACCATGTAAAATATAGCACAGCAGCACCATCAGTTGAAGGATTTATAACAAAACGTAATCATCGTGTAATTATGTTATATGTCATTTTGTAACAAAATCTGAAGTTTGATGATATTCTGTGCGTTGGTTGTTGAGATATAGCTATCGGAATAATCGTGCAAAATGCAGCATAGCTGCACCACCTGTTGCAAGATTAATACCAAAATGTAATCAGCGTCTAATTATGTTATATATTCAAGTGTAACAGAATCTAAAATTTGATGAAGTTCTCTGCATTAGTTATTGAGGTATAGCTATCGCAAAAATCGTGCAAAATGTAGCATAGCAGCGCCACCTATAGGGCAGTTCACACCAAAACCTTATCAGCGGCTATGTATCTCAAAGTATTGCGGAATATGAAGTTTGGTGAAATTCTGTGCATTAGTTCTTGAGATATACCTATCATGAAAATCATGTAAAACGTGGCATAGCAGCGCCACCTGCTGGACAATTTACACCAAAATTTAATCAGCTTCTATGTATATCAAGGGGTCACAGAATCTCAAGTTTGGTAAAATTCTGTACATTAGTTCTTGAGATATAGCAATCTTATAAATCATGAAAAACGTAGTATAGCAGCGCCACCTGCAGGCCAATTTTCACAAAAAACCAAAAGGCACTAATTCATATCAAGGTCTAACTGAATATAATTTTTTTTTAATTTCGAGCATTAGTTTTTGAGATAGAGCGCCCACAAATTTTTTGTCACATATAGACAGACAGACTCACAGACAGATATTTTCCAAAAATAGTCAAAACGTGTTCAGGACCTTCTAAAACGTATAAATTCGTCGAAAACCGGAAGTCGAAAATTTTTATGAATCCAATACTTTCTTCTTCTAAAGATAGAAGAAAGTAAAAACTAATCTAAAAAGAATAATTTCTATGTTTCATTATTTTCTGAAAAACGCTAAAAAGTACTGTTTTAAACACGCAACTATGTCTTTGCTAAAATCGTAAGATTTGAGGAGGTACAATAGCGGGTCCTTTTACAAACAGCTACCGCGACAGTTTCCTTAAAATTCATCAAGTCTGGTCTTGATTAAGGAAACACTTTCGTCAAATATTTGAGAGCTCATGTTTCGTTAAAAGTCACATGATTTTGAAACGAAATGATTGTCAAAAACGACGAAACAAGGCTCAAGGATTCCTGAATTGTCAAAAATGAGAGTTTTATTTTTGAGAGTGTAATAAATTATTTTTTGTTATTGTTGAAAACAATTTAGTTTCATATAGAAACTATTATGTCTGTCTGTATGGCTGCCTATAACAACGCGAAAAGTATATAAACGAAAGGTCTGCCATTTCATTTATCTATTTTTTGAAGAACTTTCAAAAAGTCAAAAGTCATTACAAACTTAATAAAATTCGTATCAAATATAAATGTATTGATAGATTTCATCATTCTATTGAATCTTATCAAACACAATTAATTCAATGAAACCCCATGTTAAGTAATGGTTCGTTGGAGTCAAATTAGTTCGTATCATGAAAATTAATCCTGAAGGATGAGTGCCGAGAAATGAAACAACAAAATAGGCAGCATACCCGTAAGGCATGGTGACGTCACTGCAACGTCGTTGTGAAGTCACATTGTAACTTTGTGACCATCAATCGTCGATGTGAAGTCACAGTGACTAAAATGTGAAGTCGTTATGGCCGTTTTAGAACTCCCCTAATAGCATGCATGGTCACAGTGACGTCACTGTGAGTCACTTTGGTCACATCACATTTGTGACCAAAATGTCATCACTCTGTGATGTCACATTGTGACTGAGATGTGACTTTCTTAAAAATCTTTAGAAATTTATAAATATCCTTCAAAATATGTTATTTACTTTAAAAAACATGTTTCTGGCAATTTAAATATCGTCTCTTTTGTCACAGTTTCGTCACAATGTTAATGTCAAATTAGTCACAAATGACACATATTTCACAAATTTGACACATTGTGACCACTTTGTGAAACGTCACAAAAGAGCTCTAAAACGGCCATAACGACTTCACATTTTAGTCACTGTGAGTTCATATCGACGTCACGTGACGTCACATCGACAATCGATGGTCACAAAGTCACAATGTGACTTCACAACGACGTTGCAGCTACGTCACCGTGCTTTACGGGTCGTTTGTGACCACTTCACAAAGTGGTCACAATGTGACAAATTTGTGAAATAGGTGTCATTTGTGACTACTTTGACCTGTGACAAAAGCGACGATATTTAAATTGCCAGAAACATGTTTTTTAATGTAAATAACATGTTTTGAAGAATTTTAGTAACTTTTCTAAAGATTTTAAAAAAACAGAATTCTTAATCACAATGTGATGTCACTGAGTGGTGGCATTTTGGTCACAGATGTGACGTGACCAAAGTGACTCACAGTGACGTCATTGTGACGTCCCTGTGACTATGCATGCTATGAGGGTACCCCCAGACATATTAAATTGCTTAAATAAGAAAAAAAGTCTTAGAATTCTATCTGTTAATGAAATTAATGATAGTTACTCCTTATCATGAAAATTGAAAACATGAGTGTGAAATTTTCGTTAATTTTAAAAATTAATACAAAAACAAATTTAAAGATCAAATTTTTATTTTAATTATTTGGAAATCTTAATCTTGTAGTACTTAATGATTTTTCTTTAAAATTTTTATTATAATAAAATTATACATTATTCAGGATAAAAATATGAAAATTTATTAATTTATTAATTTATGAATTCATAAAAATTAGGGTGTATAAGGATAAAAATTGTAATTTTTTTTGACTATCTGCACTGCATACACAAAATCGCTTTATAGGAATAAAAAAAAAGTTTAAATTTGCTGTTTTCATACTCTACGCACGGGTGGTAAACTTAGATGCAGGTACTGATGGACTTGTACAATTCAGTTTTAGGGAGAGACAATTTTAATGAATATTTAGAACTACTCTGTTATCCCGTCAACCAAAATACTATCGCTAAATTATAAGATTAAATGCCAATAATGGATGATCGTGAATTTCAATTCAATGACATTAAATACGATACACGTGTTTAAAACGTCATTAAGTGATTTTTATATCGACAATTTATTTGTATTTTTATTAATATTCTACTAATTATTTATTTATGTTATTATTTAAAATAAAAATTACGTCAATATATATATGTGTATTGGCAATTAGTTTGGTGATTTGTATAATTTGGCAAAATCGGTCGACGGGATAACAGAGTTGTAACGAATATTTTTAGCCAAGATGTGTCAAAACACCCTGCGCTCAGCCAGCCGAGCTAGTATACATAATTGTAATAAATTCAGTATTCATGCACTTTTGTGCAAGGGTGCAAACAGCTATTAAATAAGATCTGAATATTTATACAAATACTTATAGTACGAACGCATCTCATTAGCTACGTATGACGTACAATTTCCGACTTTTTAAAAATCGCATTTAATTCAAAATATTAATTATTCAAAACTTAAGAAGTTTTCTTCTCTTCTTTTATTAAACATTTCCTTCAAAAGTACTGTTCAAGGGCTTTAAAAAATTCATTTTTCTCCAAAAGAATATGTACTTCTTTCCCTTTATAAACATTCTTTTTAAAAATCCTTGACCGCATTCATTTAAAGCATCCTGAAAATAAACTTTGAAAAGTTTCGCATCTTTGTTTTTTTCGTCTCCCAAATTTACAATCAATAAATTCCGCAGTGAGTCAATTCCTAAGAAAATTGTCAAATAAACAAATACGACCGTAACAGCAGTTTCTGTCACAATTTTTCAATAAATAAATTGAGCACGAGAAAACATAAATTAATAGAAGATTTGTCTAAGTAAAAAGTATTTAAATTTTGTTTTATTTCTTTTCTTATTTCTTTTAATATTCCAAGACAAAATAAACTAGAAGAATTTTTTCGAGTATTTTTATTCGAAAATATTCTTTCAGGTAGTGTTGTCATTTTATGTATGAAATGTTTTGTATTATTTTCTTGTGAAAAATGACGTGACTTAGCTATACTTTAAGTAGCAAAATTTTCATTTCTTTTGAAATTTAATGTGTCTAATAAGCAAAGTAGTTAGTTTCAATATGAAATTTACGACAATAATGTTGATAAGATTTTAAATCAATATCAAAATATTGTTCGATAAAAATCTTTTTCTAGTTTTAACGTTATTACACATATTTTAAATTATTTATTTAAATTTAATTGCAGTATAATTCCATGTATAAGCCGATATTTTTGCTGATTATACATGAGTCTAAGACAATCTATAAATATGATAGTTTAGAAATAAAAGGATCGTATATATTAAAAACATACAAACCACATGCAAATTTCTAAAAATCCGTTAATACTCTATCTTTTTAATGAAGCATGAATGAATTATCTTTTTAGATCCAAGAAATTTTCATAATTTTCAACAAATTACTTAAAATTTATTCCTCATACTTCTACATCAGAATGAACATCGTCCATATCTAGTTTATCATCATCGCGACATTTTTTTTTTTTTTTTTTTTTTTTTTTTTTTTTTTTTTTTTTTTTTTTTGCAAAAATGACATCATTCCTAGTTTTATTTATCATGTACCTGATAGAAACTTTTTTAATTGAAATTATAATTTATATATATTTATATATTTTATATATTATAATAATTTATATATATTTGTATATTTTATATATTTTAATTGGAAATTAGATTCTTAATCCGACGCAGTAATCTATTATTTTATACGATTATCTGTTTTAAAGTTATAAGGATGCATCTTTTACGATATTTGGTACAAATTGGTTGACCCGTCGACCAAAAAACTATCGCCAAAATATAAGATTTATTGTCAATGATGCCTTATCGTAAATGCCGCATTCAATTGATATTAAACAGGTTACACATTTTTGTCACGTCCTCATATGATTATAATTTGAAGTTCTATTTTTATTTTTATTAATATTTTACTGATTTATTTTTTTAATGGAATCTTTCTTGCGTAAAAGTGCATGAATACTGAATTTATTACAATTATGTATATTAACCCGGCATTACGAGCACAGGGTGTTTGGATACTTCATGGTTAAAAATATTCATTAGTTGTTTCTCCCTAAACTCGAAGTGATCAGATCGATCAGTACCTGTATCTAAGATTACCATCCGAGCTTGGAGTATGAAAACAGCAAATTTAAACTCTTTTTTTTATTCCTATAAAGCAATTTTTTGTGTGCAGATACTCAAAAAATCTAAAATTTCTTATAATTGTACATTCTAATTTTTATGAAAAATTATAAATCTCAGTAGACTTATTCTAAATAAAGTATAATTTTTCTTTTGAAAAATCAGACGCCCATTTCATGTGGTAATAAGAGCCAAGCTTATTATACCCATTCAAAGATTCCACTAACGATGTCAACTTTTTAAAATTACGATTATTTGTCCTAGATGATATACATTTAATCCATTCCGTTTTTAGTCCATTTTATCTCGTCCATTTTTGTCTTTAAATGAAATGTATTAAATTCTAGATGTAAGGCTACCGATGATATACAAAAGATCTCCAGCAAATAACAATAAATACGGACAGAAAATTTTATTCTATTAGATAAAGTAAAAAGAGTATTGCCCAGTTAAACTGATGGCATAAAGCTCACAGGCTACGCATACTAATTGTACATTACAGCTTTATATTTTCATGGGTTAATGCCGTTCGAAAAAAATCAGAATTCAGAAATCTGCATGAAAAACCCATTTATATCAATTAAGGGGATGGATATGAGCCCCCCGTTCACCTGTTTATACTTATTCAATGATGACTTAATACTAATCACGGAGGTGCCTCATCAGAATGATCCTATGTCTAAATTTTAAACGAAAACTGATATTTTTGCATGAAAAACACATTTATATAAATTAAGGGGAAGGACATGAGCTCCTGTTCCCCCTATTATACATATAGAATGAACTCCAAAAACTAATCAGGGAAGCGTCTTATCAGGATGTACATATATCCAAAATTTCAAGTAAATCCGATGCTTTAATCATGAATTACGCCCATACACACATGCAGAACGGAACGTGCACATAAGCTCCCAGGCTTTGATAGCCTGTGAGCTAAAAAGGGCTAAAGATTCTTCCACTGAATTTTTTATTACATTTATTTAACATTGGGTTATATACAGGTTTCCGATGGTGAAGAATGTTTCATTGGAAAATCGTGTACTCGGTTTACACATGAATAAGGAAATATACGGTATGTTAATATATATTAATTTATTATATATATATATATATATATATATATATGTATATATATATAAATATAATTCAAAATCTTGCAAATAAAAGCGAAAATGATCGTAGCTATGATGATACAAGTGCATTTGCGATCAGTCTCTAATGCGTTATGCAATATGATATATTTTTATTGTTTTGGAATTTCAATTTTAAAAAAACTTTTTATATGTATAAATATTTTGTATATTTAATGTTTCGCTTACGAAAATCAGGTAGTCTATTAAATTGTAAAGCGATTTATAGTAATTTTAAAAGAATTCAAATATTCTTAAGAAAGTGTTTATAAAATACAGTATTATTTTCCCAAATTCAAAGAAAAAATTTTTCTTTTTAAACATAATACATTTTATTAATATTTAGATTCAAGTTCTTTAATAAGATACTTCTTAAAATAGGCAATTTTCCTATTTTTACATGAAACGTAGAATAAGTTAAATCTTGCAACCGTTTTAAAAATAGAAATTAAAAAACATTTTTGACGGGTTTACTGATTTCAGACATTTGATGTTCCGAATAAAATAAGCTTTAAAAAATATCAACCGACTTCAATAAAAACTCTTAAAAGAATTAAATAATTCTTTAAAATTCTCTAATGACAAAACGTTATCCAAAATCAGACATCGGATATCAGGTACAGGCATAAAAACAGTTAAATTTAATATATGTAATTTAATATCCACCAAACATGGATTTTAAAGAGAATATTTTTAGAAGAAATGAATTTGCCTATTTATGATTTAATTTATGAATATAGACATATAAATGTAATGAGTTACTTTTTGAATTCGCTGCCAAACAATCACAATCGGTAATGATCATCGCCAATTTAATTTTGGTGCTAGGCACAATATATCTACAATACTTATTATATTAAAGATAGTTTGGCACCAACTTCAAAAAGTAATTCATTACATTTATATGTATATATTCATAAATTAAATCATAAATATGCAAATTCATCTCTTCTAAAAAATATTCTCTCTAAAATCCATGTTTGGTAGGCATTAAATTACATATATTAAATTTAACTGTTTTTATGCCGGTACCTGATATCCGATGTCTGATTTTTGGAGAATGTTTTGTCATTAGAGAATTTTAAAGAATTATTTAATTCTTTTAAGAGCTTTTTTTGAAGTCGGTTGATATATATTTTTTAAAGCTTATTTTATTTCCTGCTTTTTAGTTATTCATACTGTTATACTCAATTATGTGTACTGACATATGATGTCTCTTCGCAATGCATTGACTAGCTGATGTACTTTGCTGGGTTTTGAAGTATTAAATTTGCTGGTCAATTTCCTATTTCATTTTCAGCTATTCGAAAGCAACATACAATATCGGCTAGTATCATTGGCATATTCACAGTATCCGCAAAGAAACTCTTCGGGAGGGTTGAGTTCTGATAGGGATTGGCCGACGCGTTTTTACGTAACTTGGCGATAATTATACTTGGCGTAGCGATAGACGCTACCTTCGAGTTTGATTTCCTTCGGAGCCGAGTACAAAGTAAACCGAGTACAAAGTAAAAATTTGTGTTAAAAAACTTACTTACTTAAAACTCACTTAAAAGAGTACAGCTTTCAGTAAGACACGTTCCATCCAATACAATGCTGCAAGAGAAAAGTTACTTTGTACTAGGTTCGGAAGGAAATCAAACTCCTCGACGGAAGCATCTATCACTCACCAAGTATAATTATCGCCAAGTTACGTAAAAACGCGCCGGCCAATCTCTATCAGAATTCAACCTTCTCGAAGAGTTTCTTTGCGGATACTGTGAATATGCGTATCATTGTGGATCTTTAGGTTTTTTGGATGTGGTAACTTGTTTGGATAAGATCTCGTTCTTCGAAAAGTTACCGCATTCATCAAACTTTAAGATTCACATTCGATTTTTACGCAACTCAAAAAGGGGTATCGAGAGATACGGTTTTCCAAATCTCATAAAATGTCCGAATCTAATCTGAATCTACATACATTTGACTTGTGTGCTCGACATGAAATTTGCTTATAAGTCATCGTCAATATACAGGGCCGAGATAGAACAAGGAAATTTTACAAGACAGGAAATTATACAACCAGGAGCTCCACATAAAGAGTGCATGTAATGGAACCATTGGGATTCGAACCCACAACCTTCTACGCTCGAAGGCGATTAGCGGCATGGTGGTTTGAGCACTCGGCCACGGAAGCCCTACACTGTTTAAAATTTGACCCATTTTCTGCAGTGTCACTCTACAGCTTTTATAGAATATTTCTTTTATGACCAATAAGAATGCTCCATATCATCGTAAAGTAACCGTTTTATATAAAAGCGGTGGAGTGATGCTGGAGCAAATGGCTCAAATTTTTAACAGTTTACATAAAATGTAGGAATTTTTTATTCCAAAGCGATAGTCGGCTGAACGATTACGATTATATGAGTGCAAGAACAATACACACACATACACCTGATTTGAGGGCTCGACATGAAAGTCTGCTTATATGTGTCATCGTCAATATACAGGGACGAAATAGCGCAAGGAAATTTTTATAACAGGAAGGAAATACAGCCGGGAGTTCAACGGAAAGATTGTGTACAATTTAACCAGTGGAATTCGAACCCACAACCTCCTACGCTCGCAAGCGATTAGCGGCGTGGCGTCTTGACCACTGGGCGACAGAGTCCCGAGTGAAGAAGTTAACTAGCTTCACTTTAATGGCAGACTCATCAAAATGTTTCCCCATTTTCTTTTGTCTATATTTATCCCAACTTTTCAAATATCCCTGTATATTTCCCCGTTAATATCGACGAATTCTCTCAGAGGAAAATCTGAATACATTCCGGTACACTGTAAAAAATATGACTATTTTGCTGCATCGTCACTCCCCCGCTTTTATAGAAAACGACTACTTCTGGCTATCACGGAGCATTCTCATTGGCCAAAATAGTGATATTCTATAAAAGCGGGGGAGGGACGATGCAGCAAATAGTCATATTTTTTATAGTGCATTTAACTCGATAACTGAATTTGAATCTCAAGACAATATCGATACACATAGCAATGTATTTTAATTTATTTGTACATCCGGAATAAAAAGTACCCTGATACAGAGGCATTTGTGCTCTGATATATAAAGGTACTTTAAATGTGGATTTTCAGCTTTTTAATACATATTTTTCATGCCGGTAACCATCGATGCAGACCTTCCATTTCGTTCGGTGTATACGAGAATTGATCTTGTTAAATTTCGCACTTTGGAAAGAACTCGCATCTCTGCAACAGTGCACTGTTAAAAATTTGACCCATTTGCTCCAGCATCACTCCACCGCTTTTATATAAAACGGTTACTTTACTATGTTATGGAGCATTCTTATTGGTCATAAAAGAAATATTCTATAAAAGCTGTGGAGTGACACTGCAGAAAATGGGTCAAATTTTTAACAGTGTATTTGGATCGTAGTTACACTGTTAAAAATTTGAACTATTTGCCGCAGCGTCACCCCACCGCTTTTATAGAAAAGGGTTACTTTACTGTGTTATTTAGCATTCTCATTGGTCTTGAAATAGGTATTCTATAAAAGTTGTGGAATGACTCTACAGTAAATGGGTCAAATTTTTAACAATGTATACATATTTTTTCAACCATTTAGGATAACGAGATTGACCAAACAGAAACCAGCATTTTTACAAACTTTTCACTGAAGTAAACACTGAACTAAATAGTGTTTACTTGAAATAAACAGTGAAAAATTCGCAAAAATGCAAGCTTCTGATTGGCCAATCTGATTTTGTTAACAGAGAAAGAGATCTTGGCCGCAATCCGTTAGATTAAGCTCTATTAACGAAACCAGATTGGCCAATTAGACGCCTGCATTTTTTGCGAAATTGTCACTGCTACACTGTTAAAATTCTGACCTGTTTGCTGCAGCGTCACTCCACCACTTTTTTAAAAAAACGGTTACTTTACAGAGTTATGGAGTATTCTCATTGGCCATAAAAGTGATATTCTATAAAAGCTGTGGAGTGACGCTGCAGCAAATGGGTCAAATTTTTAACAGTTGAAGTTAGTAAATTTTCTTATTGGTCAATCTGAATTCTCAATAAACTGTAAAAAATATGACTATTTTGCTACATCGTCACACCACCGCTTTTATAGAAAACGACTACTTCAGGCTATCACGGAGCATTCTCTTTGGCCAAAAGAGTGATATACTATAAAAGCGCGGGAGTGACGGTGCAGCAAATTAGTCATATTTTTTACAGTGTAACGCAAAATCTGCATTGTAAAAAATATGACTATTTTCAGGGCTACACTAGATACCGGGCTTGTTCATTCCTTATCACGACGTCACAAAAGATGGCTGGCCGCTCTCTGCGATTTGTACAAACAGGGCTCAAAGTGACGCACCCATCGTTTTGTACCAATCGCTGGATGTCATTCAGCCACCTTTTGTGACGTCATGAAAAGAATAAGCAAGCCCGGTATCTAGTGTTGCCTTGCTATTTTGCTGCATCGTCACTCCCCTGCTTTTATAGAATATCACTCTTTTGGCAAATGAGAATGCTTCATGATAGCCTGAAGTAGTCGTTTTCTATAAAAGCGGTGGAGTGACGATGCAGCAAAATAGTCATATTTTTTACAGTGTACCGGAATCCGGTTTTTTCAAAATTTTGCAAGATCATGTGTCTGCGTAAGAGTAACAGCATGAAAAATGGACGCTTCTAATTGGACGGCAGCTTCAAAAAGGATTTGATTTTTTAATGTTTCTATTTTTAAAAAGTTCTGAACACTAGAATTTGATGAAATTAAAATGGGACCACACGGGTACCTTACACTTTCAAACAAAAAAAAGAATTATCAAAATCGGTTCACATTTACGGAAGTTATGGGTGAATAACAAATACATACAGGTTGAAATCATAACCTCCTCCTTAAAGTCAGTTAAATATACATTTTTAGAAAAAAATTGCCGTCCGTCTGTATATAACTAAAAGCTTTCTTTCATACAAAATTAAACTAGGGACTTGAAATTTGGTGTGCACTTATTACGTTATAATGAGTAGATTCTCGAAATATTCTTCCTGATAAAAGATATACATATATATGTATGTGTGTGTGCGTTTGTGCGCACGCGCGCGTGTGTGTTTGTGTGTGTGTGTTTTTGTGTATACGTTGAAACCGTTTATTTTAAGGTGTGAATAAAAGATACAATAAGAAAAGATAAATTTTCCACTAAGAATGAAGATAATCGTACAATTACTTGCCGAGATATCTGTAATTTTATTTTCGTTACTCTTCATTTTTTTATAATTCTGTATTTCATACAAAATTCGATTCAAAACTATATTTTAATTGGAAATTAGATTATTAATCCGACGCAGTAATCTATTATTTAATAAGAAATATATTAGTAATCTATAAGAAATATATCAGTAATCTATTATTTAAAGTTATAAGGATGCATCTTTTACGATTTTCGGTACTAAGTATTTGGCCCGTCGACCCAAAAACTATCGCCAAAATATAAGATTTAATGTAAATGATGCCTTATCGTAAATACCACATTCAATTGATATTAAACAGGTTACACGTGTTTGTCACGTCGTCAAATGATTTTAATTCGAAATTTTATTTGTATTTTTATTAATATTTTACTAATTTATTTATTTTTTCAATATTTAAAAGAAAACTTATGTCAAAAATAAAAAATACTTTAATTAATAAATAATCTTCAATTAATAAATCCAGAATGTTAATGTATATTTATTCAATTCTTACTTAGATAGTAGCATCAATAAATTTTATTTTAAAATAATCATTAAAGGAAGTTATTTATTTTAATCAAATTTAAAATGTTCAAATCAAATTATTTAAATATTTCTATAATAATGTAATAAATATAAAAAAAATAATAAACATATAAATAAATGTAATTTTCTATAAACAAAAAAAAAAAAGAAAAGAAAAGAAAAGAAAAAAGAAAAAGAAAAAAAAGAAAAAGAAAAGAAAGAAAGAAATGTTCAAACGAAATTTAAAATGCTGAGTCATTTATAAATCGCAATAGTTATGAAAATAGAAACAAAATTGAATTCCAAAATATATTATGAATGTCAGTGATTAAAAAAAATAACAATATAAACCCCTAAATTAGCATAAAATGCGAACTTTCTTTTAATTAAATACGTCTTACAAGGAAGGTCTCCATATTTGCATACTCCGAAAACTCATAAAAAAATAGAGAATGTACTTCTCATAAGGATATGTATGTTTACAAAAAAAATTTCGGCGGAATCTCCCTGTCCATAAAAAAAGAATAATAAAAATTTCGACATTTGGCGATTTATCATCGGCTGACTATTAAAATCAATTTCAAAAAATGTTTTTTTTTTATGTCAAATGCATTTTAAAGGAAAAAAGTTTCATGTTCAACGTGTTTAGGTAAATTAAATATCTTTGGTTTTGTCAGCTTTAGTTTGATTTAAATATAATTTCGTTATACTGATATTTATATGTATTTATATTAAAACCTAACGAAATTCAAATTTAAATTAATTAAAACAGTTTCAAGCTCCAAGTCCTGTTGAGCATTGTCAAATCGATTTTGTTGCTATAGAAACTTCTGGCTTTTATTTTTGAATACGCTTAAATGTATGAAAATAATTTTAATGAATAAGGATTTTTTTAGCTCACAGGCTATCATAGCCTGAGAGCTTATGTGCCCGTCCGTTCTGTATGTACGTGCGTAACGTGATAACTCATGATAAAAATATTCGATCCAGATAAAATTTTGTATATAAGTATATTGCGATAAGGCGATTCCCTGATTAATTTTTGGAGTTCATTCGATATGTATAACAGGGGGACGGGGGGGTCGTGCCCCCTCCCTTTAATTGATATAAATAGGTTTTTCATGCAGAATTATCAGTTTTAGATATAGGGCCATTCTGGTTGGGCGCCTCCGTGATTCGTAATAGGTTTTCATTGAATAAGTATATACAGGGGTTCTAATGCCACTCCCTTTAATTTATATAAATGGGTTTTTCATGCAGAATTATCAGATTTCGTTCGAATCTCTAAATAGTTTTGGGAGTTTAACGGTTGAGCATAAAAAAGGGGGATAACTCCTCTTAAATTATATCAATGGGTTTTTATTAAGAATTTTCAATTTGCTCTTAATTTTGGATATAGATTTTTTATATAATAAAGTATGTCCTTGATTAGTTTAAAGGGTTCAAAAATTAAGTATAAAAGGGGAAAGGGAAGTTATTTCCCCTCTTTTTTTTTACATGTTTTCTACTGCAATTCCACCTCTTGTTTTCACTGATCCTTTATTACACACATGAGTATTTTAATTAGTATTTTTTTTTTAATCTGAGTATGCGCAGTATGAAGACCTTCCTTGTTAGTATGAAAGTTTGGTACTACTCTGTTATCCCGTCGACCGATTTCGCCAATTTATACAAATCGCCAAACTAATAGCCAAATTATACATATTGACGTAATTTTTATTTTAAATAATTAAAAAAACAAAGAAATAGTAGAATATTAATAAAAATACAAATAAAAAGTTTAAATAAAAAATCACTTAATGACGTTTTAAACAGGTGCATCATATTTAATGTCATTGAATTGTCTTTCACGATCATCCATTATTGGCATTTAATCTTATAATTTGGCGATAGAATTTTGGTCGACGGGATAACAGAGAAGTACCGAAAGTTTTAAGTTCTAGAGCCAAGTTTCGAAATAACAGCTTTCGGTTTACTAGCGAGAGGCTTTAATAGACTTTTTTTAATTTATGATTTATCGTGTATTCAGCTATAAGTACACAAAAACACATATGACGCACAATTTCCGATATTTTAAAAATCGCGTTTAATTCAAAATATTACTTATCAAAAACATAAAAAGTTTTTCTTCTTATTAAAGATTTCTTTCAAAATTACTGTTCAAGGGTTTAAAGAAATTGATTTTTCTCCAAAAATTACATACTTCTTTCCCTTAATAAACATTCTTTTTTAAAAATTTTTTACTGTATTTACTTAAAGCAAGCTGAGAATAAACTTTGAAAATTTTCGCGTCTTAGTTCTTTTCACCTCCCAAATTTACAATCAATACATTATGCATTAACATGTTCGCTGCCACTCACACGAAAGCGCGTTATATGGCGCCAACGTTAAGGGGCCACTCACGCGACAGCGCGTGATGTGGGGTGATGTCCAATAGCCAATCACGCCCTGGCGCGGGAAAATCATTCACTGGTTCTTTGTTATAAAAAGTAAATCAGGTTCTGGGAAAAACCCACTTCTACAGTGCGGTATTAACTATCATCACATCTTTACGTAAGCGGCAGCGAACGTGTTAAGAGAATTTTTTATACAAACAAATACGACAGCAACAGCTGTTTCTGTCACATAGTTTCAATAAATAAGTTGAGCACGAGAAAACGTAAATTAATAGAAGATTTTCAAAGTTAAAACGGATTTAAATTTTTTTTTCTTTTTTTTTTAATATTCCAAGACTAAACAAACTAGATGAATTTTTTCGAATATTTTTATTTGAAAAAAAATCTTCCAGTTAGCTTTGTACAAATTATCTATGAAATGTTTTGTAATATTTTCTTGTGCAAAGTGACGTGACTTAGCTATGTTTTAAATAGTATAATTTTATTATCTTTTGAGGTTTAATGTGTTTAATAAGCAAAACAGTTATTGTCGATATGAAGTTTATGACAATAGTGTTGATATGAGTTTAAATCAATATAAAATATTGTTCGATAACAATTTTTTTCTCATTTTCCTGCTAGTATACATATTTTAAATTATGTAAGTTTAATTATGGTATATTTCCGTGTATAAGCCGATAATTTTTACTGATTATACATAAGGTCTAAGACAATCTACAAATATGATAGTTTACAAATAAAACTATCGCATATATTAAAAAAATACAAATCACATGCAAATTTCTAAACATCCGTTAATACTCTATCTTTTTAATGAAGCATGAATGATTAACTTTTAATATCTAAGAAATTCCTTAAAATTTATGCCTCTAATTAGTACATCAGAAGGAATATCGTCTATATCTAGTTTATCAGCATCGCCCCTCCCCCCCTTTTTTTCAAAAATAGCATCATTCTTAGTTCCATCCATCTTAATCCAGAATATTTTTTTTATTATTATTTGGGGGGGGGGATCTAAAAATTAGATTTTTTCCCCCTGTGGTGATAAGAGCCACGGAGTCTGTCTTTAAAAGACCAAGTATTAAAATCTAGAAATAAAGCCACCGATGATCCACGAAAGATCTCCAGCAGATATCAATAAGTACGGAGAGAACAAATTAATGCATTACATATAGAAAAAATTTGCTAAGTTTTCGTCCGCTGAATTTTTTATTACATTTATTTAACATCGGCTTCCATACGGGGTTTCGATGTTGAAGAATTTTTCTCTTTCAAATCGTGTACCCGGCTTACACACGGATTGACGTACATAAAGAAATATACGGTGTGTTAATAAATAAGTATTATTTTTTTCAAAATATTTCAAATGAAAAAGCGAAAATGATTGTTGCATGATGACACAAGTGTTTTCGCTTTCGGTTATACTAAATATGATATATTTCTTTTTATTTAGTTTTTAAATGTTACAATAACTCTTTATATGTATAAATATTTTGCATATTTAAGTTTTTGTTTTCGAAAATCATGTAGGCTATTAAATTATAAAGCTATTTACTATAACTTTAAAAGAATTCAAATTTTAATATTACTTTACCAAATGTAAAGAATTTTTTCTTTTTAAACATAAAACATTTCTTTAACATTTAGGTTCAAATTCTTTAATAAATGTCATTTTAAAATAGGCAATATTCTTAGTTATACATGAAATGTAGAATAAGTTAAATCTTGTAACAGTTTTAAAAATAAAAAAATGAAAAACGTTTATGATTGATTTACAGGTTTCAGACATTGAATATTCCGAAAAATGTATTTTTAGAAAAAAATTCCGTCCGTCTGTCTGTTCGTCTGTATATCTCTAAACGCCTTTTCTTGATAAAAAATTGAACTAGAGACTTGTAATTTGGTGCGTACTTATTACTTAATAATGGGAAGAAATCTATTGAATATTAGATACCTCGATATTTATCCGGAATTATTTTTTTAGGATTCTCGAAATACTGTTTCTGATAATATATATATATATGTATATATTGAAATCGTTTGTTTTAAGGTGTGAATATAAAAGATAATAAAAAAGAAATTTTGCATTAAGAAGGAAGTTGATCGGATTGTTAGTTGCCAAGATATTTGTAATCCTACTTTCATTACTCTTCAATTTTTTATGATCCTGTATTTCATACAAAATTCAATTAAAAATTATATTTTAAATGGAAATTAGACGCTTAATTCTACGCAGTAATATATTATTTAATAGGATTATCAGTTTTAAAGTTATAAGGATCCATCTTTTACGGAATTAGGTATTAATTGACTGTGACGTCGACCAAAAAATTTTTGCCAAAATATAAGATTTAATGTCAATGATGGTTTACCGTAAATTGCACATGCAGTTGACATGAAACACGTTAAACATGTTTGTATGTTTAAATATATGTCTGTCACGTTTCCAATTTTTTTTTCTTTTTTTTTGGCGTTTAATTCTATTTTTATTAATCTTGTATTAACTTATTTATTTCTTCATTACTAGGGGGGCCCCGCCCCCCTGCTCGCTATGCTCGCCAACCCCCCGCGTAAACGCTTCGCGATTCCAAATTATTGGCTACCCCTGCTTGCTGCGCTCACCAATATCAAATGGTATGAATAAGCAGTTGCAGACCTTTCAAATAATGTTTCACACGACTGGTGTTGTAAAGAAATTAAAAATGTGCCCCCCTGGGGGGCAGAGGGGGAGGCGACACAAAAGACATCCATAATATGAATAAGCAGCTGCAGACCTCTCAAATGATGTCACACGACTGGTGTTGTAAAGAAATAAAAAATGTGCCCCCCTGGGGGGCAGAGTGGGGGTGACACACAAGACATCCATAAAATGAATAAACAGTTGCAGACCTTTCAAATGATGTGTCACACAATTGGTGTTCTAAAGAAATTACAAAATGCGCCCCCTCTGAGGACAGAGGGGGGGGGGGTTACACACAAGATATCCATAATATGAATAAGCAGTTGCAGACCTCTCAAATGATGTTTCACACAATTGGTGTTGTAAAGAAATTAAAAATGTGCCCCCCCTGGGGGGGGCAGAGTAGGGGATGACACACAACACATCCATAATATGAATAAGCAGTTGCAGACCTTTCAAATGATGTGTCACACAACTGGTGTTGTAAAGAAATTAAAAATGTGACCCCCCTCCTGGGGAGAGCAGAGTGTGGGGGTGACAAACAAGACATCCATAATATGAATAAGCAGTTGCAGACCTTTCAAATCTTGTGTAACACGACTGGTGTTGTAAAGAAATTAAAAATGTGTCCCCCCTGGGTAGCAGAATGGGGGATAACACACAAGACATCCTTTAAATGAATAAGCAGTTGCAAACCTCTCAAATGATGTATCAAACGACTGATGTTGTAAAGAAATTAAAAATTTGGCGAAATATTACAGTTATCGCCAAGTTGGCGTCACTTTTGACAACTAATTTTGGTCGCCAAATTTGGCGATATATCGCCAAGTTGGCGACAAACTTGGCGATTGTTGGCGATGGTAACCTTTCCTCTCTTTATGGTAACCCATGTGGCGATGCATAGACGGAGCCCTTTTCTGATTGGTCTATTCGACTCATGGAAGGAGTGGACAGCCCGGATTCGTTAGTTCCGGAAATCTTCCACATCAGCATCATTCCAGGAGTCATTCCTTTTAAGGCTAGTTTTTTTTTTTACTATAGAAGGATTTAAAATAAAAGTTTTAGCAATTTGTATAATTTACGAGTAGTTTGATGATTTATATAATTTGCCAAAATAACTCGGCGGGAATACGAGATAGTACCAGGAAATTGTAATAGAGCATTACCATGTATTCAAAATATTTTAAATATATGTTTGAATCTCATTTTCGAATTTCAATGTTTTTTTAGAACTAATTTACACATGTTTTAGTTTCTATTTTATATTAAGTGTATCCATGAAGGACAATTATTACGGTGACCCCCAACGACTAGATTTTCGTTTTTAAACATCGATTAAAAATCTACTTTTAAAATATATTTAAGGCATGCAGTGAATAAACGCTGAAAACCATTTATAAGTGCAAAATTATAATGGGATTTTCACGTAGATTGAGTGCCGTAAAAGATAATTTCAGTTGCCATTAGTGTAACCTATCAAGAGAAATTTTAATATCCGTAATCATAATTTTCAAATACATTAATAAGACAAGTAAGAAAATCATGCGTTAAGCATAGATTATAAAACACTTTCCAACACTTTTTGAAATATTTAACAAAACTTCGTTATTTAGGAAAATAAGATGCTACCGTCCGTGGCCAAATATGTACTCCAATACTTTTAGACAGCCTCTATTTGATCCGTCAATTGATATATATATATATATACATGCAATATAATGGGAAAATTTAGTTTAGCGAGAAAACTGAAAGTAGTTCAATATAAAAATACATAACTTACTTAAAAACTACCTTTAAGTTAATTACTCTCATATTCAGTAACCTTTATGAGCTTTTTTGTGTAATCTTGTATACCAACTATAACATTTATATAAGCCATATAATTTGCTGACATTTAGTAAAACTTAAAAACTGATATCATAATTGAAAATGCATTTCAACCATCCATCATCTGTCATCGATAATATACAGTACTTCGCATAAGAATATAAGATTTGAAATATATTGTGTGTCCCTGTAACTGCTATGCACTTCATATTATGTGTTAGATATTAAGTTTCAGCGGAATATATCATTTTTATGATACTTGAAATCGTTTAACATTATTATAATATGTCACAAACAAATCCCCCCTTTATTATTGTGTAATGGAAGTCTTTAGAGTGGCCCTGTAAATGAAAAATAACTATTATTTTGACTGCACATTTTACAGAATGTGTATTGTAGTTCACTTTTCGAATCCATGTAAATTTGAATAAGTTTTACAGGGTGTAACACCTTTAAAATTCATTTTAAACGATTTTTCCCCATTGACAATAATGTATCGGAAAACTTTTGACTAACCCTGTAAATAAACTAATCATAGTAGAAACTTCATTTTCAATAGGTTTCGTGCTAGGCTAAACATCAATAATATATAAAAATTTCTTAGCAATCCGCGAATACTTGCGTGAGTTAGAGCGCGGACAGACGGCCAGACAAACCGAATGCATAAACACTTTTCAACTTTGTTGGAAAGTGTTAAATATGAGAATAATGAAAAATTTTGAAAAACTTATGAAATTTACACTGAAATCTTATAATCATTTTTATTTTCTTATTTTTAATGATAAAAAATAATATTTTATACATTATTTTGGACTTGAAATGAAGTGGCAGAGGAATCAGGAGACTAACAAACATCAACAACAACAAAAAATAAAATGTAAATTTCTAAAATCTGTTATTTCAAATATTTAATTGTCTATTATACAATATTATATACTTGAATTCTAAAATTTCGATTTAATTTTTCTTCTCGCAGTCAAATATCCTTAAAATAATAACGCAATATGAAAGTGTTATCTGGTGTTTCAGTTTTCAAACATTTCTCAAGCAATTATTTAATAATTACCTTTAGTTTACTTACATCAAATTTACATTTAGGTTATAAGAAATGTACAAAATGATTTTCTTTTTCAGAAGAATTTTTTTACATAAGACACCTCGTTCTTCACTCATCACCAAAGTTTATAATAGATAATTAACTTTCATTTCCATTTAAATTCACAACTGAATAATGACAACCTCTAAACTTTAACAGTATTTATTATTATATTACAAACTACTTAAGGGGACACAGTACCTTTGAAAGAATCTCTTCAATTTAGAATAATATTGTATTTCCACAACGCCTAATAAAAATAAATTAAATTAAAACAGCCTATTTTAATAAAATTTATATAAAAAATCTAATTAAAAAAATTCCCACTACTTTTATAAATATGAATATTTATGGCTTATTTTTTTTTTACATTCTTTAAAATATGCTACATAAAACTGTATATGAATGTTTAGATGAAGGCCATTTCATATTTAATGTGAATTTTTTCTCTCGTATATATCAATAAAGAAAAGAAACTCAATAAAACTCTCAATTTATTTTTTTTCCCTTTTTAATAACTATGAACTTGAAAGTTAAATCTATACACAAGAATGTTAAATATATAATGGAAAACATGTAAAAATAAAAAATCAAGCTCTTATTTAAATTAGTAAAAAAAAAAAAAAAAAAAAAAAAAAATCTTAGTGTTTATCGTACAAGCAAGTTATAAAAAACAAACAGGGTGAAAAATCAGTTTAAAATTTTCATTTCTATGAGCAGTTGCGCTGGATCTATTATCAAAATTTACAATATCTCACAACATAATTGTCGTATAGGTAAAAGCGAAGTGTCAAAATATTCACAGTTCAAGAAGCTTCCACTTAATATTAAGAAAATAAAATACATATTTTGATCAAATTCAGGTTAATGTGTCTCCTTAACTATTAAAACTTAAATTAAAAGAAAGCTATATTTTCATAAATGCAATTTAAGTCATTCAAAATGTAAATTGTATTTATTTTATACAGGCATACGCAAAAAAACACACAAAGACACACCATAAAAAAACTCAAGTGTTATTAAATGCTTTTTTTATAGAGAAGTATTTTCTACACTACATTTCTATGACACCAACTTCAAATAACAAACAATATGAAATAAAGCTTTAAAGTTGTCTTTCAAATAAACTATAGCAGAAGGTATCATAAAAGAAAATGTTTTATTGAAAACGATAATATTTTATTTTTCTCATTCTATTGATATATTTTCCTCTTCTTTATCAATTGATACTTACTTTGCTTCACGAAAGCCATTAAAAGCTTCTGCAGACAGTGATTGATTGCTTCTTACGAGTTAAAATGTATTATTGAAATATTCGAAAGAGCTTCTTATATATTTTTCTTTTTACTTTCTGTACCATTTCAAAAAAAAAAAACTAAAAATTTTGTATTTTAAAATTTTAAAAGCATAGAAATCCGTTTTTCACCCAAAATAAAATCTGCAAAAAAGAAATTATTTTATATGTTTTCATACTAAATTTAAAAAAAAATAAAAATAATAGATTCAGAATGCAATATGTTCAATATTATGTACTAAAAAGATCAATTCAAACAAATACCACGAAAATGAGAAATTGATAATCTGAACTGATGTGAAAATCTCGTTTTCTGATGACTGCTTTGATGATATTATGCTGTCGTTCAGTTCCCTCATAGCATGCATGTTCACAGTGACGTCACAATGACGTCCCTGTGAGTCACTTTGGTCACATCACATCTGTGACGAAAATGCCACCACTCAGTGACGTCACATTGTGACTAAGATGTGACTTTCTAAAAAAAATTTTTACAGTTCGTCACAATGTTAATGTCAAAGTAGTCACAAATGACACACTTTTCACAAATTGGTCACATTGTGACGTCACAAAAAAGCTCTAAAACGGCCTTAACGACTTCACATTTTAGTCACTGTGACTTCACATCGACGTCACGTGACGTCACGTCGACAATCGCTGGTCACAAAGTAACAATGTGACTTCACAACGACGTTGCAGTAACGTCACCATGTCTTACGGGTTGAGTCATTAACTATAATACTACAGGTATTCATGGTTATTTTTTGTTTATTCTACGAATGTAAAATAGATAAATTTTAAAATATTTTTTTTTCTACAAAACCAAGTTTAATTGTATGTGTATTTAGTTTTAAGTATCTGATGGACATCAAACGCTTTCCTTAAAAGTCCCTATTTCCTCTCTAAAAATGTATTTTTATTATTTTTTATACCTTTCTTACTATTTACTTTAGTTTAATCGTATGATACTCATTTAAGCTTCATTTCAACAGTGATTGATTGCACTCTGTTCGTTAGATTGCACTACAAGAGAGTTAGAAATGTAATTTATTTGATTTATTTTATGTTGCACAAATTACGGTATCAGTGACACCGATGAATGATTTCGTAAACTTTAAGAGAAAAAAGTCGTTTATTCAATAGTTAAGAAAAGACTGCAACTGCAATATGCAGGGTGATTCGTAATAACGTGGACAAAATGATATGACAAATCAGGCATACAACGAGGATAAAAAATCACACAAAGTCGCAAACTACTTATTGTGTCACAAATACAGGGTGTTTCATTCTAGCTACAGCTGATTTGAAAGTAATAATTTCGAGGAAAATAAAAATATTGTAATGAAAATGCAATGATATGTACCTTATTTTGTGTGAAATGTGATAACGCTTCTAAAATATCTGGAAAAAAATATTGTTCAAGCAATCGATGGTACCGTATAAACTGATTATCACAATCCAAAATGTGAGGTGCCAAATACATATTGCTGGTGCTCATAATGCAAACTTCTACCACTTTTATTTGGTGTTATCACATTTAAAACAAAGGTGAGAATGTCTGTTAAATGTTTTATTATAATGTACTTCAGTTTCTGAAATTTATTACCGTCAGCCCAAATTGAGTTAGGATGAAACACCCTGTATTTGTGACTCAATAAGGGGTTTGCGGCCCTATGTTCCTATGTGATTTTTTATCCTTGTCGTATGCCTGATTTGTCATATCAATTTGTCTACGTTATTTTGAATCACCCTGTATATAAATTACCACCTATATATTTATGTTTATAAAACGTAATATAAAATAACTCAACTAGTGATTAATAATATTATTATGATGCCTTTTTAAAAAAGTTTGATTCAAAAAGTCCTTTAAATGCAGCAAATAAAATAAAAAAGAATATTGCCCAGTTAAACTGATGGCATTGAGCTCACAGGCTACGCATACTAATTGTACATTACAGCCTTGTATTTTCGTTAATTCCGTTCGAAAAAAAAATTAAAAAGGGGTAACAGCTCTCCCCTTTCTCCTTTTTTATACTTAATCATTGAACCTACTAAACTATCATGTACATGCTTTATCATATTCAAAAACCTATATCCAAAATTCAGAGCAAATCGGATAATTCTTAATAAAAACCCATTTGGCATTTATATAATTTAAGAGGAGTTATTCTCCTCTTTTATACTTAACCATTAAACTTCCAAAACTATTCAGAGATTTGAACGAAATCTGACAACTCTGATTGAAAAATCCATTTATACAAGTTAATTGGAGGGGCATTAGAACCCCCGTACCCCCTGTTTATACTTACTCAATGAACACCTAATGACAGTCACGGAATCGTCTCATCAGAATGATCCTATATCTAAATTTTGAACGAAAACTGTTAATTCTGCATGAAAATCCCGTTTATATCAATTAAGGGAGGGGGGCTTGAGCCTTCCGTTCCCCCTGTTTATACTTATTCAATGAACACCTAATGACAGTCACGGAATCGCCTCATCAGAATGATCCTATATCTAAATTTTAAACGAAAACTGTTAATTCTCATGAAAATCCCGTTTATATCAATTAAGGGGGGGGGGGCATGAGCCCCCCGTTCCCCCTGTTTATACTTACTCAATGAACACCTAATGACAGTCACGGGATCGTCTCATCAGAATGATCCTATATCTAAATTTTGAACGAAAACTGTTAATTCTCATGAAAATCCCGTTTATATCAATTAAGGGGGGGGGGCATGAGCCCCCCGTTCCCCCTCTTATACATATCGAATGAACTCCAAAAACTAATCAGGGAAGCGCCTTATCAGGATATACCTATATACAAAATTTCAAGTGGATCCGATATTTTTATCATGAGTTATCGCGTTACGCACGAACATACGAACGTACATACAGAACGGACGGGCACATAAGCTCTCAGGCTATGATAGCCTGTGAGCTAATAAATGATATCATTTGAAATAATTTGGCTAGGACATGATACATTCAACTGTGATTTATCAAGAAAGGTTGAGTACTGAAGAGAATAACAAAGACAACAACAACTGTGACGGTATATGCAGACATACTCAGGAATTTAGGTTAAAACAACACAGTTTATTAAAATGATAAGGGCTAAAGGAAAGTGGAGCCAGTCTATAATTTCACTCACTGAGAACACTATGAAAAGCTAAATCATACTCACAGGCGTCGGTCTAGCTCAGTCGGGGCACCGTCTAGCACTTGACACTATTTCCTGGCTGATCTACTAAACAAATCTTAATTTCACAGCCCGTGGCTGTGGATATTTCTTTATTTGCTCAAATAATCAAAACGGAACGATTCTAAACTTTCTTACCAAGGCCGAACCTTTAATCCACTATCTGAACTTCTTTCCGCTTTACTGGAGGCCGTAGCTATTCTCTAATCGTCAGCACCTTAATAAACAATCATCAACTTCGTTGTCCAATGGCGGAATACACACAGAGGCTGCTGGCTACTACCAGAAACACACAGACGCTGGCTGCTGGCTAAGGCCAGAAACACACAGACGCTGGCTGCTGGCTAAGGCCAGAAACACACACATCACAAACTCACACCCAAGCTTTTATACGCGACAAACTGAGATACTTCTCATTAACATAATACTAATAACCGCGAGCTAACTGCGGAATTCGAAAGAGCACACACACCCTAGAAAGTTAAAGTAAAAGAGAGGATAGATGTCACTTTTACGCCTACAAAATGTTAAATTATTGACGTCACGATCTCAGAGACACTAGAGTGCCTTTATGACTAAAGGTCACTCCCTCACAACCCCCCCTCGAACTCCGCAGAGAAAAAGGGCTGGGCTAAATGCATGCCCAGAACTTTTTCTTGTTATAAATTTAGAGCCGTAATAAAACACAGTGATGGGTGAAATTTAACGCCGAAACATAACTTTTAAAATATTAACTTTAACCCATCACAACCAAAAAAAAAACTCAGTTTGCCTCAAATATTCATATATTCAATCCAATCATTCTTCTATCTTACAAATAGCCTCCGTAAAACTTCCAAAAACTCGTAAAACTTTCAAAACTAATTACTTCTTCTCTCAAAACAACCCACTCCACTGGGAGTGCTAAAATTTCTCAAAACACTAACCTTCCGAAATTTTCCTCAATATTGCAATGCAACTATAACTTTACCCAAAAATTTCTCCATAACTTTAATATACTAGAATTCGCACCAAGTCCAAAAAACCCAATGCGCAAAAACTTTCCTCATCCAAATTCCGACTTCATCTAAAATTACATTTACTTCATACTAAACTAACTCTGCTACTACGTAATACCTACATCCCCATTAGCCAATGAACTAACTCCCAAACTTCTTCAGACTTAACTCCACTTGAACAATAATTGGGGCACATACGTACAGCGGCATATCGCTGTGCTTATGCAACAATCAAAAAATATCAAAAATTTACAAAATGACGTCATCAATCTCTTCATCTGTATTAACTAAAAGAAAAATAGCAGAATCAATACATAACAAAAGGTATACTTCCCTGCAAGAAAATCACATTAACATTCAATTTTAATACAATACAATTTCAAATTCAAATGCAGCTTAAAACTTCGCAACTTGCGGAAACCATTCTCAACTAAAGTACAAAACGCAACTCATAAAACACGAACGATAAGAAGAAAGTTAATTCATTAAATGTTAGTATAAGAGATAGAAACGCGTGTCAAGGACTTCTTGACCGCAAAACACGTGCGCGCCTGAACCGCGGCGCGTGTACAAAATAACTCAAATTACTATCTGTACTTTCTGAAAATTTAAACATACATTAACATACATTTTATAACACATGAACAATAACAATATAGTAACATTTTAAACAAATAATATAACAATTTAACAATAGATCCAGAATTTTTAAAAAGCAGTTAAGACCAAAATTTTCAATATACATAAAACTAACAATTTTGCAAACAAATTTTGAACACAATTAAGCACCAAACGTGAGTCCGTCAAAAAATTCCAAAAATGGCCAAAAGTACAAAACAGTCTCTCTGCTTTCTATTCCTTCACATTGCTACCACATATATGCACTCTAATAGAAATTTAATAAAGAACATTATCACCCAATCATAGAGATGATTCACTGCTGGCAGGCTTCATACTGCAAGATGGCTTTCTCCTCCTGTCCCAGAAGGCTTGTACGAAGGATCTCTCATCATCAGAACTGTACGGTGACGCCACAGTTGACTGTCGTGCCTGCAGCCTGGTTCTGAATGGATGCCGTGGGATACTGGTAGGTTCCACTCGACGACTCTGCTCCGGCCGGTTCGCTGGGTTCACTCCATGGCGAGGTTCCCACTGTTGTTGCCGGTAATCTGAGAGTTGTCTCCTCTTTCCAGACGCACCCGAAGTTACCGAAGATCCAAGGCCACGTTTCTTTCCGGACCTATGTAGTTTCTTGTTAGGCAAAGATTCGGCATTTAAAGTTCGCTTAACAGTTTTACGAGTGTCCAAACGAAATCTTTTCTGGGGATTAATCACTGAAGATGGTGAACTATTAGTTAATTTATGCTTGTGAGGTTGTTGTCTAATAGATGGAGGAACTGGACAATTTATAATTTTTTGTCTTTTATGACACACAGAATCCGATGTATTTGACACAGTTCTCTTATTTTTATTATACTTTGCTCTCGGATTGCTAGGCTTTCGACTTTCAATAACAGTTTTTGGAGCTGTTTGACCAAATTTTCTTCTTGGATATTGATGAAAAGAATTAGACGAAGAAGTGCTGGACTCGGGACACTCATTGGATCGGGAATTTCGCGAAACACCACTCGACATATGAGAACCTTCACTACCATTTTCTCTAAACTTATACACTCTAACCTGATCCAGATTAACAGTCATTCTTTCACCATTGACATCAACAACCAAATTATTATTTCGAACTTCCAAAACCTCGAACGGACCTACAAACTTCGGACCAAACTTAGCTACTCTCTTTTGACGACTTGAACTTAACCAATGCTTTTCTACTAACACAAAATCTCCAACTTTCACTTCTAACTCCCTTCTACGCATATTATAATACTGAGCTTGCTTTTCTTGCGCTTTTCCCATTTGAACCTGAGCTTCCTTAACCAACCTCTCAATATCCTGACACATGTACTGACTTTCCGCATCTGACACCATAACTAACCTTTGGAATGGAGTAATAACTTTTCTACCCAAAAACAATTCAGCAGGCGTTTTCCCCGTTGACTCGTGAACTGCCGTACGAAGTGCGTACGCAAAATGCTGAAGAAACTGGTCCCAATTTGCATGATGAGAACCAACATAAGAAGAAATCATTTGAATTAATGTACGATTTACTCGTTCAGCCATATTAGACTGCGGACGATACGGAACAGTAAAAGAATGATCGATCTCCAGCCTTTCACACAGGGCCTTAAATATATCAGAAATGAAACAAGGGCCATGATCACTCACTACCCTAATTGGTGCACCATATTTAGAAATATAATTATCGAAAAATGCATCGGCAACTGCAGGTGCAGAAGCCTTCCTGAGGGGGACTAACTCTACCCATTTACTAAAATAATCAACTATAACTAGTACAAATCTATATCTTTTAGGATTAGACAATGGATAAGGACCGATTAAATCTACACCTACACATTCATTAGGAAAATTTACTTTAATAGGAATTAATTTGCCAGCTGGACTTACATTTTTATAATTATAACGTTGGCATGTGCTACAGCTGGAGACATAAGCGCGCACTGCTTCCCGCATTTTAGGGAAGTAGCAGGATTCACAAATTCGAGCATAAGTTTTCCTGATTCCTAAGTGACCTGCTAATGGATTATCATGAAATTCTTTCAAGATGGCCTTACGAAGACTAGCCGGAACAAAAACTCTTAATTCTCCACGTGAATTTACAATTTTGGAATAAAAAAGAAGACCATCGATAAGCTTAAAAGATTGGGACCACTTCTCAAACATAGGCACATCTGCGCTCGGGACATCATCAGGATTTTCCAAATATCGATACAAGCTACCAAATTCTTCATCTTGCTTCTGTTCCCTTATTAACTGCTCTCGTGACCTTAACACCAACGACGACAATGCACAACACTTAACTTCCTCCGTGACCTCTAAACCACCATGCGGGTTTCGTGACAAAGCATCCGCTACCGCATTCTCCTTGCCAGCCCTATGTTCTATAACAACATTATACTCTGCTAACTTCAAACACCACCTGACCATACGAGACGACAACCCCTTTCCATTAGTTAACTTTGTCAAAGCTGAATGGTCCGTAATGACTTTAACCGGTATATTAGTGAAAAAACAACGAAATTTATTCAAAGCCCAAATTACTGCAAGACACTCCCTTTCCGTAATTGAATAATTCCTTTCCGCTGCATTTAAAATTCTTGACGCAAACGCTATAGGTCGACCTTTCTGTGCTAACATCGCTCCAACCCCCACTGCACTCGCATCGCAATACACTTCAAACTGAGACGAATAATCGGGGTGAGCCAAAACAGGAGGGGAAACTACTGCCTCTTTTAATAATTCAAACGATCTCTGAGCTGCTGATGACCATACAAACTTAACCCTTTTCCTTTTTAAATTATACAACGGTTCACATAACTCCGAAAAACGTGGAATGAACTTGGCAAACCAAGCCACCATCCCTAAAAATGTCGCCACTTCCTTACTATTTTTGGGGGGATTCATTGACGTAATTGCCTCAATTTTCTCATTATCTATATTAATACCATCACGCGTAATTTTAACTCCTAAATACTTTATCTCTTTTCTCAAAAATTTAGATTTTTCTAACTTAACCGTTAACCCAGCATCTCTTAACAACGTAAATACTTCCCTCAATAATCTTAAATGCTCTTCAAAAGTAGCTGCCATTATAATTATGTCGTCCAGATAGACCAAGACACCCTTACCAAGCAAAGGTTTAAGGATATTATTCATGGCCTTCTGAAACGTTGCCGGCGCTCCCGATAAACCAAAACTCATTCTCTTAAAAGCAAAACAACCGTCCCGAGTAATAAACGCAGTCTTAGGTATGTCCTCCGGCTTCATTGCAATCTGAAAATAACCCGACGTAAGATCTAACGTTGACATATAATTCGTACTCGTTATATTAGCCAAAATGTCGTCAATTACTGGAATAGGATACTGAGGATATTGCGTTATCGCATTTAACTTTCTATAATCTACTGCAAACCTATATGCCTCTGGATTATCTAAACTTTTCCCATTATTTTTACGACATAACACTACTGGAGATGCAAAAGGCGACTCAATTGGCATTATAATATCGTCCGCTAACATTTTTTGAATATGATAATCAATTATACCTTGTTTAACTTTATCATAACGATATGGTTTACTAGCAACAGGTGCTTTTAAACCAGTATCAATCTCATGCCACGCAACATGCGTTAAACCCGGTTTATCAGAAAAAACCTCTCCAAATTCATTTAAAAACTTATTAAATTCCTCCCTCTCCATTTCACTTAACCCCGACTCTTCCAAATTAACTGACACTGAAACAGGCTCTTTCTTACTCACATTCTCATCATTATTCACGATTAACGACCTTTTAAAGAAATCCAAACTAATTCCTCTATCCCTCATATAATCCACACCAACTATACAATGCACTGTTAATCCATCCAACACACAAAACTCCCAACATGTCTTAACCGAACGAATTTCAACTTCCAATTCCACTGAACCTTTATTATCGCAAGCTACTCCCTGTGCTGACTGAACCACCAGACTTGACCTTTTCAACTTCTTATACGAAAAATATTTCCGATAACAATCAAAAGAAATGAACGACTTATCTGCCCCTGTATCGAAGACACTTTTAACGACAATACCATCTAACACAATTAATACTTCAGGTAATTCAACCGGATTAATAGTAATTTTATTTAAACTCACAGAAGGCTTTTTCGATTTGACCTGTGACTGCATACCTTCCGAAATACAGTCACTTACCAGTTTAACTGACCCGACCTCCTCACACCTCTCCTTTGCACTGATCTACCTTCAAAATTCTCATCCGAAGTTAATCTCCTTACTTGCGAAGAAACATTCCTGTCCCGTACTCCCCCACTACGATCATAACCACTATTCTGTCTATTTCCATGCATATTTCTCTCACCACTTCTAAAATTATTAGCACCGCCACCATTCCTATTACCATTACTCGTATTCGACATATTACGACCAAATCCATCACTTCTATTACGCAAATTATCCGGAAATCGCTGTCCCCCTCTCACAAAATTACGTTCCCCCTCATTTCTCAAATTACTATCCGTGACAGGTCTCTGCCGAGGGTTACGCAAATCCCGTTGATCCGAGCTATGCCGAGACTCATACTTCGATAATATCTGGTGCATTTCTGCAAAATTCTTCGGTGCTCTAACTTCAATAAAGTCCTGTATATTTGGATTAAAAAGAGGAAAGACAATGTCCAACAATTCCTCAAATGTAATATCTAAATCTAATTTATTTTTTAGTTCCAGCTTACGAAGATAAAATTTTGACGCCGACTCATATATATTCTGCTTATTACAATAGAACTCTTTTCTCAAAATACTTTTATCTTTAACGGGAGGAAATGCCTTCTTTAACTCAATTACAGTTTGTTCAAATCTTTTCACTTCATCAGTAATCAAAAACTTTCCTATATTTTCTAACCACAAAAGTGCTTCGCCCTTTAACGAGCATTTAAGCACTACGTACCTGTTTTTCTCAGGTATATTATTGAACAAAATATAATCATCTAATTTCACTAAAAATTCACTAATATCACCCTCACCGGTGAAATACACCCGTGGCACAATCTCAAAATGTCCGACATTTCGTTGGGCGCCATTTGTGACGGTATACTCATGCTGGGTGTCATTTGTCAAGTTATATGCAGACATACTCAGGAATTTAGGTTAAAACAACACAGTTTATTAAAATGATAAGGGCTAAAGGAAAGTGGAGCCAGTCTATAATTTCACTCACTGAGAACACTATGAAAAGCTAAATCATACTCACAGGCGTCGGTCTAGCTCAGTCGGGGCACCGTCTAGCACTTGACACTATTTCCTGGCTGATCTACTAAACAAATCTTAATTTCACAGCCCGTGGCTGTGGATATTTCTTTATTTGCTCAAATAATCAAAACGGAACGATTCTAAACTTTCTTACCAAGGCCGAACCTTTAATCCACTATCTGAACTTCTTTCCGCTTTACTGGAGGCCGTAGCTATTCTCTAATCGTCAGCACCTTAATAAACAATCATCAACTTCGTTGTCCAATGGCGGAATACACACAGAGGCTGCTGGCTACTACCAGAAACACACAGA
This sequence comes from Maratus speculifer, assembly GCA_964019185.1. Taxonomy (NCBI): domain Eukaryota; kingdom Metazoa; phylum Arthropoda; class Arachnida; order Araneae; family Salticidae; genus Maratus; species Maratus speculifer. The sequence goes on along the minus strand of OZ025297.1, from coordinate 9,140,837 downwards.
CGCTGGCTGCTGGCTAAGGCCAGAAACACACAGACGCTGGCTGCTGGCTAAGGCCAGAAACACACACATCACAAACTCACACCCAAGCTTTTATACGCGACAAACTGAGATACTTCTCATTAACATAATACTAATAACCGCGAGCTAACTGCGGAATTCGAAAGAGCACACACACCCTAGAAAGTTAAAGTAAAAGAGAGGATAGATGTCACTTTTACGCCTACAAAATGTTAAATTATTGACGTCACGATCTCAGAGACACTAGAGTGCCTTTATGACTAAAGGTCACTCCCTCACACAACAACAACAAAAAAATACACGTATGGGGTTAATTATTGTTGTTTGAAATATAAATAGGAGATATATTTTATAAAAACTAAAAATATTTAAGAATAGGTTTACGCAAGAACTAGATGATATTTTTTGAGATCATATTAAATATGTGATCATTTTTTCAAAATATTAATAGTTTAATATAACCTAAAATATGAAAGGAGAATAATAGTAGGGTAGAAAGTACTTACAATGTTATGTGTATTTTAAACTAAATTTAATTAGAAAAGTTCTGAAAAAATATTTTTTTTTTAAATGAGGATCTAAATATACAATACCTTAACATTTGTGAAGATAAATAAACAAAAGCAACTAATAACCGTAAAAATGCTACTTTTTTCAGTTGTAGAGCAAATATTTAAGAATTTCTATAACCGTGAATTCATTATGTACCCATATGTAATGCTGTGATCACTGCAGGCCTGTTTTTCGTTTTATATTAGCACGGAAGATTTATTTACAATACATGAATGTTGCTTGCTGTCATCATACAAATATCAGAGTAGTAAATCTAAGTGACTGTCTCTATCCTCAAACTTGGATTTACAGCTGGTTCTTTGGAGTAGAAAGTCTGGTTCTTAGTAGCCTGTTTTGTTCCTGCTAGTCAATATTTCAATTAAGTTTATTTGATTTTAAGGATTTTTAGTTTACTCACACATCCTATAATCAGATTTTTCATGTTTTTGTTTCGTGCAAAATCCATAAACAATGCGTCAACACATTCCGATGTTAACTGAGTGAGTCACAAAACATATATCATATTTGTGTACTTGCGACTATCTATTTCTTAGAAACCGTGGCCCTAGAGAAATACTATGAAATGTTCATTCTGAAAATATGGCAAAGTATCATCCTCAGCTATGGAGATAACATATCAGATTGCTTGGATGTTAAAATGCAGATAAGTAAAGTCTAGTCAAATTTTAAATCATGTCTCTTAGCCCAATTTTAGATTTAAAAAAAATGTAATGAATTTATTTTTAAGGGGAGACATTATCTGTTAGAAATATCCCTTGAGAGAAGATTTCTAAACTTAGCTTTTTTATCTTATTAGTGTGATGGTAACAACAAAACATATAGTACAGAATGACTGAAATACACTATATGGCCATTGATGAACGTCCACTTGCGATTTTAGACATTTTATTAAATATCTAGAAAAATACATAAGGAATTATTCCAAAACTCTTGGTGTATAAGTATAATTGTACAAGTCATACATTTCCGCGAAGATTTTTTTCTCGAAATTCAATAGGGGACCGTCAAAAAATTAAAAAAAAAAGAATATATTTTGAACAACCCTGTCAAAACTAATCTAGCAACAGCGCTAAAACTCTAGATTATGATTAAGTGTCTTATTGTAATAAACTGTGTTCAATTTTATGCAAATAGCATGCATACTTATGGAATTAAGGTTTTTATAAAAATCGTCCCAAATTTTGCCAAGTTTTTAGCTCACAGGCTATCATAGCCTGACAGCTTATGTGCCCGTCCGTTCTGTATGTATGTGCGTAACGCGATAACTCATAATAAAAATATCGGATCCACTCGAAATTTTGTATATAGGTATATCCTGACAAGGCGCTTCCCTGATTAGTTTTTGGAGTTCATTCGATATGTATAACAGGGGGAACGGGGGGCTCATGCCCCTCCCCTTAATGGATATAAATGGGTTTTTCATGCAGAATTAAGTTTTTGTCCAAAATTTAGATATAGGATCATTCTGATGAGGCGATTCCGTGACTGTTATTATGTGTTCATTGAATAAGAATAAACAAGGGGAACGGGGGGCTCATGCCCCCCCCCCTTCCTTGATATAAACGGGATTTTCATGCAGAATTAAGTTTTCGTTCAAAATTTAGATGTAGGATCATTCGGATGAGGCGATACCGTGGCTGTTATTAGGTGTTCATTGAATAAGTATAAACAGGGGGAACGGGGGGCTCATGCCCCTTCCCTTAATTGATATAAACGGGTTTTTCATGCAGAATTAACAGTTTTTGTCCAAAATTTAGATATAGGATCATTCTGATGAAACGATTCCGTGACTGTTATTATGTGTTCATTGAAAAACTATAAACAGGGGGAACAGGGGGCTCATGCCCCTCCCCTTAATTGATATAAACGGGATTTTCATGCAGAATTAACAGTTTTCGTTCAAAATTTAGGTATAGGATCATTCGGATGAGGCGATACCGTGGCTGTTATTAGGTGTTCATTGAAAAAGTATAAACAGGGGGAACGGGGGGCTCGTGCCCCTCCCCTTAATTGATATAAACGGGTTTTTCATGCAGAATTAACAGTTTTTGTCCAAAATTTAGATATAGGATCATTCTGATGAGGCGATTCCGTGACTGTTATTATGTGTTCATTGAATAAGTGTAAACAGGGGGAACGGGGGGCTCATGCCCCTCCCCTTAATTGATATAAACGGGATTTTCATGCAGAATTAACAGTTTTCGTTCAAAATTTAGATATAGGATCATTCTGATGAGGCGAGTCCGTGGATGTTATTAGGTGTTTATTGAATAAGTATAAACAGGGGGAACGGGGGTTCTAATGCCCCTCCCCTTAACTTGCATAAATGGATTTTTCAATCAGAATTGTCAGATTTCGTTCAAATCTCTTAATAGTTTTGGAAGTTTAATGGTTAAGTATAAAACAAGGGAATAACTCCTCTTAAATTATATAAATGCTAAATGGGTTTTTATTAAGAATTATCCGATTTGCTCTGAATTTTGGATATAGATTTTTTAATATGATAAAGCATATACTTGATAGTTTAGGAAGTTCAATGATTAAGTATAAAAAAGGAGAAAGTGGAGAGCTGTTTCCCCTTCTTAATTTTTTTTCGGACGGAATTAACGAAAATACAAGGCTGTAATGTACAATTAGTATGCGTAGCCTGTGAGCTCAATGCCATCAGTTTAACTGGGCATTATTCTTTTTATTTGTTTATAATTTTCTGTGTTCTTAATATAAAGTAACATTCTTTTCTGAAAATATGACAAATAATATTGCACACAATACTCTGCAATCAAAATTAAAAAATAATAAAAATTGCATGAAAAATGAGTAGGTTTACTAAATAATTTTTCATTGCGCATGCATCAACGATATCAAAATTTCATTTGTTAGCTAAATGTATAGAGCAACTTTTGTGAAAGTCGCCAAATCATAGCTTGAAAATTCTGAAAATAATCGTCAATTGAATAAGTTGGAAATCTGTTATTCCCAAAATAAAGCAAAAGCAAGAGGGGTTGTATTCATATGTTCATTGATTAGTGTCAATATAGACTACACAATATGGGACGAACTACCACATTTGGATAAAATCCCTCTTTTTTTTTGCTTCATTTTGGGAACGACGAACTTTGTGCTTATTCTATAGACGATTTCTTTCGGAATTTTCAAGCTATAATTTTGAAACTTTTACAAAAGTTGCTCTATACATTTATCTAACAAAATATGCAAATGAAATTTTGATATCGTTGACGCATGCGCAATGAAAAATTATTTAGTAAACCTACACCATTTATCATACAATTTTTATTTTTTTTAATTCTGAGTACAGGGTATTGTGTGCAATATTTTTTGTCATATTTTCAAAAAAGAATGTTACTTTATATTTAGAACTCTGCAAATTATAAGCAAAAAACTTGGCAAAATTTGAGACCATTTTTATAAAAACCTTAATTTCTCTACGAGCATAAATGGTATCTTAATAAAAATGAACAGAGTTTTTGAAAATAAGTCACTTAATCGTAATATACAGTTTGAGCACTTTTGCTACGTTAGTTTTGACAGGGTTATCCAAAAGATATTCATTCTTTTTTAATTTCTTTACGATCCCCTATGGCATTTCGGGAAAAAATATTTACGGAAATGTATGACTTATACTATTATATTTATACACTAAGAGTTTCGTTATAATTCCTCAATTATAACTCTAGATATTTAACAAAATGTCTAAAATCGCAAGTGGACGTTCATGAATGGCCATGTAGTGTATACAAAAATTTGAATTCATTTGTATGATAATATATTAAGTTTTAAAAAGAAATGACAAGTGCATATGGTAACGATAAATATGCTATTGAATTTCTTTGTTTTTGTTTTTCTTTTTTTTACACAAATATTATAACTTTAAGCCTTTGTCATTTGATAGCAAAATCTTCTGGGAATTTATCACCTAGGTATTTTTTATAACCTAATATAAGCTTAACTCTTTCCGGCACGAGAAAAATCTGTAGTAAGATGAGAAATTATCGACTGACACCGGAATTCACAAACGAATTTTTTAAATATTTTGAATGCCTTAATTTAAGCTTTTATTGTAAAAACAAAATTTTACTAAAATATTACTGGTGCTGTTTGCAAATTTGGAATTAAAATTAGGTATCCCAGACCGGACACAGTGTGCCGGAAAGGGTTAAAGTGCTTCTCTTTTATATATTATTGAAAGTTCGACGAAATTTATTGGTTAATTCACCATCCTCTAATAGGCAATTAAATTATGCACTAATTATATTTTATAATTTGTTTGATAAGATGGCTATTTACCTTAGTTACTTGGATTTAAATAACGGATAAATACACACATATTTTATTTTTATATATTTTCAAATTTAAACAAAATGAGGCTGACATTTATTGACTAGAACATTTATTTAGTATTTCACATTTTTCAAATTTTCACAGTAAATATAATTTCTTCTTATGTGGGATTGTCACTGGACAGATTCTGTTATTGGGTTGACATATAAAAAAAATTAAATAAAGATTTTAACGGTAGCAGAGTTTTCTAGCACATAAATCCTGATTAATGTTAAACGAAATTGCTGTTATTAATGGATTTGTTTTTAAATGGAGCATCTCAAAAATAATTATTGTTTTAATACTTCTTATGCATTTGTAGAACTAATGATACTGTTCTAAAATCCAAACTACCTCCTTTCTGCCATATTTTAAAATTCATTTTAGTTTTAAAATGCAACTATACACATATTCAGTTTTCTTAATAAAAACATAATTAATGAAATGTATATCCAATTTTTTGCTAAATGCAGAAGCTTTTTTTTTTTCTTTTTTTTTTTTTTTTAGAAAATTTTATCAAAGTTGGTGTTTTGAAACGAATTTCTTATTCAGTGCTTAAAAGTTTAGCGCATCCTAAGGTAAATACTCCCAATAAATAATGTTCTCGCAAGTTTAAGGCAAATAAACGTATGTTAGATTACAAATTATGCCAATAAAAATTTAGGTATGATTCATGCTTTTATGATTTAAAATGAGCTTTTACGTTGCTTCGCGGAGTAAAAAGTACTTTGAGAACAGTCTTAAATGCAACTTTTCTTTGTGACTATTTCTTCGCTTTGTTGCTCAACAAACCCAAGACATATATCTTATTATAATTTATTGCTTAAGTGGGGCAGAATCACCAGACTTTCCCACCCGATATCTTATTATATTGCAGTGAATGTACTGCAAATACTGTATATATATATATATATATATAAATTTTATAACAATTTTCACCAACATCAACGCATTTCATCAAAATTTTCACTTAATATTTATCGATATTTGGATATCTGTACTAAAACTTTTGAAGCACTTTCCTACAGTCTTGACCTCGCTTCATATTACTTTATTAACATATCACAAGTTTAATGAAAATGATAAATTAAAAAATTATAATGATATCGTTTGAAAATGAGTATACCTAGTTGTTCAACAAAATATGGTTGGATTTTGTCTAAGAGTGTTTTCAGATGATGTAGAAATATAAAAAGTGCTATTGAATTTTTTTTCGAAAATTATTTAAAAAAATGTCAAAATCAAAAAAAGTATTAAAAAAATGTCAAAATTTTTGTAGTCTCTCATTATCAAACATTAGTACTTTAATATGAAGATAAATGTTACAGTTACTTTCATACTTAGATTGTTCCGCAATTTTATTCCAGCAATCTATTTGAAACATATTTCGCTGTATTGTTTTATATGTTTATTGATGTAAAACTTGTCTGTTTCACAATCTATATATCGTGATTGTAGATATATTGATGTATTATTAAAAAGATTTTTGTTAATTCACAAGGCATTTTGGACAAATACTCCTGTAATCACGATTAACGTTTATAATTATTTATGTTAATGGATGCAGGACACACACACAGGTTGGCAAGACGTGCAAACTCAGGACTTGGTGTATACACCGCCAATTGGGGACTTCGAAAATAACCGACTTAAAAGTTTATTTCCGATAATTAATTATTACTTATACTCTATTAAATGTGAATCAACTTTGATTTTTGTCAAATTCACAAAATTTTACAATATGTATTTTCACTATATAAATGGGGACATTGATACACACCTACACACACACACACGTATATATATATGATAACGTACAGTTTATACCAAAAAGAAATTCCCTTTGGACGAATTAAACTATTAGAAATTATTTTAGTAAAATCATTGTACCATTAATGTTAAAAATGTACAGAGAAAATAAAGGTATTATGTCTCAACTTATGCATATAACCTGTAAATTAATAAAAAATATTGCATCAAAAGTGTCTTAGTTATTTGTGATCTAATTAATAAAACTTCACGTCAGGTAAATTGGTTTAGTTTTTTTTTTTTTTTTTTTTTTGTAAAATTCTGAAAATTGGATAATTTGCAATAAAATAATCTACGGCTTATTTTATATGATACCAAGTACAATGTTTTCGAAACGTTAAACATAATTCCATAATCGCTTCATATTTTGAAACTTAGATCTTCCTAAACTGAATATTATCTCTATTTATGATGCAAACCAGTTATTTTTTATAACATTTACCTTAACAGAAATATATTGCCTAGTTCCATCTAGCTGAAAATTTCTTTTTTAAGGATAAAAACAAAATTAATTTAATTAAAAATATTTATGTAAATTATTACTGAAAGAAATTATACATATGAAGTAACATAATGTATTAGGAATTAATTTGATTTCGCAAAACAATAACTTTCAACAGTTAAGCTCATATGCAGACTGGATTTTTAGAAATAGGAATTAGGAATAACGAATTATTTTTAAATTAACAACTAGTGTTATCTAAAACGCTGTCTACCTCGAAGAGCTAAAAGATTTAAATTATCATTTTTCAAAATTGCATTCAACTGCTCAAGTGCTTTAATTTAACTAATTTTTAAATGATAAATGACAAAATTAAAAAGTACCAGTTTCAACTAAAAACAGATCAAACTCTATAAATCGTTGTTTCTGTTTTTATCATCTTCAAGTATTTAACATGATGTACACTGTGAAAAAATGCATTTCAGTCATCTAGAATCTAAGTTATAACTCTAATAAAAATAATTCGATGCCATCCTTGTAAATTGTTTTTCTCTTTGCTGAGAGTTCTAGAATACAAGACAATACAATTACCAGAATACAAGAGTGTTTTCATATATTATCGTGGTCAAACTTATTTAAAAATCTCTATAAATAAATTCGAACACAAAAAGTTAGTTTTTGTAACTATAATCCTAATTTATGAAATCATTTTAGAAATAGGCTGTAACTTTTCCTTACTGAAACCATTCAATACCGTTTTGTTACATACAAAGCAAAAGATTAGAAGTTTTAGCTAATTTTGTCTATTTATTTTATTTATTTATCCTATTATTATAGCTCTTAATCTATGATTTTAGTTTAGAGACCCAGAAAATAATTTACTCCTTCTGGGTGTAGGCGGCATAGTTGTTTTAACAGTGTAAGAAATATTTATTGAAAAGTGCTAAAAACAAGAATTTTTTGTTTATTTATTTTTTTTAAACATAACACTTTAAACGTTACCCTACTAGGATGAAAAAAAACGAATTCTCTGAATTTAAAAATATATTTAAATTTACACAATAAAAACACAGTTCATCACAATCATGCATAATCTTTTAAACATACACTTTTGCTGAATTATTTATGCAGCTGAAAACTTATCTTTCTTAATTTATGTGAAAAGCATTACAGAGCAAAATACATTGCCACATTATACCGCGAGTCGAAAAAAACCCATGTACTCCTATATCATTCCGATGAAATCTCTTTCTCTATATACTCATTTCATCTTTAATGTTATTGTTTTATCGCATTCATCTAGCAGTACTTACTTTTCACCAAAAGCCATTAAAACCATTTCTAGACAGTGATTGATTGCATTTTACGATTTAAGACTGTTATCGAAGTGCTAGAAAAATATTGAATTTTGTTTCTCTTTATCTAAAAATAAGTTACACAAGCTAAAAAATTGTTGAATTTTTTATAATAAAATTCTTTTGAGACTTGATAATTAGAAAAACCAAAACTAGAAATTTAAATATTGATTATATATATATATATATATATATATACATTTATAAATACCATTTTGCAGATTTCAATACATTTGCATAGTGTTTAACATTTTATTTAAAACATACAAATATTTGTTGAGTCGCCAATGTAATTTCACTAAAATTTTCAAACAAATGTAAAAATTCATTAAAGTTAAAACTTCTGTATTATTAGCATGCCATAAGTTAAATATCGAAGAAATCCCTAAAGAATTTGCTACTTAAAACATCTTTTTTTCATTCAGAAAATTTTAGGTGTTTACGCGACAAGTTCGATTACATGTCTCTTAAATCTGAGTTTTGCTGCAACCTGCATTACAATATTTGTATTAAAAATGTAACAATATGTATGCAAATAATATAATTTTCTATTAAATGCAAATTTGATGAAATTGTTTTCTATAGTGTACATATATATATATGTATATATATATTATATGCTCAATTATTTTTTACATGTTCAAAATGAAGTTTTCAACATTCTGAGGGAATGTTTTTTAAATAGGAATTGTTTAGTTACAAAAGAGCAAAAAAATAGCAAAATTTCTTTGATTAATAACGACTACTTGTTAACCCTTTACGGCACACTGTGCCCTGTCTGGGATATCTAATTTTAATTTCAAACTTTCAAACGGCACCATTAATATTTTACTAAAATTTTGCTTTTACAATAAAAGCTTAAATTAAGGTTTTCAAAATATCTAAAAAATCCGTTTGTAAATTCCGGTGTCAATCGATAATTTCTTATTTTAGCACAGATTTTGCCCGTACCGGAAAGGGTTAAAGCACAATTGTTCCTACAATTTTCCATCTTGTAGAAAATTCTACCGTGCGCAAGTATTTAATAAATACATTGATTATACGTATATATATTTTTTAAATACGTAATATATTTTTTAAATACCTTTAACAAAATATTATGTAATTACTTTTACAAAAGCATTTTGAAAAAGTTTCTATTTATATTGTAAGTGACATTTTAAGGTTATGTGGTAAGGTTTCAAATAAGTTACTTTGACATTTGGCTGAATTCCAGATTAACAATAACACTTTAACGTCTTTTTAAAAAACATGTTTTAAAATTAAGATGAAAATAAATATTAATTGGATTTGAAGTTTTAAAGTTAAAGTTTCATTTTACTAAGATTATTTTCATGGCAATTATTTTTCTGAAGTAAATTATTATCTTCTCCCAAGAAAGTTTTAAAAGATCATATGTTTATTAATTATTTAGTAAAGTATAAAAATAGTAGAAATGTTTACGTCACATAAGGGTTTGTACCCTTTTCTGGGTAACCAAAAATTTTAATAAGAAAAAAAAAGTTTTCAAATTTACACACTTTTTCCGTTATTAAAAAGATAAAAAAAAAAAAAAAAATATTCCTTTTTTTTTGGAGGTGGGAGGGAGTTAATATCAAAATATTATTGTACTATTCCATAAATTGCAAATAGGGATAAAGAAGTACAAATAAATTACAAATCTACATCTACAGTATAAAGGCTAAAAAATATCTGGAAAATTTGATTATTTGATAATAGTAATATTTTATATATTAAAATGTTTTTGTGATAAAGTATAAAAGTAAATCAACTAAATTTAAATATGAAATTTTATTTTAAGAGGATATTCACAAGCTATATTTTTTTTCATTGAAATATATGCATTAAATTATGCAAATAGGAAACAATAATCTTAGACTTTTATGTACTGAATATGTTTATTTTGCATTTTTTTTTTTTTTTTTTTTTTTTTTTTTTTTTTTTTTTTTTGCATAATTATATTAGTTGACAGAGTTTTTTCTACGTATTTATTTAATTTCTTGTGTTTTAAATAACCTTTAACATAAATTAGTAGATATTAAAATTTATAACATAACACTTCCCAAAGTAATAAATATTCCATTTATGGTATTTTTAACAAATATTTTTATTTGCAAACTCTTTGAATATTCAAGGATAAAATTATTAAAACTACTGTGCAATAAATAATTATTAAATAATTCTGTAATGGCAAAAATACATATTACATTTGAATTCTAGACATAGCATATGCAATAAAAATTATTTTTTGACGATTTAATATCACATGTAATTACGTGAGGAAATTTATGTCTTAATATAAAAATATGTCTAATTTCTAAAAGCATTCATTAAAATTTTTAATATTATTGTCTTAAAGCAAGTTAAACTTTTTATTTAAAAAACAATATTCTACCGTGTACCGAACTTTACACAACATATTTCCGCCGCTTTACACAACATATATCTTAGAATATTATACTATAGATGAATGAGTTTAGTACTAGTTTTTAGGATTATTTTGCAGTAAATGTATCATTGTAAATTATATACAATTATAAATTATAATTACAAGTAAATTTTTAAAATAGAAAAGAAGAAAAATAAATGCAGCACGCTACAGTTTAGAGCCTGAGCTCGGTAAATAAACAGCAAACGCGCTATCGACTGAGATCCAACCAATAATGAAGACTTCATCAAGTAAGTATTTAAATTGTGTTATAATATTAAACTTTCCCCCCTGTTTCTCGGGAGCTGAGCAGCATTGTATAATATCCGTTGAATTTCAGACTAAAGGACCCCCGTTATACAACATACATAAAAATAATCAAAATCTGTGATTACCAATGTTGGCGCTTTTCTTGTCAATCGTAAGAAATATTAATTTCTTATTCTTTCTTTTTCCTTTTCTTGATACGTCTTTTAAATTCATGTGTTTAATCACAAGTCTCGGAAAAATCTATATGGAATTTATCTATCTTAGAAATCTATTTTTCCAAAATCGGAAATGCACATACCAATCTTGGGATAATTATGTCTCTTTATGTATTTAAAAAAAAAGAAATATTTTCGAAAACATATAACGTAAATTTCAAAAGTTTACTTCTAAATCATTTTTAGATTATATGAAAGCAAATGATAGCTTTGAAACCTTTAGAAGTTGATTTATTATGCATAAGGGCAAACGTGACTGGTTCATAAATGATAAATTTTCTATAAATTTTCTGACATATTTAATATCACACTGAATTTATTAAGTCTCTATAAATCATTTACATGAATGATATTACTCTTAAATATTTCTTTCAAAACTGTTTTCAGTAAAAAGCATAATTCATCATACAAAAAAGATTGAATTATTTAATCTTTTTTTTTTCAAAATAATCCAATCTACAGTCTATATTTTTATATTATTTGTATTTTCATATAATATTTCATAAAATTTATTTAAAAAGATGGAAACGGGAAGTACAAGAATTGCTGAATAACTCTGACATTCGATTGGATTCCGGAATGTCGCATTTTACACTGTTAAAACTAATGGTGACACATTGCAACTTTTAAGGGTGAAAGGCTGATCTCACTGGTGACACCTCTAAAGGATTCAAAATAGCACCTTTAATTAGGGTGAAAAGATGGCACCCTTAATCCAGAGTGCCCAATGATAAAAAATTTAAAAATATACTAACCGACTTTCGGCCCTTGATGGGTTCAAACGCAGAACGTCTGATTACAAGCTCAGCGCCCTATCCACTCGGCCATCAAGCTCACCTTCAAAGTCTCCCTGAAATGTTCATATGTCCTGAAATTCAAAGGTTGATTTATATAAAAAAGCTCGCCCAAAGTTAGCCATCCGAAGTTCTAAACTAAATTGGGATAGCGTATAGCGGTGATAGTCATCGTAGGAAAAAATTGCTGTGTTGATCCACCAGTGACAGCGAGTTGAAGTGCAAGGATACACGTTACAGAGCATGCGCAAATGACTAAAGGATGAAAATCTTCCAACGGTATGCAATGCGCGGCACCCTAATTAGCATGAAACACCCAATGACACCCCAAACACATTTTCAAGCCCGCTGGTGCCAAGTGATTTAACCTTTTCACCCCTGGGCGCCAAATGCAACCAGTTCGTCACCTTTATTTTTAACAGTGTACTATAGATTATTGCAGTCACTACACTGTTAAAACTAATGGTAACACATTGCATCTTTTTTGGTGAAAGGCTTGTCTCACTGGTGACAACCCTAAAGGAGCCAGAATGGCACGTTTAATTAGGTTTGAAAAGATGGCATCCATAATCCAGAGTGCCCAATAATGAAAAATTTTAAAAATGTACAAACCGACTTTTGGTTCTCGAAGGATTCGAACCCACAACGTCTGATTACAAGCTCAGCTCTCTAACCGCTCGACCATCCAGCTCACCTTCAAAGTCTCCCTGAAATTTCAAATTTCCTGAAATTCAAAGGTTGTTTTATATAAAAAAGTTAGCCATCCGAAGTTCTAAACGAAATTGGGATAGCGTATAACGGTGATAGTCATCGTAGGGAGAAATTGCTGTTTTGATCCACCAGTGACGGCGAGTTGAAGGGCAAGGATACATATCACACAACATGCGCAAATAATTAAGGGGTGAAAATCTTCCAACGTTATGCATTGCGAGGCACCCTAATTAGAGTGAATCACCCTGTGAAAGATCAAACGGAACCCCGAACACATTTTCAAGCCGCGGGTGTCAAATGGTAACACCTTTTCACCCCTAGGCGCCAAATTTTGGTTTGTCACCATTAGTTTTAACTGTGTAGTTGTAAAAACTGAATGCCACGTTTTTTTTTCAATACAGGTAGGGAGTTCAATACACATGAGTTTTATTTTCATTCGTGTAAAAACTGTAGTACTGAATAAGGAAGGAATTTTATGATAGTGCTTTTTTTAATTGCTGTTATTGTTGTCATTGTAAGAAAGATTGGATTTTTATTCATGAGACTGAGTTTCTTAAATTAGTAATTTTAAAATGTTTGATTTCTAACAAAAAAAAAGGCGTAAAATAAGTTAATAATTAGGTGACTTGAAGACCCAGACTCGATTCCCAGCTTGGATACTCTCACATTTTGTTGGATATGCGCCTTTAAAGTAACTAATACTTCAAATATTACGTAATGCAAGGCATGAGAAATATTCTACTGAAAAATTTTCAAGAATTATATAGATTTATTCAAATTCATCTATACTGTATTATCTAAAGTTTCGTGTTTGCTTCGGTGTTGGTGGCTCATGTAAAATAAATAAATAAATAAATAAATAAATATACTTACATACAAACATATATATATATATATATATATATATGTATTCAAATAGGTGGGGAGGCCTACCATATGGCTTGAACTCATATATATATATATATATACCACCTTGTGCAGGCGTTGTAACCTTGCCAACAAAGCATAGAGACATAAACCGCACTGGATGCCGTTCCAAGTGGTTCAATTGGTAGAACCTCGGTATGCTATACCGATGACCATGTTCGATTCCTGACTTGAATACTTTTTCACTCTATTATCTATGCTCCTTTTATGTAAATAATATTTCAATTATCGTGATTTTGCTTTATATTAAAATACATCTAAAATCTTACATAGTTATAATATCCATTCTTCTAAAACATAAGTTTAAAATTTTATCTCATAATAATCAACATCTACAGAATTGTATTTCGTTAAATATTGTATTTACTGTAAGGAAAAAAGCAGACAAATTTATTTCATATTTGTGCATACAATATTCCTTAAATATATTGCAGTATCAATATTTTATTTAATATAAACTTTTTTCTCTTATCATTTGCGATATTTTAAATATGTTAAAAAGTTAGAAAAAATAAATTAATATTAATTCTATATTTTTTCTGGTGGAAAAGAAAACAATAATTGATTTTTCTCTAAAATCTAGCATTGTTTAATTTAACTTAAAATCTCCTAAAAGTAATATATATATTTTTTTTACTTCTTTTCAAAGAAAGGAATAATGCACAAAGCTAGGATTAATGTTTCCCAAAAATTTAATTGTATATCTTATCATTAAATCAATATATCTACGCTTTTATTTTACTGCTCTTGGTACATTCGCTTGAAACATCTTAACAACATCTCGGATTAGAAGACATGAGGTGACAATATAATCTGAGGCAAGAATCTTATAATCCGAGGCTCCATTTATTTTCTCGAAGATCACTTGCAAACAGAATGGTATTAGAATCAATCAGTGGAAAAGTCAATTTCTTGTGGAGATGTTACGGTGTATAGATTAAAACTTTCGTTTAAAAAAAAAAATAAAGAAAATAATTTTCAATTTCAATGTCATATTAATTTCTATTTATTACTAAAAAATTCTCACTTTTTTGATCGATAGCTTCTTTAAAGTCTTAAAATACTGTGTATTATGCTTTTGGATAGCTGACAAAAACCGCTTACAATTTTCAAAAAATTACACAGATCGCTACAACAACTCGCACTATATTTCATAAGTAACTTTGTTTGAAATTTTAGTATAGTTTAAAGTATTTTCAAGGATTTTAGAATTTTTATTGTAATTTCATAATTATTTAATTTTTTTTATATTTATCGAATTAACTGATCTATATAATAATAATAATATGTAACAAAAATTTGAATTTTTTATATAATAATAATAATAATAATAATAATAATAATAATAGTGAGAATAATAAAACATGATTTAAAATCATTTGCCCATGATTTGCAAATGCAAGTTGCCTATATGACGTGCGGGCAGCATTTTCAGAAAGAATCACATTTTGAGCACCGTTCTTGGCGAGTTGGCGAAAGCGAGAACGTCCAGCTAGCTGCATCGCCAAACACAAAATAAACTAAGTTCAAATGTGTCATAAAACATATGATTAATATAATTATATTTATTACAAGAGTGTCTTTACTACTTTTTTTAATTAACTTCTCAATTTCTTTGAACATAGCGAATTAAGGAAATAATATTTTTGAATTAAGAAAAAAAAAACATATGTTTAGATGTTCTGTGAAATTTAAACAATTTTAATCTGGAAAAGATCTTTGCTTTAAACTATGTTTTAATCGTAAAAAACGGTGAATAACATTTCCTCATATTATAGTCTTTGCTTGATAACATTTACGGAAAAAAACAAATGCACAATAAGCGCGATCTCTTTGCAGAAGGAAGGGTTGCTATTCGCTAGGCGTTTGACGTCACAAACAAGAAAAGGTCCGTAGCATTCACTTCATCTCCGCGCCAATCGCTGTTATGGCGATAAGGTGCTCAACACGCGATTCTTTCTGAAAATGCGTACGGGCAAATCAGGGAAACTATAAAAATATATATCTCAACATTATCATTTGAGATAGTGTTTTGGAACAGGAAATTGTTATTTGGAACATATTAAAAAAATCGGAAGAATGGTTATATGACCTGGTCAACAAAATAATCCCGTATTTTGGTGCTCTACTTAAATATTTCAATAAAAGGACATATTTTTATTTTACATTGAACTTATGTTTTATATTAAAAGATTAAAGCTGTATGCTTAAAATATATTTTTTAAAAATATATTATTCATCATATTTTTTAGGTCTCTGACCTAAATAAAATAAATAAAAAAGACCTTTTTCAACATTTAATATCCTATAATATGTGCGATTTTGAAGCACATTTTTTATTGGATAGACGATAAAAGTATATTGTTTTATTTCATGTATTTAAAAAACTGCAAAGGTATTCATAGAAATTTCAGAACTGTCAGATATTTGACGAGCAAAAACTCTATAACAGCTTACGCACATGAATGTAAAATAAATGATGTAACTCGAGTGAAAATATTAGGTTTTACTTATAGTTCAGTCTAAGTGTTTATTACACAGAACTTAAATGACTTTGTATTTAAAACATTTTTTTATTAAAAATAATTGTATTTTAACACAAAATTAGAAAATTTCAGTAGTATAATCACGTAGTAATATTTTTTTGAACAATGGAAAGACAATTTAATTTTCGTCGATAAAAACTAACGTGAAATATTTGTACTGAAAAATTCAGGAAAAAATATTCAGCAGTTTTTGAGTTATGTTACGTGCCATATCCGAAAAGTCATTTGTAGAAAATATATTTAAAATTTTCGGGATCACCACTTCTGTTATCAAGCCGGTACAATTCGCATAGCCATAACTGATGTTCTAATGGGGATTTCAAGAACACAGTTATATAAAAATGATCAGAAAGAATAAAAGTTTAACACCGAAAAGAGTTAAAATTTCGAAATTTTTGAAACCCGAGGCTGTTTAAAACTTAATGACCTTGTGATAAATCGGAATTATCACAGGTTTTTAAAGCAAAATAGCAGAAATTTGCATTTATTTCTGAAAGAGGTTTTGCCATGAAACTGTAAACTCAAAGTGACCCTTATTCTCAAAGTGAAACTGTCGGCGATATTATAAAGAATCGCTACATCATTATCGATCAACGAAACCAACAGGTCGGAGACAGTCGGAAGAATGAGTCGACCTCTCGCGTCGCCCTTTGATGGCTCTCCGACTCAAAGTGAAAATACGCGAAGGCCGACAAGCCAGACAGCCTGGTGTCGTTACTGGGCGGTCAGGAGTGAAACTCAGGTACCAATGGTAGAACGATTTTACTAATCATTTAATGAGAGAAAGTTTATTAAGGTTCGTGATTGGTTGGTGACTGCCAGGGGGGGTCAAGAAAAAAACCTGGATCGGGCTAAGAGAAAGAAGCGAGAGAGGAGTCGAGTGTTATCTTGGATAGAGTGAAGCAGCTCGGTTAGAGAGCTGGAAAAGTGGATCCCGCGAGTGGATCTTGGAGACTGATCTGATCACAGAGGCCTGTTAGAATCGCTGAGTGTACTCTCGCCAGGAAAGTCAGCGATTGCTTTCGTCTTGAGAGGTTAGCTAAAGTGATAACCTCTACTGACTTTTAGTGAGCAGCAAATAGCTCGATAGGAGAAGTTCTGACTTCTGCATTGTATGTATACTAACGAATCGTCCAATGAACTTTGCGTTATTTAAGAACTTTGTGCTTGAGGAATTCATACTGAACTAAAGTTTGAAGCTGGTTGGTTAAAGAGCCGATGTGCTTTATCGAAATTTCAAGCGCTGTAAATATTAATTTTAGAGGATCTTTGTGTTTTCTACAGATAATAAATTGATTCTCCATTTAATACTTTGCCTTGATTATTCGCCGAACGGCACGCTAAGCTCCCAACCTCTTAGGTGATAATCTAAAGAGGGCTAAGATCTTACAAATGATTAAATACAATAATTATGTAGAATTAAATTTTTCGTAAATAAATAACTTCAGAAATATTCAAACATTCAACATGAAAATTGTTCGATGCCCCCAAAAAAATCTCCAACATGGAAAACTCGGAAGAAGTTGTTGTTGACAAATATTTCCCTTCTGAAAATTATTTCTTTGGTCTCTTAAGGCTTCCCGGAAGATATTCTTCCTAAAAGGATGCCACTAAAATTGACAAATGCTTAAAAATCAACAAATTTTCTTAAAAATTAGTATCCAAAAATAGGATACATGAAGAATATTTTAACGAAATGCTCAGAAAAAAATTATTTTCTTAATTGTAAAAAAATGAAATTATCGCAAACAATCAGAGAAAGACAGAACCGTTAAACTTTAAGATTGATCGATTTTCAACAAAATTCTAATATATATAAGGTACCCGGGGTAATAACGCCACGTTAAGGTTCTACCAATTTTCACGGCTTAGTTTTAGATTGTACTTTTCAAACAAATATAGGATCTGATACAGCAACTCATTGACTATCTATATAAAATAAAATAATTTAACAGATATGTATTCATAAAATGTAATGGCGTTTTTTCTTGACCCATGCTATTTGGCGTTATTACCCACCTATATGGGTAATAACGCCATGCAAACAAAACTATGAAATAAGATGGAATAATTGCATGTAGATAGCCCAATTCTAAAAATACAAACTCTACAAACTTAGAAATTGACAAATTGCATTCTAAGATATTGAAAATGTTCAATTTTTGTGAAAGTGTAAGAAATATAAAGCTGTGGTGTGGGAGGGGGGGATGAGGCAAATTAATATCAGACCGTGAGTTTCTTTTTGCTTAAAAAGGACCGTTTAAATAGAAATATGAGAAACATTGCACAGTTTTAACTGTGTTTATTTGAATCAGTATTTAGGATGTAGCTCGGCCACTGTAGGCAATCAACCGGGGTATTAATGTCAAGGATTAGCGTTATTACCCCGGTATAGTTATTGCGCAGTACATTTTAAATTACAAATTATCTCGAGAAGATATCCAAAATCTTCAACAACATTTTAAAAGTACATGAAATGCACTACAAATTTATGTAATTAACAAAGTATTTCCGGATAAAAAGATAGTCTTCACATATACAAAACGTATTTCGCAAATTTTAGATCAAGCGTTAATTTTAGTTGTTTGTAAAAACAATAAGACCTAAAAATGAAACAAATTAACTTGAAGCTGTTTTTTGCGATTTATATGACTCAAAATCCTTCTGCGCAGAGCACATGGGTGTCATTTACCTGATTATTTCATAATTATGCAAAATATAAGCACTTGGCGTTATTACCCCAGGGTACCTTATATATATATATATATATATATATATATATATATATATATAAACAATTCACAACTAACCCTTTGCGGTGCATAGCAATTTTATTGCTCAACAGTTGAAATTGATAACTGACACCGAAATTTGAAAAAAACTTTATATGTAACTAAGAAAAAGCTATATTGCACGAATTCAATAAACCGAATGTTTTTTTACGAAAATTCCATTACCAATGTGGTATTTGTGAATTAAAATTAAGTGGATACCTTGATATATCACAACACCTCAAAGAGTTAATGGGATAACTTTTTTGCATACGTTTTCTTGTACGAAACATATCTATTCATCGCACAACTAGGGCCTGAATACTAACGGCGCAACACTCCAATCAGTAAAATTTTATAGAAATTTTCCCCTTGTTTAACCAATCCTTTTAATCAAAATTGCTGTCTGAAATATTCAACAAAATATTTATTTATTTTTCCTGGTAGGAGTGTGCCTCGTTGATAATCAGGGCCTGCACTCAACTGTAACAAACGGAAATTTTAACGAAATATTTAGACATAATAATGTTTATCAGTAGAATGACTTTAGCACTGTCGTTTTTAACACAATTTTTATGTTTAAATGCCATGCATATTCTTAAGTGTCATGTATATTTTTAAATATTAAGTATTGTTAATTTCTCATTGTGCAAATTGTGTTAATATCTCTTTTGGCAAACATATTGTTACGAATTTTGTAAATAGTTAGTGTTTGTTCTGTAAAATAATGTAAATAATCTTATTAAGCTCCATTTCTTTACTAATATTAGTTTTTGTTACATTGTCTCTGTTATCAAGCAAACTTGTCTATTATTTTCAGTGTATGTCTACGGCAGATTGGCGAAATATTAGCGATATCGCCAAGTTGGCGTCACTTTTGGCGACTAATTTTGGTCGCCAAATTTGGCGATATATCGCCAAGTTGGCGACAAACTTGGCGATTGTTGGCGATGGTAACCCTTCCCTCTCAATGGTAACCCCCCTTTTAGATATACCAGGGGTCGGAGCATATAGGACAAATTCTATTGTTGGTACCAGTATATTTTATCAATAATCTTCAAGAGACATTTTTACAAGATATGCCGTAGGACTATGTCATAAAAATTATTCGTAAAAGATACTGGTAGGAACAATAAAATTTGTCCTATATGCTCCGACCCCTGGATATACTGATACCTTGTTTGTTGTTCCGTGGATTTTTCGAGTTGGTTCTAGAAATTTCCAGCACCTGCTATGAGCCTATATAAGAAGAGAAGCGATGCGAGCTGTGGTTATTATTTACCAGTCAGTCATTGAGTGAACAAGGCGTAAGCAAGTTTGCTTGAGTTTCATCTATGTTGTTTTGAATGTTATTAAGTGTTGAGACGTTGTATAAAGAGTCTCTGGGGTCTAAAGCTGTAATTGTACGATAGATTTGAGCAGTTATTTTTAAATATCCAGTAATATTTGTGAGTTTCGAAGACTCTGTTGTTCTGAAGTCTGTAAATAAATTATTTGCTACTTTTCTAAGAGAAAAGTGTTTTGAAGTTGTCTAACCATAAGATCAAAAGAACCCTATATACGCTGCAACATTTGGTGTCAGAAGTGGGATCTTATGGCGAAAACGAGAGCAACGGAAGAGCAACTGAATGAGTTGTTGAAAGCTATTAATGGATTATCAAATAAAATGGATAAAGGCCAAGAGGAGTTGGCGGAAAAGATGAATAAAGGCCAAGAAGAGTTGGCGGAAAAAAATGAACAAAAACGAAGAAAGAATGGAACAGTTGACAAATAAAATTGACAAATGCCAAGAAGATGTGACTGAAGAAATGAAAAGAAGCCAAGAGAGAATGGAAGAATTAAAGGAGGAAGTTAATAAAAGCCAAGAAGAAATGAAGAAAACTTTGGAAGAAGAGTTCTCATCGGTAGAGAGAAGAATAGGCTCGGTAGAAGAGAAAATAGAGGAAGTAGAAGAGAAAATTCAGAATGAAGTTAGTAATGTTGAACAAAAAATGGAAAGGAAAATGGCGGAAGTAGAAGAGAAAATTCAGAATGAAGTTTGTAACGTTGAAGAGAAAATACTAGGTGAAGTAGATGAAAAGCTAAATAAAAAAGTACAAGATCTTGAGAAGAAACTTTCAGCGTCCAGTGGTAATTATGAAGAATTTAGGAATCCGCCTACTTCTCCTGTGCAAGTTAAGCTGTCGACATACGACGGAAAGAGTTCCTGGCAAGTTTACAAGACCCAATTCACCATTGTAGCCGAAGCGAACAAATGGAATGACGAGGTGAAAGCTTGTCAACTGGCAGCATCTTTAAGAGGAGAAGCCGCCGACGTGCTGCAAACATTGCCCGATATGACGCAACTCAAATTTGAGACTCTAAGTTGTGCACTTGAAATGAGATTCGGCGAAAAATTCTTCAAGGATTATACGAGAATACAAATGAAGAGCCGCCATCAAAAATCGAGTGAAACCCTTCAAGAGTTTGCCTCGGAAATTGAACGGCTTGCAAATTTAGCATTCATTGACTGTCCTACAAATGTGCGGGAAATGCTCTCACTGCAATATTTTGTAGACGGAATAAAAGATCCAGAAGTGCAGAGAGAGGTACGAATGGCAGATATACAGGATTTAAAGGCTGCACTACTATATGCCTTAAAGTTGGAAGCAGCTACACAAGCCAGCCGTAGAGATCGTCATTCAGTCCGAGGGGCAACGGTGAACAAAAGCTCAGACACTGAGAACGACGTCTTGAAAGAAATTAGGAAAATAAATCAAGAACTTGCAGCTTTAAAATACGGAAGAACAAGTTCAAGAAGACAGAATCTCACGTGCTGGGGATGCGGTGATACAGGACATCTCCGAAGAAATTGCCCGAAAATCCATGAACGTGAGATAAATTCAAACAGTCAGCAGGGAAACTAAATTTTGGCCATCTCGCGGGGCGGAGGTTGCCAGAGAATGAAAAGCCCCACCTGAAGATCCTCCAGATATCAAAAATGAGTGGCGGTGATAATGAATTATATGTGATATGCTTTATTAACGGAATTGAATACCGTATGATTGTCGATACAGGAGCCAATGTGACAATAATAAGAGAAAATTTGGCTCGAAAATTGAAATGTAAACTCATCTGGACTCCACCATGCGTTACCCTGCAAACTGTGACGGGCGACAAGATAGGCATATATGGAAAGGCAAATTTAACTATCAACTTTGGAGGAACGAAATATCACCATACGGCATATGTGGCTGACATAACAGATCCTTGCTTAATCGGGCTAGATTTTCTGAAGAAGTTTGACTTCAAACTTGATTTCAAAAATAACGAAATGCTCTCAAAATTTGAAGAAATCTGTCTTTTTGGATTAAATAACGAAATTGAATGTAAACAAGCAGTAATAGCCAAAGAAGACATCAATCTAGATCCAAGAACAGAATTTTTAGTTCCAGCTCTAATTAAAAATGAATCTAATTACCGATTTGGCCATATAGATTATCCAGAAGACAATAGTAAACAAGCAGGAGTATTGGTGGCTTCATCTGTAGTGGACCTCTCGAAGACCATTCCAGTCAGAATTGTTAACATCAGTGATAAGACGAAGACTATCAAGAAAGGAGAGGTGATAGCATCGTGTGCTCCTGTGAAGTGCATAAGTCAAAATTCCAGTCACTCTGAGAAATCTTCAGATAATTTAGTCAAGGATTTGTTACAAAATACAGACTTAGATCCAAAACAGATGGACGCCGCGGAAAATTTAATTAAGGAATTCCAAAGTTTATTCTCCCAAACATCTGAAGACTTTGGACGAACTAAAATGACACAACACCGAATTGACACGGGAAATCACTCTCCTATTAAACAGCACCCTAGACGATTACTTTTTGCCAAGCAAGAAGAGGTGCAGAATTTAATTAAGGATATGGAAGAAAATGACATCATCGAACCATCGACAAGTCCATGGGCGTCTCCCATTGTATTAGTAAGAAAGAAGGATGGTTCTACAAGATTTTGTGTAGACTACCGCCGACTGAATGACGTCACTAAAAAGGATAGTTACCCTCTGCCAAGGATCGACGACACTCTCGACACACTTGCGGGCAACACTTGGTTCTCGACTCTGGATCTGAAGAGTGGTTACTGCCAGGTAGAGATCCATCCGGACTACCGCGAGAAGACTGCCTTCACAACGGGACAAGGATTATGGCAGTTCAAGGTAATGCCTTTTGGTCTATTTAACGCACCTGCAACTTTCGAACGGCTTATGGAAACGGTTCTCCGTGGGCTGTCATATGAAGCATGTCTTGTTTATTTAGATGATATCATAATCATAGGAAAATCTTTTGATGAACATCTAAACAACCTCAGGCGGGTGCTACAAAAATTAAAGGAAGCTAATTTGAAGTTAAGCCCTTCGAAGTGCAGTTTGTTTCGTAATGAAGTCGCCTACCTTGGACACATCATTTCGGCGGAAGGAGTTAGGACTGATCCGGAGAAGATATCGGCCGTGAAAAATTGGAATCGTCCAGCAGATGTTCACCAGCTTCGAAGTTTTCTAGGATTATGCACCTATTACAAAAAATTCGTCAAAGGCTTCTCGATGATTGCAAGACCACTTCAAAAATTAACAGAAGCCAATCAAAAATTTATGTGGACACAGGAATGTGACGCTGCTTTCGAAAAGCTTAAGGAGGCCTTAACATCCACTCCAATTCTGTCATATCCTCAAATCGATAGACAGTTTATACTTGATACGGATGCAAGTAACGAAAGCATTGGCGCTGTACTGTCCCAGGAAATCGACGGCCAGGAGCGTGTTATCGCCTATTTCAGCAAGTGCTTATCAAAGGCAGAGCGAAACTACTGCGTAACAAGAAAAGAGCTTCTTGCTGTAATGAAAGCCATAGACCATTTTCATCACTATCTTTACGGTCGAAAATTCCTGATCCGAACTGATCATGTTTCTCTAACTTGGCTATTGAATTTTAAGAACCCAGAAGGCCAGATAGCCAGGTGGATACAAAAGCTTC
Organism: Maratus speculifer; assembly: GCA_964019185.1. Taxonomy (NCBI): domain Eukaryota; kingdom Metazoa; phylum Arthropoda; class Arachnida; order Araneae; family Salticidae; genus Maratus; species Maratus speculifer. The sequence continues at coordinate 9,116,628 of OZ025297.1, read as the reverse complement.
AATAGTACGATATGCAGATACGCCATCGAAAAGGCTCATCACATGGAAATGCAGATGCTCTCTCAAGAAGACCCTGCTCAGAGAATTGTAGATACTGCGACCGGGTTGAGAAGAAATTTAATGTCAAAGGTGCTATAGTAAGACAAGTTACAACTGGATCTACATCATCGCAAGATCAGTGGAGTGACGAGAGCCTGCGTAAAGATCAACTTGCTGATCCTGAAATTAAGCCAATTCTAGAGCTGAAAGAGGAGTCCAACAGGAAGCCCAGCTGGCAAGACATGGCCCATTACCATCCTACGACTAAACGTTATTGGGCTCTCTGGGATTCCTTACATTTGAAGAACGGCATCTTGTACCGAAAATGGGAGTCTGACGATGGAAAGACATGTAGATGGCAACTACTACTCCCTAAGTCGAGAATTTCTATGGTCCTTCAAGAACTGCATGGTAGCCCCACAGGAGGTCATTTTGGTGTAATGAATAACCTGCAAAAGGTTCGAGAGCGTTTCTGCTGGAATAATGTTCGCAGTGACGTGGAGAATTGGTGTCGAACTTGTGACACCTGTGTAGCACGTAAAGGTCCCAAGAGACGCACCCGTGGACGATTGCAACGATATAATGTAGGAGCTCCTTTCGAACGAATTTCTTTAGACATCCTGGGTCCACTTCCTAGAACATCTGATGGCAATAAGTACATTCTCGTTGTCATGGACTACTTCACTAAGTGGCCTGAAGCCTACGCCATTCCTAATCAAGAGGCGGTAACCGTAGCAGATATACTGATTCAACACTGGGTTTCCAGATACGGAGTTCCTCTTCAAATCCATTCCGATCAAGGAAGAAATTTTGATTCGGCTGTGTTCAAGGAAATGTGTGAACTTCTCGGCAGGGACAAAACTCTAACAACACCTCTACATCCTCAATAGGACGGCATGGTGGAGCGGTTCAATCGTACCATCCTAAATAGCCTCTCTCTCCTGGTGTCTAGAGACCAACAGGACTGGGACAAGAAATTGCCTCTTTTCCTGCTTGCCTACAGGAGTGCCACTCATGAGGCCACTGGTTACTCCCCTTCTCAAATGCTCTGTGGTCGTGATCTTCGTCTGCCTGCGGATCTTTTGTTTGGCCGTCCTCCTGTGCTCCTTCATCGCCTGAGGAATATGTCGATGAACTCCAGGCGCGGATTGAGGAGATTCATCGTCTAGCGAGGAACCGAATCGGACTTTCAAAGGAAAAGATGAAGACACGGTACGACACAAAGGCAACAGGACATGAGTTCAACGAGGTGACAAAGTTTGGTTGTGGAATCCGATACGTCGTAAGGGACTGTCGCCAAAATTACAAAGAAACTGGGACGGTCCTTACACAGTCGTCAACAGGCTGAATGACGTCGTTGTACGCATACAAAAATCGCCACACGCCAAACCCAAGGTCGTACACTATAACCGGCTAGCCCCTTATTTTGGCCAAAGTGATTAGAAATTCGAAACATGAATTTCAGACCATGGTCATGAAAGTCACTTTTTGTAAATATGTAAATAGTAATTAGTTCTTATTTATGTAAATTTTATTATTATTGTTATTATTTATTTATTTATTTGTTTATTTATTTTAAGTGTTTTCCTCTAACTCAAGGATTGCACTGCCCGGGACGTGCAGTCTTTGAGGAGGGGGTAGTGTTACGAATTTTGTAAATAGTTAGTGTTTGTTCTGTAAAATAATGTAAATAATCTTATTAAGCTCCATTTCTTTACTAATATTAGTTTTTGTTACATTGTCTCTGTTATCAAGCAAACTTGTCTATTATTTTCAGTGAATGTCTCTGGCAGCTTTGCGAAATATTAGCGATATCGCCAAGTTGGCGTCACTTTTGACGACTAATTTTGGTCGCCAAATTTGGCGATATATCGCCAAGTTGGCGACAAACTTGGCGATTATTGGCGATGGTAACCCTTCCCTCTCAATGGTAACCCCCCTTTTAGATATACTGATACCTTGTTTTTTGTTCCGTGGATTTTTCGAGTTGGTTCTAGAAATTTCCAGCACCTGCTACGAGCCTATATAAGAAGAGAAGCGATGCGAGCTGTGGTTATTATTTACCAGTCAGTCATTGAGTGAACAAAGCGTAAGCAAGTTTGCTTGAGTTTCATCTATGTTGTTTTGAATGTTATTAAGTGTTGAGACGTTGTATAAAGAGTCTCTGGGGTCTAAAGCTGTAATTGTACGATAGATTTGAGCAGTTATTTTTAAATATCCAGTAATATTTGTGAGTTTCGAAGACTTTGTTGTTCGGAAGTCTGTAAATAAATTATTTTCTACTTTTCTAAGAGAAAAGAGTTTTGAAGTTGTCTAACCATAAGATAAAAAAACCCTATATACGCTGCAACAATATGATACATTTTTAGCTCATTGTCCATATCATGCTGAACATTACTTGCTTTTAACTCATTTACTCACAATTATTTACTCATCATTATTTTACTCACAATGTTAATTCCATTCATAAAATATTTAAATATTGAATGCAAATCTGTTCAAAATTTCTTGGAGCATCAAAAACATTTTGCTTGCCAATGCTTAGGAATGTTCCTAACCAAAGTGACATTCATTTGCAATAATATTTGCAAGAATATTTAATAATTTTATCCAAAATGCATTATTTGTATTCATAAATGTGATTAACATGCGGCAAATTCTATGACGTATTTGGAACAATAGAAAGTTTGCCATAATATAGAGTATAATTCAATGCACAGCACTATAAGCCAACATATCTAGAAACTTTCAGTTTAAACTGGTATAATATTAGCATTTAGCTTAAAATTCCATTATTTAGATATAGATGAAACAATTTTTATATTTTATATAAGTGGGAAAAATAAATAAAGATTTTTTCTGCATATCTCAAAAAAAAAATGAAATATATAAATAATTAAGTGTGTATTAGATTTTCAATATATTTTTCGCAGTTAAAAAATAAAATATTTGCTTCATATGAATATTTCCCTAAGGTTAAAGAAATACTTATTAAATTTTTAATTTTTTTGTAAGCTTTTATTATGAGAATCTGGTTTGTTTCAAATAATTTGTAATAGACATAAAGATTTTTCTAACAAATTAGAAAAAACTGAATTTCAAGCTACGCAATTTCAGTAGATGCGAACAAAGCAATTGTTTTTCTCGGAAAAAAATTGTGATAACTTTTCATATATTTTATTTCTTTTATTAGTTTTATGTTTAGTGTTATATAAGGATCATAATTAGAAATACAACAAAGATATTTCCAAAGCAAATTTATTTCTAAAAATTAAAGAAAAGTCTATTTTGTAATTATTTTAATTCAAATGTTTAGGGAAATTTCAATTCGGAATTATTTACTAAACATTCATTTTGTTTCAAATAGTATTACTAATAGATATTACTAAAAAAAGTTTTATTTATTTATTTATCGATTCCAATACAAAATATTACCTATCCAAATTTAAAAAGTATTTTCTTCTCTACTTTTATTGAACTCTTCTTTCAAAATTTCTGTTCAAAGCCTAAGATTAACCAAGGTTGAGTAGAAAATCATTTTTTCTACTCAAAAAGAAAATGTATATCGTTTACTTTATAAACATTCATTAAAAGAAAAAAATAATGTATTTATTTAAGCTGTGAATAATCTTTGAAAAGTTTCGCGTCTTTGTTCTTTTAGTCTCCGAAATTCTCTATCAGTAAAATTTACAGTGCGTCACTTCTTAAAAAAGAATAAACAAATACACAAATGTAACAGTAACAGAAGTTTCTCTTATACAGTTTTAATAAATAAACGAAAATAAAACAGCGCAAGTTTAAAGAAGATTTATCTAAGTAAAAGTGCTTAAATTTTATTTTCTATTTAATTTCCTTTAATATTGCATCAAAAAACAAATTTGAATTTTTTTTTTAAATATTTTTATTAAACAAAGTGAAAGCGACCTAATTATATGTTAACTGCATAATTCGCTTTCTATAAATGTATAAAGAACCTAATAAGTATCACAGTTTAATAACAATTTTAATTTTTCTTAAGAAAGGTGTTATAGTAAAAATAAAATACATTGACATGTTTCGGAACCGTCATAAGTTCCATAGTCATAATATAAATAAAACAAAATTTCAAAATAAAATTATTTATATTATGACTATGGAACTTATGACGGTTCCGAAACATGTCAATGTATTTTATTTTTACTATAACACCTTTCTTAAGAAAAATTAAAATTGTTATTAAAATGTTTATATAAAAGGTGAATATTTTAAAATCTGATGATTAATAAATCAATTGGATTTAATTAACTTTTTATCAAAGTATCACAGTTATCACTGTTATGAAGTTTACGTCATTAATACTGCTAAGAATTTAAATCAATATTGTATATTGACGAATTACAATTTAAGGTGTATTTTTTCTATCCTTTTTTATTATTGCTTAATTTTATTCACAATCTTTTAACTATTTGTTCACAGATTCGTGTAAATATGTACCAAATTGTAAAATGATAGAAACGATCATTTAATTGAGTAAATAGTTAATATCATTATATTAATACGCACTTAAACAATTTAAATTAATTCTATGAGAGTAAATATGCAATTTAAAAACATGCAAGATATTGAAATTGTATATAATAACTGCATATAAATATAGTAACTGTTATTTTTATAACAATATGAACTTTATTTTCCCTAAACTTTCACCAGGAGTAAAATGTTAAACACTAGCAGCTTGAATTGGGATTATAGAAGTTGTATGCAACTTCATTAAAACACTGTGACACAGAGTTTACAAGAATTTGAACTTGCCGAGGTTACAAAACACGAAACGACTCTCAAATGCAAGATTTTAATTTTTATTTCGACCATTCTACCTTTTTTAGGTGCGTTCGTAATTATGTAAATACGTAGCACCTATAGTTGTCCTTTAGTCTGTCCGTCTATCCGTCAGCATATAACAACGCAAAAACTACCCAACTGAATCGTTTGAAATTTCAAATACATAATTATTACATAATTTTGTCGAGTCATTTCAAATTCTATAAAAATCGGATGCATAGATCAATTATAGGGACAATTCTGTTACATGACGGCCAATGGGGAAAAATGTTACAAATATATTTTAATGGTGTTACACTCATTCGAACATAATAAAATTGATATGTATCTATAAAGTACATATTATTATATAGATTTTGCGTAATCTGGGTTGCAAAGAACATTTTTTATTAATTTACAAGGCGCATAAAAGTATTCCATTACAAAATGGTATAAGGAGAACATTGTTTGGAGCGCATTTTAATTGCAATTAACTATTTACAATTTTATGAGATTGATATATGAGAGTGATATTTTTAAAACTTTATTATCGTACAAACGCACCTTATTTGCTGTGCTTCACGTACAATTTCCAACTTGTTTTCTTCTCTAGTGCTGACAGCAGAAACATTCATTTTGCGACTAACTATATTTGGACAAGATTACGTTTTTTCATAAATATTGGGAACAAAAAAAAGAAAAATGTATAAGTGTTAGTAGCATATGGTGACACAAGTAAACTTGCAATCGGTCAAAAATTCGCAATAGAATTTTTACTAAATCTATTACAATTTTTTAAGTTGTACAGCGACTTTTGAATTTTTTTTAATTAAAATAATTTTATGAAACTCATTAAAAAATGCACTGTTAGTGAACTAAACTTTAAAAAAAATTTTAGTTACTTAAATATATATATATTATTTTAGGTTTAACGAATTTATTACGTTCTTATAATAAGTTAAGGAATATTTTTTCTTTCTTTATCAAATATACATTATAAAACAGAAATACGTTTAGAATGTATGTATATACTGCAAGCAGCGAATAAACACCGAAACTTTTTTCCCGTATTTGTTGTTTTATTCTACAAATATTAGAGCCATAAATCCAAAATATGTGTCACTTCTTAAGAAAATAAATTAAAAAAAATAAATATTTGAAATTCAGATTTTTTTCGAAGTAATTTTTTTAAATAAAGTAAGGCAAGAGAATATAAAATAAAGATAAGACTCAGCCAAGATTTTTCAAAAGTGTCATCATTTCAGAGAAAATATAAACTTTTATCAAACATGAAAAACAAATTTGAAAATATTTTGAAATAATATTATTTTCCTGAGTAGTATATTTCTTGAGTGTTAACTAATTGATTTTCACAATCTGCTGTTTGTTTTGCTCATTGATGCATTTTCATTTAATATTAAGCAAATGTACATAATTATCTTTTTCTTTAGAGCAATGATTTGTAATTAAAAATCGCTCTGCATACTACTGTCAGTTTTTTTTTTTTTTTTTTTTTTTTTTTTTTTCGTATTCAGAGCAACAATTGTTTATGGAGCATGTACTTTTACATTTTAATAAAATTTTATTTGCGTATTCATAACAATTTTGGTGCACTATAAAAAGAAAACACAAATTTTATGGAGATTGCACTAGCAATCGGGACGCCAGTGCAATCCCCGTTTTTTTAACAGAAAAAAATTTCGTAAATTGCTGAAAATTTTCACCTTTTTCCCCGAAAAAACGAAAAATTTTCAGGAATTTACGGAGTTTTTCTGTTAAAAACCGGGGATTGTACTAGCGTCCGAATGCTAGTGCAATCTCCGCACGTATATATATATATATATATATATATATATGTGTGTGTGTGTGTGTGTGTGTGTTACAGGCCAAACCCGATTTTAGGCTAAACTAGTCTATCCTAACGCCCATCGGATAAACTAGTTTCTCCTAGGCCAAACTAGTCTATCCGAACGCCCATCGGATAAACTAGTTTTTCCTAAATATATATAGGACAGTTGCACCATAAAATTTAACAAATAAGAATGTATTTATTAAAATACAGCACATTGCTCAGTGGTGCACAAAACAAAAATTTTAATATACACGTGTACAATTAAAACAAAAAAAAAAATTTCAACGTTTCGCGCCGTCTTACATGATTTGAACCATGGTTATAACCATTTAATGATAATTTATCCTACAATATACCAAAAATATGTCATAACATAATAAAATCTTAAATTTTTTTATTTCATTGCAATATTTTAATTTTTACTCAAGTGTAAGTGGCAATATTTTTAAACTTTTAATTCATTTCGGTGTTAATTTATTAGAAATATTATCTCTCGATCAAGATGCAAACTTAGTCCTTCCATTATCATATTTTCCTGAAGACCCTCGCATAAGACAGCGCGAAACGTTGATATTTTTTATTTTGTTTTAATTGTACAAGTGTATATTAAAATTCTTGTTTTGTGTACCACTGAGCAATGTGCTGTATTTTAATAAATACATTCTTATTAGTTTTTCCTAGGCCAAAATATTGTATCCGAACTCCCATCGGATAAACTAGTTTTTTCTAGTCCAAACTAGTTTGGCCAAACGGTCATTAGGATAAACTAATTTAGAGTGCTATTCATTGGTTTCAACTAGTTTATCCTAGGCCGATCTAGATTGTCCTAGGCCAATTCAATTTGGCGTGATTTTATTGAATCTAAAGACTGCCACGGCGCCAAATTTCATGTTTTAATCTAATTTATCCTTGGCCGATGCAATTTGACGCGATTTTCGCTCTAAGAATATCAAAGCCTGGGAGCTAATATACCCGCAGATTCTGTGTGTGTATGTAACAATGTATGTATGTACGTAATGCGATAACTCCTGATAGAATTATCCGTATATAAATAATAAAATAAGTCCCATTACGAAAGGGAAAGAAAAGAGGGAGGGCGAACAAAATCAGGAAATATAACGGAAACTCTAAGTTGATCTATTTAAAACTTTAAGATAGTTTATGACACATGATATAAATTTATAAAAATATATTCCGTGTTAAAGACACTATTTACGAAAAGTGATTTTTGCAAAAATCTTAAATTCTTGTTTTGAAGCACCGCGACATCGAGCAACTTATTTACTGATAGATTGTTTAACGGTGTTTCCTTCATATACAGTTTTGTTGATAAAAGGATGCGCTCCCTGGTGATGGAATGTGGAACTAATATAACGCCAGCACCCTGGTGTTGGAATTTGGAACTTTATAGTACAACGCGATTTATTTCAAACCAGCTGGCTTCGCCTTATATTCGGACCCCTTCTTTTATATAAACTCTCGAAACGGACGTATGTTGAAATGAACGAACCTCAAAGAGAAAGAAACATGATAAATATTTAGGAAAAAGGATGCCACATCGAAATACTGCAATTTTCTAAAAGTAATTTTTGTAAAAGTGTTAAATTCTTGTTAGAACTTTTTGAAACCTTGTGATAGTTTGTGGCATTTGATGTAAATTTATTTTAAAAAAGTCACATTTCTGAGTGAAAGAGGGTGTGGTTGTGAACAAAATCAGGAAATATGGGTGAAATTCTAGGTTTTAAAGCAACGCGACCTCGAGTAACAAATCTACTAATAGGTTAATTAACGGAGTTTCATTCAGATACAGTTATATCAATAATACAGAGCGCTGCCTGGTGACGCGGCTTAGTTAAAACTTGCTGGCTTTGCCCACTATCGGACTGCCGTGGGCAGCGGGGATATGGTTTGAAATTCGTTCGCTTCGAAGTTCTTTCGTAGAGGAGGGTTACATTCGGCGGTGCGCACTCAGCACGCTTGCACGATTTAAATTTCGTTCGCTTGGAAGTTCGTTTTAAAAGGAAGAGGACATTCGGCAGTGTGCGTGCAGCACACATGCTATACGCTGCCGCAGGCAGTGAGGGACGCGGAATTTTAATAAAATTTATATTAGTAGTCTCTGATCTAAATTAATGCTGATTATTTTTGGTGTAAATCGCTTATCAGGTGGAGCTGCTGTTTTGCATTTTTTATGATTAACGCATCAGTTTTATTTTAATAACTAATACACAAATTTCCATCAAACTTCAGATTCAGTTTATCCATGACATGAGTTGGTATTGTTTCTATTTTGGATTAAATCACTCCCAATACCTTTGAAATAAATCACTATGCTATGCTGCATTTTTCATAATTTTCACAATAGCTGTATCTCAAAAACTAATGAACGGAATTTAATAAAAATTTATATTCAGATAGTCCCTGATATAGATTGATGCTGATTACTTTTTCATATATATCGTTCAAGAGATGGCTCTTCTAAATTGCATTTTTACCGATTTGCAGCAACACTATTTCAATAACTAATTTACGGATTTTATCAAACTTCCGGATTCAGTAAATCCATGATATAAACTAATTCTATTTACGTTTTCATGTTAATTACCCTATAGGTGGCGCTGTTGTGTTCAATTTTCCCGATTCCTGGAATAGCTCTGTCGCAAGATTTAATGCACGAACTTTCATCAAACTTTAGATTCAGTATATCCCTGATATAAATAAGTATTCTGTAGTTTTTGGAGTAAATCTCTCGAAAGGTGGCACTGATATACGGTATTATTCGTGATTATTGCAATAGATCTATCTCACGATCTAATGCATGAATTTTCATCAAACTCCAGGTTCTGTCAGTCCTTGATATAAATAAGTACTTTTTAGTTTTTGGAGTAAATCGTGCAACATGTGTCACTGCTATCTGGCATCATTCATGATTATCGCAATAATTCTATATCAAGAACTAATTCACGGATTTTCATCAAACTTCAAATTCAGTTAGTCCCTGATATAAATTGACATTCTTTTGTTTTTACAGTTAATGGCTCAATAGGTAGTGCTTCTATCCAGTTGTTTTATGATTTCTGGGACAATTCTATCTCAAATTTCAGATTGAGTTAGAATTTGAAAGACGTTGTCGCAGATTTTTCAAAAAGTTCCAGCAACAATTTTACATTTTTTACAAAAATACTATAAGAAAATAGTAGTATTTCGATGCGGCATCCTTTTTCTTAAATATTTATCATCATGTTTCTCTTCGAGGTTCCTTCGCTTCAGCATACGTCCGTTTCGATATTTTATATAAAAGAAGTTGCCCGATAGCGGGCGAAACCAGCTGGTTTGAACTAAATCGCGTTGTATTAGTTCCAAATTCCAACACCAGGTTGCTCACGTTATATTAGTTGAAAAATTCCATCTCCAGGGAGCGCACCCTATTGTTAACAAAACTGTATCTGAAAGAATCTCCGTTAAACAATCTATCAGTAGATATTTACTCGATGTCGCGGTGCTTCAAAACAAGAATTTAAGACTTTTGCGAAAATCACTATTCATAAATAGTGGCATTTAACGCGGACTATATCTTTATAAATTTATATTATGTGTCATAAACTATCTTAAAGTTTCATATAGATACACCTTGAATTTCCGTTATATTACCTGATTTTGTTCGCTTCCTTCCCCTCTTTGCCTTTAATAATGGGACTTTTTTTATATAATTTTTTATCATGTGTCAAACTATCACAAAGTTTTAAACAGTTCCAACAAGAATCTAACATTTTTACAAAAAATACTAATAGAAAATAGTGGCATTTGAAGCGGCATTCTTTTTCTTAAATATTTAATATCACGTTTTATTATCTTTCTAAAAGTTTCATATAATGGTAATATATTTAATTAGCAGCAAAAACGTTAGAAAACGGTGAGCTTTAAAAAAAAATTCTATCATCCCCTTAGTCTACACCCCCTATCCAAGCTTTTTCTTATTTTAAAAAGCGGTCGGATATTTTGTTTTTTAATTTGAACAATTTCGCGTGAAGTGATGTATGCGAAACCAAGATGTGTGTGCGGTCTGTTACAAATTAAAAATCTTTTCTTGATTGAAAAAATAATCCGTTCTCCCTTTATATTTAACCCCAGAAACCCCAAAATTAATAAGGTAAACGCCTTATCATAAGGAAACTATATCCAAAATTTGAAACAAATCCGTAAATTCTTCGTGAGAGACCTTTTTATATAAATTAAGGGGTTTACCCTCCATTCCTCCTTTCTTTATTCGTAAACAATGAACACCCACAACTAATCATGGAGGTGCCTTATCAAAATGATCTTTTAACTAAAATTTTAATATAATCTGATACTTTTGTTCCCCTTCCCTTATTGTTATACAATGAACTCCTGAAACTAATCAGGGAAGTTCGTTTTCAGGATAAATCTATGTCTAAAATTTGAAGCAAATTGGATATTTCTATCAGGAGTTATCGCATTACGCACAAACGTACGTACATACATATATACGTACATGGTTACATACATTCACACAAAATCTGCGGGCACATTAGCTCTCAGGCTTTGATAGTCTGTGAGCTAAAATCGCGTCAAATTGCATCGGCCTAGGATAAATTCGATCAAAACGAGGAAGTTGGCGCCGTGGCGGTATTTAGATTCAATAAAATCATGCCAAATTAAATTGGCCTAGGGCAATCTAGATCGGCCTAGGTTAAACTAGTTCAAACCAATGAATAGCAGGCTAAACTAGTTTATCCTAATGACCGTTCGGCGAAACCGTTTGGCATAGGAAAATCTAGTTTATCCGATGGGCATTCGGATAGACTAATTTGGCCTAGGAAAATCTAGTTTATCCGATGGGCATTCGGATAGACTAGTTTGGCCTAGGAAAAACTAGTTTATCCGGTGGGCTTTCGGACACACTAGTTTGGCCTAGGGAAAACTAGTTTATCCGATGGGCGTTCGGATAGACAAGTTTGGCCTAGGAAAAACTAGTTTATCCGATGGGCGTTCGGATAGACTAGTTTGGCCTAGGAAAAACTAGTTTATCCGATAGGCGTTAGGATAGACTAGTCGGGTTTGGCCTGTAACATATATATATATATATATATATATATATATATATATATATATATATAATATATATATATATATATTATATATATATATATATAATATAGAATCTAGAATCACGCAAATTGATAGTTGAAGGAAATTTCTAGTTTTTTTTGTTACTCTTATCTACAAAGGAAATTGTAAAATCCATACTTATTAGTTTTATAGCGTATAAAAGAAAAATAATGAGAGAGTAATTTTATAGAAAAGTATTTAAATTACATTGATAACACCGTAATTAATATTATTTTCTTATTTTGCTGTTCTCGTCTCACTTTATGTGATGTTTCTTTTGGATTTAAACAGAAATGATAGATGATAAAAAAAAATAACAAAAAAAAAATAAAATAAAAATAAAATCCTTTTTTTTTTTCAGAATTTATAGAAAGCTTTTTTTTAGAGGTTATGTGACTTAATTAAGTGTTGTTCAGGTGAACTACGAAATTTCCTTTTAATTTTTAATATCAAATGTCAACATTTGTAAAATGACAACATTTTCTGGCGATATTAAATGCCATCTCGATTTTCCTATTTATCTTAAGCAATTATTTGACAAATGCTTTTGATTACGCTGTGATCGGTTACAAATGCTGCATTATCTTTTTTATTAAATATTATTTTGAATTTTTTATGTAAAAACATTTACGTCTATAATTATTTTTATTTAACAATTTTTTATATAAATATTTCGAAATTAGTTAATAATAGAAATTTATTTCACCTAGATATTTTCCGTATTCCATTAATCTCTGTGAAAAATTATTTTTAATATTTAAATTGCAACTTCCAATTCACATAATAGCACATCAAACCATAAATGCTATCTTTATTTAGTCATTGTGTAAATAGGACTTGGTAAAATTAATAGAAGCATCATGATTTTTCTGCATGCAACAATAAAACAATTTTTAATGTACAACTGATAATACAAGATAGCGCATTCTCTGTTTTCTTGAATGTTTGCAATTACTAACTAACTTTCATTTTCATCAAATTCACAATTGAATAAAAGCAACGTCTAAACTTTTAGCAATATTTACTGTTATATTACAAAATACTGAACTATTAAAACTTAAATAAAAAGAATGGTATAATTTAAAAGAATGGCGATTCAAGTCATTGAAAATGCAAAATTCTTTTATTGTGCACACATGTACCCAAGGTACCTAAAGTTATGTTACAAAAACGTTCACGAAGCATTACACATTTCCTTTATATCTTTTTATTCAAAATAGTTCTGCCACTGAAGCCGTATGCCACTTATTTTAGATAAAAGACATCCTCTAAAAAAATCCTTTATTATTTTTCCAACTTTTTTTGGGGGGGGGGGCGGGTAACTGTAGGAAACGTATTTAAGCTGCACTCAACAGTGATTGATTGCACTTAATTTCTTAAACTGCACTATAAAAGTGATAAATATTTGATTTATTTAATTTCATTCTGCACAAATTACGGTATCAATAATGCCAATAGTTTCAAATGCTGTAGGAGAAAAGAGATTTTTACTCAAAATCTCAGAAAAAACTGCGACCTATATTTTTCAGTTAATAAAACGTAATACAAAATAAATTAACTGTAATTGATAATCTTATTATATATTCTTTTAAATATATGTATTTTGAAAAAGTCTTTTATAGTACAAAAAATAAAATAAAATTTAAATATTACTGTTAGAATATGATAAATTCAGCTGTAACTGATTGATTGACTAGTCAGCTAATGTACCGTAGTAAACAAACAATGAATATACAGGGTGTTTCCAAAATCATGGTAAAACTTTAAGGATAGGTAGAGCACACAGTAACATTCATTTATTGTATAGGAGTGCATGGGACCAATTGACGCATTAAGGTAAAGACATCAGGGGCAATTAAGCCCCTTCTTTAGTTTTCAAAATTTCTCATTCATATCAGAAAAATTTTTATGCTTTACTTTTGGTGACATTTCATAATTACTTAATATTAAAATTCTTCTTTGAAAATTTTTGGTACAAAATCAAATTTTTTTTATTTGAAAATAGAAACAGAATTTGAAATTTTTTGAAATAGAAATGGAGTTTTTGGTGGATTCCACTGGCGGAAAAGGGCAGTAAGTAACTGGTCGCTGTTCAATACCATGCATTCAAGTAGAAGAAATCGTCATTTTGAATTGTGCTATCGTTCGCCATGGAAGACATTACGTATGCCGAAAAAGCTGACATGCATTTCATGTATGGTGCAAATGGCAACGCCTGATCATGAAATGTTTCAGCGCTCATAGGTTCGCCACACACCTGTGAGACATTGAGCGAAAAAACATGAGACATGCGACAATTTCACCCTGATAAAAAAAAAACAGTTTGACTGCGTAATGTTTCACGATTTTTGACGCATGTTTACGTAGTGTGTGGCGGGCCATACCATCAGCTTTTCGAAACATGTTCTTCCCATGTCACCAGACAGGAAATTGTGCGAGAAGGGGCTGTGCGCAGTGCAAGCCTGGAAGAAATTATTTTTAATTTTGTGAGTGAAAAGCTCGAATCAAATACAAGAGCAGTTGCACAGAATTTAGGTGTGGGTTATCCGACAGTTTAGAGATTGTTAAATGAAAATCGATTTCACCTCTTCCGTTTTTAGCGTGCACAAATTTTGAATCCTGAAGATTACGTTCTGCTGTTGAAATTTTACTAGAGGGTTTTGCAGCAACATGAATTGGACTTTACTCCAATTCATGTTGCTGTAAATGTACAGCATAAAGTGAATAATACGCCAATAATTTGATGCTTTTTGTGTAATTAGTATAAAATTTTGTACTAAGATATCCTTATAATCAAACTTAAAATTTAATAAATAAAATTCAAGCATAAATTTTTATTTTAAAATTTGTTCTTATCGTCATTTTTATTGTATTCAAATTGAATGTATCATTGTATCATAATTGAATCATGATAAATTATTTAAATAGGGACAAAATAATTTAAAGATTTTTATGTATAAAATATGATTTAATGTACTTGATTTTTAATAGTTATGATATTTCACCTCACTTATTTATTTATTTAAATATCTATCGTTATAAATTAGGATTTTCTGAAATTTGAAGACATTCTGATTTATAACTATATACTTCTCAAAATGATTGTTTTTCTTTTTTATGATATTTTCAGCTAAATATCTATTGATAATCTATTTGAATATTCTAAGAACATAGTAATAAAACCTCTTGGCAGTTATGAATTATGAAATAAGACAAAAATATATATTGAATTTAAATTCAGAAAATAAGTACATCCAATAGAAGATCCTATTTCGCTATATCATATCACCTCTGTTTACTTAAGAAGTCTTCATCTTAGTATTGAAAATATATCTGATGTTTCTAAAAGCATCCATTAAAGTCATTGAGCTGCGCGATTTTAAAGAAATTACTTTCTTAAAGAAAACTTACATACATTGTCTTGCTGTTAAATGTAAGGTTGCATGTTGAATAATATTGTACAATATACAGTACGTATATATACTGTACCACAGAGTACGGACAGAGCCTCAACTCGGCTTGAAAAGAACGCCCTCAGTGGATCACTTAAAAACTAAACCATCGCCTTGGAGATTTTTATCCTCGTGATTTCTGTTTAACTGTAACCATATTATCGCTTGGCACTTCTTGCTGAATGCTGATTTGATTATCTTTGCATATGTGCTTATGCTATTTGATCTTAGATTTCCGCACTTATATTGATTCGTAATTATAACTGTTATTGTTCTTGAATTTTCAAGTTTAGATTATTAGGTCTTTATGTTAAGAAGAGATACATGTATTGTTTGCAAGACGAATACGTCAAAGTTATTTCATATTAAAATAATTCTTTCATAAATTTCAAAACAAGAAGCAGCAAGCCGTCGCTGTATTTTTTTTCTTCTTCCTTTATCATTTGTCGCCAAGGAAGCGATATTTCGCCGAATTAGCAACCTCTCTTATGTTATGATCGTAGTTTCAGAGTCATCCGCTCGTATCGCTACTGTCTATGCGTAATCCCATGTTAAACAAGTTGCCATTACAGTGTATGAAAGTTGATTCTCTGTTCAGTACTCTGTGTACTGTACATCGCAGCATCTTGTCGCAATACTGTACTATATATGGTCACATTTTTTAACTGTATTTAAGGTTAGTTTGGAATAAAAGGGAAGTCGTAAATTACACAGTTTACAATAATACGATTTTTTCAATTTAATAAATAATGAATGACATAACTTATTTAAAGAGAAACAGCTGTAACAGAAGTTATTTTAAACGGGCTAACATTCAATTTAAGTAAAGCAGAAACTTTTAACTTTTACGCTAATTATAAAAAAATAAACCGTTTGTTCAAGGTTGTTAAATTACTATTGTCATATAAAGTTGATGTGACAGATAATATTTCTGATCCCTATATCGTTTAAAAATCTCTTTCATCTAAACAGCTTTTAAAAATAATGAAACTTAACTTTGAATTTTATTTTTATTTTTAGGACAATTTTCGTCCAGTTGTAAAATTACAACTCAAACGTTACCTATGCAATGTTCTTCAAAAGACGATTTTTATTACTGCTGCTATGTCCCAGCATAGTAGTTGATATAAATAGTTCGTAGAATCTTGAACACACGGTGATATGGAGTTAGTTTTTAATGTCGAAGCTTTGTTTAAAATTTGAAAATTTTGAATAGGACTTGCGAAATTAAACTTTGAAAGTTTTGTAAAATTAAGGACTGGGGGCGACGATATATATACATCTGTATAACCATTATAAAATAATACAAATAATAGCCTATATTAAATATAAATTAAGTTACACAAGAAATTTCAAATATTACGAATTTTAAATTAATGTAACAAAATATTAAATGAAGTAGTTATAAATGAATATTTAAGAGACGATTCAGAAATACATTAATGAAACTTGGAATAAGATTCAAAAATTGTAAATTTGAAATTTGAAATAGGGATTCATGCGAATAGAAATTTGATTGCATAAAGACATAAAAAAAGAAGAAAATATTTGAAATACATAGTCAAACTTTGTATTTGAATCATTTTAACTAATAAAAAACATTTTAACTAGAAAAAAACGAAATCATTGATAGTAGAATTAAATCTACACTACTGGCCATTAAAATTGCTACACTATGAAGTCGACATGCTACAGACGTGACATTTAAACGACAAGAAGATGCTGTGAAATGCAAATGGTTGGTTTTTTAGCTCATTTTGACGAAGCAGGTGCCAGTAGCGACACCTACAAAGTGTTTAAATAAGAAAATTGTTCAGCCTGTTTCTCACAAAGAAATTGCATTTGAGCGTTGTTGCCTGGTGAAAAATTGTTGTGATGCCTCGATTAAGAAGGAGAAAAACGCACCAACATGTTTTGACTTTGATAAAGGTCAAATTGTAGCCTACCTAGATGGCGGTTTATCGTATCACAGTATTTCTGCTCACGTTGGTTGAAATTCAATGACAGTTCACAGAATATGAAATCGATGGATTCAGGGCGGTAATACGGAACGCCTTACGGCATCTCAGTGGCCCCCTATCACTAGCAGCCGAGAGGCATCTTATTGGTATGGCCGTAATGGATCCTGCACCCGCGACACGAGCCCTGAGTCAAGAAATGGGGTCATTTGCAAGACAAAAAGTGTTTGCACGAACAGTTCGACGACATTTCCAGCAGCTCGGACTCTCAAATCGGAGACCATGGTTGCGACTTCCCTTGACGCTGCGTCATAGACACGATCGCGTTTATTGGTGTAATCAACGGCCAACCTGGGAATAGCAATGCGTCATTTTTTCAGATGAATCCAGGTTCTGTTTGCAATATCATGGAGGTCGCATCCGTGTTTGGTGGCATCGTGGTGAACGCAGATCGGCAGCATGTACTCGTCATCGTTATACAGGCCCATCACCTGCCGTGATGGTATGGGCTGCCATTGGATACACGTCTCGGTCATCTCTTGTTCGCACTGACGGCACTTTGAACAATGTTACATTTGCGATATTTTACTACCCGTGGATTTACTTTTTATTCGAGACCTGTGAAACCTTACGTTTCATCAGGATATACCCAACCGCATCTTTCCGGAACTCTACGGACCTTCTTTGATACGAAAAATGTTCGGCTGTTGCCCTGGCCAGGACATTCCCCAGATCTCTCACCAATAGAAAACCTCTGGCCAATGGTTGCCAAGCGACTGGCTCGTAGCCATACGTCAGTCACAACCGTTGATGAAATGTGATATCGTGTTGAAGCTCCGTGGGCATATGTACCTGTACGTGCTATCCAATATCTGTTTGACCCAAAGCACAGGCGTGTAATTGCTGTTATTACTGCCCGAGGTTATTCTTTTTGGGTAATGATTTCTCATGATCTATGCACCCAAATTTCTTAAAAATTTAATCACTTGTTATTTCTATCATAATATATTTGTCCAATAAATATCATTTTGTTATCTACATTTCTTCCTGGTGTGGCAATTTCTATGGACAGTAGTGTATTATCAAAAATGCAGTACATAAAAATAGAAATATATAAATTCAAGAAGCAAAATTACAAAAACATTGCAAAAAATGAGAATGACACATGAAAGCAATGAAACTTATATCCTGAAAATCGTCATCAGTATATATATTATAAACATAAGTTCGTCTACATTACGATTTTGCATTATAATTTTGACAATATTTATGAAGGTTTATGTGGATAATTTTTCATTTAATGCATATGTGAGAAAAGTACATTTTATTGAACATGTATATACAGGATGTCTGTAAATAACCGACCCATTTTAAATGTATAAAAAAAATTTTTGAGATAAAAATGCGTGTTTTGCTGTAACAAATGTGTTATAATGAAATTGTATTTTAAAAAAATAGTGGTGTCGAAAAACTTTAAGTTATGGATCAAGCAAACTCTTCTTGCATGTACATCATGCAGTTAAATCAGTTAATTTGTTAAAACAGTCGAACGTAAATAGTGTTGGCAAGCTCCCTGTTTAAAAAAAAGCGGGGCAGTGACTTATAAATCGGCGCATAAAAGTATAATAAATCTTAGAATGAAGATTATGATAAATCCTGTTTTAAACATAAAAAATATATATTGATTTCGTCGTAGAAAGTAACATACAAAACTACCTTGTATTAGGAAACGTACCTCAAACAAAATATTTTTAATTTTTCCGAAAACGAATTCATCCATACATTATATTCATGTTTTAACATTAAAAGCATCTGAAAGTTTTATTACGAAAGCCATGAAATATTTTAGGATGACTTTTACGCACAGCTCTCTCTTTCTCCTCTCCCCCAACTGAAAGGACATCTACGCTGAGATGGAAAAATGTTTAAAAGGAAAAAAAAAAACACCGCACCTGTTTTATATCCTGCGAGTTAACCCTTTTCAAAATTTCATTACAAAGAGCATCATACATCCTGAAATATATTTTTTGTCTTCCCCCACTTCATAAACTATGGGAAAGGATTGTTCCCATTGTCCCCTACTGGAACGGAAGGGAAAGAAGAATTTTGAAAATTCCTCCTGTATCTGATTTGAAATAAGGAACATTATATTTTAAAAATACTTTTAAAAACTTTTAAAAATATATATATGAAAAACACTAATGTTCCAGTAATTTGGTAATATTTATATTTATAAAATTGAACTAAAATAAGTAGAATTATGATGATTTTATGATGATTCGGGATCTATGATGCTTTCTGTAATTTTTTTTTCTTTTAAAACATCCTTTTATTTCAGTGTAGATGCATCTGCAGTCAGGGGGAAGAGAGGGAATGGTTGTGTGTAAAAAGCATCTGAAAATCTCTCGATTTTCGAATACAATTTTCAGATATGTTAAGTGTCAAAGTATTAATATAACGTAGGAATGAGTTCGGTTTTCGGAAAAATGAATGATATTTCGTTTTAGCAGGTTTCCGTCACATTAAGTAGTTTCGTATGTTACTTTCTCCGTCGTGATCAATAATTTTTTAGGTTTAAGACAGGAATTGTTATAGTCTAAATATAAAAGAACCTTTATTCCATGCTTCAATATGTTTTTATGTGCCGATTTACAAGTCACTGCTTCTCCTTATTTTTAGACAACGTACAGGCAAGAAGAGCTGGCTTTATCCATCTTTTAAAGCTTTTTGACACCACTAATTTTTTTAAATACAATTTCTTTCTATATAATGGAAGAAATGTTTAGATGAAATATTACGATATTTTTGGTTTAAAAAAACGGTGTTTATCTCGTCTTTTCAATTTCTTGTAAGTAAAAAAATAATAACTTAACCGGTTACAAGAACATTGTAGAATACAATTTATTTATGGTAAATGTGTAAAAAGTGAATGCCTATTAAACGTATAGTTTGTATGTTTTTATTAAGTGTAATAAACATTATTCATTCATAAATATTATTTTAAATCTCTTTCCATCCAATAAACTCGACTTCTGTAGGTGAAACGAGAGTCGATTCCACATGTCGACTGAGATTCAACTCTGCAAAATGAGCAGAAAAGCTCACGCGTGTGAAAACAAGAGTAATGTCTAAATTCCGACAGCCTGTTGCCGCCAGTGAAGTCTGTTGGCAGAAATTCGAACTATTTTAAGAAAGTGCATCTTTAAAAATTTATTGATTTTCTAAACACAATGCAATAAATCGCGTATTTTTATCTCATACCTTTTTCTTGTTGTGGTTATTTATATTCAAAATGGGTCAGTCATTTACTGGACAACCTGCATATTAGGGTGGAGTGAAAAATCGAAAGTTGGAATTTTGATTCTAGATAGCAGCCAAAAATTGCCTTTAAGCACCTCTAATACATGTGCAAATTTTTATGAATTTTGAAAAACTTCTTGAGTCCCCTACCAGGACAATTATATTTTCATTGATTTATACGATAAATTCTTACCATAAATTGTACATTAACAGGATTTTTTGGTAATCTAGTTTGATATTTTTATATTTAAAATGTTTAGTGTAATTCCTTTCATCACTTTCAAACATAAAGTCTTTATTTTTAAATATTTGAAACAGTTTATTGAGTTTTAAAAATTGTATGTTGTCATTTTTACAGTCAAAATGACTATGTGTGTAAAAAAAATCGAAGTTTCCCATTACTAGAAGTTAGTGATTCTTCAAAACTAAATAAAGCTGTTTTGCTAACAACAGCAGAATGCTATAAAATATTATTATTATACAAAACAATAAATAGAACACAGCAGTAATTGTAAAGTTTCGCCAAAATCAGAGGTTTAAAAAAAATCCTAAGAGAAAACATCGAAGGCATCAATTATTTTAGTTTCTAAGAGACGTATTGATCAAATGATAGACAACAATTTTTCTGAATATCAGAAGCTTATCCAACTTCCCAAAATCAAAGTAAATTATGGAAATTCGGAGATATATGGAAGAACTATAAGTGACAAACATAATCTCTGATTTTAAGAATCAAATGAATTGTATTTGGGGCACATTACACCATCTTTTGGACCGGGAAAGATCATTGCAGGAAATATTAAAATATTGCACTGAAAAACATTTAAAACTTTATAAATTTATGGGAATAGGTTGTGACGGGACAACTGTAAACAGTAAGATAAAAAATCATGCTAATAGATTTTTGAAACTAAGATTTAGTCGTCCGTTGTAGTGGTTAATATGTCAGCTCTCTGCAAACGAATTGCTACTAAGTCATTGAACTTGGTAAACAAAATAGAGGCTCACGAGCTTTTCCTGTTCTAATTGGAAAGTCGTTGGATCAATATGAACAATAGACAGTTATGGAAATTAAAAAATATCTGCTCCTATTACACAGAAATGAACTCTGGAGAGTTAAATGTAGACCTAAATTATTTTTATGACATGTGTCAAACATTTGCATCATGTTAATGCTCCTCAAATGTGGTAAATAGTAATCCAGCAAGAATGTCACACTCTAAATGATTGCCAACTGCCAACTGATTACTTGGTTTGCAGATTGGAAGTCAGAATTCATCCCAAAATCTAAAGATTACGGCTGAATTTGTAATGCAAGTATACTCGTCTATGTTGTTTCACTTCAATAAAGATTCTTCTTGCAAATATAGAGCTCAAAATGTTTTTTATATAAACAATTAAATTGTTTCGTTATTTGAAGGAATATTTAAAGAAACTACTCAATCCCGTTTTTCAACAAAACGTATACTTCTGTCACTGAGATGAAAATTTACAGGAACGATAACTAATTTTAAGAAAATCATGTTGGAGAATATGGATTCCGAAAAATACTGAAGATGAAGGATATTATATGTTCTTCAATAAGACATTTTCATATTCTAATATTGAAATTCAGTGTTACAAACTATATAAACATTATTAACTGGCAAGAATGTGAAATCACCCCGCATTCTTAAGAGTACCAAGAGAGAAACTGGAAACTCTCAGAAAAAACTCGAAAGTTCCATCTTTTCAATTGAAAAGTTTCCCTGTTAGATTCAAGTATTCGAAAGATGCGTAAACTTAGTTGTTGAAGCGTCATTAGTGGCTGTAGTAGTAGAAGCAAGAACCGGATATATATGAGCAAAAATAAAATCACGAAAGGTAATAACTAATTTTGACAACAAAGACTAATATAAATTAGAGTGAAATGAAAGATCATTTTACAATACATTATATGTATTCTTTTCATTTCATTACTATATATTCAGAAAACTGCATTTCTTTTATATTTAGAGAACTATCTTTCATGTGCATTCGAAAAATAAAAATGAAATGCATGTCTAATTATTTTCTCTTCTCTGCAACAATACGATTCACATTTTAGGGTTTTATTCACGATTCAAAGAGTTAAAACGTAACAATACTTAGACGATACTTCACAAGTAATACTTTAAGAAGTCATTTTTGTGAGTTATTTTACTGAAATCAAAAGTTTAGTTTAAAAAAAAAAGCTTATTAATTTACACTACATTGCGAAATCTTGATTTTCACATAAAGAGCATAATCTTTAAGAGCTGGTAGAGAACTAAAATGAATTCCAAATGAAATGAAATTTTAACCATATATTCAGAGTGCTAAAAAGCAACATTTTAGACCTATCCAAAGAAAAAATTCCGATTTTTTTTTTTTTTTTTTTTTTTTTTTTTTTTTAGTCAGTTGCACTACATAGTGAAATCTTGATTTTCACATATAAAGAGCATAAACTTTAAGAGCTGGTAGGGGACTAAAGATGAATTCCAAACGAAATGAAATTTTAACCTTATATTCAGTGTGCCAAAAGTTAACTTTTTATACCTATTCAAAGAAAAAATTCCGAAAAAAAATAATTTGGTCTTTTTACTTCTTACATCCTCCAAATAATGGTCTACATCTGGGAGAATGTTTTTCAAATTGGATTAATTTAGTCACAAAGGTTCAAATATAGAATATTCATTTTTCGATTTATTATGACTTCCTTTTGAAGCATGATTTTTCCACAAATTTTCACCTTCAGCGGAACTTTACCGTATGCAGATTTCAATAAATACAATGAACCATAATTCCATAAATGTCTGTAACAAAACATCATTTATTTACTTTTAAAAAAGATTTAAAAAAAAATTTTTTTTATATTGTAAGTGACATTTTAATGTTGCTATGGTTGAGCTTCAAATAAGTTACTTTGACATTTGGCTGTGCTGAAACGCTCTATGCACATTTTTTTATTTTAA
Organism: Maratus speculifer; assembly: GCA_964019185.1. NCBI lineage: Eukaryota > Metazoa > Arthropoda > Arachnida > Araneae > Salticidae > Maratus > Maratus speculifer. The sequence continues at coordinate 9,093,125 of OZ025297.1, read as the reverse complement.
GAAGTTTTCTTTTATTAATATTAATTGTTATTAATTTTCCGTATGGGAATTGGTAGTTTTAATTATTATTAATGCCGTTCAATATCGTATAATGAGCACCATGACTCTGGACACTCGTGGAGCAATTCTTAGGTAGTTAATTCAATTAAAATTGTTAAAATAGATAATGTTGCGTTGTGAAAAGTTTTGTTGCACGAGCTATCTTATGAGCTATGCAGTATGCAGGGATTAGGTGACCAAGAAAATATTTCCTATTTATTAATCAGTGGCCAAAATACTGCATAACCTACCCTGCAAAGTCAAATTTAGTCATTTCAAATAGAAATAAAGAATTAAACTTACTAAAAGATAATAGAGCAAAATTAATACTACATTAAATTTTATTTACATTTTATCGTTACAAGACTTTAAAATAAAATGAATGCAATTACAATTATTTAATGGGATAAGTACCCTTGGCTAGTTATAATTTATATTACAAGATGGATACACATATAAAGGAGTGCTATTTTCATTTAAGATATTTATATCTCATCAAGATGTTCGGAACTGTGAAATTAAATGATGTATACCTTTGGATCTGCATTGTCCTCAGCTTTCTGCCTTATATTTCAATGCGATGGGGGAAGCAACATCTTTGGAGAAGGCCGTCCGGGATTCAGGACCCCTCTTTGCGTCCTTCACTGGTGGAGTCTTGTCAAGAGAGAGCACAGAACTAAAAATATTTCTCTCAATCCAAAGAGAGAGAGAGAAAAAAGCTTTTCACTGTGATTGGTCGGCACGCATCTGCCCCCCCCCCCCTTTCCCATCTGCAGCAACCCTTGACCCCTGACCTCCGCTGCACCTCTTGAGGATATTTCCATAGTTTCTTATACCCAGTTCTCGTGGAATTTCAGAGTTCCCCCTTAGACTAAAGACATTTTTTTCCATTTTAATCAAGACGACACCACAGAGTTTGCAGTTCTTAGTCACTTTGATTGTCGTAAAAGCAAAAGATGGGAATTGTATTGTGTACTTTCCACCAGGCTGAATTCCAGATTTACAATAAGATTTTTATGTATTTTTCAAAAACATGTTTTAAAATTAAGATAAGAATTAAAGTTAATGGGATTTGAAATTTTTAAGTTCAAGTTTCATTTTACTAAGAATATTTCAAAAGCATTTATGTCTGAGCTTTGCCAAAAAGTTTTAAAAGTTTAAACGTTTATTAATTATAAAGTAGAATATAATAATAATAATAATTTTATACTTTTTATCATTTTTGGGTACGCATTAATAGTTATATAAAAATTTAGAATGTACATATGTGTATTAAATCTGCGTCATTTTTTCGGTATTAAGAAAAAAATATTCTTTTAAGGCATTTTTATCATAAAAATATATTATGTTACTTCAAAAATTGTACAGAGTGATTCCAACACAAAAAATAATTACAGTTTCAAATGCACATAATAAAACGAGATAAACGAGAAAAATTTAATGTTTTTTTATTTTATTTTATTATATTATTATTATTATTTATTTCATTTTTTTTGTGTAATAATAAGTTTTACATATTAAAATATCTGTATAATCATGCATAAAACTAAATAAATAAAATTCAAATACATTTTTTTAGTATTTATTTTTCTTTCGTCATTACATATTCTACTGAAATACATTAATCAAATTATGATAAATAATTTAAATGTAGACAAAATAATCTAAGCATTTGTAATGTACAAAATATGTTTTAATAATTGTTTTTTGCATAAACATGATATTTACCATAGTTTATTTATTTATTTTTCATATTTTTCATGTTGCAAATTACGATTTCGTGAATTTTGAAAACATCCAGATTAATAACCAAATACTATTCGAGATAACTGATATTTCTTTTTACGATATTTTCAGATAAATTTTATTTTGACAAATTATTTAAATATCCGAGGAACAAATTATTAAAACGCCTCTGTTATTATGAATTATGAAATAACTTTGAAATGGCTAAAATACATATTATATTTAAACTAAGAAAAAAATATATCTACTAGAAATGTGTTTTTAACTATATCATATCACTCATGATTATTTAAGAGTACATTCGTCTTAGTATAAAATATTTCTCTCATATTTTTGAAAGCATCATTGAAATTTTTTAAAAGCAAGTTAATTTTTATAGCAAGTTAATTTTTAGAAGAAAATTTACGTATGTTTTCTTGCTGATAGGGTTACAAATTTTAATAATATTGTCCGAAATACAATACATAACGATATCTTTTAAAATATTATACTATATGTGGTCATATTCGGTAACCTTATTTACGGTTTGTTTACAATAATATCTTTCTTAAATTAAATAATGAATGGCAGAACTAAGTATAGAGGAACTTCTGTAATAGAAAGTACTTTTAACTGCTAATTATTTTATTATAGGTAAATATGTTAAATTATTATTTTCATATAAAAGTCAACGTGAAAGATTATAGTTTTTATTAGATATAATTTTAAACAAGACTTCAAATAAAGAGCTTTTATAAATAATAAATTTTAAACTTTATATTTGTTTTATTATGTTTGCCTATATAGAGTTTGAAATGAAAATTCATTTACAGTAGTCAATAATATAATTTTTATATACTTGGGCGGCCTGAAAAGTATCCTACCTTTCCCGAGTTAAAATATGTAAGTTACATGACATTATTGGTACCCTAATCCCTTTCAAGGTAGTATTCTTGCCCCACCACACACTTAACTCACCTTGTAACCTACTGCCGAAAATACTTCTAAGAGATTTTTTTTTTGAATGGTGTTCATCTCTGCTGTCACATTCTGTATTTTGGTTTATTTGTTTACACTTTGTAGCCATTATGTCTTAAAGAACTGAGAACCGTTAGTCAATAAGAAACATTTTTTAAACAACAAAATTGATGAACGATACTTTCTTTTAATAAGCCGTCATGGCACCTAAAATCTTAAGAAATTGTTATTTACCATTACATGTCGTTTCTGCAATACTTATTTTCCGTTCATATGTTTAGTCGCAAGAATTTGGAAAATCTACGTAAATTTCAGCAGCCTTAAAAATCTAATTTTGAATAAGTATGATATACATACGAATCCTGATATTACCCCAAACATATTTTTTTCGGAACCTGATAAACAAAAATTTTAAAGTATACATCAAAATAAAGCTAAGTTTATGCGGGATGTTTTCAAATGCATATCAAGTTTTTTCGCTAGGTAGCATTTATTACATAAATTTAAAATTATAATTAATAAATAATATGAAAAGCATCAGCTTTTCCTGCAAGGTTACAAGTGTTTAAAATGAGCACTTTTTGTCTACAGCACACATTAAGTCAATAGCACAGCTCTTCTAAATGAAAAGAATTAACTACTAACAGAAAATACAGCTGTGATTTTTTTCCCAATTTCGTGAAGGGAGGAAGAGAGCCTATAAAAAATTAATTGTTATTTTTTTTTAAGTTTGTGTGTTAAAACATTATCTCAACGAGTTAAAGAGACAATTTTTATTCACGTGGTGGTGGCACAACTATTATAATCCTTGCCCAGCTTTTAAAATTCAATAAACAAAATTTTATTTTTATCCTATTCTTAAAGGAATAGTAAATTTATAGTTTTCAACTACGTTAAAGTAATTTAACACTAAGAAAAATCTGAGTTAAAAGATCAGTTAAAATCAGTTAGTTTTCCGTTAGGGTAGGGGAAGAGTTACTTTTCTAAATCCGCTATGGAAATATTTCTTTTTCTGTTTCTCTATTGTTCATGAATTAAAATGCTTGTATATAGCGTGCCATTCTATTTCTTCCAAAATTAGCTTCATAGTATGTTATGCTGGCAACCATTAAAAAGCGTATCATAGCATGTTAAGGTATCCTACCTCTGGTTGCTTCAATGTAGCTTTAAACAGCAAATAAGCATATGATTGCTTATACATAGCTTGCCCATGCTATTTCTCCCTAAATTGGCTGCGTAGTATATTATGATGGCAAGTATAAAAAGCATATTATAGCAAGTTAAAGTACCTACATCTGCATGCTTTGGAAGAAGATAATACAGCAAATAAGCATAACATGCTTGTACATAGCTTATCATGCTATTGCTGTGTAAGCTATCTATATAGCATGTGATGTTGGCTAGCGATTTAAAGCATATAACAGCAGGAAAATCTAGCAGACAAAGCAATATATAGCAATAATTGGCATATTTTTGTTGCTGGTACTAGCATGAATTTTGACCTGGGTAGTGTTTGTGAGATCATTGTTTTAACAGCTGCAATGGTCAGCTGGTGGTGGAGGTACATACACACGATCCTTTATGAACCCCCACAGGTAAAAATTGCATGGCGTCAGATCGAGGGAGCGTCTGAACAGAAATTCTTTGCTAACCAACGTTTGGATAAAACTAAGCTATCGATTCGATATGTACCGTTTCTTGGAAGGTACTCACATTTAAAACATGTAAGCTTGTAGATAAAACTGTTTGAGTTGATATTTCATTTTATAGATTAATTATAAGTTTTATGTAATAAATATTACCAAGCGTTAAAACTCCGATATTTATTTAGAAGTACTGCGTATTAAGGAAATTTCAACTTTTGAAACTTTCAGAAATATTATTTCCATATATTAAGTAAAAGGTCAATTATAATTTAAAATAAATAAAATTTTAAAATTTTATATATTACCAAAATGATTAATTCTCTCTACCTTTTCTGATATATTGTATCGCAAATACAGTTTATGATGTCTCAATAAATCATTTTCTTGAGGGATATTGCTTTTAAAAATTGCTTTCTAAATTGTTTTATATATAAAGCATAATTCATCAAAAAAAGTATTATTAACTAGATGTCCTGCCCGGCGTTGCCCAGGCCCGTGATGTTATTTAGTTTTCAAATGTGTTATTTGCTTTCTAAATGACCCTTAAATTAAACTCAAATTTCTATGATTTTATATCTTTAAGTCCATTTTGTCAACCTTTATATTTTTAAACAAAAAAATCGCGAAAAGATATAGAATTGAAAGCACGTGCTGTTTGGTATTTTGTTTTCTATGTAATTTGATTTTTTGGAAACTATGCGAACAGAAAGCGAAAGAAACCGCGACGGAACACTCAGGTTTTTACTGAATTCGTAAAAATTTTCACACATTTTATTTTGTAAAAAAATAATTCTATCCATACGAAAGTTCCAAAGTTTTTGAAAGTAATGTAAATCTGGTTTATTGAAAGGCTCTGAAAAGATTGTGCTAAAATACTGACATCTAGTTACTTTTAGCCGGGATGTAATTCGTGTTTGTCGGTGTATTTGAACGGTTTAAATCTCATATATATTTTTAAACAAATTGCAACATAAATTAGTAGAATGTTTTAGCTTTAAGAAAATATTTTCGGTTTGTCAAGACGTATATAGAATTGCGCCCTGCAAAGGCAAAACCGCAATAAAACGATTTGGTTTTTATTGAATTCCTCAAATTTTTCACGCTTTTTATTTTGTAAAAATTCCTTCTACTCGTCCGAACGTTTCAAAAAATTTTAAGAAGATGTAAATTTCATCTATTGGGATTCTTTTAAAAGTTTGGGCGGAAATACGTACGCCTTAGATACTTTTAGCGTAGAAAAAACATTCTATACGTGAGTCGCAAAGTGCCTCCTTTTGCCGGTGTATTTGAAAGGGTTAAATCTTATATTTTAAAAACCGATTACATCGTAGATTATAAAAATGTTTTTAAGCTTAAAGAATATGTTTTTTGTTTACCGGTACCTATACGACTGCGTTTTGCTAAGTCAAAACCGCAATAAAAACGATCCTTTTTTTTCATCAAATTTTTCTCACATATTATTTTGTAAAAAATATTTCTATCCGTCCAAACGTGTTGAATTTTTTGTAGGGAGTATAAATTTGGTCTATTGAGATGATTTTAAAAGATTGAGTTGAAATATGCAAATTAAGATGATTTTAGCATGGAAAAAATATCCGCTCTGCGAGTCGCAAAATGATCTTCTTTTGCCAGTGTATTTGCAAGAGTTAAAATCAAAATATTTTAAAACCAGTTACACCATCGGTTAGCAAAAAGTTTCAACTTTAAGATTTTTTTTTTTTTTTTTTTTTTTTTTTTTTATATATATATCTTAAAAATTACGCCCTGGATGGGCATTGACCAAAGGGAGAAAAATTGTTTTGGAAAAAACGACCATTTTTGAACATTTATTTTCAAAGGATTAACTGCAACATTATTTCGAATTGATTATTGCATTTGAGACCTAAAAATATGGTGTTTCGAAATATGTCTCTTAAGTTTAACTGCGCCCAGCAGTTTGGTTGATTTGGATTTAAACAAATTGATCCAAAAACAGAAATAAATGGGGAAAAAAGTTTCTTCCTTCCTTTAGGTGCATAATTGAGTTTCTGTGCATGTGCAAACGTTTTCCTTCTCCGAACATTAAAAAAATGATTTTTTGAAGAGAGTGAGTTCCGCTTCATAATTAATATCTATGAAACTAATAAAAAAATTAAAATTCTGAGCTTCAAGTGCATCAGGAGAGATATTGGGCTACTCTCAAAAATTTTTGAGCTTCGTACGTGTCGTAGTACGCTAGCCATCGCAGACACACACACACACACACACAGAGAGAAAGAGACAGAGCGATTTGTTCTTTTATTAGTATAGATTGAATAGCTTCACTTATATTTTATTCCACTTTTTTATGTGTTTTTACTACATTTGTATTTTTATACAGTGTTTTATTAAATTAATAATGTTGAAAAAATAATTTAAAAAGCTAAATTTTAATGTATGGTTTTTAAAAACAGCTTCTTGTTGAATTTTATTTGTTTTCTAATAACGCACTTTATTGTATTTTCATTTTCAAATAATTCTTTTTAGATAATTTGAAAAAATCGTGTAATTCATTAAGGATGTTATGGACTAAAAACAAAACTTTTTAGATTTAGAATAAAAAGAATATTGCCCGGTTAAACTGATGGCATTGCGTTCACAGGCTACGCATACTAAGTATACATTACAGCCTTATATTTTCAAGGGTTAATTCCGTTCGAAAAAAAATTAAAGGAGGGAAAACAGCTCCCCCTTTCCCCTTTTTATACTTAATCATTAAACACCCTAAACTAATCACGGACATGCTTTATCTTGTAAAAAATCTACATCCAAAATTCAGAGCAAATCGGAAAATTCTTTATAATAAAAACCCATTTATATAATTTAAAAGCAGTTATCCCCCTCTTTTACACTTAGCCATTAAACTTCTAAAACTATTCAGAGATTTGAACGAAATCTGATAATTCTGCATGAATAATCCATTTATATATATTAAGGACACTAAAACCTCCGTTCACCTTATTTATTCTTATCTAATGTACACCTAATACCAATCACGGAAGCGCCTCATCAAAATGATCTTATATTTAAATTTTGACCGAAAACTGATAATTCTGCATGAAAAACAGAATTACATCAATTAAGGAGAGGGGGATGTTCCCCCCGTTCCCCCTTTTATACATATCGAGTAAACTCCAAAAACTAATCAGAGAACCGCCTTATCAGCATTCACCTATATACAAAATTTCAAATGATTCCAATATTTGTTTCGCGTTACGGACGAACGAACGTACGTACATACATACAGAAGGGGCAGGCACATAAGACGGACAGGCTGTGATAGCCTGTGAGCTAAAAGAACAAAAAAATGTAATCACATGAGAAAATTCTCTCATTAAATGAAAAATTATTAAAATATTGAATAAACATAATGATAAATTGATTGCAGTTTACTGAGATAACTAATATTATGTACGACTTTTAAGATGTATATGTATATTATATTATCTATTATTTAAACATGTTCTATCTGAATAAGGTTTAATAATCAGAAACATTTAATATCACACAATTAATAAACTAAAAAATTCTTTAATATTTCAAAATTAATTAAATTGTAGCAGACATTCCTAGCTTTATGGAAATTTACCATAGTTACAACATACAATTGAAAACGAAACCTCTCCATATATCTATTTTCAAGAGAACAACAACAAAAAAAATCCTTTGAATTATATGTTTTTTTAATATATATGTACATTAAATGGCTAAAAAATTAAAATTAATTACTTTTACACATCTTACATGATTATTATGTTAGTTATAATAATTAATATCCAGAGGTAAAGTTTTTTGTTTTCATTTGATAGATTGCTACAAAATTCAAACATAAAACGGTGGTAGGGGGGGGGGGGTGCATTAATGTCTGAATTGTTCCAAAATGTAAGCATATAGTGGCATGGGGTGGAAATAATGTCTAGACTGTTCCAAAATTAAAATTAAACTGTGGAGGGAGTTCATGTTAATTGTAGTAAACCAAACCCAATCCTGGAAATGATCCATGATAGTGTATCACACGTAATTGTATCATTTCACGTTCTCCATGTTTAATGACTTTTAACAAACTGAAAAAAATCTTTATGTTTTATCTCTTTTAAAATCAATCACAGTTTCTTGCTTTTGATATTGCCCAGAAGTTCCAAGAGTTTTAAACTCATTGTAGAAAAATTGTATTCAGCAATTTTTAATGTGATGTTTTAGCAATTAGTCGAGTACTTTGGCAATTTTTTGAATTTTGTAAAAGGAAATTGTCTTTAATACTTTAACTTATGTCGCCTATTTTATACTTCTTGTATTTTTTATTTTAGTAATTTTTAATGCACTATGTAACTACTTTTTACAATTTTTTTTTCGTTGATATTTTGTCATTTATAAAAGTAATAAGTTTATGATATTTTACTGCATTTTAGTAAATTTTGTCTCTTGCTATTTGTGAATATCAAGAGATCTTTAATTGATTTTCCAGAGCAATTATTAGAAGTTTTCGAGCTCGGGAAATTTTATTTTAAAGTTTTTGCCTAATATGATATGTTTGTCAGTTACAATTATGATATTCAACGATTTAGGGGAATTGTTATGGAAGGAAAAATTACTCAACTTTCCAAATCTTTTGTAACTCATGTACCCTACATTCTTGAGGATTTTACTTTTTATGTACGTTTTAAATGTTGAATGCAGAAATAAGTATTATAATTTCATATTACAGTAAAAACATGAGAATTCACGCTTCCTCTCTTGTGAAATTTACTTTTTTCGAGATTTTTTTAGGAAGGGGGTGAGCTATATGCCTGTTGAAAATTGTGATGAAAGATTTAATTTTTATTATTATTCTAACTATCGGGATAAAGACTATTGTAAAGTAGGAACTTCAGTCAGATCAAGGATATTGACGAAGTTTTGTTAATAGATCATAAATTTTAGGAATGTACATTTTTATATACATAAATATTATATACATTTTTGTTTAAATTTTTATTTATCTATGTTTATACTTTTTATACATATTTAGCCGTTATATTTAAAATGAGAATAATATTTCTTTAACAAATAAAATTCATTGGCGATCAAAATATCTGTTACAGACGACACCCTTCATGACTTAATACTCTGAGAAAATTTGAGTGCCAAAACGTAATTTGAAATCTTTTAAGCAATATCTTTGCATAAATATAAGTTAAAAATTGCATCCTATGAATAAAAAACTGCAGTATATAAAATTATGTAATACATTTTGTAGTTAAAATGAAAACAAAATTTAATTGAATGTATTATGAAATTAACTTAATGAAGAGAATCATGTTTATGATTTCATTAAAATGAATCTAATGTTAATATTTTCCACTATATCTCCCTTTATAAGTTCTGTCTTAAAAGTATTCTATTTATAATCTGTATTAAACTGCTTTTAAAGGTACATTAAGCCAGTCAAGATGTCATAAATTATTAAGCTGCAACTTTTCATTCTAATGTAGAGTTACGTAATTGAACGGATTCTTGATAAGGTTATTACACATCACCAGTCTCAATACTTAATAATACATGAAATTAGCTTGATAGGATCTGGCCATCTCAAAATTAATGATTTATAACTTAGTGTAAAATTCTCCGTTGCACAGTATTTAATTTAAAGAAAATTTGTCAGTTCATATATTTACATTATCATATATTTATTTACGCAATTTTTGTTTTCGTGTGATTGTTGTAAACATTTTTTGCAATTATCCTAAATATATGAAAATGAAATTTTGTGTTTTTTTTAATTTGTTATACGTCATTATACGTCAGTTACTTAAAAATTTAATGGAGAATAAACAGAAAAGAATTCAGAAATTTTGTAAGAACTAAATTTCAAAGGAGCGCCGACAACTTTTAATGAGCCTGGATTGACAGCGAAGTAATATCAATGTTTCTTTTATCTTATATATTCAAAATAAAGCATAACTTTTGGATTCACTTTCCTAAATTATATTCCCTAAAATGGGAAGCATGTTCCTACCTTCAAATTGCTTTTTAAGTGATTTCGTAATTATGTAAATACGTAGCACCTATAGTTGTCGTTCAGTCCGCCCGTCTGGCTGTCCGTCTGGCTGTCTGTCCGTCTGGCTGTCTGTCCGTCTGGCTGTCCGCATATAGCAACGCAAAGACTACCCAACCGAATTATTTGAAATTTAAAATATATACTTATTACATAATTTTGTCGAGTCTTTTAAAATGTTATGAAAATCGTATGCATAAATCAATTACAGGGACAATCAAAAGTACTTCGTTACATTACGGTCAATGGGGAAAGATGTGTCAAATGCATTCTAATCATTTGAAATTTTAAATACATACTTATTACATAATTTTGTCGAGTCATTTAAAATATTATGAAAATCGGATGCATAGATCAATTACAGGAACAATCAAAAGTACTTCGTTACATTACGGTCAATGGGGAAAGATGTTTCAAATGCACTTTAATCGTTTGAAATTTTAAATATATAATTATTACATAATTTTGCCGAGTCATTTAAAATTTTATGAAAATCGGATGCATAGATCAATTACAGGAACAATCAAAAGTATTCCGTTTCATTAAGGTCAATGGGGAAAATGTTTCAAAAGTATTTTTAAGGTGTTACACTCATTTAAATGTAATAGAATACATGAACCTATGAAGCATATATATACAGGGTGATTCAGCTCGTCGGTGACAAACTTTAAGGATCGATAGAGCACACCTAGACGAACATTTTTGAATAGGGAATGTAGGGTCCCTGACGCGATGGTAAGGCGCTAGGCGCTTTCGAAAATTTGGGTGCCGAAATTCGAAACGTCATAAAAACTAGGGAAATGGTTAGATTTTCTTGCTTGTTGCGTCGAAATGATTCTGTTTGTTTAGACTTTCTTCAGTACCAATTTGATAAGCGTATCTCTTAAAACATGGATAGGGGGCGCTGCAGACTTTGGAGAGCTAGACAACAACTTTAAGCCCGTTATTTTGATAATTTAACACATGCTCGCCAAAGTTTATACTCTAACTTAAAGTTTGAACCCAAAAGTAGAGCCCTGCAAAAAGCATAAGAGCCGGAATAAAATGTCAAAGTACAGGGTGGTCGAAACTCGAAGGCTCCTAAGAGATAAACAAACAGATTTCTTGACTTATGGCATGCATTTTCATGATTCTGTTTGCTGGGGCTCTCTGAAATCAGTTGAACGGTACAAAAAGAAACATCGATAGGGGGCGCTTTGGGCAAAAAACATAATTCGTTGACATTTCGGACGCTAACTGGAAACGGGGCGCTACGATCAGTTAGTAATAATGAAAACACATTTTCTACCTCTGCTCAACACTTCTGAATAAATTTAGACCAAAAACATCAATGATACTGGAAATTTATTTACAAAAAATAACACTACAGAAGATGCTCGAAATTTCGACCTTGGGCCATGATGCAGGCTTCGCACCTCCGTCGCATTGAGGAGTGTGTGTTTCCAACAATGCCAGGAGTATCTCTGATCTGCCCTGCAGCTGCCACAATGCGCGCCACAAGTTCTTCAGCACTGCTGACAGGTGTATGGTATACCTCGGCCTTCAGGTAACCCCAAAGGAAGAAATCCAAGCAGGTGAGGTCTGGTGATAGGGCAGGCCAGTGAACTGGACCCCCACGCCCGATCCACCGCTGGCCATACCTTGCGTTTAGATGGAGACGCACGTCGTTCGTGTAATGGGCCGGAGCTCCATCGTGCTGGAACCATATCTGGCGACGCGAACCTTCGGGTACGTGCTACTCCTCCAGAAGCTGCGGCAGCACTTGATCCAGGAAAATCAGGTAATTTCCACCTGTCAGCCGTTCAGGTAACAAATAAGGGCCAATGAGGCAATCCCCCAGAATGCCGGCCCACACATTTACTGAGAAACGCTCCTGGGCTGCTCGGCTTCTGGTTTCATGTGGATTTTCATCACACCACACATGACTGTTGTGGGCGTTCCACATTCCCTCCCGGCTGAAGGTGGACTCGTCCGTAAACAAAATGCTGTTTACAAAACGGGGATCCCTGGATCTCATCGCCAAGTACCATCTTGAGAATTCCACTCGAGGGCCAAAATCCTGCTCTCTGAGCAACTGCACCCGCTGGATGTGGTAGGGGTGCAGATTCCGGGAACGTAAGATGCGCCACGCAGTTGCTTGCGAAATGCCAACATGTCTGGCGATATCTCTCGTGCTAAGACCTGGGTTGTCCTCAACCAGGTTAAGCACAGCCTCTTCGTTGTCGGGGGTGCTCACTGATCGCTCCCGTTCAGGCCTGCCTCCGTCGAAAGATCCCGTTGTGGACAACCTCTGGTGTACTCGAGCGCAGAAGGCATGGCAGGGGATTTGCCTGTTGGGGTAACGCTCGGCGTACAACCGCTGAGCGGCTCGTCCATTACAACCAGCAGCGCCATACGCCAAATGCATGTCAGCCAATTCAGAGTTTGTGTACCGTTCCATCCTACTACCGATCTGCAGACAAGTAACCCGAAGCTTAAGTAGGTACCGCACGTTCAAAAGACGTGTCTGCGCATACAACTACGTCATCTCGCGTTGTCGTCTACGCATTACGTATCTTTTGCATATCGATATGGTACGATATCTTTTGCATAAATCAGCAAAAAGCACCTTATGTAAATTTTATTGCGCGCATTGTGCATGATTGAAACCAGCTATGTTTGTAAAAAAAAACAAACAAACTGCAGTTTTAATAGCTTCTTATGATAAGTAAACTACTCTCTTGTTTTGTTTCTAACTGATCGTAGCGCCCCGTTTCCAGTTAGCGTCCGAAATGTCAACGAATTATGTTTTTTGCCCAAAGCGCCCCCTATCGATGTTTCTTTTTGTACCGTTCAACTGAGTTTCAGAGAGCCCCAGCAAACAGAATCATGAAAATGCATGCCATAAGTCAAGAAATCTGTTTGTTTATCTCTTAGGAGCCTTCGAGTTTCGACCACCCTGTACTTTGACATTTTATTCCGGCTCTTACGCTTTTTGCAGGGCTCTACTTTTTGGTTCAAACTTTAAGTTAGAGTATAAACTTTGGCGAGCATGTGTTAAATTATCAAAATAACGGGCTTAAAGCTGTTGTCTAGCTCTCCAAAGTCTGCAGCGCCCCCTATCCATGTTTTAAGAGATACGCTTATCAAATTGGTACTGAAGAAAGTCTAAACAAACAGAATCATTTCGACGCAACAAGCAAGAAAATCTAACCATTTCCCTAGTTTTTATGACGTTTCGAATTTCGGCACCCAAATTTTCGAAAGCGCCTAGCGCCTTACCATCGCGTCAGGGACCCTACATTCGATATTCAAAAATGTTCGTCTAGGTGTGCTCTATCGATCCTTAAAGTTTGTCACCGACGAGCTGAATCACCCTGTATATGTATATATATGTAATAAAATAAAAAAAATTGCGCCATTTTGTTCTCTCAGAGTTTTTAATTCTAAAATTGTGGAACATATTTTTAATCTTAGTTTCGTAATACATGAATCTTTTAACAGCTAAAGTCCTTTTTCATTTTTTTATTTAACTTATTAATATTCTATTGCTTGTTTCTTAAAAAAGGCGGGAAGTATTTCGTAACCTTTTTACTTTTTAGAATATTCTCGAGATTTTTAATTTTATTTTTTGTTGATCACGTGATCTGTGTTAATGCGCAAAGATGTTAAAGGCTTTTCTATTTGCGAGGCGTTAAGTAATCTCTACCCGAGGCCACGCCTCCTAAGACCAATCAAAGGTGTTCATTTTTTGACGTGTAGACTCGAGTTAATCCTAATTGTATTTTTTAAATGATTGACGCGGAATAGGAAGGGCTAGTTTCTCGTGAAAATGTGAATTTTCTTATTTGGTTTTTTAGAAGCGTCAGAATGCGATTGACTTTTCAAATGCTCGGATGCTGTTTCTGTTTCGCCGAAAAATTCTAATATCTTGTGATGCAGCTTAATCACGACGATTTGGAATATCTGATGACAGTGTCTAGGTGACTGCGGGGAATAACTTATTGATTTTATGGGTTCATAAATAAAGAACTTGAAGACTGATGGAGTTTATTTTTATAATGGGGAAGTACCCCAATGAAACTCTTCCACTGCTCGCTAACTGTCGGAGCGACTTCTCTGCTCGTGCTGCTGCGGATTCTAGAGTTTATGGAACATAGCATTTCGTCGAATTTTTATTACATATATATATACATACATACATATATATATATATATATATATATAGTAAGATATGCACTCTGTATAATCTGTGATGCAAAGAATATTTATTATTAAATTACAGGGTCACACAAAAGTATTCCACTACGTGTAGTACATAATGCTATAAGGGAAAACATTGTTTGGGGCGTGTGTTAATTGTATTAAACTATTTCACATTTTATGAATATAATATACGTTGCTAAGGTGTAATAAAAGTTTCTTCCTGTATATTTACAGGAACACAAACAAGATTTCGACCACTATATTACATCATAAGTACTGTCTACTATAACAGCAAGATCGAAATATTTTTAAAACTTCGTTAGCACGAACGCACCTACGCGTCACGTTCAATTTCCAACTTGTTTTTTTTTCGATTTTTTTTTTTTTTTTTTTTTTTTTTTTTTTTTTTTTTTTTTTACTGTTTTTCAAATTAAAGTTGAAACATTTAGGATTTTTAAAACGCCTTTCTTTTGATTCACCAATAATTAATAGCAAAGTTATTGTACAAAATATAAACCGGAAGGGAACTTTCCGAAACAGGAAGACACCTTTACAGAGTCACAGGAAAAATATTGTTTACAATAGTTTTGTTCTTAATAAAGCTTGTAAGTTTTTATCGATTGACCAAAATTTACTGAAAACCCCACTTTAAAAAAATCATGTTTTGTACATAAAATTTAACATATGTTAGTAAATTTAAGATGTATTTCAAATAATTTGCTTTATAAAACTACTAAGTAGTTTGCTAAAATGTTGGAGGTAAAAAATGAAAAATATTCAATACATTTCACTGTAGAAGGCTTGTCCCGGGTGTCCCAAAAATGACTGATCGATTTTAAAATTCAATAACTTGCAAGCGGTGACAGCTATTTAAAAAAAAAATTTGCAGTAGGGTTATGTATAATGTCAGAAGTTTTTTTTTTACCGTAATTTTTTATTTTAGTTTGAATTTCAAACAATAGGTGGCGCTGACGGCGATTGAAGGCCAGGTCGACGCTTCACTCAGCATTGATCGCCTGGCCTTCAATCGCCATCAGCGCCACCACATGCTTAGTTTCAAATGTATTTTTACCTTCACAAATGTAAGGGAAAAAATTGGTCTGACGGTGTCAAAATGACACAATTTACACTGATTTTTTTATTTGTAGATTCTAAAGATGATAATTAGAGACTTTATTGACCCTTAATCTTGGTGCCTTTGCTCGCTTAAAAAAATCAATTTTAGGCAAGATATATTAATTTTTAAATATAGAATTCAAAGAAGTAATGCATTTTAGGAAAATTAAAATTAATAAGAAATGGTTTTACAGTAAAAAAAAAAAAAAAAAAAAAAAAAAAAATGACATAAGGCTTACATTCTATAGGAGGAGATTTTGTAGGTTTGTTGTAAATTCATTTAACAGTTCTTTTTTTATCGGCAATGTAACACTTCTTTATTTGTAGAATCCTTTGTTTTCGCCAAAAAAAGCAATCTATTTTTGAACGGCAGCTAAAACCCAATTACAATTTTTATAAAAGCATAACGATGATTACATCAAACAGTGCTATCACTTTCACTTTAATCGTACTTACATTACTTCTAAATCTAAATGCTATAAAATTTCAACTTTTACATGATAAAACAGGAATAAAATTAACTTTAGAATAATATTTATTTGAAAACTGGCGATCAATTTAGAACATTTTAAATTACTTTCAAGCATGAATTATTTTTCAAATCAATTTCAACCAACTTAAGAATTGAGGGGGGGGGGGCGATAAATCATAAGATTAGATTATCCATAAATTGCCGTATTTTGTCACTAAACTGAAATCTGCTAACTAAAAAGACAGATATTTATTTTTATATATAAAATTAATATCATGTCAAAATATTTAAAATATGTTTTGAATCAGATTATGATAGGAATTATACTTAGTTCTTTTTAAGGATCAATTGGATATATTACTTTATAAAAAGGAAATATCCCCGTTTGTGGAAATGGGGTAGCCATCCCGATTACACAATTTAACGAGAATAACATGCGAAGAAGCTATGAGTCGAAAGCATTAAAACTCTGTTACATCTGCAAATTGTAATAAAATTATTAAAAATATCCATTTTTACTTAAAAATTAATTAGCTTAAAACAATGGAAGCGTTTGAGAAGAAATGAAATTGAAACGATGAATGATTGAATTTTAAAACTTTTATTTAACGTCGAATTTCGATGGGTTCCATCTCGCTATAAATTAATTAAAGCCATAAAATTATTTTTATTTCGTTTACTTGGTTTTGCGTTTTGTTTACTGAAAGGTGAAATATTTTAACCTAATTTTTTTAAACCATTTTCTACTATTTTCGAAGCATTTATATTAAACATAAAATTTAATTTACAATTAAGTTAATATTCATAATAATTGATTCCTTCTAATACGAAACTCAGTAGTGGTATCATCATACACAGGGTGCATATGAAAAGATGCAAAAAAATTTACGGGGGGATAGAGCAAATTTCGTCATAGAATGTGTGGTCGAAATGCAAACGGTAAGAAGTTAAGAGATAGTTTTCCCCTTGCCCAGTGCTACGGATTGGTCGAAATGGTCATATAGCTTGACCACCAAGATCGTAGGATCTCTCATATTTCGAAATTTTCCTGTGAAATGTTTGTATGAAAAGCCTAATCCACGAGTATCCTACAGAAAACGATATGAATCTAGTCATCAGTATTGCTATTGTTTCCGACAATTTTTAAGAAATGCCTGGTATTTTTCAAAATTTACATCAGTTCCTATCCGGCAGATGTGAAACGTGAATTCCAACTGGCGGAAGACCTTTCGAGCCATTTTTTAATATGCGCATTAATTACATTCCTGTTAATAAAATGTTTCCTGAAGAATATCGTCTCATTTTTGTGTAAATTCTTTAACTGCAACAGCGGAAAACTACCTTTCAACTTCTCACCGCTGCTTATGCTCCCGCCATACATTTTATGACTAAATTTGATTGTATAGTTTTGTGCTATTATCCCGTAAACTTTTATTCCCCTTTTCAGATAGGCGCTGTATATATATGTAAAATTCATCTCGAAACCATGTCCTTTAGCAAGAATACTCCATCGAAGAATTAGCAATCGCGTAGCACAAAGTAGTAAAGCTATAAGGTCATTCACTTAAGGATATTTCCCACTGAAATTAGACAGAAGTGCCGTATATATATGTTTTAAGCAACTTTAATAGACTTTCATACAACAGCAAAACAGTTCCACTAATAATGATTTTAAAAATTGTATTACTATAAAGTACCGAAAAAAAAAGATTTATGTTGGTGTCGCAGACATCCGCTCATTACGTCATCTTTGACCAGGTGACCCAAAATATAAAGAAACACACAAACGAAACTAAAACTGAACTGACTCTGATTCCAAAGCCAACATAATCTTTTACATAAGTTATCAGCGAGGAAAAAAAGCGATTACACAATAAACTCCTAATTTACCAATTAACTTTTCAGAATTTACTTTTAACCAATGAAATTTAAATCGCTGATGCAAACTTCGAGTTAGTTCTCTCAGACGGCTGTATATTATGTAACTGGGATCCCTCGTTCAAACAAAAACGACCGTAATGAATTCTGGAATTTTGAACAGTTGAGAGAATAATTAAAGAAATATGATGCAACAGATACAATGAATTAAGTTGTGGGATTGTCTTTTTAAGAAAAATATTTGTTTTGAAAGATTAATGTTTTTTAGAATAAAATGAAATAAAAAGGGTTAGTAAAGGTATGGAATTAAAAAATAATGTGTTCAAATATTATAAAACGAAGGGGAAAATTTCAATGTTAAAAGAATTTGGAAGTATTTAACTTAGGATTAAGGCAAAATCTTTTTATTATTACATATATTTAGTAAATTGATAAATATTTTATCGACATGTACACATTTCACAAGTAAAACAGTATGAAGATTTATTTTTCCAGCTACCGACAGTACTGGTGACATATTTTCTAAAGAAAAAAAAATATTTACCGATCTCAGCACTATTTAAACAAAAAATTTTCGTCTAAATGCGAAAATTTCGCGAAAATGTTTTTTAGCTACCCATTTCTTGCAAAATGTTGACTTTTTAACTTGAGTAGTTGTATTTTTACAATATAATGTGAAATAAACATATTATATAAATCAAATTAAATTTACAGATTTTCTGCATACAACATTTCAAAATTATGCAAATCAGACAAGATTCAAGTAGGTTCAAAATTTATATAAAAATTATTTTTGTTATTTTTTTTTTGTTTGTTATATTTATTTATATATTTATATAAAAAAAACATAAAGTGACGACGAATAAAGTCGCAAAATTTACAAGTAGAATAACATGCTTCAGAAATCTGTTTTTTCTTTGAATTGAATGCAATACAATGTATCCATGTTATTCAAATTTTTAGATATGAAAATGCATAAAAGAAACAAAATACAGAGAAACAAAAAATGAATAAAGTTCATCTTAAGTATATTTTATTTTTACTTACACCTATTTATGGTTAAATAATTATAATTAAGTAGCATTTTTGGAAATAAACTGATGAATATCTTTTATTCTATTATGAGAACATTAGAATAATATATTGTAAATATTATTCTCAATTTAAATAGAATTTATCATTAAAATTATTTGCAAAATTTAATTTTGAAAAATGAAGCTCGAGCAATTATATATATATATATATTTCCTTCCAAATAAATTAAAAAAGTTTCCAAAATCATTTTTGGACTTCTTGAAATATCATACTTTCCGTGAAAAACAAATGTTAAAGGATTTAAAGTTATCAAAATTCATTCCACTTTTTCAATAGTCACATTTTAAAATTGCAAGAAGTAATCTCATTCTTAATCCTTCATTTCGGATGAAACGTAATGATGGGAAAGCCAAAACTTAAAACATATGGAATTTTTTTTTCCGAAATACTATTTTCTTAGAGGTTATCTAAATCAAAAACTGAAAAAATCTTAACGAAAAATTTAAAAAATGTTTAAACATTTTGTTTTTAATTTAAGATAAAAAAAAATTGGTAAGAAATAATTATATGTTGTATATTTTTAGAATGATAAAATAACATTACATTAAAAATTTATTCAAGATAGAAAACTTTGAAGTTAGTCCAGGCTCAAAAAGGACAAATAAATGCAAGTTTAGGTGTAGTTTTGATTTTTGGTTCCCTTTATGTTTTTTGGGTCGCTGAACACGAATCTGGCATTATCCAACAAAATTTCTTACCGGAAACACGTTTTGTTTGGCAAAAAACGTGAAAAAAAAACGTGTCTTTCTTTCGTTTTTTCTTAATAACTTCAAAATTATACATTTTACATAAAAGTGATCCATGCATTTTATGTATTTAAAGTTTTTTCTCTGATCAATTAGTTAGCCGCGAGAGAGCCACAAAAATGGGTGTGAAAAGCAAAAAATTCTGAAGAACGTGAATTACTGCATCATACATCGATGAAACTTGAAAAAAAAAAAAAAACATTTTACGCAAATTTTTCCCACTTAATAATACTATATATATTATTATTGACTATATTTTATAAACCTGATGTTCATTGTTTCTTTCATAACTAAAAAATAAATAAAAATGCGCATATCTGTGATCAAAATCTTCATTTGCTATTGCAAAATAATAATAGTAATAATTTCTTAATTTTACTTTTAAATAATATAAGTAAAATAACCAAAACAGGCTTTAACTGATAGCAACTGACACGCACTCTACTTCTTAAAGTTTCAGTTTTATCCTAAACAGACTATTTTGGAGGAGGGGGCTTCTCATCAGTTGACACAAGAAAGTTATGGCGATCTTCGTCCTTGAAACACAGCTGTACGAATCCTATCTGCACTTTCCCCCTTGGTTTGAAGGGGTGCAAATGTGAAATAACGTTGGTCAAGCGCTCACCCTCGCACCCCATGTCCACGTTCAGTGGATACTAACACCCCCCCCTTCCCCACCAGTCTCGCCTCTGTTAGAAATATGCGTCGCACAGATCACTAGCTTATCAAAAGGATACATTCCTCTCAGTTTCCATATGCAACTGCTTACTTATAATTTAGTAATTCACTGTGTCTTCGTGAATATAGTGATCATCTAAAGTGATTTTGCGCGATGTCGCTGTGTTTTGTTTGTGACTTTCCTTTAGAAGAGGGGGTGAAAGTTAGTCGAGGTATTGCAGCGTTAATCAAGGCAAGTACAGAAAGAAAGGATGGAAAGGCAATTTTCCTAAAGGGGAAAACCTCAGTAGATGTGCATGTTAAGTGTAGAAAAGCATACGTAAATGAACGGATGGTTACTGAAGGTTGAGGCAGGCTAGCACTTCTCAAATTTTAAGATCATCACTTCCTCAGTTTAATTTTCGAACTAATTGTTTTATATGTGGACTGTGCATTTCAGAAGAGTTCATTGCAACACAAGCGAAAAATCCACTCAATACTGTATACAGTGTGCGACACATGGGTTTCAAAAGTACAATTCTGAAAGAAGCAAAAGCTCGCAATGATAATTATGGGCAGGGGCAGGCTATAATTCAGAGCATCGAACCAGTGAATGATTTGATCACAGCAGATACTCAATACCACATCAAATGTTTTAAATATATTTATAGGAAGCCGAAGGTCCAAGAACAGAAGGAACGTGGTCCATTTTCCGAGGCAATCGATGGAGCAATGCAAAGGATATAAGAAATAAGATTACCTTGAAAATCATGATGACGATTGTCAATTATCCATGGATGAGGTTATGAAACAGGTTACAGGGAGTTAGCAACCTGATATGAGAACTGTAACGTTTAACCTCATTGAGAGATATGGAGACGACATACTGATCACAAAGAATCAGAAAAAAGTCTATTGGTGTGTTTCAAGAATATAGGAGGGAAGATACTGACTAGTGCATGGTATCAGCAAACATGTAAATCTGATCGAGATGAGAAGCTGCGAGTGGTTCAAACAGCAGCAAAAATTATTTGCGAACATATCAGAATGCAAGTATATGACACTCAAGAATATCCTCCATCAGACCATTTTCTAGAAGAGAGTGAAGCTGTAATTCCTGAAACTCTTGACTATTTTTTGGAAACTCTGATTGTAAAGAATAAAACGTGGAAATAGTCGAAAATGGAAAAATAAATTCAACGCTCTTGATCACAACATCATCACTTCTGTAAGGCCCAAATAATTTTTATCTAACCTACAAATTGGGCTGGCATCTTTCATTTATAAGAAGACTGTATCCCGAAAGTTGATAGAAGTAATAAATTCAATGGGGTTTTGTTGCTCGTACCAGGAAGCGGTATATTTCGAGATCTCATCAGCCATGAAACCTGAGATTAAAATAAACAAAGAAGGATTTTGTCAATTTATTTACGACAATGCCGATTTTAATAGTCAAATAGTTGATGGTTATAACATTTTCCATGTGATGGTGGTATGAACACGGTAGCCCCAGCAACTGCAGTACCCGAAGATGAAAAAATTACCAAATTGACAGAAATACCCAATGGAAGGGGAAATAGCCATGTCGCAAGGCATCAAATATTTACTATTAAAAAAACTTTTATTTATAATATTGATAGTTATAAAACACCCACTAATTCGATTCGTCTATTTTCTATTTTGTAGATGTCGGTGAAAAGCAGGAACCCTAAAATAGGAGAAAGCGGAAATAGTACTTTGTTTTTTAAGTAAATGTACTTACTAATGTACATAATTACTCATAATTAAATAATAATTCATAATGAGTCGTCGTTTTTATTGTTAGCAACTTCATTGTAAAATACAGTCGATGATAATAACTTCAGTATCATTTAAAATCAATCTTTGCGAAAAATGGTCAGTTTTCATGTTAAATCTATGTACAATACCATAATTCCTATTTTCCGGATTTTATTTATTTTTACACCCACATTTTGAACTTTGAGAACTTTAAGAACGGAAATCCATGTTTGCTTTTATATGTTAAGGCCTGTTTTAGTTATTTTATTTACATTATTTAAAAGTCAAATTAAGAAATTATTACTATTATTATTTTATAACAGCAAATAAAGATTTTGATCACAAATATGCTCTTTTTTATTTATTTTTCAGTTATGAAAGAAACAATAAACATTATATTAATAAAATATACTCAATAATAATATATTTAGTATTATTAAGTGGGAAAAATTTGCATAAAATGGTTGTTTTTAATGTTTCATCGACGTACGGTGCTGTAATTCACGTTTTTTAGAATTTTTTGCTTTTCACACCCGTTTTTGCGGCCCTGTCACGGCTAAACCACTGATCAGAAAAAAAAAAACTTTAAATACATAAACCGTCGGAAATTTTGTCCTCTTTAATTTATGTATAGATGACTTTTATGTCAAATGTATAATTTTGAAGTTACTAAGAAAAAACGAAAAAAAGCCAAGTTTTTTTCACGTTTTTCCCCAAAAAAACGTGTTTCCAGGAAGATAATTGTTGGATAATGCCAGATTCGTGTTCAGCGACCCAAAAAACATGAAGGGAACCAAAAATCAAAACTATACCAAAGCTTGTATTTATATTTTACCAAATGCCTGGACTAAGTAGGCATCAATCAATCTACAGTTAAATCTCACTGTCTTTAATCTTTAACGGCTTTGGAAAATCTTTAAAAATTATTTATGATTTTGATTTGTTTGTTAGTCTGTCTGCCTGAGCACTTAGATAAGCATATAAATGATATATCTTATTATGATTTACTATGGCAAATTCATCATTAAAATATAATTATGTCGCATTTATATTTCATTTACAGGAACATTCAAAGTATTGCGTTATTGCATATTGTCTATGGAGAAATATCATATGCATTATATTTTAAAGATGTTACAATATTTCAAACACGTTGAAATTGATATAAGTGTATTGAGCTGCACTAGAAGATGCTACTGTAAATTATGAATAGCGCAGCACTTAAAGCAAATCTACCAGAAAATGCTAAATAATTCCCATGTAATATTGCCTATGAAGAATAGTTACTGGATGTGCATTTTAGGTAGATTTCGTAAGAAATACTACCTATTGCAATCGCACCAGTTTATCTATCTATCTATCTATCTATCTATCTATCTATCTATCTATCTATCTATCTATATATATATATATATATATATATATATCACTTTTTTATGGACACGATAACTTCTATAATTCTTCACCAATCTCCACCAAACTTGTACATAAAATCAAAGGGGATAAAATCTTGGCTAAGTTCGTTAATGGGCAAAATCGGACCAAGGGGGTCGGAATAGGGGGCGTTTTTGTGAAAACCGAAAAAACGTTATAACTTCTTAATTAAAGTAGATAGCGAATCGGTTTAAAGTTTATATTATTTCTTAAAAACGAGCCAAAAGTATATGCATGACAGATTTTGGATAAATTTAGAAGTGGGCTTAAGGGGCGAAAAAAACAGGGATTTTGAGAGAAAAAATTCATAACTTCGTCAATTTTCAAGATATTAAGTCCAACTAAATTTTTCGTAAATGTTCTTAAAATTATCTAAAACTTTTGTACTTACAAGTTTTTGAAAGGACCAACTTTTACCGATGAAAAAAATTAAAAACGAAAAGAAAAAGGGCGCTGAAAAAAAGAGAAAATCCATAATTCCGTCAATTTTTAAGATATCAAATCTGATTAAATTTATTTTACATCTTCTCAAAAATATCTACAACTTTTATATTGACAAGTTTTTCATAGGACCAATTCGTATAGCAAAAACAAATTAAACAAAAATAGGAGTTGGAGAAAAAACTCAAATCCAAACTACTTATATTCTGATTCATTTTTAAATTCATTTTTGATTTTAAACGCATCCAAATGGTAGATCCTTTTATTTAGAAATTGTATAAAGTGATGCATTGGTCAATTTTCTGATAAACACAGAATATATTTCAAAAAAGGCTACCAAAAAGGGTATTTTGAACAGAATTTCCGAAAGTCATCGGTACTGAAAATTGAAGGAAGTATTCAAATAAGAAATTGCGTTTTTTTTCGACTCGTTTTTAAATCCATTTTTGTTCTCAAACGCATCCAATTTACAGATCCTCTTATTTAGGAACTATATAATGTGATGCATTGGTCAGTTTTTTGATAAAGACGGAATATATTTCAAAAAAGGCTACCAAAAAGGGTATTTTGAACAGAATTTTCTGAAATCATCGTGACAGAAAATTTAAGGAAGTGTTCAAATAAGAAATTGCGTTTTTTTCTGACTCGTTTTTAAATATATTTTTGCTCTCAAATGCATCCAATTTACAGATCCTCTTATTTAGGAACTATATAATGTGATGCATTGATCGGTGTTTTGATAAAGACAGAATATGTTTTGAAAAAGGCTACCAAAAAGGGTATTTTGACCAGAATTTCCCGAAGTCTTTGTGAATGAAAATTTAAGGAAGTTTTCACATAGCAAATTGCGTTTTTTATGACTCGTTTTAAAATCCATTTTCGCTCTTAAACGCATCCAATTTACAGATTCTCTTATTTAGGAACTATATACTGTGACGTATTGGCCAGTTTTTTGATAAAGATAGAATATATTTTTTAAAATGCTGTCAAAGTGAGTATTTCGCACAAAATTTTCCGAAGCAATAGTGATTATAGAATTAAGGATGTATTCAAACAACAAATCGGTTATTTTATGACTCATTTTTAAATTCAATTTTTTTCTCAAATGCATTCAACTGACAGTTTTTTGGTATTTAGAAGCTGTATAATGTACTGTTTTGGTCGATTTTTTTAATAAATTCAGAATCTATTTCAAAATATGTTGTCAAAATGGGCATTTGAGCTGAATTTTTCTTAAGATGATTCTGATAAAACCAGTTTTTTTTTCAGAAAAATGAAATTCAAAATTTTTCATAAACGGCCAAATGAAGTTATTAAACTGGGTTTATCTCTAATCATATATATATATATATATATATATTTTGTTGAAATGAGCATTCTTCGAAATCTACCTCCGCCTATAGGCCCAGCCGACAGGGATTTTTTAATGTAGCTTTTCTTCATATTACTTAATTGCTTATTTTAAGCTTCGGATTATCTAGTTTAGTATCTTTTATCTAGTTTTCAAACTTTATTCGTAACAAATATCTAAACTTTTTTGTACTTGTTAAAGTATTTATTATTTTTTAAGCTTGTTTAATTTTTATTATTAAAAAATTATCCTTCTATACTGTTAATTTTTTTTAATTACAGAGTATTTATGGTTAATCCATTATCTTAAGTGTTATGTAAGTTTTCAGAGATTAGAAAAGCAGAAATTCTGTTAAATACTAGATAAATTAATCGGTAAATTTACAATAGACTCTGTACACTGACCTCTAATTATGCGTGACACTGTAAATTTATTTTTAAAGATAATATTTTAGTTTTCAAAAGTAGGAAATCGCTTAATCGTCAGTAAGCCCGATAAAAATGTGAATATTTTGAATTCTTGTGTCATTTACTTCCTACATAATTCATTCTACCCGCCCTGAGATTTGAACCAGAGACCACTTGTCCGCTGAAGAACACCATACTAGCAGATCTACAGGAGCTTTTGTTATTTGAATCAAAATATATTTTATTTTTTATTTTAAAAAAATCGATAAAAAATTCTCACTAACAATTAGGAGATGATTTTTTCCTTTTCTAAATTATTCTGAGTTTTGAAAAAAAATAATTTTTAATCTAAATTTTCAATTAAAAAAATTATAAATTTTCTTTTTTAATGTTGCTGATTAAACTGCAAAATTATTTTAAAAGTGTGAACTTTTAATCATAAGTTTTAATAAAGATGAGAATATCTTAAAATAAAAACGAAATTCTTTAATGCAATTAGATATAACATAAGGGAAAAGTCGGTAAAATGATAACCGAGAAACTTTATCGAATGCACTTAACCGAGAACTAGAAGAAATTTACAGATAAGCTCGCCTTTTTCTGTGTTTTTACAGAATTTTTTACAAATGTGTAATATGGAAAATGATTAGCTAAGATGAAGTTACGAAATTTTAAGGGAAAAAAATGTTTGAAGGCTCTTATTTTTGAGAAAATTATTTCTATTATTCTAGTAATAAATAATTCATATTAAAATAAAAACACAAATATATGTACTTTTAGGAGAAGAACTTATACAAAGAAATCAGCGGCTTTCATTCATCCAAAATTTACATAGATCATTTTTAAATAAGAATTGCGTGTACAAAAATACCATTCAAATGTTTTATTTAAAAGAGCGTTATACACACAAAGAAAATTTTCGCACGTTTTAAAGAGCTTTATATATAAACAGATAATTTTTAATTTAAAAATTTTAGCTTAAAAGATACATATTGGAATATTGAGCAGAAAATAAATGTTGTAGAATTCTACATTACATTAAATTAAGGCTTGCGTTTTTCTGTGAACGAACCGTATTTGTTATAAATCTTTCTGAAAATATTTCATTTAACTACTCTTTCAAAAGATTGATTTTAAAAGTTATTTCTTGTTTAGCACAGACTGTTCGAACACAGTCGTGGTTGGATTATTCTGAAGTTACTGTGACATTTGGCGAAATTCCAAATACGAAATACGATTTAATTTAAATTTTCCCAGGAAATACTTTTGTAAAAACAAGATTACAGAAAGATTATAACAGGATATAAAGTTTAAGAATTAAAGTTTTTCTTTTAAGAACAACAAATTTAAAATTCGTTGTTATTTTAGAATAATGCAAATGTTGCATGATATAATTTAAATTATATTTTAATGAAAAATATATACCACCTAATATTCTTGGTAAAACTAAGAATTACAGCACCTAAAATAATTTATAAGTTAATGCAATACTGGGGCTTATTGTTTTATCACAATTAAAATAAAAACATTAACAGTAGAAATATTTACACAGTTTTTCAAAGAACAAACCAACTAGGAATATTTCAATCTGAATATTAAATAAAAATTCTGCTATCTTAAATGACGGTGGTACACACTTTAAAAATTTAAGTCATCATCATAATCTTATACAGTATACTAGCAAACATTGCGGCTTTGCTCGCGTAATATTTAAAACTAGCGGCCTTCGCCCGCTACGCTGGTCGGTTTATCTAAAGAAATCTTGAAGAAGTAGTTAGATAAGGTTCAGACATACATTAAAAAAAAAAAAAGCAAGTCGATCATTCAAAAAAAGTTGGGAAATATCAAATATTTACTGTAATTTTTTAAGAAAAACAAAGTTTCGAAAAAAAAAAATTAAATCGAAAAAAAAATTACACTGACATATTAATGCAAGGAAATTTTCCCAGAGAGAAAATTCGCCTTGAATACAATATTTCAAATTCTTTTAATTGCTTATAGGCGTTAATGCCAACATAGTGAAAAAAAATTCCATGCTGGGAATCGAACCCGGGCCATCAGTATGGCGCACTGACGTTCTACCGACTAAACCACATGGAACGACAGCCAGCTTGAAACTTTCTCATACTTAAGTAGACTGGCGAAAACATAACGATAGCGCGTTTTAAAATCGCACAGTGACATCTATTGGATTTTATATGTACTAAAAAACGTTATGTACTAAAAAACGTGAGCAGCGCACCTAATAGTTTCTTTTGTTTCTTTTTGTTACTTTTTTGTCTGTTGTCCGATTTTGATGAAACAAAGCCTATACACTGCCCGGGAGTGTGCATTCTTCATTAGTGAAAACCGCATAAAAATCCATTCAGTAGTTACGAAGATAACCTCGAACAAACAGACAGACAGACAGACAGACAGACAGACAGACAAAAAATTCAAAAAAATTTTTTTGTGTTTCATTGGTTTTCTTTTATCGCCCTGACTCCATTTTTGTCAATTATCTTCAATGTACAGACACACCGGGTCCTACTGTTTTATTATATGTATAGATATGCCAAGTGATATTTCTATGTCTAAATTTTATTATAAGAAATTATACTTTTAGGAGTAATTCAAAAATTTCATTTAAGCTTGCACCATTCATTATTACAATGTCCTCTTAAGTTCACAGTTTGACTAAACTACAACATTGTACTGCATTAAACAGGAAATAGATGAAATAAATGAGAAAAGCTAAATCTAATTCTAAAAAAATAAAAAATAAAAAAACATTTTGAAACTTTTATTCATAATTACTATGAAAGTTTGCTGTTCTTACTATCCCCAGATGGTAGTGCCACCGGCTTAATATATAGCCTGTGTAGGATTAGAGATTATCACCATTGACTCTCAATAATTACTTTTATAATACTTTTATAATCCTTATTGTAGCCTCAAATTGCATAACAAAACTTCAGATTCTTAGTAATTTAGGTTCAGAAATATGGATCTAAGACTACAAACTCCCATAAAACATCAACTTATTAAGTTGATGTTTTATGCAAATAAAAGCAATCACAAATTTAAAAGATTTAAACAAGTAAACAATCTACAAATTCTTAAAAACATTTATTTGAAAAGATCGAAGTTAAATGCTTATGAAATTTACGCCTTCATGGTCACACTGTCTTTGGACATTTTTAGGCATTATGTAAACTCCGATAAAAATAACATTTATTTTCTGAAAGATTCAGTTTATATGAAGGCATTTATACATTTTCTTTGGACGTAAAAAACATTCATCTATTAAGAATCAGTGTAAAAATGTAAAAACATCAGCTTTTATAAATAAGAAAACTGAGATCCCCGAACGCGGGCACAGGAACCGAAGTTAATAATATGTAATAATTTTAATATGTAATAATTTTAGATAAATAATTTTTCTTAAAATCATGCATATAAATATTACCTAAACTGGACTTAAAATATTACCCATAGCTAAACCTTCCGCAATTTTATGAAACTTTCCTTCAAACACAAAAGTATTTGGAGACAAATAAATGCGTTGGTTAACGAAATCATGTTATCAGTTTCATGTTAAAAATAGTAAAAATAGCACTGATGAAGGAGATCAGAGTATCCTGAAAACAGCAGCATGCGATTATTTATTTATTTATTTATTTATTTATTTATTTATTTATTTATTTTGAGACAGAGAGGGAGAAATTGGATATTGTATGTATTTATGCGTCAAAATGTCTATAGTATTAAACTTGTGTAGTAAAATTCCCATAAAGAATTTGATATATGCTAATAATATTTAACGTTTTTGTCGTATTTATAGTAGCTAGTAGACCACAGAAACCAAATTATCATATAATTGCATAAATTAATCTCAAAAATTAGATTCGTGCACATTCAATAATACATTGCCAAAGAAAAAGAAGATAAAAAATAAATATTTTGTTCATGCATAAGATATAGATTAAAAATGACTCATTCATGTATCAAACCCAATAATTTTTTTACGTCTGTGCTACACTTAAATGAGAATAAATAGGCTTTACTGCTGATAGGTGCGCAACTACGTTTCTGGGTTTATCACATAGTGGCACTAGTGGTCCATGTACACGTCTAAAGTTGTTTTTTTCTAAAACTTGGATATCTAATAAGTATAAACAGTCTATATAATAGCACATATCAAAACGCAAAGATATTTTTTCGTCAAATGAAAATATCGAGTTTTGTGCCAAACAAAGAGCATTAGCAGGAAGCTTTGCTTTCTGCTTTAACTTGAAAAAATGCAACTGAAGCACGTCGTTTGCTTGAAGTGGCCTATGGCAAACAAGCACCATCGAAAAGTATATGTGAAAATTGGTTTAAACAATTCAGAAATGGCAATTTCGACACTGAGGACAATAAGCGCTCTGGAAGGCCAAAAACAATTGAAGATGCCAATTTTCAGGAAGTTATTGTAGGAAGATGATACACAAACACAAGAACAATTTACCGAGACATTAAACATTCCTCGCCAAGGTATTTCTAAACATTTACATGCTATGGGTAAAATCCAAAAGGAAGGATAATGTGTGCCTCAGGAGTTAACTGAAAGACAGATGAAAAGTCGAGGAACCATTTCCGAAATCGTGGTCTTGCGGCATGAAAGAAAGGGTTTCCTGCATTGGATTGTTACTGGCCATGAAAAATGGATATATTTCAAGAATCCCAAAAACAAAAAGTCATGGCTTTCTCCTGGTGAAGCAACAACAACGAAGGTACGGCCAAATCGCTTCGGAAAAAAAGGCAATGCTCTGCGTTTGGTGGGACCAGTAAGGAGTAGTATATCAGTTCTGAAATCGGGCGATACTGTTAATGGGAATCACTACAAACAATAACCTAATAATTTTAACCATGCACTACGTGATACAATGCCATAATGGGACAGGAGACGCAAACAAGTGATACTGCAGCATGATAGCGTTCCGAGCCATCACACTTCCATTGTCCAGGACACCGTCAAAACACTGAAATGAAATTTTTGCAGCACCCGCTTTATTCACCAGACCTGCACCTTTTGATTATAACTTGTTCCGATCGATGGCGCATGGTTTGACTGTGCTACACTTCGCCAATTTTGAAGAAGAGCAAAATTGGTTTCATGGATTGTTTCGATCCAAATACGCGCCTTTTTACCATCGTTCATACATTGCCAGAGACATGGCAAAAATGTGTAGCAGCGAGGGACGATACTTTGAACAATTTTGTTTTTCATTTCTCTTAATTTTTTCCATTTTTTAAGATAAAAAACCCCAGAAACATAGTTGCGTACCTATTATAGTTTGACATTCTTTAAGCAATAGTAATAACCGTTCGAGATGCTGTAACTTTTTAAAGCTCATTAATGTACAGTTTCAAACCAATTTTTTGGTCTTTAGTAGAACACTTGAAAAAAAAAGTTTGGCGTTGTTTTATTTATTTTATCTGTTAATTATTTAAGATAAAACCAAAGCAAATATTGATAGTTAAATACCATGTTTAAAACAACTTTGCATACTTTAAAGTTAAAAAGATTTACTTTCTGAAGAATTTACTATTTCAACTAAATAATAAGGTTTTGAATTCATTTCCTGCAAGTATTTTAAATTTAAATAAGACAAATTACTCTGAAAAAATATACATAGACAATTAGAAAACAGTAGTTTTGACATACAAAGCCTAAAGAAATAGTAGGGAAAATGCATAAAAGTTACAATAACTTTTTTAATTTCTAAATAAAAACTTTATCGTAGTACGTTATGTTCTAATTTTTTCTCTTTTTAAAAAAAATACATCATTATCATATTTTATGTATATTGGTTATAAAAATCTTATAGCACTAATGGTTGACTTGTGGCCCCTCAATTCGCATTTAACAGTGAAAAAAAAACTAAATTGAATAGTTTAGAGTTTAATACATACAATCATTGGAAAATTTTACTGAGTTCTTTCAAATATTATGAAAATAAAATCAAAACTGAAAAAGATATTGATGAAAATTTCTTCGTTCCATTATATCCTGCGATTTCCCTGAAGTTTAATTTGTTCAATGATGTACAATGATAGATAATGATACTAGGTTATCATTGTGATTATTCTATGAAAGCCTATGATATGTAATTAATTCAATAACATACCATGACAGTTAAAGTATCTAAGTTACCACGGTTATAACGTACTGTTAAAGGGAGATTCCTATTATTCCCATAGGTGCGAAATACCTCTTAACTCCAATGAGACTGCATGAATTTAATTTACGTCTTCTATGAATTACAATTGTAAATGAGGAACCAATGAATGATTGCAATAGGTTTTTGCTTTTTAAGTTTTTCTATGGAGATTAAATGTGCCTTATTATAATTTTTTATCATTAAAGGAAGGGGAGGATCGCACAAAATGTCTTATAATATTTAAGGATAAAACATATAAAAAAAATCTAACATACCACGCAAAATATTAATATATAATAATTATTATTACATGATATGAATTTCTTTTACTTAATATATATAGATTAATTGTTCCCCAGTAGCCAGACAATATTGGACCAATATTGGCTACATCTTGGAGCAATATTGGCGCATTGGCGCAATGCTGGCATGGAATATTGCTCCAATATTGGAGTGTTTACATTTTGCCCTTATTTAGCCAATATTTGCAACCAGTTTTATGCCAGTATTGGAATTTCATCGGAAATATTGCCAATAAAACGCCAATATTGGCTAAATATTTGGGTTTCATTTTAAGTATTTCCAATGTAACGAAAACATTTGTACAGTATTGGGAATTCATTAGAAATATTTCCAATGTAACGCCAACATTTGTATAATATTGGGAATTCATTGGAAATATTTCTAATGAAATGTCAATATCTAATCAATATTGGCGTTTTATTAACAATAATACCTATAAATGAAATACTGGCTCAACGTCGAACCAATATTGTTTTGCTACTAGGGTTTTCTCGTCCTTTTTTATTTGTTTGTTTGTTTGTTTATCATTAGTTATGAAAATATTCATAATAAAATACTACAATAGAGAAACATTATGTATATGAAAGATATGTTGTTTTAAGGCAAATTTTTTCTGTGGAAATTAAACCTGTACGATTTACACTTTTATCATTTTAAAAACAAAGAAAAAGAGCATTGAACAAAATGTTTAATAATATTTAAAGAGAAAATATTTCATTTCAAATAAATGTCGTATTGTGCACAAAAAAATAAAAAATATATAATCCTATAATAAGAATATCTATTCTGTATCAATTTTTTGATTACATACGCATAAATTATTTGTGCAAACTAATAAATATTTTTACACCCTTTTTAGTTTATCATTAATTTTAAAAATAGTGACGTCAAAAAAACATAATCCTTTATATTAACTCCTGTCACTTTATTATTATTACCAGTAATAAAATTTGATATATTAAAAACTAATATCCATATTTTGATAGTAAATAACTGCTTTAGTAAACAAGCATTAGCATTATATTTTTTACCAAGAATCTCTATTGTTATATAAGCTAGAAAGAATAGCGTGGGTATAAAAATGTCAGCAACATTTGATTTCATATATATGCAACGCGTGGATTTTATTTTTTATTTTGCAAAATTTTATTTTGTTGAATAAGGTAATTCAGAGTATATATTTTAAACAATTTCCCTACTTTGCATCTAAACAATTGTTCTGTTAAACATTCTCTCAAAATGAAATTTTTGAAAAAAAAATTTCCATTGTGTTATTTGTTAGAATCTATTGTATGAGAATATAAAATTTAAAAAAAAAGTATTCATTAGAAATTATGTGAATATATATTACTGAATTTAAATTTATGAAAAATTTATGTTGTTGAAGAATGCAATTTAGAGTGCACATCGCGAAATAGAGTTACAAATCTTTGTGTATTTTGCACACAAAAACCCATATAGACAATGATTTTTTTTTTTTTTTTTTTTTTTTTTTTTTTTTTTTTTTTTATGCTGGTGTTTTCACTGAAGCTTGTTTTAAATCGCCTGTTTTAAAAATTTTATAAATTGATTACTGTATTTTATACATATAAAATAAACTATCTACAGTTTTTTCATATAGATTAGATTGTTTTATATATAGATATCCTCTGCACTGTGAAAAAAAGGGTCGATCTACTAAAAAAAATTTTAGTGATCCTCGCAATTACTAAGAAATTTTTTGTAATCTAACTCGGTTACAAGAAAATCTGTAAGAATTACTAGAAAAAATCTAGCAACGAATAGAGTTAATAGTTTTATATTTTTAAAAGCTATTACTAAATCACACTTTGTGTGGCCGTGATAGCCTAGTGGTTATAGCACCGAACTCCAGGCTGAAAGGTACCGGGTTCGAAGCTGGGCACCACCAAATACGCACCGAATTTATGCAGTGTAAGTACTCTTAAATAAAAGGAATATAAAAATCCTGTCGGAGCAGGTAGCAATGTTTGGTGCTGCCATCTATTGCGGCTTTGCCGAAAATCTTCCGCTTCAGAAGTCTGTCTTTTTACCCACTGGATGCAGCTCGAAGGAAGCTCTTCCTCTTACGGGCACACGTAATGGTTACTAAAAATTATTTTTGGATTTTACTGAAATTTGCTAGGTGGCTAATACTAAAAAGTTTTAAGTTAGTTATATAAAAAAATTCTTTTGTTCAGTTTACAAAAGAAATGTTTTTTCACTTGCAAAAAAAAAAGTTTGTAATGGTTACTAAAAAATTCTATGGAACACAAATTTACTAAAAAATTTTTATTAACCTCTTGAATTTTTTTTACAGTGTGGTCTTTCATAGCGTGTTAAGTAGTATTTTCTTGAAAATCTTACAAACTTGCATGTTAACAATCCACGCAGATAGTCAGAAAATAAAAATTTCAATGCTTTTTCTCAATACCCTCGTTATAAAAATATGAGGATTATTATTTTTAACCTATCATAAACTTTATCTACAATTGCGTTACAACTGAAAATCTGAACAGAATTGTAGAGTAGCAATGGACAAGAGTACACGAAAACAAAATTTTTGCAACTTTATGACATACATTAATAAAGTATATTAAAAATATCAATTGTACTGTCCGAATAGTCGATAGCTAGATGCCGTCTACCATTTTATACTTATTAATCCAAATGTTTTTTTAAGACATTTTTATGTACCTTTTATGAATATTGCCGGATTAGTTTTTCATGCTATTAAAATATTTTATTTTTTATATGTATTTGCACGTTTTTTGTCACATTCCAAAAATTCCTGCATTGGTAAAAACTGTGGAATTATTTTATTTTTCTTTTTTTAAAATTTTTTATATACGAAATATATTACATGTGAAATATGATGCGCTTCAAGATTTTTGGCAGACTTAATTTCGGGTAGAGTATTCAGAAACTTAATCAGTCAAAAAAGAACAGTTTTATTTGAATGATATTTTTAATTAAAATTGACTAAAACATTCTAAAGGTATTTTTTCTTGTAAACATTTACTTGATTATTCCACAAAGCAATTAGTTTGGGAATGTGGCTCTAAATACTTAGAAAAAGAAAACTCCTTTTTGTCATCAAACACGAAAAATATGTGCCAACAATTTTTTATCACCAGTCGGACCTTTTGATTTAGAGCCTTTCAACAGTTTTTTGAATGTACAATTTCTTATTTTAGTTTTATTTAAGTATATAGAATACACATACATAAATAAATTTATTTTTGTAGATTTTTTTTATATATTTAACATTATAAATTGATATATATTACGGTTTAATTCTTAACCCGCTGACCACCGATTAAAAGGGCAAAATTGTAATGTAGTTTGTAGTAAAATGTGTAGCAGTGAGGGACGATACTTTGAACAATTTTGTTTTTCATTTCTCTTAAATTTTTCCATTCTTTAGGATAAAAAAACCGAGAAACATAGTTGCGCACCTATTAAACTTTGACATTCTTTATGCAATAGTAATAACCGTTCGAGGAGCTGTAACTTTTTAAAGCACATTAATGTACTGTTTCAAACAAATTTTTGGTCTTTAGTAGGACACTTGAAAAAAAAAAAACTTTGGCATGGTTTTATTTATTTTATCTGTTAATTATTTAAGATAAATCCAAAGCAAATATTAATAGTTAAAAACCATGTTTAAAACAAATATGCATACTTTAAAGTTAAAAATAGTTACTTTCTGGAGAACTTACTATTTCAACTATAATAATAAGGTTTTGATTTCATTTCCTGCAAGCATTTTAAATTTCAATAAGACAAATTACTCTGAAAAAAATAACATAGATAATTAGAAAAAAGTAGTTTTGACATACAAAGCCTAAAGAAATAATAGGGAAAATTCATAAAAGTTACAATAACTTTTTAAATTTCTAAATAAAAACTTTACTGTAGTATGTTATGTTTTAATTTATTCTCTTTAAAAAAAAATACCTCATTATCATATTTTAAGTACATTGGTTATAAAAATCTTTAGCACCAATGGTCAACCTGCGACCCATCAGTTCGCATTTAACAGTGAAAAAAAACTAAATTGAATAGTTTAGAGTTTAATACATACAATCATTGGAAAATTTTATTGAGTTCTTTCAAATATTATGAAAATTAATTCAAAACTGAAAAAGATATTGATGAAAATTTTCTTCATTCCAATAAATTCCCTTGATACTAATTAGTTAAATGATATAAAATGATAGATAATGATTCTAGGTCGTCATTGGGATTATTCTATTAAAGCCTATGATATGTAATTAATTCAATAACATACCATGATAGTTAAAGTATCTAAGTTACCACGGTTATAACGTACTGTTAAAGAGAGATTCCTATTATTTCCATAGGTGCGAAATATCTCTTAACTCCAATGAGACTACATGAATTTAATTTACGTCTTCTATGAATTAAAATTGTAAATGAGAAACCAATGAATGATTGCAACAGGCTTTTGCTTTTTAAGTTTTTCTATGGAGATTAAATGTGTCTTATTATAATTTTTTATTATTAAAGGAAGGGGAGGATCGAACAAAATCTCTTATAATATTTAAGGATAAAACATATAAAAAAATCTAATATACCACTCAAATTATTAATATATAATAATTATTCTTATATGATATGAATTTCTTTTACTTAATATATATAAATTACTTGTTAAATCAAATAACTATTTTCTCGTCCTTTTTTATTTCTTTATTTGTTTGCTTATCATTAGTTATAAAAATATTCATAATTAAATACTATAATAGAGAAACATTATGTATATGAAAGATATGTTCTTTTAATGCAAAATTTTTCTGTAGAAATTAAACCTGTACGATTTACATTTTTATCATTTTAAAAACAAAGAAAAAGAGCATTGAACAAAATGTTTAATATTATTTAAAGAGAAAATATTTCATTTCAAATAAATGTCGTATGGCGCACAAAAAAATAAAAAAATATATAATCCTATAATAAGAATATCTATTCTGTATCAATTTTTTGATTACATACGCATAAAGTATTTGTGCAAACAAATAAATATTTTTACACCCTTTTTAGTTTATCATTAATTTTAAAAATACTGATAATATAATACTATGTCAAAAAAACATAATGCTTTATATTAACTCCTGTCACTTTAATATTATTACCAGTAATAAAATTTGATATATTAAAAACTAATATCCATATTTTGATAGTAAATACCTGCTTTAGTAAACAAGCATTAGCATTATATTTTTTACCAAGAATCTCTATTGTTATATAAGCTAGAAAGAATAGCGTGGATATAAAAATGTTAGCAACATTTGATTTCATATATATGCAACGCGTGGATTTTATTTTTTATTTTGCAAAATTTTATTTTGTTGAATAAGGTAACTCAGAGTATATATTTTAAACAATTTCCCTACTTTGCATGTAAACAATTGTTCTGTTAAACATTCTCTCACAATGAAATTTTTTTTAAAAAAATTTTCCATTGTGTTATTTATTTGAATCTATTGTATGAAAATATAAAATTTAAAAAAACGTATTCATTAGAAATTATATGAATATATATTACTGAATTTAAATTTATGAAAAATTTATGTTGTTGAAGAATGCAATTTAGAGTGCACAACACGAAATAGAGTCACAAATCTTTGTGTATTTTGCACACAAAAACCCATACAGACAATGATTTTTTTTTTTTTTTTTTTTTTTTTTTATGCAGGCGTTTTCACTGAAGCTTGTTTTAAATTGCCTGTTTTAAAAATTTTATAAATTGATTACTGTCTTTTATACATATAAAATAAACTATCTACAGTTTTTTCATATAGATTAGATTGTTTTATATATAGATATCCTCTGCACTGTGAAAAAAAGGGTCGATCTACTAAAAAAAATTTTAGTGATCCTCGCAATTACTAAGAAATTTTTTGTAATCTAACTCGGTTACAAGAAAATCTGTAAGAATTACTAGAAAAAAACTAGCAACGAATAGAGTTAATAGTTTTATATTTTTAAAAGCTATTACTAAATCATACTCTGTGTGGCCGTGATAGCCTAGTGCAGGGCTTTCCAACCTTTGAGTAAGCGGGGGCGCATTTCAGCTCTTGGCAGTCAGTGAAGGGCGCCATTTTTCACTTGACTAAAAATATGTAGCATTATAATCGCACAATATTAGTATAAATACACGTCTTAACATAATGCAAATGTGGCTTACACTGGTAGACAAAAAAATTCTCCAGGGTTCTGGGGTTACATGCATTAAATTTCAAATTTAACATTTTTCTATGAGAAGTCTATCTTTAAGTTTTCAAAAATCAAGAAGGAAAAATTAAGCACATTTATTCCTCTTATAAAACTGCCAAATTGGTCTGTGTAGCAACAGCAAAAAGTAAAATTAATGAACATTTATGAACTTGTGTCATCAAAGTGGCAGAAAAAAGTGAGAAATATTTTTCTTTTTCTTCTTAAGTATTAAAAATAGCAATTTCCAAGTTTAACAACCGTAATTGAACTTTATAAATAATAACTATCATTGTTAAAACTGTTGTTAGCTTTCGTTTTTTCAAAAACTAAAACAAAATCACTTCACCTTTTTTCATTCACGTATAAAAACATTTCATATTTATTTACTTAGAAGGTGTCACAAATAAAAATTAAATTAAAGAGTTGACATGTTTCGGTTCATTAATAAGAACCGTATTCATAACATATAAAATCAGTAGAAAATTGAATGACACTGGATATAATCCTATCCAGTGTCATTCAATTTTCTACTGATTTTATATGTTATGAATACGGTTCTTATTAATGAACCGAAACATGTCAACTC
Organism: Maratus speculifer; assembly: GCA_964019185.1. NCBI lineage: Eukaryota > Metazoa > Arthropoda > Arachnida > Araneae > Salticidae > Maratus > Maratus speculifer. Next base: position 9,053,810 of record OZ025297.1, on the reverse strand, counting down.
TTTAATTTAATTTTTATTTGTGACACCTTCTAAGTAAATAAATATGAAATGTTTTTATACGTAATAACTATCATATTATGAAAATATGTATGATTAAATGTTTAAAGTTTTTTTCTGGTTTTTAAACCTTTCTAGGTCGATGGTTCATCTTGGAGCCACTTCATTTAAATTCCTAAATACCCCATTGGCTCAAAAATATTGGAATGAAAATTTCCCCTGTATTAAGTACGTGAACAAAAGCTTTTCTAATTTTAAAATAAAATTATTTTTTAAATTCTGGTATTATTTCTTCATTGCAACCTTTTACAAATAGAAGTACTTTGCTCCTGAAAAGATTATTGGATTTTCGCAGATTTTGAAAATATCACTGATGCAAATGCCAATTATTTTAAAGAAAGAATCCTTCATAGTTGATTTTTACTACTAAAAAGAAGATCTTCAAAAGGCCGCCAATAAAATTTTCAAAGGGAGCCATGGCGCCCGCGGGCGTCGCGTTGGACAGCCCTGGCCTAGTGGTTATAGCAACGAACTCCAGGCTGAAAGGTCCCGGGTTCGAAGCTGGGCACCACCAAATACGCACCGAATTTATGCAGTGTAAGTACTCTTAAATAAAGGGATTATGAAAATCCTGTCGGAGCAGGTAGCGATGTTTGGTGCTGCCATCTATTGCGGCTTTGCCGAAAATCTTCCGCTTCAGAAGTCTGTCTTTTTATCCACTGGATGCAGCTCGAAGGAAGCTCTTGCTCTTACGGTCACACGTAATGGTTACTAAAAATTATTTTTGGATTTTACTAAAATTTGCTAGGTGGCTAATACTAAAAAGTTTTAAGTTAGTTATATAAAAAAATTCTTTTGTTCAGTTTACAAAAGAAATGTTTTTTCACTTGCAAAAAAAAAAGTTTGTAATGGTTGCTAAAAAATTCTATGGAATACAAATTTACTAAAAAATTTTTATTAACCTCTTGAATTTTTTTTTTACAGTGTGGTCTTTCATAGCGTGTTAAGTAGTATTTTCTTGAAAATCTTAATAACTTGCATGTTAATATTCCACGCAGATAGTCAGAAAATAAAAATTTCAATGCTTTTTCTCAATACCCTCGTTATAAAAATATGAGGATTATTATTTTTAAGCTATCATAAACTTTATCTACAATTGCGTTACAACTGAAAATCCGAACAGAATTGTAGAGTAGCAATGGACAAGAGTACACGAAAACAAAATTTTTGCAACTTTATGACATACATTAATAAAGTATATTAAAAATATCAATTGTACTGTCCAAATAGTCGATAATTAGATATATTAGATCTACCACTTTATACTTATTAACCTCCTGACTGCCGCGACCGGATTCTTTCGCACACTAAGCTACAGGTTTCACTGCAACATAAGCAATATTTAAATTAATATAATTCTAGAAACAAAAACTAGTTATGAAAAATTAAGTTAGGATTATTACTATCAAAGATTGTACACTTATATGTAATAAGATGTTTTGTATCAGGTTGGAAAAAAACATATTTTTTTAATATTTTTAATAAATTACAGAGAAAACAACATTGCAATTTTATCCTTTTACTGGGCAGTCAGGGGGTTAATCCAAATGTATTTTTAAGACATTTTTATGTATTTTTTTATGAATAGTTCCGGATTAGTTTTTCATGCTGTTAAAATTATTTTATTTTTTATTTGTATTTGCGCGTTTTTCTCACATTCCAAAAATTCCTGCATTGGTAAAAACTGTGGAATTTTTTTTTTTTACTTTTTTTTTAATTTTTTATATACGAAATATATCACATGTGAAATATGATGTACTTCAAGATTTTTGGCAGGATTAACATCGGATAGAGTATTCAGAAACTTAATCAGTCAAAAAAGAACAGTTTTATTTGAATGATATTTTTAATTAAAATTGACTAAAACATTCTAAAGGTATTTTTTCTTGTAAACATTTACTTGATTATTCCACAAAGCAATTAGTTTGGGAATGTGGCTCTAAATACTTAGAAAAAGAAAACTCCTTTTTGTCATCAAACACGAAAAATATGTGCCAACAATTTTTTATCACCAGTCGGACTCCAGTCGGATTTAGAGTCTTTCAACAGTTTTTTGAAAATACAATTTCTTATTTTAGTTTTACTTAAATATATAGAATACACATACATACATAAATTTATTTTTGTAGATTTTTTTTTACATATTTAACATTACAAATTGATATATATTACGGTTTCATTCTTAACCCCCTGACCGCCGATTAAAAGGGCAAAATTGTAATGTAGTTTTCTGTGTAATTTATTAAAAGTACTAAAAAAAGATGTTTTTCAAACCTGATACAAAATATGTTATTACGTATAGGTGTATAATATTTGAAAGTATTAATCCTAACTTATTTTTTTCAAAACTGGGTTTTATTTGTAGAATTACATTAATTAAATTATTCCTTATGTTGCAGTGAAACCTACAGCTTAATGAACAGAATAATCAGTTCGCAGGTTAATGCTATACTTGTTTTCAAATATGGTTTTTTTTTCGGTTTATTACGTTTTATAAGACTTACTGTTGTACCACTATATGGTATTCTATCAAATTTTTCATGTTGATTTGCAGAATAAAATATTCTGTACGCTATAAAAAATAACGTGCAGTACACGTTGTGACTTTACCATGCCTTTAATTATTTTCATAGAATTGTGAAATATACTACGAAAAATTATATAACTTTTATAGATTTATATTAATAATATCAGCTATTTTTAATATGTAATATTACAAAAAAGTAAAATATAATTGTTTGTTTCTTTGTAGGAGGTGATGTCTGGAATAGTCGATCCGAATTCAAAGGTAAAGGTGTCAAATCAACTGCATGCTTTAAGACATATTAACTTTGACTAGATTTTACAATTTTACACAACATTTAATTACACTAAGGAAAATTGTAATCTGATTAAAAAAATTACTTTTTTATAGATTAAAATTTAATAACATTCTAAAAGGTATCAGAGTGTGTATTCAATATAGATTTTGTATTATCTTTATTTTCCAAATATGTTCGGAGCAGGAATTTTCTAAACATACAATGAAATGTAATTTCAAAAATTTGTATACCAGTTACATTTTATTTTCGAAGAGTTTGATTTAAATAAAGTATGTCTCCCTATTTTAATGACGCTTTGGTATTGTTAGAGAAAGTCTGGAATTAAATTACAGAGCAATTTGGCATAATTCCAGCAAAAACGCCATGTTTAATGTTTTTCTTTTTTTTTCTGGAGAAATTAAAAAAGCGTGAAAGTAATAAAACATGATGCATTAAAATAAAACTTTGACACAGAAGAAAAGTGTGGAAGATTACATATATGTACAAAGCTACACTATATATATAAAATCATAATGAAACGGATTTATGAAACGACCGATTTGTTTTTACGGCGATTTTTCCAAAATATTGAATATTATACGGTAAAATTAATACTAAAAATCCGTATTTAGTCGCAGATCTCAAAACTATTATTAGAATTTTAAAATTTGAATTAGTTCTTGAGTTATTATTTTTTTCTAATTTGAATTAAATTTCTCTAATAATGGTGACCGAAAATACCAAATTATTTCATTATTTGTGAAAAAACGGTAGAAAATTAATAACGATAGGGATTATTAGAATTTTTTCTTCCATTTATTTTTATTTTTTCTTCTTCTTTTTTTTACAAATCGGAATCGAAAACAACTTTTATTTCAATCAATAGTGAATACAGTAATAGGATTAAATTATGTTTTTCAACAATATTTGACAAACAATATATTATTTTTACTTATTCGATCTTCAGACATCCATGCATGTAAGAAAACAAAAAAATAGCTGTCAATTTAATCGTGGAAATAAATTCCATTGATTTAAAAACCATGAAAGGAAGAGATAGATAGAGATACAGTATGAAATAATCCTCATAGCATGCATGGTCACAGTGACGTCACAATGACGTCACTGTGAGTCACTTTGGTCACATCACATTTGTGACCAAAATGACACCACTCAGTCATGTCACATTGTGACTGAGATGTGACTTTCTTTAAAAATTCTAGAAAATTGCAAATATTCTTCAAAACATGTTATTTATTTTAAAAAACATATTTCTGGCAATTTAAATATCGTCGCTTTTGTCACAGTTTCGTCACAATGTTAATGTCAAAGTAGTGAAAATTGACACACTTTTCACATTTTGGTCACACCGTGACTTCACAATGTGACGTCACAAAATAGCTCTAAAACGGCCATAACGACTTAACATTTTAGTCCCTGTGACTTCACATCGATGTCACGTGACGTCACGTCGACAATCGATGGTCACAAAGGCACAATGTGGTCACAATGTGACGTCACAAAATAGCTCTAAAACGGCCATAACGACTTCACATTTTAGTCACTGTGACTTCACATCGACGTCACGTGACGTCACGTCGACAATCGATGGTCACAAAGTGACAATGTGACTTCACAATGACGTCGCAGTGACGCCACCATGCCTTACGGGAAAAGTGGTTTGCAATATGATGCACGTTATCACTCAAAGCAATCGCCCCCCCCCCCCTAAAAAAAAAAAAAAAAAAAAAGCAGGGGAGTGGAACAGAGACCGCATTTTTTGATTTCATCCATGATTTTTATTTCTCTAAATGAAAATTATCTGCTTTTATTTAACCCTTTCAGGATGAGCGACCGGTGTCGTCATTTATACACTGTATGTACATTATTGCATTAACAAGAAAGTGCATTTTCTGTATATTTTTCTTCTGCTATTAATTAAACGTGTGTTTTATTGTATTGTTTCAATTACCACGTATATTCATCTAATATCTTTTGCTTTTAACAAAAGTTAATATATCTCACAGAATTGTCAAATTCTAAGGCGGCTGTATATTTTGCATTACATTGTATGTTTGCATATGAAAGAAAATTTTAATTTCCGAATTGAAAGAGCATTAGATTTCTTTTTTTTTAATATAATATTTTTACAGCTACAAATCCTTCATCTTTGATTTTTATAAAATGTATGTTTTTTCTGAAAAAACTTTACATAATGTTATTAAAGTTTCCAAAACTCATTCCTCTTTTCCAAAAGTATATTTACAAAATTCCCGTCAAATTTGCGAGAAGTAATCTTTTGTTTAAGCTTTCATTTCAGATAAAACTTAATAACTAAAAAGTCAAAATTGGAAACAATTTTCACTAGAAAATCTTTTTTCATAGAAGTTATCTGAATCAAATGAAGAAAATTCCCATGGTGAAACATTTTAAACTGTACTACAAATTGTAATTTTAGTTTAAAAGATTGAAAAGACAGAGAGTTTAGAAATAATCTTGCGCACTATATTCTTAAACGATAAAATAAAAAGCGGTAAATAAAATTATTAAAATATATTAAAATAAAAAAAATTAGTAAAATAAATTAAAATAAAAAGATATCTGAATCAAATAAAGAAATCTCTCTTTGAAATAAAGAAATCTCATTTTAAACTGTGTTATTAAAGTAAAAAAAATAGAATATTGTTACTAATTACAGTTATTAAGCATTTACAGTTTGCATTTGATTTTGGATGCAACAATATTTAATTGCAACATTTTATTAATTATTTATCTTATGTACATTTTGCATATGTTACCGGTAAATCCTGATTACATTACAAACTAGACTGACCGTGTCGAATATTCTATAAAACCATGAAAGATACCACAAAGTTTTTAGCAATAGTTTGTGTCATAAAAGTTTAAGGTTTTCACATTTTTTAAGGTTTTCCATTTGCACTTACTACAAAAATTAAAATAGTTCAGCATTTTTTTAAAATATTCCATAGCTAACTAGTCGTTGGGGACCACCGTAATACTTACCCATCATGGATATGCATACTACAGCATATGAACATAAAATATGTGGAAAGTATTTATAAAATGCATTGCAATTCCAAAACAAAATTTAAATGTATATTTAAAAATTATATATATATGTATATATATATATATATATATACAGTAGAAACCCGATGATCCGGATAGGTTTTTTCATTTTTTTTTTCCAGTTTGAGAAACGATTGGCTAATTTTTATAATATTAACTTGTTGCATCGTCGTATTCTGAATAAAAAAAATCTTTTTTGCCAATCGCTTCTCAAACTTAAAAAACCGAAATGAAAAAACCTATCCGGATTATCGGGGTTCTTATATACAGTTGAGTCTCTATACAACGAAACTCCATCCAGCGAATTTCTCTATTTAACGGTCAATTTTTTTCATAATTACATTTAAAAATATCTCCATATAACGAAACATGTATCTGCATTTAACGAATTTTTTCAAAAATGCTCTTTCATATGTCCAGAAAACGCTTCAAATTAATTGCGGTGTAAGGTTTTTTTTTGTGGTTTTTTGGTTTACATTTTATAGATGCACACCTCTACCTTATTCCTTAAGTCCATAAAAGGCATTCATCTCCTCCCCCCCCCCAAAGAAAAAATCCTTTGTATGGTTTGTATTTTGTATGTTTACACTTGACTTTGTTTTAACCAAGATGAGCTTTCTTTCTTGAAAAAGATTGAGACAAATCACAAAACATCCTAAAAGATAAAACTTTCCATTGTCGCCCCATTGTTGTTTGTTTCTTGGGTTGTATAGTAAAGCAGGGATAAAAGGGTAATTTCAGAAATGGTCGTCTTTTTCAGCAGGTTTTAATCTACCTAAACTAACTTTCATTACTTTAGAGTTTAGAATGGGGGTTTGTTGTTGTGGCGACGTGGAACATTTTTTGTTGTGGGAGATCATTTGAATGAAGAATTTTTACTAAATTTTATCTGTGCTGGTGTGATTTTCTACTGCATCTGCATAAAATCGCTCCTAGGATAAGCATAACTCTCTCTGATAAAGTAATAATTTTGTAAATAATGAATAAGAAACTGGAGAAAAAAAAGGAAGTGCCAAAAATATTTGAGATTCCAGCAAAATTCTGTTAAACATTGCAAGAACTTAATTAATCGGCTCAAAAAACAATACTGTTTCAAAATTTGAACATTGAACGGAAAAATTTTTGCCGTTCTCTATTTAACGAATTTTTCTATACAACGAATTTTTTTGATTATATATATATATATATATATATATATATAGTAATGTTCTATTAATGAATTGCTGATGTACCGATTTCGAAAAATTATATAAACTGACAAAATACTCAAGTAATACCAAATTACGTAAAAGAAACATCTTTATAACTCCAAAAATAATAATAATATTTACTGTTTTGGATTAAGCGTTTTATTTCCAATTAAAATATATCTTTGAATTGAAATTTGAATAAAATACAAGGTCATGAAAAATCGGAGAATGTTAAAACTAAGATTGCAAATATCTGAGCAACTAATTATCCGATCGACTTTGTTTTTGATGCAAAATTTGTAGTATTTTATTGTCTTTTACGTTCGTACCTTAAAATAAAAAAATGAAAATTTTTATATGCATTTCATCAGAACGAATAGTTTGAGAGTCCGAAAAAAATAGTTGCGGATAATCGAGGTTGCTGATATTAAACAGACTTTGTTCTATTCTTACATACTAAGCGCATAAAAAATTTCAAGTCTCTATCTCTATTTGTTCGTGATATAGAGCGTTTACAGGCACACAAACCGACAGATGGACGGCAATTTTTTTTCTAAAGTATGTTTTTCGGAATCTCCAGTATCTGAAACATGTAAATCCGTCAAAAAAAAATTTTCAATTTCCAAAACGATTGCAAGACTCCATATAACGTATGATGGGAAAGTAAAAAAGAAGCTCGTGAAAGAATGGAAAAAGTATTGAATTTTTCATATTTAAAATAAAACTTCTATAATATATGCCTTGAAAAGACCTAAAACGTACATTTCAATGAATTTTGAAGTTAAAACATTTACTATGATATAAACAATTCTATTAAATGGTAAAAAAGAAAACAATACATTAAATTCGGCGTCTTTTCGGGAAATATGTTGCGGGCCTTAATCAGTATGGCGTCAAACTCATTAAAAAACGATTGCGACGTTTTGTTTCTTATTTGATTCGCATGCTACATCTTTAATTCTGTGACTTAACTAATATTCTAATATGTTAAATTCAACGAGAACATTCTGCCATTGAGAATAAATAAGATATCATAATATATGATTTTCTACGATATACATTAAATAGAAAACAAAACAAGGCAAATGCTCGCGATAAATTAGGTGAAGCTTTCAAAGAAATACTTAGCTTCTGTAATTTCATGTGTTTTTCAGGTTAGTTGGTGTAGATTAACTCCTTTTGAACGAATATTTCCCTTTAAGTATTATGTAGAAATTCATCCCTGGAATATCCATGGTTGAAGATGAAAAAAAATCAGATAAAAAAAAAATCGTTTTTAATATAAAACACCAAAAGATTTTCCCAGTTACTTTATTTGTAAAATGTCAATCAGCTAGCTACATCAAAAACATTTTTGATTATTTCGTATTAATAACTGTTTAATCATGTTTTTATACTATTTATAGCAACCTTTATTAATCTGATATATGGCGAATAATTTGATTTGATATGTGTTATATTTTTATTTTATTTATTTGTTTTGTGTAGGACTTTGATTTAGTTTGCCGATTCAGTTACGGAATATTGCACGAAATAAAATAAAAACAAAGGCTGGATGATTTAAAATTTTAAAGAGCAATCGGGGACATATTTTTAATGCCAGTTGTACGCATAATTTTAAAAATATTAATTTTTTAAAAACATTTAAAATAACAAACCAAATAAATAAATAAATAAATAAACCAGCACATTGAGATAAACTTTTCATGCAATTAGCATTGAAAATACTTTTTGCTTTCCATTCGACTTTAGAAATATATAATGTTCGCATGGAGTGTAAAAAAAAATTCAGTAAAAGTAAAATTTATTGGGGATGTCATTGACATCATAAATAAGATGTCATCTTCACTTACGGACATATTCGTCCTTATAATACTGCGTTAAATGCAAATGTTGGATATTCCAAATCTCTGTTTGAGGCTGTAAAAAGTCACGTGGTACCGGTAATTTACGCAAAGAAATTCTAACTGAGATTGAGACTGGAGATTGAGACTGGTACCGCTTTCCCCATGAACTGTTCCATTGTCTGGTGGGGATTTACATTGCGTCTAACGAAGGTATCCTTTCTTTACGCCAGAAGTTTTTGCCTTGACCACGTGATGATAATGTAGATGGAATATCCTCCACTGATCCATCTATCGTAATTTAGTTGATGCAAAATAAAAAAAAAGTTCATTCAAAATTAGAAAATTGAGATAGAAATTTCAAAGACATGTCATTTAACGTATTTTTTGCTTCCATCATAGTCAACAATGTAAAATAAGGAATTGTGCAATTTTCAGAAATTATGGAAAATTGCAGTAAGAAACACAATTAAAGAGTTAGATCATAGCTATTATCAGTATTATTTCAGCGTTACTCATTGACAAGCTTTTGTTTTATAATGTACATAAATGGCATGAAAACGAGAATTTCATCAAACTATAACCAAAACTGCTACTTTATTTAGTTGAAATTCTTATTTACTATTTCTTATAAAATGATATAATTTTCTGTTACACCCACTATATAAAACATATAGTTCGATATTTAAAACATAGTTATTTTACTAGATTGCGGCATAGTATAAGTAATATTTTTTAATTATGTTTTTCATTCATGATGAGAATTCACAAAGATCTATTATTGCGATTGCTATTTTTTTCAACCTACGTCATTTTACTTGGACGCTTCCCATGTTCTTTAAATGTTCTATAAAAATTCTTTCTATTTCTTTAAAATATGTTGATTCATTTATTCGCTTAGTTTTCAATTGTTTTCTGAAAACATATTTCATATATCAGAATCATAAGCTTTAGATAGTAGCCCGTAATTTCTTTTTTGCCTGTCCCTGATAGGTTTAATTTGTCCTATGCAATCGTTTAAGAGATTTTTCCGGACAGTCAATCGTTACATTACATCGTTCACATCACATCGTTAAACAGTCGTAAAAATTTTGAAGGAAATCCCTGTGTTTTTTTAATTCAAAAAGAGATTTTTCAACATTCTATATTAGTGTAGATTTAAATAAAATTTCCTGTACTGTAATACGTGCATACAGTGGCGGTCAAAAGTTTCCGGCCAAAATTTTTTTTCAGTTAATTTGTAAATATACCCATATGAAGAGGAATCTCAAAGTGATATATAAATTTAACTGACAAAATTAAGTATAAAGGAAAAAGCATGTTCTCAAAAGTTTCCGGCCACCTTCACAAATTTTTTAAAATGTGGTACTGTAATAGAAAATTACAGTGATCAATAACATTTACAATTAGTATTTTACCGTATTACTATTTTATTAGCTTTAGTAATAAGTACTGCGACGCAGCAACGTGACATTCATACAATCAACGGTTAAAGATCGTCTATGGTACGTTTTTCCCACATTTCTTGCAATTTTGGTGAAATTTCGGGTGAGTTGGAATATTTATAGTTCCGCAGACTTTTGTCAACTTCTTTTCAAAGATTTTCTATTGGATTCGTGTTGGGCGCTTGGGCTGATCATTTCAAAAACGAAATTTTTTGTGCGAAAACCATTGCTTTTCGAGGTTTGCAAACATTATTTATGTCGTTATCATGTTAAGAAAAATTGTTGCGACCAAATTTTTTTCTCTATTAAGGCAGAAAATAGTCTTGCAAGATATCCTTATACATTGTATCATTCACCTAGCTGTGGATTTCAAATAACGGACCGACACTTTTTGAAGAAAATACTCCCCACGACATAACGTGTCCTCCACCATGCTTCATTGTAGGAATAACATAGGTCGAATCATATCTTTTGTTATTAGGCTATCGGACGTTGTGTCTGCCATCACTTCCAAAACTGTTTCGAATTCGATTGATGGAAAAATAGAACTTTTTTTCCAGTTTTCAGTTGACCAGACTTAGTGTTTTTTGGAAAACGCCAGTCGGGTACGTTTGTATTTTTTTTTAAACTCTGAAAAAAATTAAACACCGACTCTTCCAAAAAGGTATGCATCACGGCAGCATGTTGATACGGTATACGAACTTATTTCAGCAATATTTTCATTCCGTAAATCGCAGTATATTGCAGCGGAATTTTTATATGGATTATCAATTGTTTTTCTCCTGATAATTCTGTCCACAGGAATAGTAATATTTTCCGTGATTTCCCGAACCTCTGAAAGCCCTGAAGGCCACGGCCATCTTTATATAATTTTTAAATATTTTTTACGGTCGATTTTAGCTATCAATAACTTTGCCGCAATATCTCGAGAAGATTGGCCTTTTAGTGACAAACTAATCGGTCATTTATAAAAAATAATTGTTGAACTTTTCAATTTTGAATTCAGACAATGGTATACACGTTGATTCATTCATAAACACAACCAAAAAACAGTTTGCCGATAGAAAAAAACTAAAGAATGATAAGTGGCCGGAAACTTTTGCACACGCGTGCTTCGAATTTTAGCCCTTTGCAAGAAGCATCTTCAGTATCCAATCAAAATGATCACGGGGTCAGAGGTCTTTCACATATTCCTAACTTTTGAAGCAATTGTGCTTCTTCTTTGCTGAAACCTTTTGGTAAATAAATTGAAGAAACTAAGTGGCCGGAAACTTTTGATCGCCACTGTATATATGTCTGTGTGCGTCTGTATGTGTAACGTTAGTTCGGGATATTTGCAGCTGCACGCTAATTCTATGAAGTATTTTAATTTGTATAATTGATTATTAAGTTAAATTATATATCTGTTATAACATTACACATCAATGTAATGTAACACCAGTTATATCTGTTAAGTTACTCAATAGCATGGAGGCACCAATGGTGCAACAAATCTTACTGAGTAACATTACATAAAATTTTACAGTGCTTTAAATTTTCTAAATAAAGTATAAATAAAACATAATTTTCAAAATTCAAATTCAATACACGCAGTCTCTCTCTTTTTTTTTTTTTTTTTTTTTTTTTTTTTGACAGAAAGAATTTAGAATATTTACAAATGTAAGTTTAACATTTTACTTTTTGAATAGCACACTGTTTTATTTAAAAATATGTAAAAGTATTTTTGTTTTATAAAAATCATTCAACTATTTCAATTTTAAGTTTCAAAATACTAAAGATTCGTTTTTGCTTAAGCTTTCATTTTAGATGAAATAGAATAATGAGAAAATCAAAACTAGAGAATATTTTTCAGAAGAAAAACTATTTTTACGGAGATATCAGAGTCAAACAAAGAGAAAACGCTTGACAAAGCATTTCAGAAATTACGTTTTAAGATTGTATTTTCAGTTGGAATGATTAAAGGAAAGACTTTTAAAGAAAAGTTAAAGCTGTGCAATATTGTTTAAATAATATTTCTTTCATTTCAAAAGTTTCTCGAAAGCAGAAAAAAAAACAAAAAAAAAATATTGATGCCAAATACATTTATATGTTAACAAAGAAAGACACGTCCTTCTTTGTCAAAACAATTTTCTAACACTTTCTTTTTTCGCAGAAATATAGATTAAACGCACTTTTATAACACGTTTTCTATTAAATAATCTATCTAAATAACATGTATAGAAACAAATTCATATTTTACAAATTCCAAATTAATATACTTGAAATTTTTCTAAAGATGAAACATTTAAAGACATCTTAAATAGAACACTTTTTTTATACGTATAAAAAATAAAGCAAATGTATTTAACGTTTAGTAAAAAAACAACATTAACGTTTCATGCCAGGAAAAAAATTGCTTAGTTTAAGCTCTAATCTTAAAATAATGATAAACAGAAGTATTTAAAAAACTTTTACAAAAAATATTGTATAATATTTTTATATAGTATAATATATAGCATAAGATATATAATATATAATTTATATTATGATATATATAATATATAATATATAATTTATAGAATAATATATTTTTGCCATTTTTTCAGAATGTATTAAAAAATTATAGTGATAAATAATTTAAAACTTTTTAAAAGGCGCACATTTTATTTTAAAAAATATAAATGTATTTACATTTTTATAAAACTCATTCAAAAATTTTCAAGGACGCGTTTCTTGTCAACAAGAAAAGCGATTTTTTTTAAGCTTTAATATTAAAATAAAAATAATTAATGACAAACAGAAAGTTAGAAAAAATATACACAAGAAAATTTATATTTTAAGAAGTTACTAAAGTCTAAAAAAAATGACAAAGCATTACAAAAATTACGCTTTCATGTTGTATTTAATCATACTGTTAAATAACTTTTTTTATAAATATATTTATAAATATATTTTTTAATAAAACACTTTCATGAGAAAGTCAAAATGTTAAACAATTTTTATGGAAGTAATAAGAACGTAATAACAAAAAATTACTATTTTTTTTAATTTTGTGCTTTTATATTGTACTTTTTATTGAAAGGAATAATGAAAGATATTTTTGCAAAGACGCTAAAAATACAAAAAAATATTTTTAATGATATTTTTTTCTTTCATTTCTGAGATAAAATCATAATTATTTCTTTCATTTCTTTCAAAGGTAGAAACGTGTGAAAAATTCAAATATTAAAAAAGGTCTACTTATAACTATTATGTGTTCTTAAAATATATATATATATATATATATATATATATATATATATATATACATATTGTTATGAAATTCTATTTTTAAAAATTTAATTTAAACTATTAAATAAAATTTATCTGTATGTATTTTAATTAAGAAGAATGTAAATAGCAAAACATTTATTGAGCAAATTTCAGCTATAAATAAAATTCTCTTCGTAATACTACAAAAAAATATAAAGATAAATCTGTAATTTTAAGTCTTTAAAATAAACACATTACAGAAAAAAATAATAAATACAAATATAAATACAAATACATATTTTTTTATTTTTTTAAAATCCCTTCCACTGTTTGAACATTCGTATTCTAATGTAAATGTAATTTTTTTTCACTTAAGCTTTCAATTTAAATAAAACAGAATAATGAAACACTCAAACATGAAAACAATTATTACTGAAGAAACTATTTTCATAGAATTCAAATTACAAAGATTAAAAATAACAGACAATTTATTTAAAAAAAGTGCATTTTCAGTTGAAAGAATTTATGAAAAGAGCTTTGACTTTTTCAGAAAAGTTAAATTTCGACATTCTTATTTTGAAAAAAAAAATCTATTTTCAAAGGTTTATCCTTATTAAGAATTTAAAACGAAAAAATTAAACATACAATATAAAATAATATATTAACTTTTGTGCAGGTATCCATGAAATATTGTATAGATACTATTATATACTAGATTTATTGGAAATTTAAATTATATATGAAGAATTTAAAGTAAAATTAAGTATCATTTTTTTATTATTATTTGACGAATTTATACCGGGTGTCCCAAAAATGACTGATGGGTTTTAAAATTCAATAACTTGCAAACGGTGATAGCTATTTAAAAAACTTTTGCAGGAAGGTTATGCCAGGAGTTTTTTTACTGTAATTTTTTATTTTAGTTCGCATCTCAAACAATAGGTGGCACTGACGGCGATTCAGAAGGCCAGGACAGAATTTCCCAAAGCGATTGTGATTGAAGTATTGAGGATGTATTCAAATATCAAATTGCTTATTTTCTGACTCATTTTTTAATTTTATTTTTATTTTGAATGCATTCAAATGGCAGTTTTTCTTATTTTGGGACTGGATAATGTGCCCTATTGGTAAATATTTCCATAAAGACTAAATATACGTCAAATAATACTGTCGAAGTGGGCATTTGAGCCGAATTTCGCTTAAAATGATTCTGATAAAATAAGATCTTACAGAAACATACCATTAAAAATTCATCAAAATTGGTCAAATAAAGTTGTTAAACTGGTTTATCTCTAATCATATTTTATTTTTTGTTGTTGAAATAAGCATTTACCGTATTTACTTGCGTATAGGGCGCACGCGTGTATAAGGCGCACCCCTACTTTACAAGTAAAAATGGCAATTTCTTAAAATCTCGTATATAAGGCGCACCATAAATTTGATACGCTAATGAAGAATGACCAAATGAATTTCAGTAAAAAAAAAAGTCGAAACAAATATTACACTAGACCAGAAAACAAGACGAAAATGCATATTTAGACTTCGGGTTGTAAGAGAATGACGGGAAATAGCAATGAGTGACGGTAAAGAGAATTGTTAATTAGCGTTTAGATAATGTCAGTAGCTCTGTTGTATAAAAAACTGCAAGGAGTGAAATGAATATGCAGCAATATTTTAATTAAGTAACATTTTCCGAGTTTTAATATCTTCTTTGAATAATTTCTTGTTTCATATGTATATCGTTCGACTGCATCCAACAGTAAAAAAATATTCCGTGTATAAGGTGCACCTAGGAGTTTTGCCCTAATTTTTTGAAAAAAAAGTGCGCCTTATACACGAGTAAATATGATAACTTCAAAATTTACCTGCGCCTGTACGCCAAGCAGAAAGGGATATTTAAATATTTATTTTAGAAATATTTTTACAGCCAGAAAAGAAAAAAAACTCTTTAATCCTTAATCTACTGACGGTGCAAAACCATACGGTACCACCATATAACTATGGTATATATGGTGGTATATAGTACCACCAAAATAACTTACAATAAAATGCATTTGATACATCGATTAGTTGTAATACAGTTTAGAATAAGTTATGGAAATATTACTTTATCTTTTTCCAAAATCATAATTGGTTACACAATATAAAAGTATTTTAAAAGGATTTCTTTTGCCTTTGCATCTTTTCAGCTTTTTTTTTTC
Organism: Maratus speculifer; assembly: GCA_964019185.1. Lineage (NCBI taxonomy): Eukaryota > Metazoa > Arthropoda > Arachnida > Araneae > Salticidae > Maratus > Maratus speculifer. The sequence continues at coordinate 9,037,951 of OZ025297.1, read as the reverse complement.
CATTGAGGAAAGAGGTGGATCTTTCAATTTAGAAATATTTCTATATTTATATTGTAAGAACATCATATTTCTACATTTCGTAATTCTACAAAATACTAAGAATATTTTTTTAAATAAAAGATTTGAATATGATTTTAATTATGCATTAAATCCCTATAAATGCAAATTTAATTAATCCTTCAATCTTTCTAAAATTTATTAAATGATTATTTAAATCCTCTATTGAGTTTTAAAGATTCACCAAAAACTCTTTAGAGGATAATATTTTCATGAATTCATAATTTAGTAAATAATGAGTTAATATGAGTATACAGAAAAAAGAAACGATTAAAAATATGTATTTACTCAAAATATATTTTAAATTTACGAATTTTTTCCACAAACATAGACTTTATATTAAAGAGAACAACTGGGGTTAAACAGCCCTATGAAATATAATACCTAGCTATTTAACATAGAAAAAATAAAATGTAATATTGACAAAATTGCCTTTAGTACATAAGTCATATGAAAACTCGCAAAGATATGATGATTTTTTTTTATTTCTGCTTATTTTTCTATACTGTCTACCTTTCAGACGAAATTTATCAAAAATTCATTTTATTCCGCGAAAACATCCCATTGATGTATTTTTTAAAATGTGGAACATATTTTATTTAAGCATCAAATAATGTGATGGATTCCGTTTTTTTTATAATATGTTGTATAACATTTTATTCTAGAACAGAAACTCCTTTAACAAAACGTTCCAACATTTATATATATTAGTATATCAGGCATTTCTCAGTAGCTTTGGCTGCATTTTTTTCATTTAAATTTTCGAATCCCGAGTTTAAAAATCTCTAAAAAATGAATGTCTGTAATTCCAAATAAATCTGCTTTTATTAATATTTTCTTTTTGGACAAGCATAAACTGTTAAATTTGTGATTTTTTTAAATCCAGTTTTCGACGGATTTAAACGTTTTGGGAATTAGAAATCCCCAAAAACATGTTAACTGTCTGTGTGTCTTTAACTTTTTCTATATATGACAGAAATTTTTTGGGGTTTATTATCTCAAGAGCTAATGAACTAATTTAATAAAACTTTAGAATATTTTAGTCTCTAATATGCATTAGTGCTGATTATTTTTAGCGTAAATCCCTCAAAAGATGGTAATGCTTTGTTGCCTTTTTCACGAATCTCGAATAGCTGTATCTAGAAAAGTAATGCACGGATTTTTGTAAAACTGCAGATTCAGTTAGTTCTTATATACTCTAGTGCGGATTACTGTTTCGTGTATATCTCCTAAATGGGATACTGCTATACTGCATTATTCTTGAATATCGTATTCGATCAACCTCAAGACTAATGCACGAATTTTCATGAAACTTCTGATTCTTTTAGTCTCTGATAAAACTCAGTGCCGTTTAGCATTTGAAGTAAATTGCCTGACAATTGTTACTGGTTAGCTACAATGTCCATGGTCACCGTAATAACTGTATCTCAAGAACCAATGCATCAATTTTCATGAAAATTGAGATTGAATCATTCCCTGATGTAACTTGGTTACTTTGCTGTTTTGGTGTACATCACCCAAAAGATAGCCCTACTATGCATTTATTTTTTATTTTTATTTATTTATTTATTTATTTATTTATTTTACGATTTCCGCAATAGTTTTTCATTTGAAAACTAATACAGGGATTTTCACCAATCTTAAGATTCATTTAAAAGTTAGCATGCTGATTTGATTTCGCTGAAAATCATCTAAACAGAGATACTCATATATATGTTGGATTTATCAGGAAGCATGAACAATATGAAATAGGATAAGTTTTTAGGAGTTCCAACAAGTCTGTTTTTATTGGTATGAAAACGATGAAAAATGTCTAAATAAACGTCGGGCTGATAGATGATTTAATTCACTCAAATATTCTGATATGATATGATAAACTATTTTTTTCTTTACTTTTATTATTCCACTATTTTCGCATTACAACGTTACAAAATTTAACTCTTTTTCTTTAATTTATTTTAAAAATAGAAAAGTTAGAAAATAACTCCAGCATAGATAAAATAACTTTAAAATTTGGTAGGAAATAATGCAATTATGACACTTTTAATTTTTTTTTTTTTTTTTTTTTTTTTTTTTTTTTTTTGGCAAAGAGAACAATTTGCACCTGAAGTCATAGATTTTCTGGAAAAAAAAACCCCCAACAAATGAAGAGTCTTACTACGTAAAACAAAGTTTTACACATTTAAAAATATATTACGATTATTATTTAACAGTGGTTTTTGTATACATGTCTTTAATTAAACTAAGAGGTTATGAAACAATTGCCTTTGAAACTAGTCGTTGGAGGCCACCGTAATACTTACCCATCATGTATATGAAAATAAAACATGTGAAAACTATTTATACAATGCATTGCAATTCATAAACAAAATTTATATATTGTTAACATACATAGTAATGCTTTATTAAAGAACTGCTGATGTACCAATTTCGACAAATTATATAAAACGCCAAACTACTCAAGTAGTACCGAACTGCGAAAAAGAAACATCCTTATAACTCCAAAAATAATAATTCTATTAACTGTGTCGGATTAAGCGACTCATTTACAATTAAAATATACCTCTGAATTGAAATTTGAATGAAATACAGGGTCATGAAAAATAGAAGAATGTGGAAAACAGGATTACAAATATCTCGGCAACTAATAATCCGATCGACTTCGTTTTATATGCAAAATGTGTGTTATTTTATTGCCTTTTACGTCCATTTCTTAAAACAAAAAAAATTCGAAAATTTTTATATACCTTTCATCAGAACAAATTTTTCGAGGGTCCGAAAAAAATAGTTCCGGATAATCGAGGTTGCTGATACTAAATAGGTTTCGTCCCATTCTTACATACTAACTACATACAAAATTTCAAGTCTGTATCTCAATTTGTTCGGGAGATAGAGCGTTTACAGATAGACAGACTGACAGACAGACAGACGGACGACAAATTTTTTTTCTAAAAATATGTTTTTCTGAATCTCCAGTATCTGAAACGTGTAAATCCGTCAAAAAAATTTTTGGATTTTCAAAACGATTGCAAGACTTACCTTATACTACGCATGATGGGTAAGTAAAAACTACTAGGCATAGTTACACTAAAAATTACAAAATTACATACTTTTTTTTTCTTTCGAACATTGATTAACATAATTAAATCTTAAGTGGAAGGTGTTCTTTAGCATTACGGAACAAAGTATGTTATTTATTCATAAATTTAAAAAAAGAAATACAAAGTTTCCTCAATGACAATTCGAAAATATTATTTTTTGTGACGAAGCCAATATAAATACTTCAAGAAAACAACATTCAACACAAAACACATTTGACTGTTTTAACATTGTGGCATCTCTGGAAAATCATTAGACAAAAGGGCACCGTAAACATTATCGTTTGAAAAGACTCAGTGACAAAAATCGTATGATTTACGTCGGTAGTGCACGGTTTTAAAACTTCGTCTAAGCAATAAAAAATTATGTTCTGGAGTCATTATTCTGCGTATCTGGCATATAGGTCCATATTTATGGTCACCAGCCACCACGTGGCAATAAAATCTTTTGACTTCAAATCTAATATTCGGCGTCTAATTTATCCCATCCTTTGGAAAATTTTGCCTTTTCCTCGCGATCATTTTACGAAAAATGCATTTTTCTGCAATCATCTGGTGAGAATGCCAAGATTTGTTACAATCGCTTTTTACAGCGACTGCATTGTTGAAACTTGGCAAAATTCGGGACTGTTTTTATAAAAAAAAATAATTTCTCTACGAGTATACAAGCTATTCACATAACAATGAACACAGTTTATTAGAATAAGCCACTTAATCATAATCTACAGTTTAAACTCTTTTGCTACATTAGTTATGACAAGGTTATCCAAAAGATATTCGTTCTTTTTCAATTTGTTGGTGGTTCCCTGCGGAGTTTCGGGAAAAAAATCTTTACGGAAATGTGTGACCTGTACTATTATGCTTACAAACTTAGAGTTTCAGGGTAATTCTTCCTGTATTTTTCTAGATATTTAACAAAATGTCTAAAATAGCAAGTGGCTGGTCAAATATGACCTTATAGTGTATATGTTAATATTCAAATTAATTTATAATTTTTATAGGTTTTTTTTTTCAAATGACAAATTAATATTTCTATTTGTACAAGGGTGCTAATGTAAAAAGGAGGATTTGGTCCAGTATGGCTGAAAAATATCCATTGTAAATAAAGGTTCTATAAAAAGGTCTTCATTTTGATTCATTTTTAATAATTCTATATTTTTCTCTAAATTAAACTGAAATATTTAAGTCAGTTTTCATAATGAATCATTCTATGTACACAATAGTATCATCATCATCGTCGTCATCGTGATGTACTATAGTATGAAATCGAATGGAGCATGGATATCTACATCTATTGGAGAAGTTTCTTAAAGTATGTATGATAAAGTGGCTGAATGCATGGTAAATGGTCAATTATATCTTTCTTTTTGGCCAAAGTGATTTTTTATTCGGCCCGCGTATAATGAAATTTCATATATATTTGAGAAAGAAATTAGCTTGCACTCTCGAGCCTGTTTTTCAAAATTTAGTTTTCAAAAAGATTGATCCTCATTGAAGGTTACTTGGAACAATAACATGACGTAATATACACTCACAAGTCGTAGCCGTCTGATTTCCACCCAATTAAAACAAGCTCTCTCGGTGTCCGTCTTTCTCTTTTTGATACTTTAATCCAAAACTGTAGTAGGAACAAAGTCGAAATTCTTAACGTCAGTCAAAACCAAATTTAGAACAATTTCTTTTTGGATTCAAAATAATGCCTTGCCAGTCTCCAGGAACGTTCGTGTGTTGTTTCTTGCGACTGAATGCTACAATCAGATCAAAATCTGCGTTATTCGGCAAGAAAAAGTGGCCGAACATCATGAATTTTTGATTATTTTACTCTACTGTTATGCTTGCACTATTAACTAGGTTAACAGCGTAACGGATATTTTGATTCTCATTGTTTAAACATCACAGCCTCAGAATATAGAATAGTTTTTTTATGTTTTTAGGCTTTCTCTGATTAGCCCTTTGCCACAATTTCTAGAAAGTTCTCTTCCTCTATTGCATCAAGGACATGTGCGTGCATGTACCCCACTTTAAAGAAATGCACCTGAAAGTTATAAACATATAAATTGCGTTTGTACGAAGCTATGGATGTAAAAAGATTAGAAATAGGAATCACCTTTTTCAAGTCGAATAAATAGCAGGTATCATCTGAGGATTTAATTTTTTCAGTTTTCATTTTCTCATGTTTCCACAAGAAGGGTTCTCGTTCAATTGCAAGACTTTTTGTAGCATTTTCATTATTTTCTGCTGAAAGCTTCTTTCATATGTCATCACATAATGTACATGTATATGTACTGGCGCCTTGAAGTGTAAATTATAATGGGTGTTGAAGATTTTGCAACAGAATTTCTGTTTCATAAGTAGTCTTATCCTTTGTCGTAACCTCCTTTCATGATCGAAAATGAACTATGTGATCCTTGTTAGTAGCGTTTGTAATTATGTAAATACGTAGAACCTATAGTTGTCGTTCAGTTCGCCCGTCTGTCCTTCCGTCAGTCCGCATATAATAATGGAAAAACTATCCAAAAGAATCGTTTTAAATGTGAATTACATAATTATTACATAATTTTGTCATTTCAAATTTTATGAAAATCGCATGTGTAGTTCAATTACAAGCGCAATTAAAGCTGTTCAATGATGGTCAATGGGAATAAATAGTTTCAAGCGCCTTTTAATGGTGTTACGCTCATAATAAAATTCATATGCATCTATGATGTATGTACTTAAATATACATTCTGTACTATCTATGGTGAAAAGAATTTTTTTTATCAATATGCATGGTCACACAAATTATTATATTACATAATGGTATATATGTAACACTGTTAGAAGTTTGTTGTAATTATATTAATTTATTTTGCATTTTAATGATTTTATTGACGATGATGAGGTTTACTACAAGTTACTTCCTGCATAAAAGGAAGCATATAGTATTTACAGGGACCACACAAAAGATTTTGTACACTGTATTGTATAGGACGTACTGTAAATTTTAAAAACGTTTTATTTTTCATCAGAAGTTTTGAAATCACTACTTATTTAAACTTATGCATTTTTTATAGACAAAATGGATTAAAGATGACAGACTAGCACTTGATTTTGTATGGTTTTTAAAGCTTTTTGTATAGTTTATCAACTCTGGGGCAATCTATGTGTAAGTATGTGAACTAAAATCTTAGTGCACTGTGGCTGTAGGTTTGGTTTGGTTTATTTTTGTCGTCCGATTATCTGCGCTAGGGATATAGGACCAGAGGGGGAGTGCCCTTCGTGGGGGTCTTTCTAAGGGAACCTAACCCGTATTTACGCAAGGTTCGAAGAAAACCACGAAAACTCCGAACGGTTAGGCCGACAGCCGCGATTGGGTTCGAACCCAGCACCTGCCGTCTACCAGTTGAGAGGTCTGTACCTCTCGGCCACTGCACTGTGGCTGTAAAAAACACAGTTTATTGCACCTTCTACATGAATTATCATATTTTTTTTAAAGTAGGCTTGGTTTTGAGCCTCTCAGTTCATTGTCGGAAAGGAAGATTTTTGTTTTAAAACACGGTCATCGGGGTTAATATTCTATTGACTTCTTTATGTATATGAGAACTTTTTTTTAATGTACAAACCACGCATATTGTATGGTTGCTAAGTTTATGTTTTGAGATATATTACCTGTCAATAAATAAAACTGGCAGATATACAAATAAACAAAGAGATATGACGTCAATAAAGAAAATATAGAAGATGCGGTGAAACATTTCGGTTGTTATCCATACAAATTGCATTGCGGTCAAAATAATTTAATTATTTTAAAATATCGAATGCAAAAAAATAAAATAAAATAAAAATAGCAAAACATTATTTTTTCATTAAAGAAAAATCAATGATACAGTTACAATGCATTAAAACTATTAAAACAATATAATTTTTCTTTTCTATTAACCTAAAAAAAATGCATTTTTATATTTATTTTGGATATTTTTAAAAAATACATTCTTATAATTCCATAAGAAAACTCACGTAAAAGGAAATCAAAAATATAATGTGCACCACTTTTTTTAATTTTGAACTACAGTGGTGGTCAAAAGTTTCCGACCAGCAAAAATTTTTTAGTTAATTTGTAAATATACCCATATGAAGAAGAAGTTTAAAGCGATACTTAACATTTTATTTACGTAATAGTTAGGAACAAAACATACTTATGGAATAACATGTAAATATCAATAAATTTAGTTGAAAAAATTAAGTACAAAGGAAAACACATGTTCTCAACAGTTTCCAGCCACCTTCGTAAGTTTGAAAAAAATGGTATTTAATAGAAAATTACAGTGATTAACAACATTTATAATTATTATTTTATGTTGTTAGTATTTTATTACTTTTAGTAATAAGTACTGCTTTGCAGCAACTTGACATTTACACAATCAACGGTTAAAGATCGTCTATGGTACGTTTTTTAACCGACTTCAAAGAGGAGGTTATGATTTCGACCTGTATGTATTTGTTGTTCACGCATAACTTTTGCAAATATGAACCGATTTTGATAATTCTTTTTTTGTTTGAAAGCGTATGAGGCCCATGTGGTCCCATTCGAATTTCATAAAAATCTGATAATTAGAACTTTTTTAAAAATAAAAAATTTAAATTTCAAATTCATTTTGAAGCAATCGACCAATTAGAAGTGTTCCTTTTGCATGCTTTTATGTTACACTTACATAGACATACGATCTTTTCACTGTTAAAAGTTTGAAGTTTTTGCTGCATCGTCAATCCACCGCTTTTATGGAATATCTCTATTTTGACCAATGAGAATTCACCATAATACAATGAAGTAATCATTTTCTATAAAAGCGATGGATAGACGATAAAGTAAAAGTTTCAAATTTTTAACAGTGTTCAAAGTGCAAAATCCTAACTGGACGAGGGTCAGGATTCACATAAATTTTGCGCTGTTTGCGAAACGAGATTTATTAACAAGAAAATTTATTTAAAACATTGAAAAATTTGCTAAAATTCAGGCTTCTGATTCGTTAATCTGGTTTCGCTAACAGCGCAAATTCTACCTGGATTCCGGACAAGTTCTCTTATGCAAGAAACCGGAAATATAGCATCTAGGGGATATAGTGTGGAAATCGGCAATCTCAGGGCGTGTTCAGAGCAACTTACAAAAGTAACCAATGTTACCGACCGATTGTAGGGCTGTACGAAAGCAAATTGTAGCATCAATGAAAACTATTCTGTTGAATTGTAGCTGACGTCACACTTCGCTTTGATTTTCATTTCGTACTTGTCTACAATCGGTAAGTGGTCGGTAAGTAACCGGTAAGTTGTGCTGAACAAGAACTCTGTAACACTTTAAAAAAGCCCTAAAATGTTCTATTCTTTAAATGTGCAACAATGCTAATGAAATTTAAAGATAGAAGCGACATCTGCAGGACATTTTCTAAAAATGCAATAATTGTTGCTAGTCTAGATAATGTATCACAAAAATGCCGCAAATGTCGCTGTGATCGACACTTTGGAATTCAGTAGCATCGTTGCACATTTAAAGGATATAAATTTTTAGCACTGTTTGCATTGTAAAAAATTGCACCCTTTTGCTGCATCGTCACTCTATCACTTTTGTAGGAAACGATTACTTCGCTCTATTATGGAGAATTCTCATTGGTCAAAACAAAGAAATTCTATAAAAGCGATGGAATAACGATGCAGCAAAAGGGTAAAGTTTTTTATAGTGTCGATAGCAGATTTTCACTCCATGTATTCCAGACTCTCTCCTTCGAACAATGAAAAGTTCTCAAAAATGAAGGCTTATGATTGGTCAATCTTGTTTTGCTTAACAGCGAATAATCCTTCTGGATCCTAACCACTGTTGCAGAGATGCTATTTTTTTTTTCAAAGTACGAAATCTTAGCTGGATCAATTCTCGTATCCACCAAAGTGAAAGATCCACATCGATCCAGACATGAGAATTCGATATCGAAAAGCTGAAAATTCATCTCTAAAGAGCCTTACACGTTAAAGCAAGAGTGTCTGTGTATCAGGGTGCTTGTTATGCCGGATTCACAAAATGATTAAAGTACATTGCTATGTGCTAGATTTACATTTGGACAAATATAAATGACGAAAAATTTTGATAAGCTTACCATTAAAGTTAAGCTAGTTAACTTCTTTCACCCATAAAACAAACTCGTTCAGGCGACTACCGCTAAGTTCTGGAATAAAAATTCTTAACTTTTCTGTACTTTGGAAAACCGCGTTTATCAAAGAACATTCTTAACTTCAAATACTACTACTTTCATATAGACGCATGTTGAATCATGGTGTGATTTTGATAATATCTTCCTTTTTAGTTTTTATGACTGAAAAGGGTATTTTAATACATCCGAACATTTAGAATTACTTTGCTATGCTTTGAATCACAGAAGCAACTTGACGCGCTCTGATTGTGTACGCGTACTTTAAACTGTAAAAAATCTGACCCTTTTGCTGCATCGTCACTACCCCGCTTTTATAGAATATCTCACTTTTGATCCATGAGAATGCTCCATAATAGGCTGAAGTAATCGTTTTCTATATTAGCGGTGGAGGGACGATGCAGCAAAGGGTCAAATTTTTAACAGTGTACCCTGTTTAAAATATCTTGAAAAATTACCTCGGTTTTTAAAAAGACTATCTATTTTCTGACCAATGAAAACGCTCCATAGACGTTTTTAGATTACTCTCATTAGTCGGAAAATAGATAGTCTTTAAAAACAAAGGTAATTTTTCACAATAATTTTAACGTGTACTGGTGGATTGTCAGCTTTTCATTGCCCATTTACGAAGTCTGTAGATTTCAATGTGGACCTTAAGGCACTACACTAGTCTCAGAAAAAGACCCGGATGTTAGTGTAAAGACTATGGGTGTGTTCTTTTCAAATATCTCGCTCAAATTTTAATATATTAACATGATTTTTTTTTTTTTTTTTTTTTTTTTTTTTTTTTTTTTTTTGCATAGGATAGCCGAGGATGATCTACAACCGGCTTAGTTTTTACTTCTTCGATTTTGCTTATGTATGTTTTATATAATGATAGTTTCAATTTCAGAACCGTTTAAACCGGTTTTGAAGTTTAAAATAATTTTTAAAAAAAAATCTGAAACCAAAATTGAAAAAGTAAAAACTAGGTCGGTTGTGGAATATCCTCAGCTATCCTATGCAAAAAAAAATCACGTATAAATATATTAAAATTTGAGCGAGGTATTTGAAAAGAACGCCCCCATAGACTTCGCATTATCATCCGGGTCTTTTTCTCTGCCTAGTGTGCGGCCTTAAAGTTTGCTGGATGCGATAAATTTCCGAAATGTTAAAGCTTAAATGGACAAGCTCTCGCATCCACTAAAGCGGAAATAGACATCGATACCAATCGACATCCTTAAGTTGTTGAAAAGATGAAAATCCTTTAGTATATATTTTGCTCCGGAGGAAAATATTATCTCTACATATCATTGCAAAATAAAGTGCATAGATATGAGTAGAAAAATTATCTTTAGATTCAGATTTGGTTACCGGATTAGACACCAGAATTATTTCAGATTTTGTTCATGTAGGATTCCTCGATGTGTATATGACGACACATGGAGCACAGTATACGATTGATTGAAAAGATTCTAGACAAAGATGAGTCATCAAGGGGGTCCTTGTGGCCGAGTGGTTAAGACACCATGCTGCTAATCTCTTGAGAGCGTAGGAGATTGTGGGTACGAATCCCACTGGCTCCGTTGCACACACTCTCTATGTGTAGCTCCCGGTTGTACTTTTCTTATGTCATAATATTTCCTTGTGCTATCTTGTCCTTGTATGTCCACGAATTTGTAAAATAATATGGATTAAATATTTATGTCTGTGTAGAAATAAAGGATCATTCGGCGTACAATCGAATTCTACCAGGATATCATCATCAAATTTTATAATAGAAAATGCCTAGCATTGCGATGCATTGTTAAAAATTTAACTTTTGCTGCATCGTCACTACACCCCTTTTATGGAATATCTCATACATACACTGTAAAAAAATTTACTCTTTTGCTGCATCGTCATTCCCCCGCTTTTATAAAATATTTGTCTTTTGACCCATGAGAATGCTCCATGATAGGCTGAAATAATCATTTTCCATAAAAGCGGTGGAGTGAGTTTCAAATTTTTCGCAGTGTAGTTGGGACAAAAGCGTCCGTGAAAAAAGGATTTGGGCATCGAATGCTGCCACTCTCTTATAGATGCAGCCAAATACAGGTTATGATTTTCGGATTCCTCGTCGAATCATTTCCGATGCCTTTACTGCATTTATAGGAATTAGATTGTTGTTGTTTAGCTATTGAATCATAGAGCGATTTTTGTTAAAATCTTTCTTTTGGTTTTTCTGACTGAAGGGGGAGTACTTTTGACTACATTAGAAAAGCATTTTACTATTCATTGATACATGGAGTCATTTTGCTGTTTACTCATATATGGAATCGCTTTGCCGCGCGCTTTTGTGTAAGGACACTTTACTTGAGGCATTGTCACCTTTCGATAACCACTTCCGGTGTCCGTACGATTAGATGTTGACTTTAAGATTTCATGAATGCGGTAGCTTTTCGTCGTGCCAGATCTGAAGAAGTTACCACATCCAGAAAACCTAAAGATTCACAACGATACTAACCGATATTGTAAGTGTCTTTTGAAAAGTTGACAATCAAACAGTGACAAGTAAATCGAATACATCAAAACTCAGCAAAGTGCGTTCATTAGTAATGCGTTGCAAAGAGCCATCATATGTCAGTACACATAATTATGTATTACGGTATAAATAACTAAAAAGTAGGAAATAAATTTAACTTTTTCAAAAAAATGTATAACCGACTCCAAAAAAGCGCTAAAAAGAATTAAATAATTCTATAAAATTCTCTAATGACAAATCGTTATCCAATAACCCCACATTGACTATCATGTACCGGTATAAAACGGTTAAATTTAATATATAGAATTTAATATCCACGAAACATAGGTTTTCCAGAGAATATTTTTACAAGAGATTAATTTACATATTTTTGATTTAATTTTTGAATATATACATATAAAAAGTAAGGAATTACTTTTTGAAGTTGGTGCCAAACTATCTTAAGTATAGTAAGAATTGTGGATATATTATGTCTAGTACCATAAATAAAATGGGGAAATCATTATCGATTATGATTGTTTGGCACCAACTTCAAAAAGTAATTCCTTACTTTTTATATGTATATATTAAAAAATTAAATCAAAAATATGTAAATTAATCTCTTGTAAAAATATTCTCTGGAAAACCTATGTTTCGTGGATATTAAATTCTATATATTAAATTTAACCGTTTTATACCGGTACATGATAGTCAATGTGGGGTTATTGGATAACGATTTGTCATTAGAGAATTTTATAGAATTATTTAATTCTTTTTAGCGCTTTTTTGGAGTCGGTTATACATTTTTTTGAAAAAGTTAAATTTTTTCCACATTTCTTGCAATTTTTTCGACATTTCGGCTGATTTGGAATATTTATAGTTCCGCAGCCATTAGCCAACTTCTTTCCAAAGATTTTATGTTGGATTTATGTTAGGCGTTTGGGCTGGCCATTTCAAAAACGAAATATTTTTGTCCGAAAACCACTGCTTTTCGAGGCTTACATATATTCTTTATGTCATTATATTATTAAAACAAATAGTTACGACCAATTTTTTTCCTCGAATAAGGCAACAAATAATCTTGCAAGATATCCTTATACATTTCGTCATTCATTTTCTCGTGGATTGGACCTGCCACTTTTTGAAAAAATACTCCCCACAGAATATATCCTCCACCATGCTTTATTGTAGTAATAACATAGTTGGAATCATATCTTTTGTTTTTAGGTCATCGGACGTAGTGTCTGCCATAACTCTCAAAAACTTTCAAATTCGATTGATGGAAAAATAGTACTCTTGTCCAGTTTTCACTTAACCACACTTTGGCTTATTGGAAAATGCCAGTCTGGACGCTGACTATTTTACCTATGAAACATTTTTTAACACCAGCTGTTCCATAAAGTTCTCTATCACGTCAGCATCTTTACCGACTTATTTCAGCAGTGTTTTCATTCCGTAAATCACAGATATTTGCAGCAGAATTTTTATGCGGGTCATCAATTATTTTTCTTCTGATATTCTAGCCACAAGAATAGTCATTTTTCGGGGTCTCCCAGACCTCAGAAAGTCCTGAGGGTCATGGCCATTTTTATATAATTTTTAAATATCGTTTACAGTCGATATTCCCGATCGATAACTTTTCCGCAATATCTCGAGAAGATTGGCCTTTTAGAGACAAACGAATCATGTATTTACGAACGATAATTGTTGAACTTTTTAATTTTTAATTTCAACTATGCTATTCAAGTTGATTCTTTCACAAACACAGGCAAAAAAAAACATTTTACCTATAGAAAAAACGAAATAATAATGAGATGCCGGAAACTTTTGCACACGCGAGCTTCGAATTCTACACCTTTGTATGAATCGCCTTCTGTATCCAATCAAAATGATCACGTGAATAGTGGTCATTCCAATATTCCTAACTTTTGAAGAAATTGTACTTCTTCGTTACTGAAACCTTCTGGTAAATAAATCAAAGAAACTCATTGGCCTGAAACTTTTGACTGCCACTGTATATAATAAAGGCTTTTACTCATTTATGCAATGTCCTGTTACTTAAAACCTGGGTTATCTTTTAAATATTTATAAGCCTTTGTATAAGTTTTCGAAAAAAAAATTACTTTATCCTATTAAAATGGTTATATGTAGATTATTTATGGGTAGTGTGAAAAGGCACTTTAATAATGTGAAAAAATATATGTATTCAACAATCTCAAAGAAAAGGACTTTTACATAAAACACAGTAGAAAATAGATAGCGAGAGTGATAAATTTCAATGAATTTTTTTTCATAGATTTTGCTGGATTTGAGATACAGAAATATCCTTACAAAGCGTTTTAAAATTTATTTTTCCAAATTTCCCTTCTGATTGAAACAATATCTCACTTTGAAAGATAAAAATGCATAATATAAAATAAATATGGAATCATATCGTTGTTTATCTATCTATATTATAAAGACCAAACGTATCTGTGCGTAACGCATACGTCATTTTACGAATGGCAACACTTTCCCATACAATTCGGTTTTGCAATTTTTGTTACTGCAATTTTTATACATCTAAACACCGCACATTCTCAATTTTTACATCGGCGTATAGAGAAAAAAATTTACTTTTAAATGCAATTTGTATGAAAGCTTTATCTCAATTTATTTTTGAGATTTTTTTTAAGTTTTTTGTAACTGTGGCAACAGGCTCCGCTTTCTCATAAAATTGAAAAAAAATGAAATTAAAATCTTGTATGTAAATTTTGAAAAGTTGAAAAAGATGATGGGTTTAAATGTCACGTAAAATTTTATGATCGTGTCAATTTGATTTTTATTTTTTTTTCATTTTTACCGAACATAAGAGCCTCAATTGATAACTTCATCATAATAACTTATCTTTACCATGTTTTACTGATTACATATGCCATTAAAGTTTAATTTTAATAATTTGGACAATTGACTTTTATAGAAATTGTATTTCGTTACTTTTAGCTTAAAACATTTCTTTCAGAATTAAAGTGACTAATATAAGATGCATTTTTTTACTGTAGCTAATTTTGTAGCTTGTTATAAATCAATGAAACAGTTCCTTCTAAAATATTTTATTTCGTCAAAGTTCGACGGGCTCCACCTCGTTTTCATAATATTAATAATACTACACTACTAACAGCATGTCAACTCCCCAGAGTATCAGTCAAAAATCTAGTAATTTTCTGAAGGTAAGATGAAATTGTGTTTCAAAACGTACAAGATTTTTAGCGTGAGGAATGGAATTAGTTCTGATTTTCCATACACTGGTTAGAAACATCCATTCTGTTCCTGAGTAAGTTTTACAGTTTTAAGAGTTAATTGATCGTTTTAGGATACACTGATGAAATAATTTAAGAGAATGGTACTACTCTATTATACCGTCGACCAATTTCTCCAAATTAAACAAATCGCCAAACTAATAGCCAAATTATACATATTGACATAATTTTTTTTTTTAAAGAACGAAAAAAAAAATATTTAGTAGAATATTAATAAAAATACAAATAAAAAGTCGAAATAAAAATCACTTAATGACATTTGAAACACGTGAATCGTATTTAATGTCAGTGAATGTGACATTCACGATCATCCATTATTGGCATTTAATCTTAAAATTTGGCGTTAATTTTTTGTCCAGCGGGATAACCTAGTAGTACCAAGAGAATTTGCATAATTTATCGAATTGCATGAAAAGAACTGAACTGAAGGGAAAACCTGTGCTTCTAGATAAAAATGCAATTTTTTACGGCAAATACGTAAGCGTACACGTTGTGTAGGCGGAACTAACAGAAAAACAGGCTTTATAAGCGCATTGATGGTAAGACGAATTGCGTTCGCTACGACACCTTGGAAAATCTTGGTATTATCTTGCAGCAATCAGTTAAATTCACATCGGTACAGTAAAAATAAGTAACCCCAACGCTTAGATGATGGAAGGAGGTGGTAAATTCTGGAGAGGCTAGAGACAGGCCAATCGCAAATCCAGATATGCAGAGAGTTTAACTTAACACCTAGCGTCGCACAGTGGGGCAAAAACCCAAAAAGCTGGCCAAAAGTCGAAAAATGAAGTTACGATTTAGGGAATTTCGACTGTACAGTTGGATAGAATAATGTTTGGAGAGTCATGATCTGTATTTATAAAAAGATTTTTGCTTTACCCTTACAAGCAGCATTATTTCGAAAATGATGCTTGAAGGGATATCACATAGAGCGAACAAAAACAGCAAAACAACAGTTTCTCTGAACGCGTGCTACATTTTATCATATTATCCGATTTTAATGATTTGAAATGGATTCACACTATGATAGTATGTGCTTTATTTGCATGTATTAAAAAATTTATATGGAGCACATAAAAATTAATAAATTCATTGTCATTTTTGATAAAAAAAATTTAGATATTTTTTCATTTTTTTACTTTCAAACATGAAAAAGTTTAAATGTTCCACAGTGTTCCGCAACGAAATTTAATGGAAATAATAACTTGGGCTATTGTCTAGTGATTCATAAAAAACCAGCTGCTTAAAACTGCCTTTCTGCATTTCACGCATATTATAGTAACCGCAAGTAAAATGCCACTTTTTTCGGCCGCCTCAAAAATTTTGAAATTGACTACTTTTCACATAATTTAGCTGATAAATATTTTTCAAATTTTTGAATTATTCAATTTTATTATAGTTTATTTCTTGTTATATTGTAAATAAGTACTATAATCATAAAATTACATTAATGTGATAAGTAAGCTTAGTAATGAAAAAATGAAAATAATTCTCTATTATTAATCCGGTAGAATAAAATTTTCTTATATTTATAGATAGTAATTTTGTTTGTTCTATTGTAATTAGAAGAATTATTTTGTGAATGGCAATATTTGTAGATCAAACTATTGAGCGTATTTCATTAATGCGAGTAAAAATCATTATGAATGTCACTTTAGAATATATTAGTAATTTGGATTTGATTTGCAAGTGAGGATGTGATGGAACATCTATTCTGAGTACATTTAAACAAATATTTAGCTATGAAGATTGCAGGAGGTCTATTATATTTTTCTTTTCTCCCGTGCTACTAGAACACATAAATGTTGCGAAAAATTCATGAATCGTCAATTTCAAAATTCCGAGATTTCCATTTCAATGATTTTATCGGGCAATCAAGATCCATTTTTCTTTTTCAAGAAATACAGATGCTACTGTCAATGAATGTCATTGAGGTGGATTGTATTAAACACCAGGAGAATCAACTTATTTCATTTAATACAATCATTGATAACAGAAGAAATAGTCGTCAAGAACGAATAAGTGTAATACTCAACGTTGCTACCTATTTCAGACAGCATCAAAACAGCATCTTACCGATCTGACATTTTTTATTAAAATTGGATTGAGGTAATTTAGAATTCAGAAATAAGTTACATGCAAAAACGTTTAGAGAGGGCTTACACCTGGAAGACAAACTGGATAGAAAAAATGAAAAGCTCGTACTCTGCATGAAAAGAAAAACACTGAAATTGCAAAATAAAATATGCAAAAAATATTTCGTTTACAATTAAGACTTCTCATCGAGAAACTAAATTCCAGATTTGGAAGCAGAAATGATGGTAATGCAATTCAACGATTATTTGAAAACTCAACTATATGTGCTTCTATAACTATCGTATACGAAGATTTGATTAAACGATTCTATATCATAAGTAATTTCTTGTAGTCATGTCATTTTCTTGATAAATTTCGTAGACTTTTCCTTACAAATAGCCCGTAGATTTGAGCTGCACCCCTGGCTCTATATGCCTGCTTCAGTACACAAACTACTTATTAATGACAAAGAAATAACATTATCTTCTTTACTGCCAATTTGTCAAATGGTATAAGATACTCAAGAATCATACAACAAACTAATAAAAAATTATCTAGAAGATTTATCGCAAAGATGCAGTAGCGAGAAAAAAAAAATATTTTTACGCCTTTTAATATCATTAGATTCTTTCATTTCCAGTTTAAATAAATTATCGTAGAAGAAATTAAAATCATTGATCCAAAGAGTCACAGGATCTTCCAATACCGCCAACAAGTTTTGCTAAATATTTCGACACTTTGACCTCTGAAGAATCTTTTTATTATTACAACAGTTGATACTGAAGGTGAATTTCTGGAATATATTTTCGTTTTTGTTTTAATAATATAAAAATTAAATAGTCTAATATTTTACTTTCCATTAACGTACTTAAATTTCGATTAAATATGCCTTGGTTTTTTGAAAATTGCTTTTTAAGTTTACCCTCGAAATTTTAAATTTTATTTAAATCTAATTGTTTTTACTTTTAATCTTTAATAATTTTTATTTATTTATTTTTAAAGTTTAATTTTTGAATCCTAATTAGCATCCTGAAAAGTTTACAAAATTGCATATAAATTGAACAACTTTCGAGACATTTTTAATTTTTGCTCCGCCATATTGTATCCGCCATTTTTTTAAATTTTAATTTTGTATTCTTACTTAGCATCCTGAAAAACACCTGTATACGAATTTTGGTACAATTTGAATAACATTTTCATATTTTGGCCAGCTTTTCGGGATTTTGCCCCACTGTGCGTCGAGTGTAAGCTAAGTAAATATATTGAGAATAATGAAATCAATGAATACTCAATTTGAAACTATTACATTTATAACAAAAACTGGTACTACTCTGTTATCCCGTGGACCAATTTTGCCAAATTATACAAATCGCCAAACTAGTAGCCAAATTTAACATATTGACATAATTTTTATTTTAAATAACGAAAAAACAAATAATTAGCAGAATATTAATAAAAATACAAATAAAAAGTCGCAATAAAAATCACTTGAATGACATTTCGCAATGATATTTTGAACAGTGAGTCGTATTTCACGTCATTGAATGTGACATTCACGATCATCCATTATTGGCATTTAATCTTACAGTTTGGCCATAATTTTTTGGTCGACGGGATAACCTAGTAGTACCCAAAAACTATTAATATTTTTCTTTAAACCATTTTTTAGACCAAAAATGTATTTTTAAATCAACCATGCCTTATTTCAAAAAGACCAAATTTCCAATTATATGCTTTTCGTGACTACTTCTCTCTCTCTCTTTTTTTTTTTTTTTTTTTTTTTTTTTTTTTTTTTTTTGAAAAATGAAAATCTACAAAATAATAATTCGTATTTTTATTAAAAAAAAAAAAAAAAAAAAAAAAAAAAAAAAAAAAAGGAATTTTTTTAAAAATTTACCTGAATAAAATATAGATAAAACGCATGACGAAGCATTTTAAAAATAAAGTTTACAATTTTTTCTGGGTTTTAAAAAATGCTGTGCTTTTGAAAGTTAAAATACCGAATTTGACTTAATATTTTTAGGGTAATTCAGAAACAACAATGGTTGTTTTTTTCTGTAAAAATATATAATTATAATGCTTTAAATTATATGAATTTTATTGTTATAATATTTTTCGATACTTATTAATATAAAATTGTAATATATATTGATGATCTGTATTTTTTAATTTAACTCTAGAATAAAGTATCGTAATATCTTTATTTTATATTGAAGATTCACAATCAAAACTGGCCATTTCCAAAGACAATAAAAAATCCATCCTTTTTCTAAGATGGAATGCATTTACAGGTTTCTTTATTGATAACCTGACCAATTGGAGATTGTTTTCTATTTTGTTTTGGTAAAGGCAAACTATCAATGGGGAATAGATTGGAAAGCAGTAAAGTCAAAGTATGTTTCAGAAACGTGTGTCAATTTTCGCATTTTATGTCAGTCTTTTAAAGTTAACGCCAGGAAAAAATTCACAAGAGGAAGCAACATGCCAATGAATGGATAATATTACACGATCGCTTATCACTTTAAATAACATGCTTGCAAATGCCTTCAAGTACAAAACTAATATATTATTTTATAAGAAAGGTTAACGTTATTCAAGAACCAACATATACATACGTAAATAAATATAATATAGCTTTAAAACCATTTAACTGAATATAAACTTTACTTATAAAAAATACAAATGCCATTTTCAATTATTTATGCATATACATATATAAAAACATTTTAAAATCTTCAAACTACTTACTGATTTCTTCTACTTACTTTCATTTTTAACAGAGTACTACTTTGAAAGTAACAGTTAAAACTTTTATTGAAAAAACTCTTTTTTATGGAATTCATCTGAATCACAAACTCCTGACGAAGCATTTCAATAGTTATATTTTCAAATTTCGTTTCCGGCTGAAAGAATATATTACTTCCGAAAGATAAAATTCTGAATATCGTAGCGAGATAAAGTTTCTTTCATTTTCTGAGATATTTCCAGAAGCAAAAATTGTAAAAAATATTTTAAATATTCAAAACAAAATAAGATTATTTTACTATCGTCACTGAAAAATATTCTTTATTATAGTACTTTAAGGAAATGTTTTCATAAAATGCTCCATTCAATATCGGTTAATTATTCCTTATTTTTTAATAAATATAATATAATATTGAACTTAGGTTCCTATAAAGAATTTTATACCCCTAAGTACACCATGTACAAAATATAAATTTTGGCTTTATTATGTATTGGATTTCTTAGATGTTAAAATTATGTATGAAACAGACAATTTGTAAAATAGTTCTTCAATATCTGAATAAAAATTCTAAATTAATATAACTATACTTTACGTTTTCTGGAAGTCATCATTATTTTAAGTTTAATAAAAACATATAATGAAAAAGATTTACGTTTTAAATAAGTTATAAATGTATATATATTATTTTTTAATAGCATACATATTTGTTTAGCCATGCATTAAATCGGGACATCACAAGTAAAAATAAATAAATAAATAAATAAATAAGAAACAAATAACTTATTATTCATGTTGTAGTTATATATTAAAACTATATATATAAAACTATATATATAGTTATATATTAAAACTATCTAAAACTTTTAAAAAAATATTAGCAAGTAAATAAATTTAGTGGCAGAAAATAATATTTTTAAAACAATCTAATTATTTCAGAAATAAAATACTTTTTAAGCTTAGAATGTAACAATAAACATATGTACTTTAATTAGTCAATAAAATACAGTTTTAAAACTGTATTTACCTTAGTGTATCCATATATATATATATATATATATATATATATATATATATATATATATATATATATAAGGTACCCTGGGGTAATAACGCCACGTTAAGGTTCTACCAATTTTCACGGCTTAGTTTTAGATTGTATTTTTCAAACAAATATAGGATCTGATACAGCAACTCATTGACTATCTATATAAAATAAAATAATTTAACAGATATGTATTCATAAAATGTAATGGCGTTTTTTCTTGACCCATGCTATTTGGCGTTATTACCCACCTATATGGGTAATAACGCCATGCAAATAAAGCTATGAAATAAGATGGAATAATTGCATGTAGATAGCCCAATTCTAAAAATACAAACTCTACAAACTTAGAAATTTACAAATTGCATTCTAAGATATTGAAAATGTTCAATTTTTGTGAAAGTGTAAGAAATATAAAGGTGTGGTGTGGGAGGGGGGGGGATGAGGCAAATAAATCAGACCGTGAGTTTCTTTTTGCTTAAAAAGGACCGTTTAAATAGAAATATGAGAAACATTGCACAGTTTTAACTGTGTTTATTTGAATCAGTATTTAGGATGTAGCTCGGCCACTGTAGGCAATCAACCGGGGTATTAATGTCAAAGATTGGCGTTATTACCCCGGTATAGTTATTGCGCAGTACATTTTAAATTACAAATTATCTCGAGAAGATATCCAAAATCTTCAACAACATTTTAAAAGTACATGAAATGCACTACAAATTTATGTAATTAACAATGTATTTCCGGATAAAAAGATAGTCTTCACATATACAAAACGTATCTCGCAAATTTTAGATCAAGCGTTAATTTTAGTTGTTTGTAAAAACAATAAGACCTAAAAATGAAACAAATTAACTTGAAGCTGTTTTTTGCGATTTATATGACTCAAAACCTTTCTGCGCAGAGCACATGGGTGTCATTTACCTGATTATTTCATAATTATGCAAAATATAAGCACTTGGCGTTATTACCCCGCCTGGCGTTATTACCCCAGGGTACCTTATATAGCGATATTAATAAGGTGGTGTAACATTATGACTCGAATAATCAGAAAGTTATTAGAAAAAATAGACTCTAATACATATAAACTGCACATATCAAAACATTCGCATACTCAAAACATTCGTTTATTCTGCGAGAATAAAACTTAACATCTTGGAGTTCGAAATTTTACTGAATAAATCACGTTACTCAAAAGCGCTCCAATCTGGAGGAAAATCCGAGGAGAATGAAGAGCACACAAATATTATTGGTTGAAATGAAAAACTTCTCCTGACCAAGACAAAAAATAGTACACCGCTACATACATGAGTGTGCCATACTAAAGTAATGAATACAAAATCTGAATTTCTAAATACGTAACAACTCAAAATAAAAATCTGTAAATAGAAAGTTTAGAGAATGCGCAAACCCTAACAGTACACCTAATTGAGTTGAAATCTCTTTGACTTATCCTATAGTCAAAAGTGTCGCAGTCACGATTAGGAACTGAGAAGTGAAATCTTTCATCATCTTCCGTGTCACTTAAGAGCCCACAATAGTCACAGAAAAAGTACGCAAAAAGATCCGGATGATTATGTAAAGTCTATGGGAGCGTTCTTTTCGAATATCTCGCTCAAATTTTAATGTTTTTACATGATTTTTTTTGCATAGGCTAGCTTAGGACGATCTACAACCGGGCTAGTTTTTACTTTTTCGATTTTGGTTTCAGATTTTTTTTTTAAATATTTTAACTTTCAAAACCGGTTTAAACCGGTTCTGAAATTGAAAATATCATAATATAAAAAATATATGAGCAAAATCGAAAAAGTAAAAACTAGCCCGGTTGTAGATCGTCCTGAACTATTTTATGCAAAAAAAAAATCATGTCAAAATATTAAAATTTGAACGAGATATTAGAAAAGAACGCTCCCATAGACTTTACATGGTCATCCAGGTCTTTTTCTGTACTTTTCCTGTGACTATTGTGGGCTCTTAAGTGCTATTACACGTGTCGCGCTGCAGGCGTCTCCATGTTATCCTATGGGAGAAAGGGAGTCGCTTGGTTAGCGCGCGATTCTCTTGTGTCGAGGCGCCTATGAAGTTTGGAACGAAGCGAGTCGCCAGTAAGAGCCAATCAAATGCTTGGAAATACAAATTCTGGTAAAGCCTCTTCTCGAACAGCCAATGAAATGCTTAGGAAACGAAAAAACGCAGGCGATTTTTGTCGCTTGGAAATTTTACGAGTAATAGCACTTTTCACTGAGAAAATACCGTGGCTGCCGATTTGTGGGGAGACATCTGAGGACATAAGGCCCCACAACAGTCACAGAAAAGGACCCGGATGATAATGTAAAGTCTATGGAGGAGCTCTTTTTAAGTATTTCGCTCAAATTTTAATATTTTTACATGTTTTTTTGCATAGGGTAACTGAAGATAACATGCAACTGGGCTAGTTTTTACTTTTTCGATTTTGCTTATATATTATTACTTACCCATCATACGTAGTATAGGGTAAGTCTTGCAATCGTTTTGAAAATCGAAAATTTTTTTTTCACGGATTTACACGTTTTAGATAGTGGAGATTCCAAAAAACATATTTTTAGAAAAAAAATTTTGCCGTCCGTTTGTCTGTCTGTCCGTCTGTCTGTCTGTCTGTCTGTCTGTCTGTAAACGCTCTATCTCCCGAACAAATTGAGATAGAGACTTGAAATTTTGTATGTACTTAGTATGTAAGAATGGGACGAAGCCTATTGAATATCAGCAACCTCGATTATCCGGAACTATTTTTTTCGGACTCTCGAATAATTCGTTCTGATGAAAGGTACATAAAAATTTTCGAATTTTTTTGTTCTAAGGAATGGACGTAAAAGGCAATAAAATATCACACATTTTGCATATAGAATGAAGTCGATCGGATTATTAGTTGCCGAGATATTTGTAATCCTGTTTTCTACATTCTTCGATTGTTCATGACCCTCTAATTCATTCAAATTTCAATTCAGAAGTACATTTTAATTGGAAATGGGACGCTTAATCCGACGCAGTTAATTGCTAGTTAATAGAATTATTATTTTTGTAGTTATAAGGATGTTTCTTTTACGCAGTTCGGTACTACTTGAGTAGTTTGGCGTTTTATATAATTTGTCGAAATTAGTACATCAGCAGTTCTTTAATATAGCATTATTATGTATATTAACAATATTTAAATTTTGTTTATGAATTGCAATGCATTGTATAAATAGTTTCACATGTTTTATTTTCATATACATATCCATGATGGGTAAGTATTACGGTGGCCCCCAACGACTAGTTTTTTATATTACAATAGTATCAATATATTATAGTTATGATTGTTTTATGATAATTTCAGAATTGGTTTAAACCGGTTTTGAAATTTTAAGTAACATTTAAAAAAAAAAATTCGAAAGCAAAATTGAAAAAACTCAAACTAGGCCGGATCTGGAACGTCCTCAGCTATCCCATGGAAAACAAAATCATGTAAAAATAATAAAATTTGAGCGAGATATTAGAGAAGAACGCCCCCATAGACTTTACATTACCATCCGGATCTTTTTCTGTGCCTAGTGTGGGGCCTTAAGGGTGTATTTCGATCCAAACTGCCTTTTTTTTTCGATTTATTTTTCAGATTCACTTTTTCACTCAAATGTACGAAACTTTCAAATTTTCTTATTTAGAAACTACACAAGGTGACGTAATTGTCGATTTTTTGATAAATGTAGAAAATGTCGCAAAAAAATTATGTCAGAAACGGCGTTTTGGACCAAATTTTCCGCAGCGGGAGGTCTGCAAACGA
Organism: Maratus speculifer; assembly: GCA_964019185.1. Lineage (NCBI taxonomy): Eukaryota > Metazoa > Arthropoda > Arachnida > Araneae > Salticidae > Maratus > Maratus speculifer. The sequence goes on along the minus strand of OZ025297.1, from coordinate 9,013,181 downwards.
AAAAAAAGGGCATCCTGAGAAAATAATTGCTTATAAATCAAATTCTAATTAATTCAGCGAAAAATTACTTCACACGGTATCTTATACATCCCTACAAAAAGCACCCCAGCAAGTTTCATGCTTCTACTTTTAAAAATGAGTCTGGAAATGTATAGGAAAATTTCGAACTGTTGAAGGTGGAAAATCATTTTACTTACCCATCATACGTAGTATAGGGTAAGTCTTGCAATCGTTTTAAAAATCGAAAAAAATTTTTGGACGGATTTACATGTTTAAATAGTGGAGATTCCGAAAAACATATTTTTAGAAAAAAAAATTTTGCCGTCCGTCTGTCTGTCTGTCTGTCTGTAAATGCTCTATCTCCCGAACAAATTGAGATAAAGACTTGAAATTTTGTATGTAGTTAGTATGTAAGAATGGGACAAAGCCTATTTAATATCAGCAACCTCGATTATCCGGAACTATTTTTTTCAGACTCTCGAAAAATTCGTTCTGATGAAAGGTATATAAAAATTTTCGAATTTTTTTGTTCTAAGGAATGGACGTAAAAGGCAATAAAATAACACACATTTTGCATATAAAACGAAGTCGATCGGATTATGAGTTGCCGAAATATCTGTAATCCTGTTTTCCGCATTCTTCAATTTTTCATGAACCTGTATTTCATTCAAATTTCAATTCAGAGGTATATTTTAATTGGAAATGAGACGCTTAATCCGGCGCAATTCATTGTTAGTTAATAGAACTATTATTTTTGGAGTTATAAGGATGTTTCTTTTACGAAGTTCGGTACTACTTGAGTAGTTTGGCGTTTTATATAATTTGTCGAAATTGGTAATCAGCAGTTCTTTAATATAGCATTACTATGTATATTAACAATATTTAAATTTTGGTTTGGAATTGCAATGCATTGTATAAATAGTTTTCATATGTTTTATTTTCATATACATATCCATGATGAAAGTATTACGGTGGCCCCCAACGACTAGTTTTCGAATACACCCTTAACGATGAGTTCGTCTTGTGAGCACGGTGTGATTATCATATAAAGGATCTGTTGTAATGTCATAGCAGCTGTTTGGTGACGAGTTCCCAACAAACAGAAAAGCAATCATCCTATGAGATTTTAGGAAGAAGTAGAATGGGATATCAGAATAGAATCTCAGTCATCTGAAACTCATCATATAATTTCATTGTGAAATTAATTGGTGACTTTTTACAATCTAATACTCGCAATCATTTATAGATTTAGTTTCAAATGACAGTCACGTGAAAATTACGAGGTTACTTCATGGGAATTTCAACTGGTATTGCGTAAAAAAAAAAGAAAAAAAGGTCACGACGTTTTTACAGCGTAGTCACCATATACGATCATTTGAGAATAATAATAAGACCAATCAAAAATCAGAAACTTCGTTTCTGCATGGCGACTGTGACACATATGATCATGTGTGACAAGAAGGAGATGTCACATGAATTAGCATTCTTTAGGGATAGAGTTCTTTTATCCTATATGTTAAATGATTATGTTTATAAAATATTCTTTTGAGTACACATATGTCCATAATTGTAAATTTATACAGGGTGTATCTAAACTACTGGGCAAAACTTTAAGGGGTGATATTACATATCAAGACAAATAATATTAAATGGGAAACAGAGGGTCCCAAATGTCTTCCGAAGGAGATAGGCGCCATCAAAGTTTAGGGTCCAAAATTTGAAATGATTATAAAAAACGGAAAAATTGGTCGATTCGTTTGCGGTTTTAACGAAAACTATTCTTTATGTCAGTATTGTCTTGAAAATAAATTATAAAGATAAATTTCAAAAAATGCCGATAGAGGGCGCTTCAGACTTTGGAGTAATGAACAACTACTTTTTACTGTTATTTTTTGCATCTCATTAAAATTTTTTAGAAGTTTAGACATAAACTTAAATTTTGAGCTCAAAATCTGTGGTTAAGTAGCGCAAACTAAACTGTGTTCATTGGGAGTGGGTAGGTTCAAATTTCAAATGATTATAAAAAGCAGAAAAATTGGTCAACTGATTTGCGGTTTTCACTAAAATTATTCTTTATGTCTGTATTGTCTTGAAAATAAATTATACAGATAAATTTCAAAAAATGTCGATAGAGGGCGCGTTAGACTTTGGAGTAACGTACAACTATTTTTTACCATTGTTTTTTGCATCTTATTAATTTTTTTAGAAGCTTAGACATAAACTTAAATTTTCAGCAAAAAATCTGAATCGTTGAGTGTGGGTTAAGTAGCTCAAAATGAACTGTCTTCAATGGGGATGGGGAGGTTGAAATTTCCAATGATTATAAAAAACGGAAAAATTGCTCGAATCGTTTGCGGTTTTCTCCAAAACCATTCTTTATGTCATTATTTTCTTGAAAATAAATTTTAAAGATTAATTTCAAAAAATTCCGTTAGAGGGAGCCTTAAACTTTAGAGTAACCAACAACTATTTTTAACAGTTATTATTTTTTTTTTTATCTAAATAAATGTTTTAAAAGCTTAGATTTAAATTTTAAGCTCAAAATCTGAATCGTTGTGAGTAATTCAGTAGCGAAAAATTGAACTGTGTTCGTAGGATGGGCAGGGTAACATTTCACCTCCTGAACACAGTTCAGTTTGCGCTTCTTAACCCGTCCCAACGATTCAGAATTTGAGCTCAAAATTTAAATCTAACCTTGTAATTAGATACAAAAAATAAAACTTAACAATTGTTGTTTTTTACTCTAAAGTTTAAGGCGCCCTCTAACGGAATTTTTTGAAATTTATCTTTAAAATTTATTTTCAAGGAAATACAGACATAAAGAATGGTTTTGGAGAAAACCGCCAACGAATTGACCAATTTTTCCGTTTTGTATAATCATTTGAAATTTGAACCTTCCCACCCCCATTCAACACAGTTCAGTTAGCGCTACTTAACCACTCTCAAAGATTTAGATTTTCAGCACAAAATTTAAGTTTATGTCTAAGCTTCAAAAAAATTTAATGAGATGCAAAAATTAGCTGTACGTCACTCCAAAGTCTAAAGCGCGCTCTATCGACATTTTTTGAAAGTTATCCTTATAATTTATTTTTAAGACAGTACTGACATAAAGAATAGTTTTAGTGAAAACCACAAATCAATTGACCAATTATTCTGTTTTTTATAATCATTTGAAATTCGAACATACCTACGCCCATTGAACACAGTTCAGTTCGCGCTACTTAATCACAGATTTTGAGCTCAAAATTTAAGTTTATGTCTAAACTTCTAAAAAAATTTAATGAGTTGCAAAAAATAACCGTAAAAAATAATTGTTCGTTACTCCAAACTCTAAAGCGCCCTCTATCGGCATTTTTTGAAATTTATCTTTATAATTTATTTTCAAGACAATATTGACATAAAGAATAGTTTTCGTGAAAACCGCAAACGAATCGACCAATTTTTCCGTTTCTTATAATCATTTCAAATTTTGGACCCTAAACTTTCATGGCGCCTATCTCCTTCGGAAGACGTTTGGGACCCTTAGTGTCCTGTTTAATATTATTTGTCTTGATGTCTACTATCACCCCTTAAAGTTTTGCCCAGTAGTTTAGATACACCCTGTATTTGCTGTTTATGTTTTGTATACCGATATATACGCACATCTTGTTATAATTTTCTTCATATCTATTTTTTTCGTGATCACTGTTGATGAAAGGAGTTGTGTAATTTGAGTGTATTCTGACTAATCTATTCTTGCCCTAGTAGCAAACCAATATCGGTTCAACGTTGTGCCAATATTTCATTTATTGGAAATATTACTAATAAAACGCCAATATTGATTACATATTGGCATTTCATTGGAAATATTTAAAATTAATTCCCAACACTGCATAAATGTTGGCGTTACTTTGGAAATATTCCCAATGAAACCCCAATTTTAACCTATATTGGTGTTTTATTGCGAATATTCCCAATTAAACCCAATGTTGGCATAATATTGGGTAAAAACATTGGCTAAATAAGGGCAACATATAAACACCCCATTTTGGGGCAATATTTCATGCCAGTATTGCGCCAATGTGCCAATATTGCTCCAAGACGTAGCCAATATTGTCCTAATATTGTTTGGCTACTGGGGTGTCTATCATAATTTATTTTTTCAAATATTTTTCAAAATGTGTCACAGAATTTGTTACTTCTTTTAAGTATACTTGAAAATGCATTTCATGATAAAAAGATTTAGAAAATCGTGAAAATATTGTTATGCTGATGTACAGCATAACAATATTTTTATCGTATTGGTTAATGATTTCTAAATAAAACATATAGGTAAGAACATAATGCATCAGAAATTTATTTAGAGACATCAATATCTTTTAAAAGTATTTTTTAAGTACAAAAACTGTAGGTATTATAGTTTATACATATGTTTAGCAATTTATGATAATTTGAATAAATCTGATTTTTTTATTCGATATCATGCACTGTAAAAAAAGGGTCGATCTACTTAAAAAAAACTTTAGTGATCCTTGTAATTACTAAAAAATTTTTTAGTAATCTTAGTCGGTTACAAAAAAATCTGTAAGAATTACTAGAAAAAAGTTAGCAACGAATAGAGTTAATAGTTTTATATTTTTAATAGTTCTTACTAAAACTCAGTTGGTGTGGCCTTGATAGCACAGTGGTTATAGTAACGGGCTCCAGACTAAAAGGTCCTGGGTTCGAAACTTGCCATTACCAAGTACGCCCCGAATGTATGTAGCGTCTCGTTAATAAAGGGATTATGAAAATCCTGTCGGGGCAGGTGGGAATGTTTGGTGCTGCCATCTATTACAGTTTTGCCGAAAATCTTCCGCTTCAGATGTCTGGATGCAGCTCGAAGGAAGCTCCTGCCCTTCGGGCGCACGTAATGGTTATTAAAAAAAATTTTGGAGCTATTACTAAAATATTCTTGGTGGCTCATACTAAAAATTTTTTTGGTTAGTTATACAAAAGATTTTTTTTGTTCAGTTTACAAAAGAAATGCTTGTTTCACTTGCAAAAAAAAGTTTGTAATGGTTACTAAAAAATTCTGTGGAATACAGATTTACTAAGAAATTTTTAGTAACCTCTTGAATTTTTTTTTACCGTGTGTTCGGCACAGTTGCCATTAGTTTAGTATGAAATAGTTTTATTGAATTTTGATATTTAATCTAGTTTTTCCTATAACAGAAATATCTTCTCATTATGCATTTAAATAACTTCATAAAAAGTAAAACAAGAAAACAGAAATTGATAAAATTAACTATTTTGTGTGTTGCCGATTCATAACGGGAAAAATGAAATAAAAGTTTACTTAATTATTTATGCTATATGAATGCGATATCAAAATACGATAATCTCTTCAGGGCCAATTAAAACAGTGAAACTTCTTATAATATGGATTTTTTTAATGAAACTTATGCCTTAGATTATTTTGTTTAATTGTACAATTTATTTATAAATCTAATTTTTCAATCGTTTTTCCTTTGTTTTATTTCTTAAAATTATATTGACAAGCTTTTCTATAAAAATTTCATCATAAATATCGAAACAAAATCGGAATATTCTTATCGGATGTCAAAAAAGATACAAAATATTGGATAAAAATTTTCTTTTATCTTCCAGTAGTTTATTTAGTGCATGAAATAATTTATTCATATCGATTCAGTAAAAGTATTATGTTGTTGGCTAATATTTTCCATATTGAATAAAATATCTATAAACAAAAAATCCAAAACCCAATGAGGAATATTTCAAGCTTAGATGGATTTTCATCTTCTACTACACAGTAGCAATATCTGAAGATTTTAAACATAGTTGCTATCCACTCTTCAAAAAACTTTTAAAAGTATGCATGCGAAATTTTAAAATACTCGTATTGAAAAACTATATAAAAAAAGTGTTTTTAAGAAGCAATTTTGAATTGCACCAGAAAAATTAACTAAATATTTATTCCAATTCTTAAAACTTTTGAGATTACTTAAAAAGCAATAAAACATGTTTTAAATGTGCTAAAAATTTCTATATATACAGGAAATCAGCCATTTATCGTACCAGGGTATTTTTTACAGTATTCCTTATTAAACAATTATAAGATTGTTTAAATTAAGGAATTTGTATAAATGTTGACAGCCTTAAAACAGGATAAAACCCTGATAAATTATATGATGTTTTCAATAAGGAATACATTTTCATTCAAAATTTCGCGCGCAAATTTTTAGAGCACGTTTAAATAAAGTGTTTTCGTATCGCAAAGTAAAATCACAAAGTAAAATCTTAAGCCTCTACGAATTATACGATGTCTCACTTACTTTATACCAATCAGAAAATAATTCTACTAAGAAAGTTTGGAAGAAGTTTTTTCTCATCTTTATTGATTATCTGATTGCTAAACACAAGTTTCAATATGGCAAGTCAGCTTAACTGCTTAAACGCGATGTAACCTAGGATAACATATTTATATTCTTGCGTATACACACACACACACATAATATATATATATATATATATATATATATATATATATATATATATATATATATATATATATATATATAGTGAAAAGAAAAGAAACTATTAATGACCCTACACTGTAAAAAAAAATTCAAGAGGTTACTAAAAATTCTTTAGTAAATTTGTATTCCACAGTATTTTTTAGTAACCATTACAAACTTTTTTTTTGCAAGTGAAACAAGCATTTCTTTTGTAAACTGAACAAAAGAATTTTTTGTATAACTAACTTGAAAATTTTTAGTATGAGCCACCAAGAAAATTTTAGTAATAGCTCCAAAATTGTTTTTAATAACCTTTACGTGCGCCCGAAGGACAGGAGCTGCATCCAAACTTCTGAAGCGATAGATTTTCGGCAAAACCGCAATAGATGGCAGTACTAAAAATGCTACCTGCTCTGACAGGATTTTCATTATCCCTTTATTAACGAGTACTTACACTACATATATTCGGGACGAATTTGACGGTGTCGAACCCGGGACCTCTTAGCCTGGAATCCGTTACTATAACCACTATGCTATCAAGGCCACACCAATTGAGTTTTAGTAATAGCTATTAAAAATGTAAAACTATTAACTCTATCCATTGCTAACTTTCTTCTAGTAATTCTTACAGATTTTCTAGTAACCGACTAAGATTACTAAAAATTTTTTAGTAATTACAAAGATCACTAAAGTTTTTTTTAGTAGATCGACCCTTTTTTTTTTTACAGTGTATTCGACAGCAGAATTAAACAAAATATCAATTTGTTTCTTACAGCGCTTTTTGAGCGAGCTACGTCTTACATAAAAACAGTTTTCAGCATAAATGTACAAAACCGGAAATGTAAATAATTTTGCTGTGTATTAAGGCTCTACTTGTACATTCTTTCAGTGATAAAAATTTAAAAATATTTATTTATGAAATGTTTTTCGATGTTTTTGCAAGAGGGAAAAAGGAAACTAAAAAAAATGCAACAAATTGTCAAAATATGGGCACATTGAATCACCATATATCATAAAATTTTATATGCAAAAAAAAATTTCATTATTTTCGCTTTTCAATCTTACTTAGTTACCAATATGTCAATGTAAATTCATAACTGAAATTTAAAAAAAATGTAGCAATAAACATTGGGATAAATTATCGGAACCACGTTTAGAGCTCCACAGCCACTCATTTTATTTTTAATCTAACATTTATACTGATTTACTATAAGTAATTAAATTTTTTCCAAGTGTTTACATGCACTTTAATTCATGTAGTTCATAAAATTGTACAAGACCTTCACACAAATTAGAAGTGTACCAGTCTTTTAGATTGGAGAAAATATATACTTTACAGCTAAAACCCGATTTATTTTGACACATTCGCTGCCGATCAGGTGCCAGCGCGTGATGTTGGGTGATGTCCAATAGCCAGTCACGCGCTTGCGCGGGATATACTTTCACTGATTCTTTGTTATAAAAAGTAAATCGGCTTCTGAGAAAAACCCATTTCTACAGTGCGGCTTTGACTATCATCACATCTCCACGTAAGCGGCAGCGAACGTATTAAAGTACTCAAACGATTTTGACAAAAATTATTATTGGTAGTAAGATTATATGTGTCAGACAGTGTAAAAAAATTAATTAGTTTCAGAAAAACAAATTCAGAGAAATCTCTAGTGCTCTAAAATAAAATGGTTTAGTCGCAAAGAAAAAAAATTGTCTTTAAATGTCTTGGGCATAATCCATTGAATATGGGCTCCTACTTTTATCAAAATCGGTCTTTTAGTTTTCGAGGAAACGAGTCTTATTTTTTTTTCATTTTTTCATGAAATATCACCCAATATTGTCTTCAATTTAAAAAAAAAAACATGAGGAAAACCCATAAATGTCATTTTATTTTCCCTTTTGCATTTTATAATTTCTATAAGCATCCATCAGATGAAATAGAAATAAATACATTCATTACAAGCGTTTATGGAAAAAAAAATTGTCGTGAAAACTTTCATCAAGCTAGAAAAAACAGTTCAGGTATCGAAAGTTAAGAAAGCATTCCGATCAGAACAACTGTAATTTTTTTTAATACCAAACATACGATATTGTTTCTAAAACCGGCTGTGGTTGTTGCAAACTATGCGCACGTAGACAATGACCTTAAAATAAAAATTACTTCCATTTTTATATAACATGAATAACAGTCTGAAATTATCACGTTCTATTAATATGTAACGTTACTGTGCCAGACAACTCAATTTTTAGTATGTGTACAAAATTTATTCCCCCCCCCCTCTCTCCTAAATCCCCAAAAATTCAAAAATATGCTTTATTTGCGTTCTCGAATATTTGCTTTCGAAATCTAATTATTCAATTTTTAAAGATTTTTTTATGAATGTTGGAAAGAAATAGATTTTTCAAATAGTACGTTTGTAAAATTAAATCCTTTGATTTTATTATTTGAATTCAGTTATTTTAGCAAATATGAATTCTGAAACTGATTATGTTTACAGGACGTTCTAGAATAGATCTATATTCCAATTATACAGAAAGAAATCTGAGACATATTAGAAAGAGTGAGACCGGAAGAAACGTTAATCTAATGCCACTTGTTTCACTGTGCCTATAACATCCAAAACAGTTCGAGCAGTTAATAAAAGACGGTGATAAAAGACGTTAAAAACGCATTCGGTGCTAAAGAGAAATCCAGCATCGTCCAATTCAGCTCAAAGCAAACAAAATCGAACTCAATAAATTGAGTAGTAAGAGAATTCAGTCCGTAATACATATTCAAGTACGTACATGGGATAACACATCTAATAAATCGTTTAAAGAGGAATGCATGGATTGCAAAGCGTTTAGTTTTTATTTAGAACGCGCATCCAATTAATGAAATTGCAACTTACTTGGAGAATTCTGCTTGCATGGACGAATTCAAGCTGAACTCTTCAATTTCTAAATGAATCAGGGGAATTCATTTCAAAAAGTCATTTATTTGCCGATTGATTCAACAAAAAACTTGATATTTTGATTATGTTTTAGTTATATTTATGATAGGTAATGATGAAGTGATTAACATCTATCTTGTATAGGTTGAACTTTATCGGCGGTGTCAAAGTCTATGACAAGATGAATTTGACATATCGTTAAATACATAACAATGAAATTGTTCCAAAACAAAAATCAACAAACTGCAGTATGCCTGATTAATTTATTATGCTCTGAAAATGCTGTTAATTAAGAACGTTTATATATTTACGAATCTACAAAATAATCTTATTCAAACAAATTTACACTAAATGAACGATGCAAAAACATAAATTCTCTAAAACATTAGTGTTTAAAGCTACTACAAACAAAGCAGAGTGCACTGTAAAAAATTTTTGTAAAATTCCAGTAGATGTACCGTAAATTTCACGGTACTTCTACCATTTTCACTCTTTACGGTATGAATACCGTATTTCTAAGGTATATGAAGCGTAAAAAAACAACACGTAAGCCATTTCCATTATAAACAGTATTTGTACCGTAAAATGTTTTTTCTTCAGTAAAAACGCAGTATTTGTTCCGTAAAATAATTATTTTTCAGTAAGAAAGAAGACATTTATAGAGAGTTCATAATATTTCATTACACGTACCGTAAATTTTACCGTACTGTACTGTAATCTTTTTTTAATCCCTCTTTACGGTGTGAAAACCGTATTTCTCAGGTATGATTATGCTTTAAAAAAGGTATGTGTGCCATTGTCATTGTAAATGCTATTTGTACCGTTAAATGATTCTTTTTCAGTAAAAAATTGGTATTTGATCCGTAAACTAATATTTTTCAGAAAGTAAAAAAAAAAAAAATGATAGCCCCGCTTCGGTGTACGGTAATTTCAGAATTGATGCTCTTCTATTCTTACGTAATACGTGCTGGCTAGAAGAGAAGAGAGGTTACAGTGGGTTGTTTCGAAGCCCAAATAACTCGAAAGGTAATAGTTCTTATAATATACCCTGTACATTATGTAATTTTTATATTTATTTCTATGTAAACCAGCATAATCTAAATTTAAAATAAAAAAAGAAAAAAAATATCTGTAATTTATTTTACTATTATAAAACAGTCTAAAAATCCAATTATTGTCCTTAAGTATAAGAATATAAATTATAGAATTTATGAGAAACAAACTGAGTGATCGCCGAAATCGGCTTGGTATAATTAGAGATTTACATGCTTTTTACATTTCTGGAGAGTGTGTGTGCGGAGGGGGGGGGAGGGGGGTTGATTTTGGGGTGGTCACGGCTCTTGGTAGATTTGAATACGTGTCTTTTTTTCTACTCGCAACTTCCAATCTGACATACTGAATTTCGTCAAATCGGTCTTTAAACTTTATTCAAGAATTATGACATTTGTTGAATATTGTATCTGCAAGACCTTAAATTAGTTTAATTACTCTCTTATTCAAAGTCATGTAATCTGAATCGTAATACTGTGTATCATGAAATATATATGTGACATATATAGTTATATGTTGAAAGTATTTGTTCGCCTTTGTGTTTTATAAAGTTAGATACAAAGATGTACGTAAAATTTTCATTTTTATTTTTACGTATAAGTAATTATTATTTTTCTATTATTTAAACTAGTGCTCGCGATAGAATACGGATAGTTGCTATACGTTTAAACGCTATACGTATATCCGTATAATATCCGTTTCAACTATACGGATACCTTAAAATATACGTTTAAACGTATCCGGATACGTATAAAGGCGTATCAACTAAACGTATATTTAACAATACGTATATTTAATGTATACGTATATTCCACGTATCGTATCTAATTTAAATAGCGGACTTCACCAGTCTTATGTCACTGAATGGAGAATAATTTGGAAATCGGTGGCGTTGCGACAGAAATCCGCATAGTATGTCTTATAGACGGAGTAAGACACAGGAGGTGAAACTTAATGCGCCTGACTCTTCGAAAATACAAAGTGAAATTTTCGCAAATAATGAGGAGGCTGCGATACGTAGTAAGCTGGTTTTTTTGCTACTGCAATGTTTTAAATGGGAAAAATGGTCATTTAAAAAAAAAAAAAAATTACGAAAAGTCTGAATTTTTAGAAAGTTGTAGAAATGAAAATCTGGTTAATTGCAGTTTTCTTCACAACATATATATATTTTTTAGGTATTTGGCGCTTCATTTTCGTTTTTAAGCCCTTTAAAATACGAGATCATTCTGACAAAAATTAAAGGGCAGGCCATTTAAAAACATTGAATATAGCGGATTAAAATGACTGTTGTAAATTAGTTGCATATCGCAAAGAAACAGACTTATGATTTTTAGAAATTAGGTATTAATATTTTGGAGTAAATTTTAATTTCGCGTATAGTTTTTATAACCTTAGACCGTTTTAATAATCCATAACGTTGGATATTTATGCAATTAATGCATGTAGAAATAAAGATAATTTTTATTTTAATTATTTGGAGCAACTGCTTATTCATATTATGGATGCCTTCTGTATCACCCCCCCCACTCTGCCCCCCCAGGGGGGGGGGGCACATTTTTAATTTCTTTACATTACCAGTCGTGTGACACATCATTTCAAAGGTCTGCAACTGCTTATTCATATTATGGATGTCTTGTGTGTCACCCCCACTCCGCCCCCCAGGGGGGGCACATTTTTAATTTCTTTACAACACCAGTCGTGTGACACATCATTTCAAAGGTCTGCAACTGCTTATTCATATTATGGATGTCTTGTGTGTCACCCCCCACTCCGCCCCCCCCCCGAAACAGCTGTTTGCTTTTATCATATTTTTATTATATTTGTGCTCTTTAACGTTGTTTATTTATTTAGTAATTTAGTAATTTATCTCTGTGTGTCAGAGAAAGATAAAAAAAAAAAAAAATAAGCTCCCCCCTACATTTTTTTGACCCCCCCCCCTATTATACACTTCTAGCTATGGTCCTGAGCCTGCTAAATCGATTTAATACAAACTTGCTCTGTTTTTCCTAAATCGTCTTATTACATCGCCTTTTTAGTAAATCAGAAAGCATTGAGACAAAGCTACATCGCGATTTAAGAACTGGCTAAATCGCGACGTCCGATATATCTATTGAAAACCAATAGTTAAATCGGATTTCCGATGTAAGCGTTAAATCTAGGCAACATCATTTCGCTACATCGCGACGTCCAATGTATATATTCAAGACCAATAGTTAAATCGGATTTCTGATGTAAGCCGATCTAAGGCTCAGACTTGCAAATTTGAATTTTAACTTTAAAATTGCTTTCCCCCCCCCAGGCATAAATAGTGAATTATTAATAAATAAAACACAATAAATTGTTTTTTGGATTTCAGTTAATAAATAAATGCAGTGTTAAATTCAGACATTTTTCTCCGGGAGGTACTTCTGTGGCTCCGGGGGGGGGGGGGGAAAGAAATTGCACATTTTGACCATTAAAAATACAAAATTTCCGGGGCAGGGACCCCTTTAATAAATGTCTTAGTAATACACTACAAACGTCTATGCTAGCAGTAGCGTATCTGGACTTATCATTTCAGAGGGGACTGAGATACAGCATACATTTCTGAGAGGGTAGCTCCGTAAAAAAGGGCGGGAGAAGGGAGCGGTCGCCCCGGCACGGGAATTTAGGAGGCACCAAATTTATACTACCAACGTAATATAGTTGGCATCTATACTGGTATGTGTATTTCGCATCATTAAACAGGAAAAAAATTGGGGAAAAAAATATTCCAACAGCTGGGCATGCAGCAGAAGTCGAAAATTGAAGGTACTGAAATGCCTTTAAAATCCATTTGCATCCAGTGTGAAAAAAGGAATAAGTTATTTGAAATGCATGTGGAATCAAAGCTGATTAATATATTTTCCAGAATAAAGCTATATTTCTTGAAAAAATAATGAAACTGAACATACCAAAAGCACATGGCAAAAAAACCCTGCAATATTGAAAATACAAAAACATCATCGAAATCTGCTTGCATCGAATAGAAAAAAGAATTAATTAGTTATCTAATTAGACGTAATCAATGTAGATATGCATATTTTGATGAAAAAAACTTTATTTCACTTGGCGATCTATAACTATTATTTTAAATCGCCACTTGGCGAGTGATGACTAGAGTGGCGATAGATCACCAATAAATTACTTGAAATGAATATGGAATCAAATCTGATGAATATATTTTGCAAAATAAAACTGTATTTCTTGAAAAAAACATCCAACTGAGATAGATAAAAGAATGCGGCAAAGAAAACAAAATATTGAAAATACAGCAATGTCATTGAAATCTGTTTGCATCCAGTAGGAAAAAGAAATAACCATTTTCCTAATTAGATGTAATTAATGTAGAGATGCATATTTCCATGGAAAAAACTGCATTTCACTTGGCAATTGAAAATAGATCTATTAAATCGCCACTTGGCGAGTGATGACTTGGATGGAGATCGATAGCCAACAAATTACTTGAAATGCGTGTAGAATCAATGCTGTTGTATACATTTTTGCAAAATGAAACTGCATCTCTCAAAAAAATAATCAAACTGAACACAGTAAAAGAACTCTTCAAAAAACCAAAATATTGAAAATACAGCTATGTCATTGAAATCTGTTTGCATCCAGTAAGAAAAAGAAGAAAACACTTTTCTAATTAGATGTAATCAATGTAGGAATGCATACTTCTATGAAAAAAACTTTATTTCACTGGGCGACCGAAAACAGATTTTTTTAATCGCCACTTGGCGAATGATGACAAGGGTGGCAAATGAAGGAAATTTTTTAATTGCACTTTTACATTTTTAATAACCACATGGCAAGTGACCGCTGCTAATTTTAAATCAAATCCTACTAAATGAATTTAACACTAGCTTGCAATGTTTTTCTTAAATAGTCTTTTTCTTAAATCATCTTTCTCTTAAATCGAAAACATTGAGGTTTGTGATGTGTGCTTAAATCGGATCCTATTAAATCGATTTAAAACAGAAAGACATTGAAACATCAAATTTCATATCTTAAACAAAAAACGTTTAAACGTTTATACGTTTAACCGCTTGGATAAGATCCGTATATACGATGTACCGTATATGCTGTTTTGCGCAATACGTATAACCGCCGATGCCGTATTATACGTATAGTTGATCCGTATTTCGTATAATACGTATTATACGTATATTCGTATAAACGTATAATCGAGAGCACTAATTTAAACCCGTTCATAGTTGATTCAATAAATGAATTAAAATAAATAGAAGCACCAAAATATCGTTCTTTTTATTTTTAGAAAACTTTATGATGGGCACACCCAATGCGTTTTACAGTTGTTTTTTCATTTCGAGCAACATACTAGCGCCACGAAACCTTTACCTTTTCTCCAGCCCTAGTGCATCGAATGTTGTATCGCTGAAACATATAAAGCACAAGAAATGGTAAAACGCATCGTGTATTCACAGATATTTAAAACGTCGAGATTAGAAAGACCGCCCCCCTCTCACAAATGAAAAATCTAAAAATCAAAATTTAGATTAAAATATCGTAAAAAAATAACAAACTATTAAAAAAAATTAATAAATTAAAAATTAATAAAAATTTCATTATTAAGCTGAGTTATGGTCAAAGAAAATTTCTTTTTTCTTTATCAGATTAATACTCTTATACATAAATTAGTTTTCATAAATTTTCATTAGTCATAAAAAGTCATTTTTTGTGATAAGTAACAAACCATAACAAAATAACTTTAATATTGTTCTGCATTGTAGCTATTATCTGTTCATAAATCAGATTTCTATAAATGAAAATGGTAGCAAAAGTTACGCAAAATTTCTCAAGAGATTTAAAAAAAATAACAATGTTTGAAAAATGACAAATAAATTCAAATTTCATCAAAAAATCACCAAAAATCGCGAATTTCGTCAACGTATCATAGAAATACACGAAATTCGTCAAAGGATTTTGGATAAAGATAAATTTCGTGAAAGTATTGCGAAAAAGACAAATTTTAAAAAAAAATTCTGTATAGGATCACAACAAGAACATCAAACTTTTGTTAAAAGATAGCAAAAAAAGGCAAATTCGGTAAAAGGATCTCGAAAAAAACTCGATTTTCGCAAAAAAAGAAGAAAAAATAGCTAGGAATCGCTTATAAAAACAATTTGGAAGTTGTACGTAAAACGTAGTAAATGAGGTGCGTTCGTACGATAACGAAGTTTTAAAAATATTGAGATCTTGCTCTTATAGTAGACAGAACTCCGCATCCAGTAAAGTGCTCGAAATCGTTTCTGTGTTCCGGTAAATAAACAGGAAGTAACTTTTATTACACCTCAGCAACGTATATCATATTCATAAAATGTGAAATAGCTTAATATAATTAAAACACGCCCCAAACAATGTTTCCCTGTATAGCATAATATAGTGAAATACTTTCGTGTGGCCCTATATTTTAATAATAAATATTGTTTGAATCACATATTGTACAGAACGTATATTTTAATATACATATACGTCATAGGTTCATGTCAATTCTATTATATTCATAAGGATTTAACATCATTAAAATGTACTTGAAACTATTTTTTCCTGTTGATCGTAATGTAATGGATTACTTTAGACTGTCCCTCTAATAAAACTGTACATCCGATTTTCATATACTTTATAATGACTCGACAAAATTACGCTAAAATTATATATTTCACGTTATATTTCAAATATCGTGCGATTTGGTTGGTCAGTTTTTGGTTTGTTAAATGCGGACAGACAGACGGATGGTCGGATAGACGGGCTGAAAGACTGAACGACGAGTATAGGTGCTATCTATTTACATAATTACGAACGCACCTAAAATTATTCAGATCTTGATGTAGTAATTTACAGTCCTTCGGGTACAGTATAGTAACCAAAATCTTTTGTGTGTCCCTGTAAATACTATCTGCTTTTTTTATAACTTGGAAATAACTTGTAATATTCCTCAGCAACATATATCGATCTCATAAAATGTTGTTAACTACAATTAAAACGCACAGCAAACAATGTTTTCCTCCCTATACCATTATGTAATGGAATACTTTTGTGTGGCCTTGTAAATCAATAACAAACATTGTACAAAATGTATATTATAATATGTACTTTATAAATGTATATCAATTTTAATATATTTGAATGAGTGTAATATCATTAAAATGCATATGAAACTTTTTCCCCATTGACCGTAAAGTAATGGAATACTTTTAATTGTCACTGTCATTGATCTATGCATCTGATTTTCATAAAATTTGAAGTGACTCGACAAAATTATGTAATACTTATCTATACTAATAAAAGAACAAAACGCTCTGTCTGTGTGTGTGTGTGTGTGTCTGCGATGGTTTGCGAAATTTACGGCATGTACGAGGTTCAAAAATTTTTTGAGATTAGTTCAAAGTCTCTGCTGATGCACCTGACATTAAGAATTTCAAAATTCTAATTATTAGCTGAGTAATTAATTAAAATCTGGAGGTCACTCTCATAAATCAGTCATCTTTTTTCCACTTTTTTCCTCTCGCTTGCTGTGGTTGATTGGTTGCATAAAGATTTCTCGGAAGTAATTTGATAAACTGGTGTAACCCAATGACATTGGAGTGTTTGATGGTTAAATGTTGATGATCTTGCAGACGATAAAAATGCAATGTTTTCTTTTTTCTTGGTCGTATCGCTCCATACTGTCGCTTTTAGCACAAGAAATTGGCAACGATAATCGATAATAACGATAACTTCCTGCATTCCAAATGTTTACTGTTGGTTTGCTGACTTAGTTCTATAAACTGAAATTAAAAAAAAACTTTTTTAATTAGTAATATTATATTTTTTATTTTAGAATTAACTAGACTCTTTGTGTTTTGGGTAAGTTTGTTATTTATACTCAAGTTGTTTTTTGATTTATTTAATATTAATAGCTTTTTATATTCTACGAATTGTTTCTGAATTCGCATTGCTAGAATCCAGCCAATTCATTACGTTTATTTGAATAGTATATATAAGTGCAAAATAATAGGACATCCTTAAGAAATTTCTTTTAAAATTATTTTTTATAAATAAGTAAAAAGTAATAAGTATAAATGTTTTTATGGCTGTATTTAGAATGAAAATGTAATAAAAACATATTAATGAAACAAAATAATTATTTTCAAATGGATTTAACAATTAGAATCTCAATAATTAATAAAATATTTCTGATAATCATCCTAATTTTGCGTCAATTTTTGTAATTATCAGAAGATCAGCATTGTAATTATTTTATATTGATGGTTTAAAATATTAAATTTCAGACAATTCTAACTATCAAAATATTGAGACAGTAGGGCACTAAAAGGGGAAATTATTTTAAAAAAACCTTTGGAAAATTAGAGTATAGTTTTGCCTCACTGTTTTAAACAATCTTCCAGAGATTACTTTATATATCATTAATAATAATTAATATTGCAAATATAAAAGAAATGATATTGCGAGTTAAATATTTTAAATACTAAAAAAAATAATAGTCAAACCGTAGGATTGATGTTTTCGTCCACTGATTTGCAGATTTACTAGCTTCGTGATTACTATACTTTTCACTCATATTACATTATTATTATTTTTTGATCAGAGGTGAATATAGAAACATTAAAGACAGAAAATAAATTTTTAATATCTTTTTGTAACTTAATTATTTATAATAAGGAGAGATTAAGCCCTATGAGTCCCTCTTTGATTATGTCCTTAAACAATACTGGAGCATAAACATTCAAATTTTGAAATAAAATAAAAATTATTATAAATTTATTAAATGAAGCCACCTCTTAAACATCTACACTTTATTGTTGATGCGGTGCGACTGCTGTTGTTATCCTATATGGATTTAACATATTGGTTTATTATAAAGTTATTTATTTGAGAAAGTGTACAACTGTATATTTACATATATTTTACGGTACTTCTAGGTTATCCAATCGACCAAAAAACTATCGCCAAACTATAAGATTAAATGCCAATAATGGATGATCGTGAATGTCACATTCGATGACATTAAATGCGATTCACGTGTTTAAAATGACATTAGGTGATTTTTATTTCGACTTTTTATTAATATTCTACTAATTTTTTGTTTTTTCGTTATCTATATTAATAAAATAACAAATCGCTCTGTCTGTCTGTGTGTGTGTCCGCGATAGTTAGCAAAAACTACGGTACGTACGAAGCTCAAAATTTTTCTGAGAGTAGCTCAATATATCTCCTGATGCACCTGACGCTCAGAATTTCAAAATTCTATTTATTAACTGAGTTATTAATTAAATTCCAAACCTCACTCTCATAAAAAATCGCCTTTTTTTCGCTTTTTTTCCTTTTATTCTCTTATGGTTGGTTGGTTGCATAAAATTTTTGCAGATGAAAAAAGCTGGGATTGACCTTTAAAATTCATAGACTGGCTGGCAAACTGTCAGTTTAAATGAGAACATTTTTTTTTATCACAGCTTCTGTACGCCATGGAGGAAAAAGATAGGTGGTGGCGAAGTAAACCAAAAAAAAAAAAAAAAAGGTTTGCTATATGAAACTATTAATTGCTGAAATTTTAATGTCTCAAACAAAAGCACGAGGAAGGAATTTTGACGAATACGGATGAAATGAAGACGGATTGGAAGAAATGAATTATCGCGGAAGCATATTTTACGAAGAAATAGTAATTTTTTAAATGGTTTTATATTATATTATTTATTAAAATAAATGTGTGCTTTAAAAATAATTGAAATTGGAAAATTAGAAATAATTAAATGTCAAAATAAAATTAAAAAAAATATTGAAAACATATAATTTGAACTAAAAAATTGTATTACTAAAAGTTTTCTCTTTTTTATCAGAAATTTTTAATACTTTATAACGTAGATGAAAAATGTCTATGATTTAACAACATATTAATAATTCCATGTCAATACATAAAATATATTGATGAAAAGATTCTTTTAAAATCATGCATGAACACTTAATAGATTTGAGACCGCAGACGATTTTAAAACATTAACGAAAGAATGTTAATTTTTCAAACAAAATCTTAAATGATGCTTCTATATTGATATTTCAGAGACATATGATAAAAATAATCAAATAATTCTTGCCTATGATTGATCTATTTGTATCTTTTATGCATTCCGATCGTGTATTACAGTCAATAATGGCACAAAATGTTATTTTTTAAACGGAATTTTAGTCATCTATTGAAAAACTGTTTAAAAGGTAAAAAACAAAAACAAAGAAATACTGGTTTAAACCAGTTTGAATTGATCGGATGGAATCCGATAAAAATATTCCAGAGAAATATATCTCGATCCCAGCAAGAAGAAATACTTTCCGTGGTCATAAACCCGACTCAAACCTAAAAAACGCCGTTTGAAAAATCCTGAACTTTGACCCTAACCACATCTAAATCTGATGAAAGTATGCGAAAGAAGCATAACCGAATTCGAGTAAGACAAAATAATAATGTCCGTGGACATAAACCCGATACGAACCTAAAACTTCCATTCGAAAAAATACCTGAAATTTGAATCGAACCAAATCTGAATCTGACAAAATTATTTAAAAAAAACGCAAGCGAACCCAAACGAGACAAAATATTTCCATGGACATGAACCCAATCCGAATACAAAAAATTTCTTTGAAAAAAATCGCGAAATCTGAACTTGGCAAAAATATTCCAGTGAAGCATGTCCTTATTCGAACAAGACAGAATAATTTCCGTGGACATACAAGAAGACCATGTTCAACAACAGCATGCATTTCTGAATGCTTCCAGTTAACTGTAAAAGCATGCAAAAATTCAAATTCGTGTAATATTGTTAATACGGACCCGGGCAACGCCGGGCGGGTCAGCTAGTATATTTTAAATTTCAAACGATTGAAATACAATTCGAACTTTTTTCTCATTGACCATAATGTAGCGGAATACTTTTGATGGTCCCTGTAATTAATCTATCCATTTGATTTCATAAAATTTGAAATGATTTGACAAAATTATGTAATAATTATATATTTTAAATTTTAAACGATTCGATTGGGTAATTTTTGTGTTGTTATATGCGGATGGACGGACTGAACGACAACTATAGGTGGTACATATTTACGTAATTACGAACACACCTAAAAACGTCAATTTCAAAAGGACTGCGAAAGAAAAAACAAAACCCAGAGCAGATGTTCATGTGTGTGTGTGTGTGTGTGTGAGGGGGGTAACATACTGGCTGATTCAATGTGAAGAAATATTTCTTCAATCATGAAAGCTATGTGGCAATTCCGTCTCCGTGTAGAGTATTCAAACTGTGTAAAAAAATAAGCACTCAATTGAAAAAAAAAGATGCAAGTTTAAATATTTAAATTTTTACTTAATACTACTAAACTTTCACTTGTTTCATTAGCTGCCAATACCTCAAATTGAAAAAAATTAATAGGGAACGAATGTTCTTAAGCTTCTAAATACCCCCTAGTTTACTTTGATCACATTTGTTCAAACTTGTGCGTGGCCGATTAAGCAAAATGCTGCAGAATAAGAAAGCTATGCATTCTGTTTAACAAGTTTAAGAAACGGTGCTTTGTCCTGCTCTTTTAGTAAGATGCAAAGCTTTCCACAATTACGTTGTGGAAAGGTTTTTTTCTCTATAAATTAGTATTATATAAAATGTAATAGCTGTTTAACTATTAAAAGTAGTTAATTACCTTTTAATTTTTCTATTTATTTTTTTTCCTTAAACATAAAAGTTATGAATCTACCTACCTGCTTTTAAAAACATTTTTTTTCATAATACACTATTTTAAGTATTAAAACCTCTTTTTAAGTATTAAAACCCTCAACTTCTGTTATAGATCTGATAAACCGCGCTGCTATATCCCGTTTTCACAATGTGTAATTATCTGTTAAAATATTCATATTAGGGAATTTTTTTTATTAGTTTGGAAACTAGCAGTATAACTAGAGATTTCTGAATCGAGATATTTTAACAAGTTTTTACGTAAAGTTTAATACAGAAACACTATCTTTTAAGACAACTGATCCTTTTATTCATTCTACGATCAAGGGGTCTCTGACACCGCTCACAGTATTAAGTAACAATTTTCGTCACAGAAATTAACTCCTATTTGAGATCTCATACGCCGCTGGTCTTTTTTAATTTTTTTTATTTATTTTTGAATTTTTTTACTGTTTAATTTATAATTTTCAGTAAAACTTTTAATACTAGAGAAATTTACTAATGTTTCTACATAATTCATTTGTTTTATCTGAAATATAAAAAAAAAACCCGTTGTAATGAGGCAAAAATGTTTTGTACTTTTACCCCAAATAATGGGGCAAAAACAGACACAGCAATGTTTTGTAAAAATTGCAATTTTTCACGAAATTGACAGATTTCCGGTTCAAGATAGCAATCTAACGGCACTCGTTTATTCACTCGTTGCACAAAGTTTAACCTAATGTATTCGTTAAAAATCAAAATTCATTTAAAATGCGTACTTTTAACCCCATTTACTCTAATTAGCATCATGAAACCCCCCCCCCTTTCCTTTTAATGGACGTTTCAGAAAATTTTCTATGAATTTAAAACAAAAATCTTCCTCAGAATGACCCCTGCTTTGTGCTGCTCTCTTCAGGAAACATTACACATACACAAATATTCATATTTTATGATTATGACACGTATACAGTTTAATCTCAAAGCATATACACAGAAGTAACATTTGATATATCAGTTCAACCCGAAGCTAACCTGCAGGAATCTAAACCCAATCTAAAACTAAAGCAATCGGTTAACCCGATTCGTAGCAAAAATAGCAGAAGTCAATCAACCAACCTATAACGGAGATTCCGTTATATATAGTTTTTGGTCAAAATCTATTCCTTTTTAAAAATTGCATTTTAAGTTAATATTTATATTTTAGGAGTTAAGTATCCATTGCGCCCGTTTCCCACAGTTTAATATTCTTTCTTGTACGAAAAAGCTTTCATTTATTCTTTTCTCTTAGATGATTTTGACTGGAGTAATGAATATCCGAAATAATAAAAGAAAAAAAAACATTTCTTTTCTATCTGCACTTCTTCTGTTCCGTTGCAAGCTGTCTGTGCCATTTCAATAACTAAAACAAAATCTAATCTTCGTACATCTGCGAGCGACTTCCTTTCTCTTCATAAACATTTTTGTCCTCCAAATTATTTAATGGGTGCGTCTGTGCAATTTATCTAGTTTAGGATACAATATATGTGAATGTAAGCAGGTGGTTTTCATCGTCCGTTGAGAATTATCAGTTCTCACGAATTCCATCTATTAACCCTTTTGTGCCTGCTCCCATAATTCACAGGTTATCAATTGGCTGGATACTTAACAACGCGTTCTGTCTCTCTCTGCATAATTTTCGCCAATGTCGGCAAGTATACAAAGGGTTTTGGCAAAAAACGCAAGCCAAATCCATAACGGACTTTTGTACCGATTATAACGTCACTTGGATTTTGTCTGCCGTACTGGAATGATCAACTGTATCATGTAGTTCTAAAAAGTTGTGTATCGAAGGGTCACTCCCTAAGGATTGTGCTTTCTCTGCATACCTATTATACTTCTCTTAATAAACGTCAAGAAGTGCTTTTACTGGTGTCCCTCATTTTCTTCGAGCAACCTGTGTTATTTTATCTCACTCGGTGAACTATATCTATCCGAATACTATTGTCCATAAAAGGCAACCACTAGCAACGGCCATATCTGCACCCAAAAACTACTTCACACAACCAGCCTTAATTGAATGTGGCAAGTAGGTGCTTCAGAATCTACATTTTCAACGATAGTAAAGGAAGCCTTCCTGTAAATGAATGTTGAACCAAATTCAAAGTATGTTAACGAATTCTTTTTTATTCGCTATTTTAGTTTTTTATAGATTGGGAAAATCTTACAACAAAGCTGCCTTTTTGTTGTTTTCTGTAGAATTTCAGTAGATGTGTTGTTTATGTCGTATTCTTAAGTTAAGCTAATAGATATTTAAAGTTTCTTTTGTTTCTGTATCAAAGATATGCGCCATACTAACAAAAATCAAGAGACTTTGAAAATCAAAGTTATTATAATCTATTCAGATATTTTCCGAATATCGATTAAAATATGTATATATATATATTTAATTCGAAAGTAACTATTAATATAATTAGACTGAATACTATCGTAAATGCCCCTCAAAAAATTGATGAACATTAATAGAAAGGCAAGAAAGATTTGCAATTTTACTTTTCAGGTAAAATTAAAAATGATTTTTTTATATTTTGAATAGTTCAATTCGATTTTAAAAGAATTGGTGTGAATTAATCATTAAAAAAATTCTTCTGTGTATACCTTGCTTAGAATGTTAAAAACACTTTTAAAAATTCTTATGAGTAATAGAATGTAAAATTATCTATAATTATCTCCATTAATTGACGTTGATTGTAAGCACAATACATTTATTTGATTTTTGTTTAAGTTTTTCGTTTAGTCGGACAGTGTGAGGAATGGGACGGATGTTTTTTTTCCTTCATGTATCATTCTGAACATTTCATCAATCACTCACAAGATGAAGCAATGGTAGCCTAATTTTCAGTTCAAAAAACATTTGATCCGTGTTAGTTTACAATTGTAAGAAGGAAAAAATTATTTCAAGGATTTAAAGTAAATTTTCTTCTCATTCTTATTACGCTAGCAATATATTAATGGTTTGTTTATGTATAAATGCAATTATTTTCCTGTTAATGGAATATTATACTGGATATTAAACATAATTTAAATTAAACGTAAAAGCAGCATTTTTAGATGCGTTCGTAATTATGTAAATGCATAGCACTTATAGTTCTCGTTCAGTTCGTTCGTCTGTCTGTCTGTCTGTCCGTCCGTCTGTCTGTCCGCATATAACAGAGCAAAAACTATCCAACTAAACCGTTAAAAAATTAAAATATATAATTTTTGCATAATTTCGTCGATTCAATTGAAATTTTATTATAATCGGATGCATAGTTTAATTGCATAGGGGATAATTAAAAGTATTTCATCGCATTGCGATCAATAGGAAAAAAAATAATTTCAAGTACATTTTAGTGATGTCACACTCTTTCGAATATAATAGAATTGACATGAATATATGAAGTAGATACTAAAATATGCATTCTATATAGTCTATGATACAAAGGTTGTTTATTATTAATTTACATGGTTTCTCAAAAGTATTCCACTACTTTGTGGTTTACGGCAAAATATTGTTTGGGGCGTGTTTTAATTATATTAAATTATTTCATATTTTATCAAATTGATACACGTTGTTGTGGTTTAATACAAGCTACTTCCTATATAATAGAAACCAGATAGTATATACAGGAACACACAAAAAATTTCGACTATTATACTAGAACCGAAGTCCTGTAACATATAACAGCAAGATCTGAATATATTTAAATTTACATGCAGTACGAATGCACCTCATTTGCTGTGCTTCATGTACAATTTCCAACTTGTTGTTTTTAAAAGTAATTTATCACAAAACAAATAAGGGCGGAGAAATGGGACATGACAATAAAGAGAAGAATCGAACATTTCCAATTCATTTTTTTAAATAATATGAATATGAATAGCTAACATGCAAGTACGTTAGGGGATAATATATTAATTATAACATTAATAATATATTTATTAACTTTCAAAATGTAAATGAATTGAATTTATGAATTTTTAATGTCGTGTATGATTGACAAACTTCAATTTTCATTCCAGTCATGAAGCTGATCATGACTGGGCAGTGACTGGTCAGTCTTTGTTTGACAGCATATTTAACCGACACTGGATAATTTGTGTCTATAACTTCATTTAATTGCTGTCCCAATACCTTCTTGGTAGTGGGGGGGGGTATGGGACACATTTTAAAACTTACAATTTCTTTAATTTTAAAACAGTTTTTACATATGTATGTTTCCGAAATGTTTAGGTAAATTAAAAAGCGTTTTACCTAGCACTCTATAAATTGAATTTTTTGTTTTGTGTCAAACAGATTGGATTTTCTTACTTTTGTAAAATGTGTCCCACACCACCACACTCTCTCCTATTATTTTAGGATGCAACTAGAGAAATTATACATTTAATTAAAAATATCAGTTTTTGTATTGATATGTTATTTTAAAACTAGGATAAATATGTAGGTGATCCGCTTCTTAGTTTTTGGTTCTGTTAATAATAACCAATTGAAAGCTTTTATTTTTCTATATTTTTTCTTTGATTTTTCATAATTTAGGTTATTAATAAGAATCTTAATGAAATCTACTCAAAAACAGAAAATAACATTTATCAGTTCAACTATTTTGCATTAAATTTTTTCTAAGCAAGCTTAAGCTGATTTTATAAAACTTATTTATATTATTTTTGTTTTCTTGCAAAAATTAATAAATTGCAGTTTTGTCTTATAATATTAATAGAAATTTTTTAATTTTATATACTAAAGGTCATTTACGAAATTTCATTAGTTATATATTGGAATTTGAAATTCGCAACAATAATGACTGCAATGGATATTTAGTAAACAAAAACATTACCTACAAATAAAGATATTGGCTTAAGCATGACTTAGTTATGAAATAAAGTAGTATATTAACGCCTTTTTTATTTATTATTATTATTATATGTACAGTAGCCTCCCACCTAACCGGCCTAATTGAGACTGAGATTTAGCTGATTGAGCAAAAAGCCTGATAACTCACCCCCCCCCCCCGAAAAAAGGGAATAATTTTGAAATAACCAATATCCAATTTAACAAGTTTAAAACAATTTAAACGGTTCCTTCAAAAATAGGGGCTATACATGTATAATGTTATCAGTTGGGGGGCGAGAGTGGGGGATCTAGTATTTGATATCGTTTCATATGTCTAGAGAGCGGGGGTATTTTTGATATCGTTATCATTTTTAGTGCACTCAAATTTTGCATTTTAGGGTTGTTTTTTTTTCATCTAAATAGTTTGTTATTTACACGGATCTTCATTTCTTTCTCCGTTTTATGACACCAGACATTTGGAATACATTTTATTATTATTATTTTTTTTTTATATTTTCCCAGCTGTTGAGAACTGGTTAAACGGATACTGGTTATGAGAGAAGCTACTGTATATTCATGCATATAAAGCATTTCAGCTATGCTTGAAAAAGTGGTAGCATATAAACATTTTCAATAAAAAAAGAGGGGCATCTTTACAACATAACTGTTTGACCTGTTTAATTTTCAAAAGATAAAGAAGATGCTGAAACTATCGCTAGTATTTGTGTATATATTTATGTCGTAGGAGAATTGAGATATCCTGTTCCTTGCAAAGAGCCCGACTAATTAGAGAAGTATTTTTGTTTTTCCAATCAGCTGGTTATTTTTCAGGTTTATTGTAAAGAGACTAAGTAGGTTTTAGGCTATTTAGAAAATAATAATTTCTTTCTCAATCAGCCTGAAATTTTTAGGCTTATTGCATATGAACCTATAAAGAATTAAGCTATTTTGAACTTATCCATTTAACATTTTTTTTTTCAATATTAAGGAAATTGTTTTTTGATTTCGTTTTTCTGTCAGTCTATGCCTTAATTATCGTTGATATACTTGGATTATAAGGATTATTTATAAGGTTTTTAGTGTTGTGTTGGTATCGATTTCAAAATCTATAAATCAGGGCAAAATTTGATCACTGACAATTTTTGTTGAATATTGTGTTTTCAAAACATAAAATTTGTTTTATAATTAAGATTTTAATTTATGTAAATACGATATTATGAATATATATTGAAATTTAATTTTGTGTGAATTATTCATATTATGATTATAAATCAGCTTGATGATCACCTAGCGTGTCAATGATTTTAATCAAATGGGTTAAGTCAGTGATTAAACCGTGAATATAAATCAAGTGATTTTCTTTAAATCATCCATTAAAATCTTTAATTTTGTAAATTTTCAAAATTACATAAAATTGTTGAAATAATAATTCAGAAAACTTCTATAGCTATTTTCTCTTTAAAATAAACAAAACAAAACAAAACAAAACAAAAAAAGAGCTTTAAATAACTTTTCTTAATCTAATACTTGCAAATCATTAAGTACAGTAAGTTTAAAAATCAAGCTTATATCTTGCATAAAAAACTTTTTATTTTAAAATAATATTTAAATCTTATATAATTTTCAATGACATAATTTCCTTCATCTAATCAAATTATTCACTTTTTTATGTAAAAAAAGCACACCAAATAAATTAGTCGTCTTGAAGTAAAATAATAAGTAGTCAATACGATATTTTCTCATTTTACTTTATCAATAATAAATTTATGAAATTGGAATTAAAAAAAGAGTGAATGTCTGACAACAGCTAAAAACGTTTTTATAAAAAAAAGTAAGAGAAAAAGAATTGATCGTTACAAAAATACTTGCATAGAAACAGCTTATAAAATTTTAAATAAAGGTTTTTATTTTTATTTTTTTTTATAATTTTTGAGCTTATATAAATGAAATAAATAAAAAAGGAACGGGTTTTTAAATAATACCGAATGTTAATGCTGGCATTCAATATTTTGAGAGTTCCAAATATAACTGGCTACTTTTACGTTTATTATGTAAAGGTATAACTAATTTTCATATTTCTTTTAGTTATTATAATCCTTTTTTACACATTATTATCACGAAACTCCTTTGTTTTCCAGGAACTGATCAGCTGACTGCTGATACTTTTATGTTGATAATTGACAAAACGGTCATAAATTCACAGTTATCAAGAACCGGGGCTTTAACTAATTTCTTTGCAGTGTTTTTCATATTTAACATCAGATATCCCGATGAGTTAAAATTAACTTTGGAATTCATGCAAAGGTAAGTATTTACCAAGTCCTGTCTGGCCAATTATTATCATAATAATAATGCAATCAAAAATTTCACAATGTTATATATATATATATATTACATACTAGAATATTTCTGCATTAATCGTGAAAAAACACTTGAAGAACAGAGTTGCCACTAATCATAAAAAAGCCATTCTAGCGGGTTTTATTATTTTTTACCGATTTTTATGGACAAAATTGACCATTTTGACCATTGGTGTTTTTTCTTAATTTATTTTCATGTTTAATTGAATGAATTTAATAATAGCCAATTTCTCAAAAATCAAGACAGTAATGCTAGAATTGAGTTTCTAGTGATTTAAGGTCAGAATTGCAAACATATCAGCTGAATTTCATAAGGGTCACAACAATTGCTTTATTCGGTCTACACTGACCTTCTCCCCTCCCCAATTGTTTAAAGGATTAGTAGTGCTTTATAAAAGTAAGAAAGACAATGATTACTCAGTTGCAAGTTTTATTATTTAACTAATTTTAATAGCTATTAATATACAAAAGTTTTATTTTATTTCTTATAAAATTTAAAATCATACATAGTCGTATAGTAAAAACATCATTTCTTACTATTAAAAACAATATTATCCGGGTTCCTTCACAATTTTGATGAAAAACTTACCTGGCATTTCTAGGTTTATCATGACCTTTTCCCAAAAATATGCCTGACTTTTCAAAATAAAAATTTGGCTTCTATATTGTTGCAAAACACGTCGTAAGGACATTTTTAATCTAAATGACCACTAAAAATGTACAAGACTGCATTAATTCCAGACAATTAATTATTTTACATTGTTTGCTATTGTTACATAGTTTACATAAATTTTATATAAAAAATTTATATTGGATGAATAATCAGTTCAAAATTTCTTCCCTTACAGTGATAATCAGGTATTTGATGGATATTCGTACATAAAAATTTCTATGACCACTTCAAATATTTAAACATTCTTAGGCTTTTTTGTTTAAATTTTGTGTTTCTTAACTTTTCCTTTTTTTCCAGGTTTTTCTTGGCCCGTAAGAACACCGTAATTATGAATAAAATATGCATGAATATGATATGCATAGCAACAAGCTTTTTAAATTTATATTTTGATGTGCTTACACTTTTCGTTGTTCAATTAAATATAATCCATAAAATGTATAAGATGTGTAAAGTTATGTGTTATAGAATTTTAAAATACCGTAGTTTGGAATATAAATTTAGTGACTCACGTGAATTCGAACTCGTCGGGACCACAAGAAATGTTCGAATTATCCGAAGTTCAAATTATAGAAAATATGAAATAAAAACATGCTTAATATGGTACTGTTACAAGAAATTAATGCTATAGTTTTTTAAAAATATATTTCGTCTGTTATCATTAGAATATGACTTAATAATAAATTAGAATGTATAAATACATAAACTAATTAAAGGGTTTGAAACAAGCACAGTGAAAGTAAACTTTGAGGTGTCATTCATGGACAGACGGGGCTCTAAGAAAGTAGATATCAAATGCATTGGATAATATGTATACTGGTTCGGAACGATTTTCACAAAAATCAAAGAAAGAAATTTATTCCAATGATCAGAAATCCTTGTGAGAGAAAAGTAAAATAAAATATCGGAATTATCGTTAGTTCGAATTAAACGAAGTCAAGAGAAAAGGAATTCTAATAATAAATGAAAGTTTTTAACGTTATTCTACCACTGAAAACTTTGGGACTTCATGTTTAGTTCAAGATACAAATTATTCGATTTCGAATTAATGAGAGTCGACTGTATATTCTTTTCAATATTATTGTTTTGCTAGACATAATGCCTCGAGAGTTGCCTTTCGACAGTTATAAAGACTTATTTATTTGACAAAATGTAATAGAAATTTATAATTTTTTATTAGAAAATATTTGTGAGTGTATTTAAAGTTAATTGATTTAGGTTTAGTTCGATTCAACCGCATTAATTAGTAAACCAAGTTTTAAAAAAAATGCGGCTTTTTGTAAGTAGTTAAAACAGACAAACAAAAAAAGGTCTTTTTTATGTTTAAAAAACCGGCAACCTTATAAAATGACACAAAATAATTTACTAATTAGAACGAAACATTGATTTGTAAGTTATATTTTTATTTTTTGCTAATATGAAGAGACCTTTATAAACACATTTATACTAAGTAAATTTAATAGATTTTTTCGAAGCATGTCAAAAATTTTTTCGAAAAAGTTTTAGAAATTTAGTTTTATTTCTTTTAACAAATTCTTAATTTCAAAATGAAAATGTGTTTTTTGAGTTCATGTTTCTTAAATACAGTTTTTAAAAAATATATAATTTCATCTTTCCTGATGACAAATAGATTTGTTTTAAGTATAAGGCTGTTAATAAGGTTTTTAAAGACTGATAATATTTTTTTATTGAGTATTTTTTTGTACACTTTATTGAGTATTTTTATATTCATTTTTTAGATGTATTTTTGGAATAAATCCTCATAGTGGATCAAAAGTACAGAGAAAGAAAGGTGGAAAATATATGTCTACCCATCCTAAACTTGTGGC
This sequence comes from Maratus speculifer, assembly GCA_964019185.1. Classification (NCBI taxonomy): domain Eukaryota; kingdom Metazoa; phylum Arthropoda; class Arachnida; order Araneae; family Salticidae; genus Maratus; species Maratus speculifer. The sequence continues at coordinate 8,982,263 of OZ025297.1, read as the reverse complement.
ATTCTCTCAAAGATTTCAAGAAATCTTATTCTTCACTGATGATCGTGTTTCATAACTGTTTTCTGTATAACATTTTTATTTTAGTAAATTTCTGTTTCATACATTTTTATTTTATGTATTAAAGCATGCATTGTAACATAAAACTTAATTGCAATTAGCACAACAACATGAAAAATGTTTAAAAGTGCCTATTCTCTAAAAGAGCTTAAAAAGTGCCTCAAAACTTCTTAAGTTTTTATGTGGGTTTGTAAGAATGTTATATATTCTTCCTTGGAAATATACGCACTTTTTAGTGCTTATTTAACATTGATTTATAGGTTAGGACAATCTATATAAAGACATTTTAATTTTCTGAGCTTTAAAGAGTAAGCAGCAACATAAACTTAAGAAGCAAGCTCTTATGTATGTGACTTTTCAGTTTGATCATCTAATTATTTTCATAGCATGCTGGAAGAACCTGTAGAAATTATCAGATTTATCTAGCCATGATATAAAATATTTTTTGTTGTAATACAGTTTTTCTGGGTATTTCAAATTAATCTTTTATAGTCATGCTACTAAGAATTATTAGAACAAATTATACTTCCTTTATGAGTAATCTTATGTAACGCACCTGCAAGATAATTTTTATAGAAGTAAATTGTTGAAGAGGTGGTAGAGAGAGTGGCTAATTGCATTCTGTAGTCCTTCACTTTTTAAATTTAATTTCTTTTTTTTGAAAAAAAAAGTTAACATATTTGTAACCACAGATTTTACTTAACATCAGCTGATTTTATATAATCAATGTGCTATTTTCAGTTAAATTTCTAATAAGAATTTGATGCAAAAAAATCATTGGTAAATTTATAATATTGTTATTTCCGATATGAGTTTGGTTCGTAGCGTTTATTAATTTATTTTTTGTTTTACATGATTATAAAGTTCTTATCAGACGTTTACTTTGTAATAAAAAATCTCACTATTCTCTGTTTTTATCTTGTATTTGTGCAATACTGTGTTTTCTTAAAATTTTTGCTTCAACATTTTGATTTTGTTTATTAGTGAAAATTTTTTGTAATTTAATTTCGAAAATACAGTTTCATTAGGACCAAGATTAGGCCAAATTTATGAGAAATGATTACAACTGCTTGCAAAATATTTAATGGCACTTTTAGTCACAATTTAATTCATAATGAAGAAATAATTAAGGGAGAGAAAGGGAAAAAATAATTTACTTTAATTGAAGTTTATGTTAAAAAACTTCAAAAAACAGTGCAGTCATTTTTCCTTTAATTTCTGAAAAATCATAGTGTGTTCTTTTTACTTTTATATTATTTTGCACCTAGAGTTCCTTATATTAAATACAGATTATGAATATCTGTTTCAGTAAAACGTATTTGTTTCTAAATCAGCTTTTAACTGTAACCAAATTTATGATTTTTCAAATAATTTTCAAAGCATTTTTTTTCTCTTCCTTAATCTTTGAGCTCCTCAGTATTTGACTTCCTCAATTTTGCTGGCTTTATTAAAAGAGAGAAATTACAACTTTGGCGGTAGATTTAGGAATTCCGGATTTTTGAGATTATTTCGCAGTATGTTACTGTTAAAAACAAAACTCTTGCTAATGTGCTTTTTTTTTCCTCAAAGATTCTTTTCAAAACTAAAATTGTACGCAATGTCTTTAAATGTAAAACTAAAATTACCCGTTCTCTACCACTTCATTTACATTAATTTTAATTTTATTAAATTTATATATATAATTATGTGCTTATTTTATTTATCAGCATTATTGTTTTTACCATTGCATTCCATAGAGTTTCATTTTGAATATTTGAATATGATAATATTGATTGTAACAATTTGCAGGTTGTATTTGGTTTGTGCTTTACATTTGTATGTTAACATTCAATTTGCTGCCTTTTTTAAACTTATATTACTGTACATGAAGGTTTATACAAAAATTAGCGATTTTTATGTTAATGACATAAGAAATAAATAATCATGTCAGAAATTTCTGATTTTTTGCAGCAATATATTAAGTAGCTGCTTAATAGAGAAAAAATAGACGTCACACCTAATATTAATATATATATATATATATATATATATTCCATCGATTTTGTATGGGAGAAATGAGCGATAAAATGGGAGAATGATAAATTTAACATTATTAGTTCAAGACACTTTTAATCATAGAGAAGATGTTTAAGACACTATATACTTTTAAGTTATCTCTTTAAGAAAAATTAATTGCATATTGATATATTATTAATGTGTACATTAACTTTACAAATTTGAATGAGAGAATGGGGATACCTGAATATTTTCATGTATTAAACATTTATGCTTATTAAAGTCTTCATTATATACTGCAGAATATCTCAAGATAACTTAGAAATATTTTACAATTAGGTTTAAACAAGTACTGAATACATATGTAGTATTTCTACTTGTTAATTATTTACATCTAGCTGAAACATCCTGAATTAATAATGAGTGAGAGAATGAGTGCTTTGAAATATTTTTGAATTGAATGACAAACTTTTTTGAGAAAAAAGAATGGAATGGGACTGAAAAAAAGTTGATTGAAACATATAAATAGTACTTCATGTGTTCATTTTAAAAGACAGAAGTTAAAGACAATGAATGTAAAAGTATATTAGTAAGAAAAAATAATTTTTGTATTTAAAAGTGTAATAGTTACATGTCAGGCTGTAAACTCAGATATATAAAATTTTAAAATAAATGTCTTTTTTAATTAATTTTTCAAAATAATGGGCTAATGTGAATAAACAATGTCTATATATTAAAGAAATAATTTGTAAACTTTTTTGTTAAAAACATTAAAATAGCTAACAGTTCATGTTCACTAATTTCCAAAGAATCACTCATATATTATATGGAATTTAATTTTAAAACTGCAGCACTTATTGTTTTTGATGTAATTTTTGTATATATTTTGTGTAGAATTAATCACAAATATTTTGTATCATTGCTCTTATTCTGAAATTTCATGCGATATGCATGAATGTCAAACAAGGTTGAATATGTTTTTATTTGTTGAAGGTAATAAAGCTAAAATTAGAGTTTGAATCTGCATTCCTTTATAGTCAGTAATTGTGCATTGCAAAAGTTTTTTTTGTGCATTAGTCTTAAATAATATATATATATATATATATATATATATATATATATATATAATATGCAAGGATATTAAACAAGGTTGGATTAATTTTATTTCAGTTAATTTGAAGTCAATAACTGTATAAAAGTTCTATTTTCTTCAAATTTGTTTCCCTTTTTTATTTTGAATACGAAAAAACTTCATGTGACATACATGTATTTTAAAATAAAACTAGAGATAATTTAAATTTGCATTAGTTTTTTCGCCATAGATGCTCCGCTATGCTATTTTCGTTTTGATTATTTATGACATTGATATAGTTTGTGTATTCAGTTGAAAACTTGTATCACGTGATGTAAAATTATATTTCCAATTGTGCATTTTTATGTTTTTTTTTATTGTTACATAGATTGTAGCAACATAGTTAGAATTATAGTTTCTAATTGCATTAGTTTGTTTTTGTATCCTCATGTTATCAATTTTTTCCACTTTAAAAGTTCTTTATCTTTTGTTTTTGATTATAAAATAATTTTATATAACACAAAACCATTGTAAAATATGTATACACATATATTGAATTTGTATCTTTTATTTGTTTAAGATTTTTATTGGTGTAATAAAAAAATTTAAACTTACTAGTGTGCATTGATGAATTTTATCACTATTCTCAAAATCAACTTTTTAATACATTCTTGAATAATTTTGAAATAAAAAGAAGAAATAAGAAATAAGATGAAGTAAGAATCAAACAACAGAAATTCAAAAAATATTATAGATAATAGAAAATACCATTTGGAAATCGTTGCTTTTCAAAAGTTGTATTTATTTATTCGATAAATATTATGAACACTATTTTCAGCATACATACTGTTTGCATTAGTTTTTGCTTTTTTTAATTTAACAAGGCATTTTCTCTCTTATGTAAAATTACTAATTTGAAATCTTTATGCATGTTTCATATTTTTTTATTGCTCTTTTAGTATTAAATTCATATAATATGCAGGCATTGAAATATAAAGTTAAACATAAGAATGCTTTAATATTTATTTCTTTAATTTAATCATGTAATTTTGTACGATGTAATTGCTAATGGATTATGTAAGACTGGAGATACATTTTTTGCAGTGTAATTTTGAGAAAAACAGTTTATGATTTAATGCACGTATGTGAATGTTATTTTATCATTGAGTAACTGAAAGTATTGCATATTATACTGCGATTCTTTGATTATTAAAGCTGCTTCTATTATGAAAACAGCATTATTTTTTTAATCTCCAAAATATAAACGGTTTCTAAGTATAATAATAATTTTGAAGCAAACTAAAATTTCGCTGCATACAAAAACAAAATTTGTTCTTATGCTGTAAGTGGAATTCAATGTCAATCTTATTTGGAAAATAATTATGTAATATTTTTACAACATAAATCCCTTTAAACGTATGAAATCATATTTATATCAAAACATATAGATGGATGCGATAAATTCATGTGGGAGATGTATAACAAAATTTTAATCTGAATTTCCAGTACAAAGAAATTTACTTTAGGTATCCTGTCATAAATAGACAAACTCATAAATATATTACTGTTAGTTGCGAAATTATTGATCACAGCGGAGTAATATCGTTTTTAGCTCTTTTTTTTCTTATTGCTAGATACTAAAATAAAATCTTTTGTTATAACACATGTTTGTTTATTAATTTTAGTCTTCAAATTGCATAGGTGCGACATACTCTATATCCTTATCTTTTATATCCTTTTTATACTGCTACTTTAAAATAACAATTTTCGCTGTACTTTCAAACATAGAATACCACAACAATAACAGTTTTAAAATAGTGATATAAGATAAGTATAAAAAATTGTAGAAGTTGGCAGATAAATAAATGTGCATTTCATTACTTTTAATAGCATTTTAGACCACAAAACATTTTTTTAATATTTTTTTTACTTCATCAACTACACAGTATAACAAATAAACATCTATCGAAACAAATACAGAAAATTTATAAAAAAAAAGGATTTTAGTATACACTTTAGAAATGTTAGAGTGTAATTGAATTTTATTACAAAATATTTTCCATTATGAGTAGATGTATCTTTATGCAAATCGGTAACCTCCAAGTGGATTTTTAAAATTTTGTAAAAATATTTAAATGTATCCACACATACATCGAATAATATTTTTCCACATAGTAAGTTTTATAAAGGTAAGACTTTGTGCTCTTCCTGTATATTCACTGATTCTGATTACAGAATTATCCATAAGAATTTCCCACATTTGACAGGATAATATAAAACAAAAAAGGTTAGGGATAGAAACTTGCTTGTTTTAAAATATACAATAGGTATGACAAGAATCTAAAATGATTATGTTTTAGATATGGTGTTTGGTAAGTTTTGGTCATTGTAAGCAATATACATTTCAAGACAACATATGAAATCTCTTATCACCTGACATATATCTTGCCAAAGCTACGCCCTCTGCTTGAATTGCTCTTGAGACATACGATCTACACTCTTTCTGACACCAAGTGTGTAAGTAATTCGTGTGAAAGTAGCAGCTATTCCACAAGAGATACATCAGTGGGGACAGATTTCATACATCTTCTTGAATTGTGTATTATTCCCAATGGAGAATACTTACCAGATATAATTTGAAAGAGATAGTCTTTTTAAACGTTTGTCATAATTATTGCATATTTTTGAACAAACAAGGTTCTCTCTGCAATCCTTTTTGGTTTTTATCCTGTCAAATGTGGGAGATTTTTGGGCCATCCTGTATTTTTACGGTATATATATCATATATTTAATTTACGGTATATATACTAATTACAAATACATTTACGGTACATATAACATACATTTAATTTACGGTATATATGCCATATACTTAATTAACGGTACATATACCGTATGTTTAATTTACAGTACATATACCATTTATTTAATTTACGGTATATATACTGTATATTTAATATACTTTTTATATGCTGTATAAATATTTTTACGGTACATATACCTTAAATTTAATTTACGGTATTTATGCTGTAAATTTAATGTACGGTATATATGCTGTAAGAATATTTTTTTACGGTACATATACATTAAATATTTTACGGTACATATACCGTCCAGTTAAATTACGGTACATATACTTTAAATATTTTACGGTACATATACCAGAAAATATTTAAATTTATGTTCAGTTAAATTACGGTACATGTACTTTAAGTATTTTACGGTATATATACCGTCCAGTTAAATTACGGTAAAAGGAAGTGGCACAAAGTTGACGGTACAACCACCGTGTTTCGAGACCAAAATTTTTTACTGTGTGTCTTCAATTTTTTTAGTCAACCTACAACTAACACTTTTTGTATATGGTTTGTTTATTCTACGTTTGTTTCCAGGGCAAGAGACGGAAAAGTTTAATATTACTTTTACCATCAGAAAATCCTCAACAAACCCATAATATGATATGAGCAGAAAGTTTAAACTTTTGGAGACGAGCGAGCGTTATATATGCAACTTAAGGAGTGCTCAGAATACTGCAGTTTATTCACGAGCTATTTTTATTATAAAGTTTACCTTATTTAAGATTCGCATTTTCGCAAATCAATTACGGGAAATTTTCTGTTTTGAAAAACTGTTAGTAAAAAAATTAAAATTTAAGCAAAGTGGCCTCGTTCGGAACAGATTAAAAACTTTAACAGTCAACCAATTTTACAGTGCACTTTTGGTTATTTTCTGCATTACATATCAGAATAAATGCATTTGAAAATAATAGTAACGTTATTCCATAAATAATTATTATGTAAAATTTTGTTATCTTACAGCACGCATGAGTTTTTTTCCATTAACTGAAAAACTTTATATTTACAAAAATAAAAATTTTATTTAAAATCAGAGTTATTAAAAATCATGATTTTTTTTAATTAAAAAAATCGGATTTTTTTATTTGAATTGGATTTGTTTTTATTGTTTTAAATATTATTATAATATCATATTGTTTCAGCATTGTGCATGCATTTTTTTCTGTATAGATTTATATATTTCATGGATAATATATAGATAATTTCCTTTTAATTTCTAGATATAAACTCAAAATAATTCAAATTTAAAAATTTGTTAAAAAATGGATCATTTAAAATTTAAAACATATTCTAATATTAAATTGTTAAACATATACCTATCTGTCTTGTTCTGTTTAAGTTATTAAAATTTTACTTTATGTATTACTCCAAATAACACATGCAAATATATAATAATATAATAAACGCAATAAAGAATGCTAAATGTACTATATGCATTTATATTTATATGCATCATGCAAGAAAAACTGATATAATTTTTTTTTTAATTTATGACAAAATATTTAATATAAACAATTTAGCATTGGTGAATATTTGTAAAAAGATAACATAAATCATGAATATAACATCATAGTTTAATATTAGATTACAAAAAATACAATATTTTACAAAATTTTGTTTTTTATTTTTTAATTACTATTTATATACATATTTAGTTATTCATGCATTTAAGATTTTATATAGGAACAGGAACACTAATTTTGCAGCTTTATTATTTCCTAAATTATTTCTAAGCAGAGCCCGATCAAGCTAAAGTTGGGCCCAGGGCCTATTTAAAAGTTGGGCTCCCCTTCTCTCCTCATTCCTGGTGACATTTTCAGAAAAAAGTAGGTTTATTTGATGACTTTACAAAGTTGTTTGGTTGAAAAGTTTAAGTTTACAAAAAAATTTAATTTACAAGAATAATCATGAAAATGAATTACCGTCCACTTTCTCAAATAAGCATTTGTATAATTCACAAGCATCTATGATCCGCAGTTTATGTTGCAGAATAAATAAGGACGTCTTTTTCTAAACTTGCCTTATCCAAAATCATAAATATCGTGTTTTCTCTAATAAACCAGTAATCATTTTAAACTATAATTCCGACATTGTAAAATTATCGTTCCTAAATTGAATACAATAGACACCGTGTGCAGTTTTTGGCATTTTCGCCAAATTTGATCTTCTGGATATGGCAAGTTTTCAAAATTATAGGTACCCTCAAAATGAAAAAGACTTTTACAGAAAAGTGCCTAGGTTAAAAGCTTCTGAAATTTTTATTGAGTCATTCACAATATTTAAATTTTACGTTTCATATTTTTTAAAACAATATTATTTAAAAAGTGGCTGATTAAGAAAAAAATTAAGCCACATAATTTGTGGGCCCCTGAAATTGGTGGGCCAAGAACCAAGGCCCCGAAGGCTCGTGCATTAATCAGGCCCTGTTTCTAAGTTTAGACTAGGCTAAATCATGTGTTGAAAAAATCCGTTACATGGAGTAAGAAGTAACTGCTGCTATAAACAGCTGATGTATCGCTTTCTTTACAGTCCCCTTGCCGTCTGATACATAAATATCTGAGACAAAATGGTTGGTTGTGCTTATGATGGTCAATTATCAACACAAGGGATGTAGGATCTAGGGAGGAAGTGCCATCCGTGGGGGAGGGTTTTTCTAAGGAAACCTAACCCGTATTTACGCAGGGAAATCCAAGTTTCCAAGAAAACCATGGAAAACTCTGAATGATTAGGTAGACAGGCCCAATTGTGTTCGAACTTCTGAGTAAAAATATTTTCCACCATTCTAATGAAGAAATCTTCGTTACAATGTTTTCTTTAAATAAAAATTCCAAAAGGATTGCACTTTCCTTGAAACATGGAAAGAAATACTTTAAAAAGTGTTTCTGAATAACTTGTCCATAGACATTTTTTACGCTACATATAGTATAGTTTGCTTTAGAGAGGTAGTAAATAGTATTCTTGTCCCAAATATTCTAATGATTCACAAAGCAATCCCCAAATTTTAGGTAATCACATTTTTAAAAGCGTGAAGCTATTAGTTGACAGTGTTATCCCTCCCCCCCTTCCCCTTGCCATTGACAATTTCAGTAAACAATATTGCTTAACTGACAAGGAATGACTATGGAATCAATTGCAGAAATTAAACTATTTTCAGTGATAGAGGGAACATGAAAATAAAATTCATTCTATGTAAACAAACAGTCCAAATATTTATTATGTCATAATTACTTCATGTATCCATCACATTATATGATTAATACATAAATATCAGGGATATTGTAATTTGCAAGTAAGCTTTAAATAAACTTGTAATTTATGTATAATTTACTTTAGAAGAAGTAACTCTCCACTGAAAATACCGCTGCATTAAATAGATTTAGTTTCTGAATATTAATTTCAAAAAATGGAAAAAATCATCGAGGTTAAAAAAAATTGTGATCATTTATCAGTAGTTTTGGGAAACATACTACCAGCAGATAATATTTTTAATGCAGTGTTGCATTTACTTATATAATAAAATACAATATTCAGTTTATAAAAGCTTCATTTAATGTTACTAAAATGTAATTTTTAATCTAAAAGGAATGATTTTAACTTTTATTTTAACATGAATGATTAATTTGATCCGTATTCAGCTTGTAAATATCAATGTTCAAAAAACTGATTTAAATCATGGATTTTTTTTTAAATCATCTGATTTAAATCAAACAGCTCAAACAACTGCTGAAATTTATGCATGACAGCATTTTAATGGAACGACAAAGCTTTTTATCCATTGTCAAGTAAGTGTGAGTTTGGAATAAATCTATTTCTTTCTAAAAAATTCGAAAAAAGCCACACTTTTCAAAGGTTTCAGCAAAGAAATAATGCTCCATGTATGATTTAAGAAAATGACTTACTTTTTTACTCTTGGAATGAAAAAATTGTAACTTAAAAATAAAAGAATGTATTTTATTTTATTTATTTATTTATTTATTGAAATTCTACAGTTAGTATTCGATTATTTGTGATAGAGAAAACTTGTGATTTAAACGGTCATAATTTGATTATAGAACTAAAAAAAAGAGGTGTTTTGATACGTTTGAATTTTACTCATTTGGATGTTTTAAATTAAAATTTAAGTCTTGAGGTTTTATTTATAGTTCAAATATCTTTTAAAATAACATATTTTCTGTTCAAATTAAATTTCTATCTTCTGTTTAATGTATCTTAACTTATTAAAAAATATCAGTGCGTATTGATTTTGTAAAAAAAGTATGTGATTTTAAAAATAATAATAAAAGTGAAAAAATATAAATAAAAGTGATTTTGTAAAAGTTTTTGCAATTCCGCATTTCATCTAATGTAAAAAAATCCATGTTTATCTCATAAAAATCATTAAAAATGCAATACTTTTTTCACAAAATAATATATTATATTAAAAGACGGAAATGTTTTCATAAACATAAAGACTTACGAGTACCACATCATTTAAAAGGGATGAATGTTTAAACTTTTGAAAAACGGTTTAAACAAAGCTTAGTGAAATCCACGTTTACGATAATTAGTTTTAATAATATGTGTTAATATGAAATGTAATTTTAATATTCCTGAACAAAGGAATTCTTTTTTGCGGTGATTTCATTACTTTCATTGTAACTCTAAAATTATTCATCTAGTCAACATATGTTTCAAAACATTGATAGGCTATGCACTGTCATGGATTTAGAAATAAAAAAATTTATAAAAAAAAACTTACCTTTTTTAATAATTATTTTGAAACTTGAATGAGGATATCGCAATATATTTTATTTTTGTGTAACTAATATCTTTCAGGGAAACCAATTAAAAATTTAAAGAATTGTTTCCATTGTGCAAAGTGTATTTATCCCATTACTTTTTAAGTATTTTTTATCTATGTGTTTTAATAGTGCCTTATATTTATAAAATATCTGTAAATAAACATGAAAATTTGAGAGGGCAAATTCTGTCAATATTTTGAATGTTTTAATTGCCAAATGTTGAATGTAAAGCAGTGTCAAAATGTATGTAGAATATAGTAAATGATAAGTAATCTAATGAAAATAATTTTTTTAATTATATTATTTTTTCTGTCTATATTACTATATGTACACACACACAGACACACACACACATGTATATATATTTTTTTACTACTTCTTTTCTAATAAATATAGTCCGTTGGGACATGATATATTATCTAGATTATTTTGAGAGATAAATATTTTATGCACAAAACATTATTCCATGACGCTTACTTATACAGAGATATGTTGAAAGTTTTATTAATCAGGCCTACAACAATCTGACAATTCCTTGCAAGAGTGACCTTGCGCCATTTAGCAGCGCCATGATGTCAGCTAAGATAGTTTTTCTTTTTCGTTTGCGTAAAATCTTCAGTGGTATCTCATATAGTAATTTCTACTAAGGTACCCTGGGGTAATAACGCCAGACGGGGTATTAACGCCAAGTGCTAATATTTTGCATAATTATGAAATAATCTGGTAAATGACACCCATGTGTTCTGCGCAAAAGGGTTTTGATTCATATAAATCGCAAAATACAGGTTCAAGTTAATTTGTTTAATTTTTAGGTCTTATTGTTTTTACAAGCAGCTAAAATTAACGCTTGATCTAAAATTTGCGAGATACGTTTTGTGATGTGAAGACTTTTTTTTTATCCGAAAATACTTTGTTAATTACATAAATTTGTAGTACATTTCATGGCCTTTCAAAATGTTGTTCAAGATTTTGGATATCTTCTCGAGATAATTTGTAATTTAAACTGTACAGCGCAATAAGTATAACGGGGTAATAACGCCAATCCTTGCAATTTCTACCCCGGTTGATTCCCTACAGTGGCAGAGCTACATCCTAAATACTGATTCAAATAAACACAGTTAAAACTGTGCAATGTTTCTAATAATTCTCTTTAAACGCTCCTTTTTAAGCAAAAAGAAGCTCACGGTCTGATATTCTTTTGCCTCATCCCCCCTTCCTCCCCACACCACACCTTTATTTTTCTTACACTTTCACGAAAAAATGAACATTTTCAATAGCTTAGGATGCAATTTGTCAATTTCTAGAGCTGAGAGTTTGTATTTTTAGAATTGGGCAATCTACATGCTATTAATCCAACTTATTTCATTGTTTTGTTTGCATGGCGTTATTACCCATATAGGTGGGTAATAACGCCAAATAGCATTGGTCAAGAAATCACGCCATTACATTTTATGTATTCATATCTGTTAAATTATTTTTTCATATAGATAGTCAATGAGTTGCTGTATCAAATCATATATTTGTTTGAAAAATACAAACTAAAACTGAGCCGTGAAAATTGCTAGAACCTTAACGTGGCGTTATTACCCCAGGGTACCTTATATTCTTGACTCCACCCAGCTAAAAATGAACTGCAGTTTTTTTGTAGAAGTGAAGTGTTTTTGAGGTTTTTCTAAAATTTCTCTAGTCTTTCTGTAGTGCAATATCAACTATAAAATCACTTCAGTTATTTTGTAGTTAATTAAAGGTGATTTTGCAGTAATTTATTTTAAACATTCTGTGAGCTATTAACTTTGAAAACACTGTGGTTTTTATAAAGTCATTTTATAATCAAAAATTAAAAAATATAGAAGACTTTATAACCGTAGAATCACTGCAGTGAATTTGAAGTTATTATCCAACCATTAATTTAGAAGTAGATTTCCGATGCATCTCTCGTATAACTGTTAGTTATTGTCCGGTAAATTGACAGAATTTAATCGGAGAAAAATAATTCCAAATATGCTTCAATATCGAACTAGGGATTTCTTATCCCATCGAACCACTTCCGTAGTAAAAATTTATTAGTTCCTAATTTGTTTTGTTACTTGGAAATTACAAGTTTTAATACATTAAAATCCATTTTTTTTTTTAAATTCAGACATGGGCGTCCCTATCTATGCTTCCTTCCCCCTAACTTAAAATTCTTAGTTCCTTTATTATTTTAAGCTAAGAGAAAAAAAAAATTAATTTCACTAAATTACATTTCGAAATCCAGTGAGGGGTAGCGACTACCTGTGCCCCCTGCATACAACGGAAATTTCTTAGTTCCTTTATTTTAAGTTACTCTAAAGGAATAAATTTTGCGAGGTTTATCAAAATCAGAGAAAAAATATATTAAGTTTCAAAAGTTATGAGGGACAATGGGCCTTTCACTCACCAGCCCCTTAATGCGAAATTTCTTCTTACTTTTTATTGTAAATTTCTTGAAAATTATACATTTTACTATGCTTTTGAAAATATCAGAAAAGAAAAATTTTGTTAATGTATGTATATATATATATATTTTAATTTAGGAAGGGGCAAATACTTTCCTCTACCTTCCTCCCCCTAACAGAAAATTCTTAGTTCTTAATATTTTAAGCTAAAGAAAAAGATTGAATTTTAGTATTTTTTCAAAAATCGGAGAAAAAAATTAGTTAAATTTCAAAATCGAGTGAGGGAAAATGGCTCATATATTCCCCCACCCCTCACGAAAAATTCTTCATTTCTTTATTTAAATCACACTAAAAGAATAAATTTTATTATGCTTTTGTAAATTGGAGGAAAAATTGCTAATTAAATTTCAAAATCTAGGGAGGGGCAATGAGTCTACAACCCCTTCCTTAATTGAAAATTTCATTTTCTTTCTTTCTAAGTTACTCGTAAAATTTACATTAGGTTTAAAAAAAAAAAAAAAAAAAAAAAAAAAACAGAGGAAATTTTATTTAACTAAATTTTAAAATCCAACGAGCATCCTCTGCTTCCTGCCCCCTACATCTCCATCTTCATAACTGAAAATTACTTGCAATTAATTTGCTATTACTTCATTTTGAAATCGACATACAAATATTTGAATCATCAAATAATTTTTTAAATCGCTCTTTAAAATTATTATTCGATCTAAACTTAATGAATAGTAGAAAGAAAAAAAAAAACTTCATCAGTTAATTGAAGTGTATTTTCTAATTATGTATTCATTTTAAAAGCACATCAAAGTTTCTTATTTCATGCAAATATTAAATTATTAAAAGTGTTTAAAATTATTTTGCAAGTCATAAATATATTGAAAGATCTAGTCATTTTTTATATTAAAATTTAAAAAAATCAGAAATTTCCCTTTGTAAAAAATTATTTACCAAAGAAAAAAAAAAGAAGAAAATTAAATTAATGTTCCTATTTTATTTTTAGGTAAAAATGTAGATAAGTTAACAATCAAATATATATCTACATAATCATTAAAAACATATGCTACATTAAAAAATAAAAATGACATAAAATGAGTCCTTATTCTAATTCAAAGTTATTAATTATGAACTTCTTATTTTATAAAATTAATTTTTCCTTTTTACAAATATATATTTCTTAAATTAACACATTTAATTACATTATAATTCCTAAAAAAAATTATATTATCAGAAAAACTTCTAAAATTCGTTTATTTTTTTTTTAATTTGCAAGAAAGATTCAGAAATATTCCCCATTTAAAAAACTCACTACCAAATATATATATATATATATATATATATATATATATATATATACATTATTTTTATTTAATTTTTAAATTAAAAAATGTTTATAAATAACAAATTATTATTCTAACACAATATTATATTCTTATTTTATAAAATTAATTTTTCCTTTTTACATATATATATTTCTTAAATTAACACATTTAATTACATTATAATTCCTAAAAAAATTATATTGTCAGAAAAACCTCTAAAATTCGTTTATTTTTTTTTAATTTGCAAAAGAGATTCAGAAATATTCCCTATTTAAAAAACCACTACAAATATATATACATTTAATTTTTAAATTAAAAAATGTTTATAAATAACAAATTATTATTCTAACACAATAATATAAAATATGTTTTACCGTTTCATTAAACGACATAAAATGAATTTTTATTCTAAGTAAAAAATATTAATTACCGACCCATAATTTATTAAAGTAAGTACTTCCATGTCAAATATATATATTTTATAAAATTAACACAACGCATTATAATTCATAATAAAAAAAATTATTATTTTCGCAATTGGCCTAAAAATAAAATGATTTTATTAAATATTTACTAATTTTTAAATTCAGAAGAAAAAACAATTCATTTGCTTTAGCTAATTCGCTAAAGTATTTGTTTAATTCATTTAATATTAAATTGTTTTTAAAATACAGGCCCACATAAACGAATTACAATAAATAAATAAATAATAATATAAAAGCACTTTAAAACATCCAATTTTTCTGCCTGCCATTCAGCTTTTACAACAAATAACCTTTAATTCAAATGCCTCCCCTTTATACCTCGCACAACACTAACCACACAAGTCTTATCGGGCAAGTGGTCAAAGCGTGTCTCTCCTGTACCTGGGATCGTCAGTTCGAGTACAACTGTTTCCACAGTGAAAATCTGCCTTTGAAATGTTAAAAAGGAAGCTTACCAGCATGGTCTATAGATGGCGCCAGCAGAGGCAATTTTTTTGGGGTGGGAGGAGCATTTAACTTCAAATTCACTGCAGAAAATGCGTAGTTATGAACTACACATTCACTGTAGTGATTTTGTAGTTGTTGACTTCGAAAAAACTGCAGTGATTTGTGCCAAATCACCATAGTTTCGCGACTGCATTTTCTTTGCAGTTTCACTAGAGTTCATTTTTAGCTGGGCAACCTTACCTCTGATCCCCTTTATAAACGATAAATAAAGAAAAATAAATAAAATTTAGTCTTATATTTGAGAACGGAAGTAATCGCAAATGATAGTTTGAATGTTTCTTTAACCATCGATAAATCCGGAAAAGATTCGTAATTGGAGTGCGCAGATAAATAATATATTTTAGTTAATATGATATAGTGCTATTTTGAGCTTATTGTAGCAATATTTTTTGTTGTTGTTGTTAGTTTAGTTCTAGCAAATATCTAATGTCAATTTTCGACGCCATATTTTCCTGCGTACTAATAATATCAGAAATATTTCTTAGTTCTGAGGTTATTTAATAATTTATGGAAAAATTGCACGACGTTATGTATATTTAGTACAAACCATAAATTGGACTTCATAATATGAAAAGTAAAACTTAGATATTTCGTAATATATAAATTCACAAAGAAAAAAATTTTGGTAATCCAAATCTACAGATATTTTTCACATTTTGGCGAAGGGCCTATATCCCATAGCGTAGATAATCGGCCGACAAAAATACACCAAAATACACCACCACATTTTGGCGATAGCAATTTTGCGTATTGTTTAGTTTCAAACCCTTTGTACCGAATGTATATCTTTAATTTCGAGCCTTCTGTTATTGTGTCGATTAATTGTGTCGCAAAAGTTATTTTTAATACTATAACGTTTATTTATGAAAAACCATTTGAAACAACAGTTATACAGGCATTGCTCCCATTTGGTTAATTCTATAATTTTTTCCCATTCTATTATATTTGCACCCATTTAGTTAATCCTATTATAAAATTAGAATTTCAAATTTAATTGAATACATATATCAGGTAGTAAAAACTGAAAGCCAGTTTATTTTTTTACTAACTATAGCCCTTTTGGGGTTGATTGCAATTGAAACTGTGTATTTATCTTCGAACTAACGCGATTTATATCGTTAATACAATATATAACTCTCATAATTTGATGAAACAGACGAATAAAAAATATTCAAGATGTACCATCACGATAACATCTAAATACTGCAGCAGTTTGGATCTAAATACGACAACGTATCGGTCTTGCTGGTATGTTGAATATCCCATTAGTCAGCTGGTATGGTAAATATTCCATTAGTTCTTATTTTTCCCTTTTTGGGACATACAAAAGTAAAATTGCAAAAATTACCATTACGATAGCATGTTAAATACTGAACCAATTTGAATCTAATGCAGATAATACGATGAAGTGTATTTTTTTGTTGTTGTTGTTAACCTCCTGACTGCCGCCGGCTGATTTTTTCACACACTAAGCCGCAGGTTTCACTGCAACATAAGCAATATTTAAATTAGTATAATTCCACAAATAAAACCCAATTCTGAAAAATTAAGTTAGGATAGATGCTATCAAAGATTATACACCGATACGAATAACGTATTTTGCATCAGGTTGGAAAAAACATCCTTTTTTTATATTTTTAATAAATTACAGAGAAAACAACATTACACTATTACCCTTTGGCTGGGCAGTCAGGGGGTTAATTTGAATATAATATTCTCACCCTCTAAATGTGTTCATTTAAAAAAAATCCAGGCAACATATTATTGCATTTGAACAATATAAAAGATAGTTCTGTCGTGAAAATGTTTTGAATGTATAGGCAATGATAAATATATGCATGCTGGTATCGTGTGTCACAGAGAAATAAAATCCAAATAAAATCTGAGATATATTTAACATAGACTCAATTTGTCTATAAAGAATGTTTAAGAGTGCTAAGAAATATGAAAAAATAAAAAGGAAGTTTTAAAGCACTAATTTTGTCATTCATTTGGCTGGAATGTTAATGTATAAATTGATTGCAAAAGGAAAGGTTAATCGATGACCAGTATTAATTTAATGGAAATGTGTCTCTTAACTATTCACTGTTACCAAGATTTAATTTGCCACAATAGAAGCCTAGCGATTAATTGTGTTTGAATCCATCCAAGACTATAGGAATGGTAAATAACATTCGTGCAATGTGCGTTGACATTACCAGTTCAAACACTGATTATAATTATAGGACAAAAGTTCTTATTGAGCAAAATTTAGAAAAAAAAGAGCTCTTATCACTTGCAAATATCTCATTATGAAACTGTTAATTAGCACAGTTTTTCAAATGAATGTAGGAGTAAAAATTGTTCTCCTGAAGTTACACTATTTAAACACTCTTGAGAATATTGGAGTTTCATTGATAGAGACAAGTAAAAAACAGGAATTTCATCTCACTATGCAACAAATCTAATAGAAAAAATTAAGCAAAAGGCGATCACTAATACAAAGAAGTGCTTAGAAGAACAAACACTAATAAAGCTAAAGAGTGATTATAAAGGTTTTTTATTATTTTTCTTTGTTCTATTTCAGAAAAAGGAGTCACATTTGTGTCACTAGGTGCAATGCACTATGCACCCTGGATATCCGAAATGATACATTATCTCAAGATCAAGACATTAAAAGTTCAATTTAAATTGATTTTTAAAAAGGCAGAAGATGTATGTGATGTGTATATTTTCACAGTCCGTGTATACTTGAAATTTTGGATTTCTGCTCTTCATGCTTTATGTTCGTCTTATAATGGCCCATTATTGCTCAAATCACTGGTAAAATACTCATCAATACATTCAGCTATTTCCAAATCATCACATAATTTTGCTTATCACTTGTAATACTTGTCGGAAGGATTGGTTGGTTTAGCTTTATGTCAGATCCGTGTCAGCTTACTAAAAAAAAGACGCATGGCTATTGTATTTCAGAAAGAAGCTAATTCTGAAAAACAAGCTTAAAATTACTCAGAGTTAGCAAGTGTTTCGACTCATTTAATCAAGAAAAGAAGTTGGAAGACTTCTTTTCACAGCCATGTTAATCATATTATTTCAATCGTTGGAACTTCCATTTGGTATCGAAAACAGTGCTATGTCGATGCTATAAATTCTACCTGAAAATATAAACATCGTCGTTTTAATTTAAACGTGTGAAAATAATTTAAATATCTTACAAAAACAAAGCTTCAAACATTTCAGATAAAAACTTAACACATCTTTTTTTCCAGAAAAATTCTACTACTCCTTTTATCATTTCTCGGGATCGCTTGCACGAAAATAAAACTATGACCACTTAGTCACTATGAGAGTATAGACACCAAAGTAATTATTAAATATTAATCAACAAAAATATTAATCGAATTCGCGACATTTGGAACCTTGAAATTTATTCCGACTTCTGGGAGTCAAGATTAGACTTTAAACAGGCTAAAGAGGTACGAGAATCCACGCAAGCAGTAAATGGCCACGATAAATGTGCAGTTGCATTTATTTAGGAATAAAGTGGATTGATAACTTATTTAGGAAATGCAACAACAATGTTTGCTATAAGTTATTGAATGTTACCAGAAAATGTACTCAGAAATCAGGAAAAAGACTGATAAGACTATACTTGCTAGTCTTATCAGTCTTATCAGTCAGTATTTATCTTATCAGTGATAAGATAAATACTTGCTAGAAAGGAAATATTTTTCTTGCCTTGCCTTAGTGTTGCCAAAAATAGTTTAAACGATTATCCAGGTATATGAAATAAATGTGTCGTGTAAATATGTTTGTAAATGTGAACAGTTTGGCAATAGTAATACATGGAATATAATGCAATTTCCGCCATTTATGGCTTTTAATGCATATTAATACATTTATTGTTTTAATTTTCTTTTCTTTCTCTTTTAAAACTCATGTTTAAATAAAGATTTTACGACGTAATTTCAAAATTTTTGGCTTTTGTTATGCAACAATTTAATCCTAATTTATAAGTTTTTTCTGTTTATAACAGTCACGTGAGAATAATATTTTCTATTTGAAATAAATATTATTTTTTGCACTGTTCTTATAAATTGGCACCAATTTAAAATAATCTCGTTTTGAAAAATCTTCAAAATAATGTAAAAAAATAATTTTAAAATGATTGAATTCCTGTGTATAGATTTTGTTATTATAAAAGATTTTTAATGGAATGATTTTGAGCAAAATGATCATCAAACATCTCTAAAACAATTATTCGGATAAAAAACTCTCTACATCACCGTACTTAACATTTCTCTCTAACACTGTCTTTTTTTATATTTTTGTATGTAGCAATTTTTTTAATATTAATAAAAAACAACCCTTCTTGTCAGAAAAATGTCAATATCAACGGCGCGGCAGTCATTGCGTTAGTCAATTTTTCTTTAGAATAAAGAGACACGTAAAAGTTGAAAGACTGTCAGTAACTAAAAGTATAGCTATTAATTATATGTGAGCTTGATTCCTATTACTTAATCTATAACAGCTCGCACATATAATGAGCGATATTTATGAAATTTAGAAAATCATTAATAATATAATATTAATGAATGCATGTATATTCTATAAAAATCATTCTGAAGAAGTATGCATCAATTAATGCAATTGCTTAGGATATACTGTATTAAATCAAAACGTATTGCAGGCAATTTATCAAATAATAATTGTAAGTTATCTGTTATAAGTAATGAAACAATAGCGATAAATCAGTACAATATGGCACATTATATCGTTTGAATTGTTGGGGATTAATCTTACTGAATGACTATTCTTACGTATAAAAGAAGATATTCAGGCATTAACGGAATAAAAATCTGAACGATACAGAATAGAAATCAATAAATATTATACATAAAGATTCTACAAATATAATGAACCGGCCGATTGATTTAATCGCAACAAAGCTTTCATAAAATAATATTTAAATATATTATATATGATAAACATATATATTATATATGAAGTTAGATACAGATAAAGACAGATATCGTTAACTAACAATATTTGTATATCTGTGTGTAGTACCGATATAGATTTTATATCTGTATATTTAGAACATATGTAAATGCAAAATATCTGTAGAAGTAGTGTATTTGCATACAATTATGTTATACAAGGTGATTCATATATATCAAAACAATAGGTTATCTTCTTTAATACTGCTTCGAAGCACATACTTTCTCTTGCAAAGTTTCATTAAAAAAGGTGAAAATTTCGATGAAATAAGTTGCAACTCCATGGCGGGTCTATTTGAGAATAAGATTTATTTTAACATTATTTCTTTATTTATATTTCTTACGGCCCCGTAGGATAAAATTTTGGTACTTCTAGGTTATCCCGTCGACCAAAAGATTATCGCCAAACTATAAGATTAAATGCCAATAATGGATGATCGTGAATGTCACATTCAATGACATTAAATGCGATTCACGTGTTTAAAATGTCATTAAGTGATTTTTATTTCGACTTTTTATTAATATTTTTATTAATATTCTGCTAAATATTTGAGGTTTTTTTGTTATTTAAAATAAAAATTATGTCAAAATGTATAATTTGGCTATTAGTTTGGAGATTTGTATAATTTGGCAAAATTGGAATAACCTAGAAGTACCAAAATTTTCAAGAAGGATTTTTTTTCTTATCCACTCCTGAATTAATTAAAAAAACAATCTCGATATCTGCAAATCTCACAGAGATATCAAAGTAAAAATTCTTCAAAATTCTTGACTTACACCACTTAAACTTGAGTCTGAGCGATGCGTTCTTGACACAATGCAAGGTGGATTCAAGAGCACTACTTAAAAATCGGTTTAAGTTAGTGCCTCTCCTTAGGACGTAAAATAGCAGATTACAGATTTTATGTTAAACATACTATCAAAATGTGCTGGTGGTCTGCTCTAGAACTTTGCTTATACCTAGGTCAGGTCTTGGAATAATTCATATGGCCCAGCCTTGAAAAAAGTTAAAATCTTAGCCGGGCCAGTCTGAAAAAATCTCTGTCGGCTGGGCCTATAGGCGGAGGTAGATTTCGAAGAGTGCTCATTTCAACAATATATATATATATATATGATTAGACATAAACCCAGTTTAATAACTTCATTTGGCCGTTTATGAAAATTTTTTCATTTCATTTTTCTGCGAAAACTGGTTTTATCAGAATCATCTTAAGAAAAATTCGGCTCAAATGCCCATTTTGACAACATATTTTGAAATAAATTCAGAATTTATTTCAAAAAATCGACCAAAACAGTACATTATACAGTTCCTAAATAACATGAAACTGTCAGTTGAATGCATTTGAGAAAAAAATTGAATTTGAAAATGACTTATAAAATAACCGATTTGTTGTTTGAATACATCCTTAATTCATTATGATTGCTTCGGAAAATTTTGTCCGAAATACTCATTTTGACAGCATTTTTAAAAATATATTCTATCTTTATCAAAAAACTGGCCAATGTGTCACAGTATATAGTTACTAAATAAGAGGATGTGTAAATTGGATGCGTTTAAGAGAGAAAATGGATTTTAAAACGAGTCATAAAAAACGCAATTTCTTTTGTGAAAACTTCCTCAAATTTTCAAATCACGAAGACTTCGGGAAATTCTGTTCAAAATATCCTTTGTGGTAGCCTTTTTCGAAATATATTCTATATTTATCAAAAAACCTATCAATGCATCACATTATATAGGTCCTAAATAAGAGGATCTGTAAATTGTATGCGTTTGAGAGCAAAAATGGATATTAAAACGAGTCAGAAAAAAACGCAATTTCTTAATTCAACACTTCCTTAAATTTTCAATCACGATGATTTCGGAAAATTCTGTTCAAAATACCCTTTTTGGTAGCCTTTTTTGAAATATATTCCGTCTTTATCAAAAAACTGACCAACGCATCACGTTATATAGTTCCTAAATAAGAGGATCTGTAAATTGGATGCGTTTGAGAACAAAATTGGATTTAAAAACGAGTCAGAAAAAAACGCAATTTCTTATTTGAAATTAAAATTTTCAGTCCCGATGACTTTGGGAAATTCTGTTCAAAATGCCCTTTTAGGTAGCCTTTTTTGAAATATATTCTGTCTTTATCAGAAAAATGACCAGTGCGTCACTTTATACAGTTTCTAAATAAGAGGTTCTACCCTTTGGATGCGTTTAAAATCAAAAATGAATTTAAAAATGAGTCAGAATATAAGCAGTTTGGATTTGAGGTTTTTTCTCCAACTCCTATTTTTGTTTAATTTCTTTTTGCTATACGAATTGGTCCTATGAAAAACTTGTCAATATAAAAGTTGTAGATATTTTTGAGAAGATGTAAAATAAATTTAATCTGATTTGATATCGTAAAAATTGACGGAGTTATGGATTTTCCTCTTTTTTCACCGCTTTTTTCTTTTCGTTTTTAATTTTTTTCATGAGTAAAAGTTGATCCTACCAAAAACTTGTAAGTACAAAAGTTTTAGATAATTTTAAGCACATTTACAAAAAATTTAGTTAGACTTGATATCTTGAAAATTGACGAAGTTATGAGTTTTTTCTCTCAAAACCCCTGTTTTTTTCGCCCCTTGAGCCCACTTCTAAATTTATCAAAAATCTGCCATGCATAAACTTTTGGCCCATTTTTAAGAAGTAATATAAACTTTAAACCGATTCGATATCTACTTTAATAAAGAAGTTTGATGTTTTTTCGGTTTTCACAAAAACGCCCCTATTCCGACCCCCGTGGTCCGATTTTGCCCATTAACGAACTTAGCCGAGATTTTATCCCCTTTGATTTTATGTACCAGTTTGGTGGAGATTGGTGAAGAATTATAGAAGTTATCGTGTCCATAAAATGTGAGATAGATAGATAGATAGATAGATATATAAACTAGTGCGATTGCAACCATAGGTAATATTTCGTACGAAATCTACCTAAAAAGCTTAAATCCCAGCCCGGCTCGGCCTTGTATTTCTACACAACTTTTTACTTCGATATGGTTAAAAAATGTTTTGTATAAAAGAATTCTAATAAAAAATATTTATTATAGCTGTTCGTTTTTCATATTCATAATTTTCATTATTAAAGAAACGCGAAAAGCTAAGATATATTAATTTTATTAACGAATTACTATTTATATGTAACTGTTAGGCTTATACTTTAATAAAGTTAATCTATATTTCATCTGTTGAGACTCTGAAAATTGTTATGAAAACGACGGAAAGAAAAAATACATTTTAGACATTTTTCATTCTGAAAAGGTGTAAATGTAATATATTTTTCTCTCTTGTATTGTAATTATTTTGCTTGGATCAAAAAATTTTCCGTGGCATGACTTATCATTATGCTTTCCTACTCCCAATCCACCGTGTTTTCATACTTTTGGGTACAGGAAAATAAAATGATAAACCTACGAATGAACCGTTAAAATCGGGTTTTTAGGTGTTCTCCAGAAAGATGTGAATTGGCAGGCCTATTGAGGTTTGATATTCAAATAAAGATTTAACTAATCCTTGATTTTTATCCATAAACTCTAAAAGATGATTGTTTCCCAGTAGCCAAACAATATTGGACCAATATTGGCTACATCTTGGAGCAATATTGGCACATTGGCGCAATATTGGCATGAAATATTGCTCCAATATTGGGGTTGTTTACATTTTGCCCTTATTTAGCCAATATTTATAGCCAATATTATGCCAATATTGGGGTTTCATTGGAAATATTGCAAATAAAACGCCAATATTGGTTAAATATTGGAATTTAATTGGAAATATTTCCGATGTAAAGCCAACATTTGTGCAATATTGGCGTTTTATTGGCAATATTTCCAATGAAACCTCAATATTGGCTGCATATATTGGCTAAATAAGGACAAAATGTAAACAACCCAATATTGGGGCAATATTGACATTTTATTTGCAATATTTGCAATAAATGAAATATTGGTGCAACGTTGGACCAATATTGGTTTGCTACTAGGGCTGTGCTGCTGCCTCTCGGTGTACAACAGAATTTGCAGTCATAAAAAAATCTTCTGTGTAGACATTTGTATGATGCATAGAATTTATACTCATTATCGCAATGTGCAAAAATTTAGATAAATTTTAAACGCAAACCATAACTGAAAATGCACTTTTAGAAATTGTCTCTAATGCTCTGTACTTTTGATTTTTCTATTTGGATTGTATCATGTTTTATTGTTTGATTGCGATATCCTTATGTGTTCCTGTAAATTAACGATAAATGCAATGGTTATCGTATTCTTCTGAAAAAATATCTTGTAGTAAAGTTCCCTTTAAAGTAAAAATTTCACCATGTGCTAAAATCATGCAACGTAAATAAAATATGCTGCAAACAGTTTTTCTCCTCAGACCATTCCATAAAAAAACTATTTTGTCTGGCGCATGTAAATGATTGTTAAATACTTTGTACATCATATTCTGCAGAGAGCAAGGCTTAGTGGATGTCAGAAATTCATATTACTTTATTATGTTTGTAACACAGTAATGTCATTCCTAATATTTCGCAAACAATCTTCCATCAATAGAAAACGAAATAACGAAAATAATTTTGATTTCGCTTGTACGCATACTATAAATATTAAACATAACACATTATGCAATCACAATTTTCTGCTGCACCTTAATTATGCACATAAATTTCATTATGTTTGATATTGTATAACATTACTCAGATATAACTCAAATATTTTTTTGGATAAACCAATAACTCCCATACTCCAAATGAGTACATTTTGAGTGCCCTTGTAAATGAACAAGAAATACAAATATTTCATTTTCAGTATAAATCACCCCAAGGCAATTGTCATTTACAGATTTCAATTAAAACTTATCTATTAGAATTTGTCACTCCGAGTATAATTTACTTGAGTTAGACCACGGGCAGACAGAAAAATCAAGTCATATACTATGTTGGAAACAACTATATTTTCAACTAAGTTAGAAAGTGTTATAAAACTCATAAATGTAAGAATATATTTTTAATCTTAGTTACAATAGAAGTACATAAACTCGTAAAGCATGGTGACGTCACTGCAACGTCGTTGTGAAGTCACATTGTGACTTTGTGACCACCGATTGTCTATGTGACGTCACGTGACGTCGATATGAAGTCACTGTGACTAAAATGTGAAGTCGTTATGGCCGTTTTAGAGCTCTTTTGTGACGTTTCACAAAGTGGACACAATGTGACAACTTTGTGAAAAATGTGTCATTTGTGACTAATTTGGCATCAACATTGTGACGAAACTGTAACAAAAGGGACGATATTTAAATTGCCAGAAACATGTTTTTTTAAAGTAAATAACATGTTTTTTAAAGTAAATAACATGTTTTGAAGGATATTTATAAATTTCTAAAGATTTTTAAGAAAGTCACATTTCAGTCACAATGTGACGTCACTGAGCGGTGGCATTTTGGTCACAGATGGAATGTGACCAAAGTGACTCACAGTGACGTCACTGTTACCATGCATGCTATTAGGGAATAAACCTGATATTTAAGACATATTATCATTCCTCAAATACTGTATAGAAAAATGATTTAAATGATAGTAGAATTTACCGAAACATATAAACAATTTATAAATTAATATGGTATACATTTTATCATTATAAGCCATAAATCTTACTTTTAATTCTGTTATTTTTTTAGTCATTTTTTTACTTAATTATTTCATTCTAACAGTTTACCGCGTCATTTAAGCTTTTGTGTTCATAATTATTTTTACTCAGCTTTCTCCTCTAAAACAAAAGAAATTCTATTAATAATGATTAATTAAGATGTCAAGAAAACGGTATTTAAACATATACTCTTCAAGGCGTTGTTACGAAATTTCCGAGCTAAAAGGATTTAAAGAAAAACCCAATTTGTCTTCTTAATTTTATTTAATTACCTCAAAAGTTACCATTTTTTAGAAATTGTTGTAATATTTTATGTAATAGAAGCATAGAATTTTAAACAAGTATTAAATTGAAATATTAAAAAAAATACTTTCATGTGAATTATAATCTCCCTGTATTAAAATATTTTTAGATATGAAAATTTGAATAAATCTGTATATCCCTGGAATTAATCACCTAGGTCATTTTTTAAAGAAACATAATCAAAAACAAGCATTTTAGAGCTTTAAAAATTAATTTTAATTCTGTCGTTACATTAACCAACTGATTATGATGTGTTTATTTCAAGCCACTTATCTTGAAACAAAATTTCTTTAGAGAACGTTTGAATTGAATGCAGATTGCGAGTGCATTTTAATAGGATTATTCCTGAATATCTCCAAAACGCTATATATCCTCTCTTTTTTAATGAAATACAGAACTGTGAAAGAAAAACTAGCAAAAAGATGCCTAAAAATTACAGTACAACGCATGATACCTTCCCTATATTTCAAACGTTTAAAGTAGAAGTTATTATATTAAAATCCTATTCTAGATTCTTCCCTTACATAGCTTGTAACAATAGGTATTGAAGTTATTTTTTATATGCTATCACTCTAATACTAGATCTGTTTTGTTGTATCTTCGTTTAATTACTTTATTTGAACACTAAATTATACACTAGATCAAACAAAAGTTATGACAAAAATTTTATTCCAAAATATCATTGTTCTTTCTATTATATAGAATGGATTTTATTCCTTAAATGCTGCTCATAGGCATATTATTTACTCGCAAAAAAGGTACTGAAGTTATTATTAACATGCTATCCCCAGTAGACAAACAATATTGGGACAATATTGGCTACATCTTGGAGCAATTTTGGTACGTTGGCGGAATACTGGAATGAAATTTTACGCGAATATTGGGGTGTTCACATTTTTCCTTTATTTAGCCAACATTTGCAGCCAATTTTATGCCAATATTGGGGTTTCATCAGAAATATTGCCAATAAAACGCCGATATTGGTTAAATATTGGGGTTTCATTGGAAATATTTCCAACGTAACGCCAACATTTGTACAATATCGGGAATTCATTGCAAATATTCCCAATGAAATGGCAATATATAATCAATACTGGCGTTTTATAAGCAATATTTCCAATAAATGAAACATTGGCGCTACGTTGGACCAATATTGGTTTGCTACTAGGGATCTCTCTAGCATCAGCTCTTTTGCTGTATATTTATTCGTTTCCTCTATTTGAACACAAAATTATACACTAGATCCAGGAAAATTTCTGACAAAATTTTATTCAAAATATCATTGTTCTTTCCTTTATACAGAATGGATTTTATTCCTTAAATACCAATCATGAACGTATCATTCATCCGCAAGAAAAGTGGCACATCTCGCTAAAATTCATTTTACTTTTTTCTTTTTCCCTTAATAGGTGCATCATATCACTGTAAAAACGCTACAGCAGAGATTCCAAACAATGTCCATAAAAAAAACGAGCTACTTCTAGGTTATCCCGTCAACCAAGATTCTATCGCCAAATTATAAGATTAAATGCCAATAATGGATGATCGTGACTGTCAATTCAATGACATTAAATACAATACACATGTTTAAAACGTCATTGAGTGTTTTTTATTTATATTTTTTATTTGTATTTTTATAATTATTATACTATTTATTTGTTTGTTTGTAATTTAAAATAAAAGTTACGTCAATATGTATAATTTCGCTATTAATTTGGCGAAATCGGTCGACGGGATAACAGAGTAGTACCAAAAAAGGACTTTATGCATATATCAACGGACTTTCCCGTTACATTAACGGTGTTTGCCCATGAAGCACAAAAAATTACGAAGTTGAATGTTTATGTTAAAAAAAAGTGACATAGTCTGTAAATTTACTAAATAATTCACGGTACCATAAATTTACAATTTTTTTAAAAGGGTAAGTCTATTTTACTACACAAACAGTTTCATAAGTGTAGTTATACCTATAATTTCTTTATTACACTATGTGTCTGTTGTGGTTTAATTCCGTAAATTGTGTGACTGAATGAAGCAAATATTTTAACATAAAAATATTGGTACAAAAAAAAAAATCAGAAAGTTGGAAACTGTGGCATAGTTATTAGGCAAATAAAATGAGTCAATGCAATTTTTCGTTCAATTAATTATCAACGTTAGTCTAAAAGTGCTGTGGTGAATGTGCTGTCTTCAATGTCGTCCATAAAATATGTGTCCAAACAATTTGCTTACTCATTATGAATTTTTTAGCAAAAAATACTAGTTTTGAATAAAATTTATAAAAATTACGTAAAAAGGTATTGAAAGATTTTTTAATTTCCCACGAAGCTTTAAAATCTGTTAATATATTAATTACTAATGACCAACTAACAATGTAAATATTTAGCTAAATGTATTTTTAAATTAATAAAAAAGTTTTATCAAAATATCATATTTAACTGTTGTTCGAAAAACTTCAGATATCTTGAGGATATAAAAGTCTTTCACCTATTTGAGCAATATTTTATTTACAGTTTACCATAATGGATTGAGAGACCATACGACATTTTAAAAAAATCCTTTTTTTCAAATTTTCGTAACTTTTAGTTAAAAATGGCAGTTTTCATCGGTTTAACGAAATTTTAGCCCTTTGGAGGAGGTAATCGATATCAATCATTGAAAATGAAATTTTGCACAATTACTATTGACTATACAGGGTGTCCCCTCTCAACGGTGGCCAATGGCTAATTTCTAAACCGTTGGTCATAGACATATAGTTAAAATTGCAAAAATGCTTTAAAAAAAGCAAAGAATTGTTTTTTAAGCGATTTTCGTCAAAAAAAAAATGTTTTACTAAAAAATTACGAAAATTAAATTTTTATACGGTCCCCCGGTCCTATAAGTGATATTTAGTAAAAAATTTTCAACACTCTAGCAAGTAATACAGAAAAGGTCCCATTCATGTAACATTAAAATTGACCGAGTTATGAAACTTTAAATTTCATGACTTAAACCATTTTTCTATAGCTGAAAAAGGATGAGTTCGACTCAGCTTTAAGGGAACGTACACTAAGTGCTTAAAGTATTATAAAGGGAGTCGATTTACAACGCTGTTCAAAGGCTACTTCCTAAACTATTTCTCACAGACATATAGTTCCAATTACAAAATGTTTTAAATGAGCGATTTAACTGAAGGCGCTGTCACCGTATAAGTTTTACGGTAGTGTTAATTATAATTAATTAACTTCTAGATTGGTTATGAAAATAACTGAAGACATGAATTTCAAAATTCTTTTTATCGAAAAAATCAAATTTTGGGAAATAACGAAAAAACTTTAAATGCATCTATTGGTTTTCATTATAAATTTAGAGATTGCATTGTTGCAATAGTGGAGGTTTGTATAGACTGATATAGAAATCAGAAAGCGATAAGTCGAGTTTTGAAATTCATATCCTCAATCGTACTTTTACGTATGTTTTATTTTGTAAGCAAATGCAGCTGATTCTTTTCGTGATTTTATTTTAAAAAGGTATGTTATTTTGATAAACTTTTATTTTATTCATAGTTTTCGTATGTAAATTTTCCTAGTTCAAAACTTATATTCAAATTTTAACTCACTTCCAAATATCTGATTGAGGTTCAATTCCCATACTTATTTAAACCCGATGACAATATAATATTAATACGATTTTAGGTGCGTTCCATTTATTTATTTTATAAGACTACATCAAATTTTATTAGGTTGAGTAATCTAATAGAGCTTTAAATATGTATCATTTCGTAACGGTTTGTGACTGTTGCTTTTCATAGTTTAATTTAACAAAATTCCTGTTATTTTTTTACTTATATTTTTAGCACAAATTGCATAAGTAGTATAGTAATGACAGTTCCATGCCACCGGGTGCAGGGTGCTGACCTCTAAGAGGGGTTGAAGGTCATCGGGTGCTCGAGCTGTAAGAGGGGGGTGGGGTGAAGGTCATCGGGCGTCACGCAAGGTTAAGATGACGTCATCTTATAGGATGAGTGTGTTTTAGATAAGAATTTTTTTTTAATTTTAAGCGGGAATTTTAGGGAGTTAGAATTTTTTTCCGAACTATAGTACGATGATTTTTTTAAATTTTAATGCGGGGACTTTAAAATTTTCGGTGCACTTTAGTTTTAGATAAGAATTTTTTTTAATTTTAAGCGGGAATTTTAGGGAGTTAGGATTTTTTTTCGGCGTACTGTAGTACGATGATGTTTTTTAATTTTAATGCGATGACTTTAAAATTTTCGGTGCACTTTCGTTTTAGGGTTTATTTATTTATTTTTTTAAGCGGGACTTAATTTTTTTTTTTTTTTTTTTTTTTTGTGCTCTTACATGATGAGTTAAGCGGCTATTTTGGGGGAAATTATTATTTTTGAGTACTAATACACGAAGGATATTTATTTATTTATTTATTTATTTATTTATTTATTTTAATTTTAATGCGGGGACTTTAAAAATTTTCGGCGTGTACGTGGGGTATGTTTTTCGATAGAGTTATGCTGTTATTCATTTAAAAATATAATTAAAAATAAGGAATGAAGCGACTTTCATTTTTTTCCACCTTGTTCTTTGATGAAGGGTTAAGCGGATATTTGGGGACATAGAATTTTTTTTTCTGCATTGTAGTAAGAGGGGGGTTTTTAATTTTAATGTTGTGACTTAAAAATTTTAGGTGCGGTTTAGTTTAAGGATTTATTTTTTCGATTTTAAGCAGAAATTTTGGGGAGATTGATTTTTTTTTTTTCACCGTGTTTTAGATAAGGGGTTAAGTGGGTATTTGGATTCACAGAATGTTTTTTTTTTATACTATTGTATAAGTGGTTTTTACTTTTAATGTGGCGACTTAAAATTTTTCAGTTTAGTGAAATTTAAGAGTTTATTTTTTCGATTTTAAGTGGGAATTTGGGGAGATTGATTTTTTTTTTTTTTTCACCGTGTTTTAAATAAGGGGTTAAGCGGATATTTTGGGGGCATAGAATGTTTTTTTCTGTACTATTGTACGAGTGGTTTTTAATTTTAATGTGGCGACTTAAAAATTTTCAGTTTGGTGTCATTTAACAGTTTTTTTTTTTTTTTTTGATTTTAAGCAAAAATTTTGGGGAGTTTGATTTTTTTTTTTTTTTTCTCACTGTACTCTTACATGATGAATTAAGCGGGTATTTTGGGGGAAATTATTATTTTAGACTAATCATACGCGAAGAATATATTTTTTTTTTCGGGGGTTGCTATTTTAATGAAGAACTAATTAAGAAGGGTTCATTCATGGTGAATTAATGAATTATTCTTTTAGGAGTAATTTTGTTAAGATTGAATTATTTTTTCATTTTTTGGAGTTTTTAGCGGATATTTATGTTTAATAGGGGGACTTTAATTTTTTTGCAATGAAATTGACGTGCGCTCGTCGATCTAACCGTTCGGAGTTTATAGTTTTCTTCAAATCATGTGTGAATATTGGTTTCGAATTTCTTAGAATGACTTCCACTACTTTTTTATCTATCCATTATCATAAATAACACATGCTGGTAATGGGAATTTGGGAATAACAATTTTGAATATTTATTTAATGAGGGAACTTTAAAATTATTTCGAGTGGTTTTTTTTAGTCAACTAGGTTATACACTTGATATTTTAAAATAGTTAAAAAAATAACTTTAAAATTTAAATGAAAAAATATGTTTCAAAATGGGATTTTACGTGCTAGCATTGAATCGCACTCGTCGCCCTAACGGTTTGGAATATGTGGTTTCCTTTGAACCTTGGTGAAAATTTAATTGAAATGATTATTATTATTATTTTGTGTGTGTGTATGCATGTGGTGTGTGTATGTTGTATGTATGTCTATGTAAATTTTTTGTCGAAAGATGTGATCTTTAGCTGAAAGTGACCTAGGATCAAAACTTTCACCCAGGAATCACCACGAGGAGGCAGATCACATGATTCCCGTATTGCACACATTCACATACATTATTTCGAGCGATATTTTTAGTAAAACTTAATATGCAATTGAATTTGTAGAATAATTAAAAAATAACTTTAAAATTTAAATGAAAGAATGTTTTAAAATGGACTAACATTTAATCGCGCTCGTCGGTTTTTACTGTTTGGAGTCTGTTAATTTTCCTTTAACCTTGGAAAACCTTGCGTCAATAAGGATATTTCAGAAAGACCCCCACTTTGGGTACTCTTTTAAACTAATATTTGTAATGAGATGTGTTCGCGCGCGTCGACCTAACTGTTTGGAGTATCAACATAAAATCAACAAATTAATACAAAATATTTCACACAATAAAAACGAAAGATTAAAATCGCCAACTCAAAATGAAATCTCATGCAATTAGAATAAAAACATTTAAAAAATATCGCCAAATTAAAAGATTATTCTTTTCTCACAATAAATATTCTGAAAGACCTATTAAAAAATTCTAGATGAGATTAAAGTTTTTATTCAAAATTCAAATAAAACTCCTTAAGTTTTGACATGTCACTAAAAATTTAAAGTAAACATTTTTTCAAAGTATAATTATCAAAGATTAATTTTTCTAATAATTAGTTCGTGTAAAGATAGTTCAAAGTGCAATGATTCACCATTTGCTTTTTAAATCTTAGAACATATTATCTGTGATATAAACATCACGTTATGTAAAAAAAATATAAATAAATATTAGTAGTTTAGAAATAATTTTTATTCGAATGGGTAGTTTGATAAATTAATAACATTAGAAATCTTTGGATAAAAAAAAAAAAAAAAAAAATAACGATTGAGAAACTAACCATTTCAAAATATTTTCCTGGCATAAATGAATTTAAAAGTATTAAAACCCTTTTCAAAATATTTTTATAAAACCAACTTTCATGCAATTCAAAAAGTTTTTATATGAAAATTGAATATTTTTTTTTTCTTAAGAGAAATATTTTACGTGAGTGAAAAAGTGAGAGTCAGTTAATTTATGAATCACTTTAAAATATTACCACGCAATAAATTGTTTTGAAACTATATTCTTAAACATATTAATATTTAAAAGTTAAGTCATTTTATACATTTTATATTCAAATTATACTTACCAACATATGAATTCGCCTTCAATCCGCACTTTCTTGAAGAGTAATGTTTGATAAATTCTTATCAACACAGCATGTTGTTGTGAATCACTAGCAAGTTAAGACAGGTATGATATGACTAATCGTTACGTTTTTCCCAAAGAGGTGAAGCCATTCTTATCAAATCCTATTCTGAATGAGAAATATTTCAATTGCAATTAACTTCAGATTTTGTTATTTAATAATTATTTTTCTAATTTGACAATTTTAATTAATGTTTTAGTGACATTTCCTTTAAGATTTTAATTTTTTTTTTTATTGCTTATACTATTTCAAACATGTACATTCCTATTTGTAAATAGAAAATCATAAAAAACATATTTGAATGACTTTATTATTATTATTGTTAGACATTATATTTGAAAATCATTTAAACTTTTAGCTTTTATTATTATTATTATTTAGATATTAAGAAGTGACGAAGACCTGTAGAATTAATCTCATCTTAAAACTGATTAATATTCGAAGAAAAATTTATTCTGTTATTTTTTAATTTACCAAACATATATCTTAATATTCATTAACACACTTCTTATTTAATGAATAATATATTTTGATATTTCAAAAATTAAACTAACTCTTAAGAATATGACTCGATGCAATTTACTTATTTTATACAAGTTAACTTTACTAATTATCGTTAAAATTATTCATTTACCAATGATTTAAACTTCACATTTTAAAGTTATTTATATAATATACTAACATTTAATTATAATAGGTTTAATTTTATTAAAATTACTGAAGAAAATAAAATTTATACTAAGTAAAAATTTAAAACCATCAATTAAATATATTAAACAACAGCAACAAACTTATAATTAAGATATGAATAAATAAAAAATATTTGAATCACACAATAGTAAAAAGAAATACTTAATCATTCATAAAAATTCTTCCCTTTAACATTCGCATCTATGTTAGTAAAAATATAACACTAAAGTTTTCAAAAATATTATAAACATTTGCAAATCAACAAAGAAAATTGAGTATTAAATATCAAATAATGGACATGCACTCTTTACACTCACATCTTACAACGTACTTAGTAACCAAATTTAATAATTTTTAAGCATGTCTTCTTAAATTTTTTACCATGAAAGACTATCACAGTTGAATTTTTAGCTTTCTCTTCATAACTTTATCGAGAGAAAATTGAGTATTAAATATCAAATAATGGACATGCACTCTTTACACTCACATCTTACAACGTACTGAGTAACCAAATTTAATGATTTTTAAGCATGTCTTCTTAAATTTTTTACCATGAAAGACTATCACAGTTGAATTTTTAGCTTTCTCTTCATAACTTTATCGAGAAATATGTAATGTATACCACATGATTTCATTAAATGAATCACAATACAATTCAAACTTCTCATTTTCAATGTTTTATATATACTAGCGTTTATCAAATAGGTGGTTATTCTGAACAATCATTACTTAGTATATTGATGAAAAGTTTGTGTTGAACGGTTTTTAACTTAAATGGTGTGAGGGAAGGATATATTAGGACAGAAGTTATTAAATATAGAGTCTTTAAAGTTTATATCCGTATAAGAAATGGCATTTCAAGAAACAAAGTTGTGTCATATTTGAAAGCATTCTTTATATTCGAAACGCACACGTGATCACGATCACATCACTGAAGAGTATAGAGAAGCTGTTTATGATGTATATAATTTGAATTTTCATTAACACAATATTATAACCGAAGTTTTTCGACAGTTTGAAAAATTATGATGCACAACGTCTGCACACGTTAACACAGAATAAGATTAGCTTATGCCCTTTCGATGATAAACGTTATTTGCAGGTAAGATGCATTAATATAACAACATTTTCTTGATAATTTTTCTTGCAGGTTTCGAAACCACAAACATCTGATCATACTTCTCATTTTTAACACGCGACACTAACCATTGGGCCATTAAAGCCCGTAATTTAGTAACTAAAAAGTAAGAAATATCATCGAAAGTGATTACTTCACACATGCAAAAATAATTTTTATTGTGACTTATCAGTTAAAAATCACGAAGAAAAGAAAAAAATCACATATGTTTTGGATTACTTTGAGATTTTATGAGTCACCTCATCAGTTAAATAGACATATTCACTTCTTATGAAATGTATTATATTTTAGTTTATCAGTCATAGTGTGATTACTTATTAATAATTTTAGTATCATTAAAAAGGTTTAAAAAAAGTTAAATATATCAAAAATACAAGTTCGTGTTAAAGGTTTAAACAAATTGTTAAAATAATTTTACAAAACTTTACAAATTATTTAAAAATGATTCACTAATATTTAGTAATCGACAAATTTTAATAGCCATAATCATTTATATGTGATTAAAGTTTACTGTTTTAACTGTTAAGTTATTAGATTCCCCCTTCAATTACATCTCATTGATAAGTTTTAATCAACCAACCAACCAACCATCCATTCAACTGTTTCCGCAAATAACTAGTATGTCAGTTAGATTTTCAGTTTTAACTGTTAAATTATTACATCCCCTCCCCTTCAATTTCATCTCATTGATAAGTTTTCAACAACCAACCACCCAGCTATTTATCAACCCTAACAACCAGGTATTTGTTTGCCCTAGTAACCAAAAAGCTTTTATTGACACATGAACAAAATTTTTAAGATGCAAGACTTGTCATTTTTTAATCGAAAAAACAATGAAATATGTAATAATTTTTCCTTACTTAAATGAAACCTTTGCATGTGCATGGTAAAACTTGGAAAATTCATTTAATACACAAATTTAAAGTCAACAGACAAGGTCTTCATACTTCTTTTAGTATTTTACTAACATTTTACCAAATATCTTAAGAAATCAACAAATTATTTTAATAAAAATTCTCATTTGTAAGTGACGTTACTAACCTAACTTGAAAATATTAACGTGTCAAAGCAGGTTTTGATTATTCCAACTTAGTAATAATCATAAGTTTCATATGATAATCAACCTGTTTGGTTATTTCCCAGTATGGTTTTATAAAAAAAAAGTCTCACATGCAAATAACATAACTTAACTAACTTGAAAAAATAACTTGTCAAAGCAGGTTTTCAATGTTTCAGCTTAGTAATATTCATAAGTTTTATATGATATTCAACCTATTTGGTTATGTCTCAGCATATCTTTATAAAATTTATCTAAAAACCTTTAATATCAATGTTTAAAAATATGTGAATAATTCAGTTAGTCTTTTAAAGATGATTATTTTCCCTTCTATTATTATTATTATCTATTATTACTATTATTAATTAATTAATTTAATTAATGAATTAATTGATAATTATTTTAATACTTAATAATTAATTAATAAGATTAATTAATTAACAAAGCATCGGTCATATGATATACATCACGTGACCAGTTGATGACATATGTTCTATGACGTCACCTATCTTAAGATAAAATTATCTGATAACATTTTCTGATAAGAACTTTGAATCTCTCATTTCTTCCTAAACCTTGGAGTGAGAAGGACGTGTATTTGTGAAAGTGTTGGATTAGGTGAGTATACAATGTTAAATGTGTCTTTATTATTAAAGTATTTCAATTTAATTATGCATGAAAATTAAATATTTTTTTTCCAAATTTTAGTACAACTTGAAAACAATAATTTGAAAAAATAAAATATGAAAATTAGAATGAAAAGTTTCGCTTGCACATTTCATAACACTGGAATAAACTGGCATCAGTAATAATTTTATTTAAAAATGTTTTTTAAATAATAGAAGGGAAAATAATCATCTTTAAAAGACTAACTGAATTATTCACATATTTTTAAACATTGATATTAAAGGTTTTTTAGATAAATTTTATAAAGATATGCTGAGACATAACCAAATAGGTTGAATATCATATAAAACTTATGAATATTACTAAGCAGAAACATTGAAAACCTGCTTTGACAAGTTATTTTTTCAAGTTAGTTAAGTTATGTTATTTGCATGTGAGACTTTTTTTTTATAAAACCATACTGGGAAATAACTAAACAGGTTGATTATCATATGAAACTTATGATTATTACTAAGTTGGAATAATCAAAACCTGCTTTGACACGTTAATATTTTCAAGTTAGGTTAGTAACGTCACTTACAAATGAGAATTTTTATTAAAATAATTTGTTGATTTCTTAAGATATTTGGTAAAATGTTAGTAAAATACTAAAAGAAGTATGAAGACCTTGTCTGTTGACTTTAAATTTGTGTATTAAATGAATTTTCCAAGTTTTACCATGCACATGCAAAGGTTTCATTTAAGTAAGGAAAAATTATTACATATTTCATTGTTTTTTCGATTAAAAAATGACAAGTCTTGCATCTTAAAAATTTTGTTCATGTGTCAATAAAAGCTTTTTGGTTACTAGGGCAAACAAATACCTGGTTGTTAGGGTTGATAAATAGCTGGGTGGTTGGTTGTTGAAAACTTATCAATGAGATGAAATTGAAGGGGAGGGGATGTAATAATTTAACAGTTAAAACTGAAAATCTAACTGACATACTAGTTATTTGCGGAAACAGTTGAATGGATGGTTGGTTGGTTGGTTGAATAAAACTTATCAATGAGATGTAATTGAAGGGGGAATCTAATAACTTAACAGTTAAAACAGAAAACTTTAATCACATATAAATGATTATGGCTATTAAAATTTGTCGATTACTAAATATTAGTGAATCATTTTTAAATAATTTGTAAAGTTTTGTAAAATTATTTTAACAATTTGTTTAAACCTTTAACACGAACTTGTATTTTTGATATATTTAACTTTTTTAAAACTTTTTTAATCATACTAAAATTATTAATAAGTAATCACACTATGACTGATAAACTAAAATATAATACATT
This sequence comes from Maratus speculifer, assembly GCA_964019185.1. Lineage (NCBI taxonomy): Eukaryota > Metazoa > Arthropoda > Arachnida > Araneae > Salticidae > Maratus > Maratus speculifer. The sequence goes on along the minus strand of OZ025297.1, from coordinate 8,943,837 downwards.
TCATAAGAAGTGAATATGTCTATTTAACTGATGAGGTGACTCATAAAATCTCAAAGTAATCCAAAACATATGTGATTTTTTTCTTTTCTTCGTGAGTTTTAACTGATAAGTCACAATAAAAATTATTTTTGCATGTGTGAAGTAATCACTTTCGATGATATTTCTTACTTTTTAGTTACTAAATTACGGGCTTTAATGGCCCAATGGTTAGTGTCGCGTGTTAAAAATGAGAAGTATGATCAGATGTTTGTGGTTTCGAAACCTGCAAGAAAAATTATCAAGAAAATGTTGTTATATTAATGCATCTTACCTGCAAATAACGTTTATCATCGAAAGGGCATAAGCTAATCTTATTCTGTGTTAACGTGTGCAGACGTTGTGCATCATAATTTTTCAAACTGTCGAAAAACTTCGGTTATAATATTGTGTTAATGAAAATTCAAATTATATACATCATAAACAGCTTCTCTATACTCTTCAGTGATGTGATCGTGATCACGTGTGCGTTTCGAATATAAAGAATGCTTTCAAATATGACACAACTTTGTTTCTTGAAATGCCATTTCTTATACGGATATAAACTTTAAAGACTCTATATTTAATAACTTCTGTCCTAATATATCCTTCCCTCACACCATTTAAGTTAAAAACCGTTCAACACAAACTTTTCATCAATATACTAAGTAATGATTGTTCAGAATAACCACCTATTTGATAAACGCTAGTATATATAAAACATTGAAAATGAGAAGTTTGAATTGTATTGTGATTCATTTAATGAAATCATGTGGTATACATTACATATTTCTCGATAAAGTTATGAAGAGAAAGATAAAAATTCAACTGTGATAGTCTTTCATGGTAAAAAATTTAAGAAGACATGCTAAAAAATCATTAAATTTGGTTACTAAGTACGTTTTAAGATGTGAGTGTAAAGAGTGCATGTCCATTATTTGATATTTAATACTCAATTTTCTCTCGATAAAGTTATGAAGAGAAAGCTAAAAATTCAACTGTGATAGTCTTTCATGGTAAAAAATTTAAGAAGACATGCTTAAAAATTATTAAATTTGGTTACTAAGTACGTTGTAAGATGTGAGTGTAAAGAGTGCATGTCCATTATTTGATATTTAATACTCAATTTTCTTTGTTGATTTGTAAATGTTTATAATATTTTTGAAAACTTTAGTGTTATATTTTTACTAACATAGATGCGAATGTTAAAGGGAAGAATTTTTATGAATGATTAAGTATTTCTTTTTACTATTGTGTGATTCAAATATTTTTTATTTATTCATATCTTAATTATAAGTTTGTTGCTGTTGTTTAATATATTTAATTGATGGTTTTAAATTTTTACTTAGTATAAATTTTATTTTCTTCAGTAATTTTAATAAAATTAAACCTATTATAATTAAATGTTAGTATATTATATAAATAACTTTAAAATGTGAAGTTTAAATCATTGGTAAATGAATAATTTTAACGATAATTAGTAAAGTTAACTTGTATAAAATAAGTAAATTGCATCGAGTCATATTCTTAAGAGTTAGTTTAATTTTTGAAATATCAAAATATATTATTCATTAAATAAGAAGTGTGTTAATGAATATTAAGATATATGTTTGGTAAATTAAAAAATAACAGAATAAATTTTTCTTCGAATATTAATCAGTTTTAAGATGAGATTAATTCTACAGGTCTTCGTCACATGTTTAAGAATATAGTTTCAAAACAATTTATTGCGTGGTAATATTTTAAAGTGATTCATAAATTAACTGACTCTCACTTTTTCACTCACGTAAAATATTTCTCTTAAGAAAAAAAAAAAATATTCAATTTTCATATAAAAACTTTTTGAATTGCATGAAAGTTGGTTTTATAAAAATATTTTGAAAAGGGTTTTAATACTTTTAAATTCATTTATGCCAGGAAAATATTTTGAAATGGTTAGTTTCTCAATCGTTATTTTTTTTTTTTTTTTTTTTTTTATCCAAAGATTTCTAATGTTATTAATTTATCAAACTACCCATTCGAATAAAAATTATTTCTAAACTACTAATATTTATTTATATTTTTTTTACATAACGTGATGTTTATATCACAGATAATATGTTCTAAGATTTAAAAAGCAAATGGTGAATCATTGCACTTTGAACTATCTTTACACGAGCTAATTATTAGAAAAATTAATCTTTGATAATTATACTTTGAAAAAATGTTTACTTTAAATTTTTAGTGACATGTCAAAACTTAAGGAGTTTTATTTGAATTTTGAATAAAAACTTTAATCTCATCTAGAATTTTTTAATAGGTCTTTCAGAATATTTATTGTGAGAAAAGAATAATCTTTTAATTTGGCGATATTTTTTAAATGTTTTTATTCTAATTGCATGAGATTTCATTTTGAGTTGGCGATTTTAATCTTTCGTTTTTATTGTGTGAAATATTTTGTATTAATTTGTTGATTTTATGTTGATACTCCAAACAGTTAGGTCGACGCGCGCGAACACATCTCATTACAAATATTAGTTTAAAAGAGTACCCAAAGTGGGGGTCTTTCTGAAATATCCTTATTGACGCAAGGTTTTCCAAGGTTAAAGGAAAATTAACAGACTCCAAACAGTAAAAACCGACGAGCGCGATTAAATGTTAGTCCATTTTAAAACATTCTTTCATTTAAATTTTAAAGTTATTTTTTAATTATTCTACAAATTCAATTGCATATTATGTTTTACTAAAAATATCGCTCGAAATAATGTATGTGAATGTGTGCAATACGGGAATCATGTGATCTGCCTCCTCGTGGTGATTCCTGGGTGAAAGTTTTGATCCTAGGTCACTTTCAGCTAAAGATCACATCTTTCGACAAAAAATTTACATAGACATACATACAACATACACACACCACATGCATACGCACACACAAAATAATAATAATAATCATTTCAATAAAATTTCACCAAGGTTCAAAGGAAACCACATATTCCAAACCGTTAGGGCGACGAGTGCGATTCAATGCTAGCACGTAAAATCCCATTTTGAAACATATTTTTTCATTCAAATTTTAAAGTTATTTTTTTAACTATTTTAAAATATCAAGTGTATAACCTAGTTGACTAAAAAAAAACACTCGAAATAATTTTAAAGTTCCCTCATTAAATAAATATTCAAAATTGTTATTCCCAAATTCCCATTACCAGCATGTGTTATTTATGATAATGGATAGATAAAAAAGTAGTGGAAGTCATTCTAAGAAATTCGAAACCAATATTCACACATGATTTGAAGAAAACTATAAAATCCGAACGGATAGATCGACGAGCGCACGTCAATTTCATTGCAAAAAAATTAAAGTCCCCCTATTAAACATTAATATCCGCTAAAAACTCCAAAAAATGAAAAAATAATTCAATCTTAACAAAATTACTCCTAAAAGAATAATTCATTAATTCACCATGAATGAACCCTTCTTAATTAGTTCTTCATTAAAATAGCAACCCCCGAAAAAAAAAATATATTCTTCGCGTATGATTAGTCTAAAATAATAATTTCCCCCAAAATACCCGCTTAATTCATCATGTAAGAGTACAGTGAAAAAAAAAAAAAAATCAAACTCCCCAAAATTTTTGCTTAAAATCAAAAAATAAACTGTTAAATGACACCAAACTGAAAATTTTTAAGTCGCCACATTAAAATTAAAACCACTCGTACAATAGTACAGAAAAAAACATTCTATGCCCCCAAAATATCCGCTTAACCCCTTATTTAAAACACGGTGAAAAAAAAAAAAAAAATCAATCTCCCCAAATTCCCACTTAAAATCGAAAAAATAAACTCTTAAATTTCACTAAACTGAAAAATTTTAAGTCGCCACATTAAAAGTAAAAACCACTTATACAATAGTATAGAAAAAAAACATTCTGTGAATCCAAATACCCACTTAACCCCTTATCTAAAACACGGTGAGAAAAAAAAAAATCAATCTCCCCAAAATTTCTGCTTAAAATCGAAAAAATAAATCCTTAAACTAAACCGCACCTAAAATTTTTAAGTCACCACATTAAAATTAAACCCCCCCCCTCTTACTACAATGCAGAAAAAAAAATTCTATGTCCCCAAATATCCGCTTAACCCTTCATCAAAGAACAAGGTGGAAAAAAGTGAAAGTCGCTTCATTCCTTATTTTTAATTATCTTTTTAAATGAATAACAGCATAACTCTATCGAAAAACATACCCCACGTACACGCCGAAAATTTTTAAAGTCCCCGCATTAAAATTAAAATAAATAAATAAATAAATAAATATCCTTCGTGTATTAGTACTCAAAAATAATAATTTTCCCCAAAATAGCCGCTTAACTCATCATGTAAAAGCACAAAAAAAAAAAAAAAAAAAAAAAAAAAATTAAGTCCCGCTTAAAAAAATAAATAAATAAACCCTAAAACGAAAGTGCACCGAAAATTTTAAAGTCCCCGCATTAAAATTAAAAAACATCATCGTACTATAGTACGCCGAAAAAAATCCTAACTCCCTAAAATTCCCGCTTAAAATTAAAAAAAATTCTTATCTAAAACTAAAGTGCACCGAAAATTTTAAAGTCCCCGCATTAAAATTTAAAAAATCATCGTACTATAGTTCGGAAAAAAATTCTAACTCCCTAAAATTCCCGCTTAAAATTAAAAAAAAATTCTTATCTAAAACACACTCATCCTATAAGATGACGTCATCTTAACCTTGCGTGACGCCCGATGACCTTCACCCCACCCCCCTCTTACAGCTCGAGCACCCGATGACCTTCAACCCCTCTTAGAGGTCAGCACCCTGCACCCGGTGGCATGGAACTGTCATTACTATACTACTTGCATATTTTACTTTAACATGTAAATGCCAACATAAATTCAGAAACAACATTGTAATTTTTTTTTTTTTTTACTCTCAATGTTTAAAGTTAAATTTTCTATCTGATGTTTATTTTTATTTCCAGTAAATTTGTGACTGACCCTTATTTTACAGCAAAAAATATGCTTCAACTTTGAACAGTTATAACTCGGTCAATTTTGATCGCAGAGGAATGGGACTTTTTTTGTATTACTTGTTAGAGTAGTGTTAAAAATTTTCTAAATATCACTTGTAGGACCGGGGGACCGTATAAAAATTGAATTTTCGTAATTTTTTAGTAAAAAATTTTTTTGACCTAAATCACTTAAAAAATAATTCTTTACCTTTTTTAAAGCATTTTTGCAATTGGAACTATATGTCTATGACCAACGGTTTAGAAATTAGCCATTGGCCACCGTTGAGAGGGGACACCCTGTATAATGTAATTTCCCGGAATTATTAGAATTCCATTGCCCAAAATCAATTTTTTTTCGGTAGGCCCTAACCGCCAATCAATGATATTAATAAACATTGCCTTGATTTGGTCAAATTTTGAATTTCAAAAATTCCCCAAAATTTCTCCCAGACACTGATTTAATTATTGTGTGTTACATTTAAAAATTTTATTTTTAAAAATCAAAAATTAATGCTTAATGCGATTTTATGTTCTATTAATTTTGTATGCATTCTTAATGATCAACGTATCTAAAAATAAAATTTTAATAAATCAAAATAAAGATAAAACTTTTAATTTTCATTAAAAAGCTCAAAATTCAATATTTTCTCATAATCTTAATCTAGAAACCCGGCTAAAAGTTTTAGTTTAAATTTACACAATTTTAGAAAGCAATTTCCTTCTCATGCTTTCAAAAGCAATTCCTTTAAACAAGCGTTGAAAATACGCAGGAATTTCTTATCAGAATAATAGAAACGCGTAGGGTATTGGATAACTATTTAACATATTAAGAAACAACGAAATTTCGAACTAATATATTTCATTCTTATCTCTTTTCATGAAACTATTTGTGCAAAGTTTCTGCAGCAGTAAGTGAAACAAAAAATGCAGCAAAACTAAAGTAAAGATCAAATAATTGATTCTATCGATCCTTTTCCCAACAACAATCTAAATTATGGTATCGGAAGAAACAACTAAGCATTGCTTTAAGTACATTTACATGAATTACGAAATAAATTCGTTTATTTATATTAAATATTTAATATCAACATATAAACGACAATTGCTTTGTTGTGGTATATTTCAAAGTTATTATTGTTTTTCAATACGTGAAAAGTGGTAATTTCACTTTCAGTGCAAAAAATGTAGAGTTAGTATCTCAGGAGTAATTACTATCTATTATAATTAATACTTATAACACTTGATTCAAATGCATTTTTTATATAAAAATCAAATATTGGTACTAAACGTAAAATTATATGCTATGATATTTATAATTCACTATAAAAATATATAATTTGTATTAACATATACATTTCGGGTAAAGAAATGCGCATATGTAAAATGAATCTTTGACTTATTTTAATGAAATACATTTTAGATATGTATTAAAGTTTAGATATTTTTGCAATTTAAAACACATTAAAATGCATAACTACTGTATGTATTAAAACCATAATTTCTATACAAAGACAAATAATATTTAGAATTATTTTATCTAGATATTTCATGAGTATATGGAGTGGAACAAAAATATCCACATTACAGTCACAGCAAAAAAAAAATTGACATTTGCGATTTTAGGCATTTTGTTAAAATCTAGAAATATATATAAGGAATGACTCTGAAACTCCAGATATATAAACAAAATAGTACAAGTCATGTATTTTCGAAAAGATTTTTTTCAGAAATCCATTTGGGGAACGTAAACAAATTGAAAAAGAACGAATATCTTTTGAATAACCCTGTCAAAACTAATGTAGCAAAAGCATTTAAACTGCATTTTTATGCAGATAGCATGTATATTTGTAGAGAAATTAAGTTTTTTATAAAAAGGTTCCAAAATTTCCCAAGTTTTCTGCTTATAATTTGCAGAGTTCTTAATAAAAAACAATGTTCTTTTCGGGAAATATGAGAAACGACCTTGTACATAATACTCTGTAATCAAAATTAAAAAACATTAATAATTGTATGAAAAATGAGCAGTTTTAATAAATAAATTTTCACTGTGCATGCGTCAACTCTATAAAAAATTTCATTTGCAAATTGGGTCAGCTAAATGTATAGAGCAACTTTAGTTAAAATTTCAAAATCATAGCTTAGAATTTCTGAAAATTATCGTCGAAAGAATAAGATCATAATACGTTATTTTCAAAATGAAACAAAAAAAAAATGAGGGGCTGTATCCATATTCCATTGATTAGTGTCTACACAATACTGCACATACTACTATAATTTTACCTCTGAATTGATTCAGAGGTATTGGTTGAACTCTTTGCCTGAGCAACCAATTTCTTTGAAGAAAATGAAACAAATTTTTTCTTTCGCTGACTGATTGAAGGCGACTTTATTAAAATGAATAATTTAGGGGGGGAGCACCTTATTCATAAAACTTCTAAAGTAAACTAAGAGTTTTATTATTATTATTATTTCGGTAAATTTTAAGTATTTATATCACTTTGGGCATTTTTAGATAATGAATGTAACTCTGATGACAAATTCATGACGGTATCAATCGATATCAACCAATGAAATTGAAATATTGAAGAATTACTATTGACAATATAATTTAACTTTCCGGAATTATTAGAATTTCGATACTCAAAATTAATTTTTTTCCTAACCGCTAGCCAATAACACGAATAAGCTTTGGCTTATTTTGGTAAAATTTTGAATTTGAAAAAGACTCTAAAATTTCCCCCAGACACTGATTCAGTTATTCTGTGATATATTTAAAAGATTTACTTTTAAAAGACAAAATTTAGTGTTCGATATGATTTTATGTTCTAATAATTTGTTATATGTATTCTTAATGATAAACATATCTGAAAATAAAATTTTAATAAATCAAAATAAAGATAAAAATTTAAATTTTCATTAAAAGCTCAAAGTTCAATATTTTATCATAATCTCAATCTAGATATGCGGCTAAAAGTTTTACTTTTGGTTTAAATTTACACAATTTTAGAAAGTAATTCTCTTCTCCTGCTTTCAAAAGCAATTTCTTCAAATAATTGTTGAAAATATGCAGGAATCTCTTATCAGAATAATAGAAACGCGTGGGGTATTGGATAGTAATTTAACATATTACGAAACAACGAAATTTAGAACTTATATATTTCATTCTTATCTTTTTTTACTAAAACATTTGCGAAAAGTTTCTGTAGCAAAAATAAAACAATAAATGCTCAAAGCAAGAGTAAAGTAAAAATCAAGTAATTGATTTTATCGATCCTTTTCCCGACAACAATCTAAATCACAGTATCGGAAAGAAACATCTAAACATTGCTTTAAGTACATTTGCATGGATTAATAAATGAATTCATTTATTTATATTAAAATAGTTAATAATAATATATAAACGGAAATTGCTTTGTTGAAGTATATGTCAATGTTCTTTGTGCTTTTCAATACATGAAAAGTGGTAATTTCACTTTCAGTACAAAAATGGTATGATTAGTATTCCAGGGGTAATTACTATCTAATATAATTAACATTTATGACGCTTGATTCAACGGCCTTTTTTATATAAAAATCAAATATGAGTTCTAAATGTAAAATTATAAGCTATGATAATTATAGTTCAATATAAAAATATATAATTTGATTTGAAATATACTTTTACAGATATACATTTCGAGAAAATAAATACGCGTGTGTAAAAGGAACCTTTGACTTATTTTAATTAAATGCACTTTAGATATGTATTAAGGCTTACATATTTTTTACAATGCACATCACTCTAAAATCCATAAATACTGTATGTAATAAAACAATAATTTCTAAACAAAGACAAATAACATGTAAAATTATTTTATCTTGCGATATTTCCTGAGTACACGGCGTAGAATAATAATATCCACATTATTCAATGCGCAAAATTCTCCCACAAGATAACTAATTTTGCATTAATGTATAAGCTTTTTAATTATACTGTTAATTTTTTTTAATTATGCGTTAATTAATTATTAATAGGGAAAATGACCAGTTATAAATATTAATTTACATTATTTCAAAGACAATACAGTGAAACCTCTTTGTGTGAACACCTCTCTCCGTGACCATTTTTCGAGGAACGGAATTTAGTCACATAAACTAAATATTAATTTTACCTCTATTCAGAGGTCTAGTTGAAATCTTTCCATGAGCGGCCAATTTCTTTGAAGAAAGTGAAAAATTTCCTTCTTTCCTGGTCTATTGAACGTGGTTTTATCAGAAAAAATAATTTAGGGGAGCAAACTATTCATAAAACTTCCAAACTAAATTTATAATTTTATTATTATTATTATTTCGGTAACTTTTAAGTATTTAAACTCGTTTATGTGTTTTAGGCAATGGATTTAACTCTGGTCACGAATTCACGAAGGTCAATAAACTTCCCTCCCCTAATCTGCCAGGAAACTCTCAAAGAAATAAATAAAGTGTTGAAATCGACATTATTCCTTCCCGTTCAAACAATGAATCAAACAAAGAAAAAAGCATTGGTTTATAGAATTTTGTATGGACTTGGAGATAAAATTCATGAATGAATTCATTTTTTAAACCCTTCTGTTATTAATTTTTGTCTTGATACATACATTTTTTTATTTTTTTCTAATATAATAAATTAATTTTAGTAACATTAATCATTACCTTTTTTTAATAATTAAAATCTAGATTTATACTTGGCCTCCATTTATAGATCAACTCTCGGAACGACCAATTTTCAATAGAACAGAGCAGGTTGCTTGACGGAGATTTTACTGTTATTAAAAAAGGGCCATTTGCAGATTTCAATCTTTATAAACATTTTCATGAAAAGGGAAATCTTTGTGAGATTTCTTTATCAATCTTATTTTTTATACTAAAGGTTATTTACACCAAAATCTATTCAAAAACAGCTTACGCCAGGTTTTAATTAGATCACAAGTTTGATGAAAATCCGTGCACTAGTTTTTGAGATAGAAACACAGGAGAAGTCTTTAAAAAATCTGGACTGAAGCGCGACCTTTTCAGCGGCATACAACTTTATTTCATTTTGGGCCTTTTAGATACAGATGGAAAATAATAAAATTCAAAAACCTGTTGTACGAGATAATCGAGATACATACGAGAAAGGTATATTTTACGACAGAGTTTTTCAACATATTTTGCACCATTCTTTTTTATTACAACGATTAAGGCATAGGTAATTATTTAATATTATTAATTTGAAACATGTGATACCCAACCAGAACCTAGTTTTGTCTGGTTCCTGGATATAACTCAGTGACAATGTGGTTACAAATCTTTCATAATGGTAAAGGGAAAGTAACTGTGACCAGAAAAAGTGATAATTATCAATGCATAAATCGTTGGAATAAAAAAGAATGATGCAAAATATGTTGAAAAACCAACCCTGTCGTGAAATACACCTTTCTCGTATGTATCTCGATTATACCGTACAACAGGTTTTTGAATTTTATTATTTTCCTTCTGTATCTAAAAGGAACAAAATGAAAAAAAGTTTTTTTTATAAATTAAGATATGCTCTTTCCAGTGGTGCTGATTGTAACCAAATCAGAAGTGTCCCTTTTGAAATATACGTTGCTGAAAATGGGGCAAAATCGAAGATCTTAAGTTTTTATTAGATTTTGAACATGAATAATTTAATGAATATTTAAGTATTTAAAAACAACTTCAGCGGCTTTATGACATATTCAAAGGTAATTAATATGTGAAGAGACAAATTTTTAAAATAATATTTACAGTAGTTACAGCATGTTAAAGTAAGGGTAAAATTCAACCAGATTGGCCGTATTACCTACTTTGAGGCCTAGTAATAACGATAGTTTTGATTTTTGATTTTTAATACTGCAATTACATTTTTTAGCACAAAAAGTTGTACTAGATCACTTACTTTCATTAAGCAAGGTTTCGTATATCATGAGCAATATGATGCCAAACTTGATGATTTGGCCGTTTTTTCTACCACCATGAAATAGTGATTGGCACAAATGAACCCCTGGCGCCCCATGTATACTGCTTTTTGCACTAAACAGCTTCCAAAAGTTCATCATATACCTACATGCATATTCTGTATCAATTATAAAAAAATTGGAAGGGGTCGAGCGGGAACCATGCCAAAATTTTGGACACTTGACATGGAATGGCCCAAGAAGAAAATAAATCAGTTGGATTTTAGAAAGAGTGTTATTTTTAACAGATTAAGGTTGTTAGAATATAAAATTAAAGAATTTGTTGATTAAAGGCATACGACTAAACCATAATTGATATACTAAGATTATTAAAAGACAGGAGTAAAAAGTAAATAATATAAGTATTTGGAATATCTTAATTAAGGTAAAATGGTAAAAGAGTTTTATTATTACGTATATACAAGGGGTGATTAAATGAAAAGGTACGAAACGACGTAAAAACGTAACAGTTAAATATATGCATATTACGCCATGGGAGAACGTAGCGAGACATCTCGGGATGCGATTAGAGTCTCTGACTGGGATCGGAGCATGCACGGACGCCCGCATGCGCAGTAGAGAGCAGAGGCTCTTATCAAAAGCGGCGTCCAGATGATGCGGCAGTCCGTACGAGGACAGGATGGCATTCGCGTTGCAAAATTCGGCGATTCAGGAGTAGCGAGGTGTTATACGATTTCTGACAGCGGAACGTGAAAAACCGGCAGCTATTCATGACGCCAGATGGTGAGAGTTTACTGGGAGAAATGTGTCTCTGACAAGTCTGTCAGTAATTGGAGTGCCCATTTTCGTGCATGGAACTGAGAACTGGCCAAGTTCAAGTGGGAGGCGTTGGATCACCCGCCCTACAGTCCGGACATGTCACTCTGCAACTGTCATGTGTTTAGTCCACTGAAGCAGCACCTAAAAGCGAAGCGCTTCAAGTCGGACGACATACTCAAGGACGCTGTTAAGGACTGGGTCTCGTCATGACCACAGGAATTCTGGGAACAAGGAATCCCGCGGTTTGTTCATCAGTGGAATCGTTGTTCTCTGACCAATGGTGAAATTTTGAAAAAAGTCTACATTTGTGCCCACCGTGTCGTTTCGTACCTTTTCATTTGATCACCCCTTGTATTTATATATACACTATATTGCCATTGATTATGGGACACTTGCGATTTTAGACATTTTACTAAATATCTAGAAAAATACATGAGGAACCATCTCGAAACTCTTAGTGTATAAATATAATAGTATACGTCATACATCTCCGTGAAGATTTTTTACCGAAACGCCATAGGGGACCGTCAACAAATTAAAAAAGAATGAATATCTTTTGAATAACCCTGTCAAAACTAATGTAGAAAAAGCGCTCAAACTCTAGATTATGATTGAATGCCTTATTGTAATACACTGTGTTCATTTTTATGCAACTAGCATGCACACTCGCAGAGTAATTAAGGTTTTTATAAAAATGGTCCCAAATTTTTCAAAGTTTTTCCATTATAATTTTCAGAGTTCTTAATATAATATGTTATTTTTTTCAGAAAATATGACAAACAACATTGCACACAGTACCCTGTAATCAGAATTAAAAAATAATGAAAATTGTATAAAAAATGAGTTGGTTTACTATATAATTTTTTACTGCGCATGCGTCAAAGATATCAAAATTTCATTTGCATATTATGTTAGCTAAATGTATAGAGCAACTTTTGTAAAAGTCTCAAAATCATAGCTTGAAAATTCTGAAAGTAATCGTCTATAGAAAAAGGACAAAATCCGTTGTTTCCAAAATGAAGCAAAAAACTGAGGGATTTTATCCAAATGCAGTAGTACATCCCATATTGTGTATTCTATATTGACACTAATCAATGAATATATGGATACAACCCCTCTTGTTTTTGCTTCATTTTGAGAATAACGGATTTTCGACTTATTCAATTGACGATTATTGTCAGAATTTTCAAGTTATGATTTTGTGACTTTCACAAAAGTTGCTCTATACATTTAGCTAACATAATATGCAAATGAAATTTTGATATCGTTGACGCATGCGCAGTAAAAAATTATTTAGTAAACCAACTCATTTTTTATACAATTTTCATTATTTTTTAATTTTGATTACAGGGTACTATGTGCAATGTTGTTTGTCATATTTTCTGAAAAAAATAATATTTTATATTAAGAACTCTGAAAATTATAAGGAAAAAACTTGGAAAATTTTGGGACCATTTTTATAAAAACCTTAATTACTCTGCGAGTATGCATGCTATTTGCATAAAAATGAACAAGGCATATTACAATAAGGCATTCAATCATAATCTAGAGTTTGAGCGCTTTTGCTACATTAGTTTTGACAGGGTTATTCAAAAGATATTCATTCTTTTTTAATTTGTTGACGGTCCCCTTTGGAGTTTCGGGAAAAAATCTACACGGAGATGTATGACTTATACTATTATATTTATACACTAAGAGTTTCGAGATGATTCCTCATATATTTTTCTAGATATTTAGTAAAATGTCTAAAATCGCAAGTGTTCCATAATCAATGGCAATATAGTGTATATATATATATATATATATATATATATATATATATATATATATATATATATATATATACCGGGTGTTCCAAAAATGACTGATGAATTTTAAAATTCAACAACATGCAATCGGTGACAGCTATTTAAAAAGTTTTTGCAGGAGGGTTATGTATAATGTCAGGAGTTTTTTTACCGTAATTTTTTATTTTAGTTCGAATTTCAAAAAATAGGTGGTGGTGACGGTGATTGAAGGCCAGGTCGACGCTTCACTCAGCACTGATCACCTGGCCTTCAATCGCCGTCAGCGCATCCCATTGTTTGAAATTCGACCTAAAATAAAAAAAAATACGGTAAAAAACTCTTGACATTATACATAACCCTCCTGCAAAAAATTTTTAAATAGTTGTCACCGTTTGCAAGTTATTGAATTTTAAAATCTATCAGTCATTTTTGGGACACCCGGTATATATATATATATAATTCTCAGTATTTTAGTAACTGCAAATTCGTTTGAAAACTCAACAAAATAAAATTAATTGCAATAAAGTGTGAGACTGATAGACAGATAAATCGATAGTTAGGAAGATCGATAGATATATATACATATTTATTCATTTTTTACTTTTTTTAAAATAAAAGATTCACTTCGTTTGAAATGCATTACAGTTTGAAGACGATATATGACAGATATCAAACTCTGACGTCAATGCCAATTTTTATCTTTCTAAATCTCAGACTTCTAGAATCGTCAAAATTTCAAAGTAGGACCGTTGCTTCTCGGAAAGTGGATCAAAAGGCTTTTTGTATAATTTTATTTTAAGAGAATTTTCGTTTATTTATTTATTATGAATACATTTTCTTTCATTATATAAATGAGCAAATTTATATTATGTGCACATATATGTATATGACAAAAAAGAAAAAAAAAACATGAAAACCGGAAAAAAAATTATAAGATTTTAATAAGATTTACATAATTCTAAGTTTCAACACAACATTGAAAGATTCATATGTTATATGTAGATATCATATGTAGATAATTACAGCCACTGCACATTCTCTTGCATTAGTAAAATCTATAATTGTTTTTTAATCTCGATTTAAAAAAAAGAAAAAACTTCATTTTTTCTAAACTATTTAAATCACCTCTGCCTTTTACTTAGCTTAATTTTTAAAGCAAATGTAAAATTAAAGGTGTATGAATAAGTTTTTAAAAACAGAAAAATATTTCTATTTAACTGTTGACATGTTTTAACACATCACCAAGTCCTTTTCAAAACAAATAAAATTTATATTTCAAAGTTGCACGATTTATGGTGCATCGAACTACTTCTTTTATTTTTTTAGAAAAGACTCGGTGATGAATTGAAGCATATCTACAATTAAATATATCTATTTTTCTGTTTTTAAAATATTCCTTTCATTTAGTTAAGAATTAGAAAGAATATATTAATATAAGGAGTTATTTTGTGATACATTTAAGTAATATGCATTGAATAAAATATTGAAATTATTCTTTTATTTTGTAAACATGTAAATATACAAACATTTGTAATCATTATTTTTTATTTTGTTTCAGTAAACCTTTACATTTTTTTTTGAAAGTCTTTGGTATAAACAGTTTAGCATTTTAAATATTTTTGTAAAAAGTGAGCCGTATAATACAGAATATTATATTTTTTACTTAATTTTAGTTTTTAAACTTTAATGAAGATCAGAGTTTTTAAAACATCAAAAAGTTATTTTTAAAATATTTACACATGCTCTACAAATGTTAAATATCAAATGCTTAACTAATTATTTGAGTATGAATTTTTCGCATATACACAATCAATATTAGTTTACTGTATTTTGTCATTATAAAGTATCATATTGTACTTTACATGTAAATATATAACATATTTTTCTGCAGAAAAAAATTTTAACATCTTTTTTAGTACTCTTAATAGATACGCTGCATTATTTTTTTACCCTTACAGGATTATAAGTTTGCTAAGAGTAAATATTAGTATATAACTGTTTATTTAAGTTTGTTTAGATGTAGAATAAATAAAAATAAGAAATGAACACAACAATATGTAGGTTATTATTATTATTATTATTATTTTATGATAAATATTTCTCCTAATGAACTATAAAGGTAATATAAAATATGGTTAGTCTTATTACGCAATGCCTCTTATTTATTGGCTTATTATAAGGAAATGTTAATTAAATTAATACTCTATTATTATAGCAAATAATGTGTTAAGTATGATATTCTATGAAGCAAAGATGGACAGTGCACATATTACATATATCTGTCTTATTTTCTATGCAGCGTTTAGCAGAATTTGCACATCTTTTACATAATTGCATTCAACATATGTTCTATTTTGACATTCTGTATAAAAAATGCTGATAAAGTTATAATTAAATGCAAAAATCATCAATTTTAAAATGGGGAAAAATACTTCCCTTATTCGTGAAAGGGTTAAAGTTGTGTATGCTAATGCCGCTGTCGATTTAAAGAAATTTTTGAACGCATTTCCCCTTTATATCATATCTATTTTTACATGAAAAAATGAAATGTTCATTATGTAATATTTCAAATGACATTTCAATGATTTTTAATTTTGTATTATTATTTGATTTATTAAATGTGATAATAAATAGGATTAATTAAAACGATTGCTAACATTCTTGTTAATATTTGTTAATATTAACCCTTTTGTTGATATTAACCCCCGGAACGAGAGTCTATTATAACATTTTTAATCTTTTATCATCGATTTTACAAAACAGATATTTTTTTCCTACATTTAATCGGGAGAATGATGAAAATAAATAATGTAAAATTACCGGTAAACTTTTACTAATAAAATAAATCAAGAACTTTGAAGACCTAAGCGACACGTATACCAGTCGCTCGTCTCTAAGAAATTAAGACTAACATTATAACTGCGGATGGGACATTAATTTCCTGAAATAATTTTCACTGCATAAATTTTATTTTGCATAACTAGAGGGGCTCCGCCCCCCCCCCCCCCGCTCGCTACGCTCGCCAACCTCCCGCGTAATCGCTTCGCGATTCCAAGTTGTAGGCTACCCTTGCTTGCTGCGCTCGCCAATACCCCATAGAATCGCTTCGCGATACCTTATTTTCCATACACTGTAATAAATCTGCGGATTTTTGTTTCAATGCACTCCCCTGCTTCTATAGAAAACGGTTATTTGGCCGTGAAATGGAGCTTTCTCATTGGTTGGAATAGAGATATTATATACAAGCAGTGGAGTACGTTGCAACAAAATGCAGCAGATTTTTAACCCGTCAGTAGTCGCGTGTCGGTCTTTTCGCCGCCCGCATAACTTATATTCTCCTAACTTGTATCATATTACAAATAGAACGAAGATCTACCATGTAGCTGACTTTGAAGGTTTCTCGAAAACCTTAGTGAAGTTACAGGACACTTCTGTTTTTCTTTCAGGTACATTTTTAGAAACAAAGTTGAAATTTGCGTGAAAGTCTACGTAACAATCACTAATGCCAGTTCATTTTTACTTTTTCCAATTACTCCAGATCTCATGAATAAAATGCATAATTTAAGAAAACTGCAATTTATATCTTAACTGAAATGTTATTTTCGTATATTAGGTGAAAAATATTTCTTATTTTATATATTTGGTATGTGGAGAGCCAGCGGCGAAAAGACCGAGCGCGACTAATGACGTTGTGAAAAAAGTCGCGAATACTCGCGGGTTAACAGTGTACACTCAATTTTGGAATTCATCCCTCTTCTCATTGGTCAAAGCATAGACGGAGCCCTTTCTCCTGATTGGCCTATTCGACTCAAGGAACGTGTGTTCCACAGGGACGCCCTATTTCTGGAAACCTTACACATCACATCATTCCAGGAGTCATTCCTGAAAATTTGTTTAAGGCTAGTTTTTTTTTTACTATAGAAGGAAATGTTTATACAGGGTGTTTCGCTACCAGACCGACAAACTTTGAGGGGTGATAGTAGACATGAAGACAAACATTATTAAATAGGAAACCATGGGGCGCAAATGTCTTCCGTAGGAGCTAGGGGCCATTAAAGTTTAAGGTCCAAAACTTTAAACGATTATAAAAAACGAAAAAAAGGGTGGTTTCGTTTGCGGTTTTCACTAAAATCATTCTTTATATCACGATTTGTTTGTAAAAAATTTTTAAAGGTTACTTTCAAAAATTGTCGATAGAGGACGCTTTAGATTTTAGAATAACAAACAACTACTTTTTATCCTTATTTTGTGCACTGGGTTGAAGTTATTCTAAAGTTTAGACCTTAACTTAAATTTTAAGCCCAAAATCGGAAACATTGGGATCGAGTAACTAGTGAAAATTGAACTGTGAACAGAGGGGGGGATTTTGAACGCTCATAAACACTTGACAAACTAATCGATTTTGTTGCGGTTTGCATGTAGGTCATTCCCCAGGTAATTATTTTATTCAAAATGACGTACAGCATTGGTCTCCCCATTTTTTGATAGAGGGCGCTTCCAACACATCTCCAAATTTTCAATAGCATTACTCCTGTATGTTTTACTACCAGACCAAGATACTTTCAGGAAGTGTTAGGGATGCAAAGACTACTCGGGATCACATTATAATGTAACATCGAAAATGCCTTTTTAACGAATTAGGGTTAAAAGAAGAAAAGAAAAAAGCAACTTGATAATTCTACAACACGTTCTGTCGGAACTTCTGGTAAAAGCACATGTTCCTTTTTCGTTGCGCCACTCTATAGCCCGATGCGGCTCCTCCACATTTTACCAATGATGTTAGCAGACACCCCAACGTAACATATGGACAGCGGTGGATAGGTAGTGGTGGCCCGGTTTGTTGGCCTGCCAGGTCGTCACACCTACCTCATTATATCAATTACTTTTTGTTACCTATCTTTATTTTATTAGTGTATAATTGTTCTGTATTTTTAAAATAAACATTGCTGGGTGGGGCTAGTTGAGCTCAAACCAACTGGTAGGGTCCCCCACCTGGCTCAATCTGAATCTGAATCTGTATGGACTTCTTCTGCTGGGGTCAAATGAACAGTTGAATGTATGAGAACTCGTATCGTCAGTGGAAGACCCCACAGCTCGAATTTCTGTAGCTGCCAGAAAGCTATCCGAGATGCCAGGAATCTTTCAAAGCGTGAGGAATTGCATGCATCGCTGCTGTCAAGCATACCCGACTACTTATGGTCGTAAATTCGGGCACCTTTTGTAGTAAAACCCTCAACTAAATTGTTTTCTGCCACATTAACGTGTTGCTATTTCACTACCTGCCTCTGTTGCTTTTTTCTCTGTTTCTTTTAACCTCAACTCGCTAAAAAGGCATTTTCAACGTTACGTTCCTATGTGATTCCAAGTCGCTTTGCATCCCTAACACTTCCTATAAGTATGTTGGTCTGGTAATAAAACATACAGGAGTAATGCCATTGAAATGTCGGAGATGTGTCGGAAGCGCCCTCTATCAAAAAATAGATACACAAGAGCTGTAAGTCATTTCGAATAAAATAATTACCAAGGGAATGAACTACACGCAAACCGCAACAAAATCGATCAGTTTGTATAATGTTTATGAATGTTTAAAATCCGCCCTTCTGTTCACAGTTCAATTTTCGCTAGTTACCCGATCCCAATGTTTCCGATTTTGGGGTTAAAATTTAAGTTAAAGTCTAAACTTTCAAATAATTTCAACCCCATGCACAAAATAATGGTAAAAAGTAGTTGTTCGTTACTCTAAAATCTAAAGCGCCCTCTATCAACAATTTTTGAACGTAACATTTAAAAAAAATTTACAAACAAATTGTGATATAAAGAATTATTTTAGCGAAAACCGCAAACGAATCCACCCTTTTTTCCGTTTTTTATAATCGTTTGAAGTTTTGGACCTTAAAATTTAAGTGCCCCTGGCTCCTACGGAAGACGTTTGCGCCCCATGGTTTCCCATTTAATAATGTTTGTCTTCGTGTCTACTATCACCCCTCAAAGTTTGTCGGTCTGGTTGCGAAACACCCTGTATATGACGATTTCATTATTTCATTTAAGAAATCATGAATGAATCAACCAAGTGCATACATTTTCAGCAAATTTCGAAAATATAATTTATTTTCTGATTGTGTATACTTTCTAGCAGTTTTTAAATACTTTTTTAAGAAAGTTGAAAATTTTTATGATTTTTTTTTTTTTTTTTTTTGTCATTCTGTACATTATATTTTGCTAATTTCACATTATCAAAGTTATTTTCTGATTCTGAACATTTTCTGCAGTTGAAGTGGTGTTTTAATCCATTTTCTAACAAAGTTCATACGGTTTATGGTTTATTTTTGTGTTTCTCCCTGGTCACCTCATCATCTTTCCGTACTCTAATCCTCATAAATGTAATTGGAATGCCATGCAATTTTTATATGTTATTGATTATTATTAACCAACCTTGCCATAAATGATGGAATACTGATCCTCATTTTTGTTTTTGTGCTCTCACAAAGTTGTTTTTACACTATGGTCCATGAAAAAAGTATTTTAAGATACCTTTATTTTATTTTGTTTTGTTTTATTTGAAATATAATGAGAATAATGGTTTTCATTTAAATATATTACAGTATACTTTTTTAGGATAGTTCGATGAATAACATATATAATTTGTTTACAGTTACAACAAAAATATTCCATTAGCATGTTATGATACAGCAAAAATCCCGATATTAAAAAGAATAACTTATACTAAAGTATATTTCCTACAGATTGTGAAATGTGTAGCATTTTTCGTTCATTTATAGAGGCATAAAAAACTATATAAATCTAACTATGGTCAATAATTATCGGAAATGCATTTTCTGCTGTTAAGAACAGTTTAAAACTTACCTAATTTTAGTGTATTAAGGAGTTAGCATAAATTCCATATGTATTATGTATCTTGAGAGAATTTGAACACATATTTCTGTTACACATTGAAACAATAGTATATTACACACATGCTGAAAAGGAATCACCATATGTTTTTTACGTTACTTTTAATTTTCTTCTTTTACTGTATCCATGAATAGAATTTCTTAATAATAGATTGGTAATGTTGGAAATTGTTTCAAATTAAAGCCTGATACATGCTTTTCTGTTCCTTTGTAAATGTATCATCGCCGTAAAATTTTAAAACTTTAATTCTTTAACATGAGATGCATTGTGTTAAGCCCCCACACTAGGCACAGAAAAAAACCCGGATGATAATGTAAAGTCTATGGGGGCATTCTTTTCAAATATTTCGCCCAAATTTTAATATTTTTACATGATATTTTTACACAAGATAGCTGAGGACGATCCGCAACCGGCCTAGTTTTTACTTTTCCGATTTTGGTGTCAGATGTTTTATATTACGATAGTTTCAATTTCAAAACCGGTTTAAACCGGTTTCGAAAGTTAAGGTAATTTTTTTTTTGTTTTAAATCTGAAACCAAAACTCAAAAAGTAAAACCTAGGTCGGTTGCGGGTCGTTCTCAGCTATTTTCTGCAAAAAAAATCATGTACACAATATTAAAATTCGGGCGAAATATCGGAAAAGAATGCCCCCATAGATTTTGTATTATCATCCCGGACTTATTCTGTGCCTAGTGTCGTGCCTTAAGAGCCCACAATAGTCACAGAAAAATTACTCAAAAAGACCCGGATGACCATGTAAAGTCTATGGGAGCGTTCTTTTCGAATATCTCGCTCCAATTTTAATATTTTTGCATGATTTTTTTTTGCACAAGATAGCTGAGGGCGATCCACAACCGGGCTAGTTTTTACTTTTTCGATTTTGGTTATATATTTTTTATATTACGATAGTTTCAGTTTCAGAACCGGTTTAAACCGGTTTCGAAAAATAAAGTATTTTTTTAAAGAAAATCTGAAACGAAAATTTAAAAAGTAAAAACTAGCCCGGTTGTGGATCGCCCTCAGCTATCTTGTGCAAAAAAATCATGCAAAAATATTAAAATTGGAGCGAGATATTCGAAAAGAACGCTCCCATAGACTTTACATGGTCATCCGGGTCTTTTTGAGTAATTTTTCTGTGACTATTGTGGGCTCTTAAGAGCCCACAATAGTCACAGAAAAAGTGCTCAAAAAGACCCGGATGATAATGTAAAGTCTATGGGAGCGTTCTTTTCTAATATCTCGCTGAAATTTTAATATTTTTAAATGATTTTTTTGCACAAGATAGCTGAGAACGATCCACAACCGGCCTAGTTTTTACTTTTTTGATTTTGCTTATATATTTTTTATATTACGATAGTTTCATTTTCAGAACCGGTTTAAACCGGTTTCGAAAGTTAAAGTAATTTTTTAAAGAAAATCTGAAACGAAAACTGAAAAAGTAAAAACTAGGCCGGTTGTGGATCGTCTTCAGCTATCTTGTGCAAAAAAATCATTTAAAAATATTAAAATTTCAGCGAGATATTAGAAAAGAACGCCCCCATAGACTTTACATTAGCGCTCGGCTTTTTTCCGCGTGACTACAATACTCACAGAAAAAGTACGCAAAAAGACCCGGATGACCATGTAAAGTCTATGGGAGCGTTCTTTTCTATTATCTCGCTCAAATTTTAATATTTTTGCATGATTTTTTTGCACAAGATAGCTGAAGGCAATCCACAACCGGGCTAGTTTTTACTTTTTCGATTTTCGTTATGTATTTTTTATATTACGATAGTTTCATTTTCAGAACCGGTTTAAACCGGTTTCGAAAGTTAAAGTAATTTTTTAAAGAAAATCTGAAACAAAAATTGAAAAAGTAAAAACTAGCCCGGTTGTGGATTGGCCTCAGCTATCTTGTGCAAAAAAATCATGCAAAAATATTAAAATTTGAGCGAGATATTAGAAAAGAACGCTCCCATAGACTTTACATGGTCATCCGGGTCTTTTTAAGTGATTTTTCTGTGACTATTGTGGGCTCTTAAGAGCGCACAATAGTCACAGAAAAATTACTCAAAAACACCCGGATGACCATGTAAAGTCTATGGGAGCGTTCTTTTCTAATATCTCACTCAAATTTTAATATTTTTGCATGATTTTTTTGCACAAGATAGCTGAGGGCAATCCACAACCGGGCTAGTTTTTACTTTTTCAATTTTTGTTTCAGATTTTCTTTAAAAAATTACTTTAACTTTCGAAACCGGTTTAAACCGGTTCTGAAACAGAAACTATCGTAATATAAAAAATATATAATCAAAAACGAAAAAGTAAAAACTAGCCCGGTTGTGGATTGCCCTCAGCTATCTTGTTCCAAAAAATCATGCAAAAATATTAAAATTTGAGTGAGATATTAGAAAAGAACGCTCCCATAGACTTTACATGGTCATCCGGGTCTTTTTCAGTAATTTTTCTGTGACTATTGTGCGCTCTTAAGAGCCCACAATAGTCACAGAAAAAGTGCGCAAAAAGACCCGGATGATCATGTAAAGTCTATGGGGGCGTTCTTTTCTAATACTCGCTCAAATTTTAATATCCTTACATGATTTTTTTGCATAGGCTATCTGAGGACGATCCACAACCGGCCTAGTTTTTACTTTTTTGATTTTGGTTTCAGATTATTTAAAAAAAATTATTTTAACTTTCAAAACCGGTTAAAACCGGTTCTGAAATTGAAACTATCATAATATAAAAAATATATGAGCAAAATCGAAAAAGTAAAAACTAGGCCGGTTGTAGATCGTCCTAAGCTATCCTATGCAAAAAAATCATATAACAATATTAAAATTTGAACGAGATATTAGAAAAGAACGCTCCCATAGACTTTACATTATCATCCGGGTCTTTTTGTGTACTTTTTCTGTGACTATTGTGGGCTCTTAAACAAAATATTTAGTTATTTATAAAATATATATCATTTAACATGAAATTTGAATACTTATTTATTATATGAAGAAACATACAATAATGGAATGATATTTCTAAGGAAGAAAATATTATCAAATTACTGAAATGTTGCCTTATTTCTGAAGAGTGAATTCAGCCTTATTAATTCACTTATGTATTATTGTGCTGCATCACTTATGTATTATTGTCTTGCATATTATATTTACTAAATCATCAATTCCATCATTGTCTGTCATAATCCTTTAATATTTAACGCACTGGTCACATTGTTCTTTTTCCTTATTTCTATTTTATTGTGTTCTAGAAATGACTCTCTAAAAATCAATCCCTCTGAAAATATTTAGGAATTATTAAAGATATCAAATAAAAAATATCCAAACTTGGGATACGAGTGCATTTCAACTAGAAAACAATTTCAAATTTCTAGACATTTTCAGGTTATTTCTTTTCAATTTTATAGCGGAAAGAAATTGAACTATGATAAAAAAAATGTATTTCATAAGAAAAATTTGTGGATACACAGAGTTGTCGATTACTGAATAAAAATAATACTTAAATGATAATTTTTTCCTTGAGCGCATGTTACTTATATAACAATTGTAATGTACCTTTTAACAATATTACACATAGAAGTAAAAAACTGCAATAATATATATATAAATTCATTTATTTATATGTATACATGTATATATGTTTATTATCAAGAGCTAGACAAGAGCGAAAGTAAAAGTTTAAACTTTGAATTTTTCCTCCCATAGGTTCAGCTCGCGAGTGCTTTCGCTTCCAGGGACAAAATACTTAAAATTATTTTTCTCAGTTTGTGTTGTTTCGACGAATTAGCATGTTCCAAGTGATAAAAATTTTATGCATTTTTTCAATTGACTTAATTTTGTTGCTGTTGTTCCTTATGGTCTATTCGATAAGACTACCCACATAGCATGCATGGTCACAGTGACGTCACAATGACTTCACTGTGAGTGACTTTGGTCCCATCACATCTATGACCAAAATGCCACCACTCAGTGACGTCTCATTGTGATTGAGATGTGACTTTCTTAAAAATCTTTAGAAAATTACAAAAATTCTTCAAAACATGCTAATATTTTGCATAATTATGAAATAATTTGGTAAATGACAGCCATGTGTTCTGCACAGAAGGGTTTTGAGTCATATAAATTGCAAAAAACAGCTTCAAGTTAATTTGTTTCATTTTTAGGTCTTATTGTTTTTAGAAGCAGCTAAAATTAACGCTTGATCTAAAATTTGCGAGATACGTTTTGTGATGTGAAGACTATTTTTTTATCCGGAAATAATTTGTTAATTATATAAATTTGTAGTACATTTCATGGACTTTCAAAATGTTGTTGAAGATTTTGGATATCTTCTCGAGATAATTTGTAATTTAAAATGTACAGCACAATAACTATAACGGGGTAATAACGCCAATCCTTGCAATTTTTACCCCGGTTGATTCCCTACAGTGGCCGAGCTACATCCTAAATACTGATTCAAATAAACACAGTTAAAACTGTGCAATGTTTCTAATAATTCTATTTAAGCTGTTCTTTAAGCAAAAAGAAGCTCACGGTCTGATATTCTTTTGCCTCATTCCCCCCCCCTCCCCACACCACACCTTTATTTTTCTTACTCTTTCACAAAAAAATGAACATTTTCAATAGATTAGGATGCAAATTGTCAATTTCTAGAGCTGAGAGTTTGTATTTTTAGAATTGGGCAATCTACATGCAATTATTCCAACTTATTTCATAGTTATGTTTGCATGGCGTTATTACCCATATAGGTGGGTAATAACGCCAAATAGCATTGGTCAAGAAATCACGCCATTACATTTTATGTATTCATATCTGTTAAATTATTTTTTTTATATAGATAGTCAATGAGTTGCTGTATCAAATCATATATTTGTTTGAAAAATACAAACTAAAACTGAGCCGTGAAAATTGCTAGAACCTTAACGTGGCGTTATTACCCCAGGGTACCTTATAACCAAAGTAACTCACATATTACCATAACAATAAACCAATGAAACCAGTATTTTTACAATCATCCTATTAAAATCATTTGATGTTTGAAGTGATATAGAAGGCAGATTACCAAAATTATGAAAGGTAAATGGATAAATGGACAGTAGGAGGCTTTTTTATTAAACTACTCGTTAGAGGTGCATAGTTTAATGAAAAAGCAAAAACATCCAACCAGTTTCTGTTATAGGTCGTTCTAAAAGTTAAGAAATTCTACCCATAATGCACCCGACTGGTTGGACTTTTCCCCAGAACTAGTGGCTCACGGAAAAATATTCCATCTTATGCTGCGTTTGTTTCCATTCCAAGATATGTATTGAGAAGTAAGAGGCGGGGAGTTGTTCCAAGCGTTTGAAATAGTAGAATGCCATTGTGCTATATCGGTGGCTCGGGCTCAATTTCAGGTATGAACATTTTTCCCTTTGTTGGCTATACACCTTTAAAGCAATTAAAATTTGAAACAATATTGAATGTAAAGCGTGTGACAGTTTTTATATACAAAAACCCTTTAATCATTTATATTTATTCAACTTCATCGATGTTCGATTTTCCATTAGTTTCGTGTTTGCACCAGAGCTGGTGGCTTTAGGGAAAATATTTAATCTTGTGCTGTGATTATTGAGTTTTGTTAACATTTGTAATAAAATGTGATACGCCGGGGGTTGTTCTGAATGGTTCAGTTGGTAGAACTTCGGCACGCTATACGGATAGCTCGTGTTAGAGTCTCTGCCTGAACACTTTTTCGCTCTGTTGGCTATACGCTGGTTTTAGCAATTAAAATTGGAAATAATATTGAATTCAACGCATGTGAGATTTTTTAACTGAAACAAATACTATAATCATTTACATTTATTCATACTGGATGTTGGATTTTCACTACTTTTGTTTTTGCCCCAGAACCGGTGCCTCTAGGAAAAAGCTTTCAATCTTGTGCTGTGTTTATAGTTTTGTCAACATTTGTAGTGAGATGTATCAGTATTGTACTTCGTTGCACTAGAACGTCGTTGCATTTTAGCAATTGACCGTGTTCTAGTCCTTGAACACTTTTTCATTATGTTGGCTATACGTCTTTTTTAGCAATTAAAATTCATAATAATACTAAATGCGAAGCTCGTGTCATTTTTTCACAAAAAAAAATCCTATTATCATTTAGATTTGTTAAATTTTATCGATGCTGTATTTTTGTTAGTTCCGTGTTTACCCCAGAGCTGCTGGTTTATGGTAAAATGTCCCATCTTGTGCTGTTGACAACGTACGTAGTGAAGAAATTCCAGGATGGGTATTGTTCAAAGTGGTTCAGTTGATAGAACGTTGGTCTGCTATACAGATGGACCGGGTTCGAGTCGTGATTTGGTAGATTTTTTACTGCCATTGGTTTTACGACTTTTAAGCATTTAACACATCCGCTGCCGCCCACGCGAAAGCACGTGATATGGCGCCAACGTTAAGGGGCCACTCACGTGCCAGCGCGGTATGTGGGGTGATGCTCAATAGCCAGTCACGCGCTGCGAGGGAAAATCTTTCACTAATTCTTAGTTATAAAAAGTAAATCAGCTTCTGGGAAAAACCCACTTCTACAGTGCGGCATTATCTAGCATTACATCTTTACGTAAGCAGCAGCAAACTTGTTAGTCTGAAATAAAAAGAACTAACTAACAATATTTTCGTTCACATTCATCGTAGATAAAAAAGTTCCTTTTTTCTTTTTTTTTTTGGAAAGGGACCTATTTTAGTTAAACAGAGAAAATTTATTTTATATTGAAAATTGAAATATATTTTTTTTTAAATTATGAGTTATTAAGCAAATTACCGGGTATCCTTATTATGAAAGTACATCAGTTAAAAATATATCTTCGCACCTTGATAGTTCCTCTTTTAAAGCGTCCATCTTGTAACTTTTCTTTTCTTTTATTTCTTAAGTATTAACATGGAAGATATTGCAAGAATATTCTTTCAGTGTGTTTATGTGGGTGTGGGCGTGTGTGTGTGGGTGTGGGGGGGGGGTCTGTATGGATGATGGCGAAGAAGAAGATATTTTATCGTAATAATGATCTGTACTTTGAAAGAAGTAATAAGTAATATATTTTATAAATATTTCCTATACACATTTCTCCGAAGAAATATGTGTTAAGACAAAATGAGAAAAATGAGAAAGTCGTGTTTGAAAACTAGAAATAAAAAATAAAATAAACAGTGCTTTCAAGTTATATATGAGAGTGCGGTATACAAACTATCGAAAAATTCTTCAAAATGTTCTTCTAAAGATTGAGAAATTCATATAGTGACGTTTAATTTCAAATTATTTGAAACATGTATTTATGTTTAAACAAATTCATTGAAAAACAGAAATACATTTACACTTTGCATATATTTTAATTCTAATACTTAGATCATAAGTAAAATATTTGTGCCCCAAAAATTCTTAATAAGTTAAATAATAAAGCAAGGATTTAACGTTTTCAAAATTATATATAAAAAATTCGCAAATTAAATGTTTGTAGTTTTAATTTTATTAATGAGAATAATAAATTATTTAAAAAATTAAAATTTTAATTTACTCTAATTTTAATATTTTTCAGATTCTTTATGATACATCTTTTTACAAAATAAAAAAATAATCTATATATTTAAAAAACATGGCTGTTTTTATAGTCATCATCTCTGAGCTTTCTAATGGCCCCTTTTTTTTAATGGCCCTGTTTTACTTTTTAAACGAAAGCTGTTTATGTGTAGATGAGCCCACTCTGGCTAATTTTTAATTTATTTCCATTTTTATATTTTATTTTTAATTTTAAAAGCTTTTTTGTGACGTTGCTGTAAAAAAGTGGCAACAGGTTAAGCTTTTCTCACTATAATAAAAATTTATTTTGTTTTATTACTTTCAACGAAACAGGAGCTTGATGCCATCGGTGAATGTGCAATCGCATTTCAAAGAAAAAAAATAATGGTTTTCGTAAAGTTTAATCTTAATAAAATGATTGCACACAATTATTCACTAATCGTGGTACAATACACAAATTATTTATTGAGTAATTTTAATAAGTATTATGTAGATAAAATAATAAAAAATAAACTTTCATAAAATAGAATATTTAAAGCGAAATTTTGTGGATGGAGAAAATGTCGTCATTTAGAAACCAGATAAATGTGTTCCATGAATATAATATGCATTGTTATAGCTGTGTCAGTGTTGATGTCATATTCACTGACTGTTATTCCTGCATCTAAATAAATTGAACTTCTATTCTATCCGTGGTTAGCACAAATGAAAATGTTTCTATAAATTGCGCCATTTCTATTTAATTATAATAAATATTTTATGAAACTAACAAATTATTAAATAACTGAATAAATCACGCTTTTATTTTGGAAAATATGAGTATTTCTGAAGGTGCAAATGAGTCATATTAGGAAAAAAAATAATAAAACCTGTGATATGCCGGTATTACGATATTTCTATTTTATATACATAATATCAAAAATTAATTAAAATCATTTCATTGTATTAAGTTATTTAAAATAAAAATAAATAAAAAAATTTATGCCTATCAGCAACAATCACAAAACTTTTATTCTTTTTAATAACAAAGATATCGTTCTTCTTTTCGTTGCCATAACAATAAAATCAATTTTGACAAGCTCATAGAGGTTACAAACCAATAAATAAATTAAATTTATTGCAAGTGCTGTAAACGTGTAGTGGGTTCGTTATGCAGCTTAGTAACTCCCTGTTTTTATTATAATTGAAATGTTTTATTGATATTATAATTATTGTACAGTTACCAAGCGGTATTTAAACGGAGAAAAAATAAACTATGCAGATATTTTTTAATTCTTCTTTTGAGGTATTATACTAACTTCCTAAATAATTTGGTATTTAAGTAATGTGTAAGGTTTAAAAACCTCATTAAAAAAGATTTGTGGCAGAAGTTAAGTCCAACATAATAATTTATGAGTTGTTTTTCTATTTTTTATTATTATTATTATTTTCTGAAGTTTGTGTATTTTTATTATAAAAAGTTATGTTATCCCTATTTTAAGAGGTGGCAATTATGTGTTTCGCTCAGTATCTTATTGTGTATATAACACTGATATATATCATACCTAATATACATTCATTTCCGTCGAATTTCAACGGGTGCAGCTAGTAAAAATAAAAAAGGATTAAAACAAAAAAATGCACATATTAAAAAATGAATATACTTTCGAAGACAAAATAAACTTTTGCATTTTAAATTTTAAAAAAACTGGGTTTTTTTTATTTATTCTGAGAATCAAATTATAGGAAAATACGTAAATAAATTAGGTTGATAGCGAATGAATACAAAAGAAACTACGTAGTAAAAAAATTCATTTTGCTTGGAAAAATAAACCATTTTAAAAGTATGTTCTTAAATGAAAAGAAATCTTTTGAACTTGTGCCAGGGGCAAAAAGAAGCTTCCTTCTACCTTGTATTTAAGAATTCAGTCAATTCCACTTAAACACGCGAAGTTAAAATACGTGGAGACTTAAAATGCGTAAAATTTCCTGATTTCGTCAATGCTAAATTTAAATGAAAATAGGAATACTGGACAACTGTTGTGGCGTTTACTTCAACTATGGTGACTTATTTTTATGGTACTACTAGGTTATCCCATCGATCAAAAAATCATCGCCAAACTGTAAGATTAAATGCCAATAATGGATGATCGTGAATGCCACATTCAATAACATTAAATAAGATTCACGTGTTTACAATGTCATTGATTTTTATTTCGACTTTTTATTTGTATTTTTATTAATATTCTACTAGTTATTTGTTTTTCCGTTATTTAAAATAAAAATTATGTCAATATGTATAATTTGGCTATTAGTTTGGCGATTTGTATAATTTGGCGAAATTGGTCGACGGGATAACAGAGTAGTACCATTTTTATCCACGAATTTTGGGACATTACGACAAATATCACAAAATTTGGCGAGAATCGCACTAGTGGATACGACTGCATAGTAATAAGCGAATAAGATTAGAAACAATAATTACAAAAATGAAAGTAAATTTTTAAAAAAGCATATATGTAAAAATTCTCAAATTGAACTAATTACACTATAAAAAAAAATTCAAGAGGTTACTAAAAATTTTTTAGTAAAATTGTATTCCACAGAATGTTTTAGTAACCATTACAAACTTTTTTTTTTGCAAGTGAAACAAGCATTTCTTTTGTAAACTGAGCAAAAGAATTTTTTGTATAACTAACTTAAAAATTTGTAGTATGAGTCACCAAGCAAATTTTAGTAATAGCTCCAAAATTATTTTTAATAACTATTACGTGCGCCCGAAGGGCGGGAGGTTCCTTCGAGCTGCATCCAGACTTCTGAAGCGGAAGATTTTTGGCAAAACCACAACAGATGGCAGCACCAAACGTTGCTAACGGCTCCGAAAGGATTTTCATAATCACTTTACTAGCGAGTACTTACACTACATACATTCGGGGCGTATTTGTCGCTGGCCATTGTCGAACCCGGGACCTTTCAGTCTGGGGTCCGGTACTATAACCACTATGCTATCAAGGCCACACCAAGTGCATTTTAGTAATAGTAATTAAAAACATAAAACTATTAACTCTCTTCGTTGCTAACTTTTTTCTAGTAATTCTTACAGATTTTCTTGTAACCGACTAAGATTACTAAAAATTTTTTAATAATTACAAGGATCACTAAAGTTTTTTTAGTAAAACGACCCCCTTTTTTTTACAGTGTATGGTTCACAAACAAATCTGTCGTTTATATCAAAATGACTCCTTTTATTGTTACCTGATTTTATCTACAAATGTTTACTCATTTCTTCGACTACCGCGAATCTTGCCGAAAATTCGACGCTTACGCATATGTTTAGATATAAGCAAATGCGATAATATCTATAAAAAAAAATCATTACAATAATTAAAATAAAATTTCCAGATATCATATAATGAAAATGTCATAAATTAAATCAATTATGGAGAAAAAATTATCTTTTTTATCAAAATGGCAAACACTTTAAAATAACAAATTTTTACATCTCAAGTGTTTTTTAAGAAGGAAATGCTCTTGAATCCTTGTTTCACGGCTCAAAACTAAATGTGGATTTCAAACTTTTATTATACTCTTTTGAATTGGAACTCTTTAACGAACCATCAACGTCAAACCAGAAGGCGGATGATGCAAGCCAACGAAGCCGTTCGAGAACTTTATAATCATTTAACACATTCTTAATTACATTAAAATTGATTTAGCTTCGTGTTTCTAAATAAAATTTGCTGAATTATAAAAAAGCTAGTCACGGGAGGGCCACTGTGTAATAATGTATATGCATAATATAAAAAGGAAAACAAAACATGTGTAAAATATTTATAAAATTCATTGCAATTCTAATAACAATGTTTAAATGTGTTTTATATTGCATTGATGTATTTATATTCATTCTTTAAAAGTAATAATTCCGAAAATTTTTAGATGCCCTTTATCGGAACGAATATTTCAAAAGTCCAAAAGTACAGTTTCGAATAACTGAGGTTACAACAATTTAATAGGTTTTGTTGCACTATTACATTCTAAGTCCATACCAAATTTGAAGCCTCTATCTCAATTTTCTAGGTCGATAAAGTATTTAAAAATCGTGGCTTTGTGTCATCATAAACAGAAAATGCTCTATTACTGAATTTCGTAAAAGAACACATCCTTGTAACTCCGTAAATGACATTCATATTAACTTACGGTTTCCTGCGTCGTATTAAGGGGGTTCAGGGGTTGAAAACTTTTCAAAAAATATTTTTTTTAATCTAGTTTGATTATTCAATTAATTCTTAACTCAATGAGAAAAACCGCATAAAAATATTTGCATTTTTAACGGAGTTATAAGCATTTATGTATCAACACTTTCATAGCCGCAAACATATAGTTTCATAATTTTAATAGTCGCGTTTTCTCAAATTTTGATTTTTGATGACTAACATCAAGATTTAAAAAAAAAAAAAACTATTTGATGAAATGGCTTAATTTTTTTGCATGCATATAACATCATTATCTATAGAATGAATTAATATATTTTAGATAGTTTAATATATTGAGTATTTTTGATGAAAAAAGTTGTATTTTTTAGGGGGGTTTTAAATTTTCAAATTTAAGAGATTTTTTTAATAATTTTTTTGAGTGATAGTTATATCCTTAATTCATTCTATAGATAATGATGTTACATGCATACAAAAAAATAAGACATTTCATCAAATAGCTTTTTTAAATCTTGGTGTTAGTCGTCAAAAATCAAGTTTTGAGAAAACGCGACTTAAAGTTGAAATTATATGGGTGCGGCTATGAAAGTGTTGATACATAAATGTTTATAACTCCGTTAAAAATGCAACTATTTTTATGTGATTTTTTGCATTGAGTTCAGGATTAATTGAATAATCTAACTAGATCATAAAAAATTGATTTTTTAAAAGTTTTCAACCCCTGAGCCCCCTTAAATGTCGCATTTCTAATTAAACTATACTTTGAATTTAAATTTCAATGAAATACGGGATCATGAAAAATCGAAGATTTTGGAAAATAGGATCTCGGCAATTAATTATCTGATCGACTTAATTCTTTCTGCAAAATTTATGGGGGGACGGTCTATTCCCCCATACTTTCACTCCTTAATGTAAACAATTTTCAAACATTTTATGTACCTTTTATTAGAACGAATATTTCGTGATTCCGAAAAAAGGATTTCGGATAATCGAATTTATTGATATAGAATAGACTTTTTCCATTATTATGTAGTAAGTACATACCAAGTTTAATGTCTCTTTATAAATTTGTTCGGGTGATAAAGCATTTACAGACACACACACACCTACTGTATTGTACTTCTGAGTTATATATGAAAATAACCGATTGTTATATGGTTAAATAAAAAATTACTGTAGCGAAAAAACCTTAATTAACATTTTAATGCATGATTTTTAATTTTGTTCATAAAAAATTACATTCAAATGTCTCTCTCTCTTTTTAAATTATCTATTAGAAAAATAGTGAAACAAATTTTTGTTGTTGGATATAATGCTATAATTTCACTCGTAAAATCTGAAACAAAAATTGTCCAAAAACAATAATTTACTTAGTTCTAGCTATTTACAATCCATAATATCAACTATTCAACGATATACTAATTTTATATGCTTTAAATGCAATGCTTTTATAGTATGAAGAACTAACAATTAGTACCCTTTAAAGATAGAGAAAAACGCCACTCGAGTTCATAGTAAGTAATATCGATTACAATATAAAAATCTAGGTGAGAACAAATCAGAAAAAAGACACTTTATGGCTTTAAATCCATTTTCCATTACGCAAGTAATAGATAATCTTTCAACAAAAGACCGGTAAAAAAGCTTCAACTGAAAGAGAAAGATCGTGTAACACCTGACTTACATTATACTCATACATTTAAGGTGAATAATGTCAATGTTTAAGAAGAAATTACGGATATACTGAACTTGTTAATCCTTCACTGTACAATTGTCCATATCTAGCATATAGCTAAATCACTATATAATTGTCTTTATGTGCCACAAATTTGGCCAATAGAGTGCCTGTAACTGATTAAGAACTGAACTAAACTAAAGAAATGAATAATACTTATTTTGTAAATGGCTCTATTTGACAAAAAATATAATTAGTTCTTCGGAAAGAAAAAAAAATCGATGAAGCTAGTAAGACAAAATTTACTTTTATTAATTTTATTAAATTCTTAAAAATATTAATATAAATAAAAGTGCAGAGGTTGAAGGAGATGAAAAAATAGAGCAATGCATTATTTTGAAACTCTAATTTTGTATACAGGCTTGTATACGTCATAACATATAAAATTTTAGTTGAAAATTTGAAATTTAATTTTTTTTGCTTATTTTTCTTGTTAATAGAGTGATGTTTAGATTTCCACTATTTTTTTATAAAGAAAAACAATCGTGCAATGAATGGTTAAATACCCTTTTTTATCTATAGCAAATTCTTATCTGTTTATGAACCATTAATGAGAATTTAAAATATTATTCTACACGGAATCTCAAGCAGATAAGTATTTTTATCTGGATGCAAGTAAAAATGTCTAAATATTCCATTTATAAGTCTTTTTACGTACTGCTCAGAAACTGTGATAAACCAATATGAAGCGGAGAAAATTTTATTAGAAGTCATTGTGCGATAACTTGAATTGTAAGTAATAACAGAAAAAAAAATCCATAACTTTATCAAAATTACTTTTTCGAAAACATATTAGTAGGAATCTTTCCACATTTGCAATAAATCGAAATGCATTAATATTTCATAAAACTAACTTGATTTCTTTAAGTTATGTAAAATAAATTTTGATACAGCGCCAAAATACAGAAAAAAATATTCTTACCACATTGTTATCTTTTATTAAATTTTGCTATTTGTATCTCATTTATCTTTCCAACTATTTAAGAAGAAATTTATAAAAATAATTTTATATAAAATTATCTCAAACATATGTAGATTCGTACAAAAATTTTGTTTTCTTGAAAAGTATTTTTTCATTTACTTTTCTAAGTACCTATATTAGTATTTATTCAATTCACTTTAAATAATACTATAGTGAAGTTCAGGAAATGGTTAATAACGGACTCTTTTATTAACTCAGTTTTGCCAGATGCCGCAGAATATATTAGGGTAAGCTTACTGATTGTATTTTTATCAAGAATGACAAAAGATATGATAATTTTCTTTTTACCTTATTATTCAAACAGTTATTCTTTTTGTTTAAATAGAATTAGTTAACAATATTAGTAGAATATAGAAGAACTTTTTTGCAATACAAAATGAAGAAGAAATCTATACAAATTCACAGAATGAAACATATTAAATATTTTGTCCAATAAGATTAAATTAATAGCATAAATCAATGTATAATACTTAGTTGCCACATTGTTAAAAAATATACTTTAAGTTGTAACTCTGGTTATTAAAATTAACATTTTTTAAGATGGCACAAAACACAATATTTATTTTAATTAACTTAATTTTAATATGAAAATTTCATAAATGTAATACATTTCAAAGTTTATATATATATTTATGTATCATTCCCTGCTGTAAGAAATATACTAATAATTATTTAAATGCTTCTAGAACTTAAAAAATAAAATTAACGAAATTAAACGAGTTACTTTCACAAAAAAGGATTGTAAATTTATCATAAATATTTATATTGATTGGCAGTAACATTTTTAAAGCTGTCATTGCGAAGCACCTGTTATTTCAGATCGATACATTATATTTTTGTTCTATGGAGCAATTTTTAAAACATTAGTTTAAAAGCTATTTACATATTAATAATTTATGTATCCGTAATTTTTACTGATTTGTATACATAAATGTACAAATAGAATTTAAGCTCAATATTATAAAATTACTCTTTTTCTTTTACGCAAAATTGCAATTTATTTTAAAAGTAAAAAATAAGGTTTTTATGAGTATCATCAAGTAAGCGTTGTTTTATATTAGATTAGCAATTTTTCATTATACTCTATGCGATTTTTTTATTTGGTTTTGGGACGAAGTACTCCTTTTACTTTTCATTAACCATAATATAACCGTGCTCTAAATGAGATCAAAATTTAACCTAAATGCAACTGTTATTGTTTTATTTTCGTTTCATGGAAGACACGTCATGTTAAAGTCTACATGATCCAGATTGTTTTGAGTTACAAACAGCTAAAAGATCAATTCCACACTGTAAAAAAAAATCTGTAAAGGTACTGCACTTTATCTAGGAAACTGGGATTCCAAGAACTTTTCCTGTAACGGTAACAACAAAAACTCAAGTTTTAGAATCGGTTACATGGATTTTTCCTGTTATCGTTACATGAAAAGTTCTTGGAATCCCAGTTTCCTAGAAAATGTTTAGTATCTTTTCAGATTTTTTTTTTACAGTGCACGGAATTCGTGGTGAGCCTTCATAAAGATATTATTAAAAAAGAGTCATAATATGACGAAAGAAAGAGTCACCTATCTTTAATCGTTGTCAATTTCATCGCATGAACACTCTTAAAAAATTTGGCGTAGTTTGAAATAAACCTTGATGCTCAGTAGCTGCCTGCTATCATAAGGTGATGAAATCTCGGTTCACTATGTTACAGTGGCAGCTATCAAGTATCAAAATTTGTTTCAAACAAGGGGGGACAAGATTTTTAACAGTGTAAGGATTGCGACAGCTGGGAAACGTCAAAATAAATGACATTGTTTTTGGGGACACCATTTCAGCAGATTTTTATTGTTTTTTTTTTTTTTTTTTTTTTTTTTTTTTTTAATTCACGTAAATTTTGAAGTAAAAATTTCCAATACAAAAATTTCTGGATCGACTCAAACAACTTTTTGTACACTTTAGGTAAATACGGTACGTTCATAGAAAATAGTACATCGAAACCAAATTTCCCAAGTTGTAGATTATAATTGAAAACCCTTTTTTCTGATAAGTCTAATAATTATTTTTATATAGAATTTATTTTCTAGATTGCCCATTAACACTAAAAAATCATTGTTGTATAAAAAAATATCAATTATGCAATTAAGATCTTCAGACGCCATGGATAGTTTTAAGTAAATTTAGAATTTCGTTCCCCTGACGAAACTCTATTAGTCTGTGTCCTCTGACTGTCCGGCAATCACATAGTCCCTATACAAAATCTGTATAATTCAGACACATGAAATTTTTGTACATAAATTTGAATACTTGGTGTCACACGTCAAATCATAAAATTTTGTTTAATTTTGTGATTTTTCGTGTTTTTTTTAATTGTCTTTTGAAGTGTATTATTTTAATGAATTTATTTTTTAAATGCCATCCATCTATTTATTTTTTCGATTTAAATTTTAAAAGAGAAACTCATCATGGCTTCGAGGTAAAGTGTTTTGTTTGTGAGGAAAAGGTTATTAGTTTGAGCTCCGATTCTAACTGAAGTTTCCATATTAAAATGAAGTTAACTAAAATAAATGTTGTACTTTTTGCTAATTTAAGGGTTTATGTTATTACGGTTTTGTTCATCTTACATTCATAATATTTTTTAGAATTCAATTTTCTTTTCATTTTAAAAACTATTGCTATTATATAATGACTCAATATGTTAAATTTAGTTTAAAATTTTATTTTCAGTTTTAGAAATTTAAAATTTTATTTATATCTTCGCTAATTTTTTCTAATTTTGGATTTTGAAACAATATGGAAATTTTTTTTATTTAAATAGTTTCATTTGAATATTTTTAATTTGATTAAATTAAATAACTTCATTTTACATTTATATTAAAATTAAAATTAAATTTATTCGTGCTACAATCTGTGTAGGGATTTAATAATTATAAATTAACAATTTGGATTTGTTTATTAAATGATAAGTTGTTTTGAAAGAAGTGCTATCTGCGATCTCATTTGCCCACATGTTTAATTTCAGTTATGGGTTTAAACTGATAACTAAGAAATATTTTTTTAATTTAACCATTTTTATATAACACGTAGCTTGCTAAAAAAAGCTCTATATGATACAAACTAATAATTTATTTAGTTTTGCTATCTGTTAGGCTCAATTCATACCGATTTCTCTTTTTTAACAGCATTTTTATGCTTAAATAAATCGTCAAGGTGTACAACTTCTAGGATATATCAGGTATGAAGATTTTATTTAAGTTTTGAAATTTATCAAAAGTTTTACTTTCTTATCAGCCACCTGCAAAGCGTTATTAGACAAAGATTGCACTAATCACTAAAACATGTTTAATTATGATCATTTTCAATTATTTGTTAGTTAAATTTGCGTTTTCTTTATAAAATTTTATTAATTTATTTGTAGAGAAAGTTTTAAACGTTTTATGAAATACTATTCATAAGTAAATACTGAACTTTGTACATCATCTTAAAATCAAACGCATTAATCTTTCATAATCAAGCACCACGCACTAGGGATAAAATTAAACATACTTCATACTTGAACTCTTTAAAACCGTAGACAATCAGCAAACTAATCAGTAGTTTGCAGGCATATTTCATTTAAAAGTGCCTTCCGTATTTGACCGCAGATATTTAATTGTTCAATTGTTGATGTTAAAATTGTGCGAGGTGTGTGTGTGTGTGGGGGGATATATTATTCTTCTATTTATTTTTAGAAGAAATTTTCATTTAGTTATAGAAAATTAGACAGATATAATTACTGAACAATTTTTAATGCGTTATGTGTAACATTTTTATGTACTTACGTATTAACGCCACCGCAGCAGAAGTTGTGCTAATGCACCAATAAAGAGCAATCTTATTGTATGCACGCAGTTAGCTTTTGGATTCCTATTTGCCTTGTTGTTTGCTGATTTTGACGCCATTTTTGAGTGCTTTTTTAGTATTTTTAGCGCTTTTTTCTCTTTTTTGATGCAGTTTTTTGTGCACGTGCGATCAACAAGATTGCTCTTTATTAGCACAACTTCTGCAGCGGTGGCTTTAATACGTAAGTACCAATGTTTATTATTATTATGTAAGGATAAATTGCAAAAATACATGCTGATTTTTTTAAAAAACTTCATAAATCTGTCAATAAAGATTGTTTTTTCAAAAACAAATTGCATTTGAAAAAAGATTTTTTTTCTAGGTGATGGTGTAAAAAGAGAAAATGTGTGATGTTAAGAAGATTAAAACATTTCAGATTCGAAAATTACAAAATTGAAATTTGATCCTGAAGTGTTGCTATTCGCAAAACCACGTCAGCACGACGCACAGCACAGACACGTTTGTCCTTTATAAAATAGAAAATAATATAACAAATAACAATATTGCAAATGCGAACTATTTTCCTTGGTAAAAATCAGCTTAGGTTTTTATCTAAACACACATTTAAATTTATAAAAATTAAACATTTATGTAATGGCGTCATTTTCAATAAATATCCATTTTATCCCACCAAATATCCACCATTTTTAAATTTAAAAACTAAAAATGTAAAAAAAAAATTGTTTTGCTAAATTAATCACGTCGTGGAAAAAAATAGTTTTTGTATCGATATATGATAAACGTTAAAAATAAAAATTATTCCTTGGGATATTATACAAAACTTTTATTGATTTCAGTCACAATGTATTTGAAAAACCCTTACATTTAAATGAAGATAATAAAAATCGCCAACACAGTTTTCGAAAATACTACCTCTGACAATAAAGTTCGGTGAATGAATTCAGATCGGCCGATCTGACAACACTGGGGAAACAAAACGCTGCACCTGCATAGAGGCAAGTGTTGACCATCTTCCCCCGCCGTTGTTCAGTTGAATTTCGTTTATGTTCTGTGTAAGACGTGCTTTACTAAGTAATTATTCAGTGTGTTGGTTCGTAACTGAGAACAGTAAAATGCACGAACAAAAGATCAGTTTAAAGTTTTGTTTTAAGTTTTGGCAAGACACCGAAAGAAATACAAGAGAGGTGGTACAAATGGAACACCCACCATACTCGCCAGATCTCAATCCTCCAGACTTCTTCCTATTTTCACGACTCAAACTGTCTTTAAAATAGATTTGATCATATTGCTGACATTCAACGAAACGTGGCGACCGTTTTTGAACTTTATCCCAAAAGAACACTTTTGCTAGTTTCCCAGGACATGTATGTAAAGCAGATCTCAGCGGCGCATAGTTATAGGAGATGACTATCTCGAAGGATGGTATAGTAACTTTCGTTAATATTTCTTCTACATTAATGTTGCAGGACTACTCACCGAACTTTATTGTCAGAGGTAGTATATACAATTTTCACGCGATTTCTCTGCAACATATTAGACTGTTAACCCTTAAATGCATAGGATAGAACGCATTCCAAAAAATGCGCAATTCAAAGAATCAGAATTCATACCAGAAAAATCTAAATAGTAAATTTTTCTTTATTTAATTACGAATGGTCTGTCATTAAGTAAAGTGAAAATTGCTCTTTTAAATTTCTGGTGAGAATACGGAATATGTGAATAAAACCCCCAATAAATCGGGAACACTTATGGTACCGAAAATAACACAATATGCATTTAAGGGTTAAAAGTTTGAGACAAATTTTGCCGCTCAGTTGCTGTCATCATAAGGTAGTGAAATCTCGTTCCAACATTTAGAGCTTCCTGTTTCAACCTCGTTTTTACTATTGCAACTGTGTTTCAACAGAAGGTTCATATATTGTTTCAAGGTTTCACCATTTTACAGTGGCATCTATTGAGTACAAAAGATTGGTTCAACGTAGGACAAGATTATGAACAGTGTATACAAATATCAAAGGTGATTCTAAGCATGTTTTGGGTGTTACTGTGTCCAATCGTATACACATACATGAAGATAAGATCAACAATCACCTAAATGAACTCTGTGGACGTAACATTATGTGAAATTTCTAACGTACACGCATGTATCTACACATACATACATAAACATTGTAAAATAAAAAGTTAAATTGTACCTCTGGATTCCCTCTCAATGCAAATATCAATATTTCCGTAGCTTGGTTTATATCAAATTTTATACATTCTTTATACTATATGCGCACAGAAAAAGAAAAGTTTTATAAATTATTTTTGCACAAAAAGTCAACATTCTTCAGAAGTTTCATATTATATAAATATATATATATATATATATATAATTAATTTAAATATGTGAAATCAATTATCCAGTTAAACGTGATTAAAAATACACAAAATTTTATCTTTAATTATTTATTCTAATTCTTTTTATATCGGTTTTAAATGATACAAGCCATGCAATTTTTTTAAATGTGTACTTAAAAAAAATCTTTTGTATTTTTGAAACTTTAATTTTAATTTAAACTAAAAATAAATATATTTTAATTAATCGAACCAGTGTACTTAGTTAATTGATGCATTAATATTTAATTGTAGTGCATCAATTAAAATATATTTGGTTCGATAAACTCGTTCCCTGCGTGCTCTATAAAGATTTTCAAATGCTAATAGAATAGCAAAAGCGTGCATCAATAGTTATCCAATTATTCTTATCTCTATTAAAGAATCATTTGGGTATATAAATTGTCTGATTAATCCCTTTTATTCTTGCAATCGTTAATTATTTCTTGCTGCTATTCAAATCCCGTAAAATTAATTAAAATTATATAAATTAATTACGCCATTTCTTAAATGAGGGAATGTGTTATTAACGTATAATTAAAATATATATGTAATTTGATAAATAATTTTTTAAAGAAAAATGTAATAAAACTGCAGACATGCTTTCCTTTTTGTATAAAACTCATGATAATTATATTTACAGATTAAAGTCAGTAAGTTTCAATTTAAAACGTACACACTGTAAAAAAAAATTCAAGAGGTTACTAAAAATTTCTTAGTAAATTTGTATTCCACAGAATTTTTTAGTAACCATTACAAGCATTTTTTTTTTTTTTTTTTTTTTTTTGCAAGTGAAACAAACATTTCTTTTGTAAACTGAACAAAAGAATTTTTTGTATAACTAACTTAAAACTTTTTAATATGAGCCATCAAGCAAATTTTAGTAATAGCTCCAAAATTAATTTTAATTAATTAAAGATTATATTTAGAGTTTTGAAGTGGAAGATTTTCGGCAAAACCGCAGTAGATGGCAGCACCAAACATTGCTACCTGCTCGATTTTGACACGTTTCTAAAGGGGAGAGAAATTCCAGAGACCATTACACATGGTAACTGCTAGGACAGGATTTTCATAATCCCTTTACTTAACGAGTACTTGCATTGCATACATTGTGTGCATATTTGGTAGCGTCCAGCATCGAACCCGAGTACTTTCAGCCTGGAGTTCGGTGCTATGACCACTATGCCATCCAACCACACCACGTGAGTTTTAGTAATAGCTATTAAAAATGTAAAACTATTAACTCAATTCGTTGCTAGCTTTTTTCCAGTAATTGTTACAGATTCATTGTAACCAAGTAATATTACTAAATTTTTTTTAGTAATTACAAGGATCACTAAAAGTTTTTTAGTAGATCGACACTTTTTTTTTACAATGCACACTATAAGAAAGAATTTAAAAAAAATATCTAAATCAATGAATGAATAAATATAATATGTTTTCAGAATTGCATAAATTAATAAATAACATATTATTTTTCTTTAAATATAAATAGTCAAAGGCTGTGATAAAAAGAATTTAGAAAAAATCTTAGAAAAGAACTATAGCAGTGGCTCAAATGTATGAAGTAATTTGGCAATTTTAGAAAAAGTTTCTATTTTTGTCGATCTTCAATACGAGTATAATTCATTCATCCCCATCCACTCCGATTTTTTAGATATGACCATAATAAATTGTTACTTCTGGAAACTTAAAAGTTTTCAACGCCTGGCATCCAGTGTTTTCTTGATCGCACGTGTGCCTTTAAACTCGGCTTATGCATGCGGTTACTGGAAAACGAAAGTCAAGGAAATCCCTTGTTTAGGTTGTGCCATTTCGCACCACCCCTAATGTGCGGTAGCATGACTTTATGGCGAAAATATTCTGTTCATTTGAGTTTTCCTGCGATTTTAATATTAAGTAAGATTTTTTTCTTACTAATTATTTAGGAGCATGTTTATATTGTTATGTGCGGGAATTAGTTACAAACAGTTAAAATAGAAGTTAGTACAGGGTGGTCATAAAAAACTTTGCCGATATATGGAGCTCTAGCGGCCAGTCCGTTCAGCCGATCGAGGTGAAATTTCAGATACACTGTAAAAAAAATCTGTAAAAATACTAAACTTTTTCTTGGAAACTGGGATTCCAAGAACTTTTCCTGTAACGGTAACAGCAAAAATTCAAGTTTCAGAATGGATTACATAAAATTTTCCTGTTATCGTTACATGAAAAGTTCTTGGAATCCCAGTTTCCTAGAAAATGTATAGTACCTTTACAGATTTTTGTTTACAGTGTACAGCTATTCAGAGGTATGAGCTCGAGATTCTGTGAACGGGGACAAAATATGGTTACGGTTATAGTTACAAAACTCAAAAATTTCCAATGGAAACACCCTTTTTTCAGCGCATGCGAAAACCCTAAAGAGCGCTGGAACGGTTTGGTTATTGCAATAAACGGACGCGTTATGCTCGCATAAAATCAGCTCTACGAATGGCCCTAAAAAACACATCCAAGGCACACGAAGAAAATTTGAATATGACAGAGACAAAATACCAATCGCGAAACATCGTTTGCCAGATAATCAGCGTAGAAAACCGATAAAAATTAGGGCGGGAATGTTATTTCTTCAGTCGGAGCTCGCAGATGCCAACGAAATGACTTCGTTCGTGGTGAGCTGGTAAAACTATTATCAAAAGGAGACGAATGCTACGGAAACCTGGCGCGTTTACCATCGAAACCATCGCCAAATATGTGACCTATGCATTTCACAAGCTTTTCGTGATTTAGTAATGAAATTCGAAGAAATTGGCTGCACCTATGATAGTCTGCGATCCGGATGACCAACTGTTCCTGAGGATGCTGTTATGGAAGTGCATCACATAGTGACCAGAGGACGCATTCACACTACAAAAG
The DNA here is from genome assembly GCA_964019185.1 of Maratus speculifer. NCBI lineage: Eukaryota > Metazoa > Arthropoda > Arachnida > Araneae > Salticidae > Maratus > Maratus speculifer. The sequence goes on along the minus strand of OZ025297.1, from coordinate 8,899,820 downwards.
GTGCATCTCGTGTATTTGATATACCAAAATCAATGGTCTTAAAGTTACAGCACTCTGTAATCCGCATGTTTCTTTACCGGTACCAGCGCGTCCAGATGTTGTAAGTGAGAGACCATCAACAACATATAGACTTTGTTAATGAATTTCTTATCCAATATGATGGAGATAACGATCGACCTCTTCGCATATTATGAACGGACGAGGCACATTTCCCCTTATCTGGTAACGTCAATGGCCCCTGCGATCCCCAGACCTCACTCCTATGGATTTCAGGTTCTTGGGATATCAAAAATCTAGAGAGTACATGTGCAATCCGCAAACTTCGCCGGATTTGAAAGATCCTATCAAACGTGATATTGCAAACATCCCTCATGCGATGTAACGTTTGGCTGTATTGTCCACAGTCGCCACCATGCAATGTGTAATTGCCTGTGATGACACACATATAGAAAACGAGAAATCAAAATAAAAGTTTCCTCCGATCTGTGTTGTAATCAGAAATTAGTGTACTGACTCTGTGTCATATGCAAATTTACTCCTTTCTTCCCAATCGTGTTTTTTTATAGGGGGGGAGGGGGGGATTCGCAGAACAGTTTTTTGAGCATGCATAACGTGTTCGTTTCTTGCTATACACATACGGTTCCAACGCTTTTTAGAGTTTTCGCTCACGCTGAGCGTTTTGCGATGAAAAAAAATGGGTGTTGCCATTGAATAATTTTGAGTTTCTGTAACAATAACTATAACCATTAGCGCCATTTTGTTGCCATTCACAGAATCTCGAGCTCATACCTCTGAACAGCTATATCTGAAATTTTACCTCGATTGGTTGAACGGACTGGGCGCTAGAGATCCATATACCGGCAAATTTTTTTTATAACCACCCTGTAAAATAAAGATTGAAATTAAATAGAAAAAGCGAACATCTTTTCTAAATCTTCCATAAGTGACGAAAATTACGACTAGAGAATTTAAAAGCGAATTTAGTCTTGTTTTATATAACAAATGTCAATAATATGTGGATGTGAATCAATTCAAACAGGTTGTTTTCGATATCTTTTCATTAATTACAAGATTTTCATCTATGGATACATTTATATTTATTTTATTGCAGTTTCTTAAACGTGGGAAAACAAAAACAAGTGATAAATTTAAGAGCTGCATTGAGAAGATCCTCCGTGGAAGAAGTATCCCCCCTACCGTCTTTCGAAATTCATATTGTCCTCCACCGAAAATCTCCACCTGAAAAGAACGTCACAAATGTGTTTTAATCTAACAAGGAAGGTGTCCAAAATAATTCTAATTTATTTACTCATATATGTAATAAAGAATCAGTCAAATTCATCGGCGAAATTACAGTGGAAATACTGCAAAAAATCTAAAAATTTCAAATATTTGGCATGAAATGACAAACACGCCACGCTAATTGTCGAGTTTTTTTTCTTCGCCAAAAGCAAGCGATTTTAATGTAACTAAAAATTCCTTATCAATAAATTTTTTGAAACCGTGTAAATGGTATTTAATGAATTTAAATAATTAAGGATTTTAATACATATATTTTCTTTTGGTATTATATATTCATGTTCTTTTTTGCTATATTTATATAATTTTTATCACTGTAAAAATAATTTCATGTATAAAATATTTTCATATATTTATGCGTATTCCAAAATAAAGATCAGATGAAGAATGCAACAGTACTACATTTCATTTTGTTTCCATAGCAACAAAGTTGAATCAACAGTTCTCATTTGGATTTAATTTTGTGATTAAAAACGATTTTAATTATTTTTTTGATTTATAATATTTCATAGTTAACTTCTACAGTATATATATATATATGATAAAACTACAGCTAAATCAAATTAAATTTGACAAAACTAAAATAATTTAAATAATTTGATTAACAAAAAAAGAAGATTAACATTATTTTTTCCTTAAAAAGTATTTGACATAAAACAGCATTTTTTGAGATTTAAAGAAATGTTCGTTATTTTTTATGAAAGCTTTTAAAACGCCAAATCTTTTTTTAGCAACATATATATCTACACGAGAATAACACTCTGTAATTTTTTTTTCAGAATTTTCTGAGTATGTACGTATGGAGACCTTCCTTGTTCTTATTTGCACTTTTTTTCTTTAGTTTTTGTATTGTGATAGTGAATCGTACTTTAAATAATCTTCGATCCACCACTGTTTGATTTTAAATTGTGAAACTTTTATCTTTTCTCTTTTCGAAGCGTTAATAATAGAAATTTTACTAAGCTATAGAGAAATATCGTATATTCACACATATTTAATATGGCATTTCTAATCGAAATCTTAAAACTATATATATAAAGTCTCAATAGAAATTCACTCTTACCAATGTAAGGGAGTTGTAGTTAAATATATTCCAGTTCATTTAGTAAGCATGTTACTCTGATCATATATTACATTACTACAACAATAAAAGGAGCATTGTAAATGAAATGCAACTGTATGTTCAACCATGTACGTGCATAAATTGGGATATTCGAAAATAAAGCACATGCTTGAAACAGGCGATTATTTATTAACTTTATTTCGCATTAATTTTTCAAACCAGAAACCTTTTACATGCGCTTTGACAATATTTGGAAGTGTAATGTACTACAAAAGGTATTTTGTTAATGGTACGAACAGAATATAAAAATGATAGCCTGTCGCAGCCTAGACTTTAACGCGTAATTCAAGGCAATTTATTAAATTACTATTATTGGATGTCATTTTTTCTATATAGAAGTTGAAAGACACAGTTAATTTTCATGGCAATCATTTGTATTCGGGGAATTTTAAAAATCCGTTAAAATTAAATTATTAATGATAATGTTTGTAGTATTCTGTTACGATACTGAAGAAATGAAATATGGGTGATTCTCAAAATAGGGGACGATTTCAAAAATGAAATCTTAAAAAAATTACTGTTAGCAAAATTTCTGAAAAAAATAGGTGTTGTTAATATAGTATTAGGTATACTTTCCATGTAGTCAGCAGAGCTAAATATTTAAAAATTAACTTAAAAAAATAATTAGTATTTTTTGAGCCATGCTAATGACAAAACGAATTGTATGGAATAAATATATTATAAAATTTTTATTTTCTTCCCGTTTAAATATTTTTTTCTATATTTATTAGCCTTCTTTTTCAGCAAATGGTTTCCATTTTTACATATATACATATAAGGAGAATAAAAACATTACCAAAGAGCAAACTTTGTTACATGAGCAACATTCTGACACTAACAATGTAAGAAGCTGTCTTAGTGATTTTCTGACAGATTTAATGCATATTTTAGGGATAATAAATGTAATACCTAAATTTATACGTAAAATTAAACTTTATAAAGGATACAATATAAGCACTTGTTACATTTATGTACATAGGAGTCTTTAGCATGGACAGAAAAACCATGCTAATGACACTGATATCGGCCCATGCTAATGACAAATTTTAATTTAAATAAGATTATGAGCCATAATATAATCACAATGCAATATTCCTTTCTGGGGCTTTTTAAAACACAAAAGTTCTATGCAAATAAATAAAATAAAAATTTTAACTCTAAAATAAACATGAAAATTATTATCCATTCTAATGACATACAATTGATGTAACCCCCTAATATTCAACTTCTATTCTTAAAATATAATTCATGCTTCTATTTTCTGGCTGGTTTAAAATGACTACTTGTTGCCATGGAGAAACTTTATATTTTCAAACTATTGTCATATGTGAAAATGAAATTTTGATTAATAACCAGCTGTTTTAGTATGACCTTGTTTTGAAAATCGAATATGGAGGACAAACTTTAATTCTTTTTTTATGTACTATAATTTTATTTTTAAAAAGAAATTTATTGGATAAATCCTCTCCCTGATTAATATAAAGAATGAATAACATTTGTTTTATTTTATAAACATGATATTAACTCTTGAAAAATGCTAGTATACACAAGGCACAGCTGCTGTGGACATCCATGCTAATGACATTTTAAATCTTTATTCTGTTCTTTTAAGGCGTTTTTAACTAAAAAGTGAATAATTCTTGAGTGCAAATAATGAATAATATTAAGACAAACATATCTAAATAAAAAAACATGACAGAAAATCTCTCAATTTTTTTTTTTTGTATGCCGAAAGACATAAATTGTCCCCTATTTTGAGAATCACCCATATACGTACGTGTCTTGGCCAAACAACAAAGGGATTCTTTTATTTGCAAGACTGCACTCCAGTGTTTCACAATAAGATTTAAGTCACATGTATTATACACAAACATATATGTTTAACGTACGTCATAAACAATAACTCACGATGAATAAATCTATAAACATCCTGCATTAAAATGAACATTTCTTCTATGACCAGAATGTATTCGAATGAAATAACAGAATAAGTCGAAAAAGTTAGATCATACTTATGTTTGTTTATATAAATTTGTAGTTCAGATTAATACTCATGTCTCTGCAATATCCTGCGGAAATTTCATAAGTCGAAAAAGTTAGATCATACTTATGTTTGTTTATATAAATTTGTAGTTCAAATTAATATTCATGTCTCTGCAATATCCTGCGGAAATTTCATAAGTCGAAAAAGTTAGATCATACTTATGTTTGTTTATATAAATTTGTAGTTCAGATTAATACTCATGTCTCTGCAATATCCTGCGGAAATTTCATAAGTCGAAAAAGTTAGATCATACTTATGTTTGTTTATATAAATTTGTAGTTCAGATTAATACTCATGTCTCTGCAATATCCTGCGGAAATTTCATAAGTCGAAAAAGTTAGATCATACTTATGTTTGTTTATATAAATTTGTAGTTCAGATTAATATTCATGTCTCTGCAATATCCTGCGGAAATTTCATAAGTCGAAAAAGTTAGATCATACTTATGTTTGTTTATATAAATTTGTAGTTCAGATTAATACTCATGTCTCTGCAATATCCTGCGGAAATTTCATAAGTCGAAAAAGTTAGATCATACTTATGTTTGTTTATATAAATTTGTAGTTCAGATTAATACTCATGTCTCTGCAATATCCTGCGGAAATTTCATAAGTCGAAAAAGTTAGATCATACTTATGTTTGTTTATATAAATTTGTAGTTCAGATTAATACTCATGTCTCTGCAATATCCTGCGGAAATTTCATAAGTCGAAAAAGTTAGATCATACTTATGTTTGTTTATATAAATTTGTAGTTCAGATTAATACTCATGTCTCTGCAATATCCTGCGGAAATTTCATAAGTCGAAAAAGTTAGATCATACTTATGTTTGTTTATATAAATTTGTAGTTCAGATTAATACTCATGTCTCTGCAATATCCTGCGGAAATTTCATAAGTCGAAAAAGTTAGATCATACTTATGTTTGTTTATATAAATTTGTAGTTCAGATTAATACTCATGTCTCTGCAATATCCTGCGGAAATTTCAGTTGAGAATACCAATCTACTTACTAGGGAACTGCAAGAAGTGTATCGTTGGAAAGATCTCATCGTGAGCAGTAAAAAACTCAGTAAAACTACCCGTTGCGAATCAGCCGTTTTCGAGATATCCGACAATTTATCTCACGTAGCTAGTGCACACTTAATGGGGGACCGCAAAAAATTTTAGTCTAGATTTTAATGAAAGTGGTATCGTTGAAAAGATATCCTCGCGAGGATTAAAAAACTCAGTGGAGTCACCCGTCGTAAATGAGACGTATTCGAGATATGCGACAACTTGTGTCACATTGCTAATGCATACTCCTGGGAAACTGCATTACGTCTGCATTAACTGCATAAATTGTCGGATATCTCGAAAAGGGCTCATTTGAGATGGGTAGTTCCATTGAGTTTTTTACTTCTCACAATGATATCTTTACAACGATACCACTTTCGTTAAATTCGAGACAAAATTTTTTTTGTGGTTCCCCATTAAATATGCACTAGTTACGTGACATAAATTGTCGGATATCTCGAAAATTTCTGATTTGCGACGGGTAGTTTTGTTGAGTTTTTTACTGCTCTCGATGAAATCTTTCCAACGATACCACTTTCGTCAAAATCGGTGACTTACACTTCTTGCAGTTCCCTAGTTAGATTCCCTATGGTTCTTCTTCGTATTGACTTGATTCAGTCTGTTCTACTTAATTGACTATAATTTTCCACACATATTACCAACCATGTTGAGTGAAGGAAAATCGCAGAACTAGACATGAAGGGTGTGACATTAAGTGGAAAAAATAAGAATAAACACATTCATTTGACCTAAGCAGGATTACAGAGTATTACAGTTTGACATCAAAAAGGATATGACAAGGTCATTTTTAATAGAATTATTTGAAGTTGAGGTCAGAAACGTTCCAGTATATATATACAGAAGAATTGCTGCATAATGACGCTTGCACTATTCCTATAAAAATGCCTCGTATCCTTTGACATTGAACAGTACTGCATTACAATCCTGCTTAGATCAAATAAAAGATTTTCTACTGAATTTTTCACTTAATATAACACCCTTCATTCTTAAACCGAAAGTGTGGATTTGACGTATCAAGATAGAGCTGTAATTTATTGGATCATAAATGAGTTTATTTTTTAAACATTTTACTCATCTTGATTTAAATTGTTTATTCCAATTGTTCCTCTTGAATTCAATTGTTTATAAATAACTCAATAATTCATGTTGTTTTAAGCCTAATCAAGAAGATGACTTTCAAATCGTAAGATGAGTGGATTTTGGCTCATCTTGACTTATTTTGTGGCTGAGGTTTTAAGAGAGTTCATCTCTATTTTTGCGATTTTCCTTCACTCAACATCGCTCTCAACCACTGCATGTTCTATGGCAAATTTTCTTCCACTTGATGCCTATTATCACTCCTCTGAATTTGTCGATTGAATTCGGTAACGCCCTGTATATTTTATGGTCATGCATTAGTAAATCTATAATGCAATCAAATGGCTGCACACATATCTTTTATAATCATATATTAATAAAATTATAATACGCTTAAATAATTATTTTTTAAAACATCGTCAAAGGACCGTACAATGTATATTTCGCGGTCAAATGCAAGTTTATTCATAATATGATTATATAACCGTTTTCTAAAAATATGGGCAAATGACCGTATATATATATATATATATATATATATATATATATATATATATATATATATATATATATATATATATATATATATTTTACAATCAAATGTAAATAAATTATTTACACGGTTAAGGGACGATTATATGCAGTTAAAGTAAAATGACCATTTTATGCAATTAAAATCAAATGAAAATTTTATATGATTACAGTCAAATGACCATTTTATGCAACTACGGTCAAATAATCTATATATATATATATTACGATTATATGACAATATATGTATAATATGGTTAAGTAACCGTTATCTTAAATTCCGGTCAAATATCTGGACAGAATGCTGCCGTTCAAATCATCATTTTCTCACTATGAAATGTTTAAATAGAGTAGTACTCTTTTAGTAATACTAGCTGCACCCGTCGAAACTCGACGGAAAAGAATATATATTTGGTATGATATATATCAATCTTATATAGACAGTAAAATACTAAGCGAAATAAACAATTGCCACCTCTTAAAATAGGGATAAAATAGCTTTTCATGATGAAGATACACAAACTTCAGAAAAAAACAAAAAATAAGGAAAACAACTCATAAATTATTATGTTGGACTTAGCTACAAATATTTTTTTTTTTTTTAATGCGGTTTCTAAACCTTAAATATTTAAATGCCAAATTATTTAGGAAGTTAATATTATACCCCGGAAGACGAATTCAAAAATATCTGCATAGTTTATTTTTTCTCCGTTTAAATATCGCTTGATAACTGTATAATAATTATAATATCAATGAAACATTTTAATTATAATAGAAACAAGGACTTACTAAACTGCCTAACCAACCCACTACATATTTACAGCACTTGCAATAAATTTAATTTATTTATTGGTTTATATCCTCCATGAACTTGTAAAAATTAATTTTATTGTTATGGCAACGAAAAAAGAAAAACGATATCTCTGTTATTAAAAAGAATACAATTTTTGTATTTGTTGCTGAAATGCAGATTTTTTTTAAAACAATAACTTAATACAATGAAATGATTTTAATTATTTTGTTATATTATGCAAGATAGAAATATAGTAATACCGGCATATCACAGGTTTTATTCTTTTTTTTTCTAATATGACATCATTTACACCTTCAGAAATACTCATCTTTTCTTAAATAAAAGCGTGATTTATGAGTTATTTAAGAATTCTTTAGTTTCATAAAATATTCATTATAATTAAATAGAAATGGTGCAGTTTATAGAAATATTTTCATTTATGCACACCACGGACCTTTAAATCAATAGAAGTTCACTTTGCAGGAATTAAAGTCTTTGAATATGACATCATCACTGACACAGCTGTAACAATGTATATTATATTCATGGAATAAATTTATCTGGTTTCTGTATGACGACATTTTCTCCATCGACAAAATTTCACTTTAGATATTCTATTTTATTAAAGTTTATCTTCTGTCATTTCACTTAAAATACTTAATAATATTACTCAGTAAATAATCTGTGTATTGCTGGGAATAACTATGTGCAATCATTTTATAATGATTAAATTTAACGAAAACTTTTATTTATTCTTTTTTTTTGTTTGTTTGTTTGAAATGCGATTATACATTCACCGATGAGATCAAGCTCCTGATTGGCGGAAAATAATGAAACAAAATAAATTTTGAGAACAGCTTAACCTGTTGCCACTGTTTTGAAGAAATGTCATGAAAAAGCTTTTAAAATTAAAAATAAAATATAAAAATTGAAATAAATTAAAAATTAGCCAGAATGGGCACATCTACACATAAACAGCTTTCATTTAAGAAAATAATTATCAAAATCGGGCCAGTAGAAGGCTCAGGGCTGATGACCAAAAAAACAGCCAGGTGTTTTAAATATATAGATTGTTTTCTTAAATTGCACATATTTCAATTTATGTCTAATTTTTTTAAAACGTGATAAATTATTTAAAAGACCATAAGTCTGTAAGTTTTAGAAATATGAAGATGCAATTTTCAGCGTTTAATTAAAGAATGCGTAAGAAAAGTTTTTTGAATTCGAATTTTTATTCTACCGGTGCCGCAAAAAAAAAAAAAAAAAAAAAAAAAAAAAAAAAAAAAAAAAAAAAAAATACTTTTTGTACATTTTTAAATAGACCCTCCCCCATGATCGAGATGCAACCTATGTCATCATATATTGCAGATCTTTAGGTGCGTTCGTAATTATGTAAATACGTAGCACCCATTGTTGTCGCTCAGTCCGTCCGTCTGTCCGTCAGTCTGTCTGCCCATCTGTCTGTCTGTCCATCTATCTGTCTGTCCGTCTGTCCACATATAACAACGCAAAAACTACCCAACCGAATCGTTTGAAATTTAAAATACATAATTATAACATAATTTTGTCGAGTCATTTCAAGTTTTATGAAAATCGGATGGATAGATCAATTACAGGGACTATCAAAAGGATTCCGTTACATTACGGTCAATAGGGAAAAAAGTTTAAAATGCATTTTCATCGTTTGAAATTTAAAACGTATAATTATTGCATAATTTTGTTGAGTCATTTCAAATGTTATGAAAATCGGATACATATATCAATTACAGGGACAATCAAAAGGATTCCGTTACATTGCGGTCAATGGAAAAAAAAATTTTTCAAATGCATTTTAATCGTTTGAAATTAAAAAATATATTTATTACGTAATTTTGTCGAATCATTTCAAATGTTAAGAAAGTCGGATACATAAATCATTTACAGGGACAATCAAAAGTATTCCATTACATTACGGTCATTTGGGAAAAAGTTTCAAATGCATTTTAATGATGTTACATTCATTCGAACATAATAGAATTAGCATGAATCTATGAAATAGATACTAAAATATGCATTCTGTACAATCTGTGATGCAAAGAATTTTTTATTATTAAATTACAGGGCCACACAAAAGTATTCCACTACATAATGCTATACTGGGAAACATTGTTTGGGACGTGTTTTAATTATATTCAACTATTTCACATTTTATGAATAAGATATACGTTCCTGAGGTGTAATAAAAATTACTTCCCGCATATTTACAGAAACGTAAAGATTTCGACTACTATACTGTATCCGGAGTACGCTCTACTATATCAGTAAGATCTGAATATTTTAAAAACTTCGTTATCGTACGAACGCACCTCATTTGCTACGTCCACGTGCAATTTCTAACTTGTTTTAATTAAATGTTGTCATTTAAATTATGAGGTTTAGGGATAACTTCTAAGTAAATAACCTATTGTTTCGATATTTATGAATTTAACTATATATATATACAGGGTGTCCCTAAACAAATGGTATATACGCTAGGGGGTGACAGAACACATCAAGACGAGTAATAGTAAATAAGAAACCAGGGGTCCCAAACGTTTTCCAAAGGAAATTTCAAATACACAGAAAAACCGGAAAAATTGGTCTATTGATTTGCGGTTTTCACTAAAATTATTCTTTATGTTGGTATTTTCTTGAAAATAAATTATAAGAATAAATTTCGATAAATATCGATAGAGGGCGCTTTAGACTTTGAAGTAATGAAAAACTATTTTTTGCCGTGATTTTTGCATCTCATTAAATGGTTTCGTAAGCTTAGACTTAAATTTTGAGCTCAAAATCTGAATAGTTGGACGCGGTTAAGAAGCACAAACTTAACTGTGTTCAGAGGGTTTAAATTTCAAATGATTATAAAAAACGGAAAAATTGGTCGATTGATTTGCGGTTTTCACTAAAACTATTCTTTATGTCGGTATTTTATTAAAAATGAATTATAAAGATAAATTTTAAAAAATGCCGATAGAGGGCGCTTTAAACTTTGGAGTAACAACCAACTACTTTTTACCTTATTTTCTGCACCTGATTAAATGTTTTCGTAAACTTAGACTTAAACTTAAATTTTGAGTTCAAAATCTGAATTGTTGGGAGTGGTTAAGTAGCACAAACTGAACTGTGTTCAGAGGGTGGGGTTCAAATTTCAAATGATAATAAAAAACGGAAAAATTGGTCGATTCGTTTGCGGTTTAAAATAAAACTATTCTTTAAGTTAGTACCTTCTTGAAAATGAATTTTAAAGATAAATTTCAAAAAATTCCGTTAGAGGGCGCCTTAAATTTTTGAGTAACCAACAACAAATTTTAACCGTTATTTTTTGTATCTAATTAAATGCTTTCCAAAACTTGTTAAATGTTTTCGAAATGTTAGATTTAAACTTAAATTTTGAACTCAAATTCTGAATCGTTGGGAGGGGTTAAGAAGCGCAAACTGAAGTGTGTTCAGGAGTTGAAATTTAACCCTCCCCCCCCCCCCTCGAACACAGTTCACTTTTGCGCTACTTAAACACTCGCAACGACTCAGAATTTGATCTCAAAATTTAAATCTAAGCATTTGAAAGCATTTAATGAGATTTGAAAAAATAACGGTTAAAAATAGTTGTACGCTACTCCATTGCCGAAGGCGCCCTCTATCGGCATTTTGTGAAATTTATCTTTAAAATTTATTATCAAGAAAACACTGATTTAAAGAGTAGTTTTAGCAAAAACCGCAAACGAATCGACTAATTTTTCCGTTTTTTTTTTTTAAAGTTTTTCGTTTCGTTTGAAATATAAACCCTCTGAACACAGTTCAGTTTGTGCTACTTAACCACTCCAAACTATTCATATTTTGAGCTCAAAATTTAAGTTTAAATCTAAGCCTACGAAACCATTTAATGAAATGCAAAAAATAACGGCAAAAAATAGTACTAGGATGGATTATTTCGTTAATCCAAAGTCTAAAGCGCCCTCTATCGGCATTTTTTGAAATTTATCTTTATAAATCATTTTCAATAAATACCGACATAAAGAATAGTTTTAGTGAAAACCGCAAATCAATCAACCAATTTTTCCGTTTTTTATAGTCATTTGAAATTTAAATCCTCTGAACACAGTTAAGTTTGTGCTACTTAACCGCTTCCAACTATTCAGATTTTGAGCTCAAAATTTAAGTTAAAGTCTAAGCTTACGAAACCACTTAATGAGAATGAAAAAATCACGGCAAAAAATAGTTTTTCATTACTTCAAAGTCTAAAGCGCCCTCTATCGGCATTTTTCGAAATTTATCTTTATAGTTTATTTTCAAGAAAATACCAACATGAAGAATAATTTTAATGAAAACCGCAAATCAATCGACCAATTTTTCCGTTTTTTATGTGTATTTGAAATTTTGGACCCCAAACTTTAATGGCGGCTATCTCCTTTGGAAAACATTTGGCACCCTTGGTTTCCTATTTACTCTTACTAGTCTTGATGTGTTCTATTACCCCCTAGCGTATATACCATTTGTTTAGGGACACCCTGTATATATACATGTGTGTGTATGTGTATGTAATAAATATAATTCGACGAAATAACTATGTTGCATAAACTCTGCATAATGCAGCAGCACGAGCAGAGTAGTCGCTCCGACAGTTGGCAGGCAGTGGAAGAATTTCATTGGGGTATTTCCCCATTATAAAAACAAACACCATCAGTCTTCAAGTTCTTTATTTATGAACTCATAAAATAGGTAAGCTCTTCCCCGCAATCACCTTAGCACACATATCGACACTACAACCTTCGTTATCCAGTCCACATCATCAGATATTCTAATTCAGCGGGAAAATGAAACGGGCGTCTTGATAGTATAAAAGTCAATTGCATTCTAACGCTCCTCAAAAATCAAATGAAAAAAACATTTTCACGACAAAACAAGCTTCCTCTTACTCCGCGTCAATCATTTTAAAATTCCAATTAGGATTAACTCGTGTCTCAACGTAAAAAAAATGATCAGTTCAGATTGGTCTCAGCAGGCGTGTCCTCGGCAGGATCTATATTTTTCCTCGCAAATAACAAGCCCTTTGACAACGCGCATTAACACCGGTCACGAGATGTTAAATAAAAAATAAAATTAAAATCCCGGGAATATTCCAGAAAGTAAAAAGGTTACGAAATACCTCCCGCCTTTTTGAGAAGCAAGCATTTATTAATAAATAAAATAAGAAAAAGAATTTTAGCTGTTGCAAGTTAATACATTACGATACTAAGATTGAAATATGTTCCACAATTTTAGAATTGAAGCTAAGAGAGAACAAAATGGCACAATTTTTTTTTTTAATTACATGTATATGTATAGTTTAAGGGGACAAGGGACCTTTAAAATCAGTTTTTTATTTTTTTTTAAATTTCACTTTAAATATTATTCAAGGATACTTTATATGCATTGTGGCATACATTTATCACAAAAAAAAAAAAAAAAAAAAAAAAAAAAAAAAATTTTGAGAAAAAAAAAAAGAAATATTTCACAATATTTTAGATTTACGAAGAACTTTTCAAAATGCCCCATACGCATTCCAGTTCAAAGAAAATCTCCAATATTTTTTATGTAAGTTTGGTTTACATAGATAAATAAAACTGTGCATCAGATTTTTTATATTTGAATATAAATTTAAAAAATATATATTTTTCGAGATTTTTGGAAATTTTAAAATTTTTCGCTGTATTTCTATAGTTAATTACCTTTAACTTTTACAATTATAATTATTTGCAAAAAACCATGCACAGTTTTATGACAAATATAATGAGAAATAGCTATACAAAATTTCAAAGTATTCAGACAAAAACTTATGCGCATGCGCCATTTTCAATTAAGAATTTCGACAAAATTTTCAAACTGAGAAAAATTAATTTTAAGATTCAACAAAGGCACAGATACTAAAATATACCTTATAATCGACTAAATTCAAGTATAACCATAGTTTCAATAAGTTTAATCAATAATTTCATCAAATTAATATTTTTATACAAATTGAATTTAGGTTTTGAGGAAAATAAAGAACGTAAGAAATCTTGCGTTGACGAGAAAATTCATTGCGTTACGAAGAATTTTTCAAACTGTTCCATGCACATTTTATAGCGATTAAAATCAAATATTTCACTTACCCATCATACGTAGTATAGGGTAAGTCTTGCAATCGTTTTGAAAATCGAAAAAAAATTTTTGACGGATTTACACGTTTTAGATAGTGGAGATTCCGAAAAACATATTTTTAGAAAAAAAAATTTGCCGTCCGTCTGTCTGTCTGTCTGTCTGTCTGTAAACGCTCTATCTCCCGAACGAATTGAGATAGAGACTTGAAATTTTGTATGTAGTTAGTATGTAAGAATGGGACGAACCTTATTTAATATCAGCAACCTCGATTATCCGGAACTATTTTTTTCGGACTCTCGAAAAATTCGTTCTGATGAAAGGTATATAAAAATTTTCGAATTTTTTTGTTCTAAGGAATGGATGTAAAAGGCAATAAAATAACACACATTTTGCATATAGAACGAAGTCAATCGGATTATTAGTTGCCGAGATATTTGTAATCCTGTTTTCCACATTCTTCGATTTTTCATGACCCTGTATTTCATTCAAATTTCAATTAAGAGGTTTATTAAAGAGAGATTATTTTAATTGGAAATGAGACGCTTAATCCGATGCAGTTAATTGTTAGTTAATAGAGTTATTATTTTTGGAGTTATAAGGATGTTTCTTTTACGCAGGTCGGTACTACTTGAGTAATTTGGCGTTTTATATAATTTGTCGATATTGGTAATCAGCAGTTCTTTAATAGAGTATTACTATGTATATTAACAATATTTAAATTTTTTTTATGAATTGCAATGCATTGTATAAATAGTTTTCACATGTTTTATTTTCATATACATATCCATGATGGGTAAGTATTACGGTGGCCCCCAACGACTAGTTTAATGTAAGTTTGATTTTTATTAAATATAAATGAAACGGTGCATTGAATTTTATCTATTTTAATATAAAAATTATTAAAAAAAAATGAAATTTTCAAAGAAAAAAACTGAATCGTTAAAAAACACTGAAACTCGCTTGAAAGTTTATACATAAAAAATAGGTCCCAGCTGCATAAAGGAAGAGGGGGGGGGAGATTCTGAATTTTGTCTACCTGTCGAAAGGTGCGACTGAAAAATTTTGTTGCTAAACAGTTTTGTTTTAGTTTGGTTTATTTTTGTCAGCCGATTATCTCCATTAGGGATATAGGCCCAGGAGGTTGTTGCTAAACAGAGCAGTAAGGATTTTTAGATGTGCAAAATACATAAAAATATCTGCCGCACCCCCCCCCCCTAAGAAATTAACCTGTCATCAACACTGATGGGGGAAAAAACTGAAAATCACTGAAACTCGCTTGAAAGTTTATATACAAAAAATAGGTTTCAGCTACATAAAGAAGGGGGGGGGGGAATTGTGAATTCTATATACTTGTCGAAAGGTGCGACAAACATGTGACTGAAATTTTTTTTTGCTAAATAGAGCAGTATAAGGATTTTCAGACGTGCAAAGTACATAATGTTGCGTATATAGGGTTCTTTTGATCTTATGGTTAGACAACTTCAAACTCTTGCCTTTTAGAAAAGTAGAAAATAATTTATTTACAGATCTTCAGAGCAACGGAGTCTTCAAAACTCACAAATATTACTAGATATTCAAAAATAACTGTTCAAATCTATCGAACAAGTACAATTATAGGTCGCAGAGACTCTTTATACAATGTCTCAATACTATATCACATTCAAAACAACGTAGATAAAACTCAATACAACAAGCAAACTTGCTTAGATAATCTCTAGTAGCTCACTCAATGCCTGACTGGTAAATAATAACCACAGCAGCTCGTATTGCTCTCCTTATATAGGCTCGTAGCATGTGCTGGAAATTTCTAGAACCTTCTCGAAAAATCCACGGAACAACAAACAATGTATCAGTATATCTAAGGGGTTACCGTAGAGAGGGAAGGGTTACCATCGCCAACAATCGCCAAGTTTGTCGCCAACTTGGCGATATATCGCCAAATTTGGCGACCAAAATTAGTCGTCAGAAGTGACGCCAATTTTTATTAACCATTATTTCGCCAAGCTGCCATAGACATTCAC
The DNA here is from genome assembly GCA_964019185.1 of Maratus speculifer. Lineage (NCBI taxonomy): Eukaryota > Metazoa > Arthropoda > Arachnida > Araneae > Salticidae > Maratus > Maratus speculifer. Next base: position 8,883,715 of record OZ025297.1, on the reverse strand, counting down.
TGAAAATAATAAACAAGTTTGCTTGATAACAGATACAATGTAACAAAAATTAATATTAGTAAAGGAATGGAGCTTAATAAGATTATTTACATTATTTTACAGTACAAACACTAACTATTTACAAAATTCGTAACAATAAAAATATCTGTTCGGCACTCCGCCCTAAGAAATTACTTGATATCAACACAGATGAGGGAAAAAAACTGAAAATCACTGAAACTCGCTTGGAAGTTTATATACAAAAAATATGTTTCAGCTGCATAAAAGAGGGGGGGGGGCGAATGTGAACTTTGTCTACTTCTCGAAAAGTGCGACAAACGTGTGAATGAAAATTTTTTTGCTAAACAGAGCAGTATAAGGATTTTCAGACGTGCAAAGTACATAAAAATATCTGTTGGACACTCCGCCCTAAGAAATTACCTGACATCAACACCGATGTGGGAAAAAAACTGAAAATCACTGAAACTCGCTTGAAAGTTTATATACAAAAAATATGTTTCAGCTGCATAAAAGAGAGGGGGGGGGAATGTGAACTTTGTCTACTTGTCGAAAAGTGCGACAAACGTGTGAATGAAAACTTTGTTGCTAAACAGAGCAGTATAAGGATTTTCAGACGTGCAAAGAACATAAAAATATCTGTTGGACACTCCGCCCTAAGAAATTACCTGACATCAACACCGATGCGGGAAAAAAACTGAAAATCACTGAAACTCGCTTGAAAGTTTATATACAAAAAATATGTTTCAGCTGCATAAAAGAGAGGGGGGGGGGAATGTGAACTTTGTCTACTTGTCAAAAAGTGCGACAAACGTGTGAATGAAAACTTTGTTGCTAAACAGAGCAGTATAAGGATTTTCAGACGTGCAAAGTACATAAAAATATCTGTTGGACATTCCGCCCTAAGAAATTACCTGACATCAACACCGATGCGGGAAAAAAACTGAAAATCACTGAAACTCGCTTGAAAGTTTATATACAAAAAATATGTTTCAGCTGCATAAAACAGGGAGGGGGGGGGGATGTGAACTTTGTCTACTTGTCGAAAAGTGCGACAAACGTGTGAATGAAAACTTTGTTGCTAAACAGAGCTGTATAAGGATTTTCAGACGTGCAAAGTACATAAAAATATCTGTTGGACATTCCGCCCTAAGAAATTACCTGACATCAACACCGATGCGGGAAAAAAACTGAAAATCACTGAAACTCGCTTGAAAGTTTATATACAAAAAATATGTTTCAGCTGCATAAAACAGGGAGGGGGGGGGGAACGTGAACTTTGTCTACTTGTCGAAAAGTGCGACAAACGTGTGAATGAAAACTTTGTTGCTAAACAGAGCGGTATAAGGATTTTCAGACGTGCAAAGTACATAAAAATATCTGTTGGACACTCCGCCCTAAGAAATTACCTGACATCAACACCGATGCGGGAAAAAAACTGAAAATCACTGAAACTCGCTTGAAAGTTTATATACAAAAAATATGTTTCAGCTGCATAAAAGAGGGGGGGGGGGATGTGAACTTTGTCTACTTGTCGAAAGGTGCGACAAACGTGTGAATGAAAACTTTGTTGCTAAACAGAGCAGTATAAGGATTTTCAGACGTGCAAAGTACATAAAAATATCTGTTCGACACTCCGCCCTAAGAAATTACTTGATATCAACACAGATGAGGGAAAAAAACTAAAAATCACTGAAACTCGCTTGGAAGTTTATATACAAAAAATAGTTTCAGCTGCATAAAAAAGGAGAGGAGGGGGGGGCATGTGAATTTTGTCTTCTTGTCGAAAGGTGCGACAAATGTGCGACGGAAAAATTTTGTTGCTAAACAGCAGTATAAGGATTTTCAGACGTGCAAAGTACATAAAAATATCTGTTGGACACTCCGCCCTAAGAAATTACCTGACATCAACACTGATGAGGGAAAAAAACTGAAAATCACTGAAACTCGCTTGAAAGTTTATATACAAAAAATATGTTTCAGCTGCATAAAAGAGGGGGGGGGGAATGTGAACTTTGTCTACTTGTCGAAAGGTGCGACAAACGTGTGAATGAAAATTTTGTTGCTAAACAGAGCAGTATAAGGGTTTTCAGATGTGCAAAGTACATAAAAATATCTGTTCGACACTCCGCCCTAAGAAATTACCTGACATCAACACTGATGCGGGAAAAAAACTGAAAATCACTGAAACTCGCTTGAAAGTTTATATACAAAAAATAGGTTTCAGCTGCATAAAAGAGGGGGGGGGGGAAATGTGAATTTTGTCCACTTGTCGAAAGCTGCGACAAAGGTGTGACTGAATAATTTTGTCTCTAAATAGAGCAGTATAAGGATTTTCAGATGTGCAAAGTACATAAAAGTATCTGTTGAACACTTCGCCCTAAGAAATTACCTGACATCAACATTGATGGGGAAAAACACTGAAAATCACTAAAAAAAACACTGAAACTTGCTTGTAAGTTTGGGGTGGGGGAGGTTATACATATGAAAGAAACATTGTACTGAGTTTTATGTCTTTGAATGTAAAGGTAACAAAAGTATTTTCCAAATTTTATGAATTTTTTAACATTTTGTAAAAACCTGTTACAATTAACCTAATTTTTAGTTACCTCATTTTAAAATAATCCAGCTCCATAAGATTTTCCTTCTTTTTGTGTCTGATTCTTTTTAATATATTTTTTTATATTGGTGAGTAGTTTTATAGGCTGCAGTGTCTGTCTCGATGCAGGCTTTGTTTCAAACGACGCTGATCACTTCTTTTGGCGATAGATAAAGCTACTATCAAAAGTACTAATAAAGCACTAATGCATGGACTATTTTGAACATAACATAGTTTATTTTCACTTCTACCATTAGAACAGCTTGGTTTAGAAATATCAGATAAAATATTATAGGAGCTGTTTACAGATTCCTCGAAAGATTCTGGCAGCGATTTTTCTACATTTTCATTATTTTGTTTACGCGAACTGGCTTTTGCTTTCAATAAAGCAAGCATTTTTTTTTTTTTTTTTTTTTTTTTTTTTTTTTTTTTTTTTTTTAAGTTTCTACACAACAGCTATGTAATTATATTTCACTAAACTTGAAGTTAGAAAAAAAATCTGAACAACAAATCACAGAACATCAACTGAAATAAATATCAAAATAAAAATACGAGCGATAAATTAATCCATGCGGTGCTTGTTTACAAACAGAATGTACGAGATACGGCTGCAGTTAAATAGCGCTGCCATTAATTCTATGGAAATAAAAATAAACAGTTAATTAGTAGACTAAATTCAATCGCAAACATTTGTAAACAAAGATCAGCTGATCACGAGGGCCCTTTAATTAATGCTAAAAATGTAAATAAAATGTGAAATAATTATCCGATTGAAAAAATTTGACTTGGAGATGAAAGCTTACATGGAGCTTGTTTTTTGGGGGACAAAAATTTTTTTTCGAAAATTTGAGCGATTTTCGTGATTTTGAAGGTCCCTTGTCCCCTTAAGTAATTATTTTTAAATTTAAATGAAACCTACATAATGAAAACATAGCAAGCGTCATAACATACATACAAGCACGGCATTTAGGTGTTTCACAACAAGTCTTATAAACTTTGAAATTATTTGGTAATAATTTTAAACTTATAATACACACAATATGTATAATAACTATTAAGAGCATAATCGCATTATGCTTTAGTATATTACAAAGTGATTTCACAAAAGAATTAATTTATTACAATGTTATTTTACAAATAATCATTGTTCGAACAAAAGTTTTATTCAAAGTAGTAAATAATTGATTTTCATTGTTTCTATCCTCCCGATTTTGCAATACTCAATTCCACCCCCCCCCCTTTTTTTTCCTCATAGAAGAAGGGGATCTAAGAATTTTTAAAACGGCCGTATGTTTTTTGTGCCATTTTTTTACATATTTGTGTAGTAAAACCTTTTAAAGATTACAGATTATATACCAAATTATCACTTTATTTAATAAAAATATTTATGCGAATGTTTCCATATGAAAACTGGAGGCATTAAAAAAATTAGGATTTTCGAATTTATTATTGCTAAATTAAAAGAGAAAACTAACATATTTAAGAATTTTATATTTATTTTCTATATTTAATCAGGTGCAGTACATATTCCATAGTCAAAAGAGAATTTAATTATAGGATTCTTTTAAATATTACACAGAAATCTCATACTAAATTAAACGCTAAATATTTCCCAGTACCTAAGTTCGACAAAGAAAATAAATTGCCTATTCTTCTTTTATTCCATTTTATTATTCTATTCATCAATTGATTCTTATGTTTTTTCTTTAAGGACATTTAATAAATCAGTGGACATTGATTAATTGCATACTAGCATGCTAAAGTTTCTTACTGGAATGCTGACTATTTCAAATGTTCCCTTTATGCAATATAAAAGAATAAAGAATCACACAGTTATGTAATATCATTGAAATTTATATACGTAGACAAATATATTTTTTTATTATTTGCTGCATTTCGTAAAGGATTTAAGGAAAACATTTCATACTAAAACTGTTTAAGTATCTACCTACATGATGTCCGAAAAAGGGATGACTGATGTTAAAATTCAATAATTTTCAAATGGTGACAGCGTTATAAAAAAAAGAAAGATAAGATAAGGTAAGATAAGATAAGATTAAGAAAAGAAAATTTGCAAGAGGGTTAATATAATATGTCAAAAGTTTTTTTTTTTTTTTTACCTCCAATTTTCTGTTTTAATTTAAATTAGAATCTATGGATTGCGCTGAAAGAAATACACTGTATATTGGAAAGTGATTTTTGCCCTCTGTATTTTTTAAAGTATTGTTGAGAAAAAAGCAGTGTAAATGTATGGAGTAGGCCCCTAAAAACAAAAATGTGTTGGTGTCTGAGGGTTACTCTATATTTAACCTTCTTCTTCTGATTCAGTACTAGTCATAATACTTGTCATGTTAACCTGTGAATAATAATAATAAAAAAAATACAGTAACATTTGAATAAAAACAATTAAAGGAACAAACAAAACTTCAAAGTATAATATGTAAAATTAAGTAGTAAAATTTTTAGAATTGATCGTTTACATGCAAATGATTGTAATAATACCAAAATCTTCAGCATAATGATATGACCAAAAGTCATTTTCACGAGCTACTTCCAGTAGTAATCATTGTTACATATGGCACATATATTTTTGGGAGGAGAATTAAATTACGTAAACATAGTACGTATGTGTTATCCAAAGATTGATTAGAAGGTTATCAAGATAGCAACTCGCGATCTGTTGATGAACCATCATTTACACATTGAACCCGTAGCAAATATCATTTCGAAGTGCTAACACGTGTAACATATTTTAACCGTCTCACTCACAAACCCGTGTTAATACGTTCACTAACAAGGAAGGTCTCCATACGGGCATACTCCGAAAAATCTACTAAAATTACAAAAGGCTATTCTCATAAGTTTGTATACGTTTATGAAAAAAATTTCGGCGCAACCTCCAAACAGTGTCGGTAAAAAAATAACGAAGGTTTCGTTATTTGGCTATTTTTCGGTGGTTGGCGATGGAATGCAATTTCAAAAAATACCTTATGTCAAATACACTTTAAGTGACAAAAAGAATCCGTGTTGAACTTATTTAGATAAATTTAATTTAAATAACATAGATTTGTCACTTTTAATTTGTTTTAAGAATAATTTTGTTACATCGACATTTATATGCATTTATATTCAAATTTAACCTTCAAAATTTGCGATTTAAAACGAAACTTATAATTTAATTTAATTACAATTTTTTAAATCTCAAATTCATATTGAGCATTGTCCTTGTCAATTCAAATTTGCTGCTATGGAACGTTATTTGCTGTTATGGAACGCTGCTATTAAAAACGTTAAACGTTTGAAAAAAAGTTTACTCAATATGATTTTAAATAGCTTCTTCAACAATCAGCATATATATATATATATGCAGGGTGTTTCGCTACCAGACCGACAAACTTTGAGGGATGATAGAAAACATGAAGACAAACATTATTAAATAGGAAACCATGGGGCGCAAACGTCGTCTGTAGGAGCTATTGGCCATTAAAATTTAAGGTCCAAAATTTCAAACGATGATAAAAAACGGATAAAAGGGTCGATTCGTTTGCGGTTTTCACTAAAATGATTTGTTATATCACGATTTTTTTTGAAAAAAATTTTAAAGGTTACGTTCAAAAATTGTCGATAGAGGGCGCTTTAAACTTTAGAGTAATGAACAACTACTTTTTACCGTTATTTTGTGCATGGGGTTGAAATTATTCTAAAGTTTAGACTTAAATTTTAAGCCCAAAATCGGAAACATTGGAATTGGGTAACTAGCGAAAATTGAGCTGTGAACAAAGGGCGAGATTTTAAACGCTCATAAATATTGGTCAAATGAATCGATTTTGTTGCGGTTTGCGTGTAAGTCATTCCCTTGGTAATTATTTTATTCAAAATGACGTACATTTTTGGTGTCTTCATTTTTTGATAGAGGGCGCTTCCGACACATATCTGACATTTCAATGGCATTACTTCTGGGTGTTTTACTACCAGATTAACATACTTCCATGAAGTGTGAGGATACAAAGACGACTCGGATTCACATAGGAATGTAACTTTGTAAATGCCTTTTTTGCAAGTTATGGTTAAAGGAAGCAGAGAAAAAAGTAACAGAAACAGCAGAGAAAGAGCGACAGGTTAATGTGACAGAAATCAGTGTATTTCAAGGTTTTACTAGAAAAGGTGTTTGAAATTACGACCAGAAGTTGTCCGGCAAGTTTGACAGCGACGGCAGATGGCGCTAAACGGTAATACGCCTGAGCAGCGATCACTTTGAAGTGATCTTTCGCGAACCGGTTCTAAAGGTAGGAGATTGAAGTATTTGAACGATGAACAGCACGATAGGGCTCTTCCACATTTTACCAATGACGTTTGACGACACTTCAAAGTAACATATGGACAGTGGTGGATAGGTCGTGGTGGCGCGGTTCATTGGCCTGCCAGATCGCCGGATCTATCATGCATAGACTTCTTCTGTTGGGTTCAAATGAAAAATTGGGTATGTGAGACTCCCGTACCATCATTTGAAGACCACGCAGCTGGTATTCCTGTAGCTGCCAGAAAACTTTCAGAGATGCCAGGAATGTTTCAAAGCGTGAGGAATGCCACGCGATGCCGCTATCAAGCATGCCGGACTATTTCTGGACATAATTTCGAGCACCTTTTGTAGTAAAACATTTAAATAAAGTGTTTTCTGTCACATTAACGTGTTGCACTTTCTCTGCTTTTCTTTTCTCTGCTTCCTTTAACCGTAACTCAAAAAAAGGCATTTCCGACGTCATTTTCCTATGTGATTCCGAGTCGTCTTTGCATCCCTCACACTTCCTGGAAGTATCTTGGTCTGGTAGTAAAACACCCAGGACTAATGCCATTAAAATGTCAGAGATGTGTCGGAAGCGCCCTCTATCATAAAATGGGGACACCAAAGATGTACGTCATTTGGAATGTAATAATTACCAAGGGAATGACTTACACGCAAACTGCAACAAAATCGATTTGTTTGTCCAATATTTATGAGTGTTTAAAATCTCCCCCTCTGTTCATAGTTCAATTTTCGCTAGTTACCCGATCCCAATGCTTTCGATTTTGGGCTTAAAATTTAAGTTAAAGTCTAAACTTTAAAATAATTTCAACCCCATGCACAAAATAATGGTAATAAGTAGTTGTTCATTACTCTAAAGTCTAAAACGCCCTCTATCGACAATTTTTGAACGTAACCTTTAAAAAAAATTTCTAAAAAACTCGTGATATAAAGAATGATTTTAGTGAAAATCGTAAAGGAATCGACCCTTTTTTCCGTTTTTTATCGTCGTTTGAAATTTTGGACCTTAAACTTTAATGGCCCCTAGCTCCTACAGAAGACGTTTGCGCCCCATGACGGTTTCTTATTTAATAATGTTTGTTTTCATGTCTACTATCATCCCTCAAAGTTTGTCGGTCTGGTAGCGAAACACCCTGTATATATATATATATATATATATATATATATATATATATATATATATATATATATACATATATATGTGTATATATATATATATATGTATATATATATATATATATATATGTAATACAGTACATTTATGTATATAATAATCTCTCTCATTATTAATATTTAAATTCATTAAATATCATTTACACGCATTCCGCGCATTCCATATCCAGCAATTTTTAGCTGCATTAAAGTTGTTTGCTTTTGGCAAGGAAAAGTGCTTCTCGCCAAATCGCGAGCCGCTTTCGTGTTTTTACGCCAAATATTCGAAAGTATTTTATTTTTTTTACAGAATTTCTGCTGTAATCAGTCGCTAATTTTGGCTGATCCTCTATCGCATACATAAATAGTTTAATTGATATTCATTCAAAAAATTCTGGGTATGCCCAATATGGAGTACTTCCTTGTATGCTACAAGCTTCCGTGTAATATGAGCAATAATTGTAAATTCAATTAAGAATGATACTGTTTGTAATGACGTCACTTCTTATAATATTCCCGCACTCTTGTACAATATCCGTGGTATTTCAATGAATTCCTCCTGACATTGTTGGTATACGCGGACTGTTTTTATTTTTTTTTTAAGTTTTCTATTTCTAATCAATTATCTTCTTTTATATTCCTTTGAAAATAGATGTGAAGGCATCCGAAGGGATCTAAGGTAAATAATAAATGAATAATATCTATGCTTTTGCAACAGCTTTTAAGTATTTATTTGTATATTTTAAGTATGTATATGTTACAGGCCAAACCCGATTTTGGGCTAAACTAGATTGGCCTAGGCCAAACTAATTTATCCTAACGCCCATCGGATAGACTAGTTTTTCCTAGGCCAAACCGGTCTATCCTAACGCCCATCGGATAAACTAGTTTTTCCTAGGCCAAACCGGTCTATCCTAAGGCCCATCGGATAAACTAGATTTTCCTAGGCCAAACTAGTCTATCTTAAGGCCCATAGGACAATCTAGTTTTTCCTAGGCCAAACTAGTTTGGCCTAACTCTTATAGGATAAACTAGTTTATCCTGCTGTTTATTGGTCTGAACTAGTTTCTCCTAGGCCGATCTAGTTTATCCTAGGCCAATTCAATTTTGCGTGATTTTATTGAATTCAATGACCGCCACAACGCCAATATTTTAGTTTGTCCTAGGCTGATCTAGTTTATCCTAGGCCAATTTAATTTTACATGTTTTTAGCTCGCAGGCGTCAAAGCCTGAGAAATAATGGGCTCGCAGGTTCTGTATGTATGAATGTACGTATGTATTTACGAATGTACGTACGTATGTACGTGCGTATGTACGTAACGCGATAACTCGTGATAGAAATATCCGATTTGCTTCAAATTTTGGATGATTAATTTTGGGAATTCATTGGATAAGATAAAAGGGAGCGAACGAAAGGCTAGTCCCTACCGTTAATTTAGAGAAAGAGATTTTTGATGCAGAATTATCAGTTTTCATTTAAAATTTTAGATATAGGATCATTCTGACAAGGCACCTCCATGATTAGTTGTGTATGTTTATTGTTTAAGTGTAAAAAAGGGCAATGTAGGTTAACCGCTCCCCATAATTTAGACAAATGATTTTTGAAGCAGAATTTGCGGATTTGCTTCACATTTGTATATAGGTTCTTTCTGATAAGGCGATTCCCTGAATAGTTTTGGGGATTAATGGTTAAGTATGAAGGGAAAAATTACATCTCTTACATAGAAAAAACTAGTTTATTCTATTGGCATAAGGATAAAATAGTTTGGCCGAGGCTAATCTAATTTAGCTCGAAAACGGGTCTGGTCTGTAAAAAACATATCTTTCACTAGAAAAAGTATAAATGTGTGTCAAGGGTCATTGCTTATAATACCAATACAGAAATTTAACATGTTCACCTTAGAGACATGATGCATTGGACATGGTGTCTGTACACTCGGGCCAACTGAGATCTGACTTGCATTTATTATTATTATTATTATTATTATTATTATTATTATTACTATTATTATTATTATTATTACAGAAATTTAAGATGTTCACCTTAGAGACATGATGCATTGGACATGGTATCTGCACACTCGTGCCAACTGAGATCTGACTTGCATTTATTATTATTATTATTATTATTATTATTATTATTATTATTATTATTATTATTATTATTATTATTATTATTGCATATTCGAGCCAGAATGAAGCTGAACAAAATTTGCAATCGAGCAGCATTTTCCATTTTTGAGAAATTAATTACCTGTCGACATATATAGCTATTCTTGTCACGGCGTCATTTTTTTTTTTTTCTTTTTTTTTTTTTTTTTTTTTCTTGTGAAGTCGTAACCGGAAATTCGATTCAAAACGTAGCTTTATTATTTTCTCAACGATACATCGCTTTTATGAAAAAATGGTTTACGCCATTCGATTATATAAGGTGGTCTGGGGTAACAACGCCAGGCGGGGTAATAACGCCAAGTGCTAATATTTTGCATAATTATGAAATAATATGGTAAATGACACCCATGTGCTCTGCGCAGAAGGGTTTTGAGTCATATAAATCGCAAAAAACAGCTCCAAGTTAATTTGTTTCATTTTTAGGTCTTATTGTTTTTACAAGCAACTAAAAGTAACGCTTGATCTAAAATTTGCGAGATACGTTTTGTGATGTGAAGACTATTTTTTTTATCCGGAAATACTTTGTTAACTACATAAATTTGTAGTACATTTCATGGACTTTCAAAATGTTGTAGAAGATTTTGGATATCTTCTCGAGATAATTTGTAATTTAAAATGTACAGCGCAATAACTATAACGGGGTAATAACGCCAATCCTTGGCACTAATACCCCGGTTGATTCCCTACAGTGGCCGAGCTACATCCTAAATACTGATTCAAATAAACACAGTTAAAACTGTGCAATGTTTCTAATAATTCTATTTAAGCGGTCCTTTTTAAGCAAAAAGAAGCTCACGGTCTGATATTCTTTTGCCTCATCCCCCCCCCCCACACACACACACCACACCTTTATTTTTCTTACACTTTCACAAAAAAATGAACATTTTCAATAGCTTAGAATGCAATTTGTCAATTTCAAAGTTTGTAGAGTTTGTATGTTTAGAATTGGGCAATCTACATGCAATTATTCCATCTTATTTCATAGTTTTGTTTGCATGGCGTTATTACCCATATAGGTGGTTAATAACGCCAAATAGCACTGGTCAAGAAATCACGGCATTACATTTTATGAATACGTGTCTGTTAAATTATTTTTTTTATATAGATAATCAATGAGTTGCTGTATCAAATCATATATTTGTTTGTAAAATACAAACTAAAACTGAGCCGTGAAAATTGCTAGAACCTTAACGTGGCGTTATTACCCCAGGGTACCTTATTATCTGAATCTGTTAACCTTATGCATTTCTGAAAAGGAAGTAGTTCATAAATGTGTTACGATGTAGCTCTTTAGGATTTGAGAAAAAACTTAAGGAATGACAGAGAAATATATTCATAAATCTACTTTTTACTGAACGGATTCAAAAGTTATGATATTTATAACTCTCATATTTTTTCTTTTGTTCTAAACTACATTGATTATTTAATGAATCCGTATTTGAATATTGAAACTCTAAGAATCTAGATAATCATTAATACATTGTGTATTTTCCATTCTGTGAACACAACATAATTTAAAAATGCATTGTACATTTATCCAATAAGTATATAAGCAGTATTTTTTAAAGGAATCTTAATTGTATGTGAAGTAAAACCTGAATTTTTTTGCAGAAATTGAATAGGGCCAGATCGAGCTGGACTGAGTCTTTTTTCACTGATTTTTGTACAGACAGAGCTCTGCCTGTACAAAAGTAAATAACATTGAAGTAAATAATAAAAATTTGTTTGAATAAGCAAACACCATGTACAATGCATCATGTCTCTAAGGTGAACATATTAAATTTCTGTATTGATGTTATAAGCAATGACTCTTGACACGCATTTATACTTTTTCTAGTGAAATATATGTTTTTTACTGGCCAAACCCGTTTTCGAGCTAAATTAGATTAGCCTCGGCCAAACTATTTTATCCTTATGCCAATTGGATAAATTAGTTTTTTCTACATCAAACTTGTTTATCTAAATGCCCATAGGATGAACTAGTTTTTTCTATGCAAGAGGGTAATCGTTATTTTTCCCTTCATACTTAACCATTAAACCCCCAAAACTATTCAGGGAATCGCCTTATCAGAAAGAAACTACATACAAATGTGAAGCATATCCGTAAATTCTGCGTCAAAAACCATTTATCTAAATTATGGGGTGGGGGGTGGGTAACCAACATTGCCCCTTTTTTACACTTAAACAATAAACATCCACAACTAATCATGCAGGCACCTTGTCAGAATGATCCTATATCTAAAATTTTAAATGAAAACTGACAATTCTGCATCAAAAATCTATTTCTCTAAATTAACGGTGGGGGACTAGCCTCCCGTTAGCTCCCCTTTATTCTTATCCAATGAATTCCCAAAATTAATCAGAAAAGTACCTTATATCAATGAACCTACATCCAAAATTTGAAGCAAATCGGATATTTCTATCACGAGTTATCGCGTTACGTACATACGCACGTATATACGTACGTATATATTCGTACATACATACATACATACATACATACAGAACCTACGAGCCCATTATTTCTCAGGCTTTGACACCTGCGAGCTAAAAACACGTAAAATTAAATTGGCCTAGGATAAACTAGATCAGCCTAGGACAAACTAGAATGTTGGCGCTGTGGCGGTCATTGAATTCAATAAAATCACGCCAAATTGAATTGGCCTAGGATAAACTACATCGGCCTAGGAGAGACTAGTTCAGACCAATAAACAGCAGGCTAAACTAGTTTATCCTATAAGAGATAGGCCAAACTAGTTTGGCCTAGGAAAAACTAGATTGTCCTATGGGCCTTAGGATAGAATAGTTTGGCCTAGGAAAAACTAGATTATCCGATGGGCCTTAGGATAGACCGGTTTGGCCTAGGAAAAACTAGTTTATCCGACGAGCGTTAGGACAGACTAGTTTGGCCTAGGAAAAACTAGTCTATCCGATGGTCGTTAGGATAAACTAGTTTGGCCTAGGTCAATCTAGTTTGGCCTAAAATCGGGTTTGGCCTGTAACATATACATTCTTATCATCTGAAACAACACCCGGTATTAACTGTGTGATATGCTGGATGATTTTGTTTTGACATTTACATAATTATACTTGTAATTAAATTAAGCTTCAAATGCTTCAATTAATCAATTGCAAAATGCTTCAATTAATCAATTTTGATTAAATTTTAATATTAAAAAAATTAGTCGGAAAGTCAGAAATATATAAATATTGGAGTTCTATGGAGTTCCATTACCTGCGGTTTATTCTGCCGAGCTGTCTAAATGACAGATCAGATGTTATGATCAATAAGGTTATCTGAGCGAAAAATCCCAGCAAGCTATCGCCCAGTTAGCTTAACATGTAAAGCATTGACTTTGTAAGCCAAGTATCTGGGTTCGATTCCCGGCCTGAGCAATTTTTCGCCCAGTTGGAAATATTTAATTCGTACATAAATAATTTCTTAAATAAGCTGGTTATTCAGCAATATAACACGAGTTACTCATTAAACATATTAATTTTAGATAACAAAATAATTTCAAAAGCATAAAACAATATATTTCTTTTGTAGTGCTTATGAATAATGCTTCTGACTAACGCAATTTACTATAATATTCAAGCAAAAAGTATAAACAGAATTTTATTTTAAATAATTATTATGCTGTTAAAACGTTTTGATTTTCACTAGCAGTATTTCACAAATTTGAGTGCCTGATTTTAAATTAAATCTACACACTTTAATAAAATTTTACATTTTCTTTAAATTTATATACACAAGGTAGAACCCATCGAATTTCGACGAAAAAAAATGTTTAAAAAGGAAGTGTTTCATTGGGTTGTAATAAACCCACAAAATTAGTTATAGTAAAAAATGCATTTTATATTGGTAAGTCTAACTCTTAAACAAACGATATTTAACGTCAAATTAACAAAATACTATTTCTACAAAACTCAGTTGTAGAAATTGTTAAAATTAAACTTTAATTGTACATGTACTAAGCAGTTAAAAATAATAAAGATCTGTTATTATGATAAAGTTATCAATTTAGGTTATTATGCTAGTATTCCAAAATGAAAAAAAAAAAAAAAGCAAAAATTTATTCAACTTTGATTCAATCATAGAAATTTCTTCCCGTGGAATCTAAACCCGGGATCATTTTCATCATATCAAAATTTATATATGCACATTTCGTATCTGTATTCGCATTTCAGAAAAAACTTGCATTTTAATTTGATCATTATCATTCAAAACTTGAAGTCTCAATGCTATTAGCTGAAACAAATATCAAACTGTTGATTTTCTTTTACGTGTAAATCAAATTCTGTAAATGAAATTAAAATTCACCGAGTTTTATAGCAGAAGATATTTAATTTTCAATTTTTCCCTTTTAATGAGAAAATGGCAACATAAAGATACAGTAATCAATTTCTTCCCTTTTTTTCCTTTGCTTATCTTAGAAATGGAGTACTCCTGTTGCCAAGATTAGAAAAGCGGTACTAAAAACTTAAAAAAAATTAATATTTCAAAAACAATTTAAGATACAGTTTTCAAACAAATTTCATTTAAAAGTACATTTTTTCCCTACACGATGGTGTAAAAATAAAATATGTACGATATTTAAAAGATTAAAAAAATTGTAGTAACAAAAACTGCAATACCGAAATTTCACTTAAAATTTGAAAGTGTTGCCATTCGCAAAATGACGTATGCGTTACGCACAGATACGTTTGGCCTTTATAATATAGATTTCACGGAATACGTTTTTCCGTGATTTCGGCAGCAATGGCTTAAAAAATTTGTTACAAAAATTACAGAATTTCTCAATAAGGTCATATTAACGAATTATGTACTTATCAATAATTTAATACAATAGAAATCAAAGCAGTCCAGATTAAAATATGTTTCTCCAAATGAAAAAAAGTCTAAGTGTGATAACACCTTTTATAAAAACAAAATAAGAATTAATACGAATAAAATCAAACTATAAATCAATCAATAGGTTTTAATAAATTAAAGTAGATAATAATTATAATCGATTGATTATATATTACAATCGACAATAATTGTAAATATAAATAATTTTGTAAATTCGTATAGTTCATTTTCAAAATTGCCCCAAACAATCATAAATATATTTTATTTAAAATACAGTCGAGCCTCTATATAACGAAATCCATCGTTCCAGTAAAAAATTCGTTATATAGAGAAATTCGATGTATAGAGTATGATGTTAAAAATAGTATTTAATGTGTAAATTACACATGTGTAACAAATATTATTTTTGATCTTTTTAATTAAGAATTTGAAATGTTTAAAAGTATATATTAACCTAATATTTTATTTCTTACTTATTTAACACTAGAACGCCCGGATGGAGTCGATTCGACTCCAATCATGTAACTAAATTTCAATTCGAACCAGAATAATTTTCTTGAAATAATTTAAATCTAATCCACGCAAATTTACGTTAAATAAATCAATTAAATAATTTTGAATAAAAATTCTGGTGAGAAATATTATTTTCAAACTTGAGTAGAATTTCCGGGCGTTCTAGTGTTAAGCAGTTTCAAAAAAGAGAAAAGACATTTATTTGAAAGCTTAATGAAAATCAAATAAGGAAGACTTACGTAAATTTCAGAGGAATAAATCTGTAATTTTTTGTTGTTTTGATTTTAAAATTACAATTGTTACGCTCTCAAAAAAAAAAAAAAAAAAAAAAAAAAAAAAAAAAAAAAAAAAAAAAAATCTCAAATTTTAGCAAGGAATGAAAAATTGTAGTTGATATTTTCTTCCATTTGAAGGACTCTCTTATGTGCTCTCATTGATTCCTCTCTTATATGTGTAGCAATTCAATTGATTGTGTTTTGAGAAGGATGTTGAAAGGTGTGTGGGAGGTGGGATGAACTTGTTAGATTTAAAGAATAAGGAGAGAAGTAATATTTATTTAAAAAAAAAAAAAAAAAAAAAAAAAAAAAAACCTCTCCACTGAACGATAAATCAAAAATAAGTGATGGAAAATTGATTCCATATGATTTCGAAGCTTTTTTAAAACTGAATAAATTAAGATCAATTTATGAAAAAATTCGTTATATGGAGATAGATATTTCGCTATATAGAGTCTGTTTTTAATCTAATCATGCGAAAAGGGACTTACTAAAAATTCGTTATATGGAGAAATTCGATGTATGGAGTTTCGTTATATGAAGGTACGACTGTATCTGAATTTTCGATAAATAAGTATCTAGTCAAGCGTTTTGTTCTTTAAATTGCTTATTTTTTAGACAATTCTATACATTTGCATTTCAGACGTTTTGAACGTCTGTATCGCAGCCACTTTCCACCAGTATATCTTTTGTCGGCAATAAGCAGCGACTTCTGACACTTTTTAAAAACATTATTCACTGTCAAAAGCTACGATTATGTCCCAAAACAGGACATGATGCGACATCATCAAAATCGGTTATGACCTCGCCCCTTACTGCTTTTAAACCCCACCCCCTCGGCCGCAACATGTGTATATAATAAAATTAATAATTTGTGCTTCTTCATTGTACTGGTTATAATCATATTAATATATATTTTCGGATATATCATCAGCATTTAGACACTTTACTCAGTTTTTTATGCTATATTCATAGAGCGACACTTGTTTGTTTAAATATCAGAGCTCTAATGATTTCAGAAGTTTCGGATTCAGACACTTAGGATGGCTGAATCACTCTTTTAAACACACATATGTGTGAATATAAGACGCACTCCTTTGCAATGTAAGTGCAATTTTGAGAAGGTTATATTTTTAGAAATTCGTTACAAATCATTGCTACACTATTTTAATTTTAATGTAAAAAAATGTCTTAAAAATGTATAATCGTAAATTTCTTGCATTGAATTTGTGTCTTATATTATCAAGAATCATATTTTATTGTAACATTCCAGAAGGAAATTTGAACAAATGTTTAATTAAAAATATAATGATGCTCAGAAACACTTTTTGTTTTTATTAGAAGCGCCAAATTTTAGTATATGTTCATAGCATTAATCTAGATTAATTCAATAAAAGTTTTAACTTTTGTTTAATTATACAAATAATACCTTGGATATACTTCATCCCATGTCTTAAAAAAATTTTAACGCAGATTTTTGAAAGTATGCCGTGAATTTCTTGTCAGTAATAGTACAGAGAAGAATTTAAACAAATAATGTCTAATTAAATGAATAATGATGTTGAAATTATTTTTTTAATATTCATTACAAGCACCATATTTTAGTATATGATTATAGCATTAATCTAGATTATTTCAATAAAAGTCTTGACTTTGTTTAAAACATTGGATACATTTCTTTTTATGTCTTAAGACGAAAATTTTAAAACAGAATGTTGGAAGTATTCAAGGAGTTTCTTATCAGTAATATTCCAGAAAAGAATTTAAATAAATGATGATTAATAAAATAAATGAGGATTCTAAAACATACCTTTTTAATATTCATTAGATGTACCATATTTTAATAAATGATCTTAGAATTAAAATTACTTGAATAAAAGTTTTAATTTTTGTTTAAATATATAGATAGAATTTTGGGTATATTCCTTACCATGTCTGAAGAATGAAATTTTACAACAGAATGTTAGAAGTATGAAGGGAATTTCTTGTCAATAATATTCCAAAAATTAATTTAGAAAAAAATATGATTAATTAAATAAATGGCAATGCTAAAACATGCTTTTTAATTTTCCTTAGAAGCACCATATTTTAGAAGATTATCATAGAATTACTTCAATAAAAATTTTATCGTTTGTTTACATTTAGAGATAGAACGTTTTATATTATGATTCCTATGTCTTAAGAATAAAACTTTACAACAGAATGTTGAATACATTTAAAGTTTTTCTTATCAATAATGTTCCAGAAAATAATTTAAGCAAACAAGGATTAATTAAATAAATTTTGATGCTGAAAAAATATTTTTTAATATTCATTAGAAGCACCATTCTTAATATATGACCATAGCATTAATTTTATTCTACTTTGGTAAAACTTTAACGTATTTAACTTTTGTTTAAATGCATAGTAGAAAGTTCGGTGTATTTCTTACCATGTCTTAACCTCCTGACTGCCGCCGGCTGATTTTTTCACACACTAAGTTGCAGGTTTCACTGCAGTATAAGCAATATTTAAATTAGTATAATTCCACAAATAAAACCCAGTTCTGAAAAATTAAGTTAGGATTGATGCTATCAAAAATTATACACCGATACTAATAACATATTTTGTATCAGGTTGGAAAAAACATCTTTTTTTAAATATTTTTAATAAATTACAGAGAAAACAACATTACAATATTACCCTTTGGCTGGGCAGTCAGGGGGTTAAGATGGAAATGTTACAGATGAATGTTGAAATTATGAAGTGAAATTCTAACCAGAATAACATAAATGAATAATGAATTTTTTTTAACAATTTAACATTTGTAAAAAACAAAATAATTTAAAGCTGATATTTATGTCCACATACCTATTTTTAACTCGTAGAAAAATATGGTATCAAATCCGATTAAAAATATTTAATTTAAAATCAAATCTAAATCAATTAATGTACTTTATAATATTAGGAGGAACTGGAGAACATTAATACAGCCATTTTCTAAAAAATTTTTTGGCATCTAGAAAGCAGAAATTTCATGTTATTTTTTTCATGTGGTGTCAGCAAATCTTATGTAGTGTGTTATAAAAATGTACAAACGTTGTTTTATATATTATTTTTGCATGTAATTTTAAAATAATCAAAAAAAGCCATTTGTATCAATCTGCCCCGGGGATGGGGCACTTTGATACGCCTGCGAAAAATGTAGACAAAATAACACCAATGCATATTTTTTATAGAAAAACAGTTAGAAAGCCATTTTATATTTATTTATATAAATTCAAATCACCCAAAATTTATTTGCAAGCAATATTAAAGCAAACAAAATGAAATGTATAATGACCTCATGTTCTGGCTGTTCCTTGTCTGATTATTGGCTGTGGTAACTTTGTCATATCTTCACTTCAACCCCAGAATTATCTTCTTTCTTAGGAAAGATGAAAAAATTACCAGGTTTTCTGTTTATAAATCGGTTTATAAACAGAAAATACAGGGTAATTATATTAAAAATTCTGTTTATAATATAATTATCATTTGCTGTTCTGCAGTTTGTTTCTCTTACTTAACAACAATAACTTCTCTTACTGTTTTATGTCGAAAATATTTTTTCTCGGGAGAATCGATATAAATTTGAGATTTTCCAGGCTGCCGTCCTTTTCTTTTGTCATTTCTAGTAGCACTAGCTGTTGGATAAGTTCGTACGTCTTCTGTTTGAAATGTTCTAATATAAAGAAATTAGAACTATTTCACTTCAAAAAAACTAATATTAAAAATATTAGGCAGAAAATGGTTGTATTAAGGAGTGTATTATAAAACAAAATAATTAAAGGCAATGAAAAATGAACTAGAAAAGAATTTAGGTGGATCAATGTGCCCCGACATAGACTGTATCAATGTGCCCCATACAGCCATTTTGAATAAAATGAATCTCAAATCCAACACTTCATAATTTATCTAACAATAAAGATTGAGGAATTGATAAAGAGCAGTTTTACTTGTCAGGGAGAGTATTCTTTTCGGTTGAAAATACTGGAACAGTTGTATAATACCATTTCAATTGTATAACTCAAATTTACTTTTGACCTACAAAAACAATAAATCACCCGTCCCATTTTATCAAACTACTGATTCATTCCAAGACTTTCTGTGTGTAGTTGAGTGCACTAGCGTCACTTTTTGGAGCTGTTGTGAAACTTCCTGTAATGACTCTGTGAGCAATAGAGAGGGTGTATCAATGTGCCCCAGTTCCCCCTATATCATTTAAAAGTTTCCATGAAAAACTAAAAATATGTATCTCTTTTTGTAAGGTAGCTTTTTTTAAAGCATACAATGCTAAGTAATTATATAATATTTTAAATTTTGATGAAAATAAGTGTTTTAAGCCAGGTCAACATTTTTAAGTACACGTGCTTATTTTTAAAATAGAAAATTTATTGAAATACACGAGAAAAAGAAACAGAAATTTAATTAATTAATTCCTAGTAATGAAAAAATAATCATTATTTTTTTTTTCGGGGGATGGCTAAAAAGCCCTCATAAATTTGAGAATCCCATCATTAATATGCAAGCAATTTTATCTTTTTTTATACCCATATATATATTATTGGATAAATTTCTATTCATGTGTTCAAAAATAATTAACCTAAGTAACTGTTGAAAATGAAAATGGAATTTATCATCGGAATACTGTAATGACAAAAATATTAAACAGCAATTTTAGAAGATTTTAGTTTAGAAGATATGTACTTTAAAATATTAATTAAGATTAATATGTAAAAGGCTTATCTTTCTTTTTGAAACTATTTACGTAAGAGTACCCAACTGAAACAAAATAAGAAATAAAATAAAAATAAAAGTAATTCATATTTATTATTAAATTATATATTTTGGGGAATTTGCAGGAAAAATCAAACAATTCAAGTATTTTTTTTTTTTCAAAAAATGTCCTTCTTTCAGACATATAATATTCCCCGTATAATGATTTCAATTATTCAAAAAAATTAATAATAATAATAATAATAATAATAATAATCCGATTTTTTCATTTATTAATTTTTATTAATTTTTATTAATTTTTCACACAGTACCTGTTAGCAGTGCTTTTGCATTTTTATATTATACTATAACTCTCAAGAAACTAATAAAAATAGATTTTGAATCATATATTCATGATCACTCAGTATTAACATTGAAATTTTCAATAGATGAACTTTTCAAATTTGAGTATCTGATTATATATATTGTAATCTACAACCTCCAGTCGAAATTTTATTACATTTTATCTTATTTTATTTTATTTTATTTTTATTTATTTATTTATTTATTTAAATTTACAATTATTTCGGGTAAATATTTTTTTTCTCATACTTTCAAAAGAAATTATTTTAAATAAATTTATGAAATGTGCATGACTTCTACATAACTATAATTTCTCTTACTTTAAGTAATTTATTTAAGTCTACCCTATTAGAATCAAAGAAGAATTAAAATTAAAATAAAAATGATATAATTTTTAATAAGTAGTACATTTCTGGAATTTGCATAAAATTTAAACAATATTAATTCTCTTTCTTTTAAAACTATAATTTACACCGTATATTGTTTTTGGTTTAATCCAAAATATAAATTCAAAATATTAAATCGTCTCTGAACAACGTTTTTGTATAGCACATTTGCTATAATTCTCAAAAAACTAATAGAAACAGACTTTTAATCATTTAGAAGATGGTTTCTGAAAGAAATTGAAATTTCCTTGTAGGCACACTCCATAAATTTGATTATCTGATTACATCATGTTTTAGTCAATGTTTTATCTTTTGTAGAAAAACATTATCTTTTTCGGGATACATTTTCTCTTTTAGATAAATGTATGAAAGATGCTTGAAATTTCTTATCAGGTAATGGAAACAAGAAAGTATTGGATAACAATATAACATCGTAGAAAACAGAAATCTCTAAAACTGCTATCTTTGGCGTGTTCCTCATTTCAAACCATTTGAGGAATATTAAATATAAAATCATATATAAACTGATTATTTCCTTTATTAAAGTACTATTATTATTTATAAAATCTTCAAAGTTTAGAAGCATAAGTACACACTGCCTTAACACTAGAAAAATGGTGAACGGTAATTTTGATCCCTATCAATTGAAAGTTTTTCCATTCGAACTAGAAATTTATTTAATAAATAATTTTAAAAGACGCATAGTAATAAAAAAAAGTAAAACAAATAAATCACACAGTTTTTTTTAATTCTGGTGCCAAATACTTTTACAAAACTTGAGTAAAATTTTTGTCTTTCTTGTGTTAATTATGCCTTTTAGAAATATATCATTCTAAGAAATTATAAAGAACATGCATATTAACCTTATGATATAATATTTATCTTTAAACCATTTTTTAAACGTATTAAACGCTAAATTTGATTTGTATTACATATAACCAATACATATAAAACCTTTTGTTGTAGTTCTACTGAAAATAAATTAAATTGACTTTTAATCAATTAATTATGATTAAAATTCTATTTAATTTATTATAATGGATACAGCCAAAAACTAAGTATATATTAGAATAAAATAATAAATTTTAGTATACTAAACGCTTGATTATCCCGTCTAATCTCTCTTAAGGATTCGGCCGGCTAACAAGATATTCCGATTTTCCGGATTTCTGTAAATACTTACTCATTTCCCGTTCTTTCTCTTAATGATATTTTAAAACACGTTACGTATGTAGAGATAAATTTCTTCTTCTTCTAATAGTAAAAGAATTGCAAAATTTTTATTTGAATATCAGGTCTATAGCAGACAATTCATTTCCTATTATGTGGTGATGCCGGAAGTTTCCTCAACTTTTTTATGCTTAATTTTCAGCATGTTTCTTCTTTTAGGTAGCTTTCATTACAAAAAGTAAAAACCTACCTATTGCAGCTGTCCAGAGGAAAGCACTTCCAAAAAATTTTGGTATATTTTCACCGATCATGACCCCCAGACCCCAAAACCACCCTCAGTGCAAATGTTGACATATATATATATATATATAGTATATATCTAATTTTGTCATGCGATAACTATCGTATTTATGAACCGATCTGAATGAAACTTGGTATGTACATGGTGCATAAAAATGTCTCGACCGAGTTTGTTAGCCAGCATCATCCGCCATCTTGTTTCAAAATGGCGGCCATTTAATTTTTTTAATTAAAATTTTAAATTAAATGCGAAAAAAATAAAAGTTGACAAATATTTTTCTTTTATGTGTTAGAACTTAAATCAACGATTCCAGAACTTTTTTTATTTTGTCTATATCTTAAAAAATAATTGAGTTATAGCACTTTGAATTTTTCTTATGATTGACATTTTGAAACGATCTCATTTTTGTCACGTGATAACACGCGTATTTATGAATCGATTTGAATGAAACTAGGTATGTACATAGTACATACCGATTCCACAGCATTTTATGTTTCGTCTGAATCTTAAAAAATGGCTGAGTTACAACACTTTTAATTTCTAGTGTTGCTCACATTTTAAAATTATCTGATTTTCGTCACGTGATAACACGCGTATTTATAAAGCGATTTTGATGAAACTTGGTGTGTACATAGTACGTACCAATGTCTGGACCGAGTTCATTGGCCAGTTCCATCCGCCATCTTGTTTGAAAATGACGGAATATTATTTTTTTAAATTAAATTTTAAAATTAAAGGCAAAAAAAATAAGAAATTGAAAAAGATTTTTCTTTTGTGTGTTTGACCTTCATACAAAGATTCCAGAGCATTTTTTGTTTAATCGATTTCTTAAAAAATGGCTGAGTTATAGCACTTTCAAATTCCAGTGTGGTTAATATTTTGAAACGCTCTGAAATTTGTCAAGCGATAATACGCATATTTATAAGCTGATTTGGATATAACTCCTTGTGTACATAGTACATATCAATGTCTTGACCGAGTTCATTGTCCAACTTCATCCGCCATCTGGTTTCAAAATGGCGGCCATTTAAATTTGTCAAAAATCTTTTAAATGTATAATGATGTACAAACAAAAAATTTGAAATTGAAAAAAAGTTCTTTCTAAAGTATTTATCTTAATAATAAATTCCTGAGTATTTTTTGCTTTGTCTTTATCTTAAAAAACGCCTGAGATATAGCACTTTGAATTTCTATTGTGGGTAACATTTTTAAAAAATCAATTTGTCCACGACAGCACTCGTATATATTAATCGATTTCGACATGAGTGGCATGTGCACATGAATTAAGATTTCGACCAACCTCATTGGTTTGTTTTATCCATCATATTGCTTTGAAATGGAATACACTTCATGACATCGTGGAATTTGGCGACTTTTAATAGTTGAAAATGAAAGCAGGTTTAATTAAATATGCCTAATTTTTAAATATTCCTATTAATATTCAGTTTTGACAAAATCTAGCATTCAATCTTATAAAATCGTGTTCCTTTAATTTGAGCTTCGTATGTTTGAATAATATAACTTAATTTTAAAATAAACAAATGAATAAATAAGCATATGAAAGCTACCTCTTCCTCCCGAAATTGCCGGAAGGACTTTTTTCCATTCTACTTCCATTAGCTTAGGCAGCACACCGCTTTTCAATTTTTGTTCGATTTTTCTCCCAATCAGCCACTGTACTTCTACTAATTCCTAATTCCGAATCAATAGCTTTTGCTTCCTGCTCCTCCCGGTTATGAGGCAAAACTTTCTCACAGACGATATTTTGTCTGTCTAAAACGCTTGCAAGTTTTTTTTTTAAATCTTCCGGATACTACGGAATTTTGGATAGTAGAGAATTTGTTGTATTCGTTTATATTCTTAATCCCATACTTCAGTAACAATTTTATCTTTTATTTAAGTTTATAAACATTTCAATGAATACATTTATTTCCATGTTAATCCAATAATTGTTTTAAATATATATTAAACATGTGCCGTATAATCACATACCAGAGTAATCAAAAAAGTAAAGTATTGCATAACATTTTAACATAATAAAGCAATTTAAAACTGATGTATATTATCAGAGAAGAAGGTCCAAATACCAGCTAGAGTCCACATAAAGGATACAAGATTTTTTGAAAACTGAGCACAAAGAAGGATTTTGGCTGTAGACAGTGTTTGTACCTTTAAATGAGAGAAGAAAGCTACGAGAAATAAGTCGCTGAAACCCGTCTCATTTACAAGCAGTACTATCAGAAGTGACGAAATGACGAAATTTGGCACATTAAAAGATTCAAAAGCAGGATGTCTCACTTCTCTAAAAAAAATACCGATCGTATAATGTCTTAAATTGTTGATTAAATTTTTACACATATTTAGCTCTCAATTGCTGACGCACGTTATTGGTAATTTACTATATGAATGAGTAATATCGGTTTAAACTTCTTCATAGCAGTCGTGCAACTATAGACTGCCTAGATTACCGTATTTACTCGTGTATAGGGCGCACGCGTGTATAATACACACCCCTACTTTACAAGTAAAAATGGCGATTTCTTAAAATCTCGTATATAAGGCGCACCATAAATTTGATACGCTAATGAAGAATGACCAAATAAATTTCAGTTTAAAAAAAAAAAAAAAAAAAAAAAAAAAGTCGAAACAAACATTACACTAGACCAGAAAACAAGACGAAAATGCATTTTTAGACTTCGGGTTCTAAGACAATGACGGGAAATAGGAATGAGTGACGGTAAAGAGAATTGCTGATTAGCGTTTAGATAATGTCATTAGCTCTGATGTATAGAAAACTGCAAGGAATGAAATAAATATGCAGTAATAGTTCAATTAAGTAACATTTTCCGAGTTTTAATATCTTCTTTGAATAATTTCTTGTATCATGTGCATACCGTTCGACTGCATTCAACAGTAAAAAATTATTCCGTGTATAAGGCGCACCTAGTAGTTTTGCCCTAATTTTTTGGAAAAAAAAGTGCGCCTTATACACGAGTAAATACGGTATTCTAAATACCAATTATTTAGAACCCCCCTGGGTTTGCTCTGCTTGTAAATGAGGCAAATAAATTAATTGAAATGGTTGAGAAATAGCTCCATCCTCATTTCTAAACATGAAAAAAAAGACAACAACCGTGACCGCAAGTTGCCGATAATAAATGTGAAAAGAAAGAAGAAAATTTTTAGAGGTAAACAGGAGGAAAAAATGGACAAATGAGGCTGAAAGTGGATTTCAAATAAGGGAAATGATGTAATTTACCTCTTCAGTTAGGTAGTTTCTATTGCAGACAAGCATATGAGGAGAAGACTATGAATTAAGAATCGAAATTTGGACCCATAGCAACTGTACCTACGCAGAGAGGGATTATTATACTGGCGATTTTTTTTTTCAGACAAAATAATACCATTTAAAGCAGTAAGATTTTTTTTTTCAGATAAAATAATAGCATTTAAAGCAGTAAGATTTTTTTCAGATAAAATAATAGCATTTAAAGCAGTAAGATTTTTTTTTTCAGATAAAATAATAGCATTTAAAGCAGTAAGATTTTTTTTTTTTTGCGTTATGTTTGGAAACATAATAGAAAGGAGACTGTAAGAGACAGTCTACGTTTTTTTTTTTTTTTTTTTTTTTTTTTTTTTTTTTTTTTAAATGCTTGTTTATTAAAAATTACATTTTTCTGCGCCTAAGTAATATTATTAATCAATAAAATTCATTAAAATAATATTCTTATTTATTTATAATTATAATTAGCATTACTTGTGTTATTCTTTTGGAAAAAAAAAACTTTGATAGCCGGTGTTTCGACCCAAATCTTAAAACTAAATGATTGCAGGCTTTTATAATCTAAACAAAAAACAGCTTTTAAATATTTTTTTTCTCTCTAAACAGAATAAAAACCTTTCAAAGTACCCTGTTGTCACTTTTCTCGTTACTAATTTTGAAAATTGCAAGATCTAGATTGAAGAAAAAAAGTGGTAGCCTTTTCCTCTAACTTTTAATTTCTTGAAACAGCGTCCATAAAACTATTCCAGAATCAGTCAGTTGTTTCAATCTCAAAACTTTCTTCCATGTTATGCGTGTTAATACTTCTTTATAATGTAGCATAAAAGCCCCACCGATAAGATGGTTTATCCCAAAATCTAATCAACAACATTGTCATTGTCATATGTCAACTTTTAACTGTATTTAAAGTTTGAGGAAAATTCGTGCTTTGGATCCTATTGCAATATTATTAAAAATTTTTGCATGATAATGCATTCGTTTGGGGGATGTCTAACCAGGATAAATTTCTATTAGGTACTAGCTGATTCTGAAGTTTAATGAAAATCCATACATTAGTTCTTGAGGTATATCTCCCGTGATTTCCTGAAAAATGCAGAATAACAGCGCTACCAGTAATCCGATTTACACCAAAAACTGTACAACACCAATATATATCCAGAACGAAAAGAATCTGAATTTGATGAAAATTCATGCATTATTCTTCACTGTTAAAACTAATGGTGACACATTGCACCTTTTAAGGGTGAAAGGCTTGTCTCACTGGTGACACCCCTAAAGGAGTCAAAATAGCACCTTTAATTAGAGTGCCCGAAATCCAGCCTTAATCCCTAGTGCCCTTAATCCAGAGTGCCCGATGATAAAAAATTTAAAAATATATTAACCGACTTTCGGCCCTCGATGGATTCGAACGCAGAACGTCTGATTACAAGCTCAGCGCCCTATCCACTCGGCCATCAAGCTCACCATCAAAGTCTCCCTGAAAAGTTCATATGTCCTGAAATTCAAAGGTTGCTTTATATAAAAAAGCTCGCCAAAAGTTAGCCATCCGAAGTTCTAAACAAAATTGGGATAGCGTATAGCGGTGATAGTCATCGTAGGAAAAAATTGCTGTGTTGATCTACTAGTGACAGCGAGTTGAAGTGCAAGGATACACGTTACAGAGCATGCGCAAATGACTAAGACGTGAAAATCTTCCAACGGTATGCATTGCGCGGCAGCCTAATTAGCGTGAAACACCCAATGGCACCCCAAACACATTTTCAAGCCCGCTGGTGCCAAGTGATTTAATCTTTTCACCCCTGGGCGTCAAATGCAACCGGTTCGTCACCTTTATTTTTAACAGTGTTGATATAGGAGCTATCGCGATAATCTTAAATATTTCAGCAAGGCAGTGTTACCTGTTGTTCTACGTACAGTTCATTTAGAAAATAGCCAACAGTTACAGGCACGAAAACGCCTATCTTTTTCATTAATTATCATGTATAATGTTTAGGATAATTGAATGGAGGCGCATCAGAGAACAAATTGTTACCACTAAATCTTCCATTCCACTTTATTAAATGCAACAACTCTTGCAATTAAATAATGCTAAAATACCATTAAAGTTTATTAGCGGGAATCGGTTTACTTGTATGCAGTTTCCAATCGTGGGATTGGCAAAAATACATAAAAAAGTAGAATTGTGTACTTATAGTAAGAAAAAATTTTAGGAATAATAGAAATACACAGTAAAAAATTATTTTTCATTCTACAGAACAATTCTGATATTAGGGATACCTGTATTTTACTATAAAGTTAATAGTAGTAAATCGCAAAGAAACAGTCGTATACCGTTTCACAAAGCAAAATTCAGAATTGTACCATATATTGCTATTAAGTATTATATTTCTTTATTTTACGGGTTTTTTTTTTTTTTTTTTTTTTTTTTTTTTTGTTATATAGCGGTATAATTGATGATTTTACAGTTCTATACTTCCACCCCAGCTGGTTATATAGTACTTTGAAATCAACAATTTATTTTTTGCAGTGCATGCATTAAAATTTCATTCAAATAAAATTTCATTCAATTTCGTGTAAACATTGTTTCATACTAAATGTTTTTATTTAATGCGAAAAACAAATATTTTATTATGCATCATTCTATAGAAATAAAATTGAATATTTGTTATATCATATTTAGAATTAATATTTAAATGAAAAAAAAAATGCTTTTTAATTAATTTCACAATGTTGATGGAATACTTTTTTTTTATTTTAAATAAAATGAATAAATTTAAACATCTAAAAATTACATATAATATAATAATAAATAATATTACTATAGTATAATAAAAATTACATTGAAATTTATATAACTCTCTAAAAGTTTTATCTTTGTTTAAATTCATATATCTTTTATTGGATAAATTCCTTCGTATGTCTTCGAAAACAAATATTCTAAATAAATGTTGAAAATATGCTAAGAATCTGGTATCAGAGCAATCGAAACGAGTAAAGTATTGGATAACAATTTAATGCATTAGCGAACAAAGTAGTTTAAAACTAATAAATATTGTCCCTATCTCATTTTTTAAAACAATCTACGCAGAAATATTCCTCAAAATAGAAAAAAGTGCAATAAGTATAAAATAAAATGAAATAATGTAATTTAGTTTATAGATTTGAAAATCTTTCGATAATTTTGTTTTCTTGAAAATAAAGTATATTCCACGTTGATATCGGATAAAATACTTAAAAAGATGAATACGTCACTTATAATTTTGGTACAAATTGAGGTTTTATGCTTGATAAATAATAAATTTAGTCAAAAAGCCATTATTTTCTGAATGAGAATTTATAAATTTAATCACACAGATACCAAAGATAATCATGGTAATTGACTACCTCACGAGATAAAAGTTCTCAATGGTGTAGAATGGAATATTTGTATGGTCAAATGAAAAGTAATTATAGTGATTTTTATTAAAAAAATATATTTTACTGCGTATAATATCATATTTCTAGAGTAGTAGTTATGCATACTTTTTCTAAATATCATATTTAGATAATATTCTAATATTCTAATATTAATAATTTCATAATATTCTAATAAAAAAGAGGGTTTTTTTAAAAAATAAATTTCATGATTTTGGCAAAAAGCTTTTTTATTTAAACAAAAATAACTAAATTTAAACATGAAATCATAACACCAATTTATATAACTCCGTAAAAGATTTATCTTTGTTTAAATTCATATTTGATTGATTGGATAAATTCCTTCCTATGTCTTTGAAAACAAATATTCTAAATAAATGTTGAAAATATGTAAAAAATCTGGTATGAAACAATCGGAATGAGTAAAGTATTGGATAACAATTTAATGCATTGGCGGACAAAGTAGTTTCAAACAAATAAATATTGTTCTTATCTCAATTTCAAAAACAATCTATGCAGAACTATTCCTCAAAATAGAAAAAAGGCAATAAGTATACTAGCAGCCATTGCTCACTACGCTGGTTGGTTTCTTTAAAAGAATCTTGTATCAAACAAAATGCATGGTGTAACGGTTAAAAACTTAATATCTAATCAAATAGCCATAATCGTTATCTCATACACATAATCTTGCATTATCCGGTTCAAAATACACATTGACGGAATAATAGACAAATTATCTCTAAAATAACTATGATTAACGATTTTTTAGTTAATTTGCTATCTTGAATTTCGCGCTTCTACCTATAACTGCTGAAGATGCGTATCGAAATGTCCTAAAAATACGATCACCACATTAAATCCTCTTAGGCGGAAATTTCTAAAATAGATAAAATGCATTTTGATCTTAGTAAATACATGGAAACTAAAAACAAAGGGAATTAAGAAACAACAAACCAAAGGGATGCTGTACGTAAGTCACATTAGCGGAAAAGTTATGTGATGGCGTTCCTTGATTGCAAAAAGTAAAAAAGGCGCGAGTAAAGGTAAAAAGATAAAAGAGTTTAAGTATCAAAAAGACAACTAAGAAAAAAGTGACACCATATAAGAAGATAATACTGAAAAAGAAGGTAACAATATTAACACTCTGAAGAGATATTTTGAGTATAAGAATGCATCGAATGTCCATAGACTTGATATTACCGAGCGGAATTTAGCCGCTGAGTGAGTAGCATCGTTAACCCCTTAACGCGCAGTGTTGCCGGGTCGGCAACATCTAAGTTCCCCCTGTTTAGAGACACAAAAACCCCGTGAATATTTCAAAAACTACTCTAATTGCTACTTTAAATTTTTCTTATGAGTTCTAGATGGAAGCACTACAGAGATCAAACTCTACTGTTTTTAAATAATAGGTAAAATGTTTTACTGTAATACGCGCCTAACAGAAATGCTCTTCTCACTCCGCTTATCAATGCTTTACTTATGGGAGGTTACCACTTCGGCAACAGCTGTATAATTAAAATGGTTAGTGCAATCTTTACAAAACAATACCTGTGTACTCTTCTAGGCCTAAATAGATTGCCTAATTTTTTTTCTTTAAATTCCAACTTTAAAGAGCAGTGCGCCGGAAAGGGTTAAGCCACAGAGCGAATACTTTGTTTTATTTTTTCCAGTTTTAAGAGCCTACTACTGACTGAAAAAGACACGGATATGAAAAGTCTATGGGGACGATCATATTTTTTTTAAATACTGTAACTTTCGAAACCGGTTAGAACCGGTTCTGAGACATAAAATATCATAATATAAAAAATATATAACCAAAATCAAAAAAGTAAAAACTACCCCGGTTGTAGATCGTCCTCAGCTATCCTATGCAAAATAAATCATGTAAAATTATTAAAATTTTAGCGAGTTATTTCAAAAGAACGCTCCCTTAGACTTTACATTATCATCCGGGTCTTTTCCAGGTCAGAATTTCAATTACGCGTTTTTTAAAATCAATGGTGGCCCTTAACATGTTTTAGAATTCTCTATTTATTTTTTTAATTTGAAAAGAGAGACTTTTAAAATTCTTCTCTTTACAAAGAAAAACTCTTCTGGTGCTCATAATCGACATAAAAATCTTACAATTGCTTAACAACTTTCTTAATTTAACTTTATCAGAACAAAATGCTCATGTAAGTCGTACAGCCTTAAATTTACAACTATCAGAAGAAACTATGTTCTGAAAAAGGCAAGGACGATTTACGACATGGCAGCAGATCAAAATAGGAAATCGATTCGAAAAAACTTAGAGACAGTTTAACCAATCTGATATATTTTTTAACGTGATGTACTGTTAATAACAACTATAACAAATGCAAAAAAAAAAAACATTTCTAAGTATTATATCAGTAAATGTCGATCTCCTGTCACAATTCCATATTTTCTAATGTATGTCAAGATTTTTTTTTCTTTGGTCACTGTATAATCATGACCAAAAATATTCTATTCACGGTACCAAGTCACCCAATATTCCAAAAATAGTAACTTTATATTTAGAAACTCTATATAACAATTTATTTTTGAAATTTAAAAAATAATTTATAAAAATTAATTTTATTAGTTGCCCGTAATAATTGGAAACATTTTATAATGTATTAACGTGTTCCCTTTACTCTGAAAATTAGTTTTTCAGATGCTGTCATACTTCAACTGAACAATGAAAAAACACCATAAACACTGGCAATAATTAATAAATAAAGTAAAACACTTTGTAAAATCACCATAAAATGAAAAATAAAGTAGGACACGTTTCAAGCTACAACAATAACAGCTAGTCATCAGGTAAACCAATACGTGTCCGTAAGGGCTCAGACTGAGTTCTCGACCCTGTGCCCTTGTGGACACGTGTTGGTTTAGCTGATGGCGAGCTGTTATTGTTGTAGCTCGAAACGCGTCCTACTTTATTTTTCATTTTATGGTGATTTTACAAAGTGTTTTAATTTATTTTTAATTGAAAGCTTTCCCTGCATAGCTGAAATTGTTCGGGCACTTGTAATCGAAAAATGTTAATTTTAACTTTAATATTAATGCTCTTAGTTCGATAAGTTTTTTAGTCAAACATATCTACTGAACTTGAAAATATCTACTATAGATCTCATAACATACGAAAAACTATTTTTCAGAATAGAGAAATCTGACTAAAGCATTGAAAAGCTATTTGGTAACTTTCTCCAAATACTTTCCTAAGTTTTTCATACGTTGACAGATCTCAATTGAACGTTTTCCGTGCAGAGCTGAAATTGTGCGGTCATTTGTAATCGAAAAAAAGTTAATTTTTAACGTTAATATTAATGCTTTTAGTTCTATAACTTTTTCAGTCAAACATATCTACTGAACTTGAAAATGTCTAATGTAGGCCTCATAGCATACGAAAAACTATATTTCAGAGTAGAGAAATCTGACTAAAGCATTGAAAAGCTATTTGGTAACGTTTTTCCAAATAATTTCCTAAGTTTTTCAGATGTTCACAGACTTTAATTGAACGTTTTCCGTGCAAAGCTGAAATTGTGCGGTCAGTTGTAATCGAATAAAAGTTTATTTTTAACGTTAATATTAATGCTTTTAGTTCTATAACTTTTTCAGTCAAACATATCTACTGAACTTGAAAATGTCTAATGTAGGCCTCATAGCATACGAAAAACTATATTTCAGAGTAGAGAAATCTGACTAAAGCATTGAAAAGCTATTTGGTAACGTTTTTCCAAATAATTTCCTAAGTTTTTCAGATGTTCACAGACTTTAATTGAACGTTTTCCGTGCAAAGCTGAAATTGTGCGGTCAGCTGTAATCGAATAAAAGTTTATTTTTAACGTTAATATTAATGCTTTTAGTTCTATAACTTTTTCAGTCAAACATATCTACTGAACTTGAAAATGTCTAATGTAGGCCTCATAGCATACGAAAAACTATATTTCAGAGTAGAGAAATCTGACTAAAGCATTGAAAAGCTATTGGGTAACGTTTTTCCAAATAATTTTCTAAGTTTTTCAGATGTTCACGGACTTTAATTGAACGTTTTCCGTGCAGAGCTGAAATTGTGCGGTCATTTGTAATCGAAAAAAAGTTTATTTTTAACATTAATATTAATGCTTTTAGTTCTATAACTTTTTCAGTCAAACATATCTACTGAACTTGAAAATGTCTAATGTAGGCCTCATAGCATACGAAAAACTATATTTCAGAGTAGAGAAATCTGACTAAAGCATTGAAAAGCTATTGGGTAACGTTTTTCCAAATAATTTCCTAAGTTTTTCAGATGTTCACGGACTTTAATTGAACGTTTTCCGTGCAAAGCTGAAATTGTGCGGTCAGTTGTAATCGAATAAAAGTTTATTTTTAACGTTAATATTAATGCTTTTAGTTCTATAACTTTTTCAGTCAAACATATCTACTGAACTTGAAAATGTCTAATGTAGGCCTCATAGCATACGAAAAACTATATTTCAGAGTAGAGAAATCTGACTAAAGCATTGAAAAGCTATTGGGTAACGTTTTTCCAAATAATTTCCTAAGTTTTTCAGATGTTCACTGACTTTAATTGCACATTTTCCGTGCAGAGCTGAAATTGTGCGGTCATTTGTAATCGAAAAAAAGTTTATTTTTAACATTAATATTAATGCTTTTAGTTCTATAACTTTTTCAGTCAAACATATCTACTGAACTTGAAAATGTCTAATGTAGGCCTCATAGCATACGAAAAACTATATTTCAGAGTAGAGAAATCTGACTAAAGCATTGAAAAGCTATTGGGTAACGTTTTTCCAAATAATTTCCTAAGTTTTTCAGATGTTCAAGGACTTTAATTGAACGTTTTCCGTGCAGAGCTGAAATTGTGCGGTCATTTGTAATCGAAAAAAAGTTTATTTTTAACATTAATATTAATGCTTTTAGTTCTATAACTTTTTCAGTCAAACATATCTACTGAACTTGAAAATGTCTAATGTAGGCCTCATAGCATACGAAAAACTATATTTCAGAGTAGAGAAATCTGACTAAAGCATTGAAAAGCTATTTGGTAACGTTTTTCCAAATAATTTCCTAAGTTTTTCAGATGTTCACAGACTTTAATTGAACGTTTTCCGTGCAGAGCTGAAATTGTGCGGTCAGTTGCAATCGAAAAAAAGTTTATTTTTAACGTTAATATTAATGCTTTTAGTTCTATAACTTTTTCAGTCAAACATATCTACTGAACTTGAAAATGTCTAATGTAGGCCTCATAGCATACGAAAAACTATATTTCAGAGTAGAGAAATCTGACTAAAGCATTGAAAAGC
This sequence comes from Maratus speculifer, assembly GCA_964019185.1. Classification (NCBI taxonomy): domain Eukaryota; kingdom Metazoa; phylum Arthropoda; class Arachnida; order Araneae; family Salticidae; genus Maratus; species Maratus speculifer. The sequence continues at coordinate 8,848,883 of OZ025297.1, read as the reverse complement.
TATTGGGTAACGTTTTTCCAAATAATTTCCTAAGTTTTTCAGATGTTCACTGACTTTAATTGCACATTTTCCGTGCAGAGCTGAAATTGTGCGGTCATTTGTAATCGAAAAAAAGTTTATTTTTAACATTAATATTAATGCTTTTAGTTCTATAACTTTTTCAGTCAAACATATCTACTGAACTTGAAAATGTCTAATGTAGGCCTCATAGCATACGAAAAACTATATTTCAGAGTAGAGAAATCTGACTAAAGCATTGAAAAGCTATTGGGTAACGTTTTTCCAAATAATTTCCTAAGTTTTTCAGATGTTCACTGACTTTAATTGCACATTTTCCGTGCAGAGCTGAAATTGTGCGGTCATTTGTAATCGAAAAAAAGTTTATTTTTAACGTTAATATTAATGCTTTTAGTTCTATAACTTTTTCAGTCAAACATATCTACTGAACTTGAAAATGTCTAATATAGAACTCATAGCATACGAAAAACTATTTTTCAGAGTAGAGAAATCTGACTAAAGCATTGAAAAGCTATTCGGAATCGTTTTCGAAAACTAACGGCATTTAATAAAAATCCATTTATATAAATTCTTCTTTAACCCTTTATTTACCGAATTATTTATCAAGAAATTATTTCACCCCAATAATTATGTTCTTTAATATATGAACATATATTGGAATTTTCGGTACTTCTAGGTTATCCCGTCGACCAAAAAATTATCGCCAAACTATAAGATTAAATGTCAATAATGGATGATCGTGAATGTCACATTCAACGACATTAAATTCGATTCACGTGTTTAAAATGTCATTAAGTGATTTTTATTTCGACTTTTTATTAATATTTTTATTAATATTCTACTAATTATTTGTTTTTTCATTTTTTAAAATAAAAATTATGTCAACGTGTATAATTTGGCTATTAGTTTGGCAATTTGTATAATTTGGCGAAATTGGTCGACGGGACAACCTAGAAGTACCGAATTTTCAAATTATAATAATATGAAATTTAGATACTTTTTTCATTTTTTTTTCATTAAAACATTAAATGTATTGAAAGTTATAACTTTTTTTGTAAAATATTTACAAAATAAACTTACTAATTAACCAAAAATATTTTTATGGAAATAACCCAAAAAAACCAACGCATTTAAATGTATTATGATCCTTTCTGTAAATTGAAAAACTTTCGTAGTTTAAGATTTTCCATGTAACTTTTTTCTTAAAAAGAAAAGTAATACCTTTGAAAATGATTAAAAATATCACCACTTTTTGAAAATATTTAGCTTTGGTTGTTTCTGTACGCTATCTAAATTTGATCAAGAAGAGGTGTGGCAAGACCATTAAACTTTCATAATAAACTAAATAAATAAATTTTATGTTAAATTATTTTCATTGGTACTTAAAAGAACCGTCAGTATATAGAGGGTTAAATTTCAAACATCTTTTTTGTGATATTTCTGAAGATAAACGAACTCTTTTCGGAATTTTGGATGAGAAAGACTCGAAAGACGTTACTATATATTTTTATACCGGATCCTAGTACGTTGTCGTATAAATTCTGTTTTTCTCCTATAGTGTAGCTCTGACGTAAATAAATATAAGAAGTTAATAAAAGAAATTATTAGTAAGAAATAATAAAATTAATAACAAGAAAATTAATAAGAAAACAAGAAAAAATATTCCATCAAAATGTAATTCTCTTTTACTTAAATAAGTTGAAAATAAGAGAAAAAAATAGAATTTATACCGGGTGTCCTAAAAATGACTGATGGATTTTAAAATTCAATAACTTGCAAACGGTGACAGCTATTTAAAAAATTTTACAGCAGGGTTATGTACAATGTCAGGAGTTTTTTTACTGTAATTTTTTATTTTAGCTCGCACATCAAACAATAGCACTGGTCACATGGCCTTCAATCGCCGTCAGCGCAACCTATTGTTTGATATGCGAACTAAAATAAAAAATTACGGTAAAAAAACTCCTGACATTATATATAACCCTCCTGCAAAAAATTTTTAAATAGCTGTCACTGTTTGCAAGTTATTGAATTTTAAAATCCATGAGTCATTTTTGGGACACCCTGTACGTTGTCGTGTTTTTTTTTTCCTATAATATAGCTGTGACGTAAATAAGTATAAGAAGTTAATAAGAGAAATTATTAATAAGAAATAATGAAATAAATAACAAGAAAATTAATAAGAAAACAAGAAAAATTATCCCATCAAAATATAATTCTCTTTCACTTCAAATGTATTAAAATTAATTTCAATAGAAATACTTTACATTACATTATCTTTCAATTAACATTAGAACGTATATTTTATATTTAGTACAGAAAAGTTTCAAATGGAAAATGTTTTGAAATAGAAACACGTTTTCCTACTTAAGTGCAAATAACAAAATACGAATTTAATTCGAATATAATCTATCTCTCAATTCAAAAATTCTAGAAATCGCACAAACAATTTGTTTATAGTTTGAATAGTTAGAGAAGATCAAATAGCTCATTTAAAAACATTTTAATTAAAGAATTAGTTATTAGTTAAAAGCCCTCTTTAACTAAGTTAATTTTATTTCAAGTTTCTAAAACTAATTTGAAATCAAAAAGCTAAATTCTTCAAATATTTACAGTTTATAAGATCACAGCATCACTGCAGAAAAGATAAAGTTTCTTTTGTATAAGAAGCTATTGCATAACTTTTATAAACATATTTTATTATTTATATTTGTATGAAAAGTTAATGTAGTTTCTAAGATAAAGAGTTAATAATATTTTCCGAGAGTCACTCAAACTATTAAAATTCAATAATGGGAAAAATGCACCCAGTATCATCATGCAATTTTCCCAGAAGTGTAAAAAAATGTCCCAAAAATGACTGATGGATTTTAAAATTCAATAATTTGCAAACGGTGACAGCTATTTAAAAAATTTTTGCAGGAGGGTTATGTATATTGTCATGAGTTTTTTTTTTTTTTTTTTTTTTTTTTTTTTTTTTTTTACCGTAATTTTTTTATTTTAGTTCGCATCTCAAACAATAGGTGGCGCTGACGGCGACTGAAGACCAGGTCGCCGCTTCACTCAGCATTGATCACCAGGCCTTCAATCGCCGTCAGCGCCACCTATTGTTTGAGATGCGAACTAAAATAAAAAAAATTACGGTAAAAAAAAAATCCTGATCTTATACATAACCCTCCTGCAAAATTTTTTTAAATAGCTGTCACCGTTTGCAAATTATTGAATTTTAAAATCCATCAGTCATTTTTGGGACACCCGGTATGTATAATAGAGCAAAAACATGTATGTGTGTAGCACCGACATTACACTGTAAAAAAAAAATTCAAGCGGTTACTAAATATTTCTTAGTAAATTTGTATTCCACAGAATTTTTTAGAAACCATTACAAACTTTTTTTTTGCAAGTGAAACAAGCATTTCTTTTGTAAACTGAACAAAGGAATTTTTTGTATAACTAAGTTAAAAATTTTTAGTATGAGCCACCAAGCAAATTTTAGTAATAGCTCCAAAATTATTTTTAATAACCATTACGTGCGCCAGAAGGACAGGATCTTCCTTCGAGCTGCATTCAGACTTCTGAAGCGGAAGATTTTCGGCAAAACTGCAATAGATGGCAGCACCAAACATTCCTATTTGCTCCGACAGGATTTTCATAATCGGTGGCAAGTTTCGAACCCGGGACCCTTTAGACTGGAGTCCGTTACTATAACCACTATGCTATCAAGGCCACAGCAACTGAGTTTTAGTAAGAGCTATTAAAAATATAAAACTATTAACTCTTATTCGTTGCTAACTTTTTTCTAGTAATTCTTACAGATTTTTTTGTAACCGACTAAGATTACTAAAAATTTTTTAGTAATTACAAGGATCACTAAAAATTTTTTAGTAGATCGACCCTTTTTTTTTTTTTTACAGTGTATATTAAAGATAACAACGACTTGATAAATAAATTTTGTTATTTTGATTTTAATTAAAGTTCTAAATACGACACAACTTCACATGTTATACCTTTTAATCACACGGAATGTCAAATACAGAATAAATCACGCATTCAGATGCAATTTTGTTTGAAAACTGCCTCATAAATTGCTGATTTATTATGATTTTTTAAATAAATCTCATTCAAGAGATTGGTTTTTTTTAATATTCTCTCTCACGCGCAGCCCTATTTTGGAAAATTTAAAAGACAGTATGTAATTAAATTGTACAGTTAAAAAACATTATATATTATTCAGCATTTGTTTCCAACTAATACTCTGTAACGAAATTAAAACTTCAACAATAATAAACATTTCTTTAACGGATACATAATAAAAGTAATAAGTACATTTCTGTGTTTGGCGTTGTTAGTAGATAATATAAACAATACTAAACGAGAAGCAATCTATTATTTTTTTAAAGAATTAAAACTGGCTCCACCTATGCTATATTGCCAATGATAACCATTCACTTCGGATTTTATATTTTGTTGAACATTTAGACAAATATAAAAGGCGTAACACGTAATTTTATGTGTGCAAAGAACAGGGTAGACGCCATGTATTTCTGCAAAGATTTTTCCCTATACTCAATTCTATAGGAAACTCCAAACAAATTGAAGAAAAAAGGAAATCTTTTAGACTGCCCTGTAAAAACTTCTGTATTTTTTTTTTTTTTTTTTTTTTTTTTTTACTGCGTAAACTGCGTACATTTTTATGAAGACAGGCCATATAGTCGAGGAGTAATTAAGCTTCTTAGAAAAACAATCTCTAATTTAAACAATTTTTTTTTGTTTGTTATTATTTTCAGAGTTCTTAACAGAAAAAAATTATTTTATGAACTACGATAAACGAAGGTGTGTCGTCAATCAGGATTAAAAAATTTTGGTGAAAAATGAATGGTTCACTAAATATTGTTTCATTGCGCATGGGCGAATGCAATCAAAATATGATGTCCATAATGTGCTGGCTAAATGTATAGAGTTACTTTTGTGAAATTATTGAAAACATACCTTGAAATATCTGAATGTGATCGTCAATAAAATAAGCTCGAAATCCGTTGTTCTCAAACGAAAGCAAAGATATGAGTTCTTTATGTAAAAACAATATATGTTACATAGTAGTATTGCAAGTGTGCAATATTACATGTATTACTTGGATACAGATCCTCATCTTTTTAGCTTCCTTTTGGGAACAACGCTTTTCGAGCTTATTCTATAGACGACCACTTTCGGAATTTTCGAATTATGTTTTGGAATTTCCACAAGAGTTGCTCTGCGTATTCAACTAATACATTATGCAAATTGATTGCATTCACGCATGAGCAATGAAACATTTTTCATCCAAATTTTTTATTTCTTTTATTGTTTAATCCTGTAATGTCGTGTTGCATGCAATGTTGTTGTCCATGGTTCCTGGAAAGAAAATAGCCTTATATTAAGAACTCTGAAAATTATAAATAAATCAGATGCTGACATTTGCAATTATCTTTAGGTTATTCTTAATATTTCCTCGCGTATACGTGTTATCCTCATAAAAACCGGCACAGTTTATTACAAAGAGCCTCCTAATCATGTGCCAAGGTTTCAATGCTTCTATTACATTAGTTTTTGCAAGTTAAATGCAAAATTTATTATTTTTTTTTTTTAATTTTCTTACTATGCCCTATGGGGTTTAGGTGGGAAAATCTTATACATGGCGTATATTATGATGTTTACACGCATAAAATTCCAGGTTCCTCGTGTATTTTTCTTGATATCTAACAAAATGTCCGAAATCGCAAGTGACCGGTTATCATTGGTCATATCGTGTATGTTATGAACACAGGCGATATGTACTCAGTTTCAGAAGCTTGATTTAAATTTCCTGGTTAAATAAAAAAAAAATATTGACAGAACAAGTATATCTTCAATCTAAACACTGGCATTTCAATTGTTTTAACATTTGAAACAGCTCCACAGCATAATTCAATGCGTAAATAGAAATTCAAGTCTTTTTAATTTCTTTCCAACGTACTTCCAACAACATTTTTCAACGTAGTTGCAAAATGTTTTTGAATCAAGTTTCTCTGTTTATCTGATCATTCTCTATCATCGTCAAATATTTTCGGATTTCATGCAAATCATACAGGGGAGGGGGGGACACATTTAAACTGGGGGCACCTTTGAACACTCTAAATATTTTCCTTCAAGTAAATTATTTTTTTAAATATCCATGACAATACATTACTACTGCTTCAGTGCTCTAAGTACACAAAGCATCACCATTTTGTATGCACAGTACTGTCTAAGAATTATATGTATTTTCTGCCCCTTGAATCTAAACTTAAGAAAATGAAGTTGTGAGATTTTTGTTGACAATTTTGATTTATTGTTCAACACGAAAATAAAGATGTAATCTTTAATTTATATGCTTTGTTTTATTAAAATTCTTCAGCCAAATTTAGTAAACAGTTGCAATGTTGAACTTCATGTGATGGGGCACCATTGAACAAAAAAGCTGGGGCAAAATTGGACATCTAAAACTATGAAGTAAAGAATTGTTGATGTACCTAAATATTATTATTTTTTGAAGTTTTTCTACGTGAAAGGAGGTTAACTAAGAATATCAAAGAACATAGACTATTACTATTAATAATCCCTCCTTACTGCACGTATATATTACAATCTCTGGATGTATCAGCGATAGGGAGTTTGTAATCTAAATTGATGATGACATTTATTCATTTAATAATTGCAAATCAAGGATACACAAAAATGATTCAAGTTTTAGCATTTTTTTCTAACAAAGCCTATACTCTTTCATTTACACTTTCCCAAAAATAATTTTTGTTTTCATACTAGTTAAAACGAAATTTAAATCAAATTTTTTTATAAGTCTGGCGGAAAAATTTTAATTTTCCAAAAAAATCAGATATCATATTCATGTATTTCAAGGATGATGTTATAAAAAAGTTTTCACACCAAATATAACTGGAGGGACACTCTGTGTTGTTTCAACAATGATTTTTGACATAACGTTTGGTGCATTTAAGTTTGGATTTATAAAAGAAAAATTATTACTTACAATAAAATATAACTATTTAATTTTATTAGTATTACCTTATATTTCTGAAACATATGCAGCTTTTTATGAAAACTCTCAATATTTACATATTTTATTCATTTGTTCAAAGGTACCCCTATATTTGGCAGGCTTCAACAGAAATCTTTCAGTTTTTTAAACCCTCACAACTTTTAAATATGTATATTAAGCCGAAAAACTCCCATAACTCTTTAATTAAGAAATTTTAATTATCATACAACGAATTTGATAATTAACATTGCTAGGTAAATTTAAATGTCTTTTTAACAAATTGCTAGGGTTCTTAATTCTTCAACAAATATGCGTATTTATCTTAATGAAATCATTCAAGCAACAAAAAAATTAAATATGACTCAAATGGTTTCGTTTTTATGTATTTTTGATTATTATATATATTATTCTGTATTTTTATCTAGCTTATAAAACAGAAAATTTCACCTTCATGTTAAAAAATTATCATAATATGTTTCCACATTTGATAACAGAATCTTATCAGAATATACAAATGGATAAAATATCGGATTTCAATTTCACATTTAGAAATATTTTCGTTCAAATTTTCTTACTTTATCGAAATTACATATCAAGAAAACTCTGCCTGAAAACTTACTTCACATATTATACATCAAAATACACAAAAAAAAATTCTCGCCTACATTTTTTTCCAACAATAATCTGTTATAATCTATTAAATGATGTTTTGTTTTTCTTTTTTAACTTTAGAAACAAAAAATGGAAATTTTCATTTTCATTTATATTTTTGAATTGAAAAATAATTACTTCGGAATTTAATTAATAATAAAATAAAAACTTAAACAGATGAAGGACATTCAATTATGTTTAACTTTCCTGTCCTCAGAAATTGTACTGCGCTTGTTCGTATTATATTTTTTCCTCTTACAAAATCCTTACTATTATGAGTTTTTTTTTCTTTTGTGTGTGTGTGTGAAAATATGTGAGAAAATATATAAAAATATTATTCCTTTATGAAAATAAAATTTTTAGAAAAAAGTAATTGCAATTTTGACGTGCATTCGTATTCATGAAAAAAAAATTTTTTTTGAAAAAATATTATTTTGATTTTCCAAATTCCAAATTAATATATTTTTTAGAATTTTTGGATAAGTTATATTAAATGCTATTCACTTAGTATTTTTTATAATTTCTCATTAATCTTAATAAATCACACAATTAATGAAATAGGCGAATTTATTTGTGTCTGATGTAACGTTATTATGACATTTAATCGAAAATACGTCGATTAGATAAAATCCTTGTAGTTTTATACTGTTACGGACTGTAAATTACACCGCATATTTCTGGAAAAGTTGTCTAAACGTTACGAGGTGATAGAACGCGACAATATGAGCAAATATTTTCGTAAAATATATAATGGGAATGCAAGCAGTTGGGTGTTAAAAGGTAGTTTTTCACTGTCGCAGTTAAAGAATTAACACAAGAATGAGAGGAAATATTTCAGAAAGCATGTTATTAACACGAATGTAATTAATACATGATCAAACAAATTTCTTAAAAGATCTTCTACGAACTGTAATGCAACTAGTCACCAGGATTATCGTTGTTGCTGTCATTATTCCTAGAATGCCTGATGTCTTCAAAATGTGCATCAGTCCTTATCCCGCAGGTGTGAAGCATGCTTTACAGCTAGTGAAGTATCTTTGTTTATAGTCCATTTTTTAGAGATACACCCTGTAGAATATACAATAATATTTAAGGTACCCTGGGGTATTCACGCCACGTTAAGGTTCTACCAATTTTCACGGCTCAGTTTTAGTTTGTATTTTTCAAACAAATATATGATTTGATACAGCAACTCATTGACTATCTCTATAAAAAAAATAATTTAACAGATATGTATTCATAAAATGTAATGGCCTGATTTCTTGACCAATGCTATTTGGCGTTATTACCCACCTATATGGGTAATAATGCCATGCAAACAAAACTATGAAATAAGATGGAATAAGTGCATGTAGATTGCCCAATTCTAAGAATACAAACTCTACAAACTTAGAAATTGACAAATTGCATTCTAAGCTATTGAAAATGATCAATTTTTTGTGAAAGTGTAAGAAATATAAAGGTGTGGTGTGTGTGTGTGGGGGGGGAGGTCTGATGAATATCAGACCGTGAGCTTCTTTTTGCTTAAAAAGAACCACTTAAATAGAATTATTAGAAACTTTGCACAGTTTTAACTGTGTTTATTTGAATCAGTATTTAGGATGTAGCTCGGCCACTGTAGGAAATCAACAAGGGTATTAATATTAAGGATTGGCGTTATTACCCCGTTATAGTTATTGCTTTGTACATTTTAAATTACAAATTATCTCGAGAAGATATCCAAAATCTTCAACAACATTTTGAAAGTCCATGAAATGTACTACAAATTTATGTAATTAACAAAGTATTTCCGGATAGAAAAAATAGTCTTCACATCATAAAACGTATCTCGCAAATTTTAGATCAAGCGTTAATTTTAGTTGCTTGTAAAAACAATAAGACCTAAAAATGAAACAAATTAACTTGAAGCTATTTTTTGCGATTTATATGACTCAACACCCTTCTGCGGAGAGCACATGGGTGTCATTTACCAGATTATTTTATAATTATGCAAAATATTAGCACTTGGCGTTATTACCCCGCCTGGCGTTATTACACCAGACCACCTTAGAATTAAAATAATTTAAATTTAAACAATTTGCGATTTTTTGATCTGACAATAACGATCTATATACTCATAAATTTGTAATGAATTGCAGAATATTGTAATAATATTTTTACTTTTATTTTCAGCATTTAATTTTCATATTTTTGTCCGATATATCCTAATCTGTTATGTCACCGGAAAATTATTTAAGCAACGGATATTTGCACTGACTTACATTGCTGTTCTTAGAATATTTGACTAGAAATCACCGGAAGAACAATTTGCAATCAATGCGAAATCCTCTATCAAACCACTGAATAGGCATTTAAACCTAAATTCAGGATAAGTGCAAACTTGACAAGAGCATCTTATTGTAGATTAAAATATATAAACTAGCCTAGATAATATCTCTTGTTACAAAATAAACTAATTATAACTATCATAATTATTTTGTAACACGATTTCTCAACCGGTAAATCAATTGACTGCGCTGTTAAAAATATATAAATTTTGCTGCCTAGTCACTCCGCCATTTTTATAGAAAATTGTTTCTTTTGTACATTATGAAGTATGCTTAATGGTCAGATATGATTGATGCATATGCAAGGGTCGGAGCATATAGGACAAATTTTATTGTTTGTACCAGAATATTTTATCCATAATCGCCAAGAGAATTTTTGTAAGATATGCAGTAGGACTATTTCATGCAGATTATTGCTAAAAGATACTGGTATGAACAATAAAATTTGTCCTATATGCTCCGACCCCTGCATATGAAGCATGCTCATTGTTCAATTGAGATATTCTATTAAAGCGGTGGAGTGATTTTGAATCAAAAGCTGCAAATTTTTAACAATGTACTTAAGTTACACGCCAATGGAGCAAGCCAAGTTTATATAACATAAACTGCAAATAGATTAATTTTTTTAAGAAAATGGGATTTCTAGAACATTTATGTAATGGCAACAACAAAAAGGAATGATACAGATACACGTTTGCACTGCAAATCTAAAAATATGTAAGGTTACTAAGTTTTTTTTTTTAAATCATGCCTAGATCACTTTTATGTAACTGCAACCTATGTTACAGATAAAATTTTACTAAGATTACTGTAATTTCAGTACATTCTTCTGTAAAGCTACCGATTTCTGTACCTTTACAAAAAGTATTTTTGTAAAATAAATTACATCTTAATTCGTACTGCGTACTGGTAAAATTTTAGTAAGCATATAGATTTCTTTAAATTTACAACTGTGAGTTACAGAATTTATTATTATTATTATTATTATTATTATTATTATTATTATTATTATTATTATCTGTTCAAATTAGTTATAAAGACTCTCTTACCCAATAAAGCTGCATTTAGAAAGGACAAGAACTTCCTATCACCTTAAAAGTGTTAAAATATGTTTTTAATCAAAAAGATTGGCGATTGAACAATAAAAGGAAAATAAGAAGATTATATCGAAGTTGAAATAAAAAATTAGAATAACGTACAAAAGCATTAAGACAAAACATTTCGAAAAAAGGGGAAAAATATATATGTGAATGTAGCATTATCTTTTCCTTCCGACATCTCCTTTTATATTCTTTTTCTTAGACTCTTATGCCGGCATATTCAATAATTTCCCATTATTTAATATTATATATAATTAATTCTATTAAATTCCCCTTAAATTAATCCTTATCTTACTCAATTTACTTAAATATAAAGCTATTAGTTTATTCCTAAATTGCCTCATATTTTTTTACTAATATCTATTAATTAGTGTGAATTCGAATGTTTTTTAATTTTTTTTACTTACTTTTATTGGAAGATCTTTTTCGTCTTGGGCTATTTGTTTGCGCTTCATATTTTAAGCTTATTACGCATTTTTATCATAAGTCTTTGTAGAATTATTCTCATTGGATTTTTTTGCGAGACGTTTTTGTTCCATATGATTCAGATGCGCGTGACGTCATGATTTGTATCATTGCGCCATTTGAGTTTGATAAAAAAGCATCTAAATTTGGCGAAAATTCAGAATTTGTGCGATTTTTTCCTTATTTCTTAAGTCCCCTATGACTACAGCTTTCTTCATTATAAAATTTCTCTAATAAGCACAAAGATTTATATCAAGTCCCGACATTTAACGTTAAAATGGGAACTGTTATACTCTGTAAAAAAATCTGTAATCCTTCAGATGAAAAGTTGCCGAAATCGTTATGCTTCCTAACATTTTACCTGTGCACCTTACTAGTAAAGATGTGAATCTACCGAATTAATTTTTGTAAAGCTACAGGAAACTGTATCTTTACAAATGAATCTAATAAAATTACAGCAACCTTACTAAAACTTTATCTGTAACGTGGTTAGTAGTTACATAAAAAAATTTTTAGAATCGCAGTTTCCCAAAAAACTCTTAGTAACCTTACCGAATTTTTGATCTTCAGTGCAAATCTATATCTGTTACATGCACTTTTGGTGTTCCCGTTACATAAAAAGTTCTAGGAATCCCAGTTTCCTGGAAAAATTTTAGTAATTTTACAGATTCTTTTTTACAGTGTTGCGCACTGTAAAAAAAAAATCTGTAAAGGTACTAAACTTTTTCTAGGAAACTGGGATTCCAAGAACTTTTCCTGTAACGGTAACAGCAAAAATTCAAGTTTCAGAATCGGTTACATGGATTTTTCTTGTTGCCGTTGCATGAAAAGTTCTTGGAATCCCAGTTTCCTAGAAAATGTTTAGTACCTTCACAGAATTTTTTTTTACAGTGCGGATATGTTTTGTATGACGATTAAAAGCTACGCAGATGCTTTAGTTATTTCATGGGGAAATTCTGAAGTGAAAGTATTTTGTTGCGTTATCGACCGCTTCACGATCTGAATTAATGATGTGAAAGGCGCCGGTTGGTGTTCAACGAAATAAGTACACCCAACACACTGTAAAAACTAGTCGTTGGGGGCCACCGTAATACTTACCCATCATGGATATGTATATGAAAATAAAAACATATGAAAACTATTTATACAATGCATTGCAATTCATAAACAAAATTTAAATATTGTTAATACACATAGTAATGCTTTATTAAAGAACTGCTGATGTACCAATTTCGACAAATTATATAAAACGCCAAACTACTCAAATAGTACCAAACTACGTAAAAGAAACATCCTTATAACTCCAAAAATAACAATTCTATTAACTAACAATTAACTGCGTCGGATTAAGCGTCTCATTTCCAAGTAAAATATACCTTTGAATTGAAATTTGAATGAAAGACAGAGTCGTGAAAAATCGAAGAATGTGGAAAACATGATTACAAATATCTCGGCAACTAATAATCCAATCGACTTCGTTCTACATGCAAAATGTGTGTTATTTTATTGCTTTTTACGTCCATTCCTTAGAACAAAAAAATTCGAAAATGTTTATATATCTTTCATCAGAATGAATTTTTCGAGAGTCCGAAAAAAATAGTTGCGGATAATCGAGGTTGCTGATATTAAATAGGCTACGTCCCATTCTTACATACTAACTACATACAAAATTTCAAGTCTCTATCTCAATTTGTTCGGGAGATAGAGCGTTTACAGACAGACAGACTGACAGACAGACAGACAGACAGACAGACTGACAGACAGACAGACAGACAGACAGACGGACGGCAAAATTTTTTTTCTAAAAATCTGTTTTTCGGAATCTCCACTATCTAAAACGTGTAAATCCGTCAAAAAAAATTTTTCGATTTTCAAAACGATTGCAAGACTTACCCTATACTACGTATGATGGGTAAGTAAAAATTCTGTAGAGGTACTAAATGATTCCTACGAAACTGGGATTCCTAAAACTTTTCCTGTAACGGTAACAGCAAAAATTCAAGTTATAGAATCAGTTACATGCATTTTTCCTGTTATCGTTACATGAAAAGTTCTTGGAATCCCAGTTTCCTAGAAAATGTTTAGTACATTTACAGAATTTTTTTTTACAGTGACACTAAACGAAATTACCGTGCACTTGATTGATTGTTTTTCCGCAATACTACAGAAAAATGTACAAAAGTATTAAAATAAAACACTTCGAAAAAAAGTCCAAATATGTATATTTATATATTTATACACACATACTCGCAATGCAAAAAAATAATTTTTTCATAACATTCTAACACATAATGTTTTAGTTCCATATTCATTTAGCACCATAAGTTTTAGCTCTATTTTTTTAGTCTGACAACTAACAATAGAAATTTTTTTAAACATTTTACGTTCATTGAACATGTACAATTAAAAATGAGGACTAAATAATGACGCACTCACACCTATAATTACCTACATCTTAAATTATGTTGAAAGGTGAGAAATACATTCACGTCATTCCTTCTCGATATTTTAAAGAAAGAGAAACAAACTAGAATAAAACCATAATAAAAATAGTTAATTCATTCCCGTTTTTTATTATCGCTGAATCATAATAAAAAAAATAAAAAATCCGATAAATCGCTATTTTGTTGCTCCTGTTGTTTATCAAACAACTGCATTAAATTTTCTTGAGAGTCATACTCTCAGAAGAGAAAAGATGTGGTTTTTGTCTTGTGCTAAACAATTGAAAATATAAATGATGAAAATGTGAAACAGATATTTTATCATGTAAAAGAAATTATATATATTATTACTAAATGAATATTTTCTTGAATTTGCAAGAAAGATTAATTGAAAAATTAGTTGTAGAATAAGAACATACATAATAAAGAAGGTAAATTACAGATGCATTCAATAAAAATTACTTCAATAAAAATAATAAATTATAATTTTGTTAAAGAACTAATTTCCTAATTTTTTTAAAAAAAATGTAATTTCTCTGTTTTTCAACATGTTTGTTTTGATTAGCTAGTATTAAACTCTTCACAACAATCTGAAATTTGTTGGACTATTATATTTTTAAATTCTATTAAATTTCTTTAACATTTTGATTTCCAAGTTGGAGTAATGTAATTCCAAGTGGCTGTTTATTAGATTTTTTATAACTTTTTGAAAAGTAATTAGTTCACTTTTACTACAAAATTTTCAAGCAATATCTATCACAAAGGTAATTTTTTTCAAATTATGATTTGATTTAATATAAAAAAAAGTCGCCACTCTTGGGTTATAATCAAAAGATTTAATTTATGAACTGCAAAATTCAATAACTTCAAATTAAAATATACAAAAAGTGAAAAGTGATACTGTATGATACTAAAATACACTAAACTGGACAGTTGTTTTAAATGCAAGATAATCTTAAATGTTATTTAATGCTGAAATCGGTGAGAATAGTTCAGTTTAAAAAGAGCTATAGAATCAATAGTTATGAATAGTAGTTTAACATTTTTTTGGATAAACACCTTTGACTAGCTGTGTATGCAATGTCTAATATTTTTACTGTTCATTTTAAAAGTTAAAAAAATTCAAATATCATTATTTGTATAGAGATTTAATTTCTAATTTGAAATAGCCAAGATTTAGCCACTGCTGCCAAATTTTATAAAAACAAAAATGATATATATATTTTTTAAAACTTGTAAACAAAGACTTTTTTTAGTTATTTGAATGAACAATGCTTTAATAACACTGATAAACAAATTTTAACGAATTTTCTGTTTCTCTATATATATTGGGTGTTTCTTATAGATTTCAAGCTGCTGAAAAAGAATATGCTTATAAAAAATTTCTATCACCCTCCAATTTTTAGATATTTCTTTTTTATAATTTATTCTATTGTAGTATTTTAATTTAGTTATAATTATTCCTAGTATCTTAATTTTTTTCCTTACTGTTGCCTTCCTTACTTTTCTTACTGTTGTTTTGGAGTATGTAGGCATCATATAGGCATTATAATTATATTATATTATTCTCTTTCATGTATTTGATTCACACAAACATTACTTTTTCTTATTACAACGATAAAAGATACAGCAAGAGAGTAGAAACAGCTGTCCCCCTAATAAATTTTATGATAGCGACCTTTAACAGACAGCTCTAGCTACCCCCACAGTACTTGATTTTAATGCAAATCCATAACAGTTGAAACTTTCGAACCTAGTGTACTACTATTTCTTTGTTCTGTAAGACTTTTCAATTAAATTTTGATTATAATTATCCTATTTTCCTCTACTATATGTAAAACATGTCTAGAGGATGCGTTAATATACCCGATTCTTTTTGCTATGTGTGCGGGGAGCTAACTTTGAAAAAGCCACTATGAGCTTTCACGCCGGTAATAAAGACTGCCTATTATATGTACTTTGGATATAAAATAGGTGAACAAGATAAGAAATGGGCACCTCATTCTTGTTGTACACCATGTGCACCTCCGGGCGTGGATGAAAGGTGCAAAAAAGTCTATGTCCTTTGCTATACCCATGATATGGCGTATGCCGAAGGATCATATAACTGACTGCTACTAATGTATTACAAAAATTAAAGGATTCTCTCCAAGAAGTAAACATAAAATTAAGTACTCGAACTTGGATTCAGCAGTCTTACCAGCATTACGTAATGATGATTTACAAATACCGAAACATCCAGAGAACTTTACATATGAGGATGCAGCAGTAGAAATGGAAATTGATGAAACTGAAACTTCCTCTACATCTGATATGAACTATTCTCCTGGCATAAATGAAGAACCACACTTAATTACCCCAAAAAAATTAAATGATTTTGTGAGAGACTTAAATTTATCAAAGAAAAGTTCAGAATTACTTGAATCAAGATTGCAAAATTAGAATCTCCTGAAAAACAATACAGATATCTATTTATCGAGATTGACATAAGAAATATTCGACATTTTTTTTTCAAGAAAAGATTATTTATGCTATTGTAATGATATAAGTGGCTTAATGTCTGCTTTAAATTGTCAATATAACTCGTAACAATGGCCTACAATTGAGCAGCCATAGATAAGACATTTGCCGCTACATAAAGTATGAAATTTCTTATTAATATCATTTCTTTTTACAAAAATTCCTCTATAATTTTCGGAAACTTTATAAACAATGCATACTTTCAGTGTTTTAAATATTAATTTTAAGGTTTATAAGTGTTCATTTAAAAGTTTGTTATTATTAAAATACCAAATGATAAATTTCATAAGGTATATGTCCTGAATAAATACTACAAAATTCAGATTTCCAAGATTTTGAATTTTTTAAAATCTATGGGTGATGAAAACTTTTTAATGGCATATTCTTTCACAGCACCACCTAAAATATAAAAGTCACCTCATACTTAGTTAGAAACAGAAGCCTTGTTTATCTGTGTAGAGTCGAAGTTACATACGAAATGATTTGGTTGCAAAAATTTTGTCATATTTTAAAAACATATATTTAAAATAATATTTTCTTTTTAATTTTTTTGCTTAATAGTAGGAATTTCTTGGTTAAAAGGAACATTTAGCGGTTTTGAATAATTTTAACCTCGTGCTGCATAAGTAAAGGTAAATAGATGCATTAAATACTAAAAATTTATTTTGTATGAACTGCTATCGGATAAACAAATATTAGAATATCCACCATAACTTATTTTAAAAAAACAATTTGCAAATAACATGAAGTATCTGTGCATAATCGCATTAAAATCCTTAGTAGCATATAAAAATTTAAAAACGTTGAAAGTTCACATACTTTATATTGATTTCATTTATAAAAATTTCATTCATGTTATGAACTATTAGGTATGGAGAAATGAGTTATGTATACGCTATAGCTTTTTCTGAAAATATAAAACACCCGATATAAAGATAAAATGTAAGCGCAAATTTTCTAAACACATTCCTTTTCAATAGCACAGTTTTGAATGTTGTTCTCAAGCCGATGAATTTTCGTTACCTCGAAAATGAGGGAAGACTATTCTACATAGTGCCCGTATAAGACGGCAGTTAAAATAGATATCTTTACTGAACTATTCTGTACAAACTGATTTTAATCATTGTAATTCATTGTACTTAATGTTTTGCATAAATTTTTGTCAGCTATTGCGGTGAAAATAGATGTAGCCTTGGGGAGAGAAAATCAGCTAGTCAAAGTGAAATACATGCTCATCCAATTATAGAAGATAGCAACTGATTTTGAAATTTATATTAAATCTTCCTTTATCACTAATATTTTTTAAAGTGGCGGGATTGACACGTAGAAGTAAAGCCCCTAGTTTTCAATTCAGTGATTTGGCTAAAAATTTTGGAAAATACAGACATTTTGAGCGCAATCATGCACACAACAACACGCAATGCTGCATAGTTTTGAATAACACAGAGAGAATATTCTGTCAAAAAAATCATATTTTCTCATCTGCACACACACACACGAAAATATATAGTAAGCTAAAATAATTATTAGCGATTCATTCTGAGTGCAATAGTGCAGCATATTCTGAAATGTTACCTGACATTTTTACTTCTAGAAATATATCATTTATTAAAATTAAATGTGCGAATTCATATTTCGCACTCCTTGTAACCACTACATCTTAATTTATAATATACCCTATTTTTCTTAATTTTATTACCGGAACTTAGTAAAACCCTTTTATGCATAAATAAATCAGCATGTTCTAAATTGCGAAGCATTAGTTCCAGACACACGTCTTTAATTTAAAATAAAAGAAGAAATGCAGAACCTCGTTGGATATTTAATCGTAATACACTGTAAAAAATGCCAAATGTTTCTGAATGTATAAAAATGTACTGTAATCAAAAACGAATATATACAGTAACCTCTTCTAACTCACCTAAGGTTTCGAAAACCGTTCCTTTACCTTTAGAAATCCCAGAAAACTATTTGTTTTCGAAATTTAAAGAAGACTTTATAAAAATCAATTTTTATTAGCTGCCCGTCTTTTTCGGAAACGTTTCTAAGTAGCTTTTACAGTACAATAATCACTTTTCTCAAATCAAAATATCCCTTTTTCAGATACTACCAATTCATACGAAAATATTTTGATATTCAGAGAAGATGTTTAATAGACAAACATACAATTTTAACAGTATTAACATTAATATAAAAATTAACATTATTTTGCTACAATTGCATGCATATAATCAGTTCTGCAGCTGAAAATCTTAACTTGAGAATTGATAGAATCCGAAAAATTGATATTTTGATTTGAGAAAAGTGATTATTGTACTGTAAAAGCTACTTAGAAACCTTTCCAAAAAACACGGGCAGCTAATAAAAATTCATTTTTATAAATTCCTCTTAAATTTCGAAAACAAATAGTTTTTTGTGATTTTTAAAGGTAAAGGAGTGATTTTCGAAACCTTATGTGAGTTAGAAGAGGTTGCTGTACATTTTCGTTTTTGATTACGGTACATTTTTATACATTGAGAAACATGTGACATTTAGTGAGAATATGAAATATCCTTATCTGGAAATGTTCATCATCTAGTGCTATTTTTTCTCCTATTCTCTTTTAAGTACTCTTGCGAAGACTTCCTTAAAATTAATTCTCCGACATATATAAAGAATTATAAACTACTTCTTTAAGACTAAGGAATTACATTTCCCATTAAAAACAATGTAAAATAACTGCATAATCTTTTTAATCTTTCGAATGTTAATTTTGATAAATTAAACTTATGAGAGGGCACATTCGTTGCTTTAAGTATTAAACTATTTAGTCAAGGACCTCAATTTATAGGTCCTCGTTTATTTTATGTTGCATCTTCTATTACGCATAATTCTCTCAAAAAGTTTCAAATTTTAAATAATTTAAAGATATATAAGGAACCGCATTAAGGATAGTAATAGCAAAAGACGATTATGTAGAGAACTAAAATGATTGTTATGAACATAGTCCGAACGGAAAATTACTCACGAATAATTTCCGTTAATGTTTCTCTCATTTTAAGCTTAAAACAATTATTACTATTGAGCTTAGTTGAATTTTTTTTAATCTATATTTTAAATCGGAAATATTTCAGTTAAAAAGACGGATATTATATGAACAAGAACCAATGTAACAATTAACCAATTTATTTGGCACTTTTTAATTATTCGATAATACTTAAACTTCACATTTTAACTCAATTTTTATACTGTTGACTGAGGAAAACAATGTACTTTCAAGGCTGATTTGTTTGAAAACAGTAATACTATATATTTATTTCTTATATTTTTAAAGTAATTTTTAAGCATATTTTTATTGATAAACATATTCCATTCACGTGGAGCGTGATTTTGGAAAATTAGCCAATTTCTATTTGAAAAATTAAAATTAGTTGAGCATTTGCTTCCAGGTAATATTTAAAAAATAATAATAATAACTACATAGATCAATAACTTCAAAAAAGGAAAAAATAAATAATAAATGTAGAAAAATGTTATTTTTCAAAACATAGAGAAGCATACTGGATACATATTAACATTATTTTTAACGTATATTGTTATTTACGCTAAGTACGCATACAGAAATAAAGCTCTAATCTTTCAAATTAATTTACACTCTTTTTTATTGTCAATGAACCTAATAAACATCAGACGAATAAATAGTTGATATTCAGTGTGCAAATGTGAATTCACCAATTCTTTGTTTTATATTCAGGACATTTTACATATCACATTATTGGCAATATTTAACATCCAAATATGGAATTTTGATTAAAAAAAATAATGAAAAAGTGAAAATGTGTTACGAGACTTTCGGAAATAATTTTTTTTTTAAATTTTCACTCTAATCATAAATTTTATAGAGATTCTTCTGCCGTTTTTGTCAATTTCAGTTAATGTTTTTCATCTCAATATAATAATTTAGACATGTCAAAAGTATCTGAGACTAAAAAGGATTACTTAAATCAATGCGCAAGCTCGAAATTTAATACTCAAATACCAATTTTTTTTATATATGTAATGAAGAAAAACATAAATAGTTTTAATTAAACATAAATAGTTAAACATAAATAGTTATCATTTAGAGAATATATACTGCCAAATATAGTATTTCTTCCTGAATTATTTTCTTTTATATAGTATTTCACCTTACCTAATTAGAAGCAATTGATTTTTTATTTTTACATTAAACAATGAAAATATATGATTTCATGTACCATCGTTGTAAATATATGATACTATAAAATGAAAAGCAACTGCTAGAACCTTTCGTGGATGACAACTTGTTTAACAACACTTTCTTAAAACTACAAACAACACCATTTAGTGTTATGGGCACACAAATATGAATCCATATTGTGATTTTGTAAGTTGAACTAAATATAACTGACATATATGGAAAGTCGATTTTTCCGCTTTCAATATAACATTCCTCAAAAACTTGCAGTATATACAAAAGGATGTCACATTTTTGACAAATATTTTTTGGTATAAATGGGAAAACATGCATTTAACTCTTTTGCTAATCAAATAAAATTAACTTTTATATTAATAAATTAAATAACATTACGATTTAAATACGGTTTTGTCAGTACATGACAAAAAGTAATGAATGTTTTATTTTTATTAATATGTAACTATTTTTAATTCATTTTTTATAAATAAATGTATTCTATGCAAATAAATTTTAAACAAATCAGCTATTTTTACGTAAATATTTCAGTCATAAATTCCACTTCAAGTCCAATTGCAGTTTATAACAAAAAAGAAAAAAAAAATTGCAGTGATGTTTGCATCGTTAGTTTATCTTAAAAGTCCCTATGTTGGAGAAATTATTCAATGTTACAGTGTTCTAATAATATTTTAAATTAAAAAAATTCAAACTTTTATATTGAATTTAAAATATTAGTAAAAAGACATGAATTAACATTTTTTCTTTTCCTACGTAACAATAATTCAAAAATTTAAGCAACTAAAAATTAACATTTCACATTTCAACTTCACAAAGAGGTTTTCAAAAAAGTTTTTAAAATTTTAAAATCACTTATCCGATTTCCGCCACAGTTTAATATTATTAAATAAATATCCTTACCCCTCTTTAGCTATTAACATCTTATAAAATCCTGAATAAGTTTAATTTCAGCGAATTCAAGTTTTTTCAAGTAAGATTTGAAAAGGCTTTATAAAGGGGTCCAAGCACATATCGCTCTTTCTTTACGTGAAGGACTCCTTAAACTAAAAAAGAAACGTAAGATTTCCACGGCTCAAAAAATCTGCCAAATATTAAAATGCTTTTAGAATTGAAGTTATCTTCATAACAAAAAGGCGACGATTTATTTGAAAAAGTTTTTGAATTTCAGAAAATTTCATTTCCTTTCTTGAAAGTATTTCAAAAGATTTCTAAAGAATAAGAAATCTCTGATTGTTATGATTTTTGTATCGTTTTTCTGCTTCAAAAATTATATCGCGAGAGCAAGAATTTCAAAAGACAAATCTTTAGTATTATTCAAGATCATTGAGGAGAAAAAAGATTCATCTTAGATGTTGAATGGTTATTAAATTGTCTTTAAAAAATTTTGTTTTCTGTTAAAGCTTATCATTATGTATTCATTCAGTATTTAAATATATATATATATATATCAAAGGTATAATTCGAAAAATAAAAATGCTATTTTTCTTTTAACATACAATATTTATACTAATTATAATATCATTTTTAACTCTAATAAGTTAAATTATTTTAAATAGCATTTAACATATATGTGTATTGTAATAATAAGCACAATTTTTATATTAAAAAAATCTTACACTTAGTTTTCTACGCGAAATATTTTTAGAGATAAAAAAGGAAAATAGACTAAAAAAATCGTAAATTTTACTTAAAGACTCAAAAAATTATTTTCTTTTAAAAGAACAAATTAGAAAGACTTTCATTACCTGAATAGAAAAGGCGATTTGTTTTTGGAACGTACATAACAATGGTAACAAATATTTATTTAAACGCTTATCACAATTTAAAAGATTACTATAATGGAAATGTTGTGACATAACAGTATAATAAATGGTATAAAATATGCTGCAACGTCCATTGCACAGATGTGTGCATGTGCCAAAAGAATTTTTTTTCTAAAAAATTATCTAGCTGTAACTTTCTTGTCTTGTTCCAATGTTTGTTATTCAATGAATATTTGTTTGTACTGAAGTGGTTTTGAAAGTAGCTTGGCGAAACGTTTATTTTTTGTATGTTTTTTAGTGTTTTCACTTTTTGTATTTAAATTTTATCTTTTTTAAAAAATTGTATTCAAGTACTTTACTGTTGACAATACTTTAATGATTTATAATACGTACATTCTACAAACGCGAAATGTTGAAAAAACATATTTTGATGCAATATAACTTAAATTTTCAATATGGAAAGCACAATATCAAGAAAATTTATGCTAAAATTTATGTTATTTATGGAGGTTTTACAAAAATTTTATGATGAAAATAAACAGTTAGGCTTAGTTAAAAGTACATTTTTTAAAGATCTATCAGATCTGTCAGAATGTTTTACTTTTAACTGTCAGAAACTTTTGAAGTTTTAACGGAAGTCAGACAGTATTCAAATGCTGACTTAAATTTCAACTTTTCTCGCTATAATCCTTCCATTGTCAAAAATCTAAAAGGATAGAAAAATCTGCACTTTTAGAAGCTTTAAAGCAGTCTTTTTCCCATTTTATGCTTGAAATGCGGCGAAAATGCTTTTAGATATCTCTATACAATTTAAATCGATACATGCTAGTTTTTGTTTGAAATAAAGAAAAAGTAGTAAAGATGAAAGTTTCAGATGAACATTTTTCCTATTGAGCATTTTCTTCATAGTATGTCCTTTAAATGATATTCAAAGTTCGACCACAAATATTAACTACGAATGACTATCAATGCTTGAGGTAACCAAAACTTTGTTAATAGGAAATATTAATGTTATTTGTATGTGTTTGTGTTCGCGCATGCGCAAGCCCGTATGTGTGTATAAAAGTGAAAGCGGTAATCTTTTAAATACTTTATAAAAATTTAGAAGGTTAATAAAATGGCGAAAAAATATATTAACTAAATTAAATATTAATATCTTTAATATTTTTTAGCTTATTAAAAAAAAATTGGGTTTACTGGGCATTTTTTATAATTATTTATGCAAAATATATTTAATTGTATTTGATCTTCATTTTTTGGTTGTTTCATCTAGAAAATACACCAATTGTAGTTATAATTTCTAAAAAAAAAGATTCATAAAAATATAAAGTATTTTTAAACTGTTTAAACATTCTTGTATAGGTTAACAATCACCTTTTGTAAATTAAAAATAATAATAATAAACTGAGTGTTTCAAGTTTAAGAACTGGTTTGAAAAGTCAATGCATATCTTATAAAAACCTAAAAGTATAATAATAAATCTAGGAATATACATTGAGCATTACTTAAATTTATGTTAATTAATTTATAAATTCACCTATGCATACATTTTTGTGAATTAAATAAATCTGGTAAAAAGTAAAAACTCATTAAGTTAAAATTTTACAAGGAATTATATGCAATGGTATTTAATGTATATTGAAATAAATACATTGTTCTTTGAGCATAAGTTCTTTGTAGCTATGCTCTTTCTGAAAAAAATTTATATTCAAGCTCTAGAATGCAGAACTTGAAGCTTCGAACTTATTTGTTCGAATCCAGTTGTTACAAAATCTATTCATTTTGAGACGCAACAACTAATAAATTAATGATGCTTAAAGTTGTACTTTTAATAAATCTACAAATAAGTCAACTAATCTCTTGAAAAGATAAAATCTGAAGGTACCGATTAACAAAGTACTCAAATTTCAAGATTATTGTTCAAATACCGGGTGTCCCAAAAATGACTAATGGATTTTAAAATTCAATAACTTGCAAACGATAGCAGCTATTTAAAATATTGTAGCGTATATTGGGTTCTTTTGATCTTATGGTTAGACAACTTCAAACTCTTGCTCTTAGAAAAGTAGAAAATAATTTATTTACAGACTTCAGAACAACAGTAAATAGATGCATTAAATACTAAAAATTTATTTTGTATGAACTGCTATCGGATAAACAAATATTAGAATATCCACCATAACTTATTTAAAAAAAAAACAATTTGCAAATAACATGAAGTATCTGTGCATAATCGCATTAAAATCCTTAGTAGCATATAAAGTTTTAAAAACGTTGAAAGATCACATACTTTATATTGATTTCATTTATAAAAATTTCATTCATGTTTTGAACTATTAGGTATGGAGAAATGAGTTATGTATACGCTATAGCTTTTTGTTAAAATATAAAACACCCGATATAATGATAAAATGTAAGCGCAAATTTTCTAAACACATTCCTTTTCAATAGCACAGTTTTGAATGTTGTTCTCAAGCCGATGAATTTTCGTTACCTCGAAAATGAGGGAAGACTATTCTACATAGTGCCCGTATAAGACTGCAGTTAAAATAGATATCTTTACTGAACTATTCTGTACAAACTGATTTTAATCATTGTAATTCATTGTACTTAATGTTTTGCATAATTTGTTTTCAGCTATTGCGGTGAAAATAGATGTAGCCTTGGGGAGAGAAAATCAGCTAGTCAAAGTGAAATGCATGCTCATCCAATTATAGAAGATAGCAACTGATTTTGAAATTTATATTAAATCTTCCTTTATCACTAATATTTTTTAAAGGCGAATTAGCTTGTTTTTAAAACCCGTCGTCTTCGAATGGTAAGTGGCGGGATTGACAGGTAGAAGTCAAAGCCTCTAGTTTCCAATTCAGTGATTTGGCTAAAAATTTTGGAAAATACAGACATTTTGAGCGCAATCATGCACACAACAACACGGAATGCTGCATAAAGTTATTAAACATATTAAACATAGTTTTGAATAACACAGAGAGAATATTCTGTCGAAAAAGTCATATTTTCTCATCTGCATACACACACACGAAAATATATAGTAAGCTAAAATAATTATTAGCGATTCATTCTGAGTGCAATAGTGCAGCATATTCTGAAATGTTACCTGACATTTTTACTTCTAGAAATATATCATTTATTAAAATTAAATGTGCGAATTCATATTTCGCACTCCTTGTAACCACACATCTTAATTTATAATATACCCTATTTTTCTTAATTTTATTACCGGAACTTAGTAAAACCCTTTCATGCATAAATAAATCAGCATGTTCTAAATTGCGAAGCATTAGTTCCAGAGACACGTCTTTAATTTAAAATAAAAGAAGAAATGCAGAACCTCGTTGGACATTTAATCAGAATACACTGTAAAAAATGCCAGATGTTTCTGAATTCATAAAAATGTACTGTAATCAAAAACGAATATATACAGTAACCTCTTCTAACTCACCTAAGGTTTCGAAAACCGTTCCTTTACCTTTAGAAATCCCAGAAAACTATTTGTTTTCGAAATTTAAAGAAGACTTTATAAAAATCAATTTTTATTAGCTGCCCGTCTTTTTCGGAAACGTTTCTAAGTAGCTTTTACAGTACAATAATCACTTTTCTCAAATCAAAATATCCCTTTTTCAGATACTACCAATTCATACGAAAATATTTTGATATTCAGAGAAGATGTTTAATAGACAAACATACAATTTTAACAGTATTAACATTAATATAAAAATTAACATTATTTTGCTACAATTGCATGCATATAATCAGTTCTGCAGCTGAAAATCTTAACTTGAGAATTGATAGAATCCGAAAAATTGATATTTTGATTTGAGAAAAGTGATTATTGTACTGTAAAAGCTACTTAGAAACCTTTCCAAAAAACACGGGCAGCTAATAAAAATTAATTTTTATAAATTCCTCTTAAATTTCGAAAACAAATAGTTTTTTGTGATTTTTAAAGGTAAAGGAGTGATTTTCGAAACCTTAGGTGAGTTAGAAGAGGTTGCTGTACATTTTCGTTTTTGATTACGGTACATTTTTATACATTGAGAAACATCTGACATTTAGTGAGAATATGAAATATCCTTATCTGGAAATGTTCATCATCTAGTGCTATTTTTTCTCCTATTCTCTTTTAAGTACTCTTGCGAAGGCTTCCTTAAAATTAATTCTCCGACATATATAAAAAATTATAAACTACTTCTTTAAGACTAAGGAATTACATTTCCCATTAAAAACAATGTAAAATAACTGCATAATCTTTTTAATCTTTCGAATGTTAATTTTGATAAATTAAACTTATGAGAGGGCACATTCGTTGCTTTAAGTATTAAACTATTTAGTCAAGGACCTCAATTTATAGGTCCTCGTTTATTTTATGTTGCATCTTCTATTACGCATAATTCTCTCAAAAAGTTTCAAATTTTAAATAATTTAAAGATATATAAGGAACCGCATTAAGGATAGTAATAGCAAAAGACGATTATGTAGAGAACTAAAATGATTGTTATGAACATAGTCCGAACGGAAAATTACTCACGAATAATTTCCGTTAATGTTTCTCTCATTTTAAGCTTAAAACAATTATTACTATTGAGCTTAGTTGAATTTTTTTTAATCTATATTTTAAATCGGAAATATTTCAGTTAAAAAGACGGATATTATATGAACAAGAACCAATGTAACAATTAACCAATTTATTTGGCACTTTTTAATTATTCGATAATACTTAAACTTCACATTTTAACTCAATTTTTATACTGTTGACTGAGGAAAACAATGTACTTTCAAGGCTGATTTGTTTGAAAACAGTAATACTATATATTTATTTCTTATATTTTTAAAGTAATTTTTAAGCATATTTTTATTGATAAACATATTCCATTCACGTGGAGCGTGATTTTGGAAAATTAGCCAATTTCTATTTGAAAAATTAAAATTAGTTGAGCATTTGCTTCCAGGTAATATTTAAAAAATAATAATAATAACTACATAGATCAATAACTTCAAAAAAGGAAAAAAATAAATAATAAATGTAGAAAAATGTTATTTTTCAAAACATAGAGAAGCATACTGGATACATATTAACATTATTTTTAACGTATATTGTTATTTACGCTAAGTACGCATACAGAAATAAAGCTCTAATCTTTCAAATTAATTTTCACTCTTTTTTATTGTCAATGAACCTAATAAACATCAGACGAATAAATAGTTGATATTCAGTGTGCAAATGTGAATTCACCAATTCTTTGTTTTATATTCAGGACATTTTACATATCACATTATTGGCAATATTTAACATCCAAATATGGAATTTTGATTAAAAAAATAATGAAAAAGTGAAAATGTGTTACGAGACTTTCGGAAATTAATTTTTTTTTAAATTTTCACTCTAATCATAAATTTTATAGAGATTCTTCTGCCGTTTTCGTCAATTTCAGTTAATGTTTTTCATCTCAATATAATAATTTAGACATGTCAAAAGTATCTGAGGCCAAAAAAGATTACTTAAATCAATGCGCAAGCTCAAAATTTAATACTTAAATATCAATTTTTTTATATATAAAATGAAGAAAAACATAAATAGTTTTAATTAAACATAAATAGTTATCATTTAGAGAATATATACTGCCAAATATAGTATTTCTTCTTGAATTATTTTCTTTTATATAGTATTTCACCTTACCTAATTAGAAGCAATTGATTTTTTTATTTTTACATTAAACAATGAAAATACATCATTTCATGTATCATCGTTGTAAATATATGATACTATAAAATGAAAAGCAATTGTGAGAACCTTTCGAGGATGACAACTTTTTAAACAACAGTTTCTTAAAACTACAAACAACACCATTTAGTGTTATGGGCACACAAATATGAATCCATATTGTGATTTTGTAAGTTGAACTAAATATAACTGACATATATGGAAAGTCGATTTTTCCGCTTTCAATATAACATTCCTCAAAAACTTGCAGTATATACAAAAGGATGTCACATTTTTGACAAATATTTTTTAGTATAAATGGGAAAACATGCATTTAACTCTTTTGCTAATCAAATAAAATTAATTTTAATATTAATAAATTAAATAACATTACGATTTAAATACGGTTTTGCCAGTACATGACAAAAAGTAATGAATGTTTTATTTTTATTAATATGTAACTATTTTTAATTCATTTTTTATAAATAAATGTATTCTATGCAAATAAATTTTAAACAAATCAGCTATTTTTACGTAAATATTTCAGTCATAAATTCCACTTCAAATCCAATTGCAGTTTATAACAAAAAAGAAAAAAAAAATTGCAGTGATGTTTGCATCGTTAGTTTATCTTAAAAGTCCCTATGTTGGAGAAATTATTCAATGTTACAGTGTTCTAATAATATTTTAAATTAAAAAAATTCAAACTTTTATATTGAATTTAAAATATTAGTAAAAAGACATGAATTAACATTTTTTCTTTTCCTACGTAACAATAATTCAAAAATTTAAGTAACTAAAAATTAACATTTCACATTTCAACTTCACAAAGAGGTTTTCAAAAAAGTTTTTAAAATTTTAAAATCACTTATCCGATTTCCGCCACAGTATAATATTATTAAATAAATATCCTTACCCCTCTTTAGCTATTAACATCTTATAAAATCCTGAATAAGTTTAATTTCAGCGAATTCAAGTTTTTTCAAATAAGATTTGAAAATGCTTTAAAAAGTTTTTGAATTTCAGAAAATTTCATTTCCTTTCTTGAAAGTATTTCAAAAGATTTCTAAAGAATAAGAAATCTCTGATTGTTATGATTTTTGTATCGTTTTTCTGCTTCAAAAATTATATCGCGAGAGCAAGAATTTCAAAAGACAAATCTTTAGTATTATTCAAGATCATTGAGGAGAAAAAAGATTCATCTTAGATGTTGAATGGTTATTAAATTGTCTTTAAATAGTTTTGTTTTCTGTTAAAGCTTATCATTATGTATTCATTCAGTATTTAAATATATATATATATATCAAAGGTATAATTCGAAAAATAAAAATGCTATTTTTCTTTTAACATACAATATTTATGCTAATTATAATATCATTTTTAACTCTAATAAGTTAAATTATTTTAAATAGCATTTAACATATATGTGTATTGTAATAATAAGCACAATTTTTATATTAAAAAAATCTTACACTTAGTTTTCTACGCGAAATATTTTTAGAGATAAAAAAGGAAAATAGACTAAAAAAATCGTAAATTTTACTTAAAGACTCAAAAAATTATTTTCTTTTAAAAGAACAAATTAGTAAGACTTTCATTACCTGAATAGAAAAGGCGATTTGTTTTTGGAACGTACATAACAATGGTAGCAAATATTTATTTAAACGCTAATCACAATTTAAAAGATTACTATAATGGAAATGTTGTGACATAACAGTATAATAAATGGTATAAAATATGCTGCAACGTCCATTACACAGATGTGTGCATGTGCCAAAAGAATTTTTTTTCTAAAAAATTATCTAGCTGTAACTTTCTTGTCTTGTTCCAATGTTTGTTATTCAATGAATATTTGTTTGTACTGAAGTGGTTTTGAAAGTAGCTTGGCGAAACGTTTATTTTTTGTATGTTTTTTAGTGTTTTGACTTTTTGTATTTAAATTTTATCTTTTTTTAAAAATTGTATTCAAGTACTTTACTGTGTACAATACTTTAATGATTTATAATACGTACATTCTACAAACGCGAAATGTTGAAAAAACATATTTTGATGCAATATAACTTAAATTTTCAATATGGAAAGCACAATATCAAGAAAATTTATGCTAAAATTTATGTTATTTATGGAGGTTTTACAAAATTTTTATGATGAAAATAAACAGTTAGGCTTAGTTAAAAGTACATTTTTTAAAGATCTATCAGATCTGTCAGAATGTTTTACTTTTAACTGTCAGAAACTTTTGAAGTTTTAACGGAAGTCAGACAGTATTCAAATGCTGACTTAAATTCCAACTTTTCTCGCTATAATCCTTCCATTGTCAAAAATCTAAAAGGATAGAAAAATCTGCACTTTTAGAAGCTTTAAAGCAGTCTTTTTCCCATTTAATGCTTGAAATGCGGCGAAAATGCTTTTAGATATCTCTATACAATTTAAATCGATTCATGCTAGTTTTTGTTTGAAATAAAGAAAAAGTAGTAAAGATGAAAGTTTCAGATGAACATTTTTCCTATTGAGCATTTTCTTCATATTATGTCCCTTAAATGATATTCAAAGTTCGACCATAAATATGAACTACGAATGACTATCAATGCTTTAGATAACCAAAACTTTGTTAATAGGAAATATTAATGTTATTTGTATGTGTTTGTGTTCGCGCAGGCGCAAGCCCGTATGTGTGTATAAAAGTGAAAGCGGTAATCTTTTAAATACTTTATAAAAATTTTGAAGGTTAATAAAATGGCGAAAAAATATATTAAATAAATTAAATATTAATATCGTTAATATTTTTTAGCTTATTAAAAAAAATTGGGTTTCCTGGGCATTTTTTATAATTATTTATCCAAAATATATTTAATTGTATTTGATCGTCATTTTTTGGTTGTTTCATCTAGAAAATACACCAATTGTAGCTGTAATTTCTAAAAAAAGATTCATAAAAATATAAAGTATTTTTAAACTGTTTAAACATTCTTGTATAGGTTAACAATCACCTTTTGTAAATTAAAAATAATAATAATAAACTGAGTTTTTCAAGTTTAAGAACTGGTTTGAAAAGTCAATGCATATCTTATAAAAACCTAAAAGTATAATAATAAATCTAGGAATATACATTGAGCATTACTTAAATTTATGTTAATTAATTTATAAACTCACCTATGCATACATTTTTGTGAATTAAATAAATCTGGTAAAAAATAAAAACTCATTAAGTTAAAATTTTACAAGGAATTATATGCAATGGTATTTAATGTATATTGAAATAAATACATTGTTCTTTGAGCATAAGTTCTTTGTAGCTATGCTCTTTCTGAAAAAAATTTATATTCAAGCTCTAGAATGCAGAACTTGAAGCTTCGAACTTATTTGTTCGAATCCAGTTGTTACAAAATCTATTCATTTTGAGACGCAACAACCAATAAATTAATGATGCTTAAAGTTGTACTTTTAATAAATCTATAAATAAGTCAACTAATCTCTTAAAAAGATAAAATATGAAGGTACCGATTAACAAAGTACTCAAATTTCAAGATTATTGTTCAAATACCGGGTGTCCCAAAAATGACTGATGGATTTTTAAATTCAATAACTTGCAAACGATAACAGCTATTTAAAACATTTTTGCAGGAGGGTTATGTATAATGTCAGGAGTTTTTTTACCGTAATTTTTTATTTTAGTTCGCATCTCAAACAATAGGTGGTGCTGACGGCGATTGAGGGCCAGGTGATCAATGCTGAGTAAAGCGTCGACCTGGCCTTCAATCGCCGTCAGCGTCACCTATTGTTTGAGATGCGAACTAGAATCAAAAGTTACGGGAAACAAACTCCTGACATTATACATAACCCTCCTGCAAAAATTTTTTCAATAGCTGTCACCGTTTGCAAGTTATTGAATTTTAAAATCCATCAGTCATTTTTGGGACACCCGGTATATTAGGTTAACTATTATCTGACGATTATTTACATTTCTAGTGAATTTCTAAATGACTCAAAATTAACTTATAGGACAGTAGGACTGTATCAAAATTTCAATTTCATGACTTTTTAAGAAATAATTTATTGACCCAATTGGCTTTTAAAGTACTTATTTACCAAAGTAAAAATAATTTTTAATTGGAACGATATGCATTAGAAACGCTGTATGTCAATTTTAGAATCTTTGAAAATGAACTAACTTTGACTTAGTCAACACTTCGAATCTTCAAAGTATTGAAATTTACTAAAGACATTTTTTCTTCTAAGAAATTAATGCAATAGTAATTTTAAACGTCCCTGTAAATCAATTGAAAATTCTGTTCACTTCATACTGAGTATAAAACATGTCATAGGCCGTCATAAAGATACGAATATTTTACATTAGACTATTTTTTTTAAAACACGATTATTCAATCGCT
The DNA here is from genome assembly GCA_964019185.1 of Maratus speculifer. Lineage (NCBI taxonomy): Eukaryota > Metazoa > Arthropoda > Arachnida > Araneae > Salticidae > Maratus > Maratus speculifer. Next base: position 8,816,227 of record OZ025297.1, on the reverse strand, counting down.
AAATTAATTATAACAGATGTAAATTTTCCACTTTTTTTCATTTTTTGGTGAAAAAAGTCCGGGCCAGGATTCGAATCAGGGATGTATTGGCTGAAGCCGCCAATGCTCTTCCAACAGAGCCATCCCGGACACGAACACTGGAGGACTATTTCACCCAATTAACCTCAACGATAACTTTATCTGGTCTGATACTCTAGATCAGCTCAACAGAATACAGAATAAATCGAAGGTCAATATATGAAACTGCAGAAAATCGCTGCATACGAAATTACATTAGATTAATTTTAAACACGATTTGGTAAATTAATTATAACAGATGTAAATTTTCCTTTTTTTCATTTTTGGGTGAAAAAAAAACTTTTTTTTTCATTTTTACTCCCATTTTTTGGGAGCGCATTGGCGGCGTCAGCCAATACATCCCTGGTTCGAATCCTAGCCCGTGATTTTTTTCACCTAAAAATGAAAAAAATGGAAAATTTACATTTGTTACAAATACTTTACATCTGATGTATGGTAAAACTAGGAAAAGTTACTGCAAGCGATTTCTCCAGGGTCATATTCTTACACATTTTTTTTCAAGACTAAATTTTGATCTTAAATTTCTTATCATTAAAATCACAGGATCTTAAAATTAAATATTTCATTATAAATATGCAAAATACTAAGCATTTCATTCAAAATAATTGCATCTTTCAGAAATCTAATGATATGGTACTCTGATTAATGTGTATAAATTTAAGCAGGGCAAGCATTGTTAGAATCATTTGAAATTTTAATATCTCTTTAAAGATTTGAGAAATAAATTGCTTAGACTAAAAAAACTGGAAGCCTTGCACTTTTTTAAAAATTTTGTCTGGCTTTATCTATACTTTTTAAAAATATTTATTAAATTTCCATTTCAATTTGTAAATAATATAAATTGCAATTTTGAGCAATACATTTAATTATATAAATTTTTGAATTTTCTTAGTAATTTAGCATTAATGACTCTGTGTTTTAAGTAAATCTTCAAACTAAATTGTTAAAAATCTGTAACTATTATTGCACTTTCACTTTTATGGTTTTACAGAAAATGGATACATGACTACTTTATGAAGCATTTTCAGTGATCATGATAGAGCTATTCTACAAAAGCAGTAGGATTACTTTGCCGCAAAATGTCTTAACAGTGTATTATTACATAATCATATTGTAATATAACAACAACTCCTATATGGAAATTTTAAAATTCCAAACGCCATTGAAGGTTTCACTGAAACCAATGAGTTTTTATTTTCGAAAAACTAAGAACAATAATTAATCACGGAAACTCAATAATTAAAATTTTAAAAAATGATAGCGAATAGAAATACATTACCATATTAATGAATGAAATTGCGACGGGTTCATCCATTCTGGATGATCACAAACACCGAGAAATGCTAATCTGCAAACACTTTCAAAACTGTTGTCTGTCATAACATGGAAAGTTGATTACATAATTTCTGTACATATAATCTTTGATTTTATTGATCCTCGAAATAAGAATTGGAGACGCAAAATGGTTAAATTTTTTCTTCCTTATATATACTTTATAGATTTATTCTTGTGTTGAATGCAATTGAGAGCATAAGCTCCAGATTACGAAAATGTAAAGATGCATTCTTTTCGATGGAAATGAAGAGCAGTTTGCACAGCTGTTAGATTTTCAGCTGTAAATATACTTAATTATCCTTTGATGTTACCTATAAGTAATACCGCTTCCTAAAATTAAAAGTGTTTATTCATTCCATAAAAGCTACAGTAAATACGATTTCCGTGCTACTTTCGTCATTGTACGATCAAAAAGGATAAAAAATTATGCACAAAATTGAAAAAAAAATGTGTTAGTTTTTTTGCTATGACCAGCAAATCCTCTTTCATTCGGAAATATACCGCCAGATTGGGCGCTGTACTATCGATGTCTGTGCCATTTTCATTATTGAACCACCGAAAAGTGTATCATTATTTGCATAGAACTGGACTAAATGTTTCTGCCTATGTCCAGCAGATTTTCCTTGCATTTGAAAATATTCCATGGGAAAAGAGCACTATGATAGCGATTTTGTATTACCTTTTCGATTCTATTGTCCTATTCGATATTCGATTATATTCGATTCTATTGTGATTTGTTCTATTGTCCGTCCGCTCGTGAAAACTCACGTACTACTAAGACGGCTAATGATTTCAAACAGCTGATGACAACAGAGCAAGAAAGACTTCATTTTAATAAATATCATGATCTGCATTTTTTTTTATTACTCCGATTATTTGACCGAAGCAGAAATTTGAGATGAGTATTAAAGTTGGTATAGTATTAAGCTAATAATATTGAAAAGTTAGCATGTGTAACTACTTTTTGAAATATTAAGATATGTTTACGAGAGAAGAAAGTTTTGGGATTGGCATATCTAGTTTTCAAAACATTTCAGTGCAACAATGAAAGATTTAATGAATTTTGGTATATTAACCCGGCGATGATCCACATTAATGTATTAAAATACGAAAAAAAATATACTGTACTTTTCAATTTTACTATTTCAGTGCTAAAAATTGCATACCAGAATTTTTTAAAGAATTTATTCTGTGTTAATATCATAATTAACTAAGAGTTAATTAATACTTAAGATTATAAGAGTTTACTGGAATTATATCAAAATATTTATTAAATAAAACTATTTAAGAACATATTTTCCAGGTGGCACTTTCCGAATTTCATTCAGTTACTTAAGTTACTAGTTCAAACTATGTTAAATCCCGTTATGAATATTAAATATGAGATACTATGATTTTAACTACTCGTTCATATCATACTCAATAGCCATATTACAAGGGATATTTCCATTTGAAAAATAAATGTATTTTGGTTAATTGAAAATAATGTCATTACTATTTCGTAGTTATAAAATGAATTTTAACTACAAGCTAAAAGCTCTTTTAATAAAATGCATTGAATAATTAATAATTTTGTTATATAACTTTCTGGCTATCTCTGTAAATTGATTGGTTAAATATTTTATAAACATTCTATTCAGCATTATTTTTTTTCTTTTCGTAAAATTACCATAATTTTAATGCCAAAAGATTGTAAACTTCTCGCTTCAATAAAAGCTGTTCTTTTAAAGTTATTACGCTCTTTACCAAACTAATGATACGGTAGGCTGAATAAAGGGCAACTTTAAGCATGCTAAACTTGCTTAGAATCACTGACTTTAACATTTTAACATGCCTTTGAAGATTTGGGAAATGAATTACTTAGATTAAAAGCTCGTCTAATAAGACATAATCTTACCGATGGAATAAATAATGTCTCTTCGGTTTTTAAAATCCGAAATGGTGTTTGTTTGCTTGTTGCTGTATTCCATAATAATATTTCGATCACTAATATTTTGTTCACAGTTCACGAGTTCCAAAATATAATTTAACATCATATAAAGTATAGAAATTTAAATTAAATCAAATTTTAAATATATTAAAATTAAAATAAAATGCAGATTTTACAAAAAATTTCTCCAATGTTTTCAATGTTCAGGCTAGTGATTTTAATTAAACAAAAAGGGTGATGAATGATAAATAATCTAGCAATATAGTTTTTTAAATATAAAAAATTAGTAAAATTTAAATTTATCTACTTTTTATACCTATTTATTCCCTGAATTCGTTTTTCGTTTAAAAATTATGATATGCAAAAATCATTTTTTTAATCCGCTTTGTCATGATGTTTAAAGTTGCAAGTAGCTTTTTTATAACTGTTTTCGAATATTAATCTTTAACTTATCTAAAGATGCATTGTTCTAGGTTTAAATAAGACGATGTTTAGAATTGGAAAATAGGGGAGTAAAATCATTAGATTCTCTCCCTCATAGCATGCATGGTCACAGTGACGTCACTGTGAGTCACTTTGGTCAAATCACATCTGTGACGAAAATGCCACCACTCAGTGACGTCACATTGTGACTGAGATGTGACTTTCTTAATAAATTTTAGAAAATTACAAATATCCTTCAAAACATGTTATTTACTTTTAAAAACATGTTTCTGGCAATTTAAATATCGCCGCTTTTGTCACAGTTTCGTCACAATGTTAATGTCAAAGTAGTCACAAATGACACACTTTTCACAAATTGGTCACATTGTGACGTCACAAAGTGATCACAATTTGACTTCACATAAAAGCTCTAAAACGGCCATAACGACTTCACATTTTAGTCACTGTGACTTCACATCGACGTCACGTGACAGTCACATCGACAATCAATGGTCACAACCCGTAAAGCATGGTGACGTCACTGCAACGTCGTGGTGAAGTCACATTGTGACTTTGTGACCATCGATTGTCGATGTGACGTCACGTGACGTCGATGTGAAGTCACAGTGACTAAAACGTGCAGTCGTTATGGCCGTTTTAGAGCTCTTTTGTGTCGTTTCACAAAGTGATTACAATGTGACAAATTTGTGAAAAATGTGTCATGTGTGACTAATTTGACATTAACATTGTGACTAAGCTGTGACAAAAGCGACCATATTTAAATTGCCAGAAACATGTTTTTTAAAGTAAATAACATGTTTTGAACGATATTTATAATTTTCTAAAAATTTTTAATAAAGTTCATCTCAGTCACAATGTGACGTCACTGAGTGGTGGCATTTTGGTCACAGATGTGATGTGACCAAAGTGACTCACAGGGACGTCACTGTGACCATGCATGCTATTAGGGAAAGTCACAATGTGACTTCACAACAACATTGCAGAGACGTCACCATGTCTTACGGGTAGTTTACTACTCTTTGTCATATGCATTGTCAGGCAAAATAGCTAAATGAACAGATTTGAAATAAAACTAGTCAGATATGGCAATCCCAAAAATGTCTTCTATCTCATACATGTTAATATTTCTAGAAAAATGAAGCATGACAGCCAAAATTTAATCAGCAACAACTTATGTCAAATTCTAACTGAATCTGATGTTTGATGAAAATCCGAGCATTAGTTCTTTAAATAAAAATGTCGCGGAAATGGAAAAAAACAAAACAAAATATCAGCAGCATCTGATGCGCGATTTACATCAAAATGTATAAAACGTCACTTCATGACAAGGTCTAACTGAATCTGAATTTTGATGAACATCCGTTAATTTCCCTGCTCAAAACAATTAGGGGAGCACATAGTTTTAATGAAATTACACAAATATTTACACCGATAGGTGAAATAAAATAAATCATCCATAAATTAAAGCCTAGGAGGAAACAGATGAAGAAAACTTGATATGCAAATCAAAGTTCATGACACCTAAAACCAAAAAATAACATAAGGGAAGAAATCGGGAAGTTGCATGACTGTCTATTTTACTGCCTTAAGAGCCCACAATAGTCACAGAAAAATTACTCAAAAAGACCCGGATGACCATGTAAAGTCTATGGGAGCGTTCTTTTCTAATATCTCGCTCAAATTTTAATATTTTTGCATGATTTTTTTGCACAAGATAGCTGAGGGCAATCCACAACCTGGCTAGTTTTTACTTTTTCAATTTTTGTTTCAGATTTTCTTTAAAAAATTACTTTAACTTTCGAAACCAGTTTAAACCGGTTCTGAAACTTAAACTATCGCAATGTAAAAAATATATAACCAAAATCGAAAAAGTAAAAACTAGCCCGGTTGTGGATTGCCCTCAGCTATCTTCTGCAAAAAAATCATGCAAAAATATTAAAATTTGAGCGAGATATTAGAAAAGAACGCTCCCATAGACTTTACATGGTCATCCGGGTCTTTTTGAGTAATTTTTCTGTGACTATTGTGGGTTCTTAAGAGCACACACTAGTCACGCGGAAAAAGCCGACCGCTAATGGTAAGTCTATGGACGCAATCTTTTCGAATATTTCGCTTAATTTTCAATATTTTTAAATGTTGTTTTTTTTCTCAGGATACTTGAGGACATTTTATTACCGGGCTAGTTTGTACTTTTCTGATTTTCGTTGTAGTTTAATTCTGAGGACCCTTTAAATTTTGGATTCAGTGAAATTCGAGGTGTTGTGCCCTTTTTACTCTTATAAAATCTATTTCAGCAAAATTCAGAAAAAATTAAAAACGCTTCAAGGAATATTAGTGTTTAAGCTTTCCAATGATATGCTTTCCATATTTCTACTGCAATTAGGCTGAGCAAAATTTGGAAAGATTTTGATCAGAAATGGTACAAAAAAAGCGTTTTAATTATATGCGCTCCGCCTCAGCCAGTCTCCGCCTCTCCTGCCCTTTTGAAAATTAGATTGGTTAACATGAATCCATTTTAGCAAATGAAAGTAACTTTTTTCCTTTCCTTGTATTACCTTTCTGTTATTGGTTTACAGTAACGTGTTAAAATAACCTCCCTTATTTCAAAGTTTGGATTTATTTTTTCTACAATTATTGATAAATTTTAACTAAAATAGTCTTGAAAAAAATCAACGACTTCTAATTTTTTTTATAAAACTAACGCTATTTTTAAGTTATAACTAACTTCCAAAGAAGAAAATTATACATTTCTTTGTATATATATATATTTTTCAAGTCCATACAAAACAAGGTAGATTTGATACAAATTACAGTAAGCTCCTTTTTAGCAAAAAGGAAAATCTGATAATTTTAAAATATAATTGGAACTTTTGTGAAATACATAGGTAGCATTAAAAGGACAAGGAGCTATATTTGGAATTTATAAATTTCCTTATACAGCTTGCAAAATACATGAAACAGGGGGGGGGGGCAGGGGTGTGCAAAGAGAAAACTGTGCCCGGAGTAAAGTTCAGTTTGGCGCCCCATTCCCTGAACTTTTTCTTGTGACAGACTAAAAATTACGTTAGTAGTAAAAATTTGGCGGCCCCTAAATTTCGCACCCGGGACAACTACTCCCTTCGTCCCCCTCTTTTTCGCACGGCGCTGCAAGGAGTACATTTTGAGGAGGCTTATTCAACACCGCGCTGTCCGAAGGGGGGGGGTGGCGCCACATTTATACTATCAACATCATTCTTGGGCTGTTACAAGAAAAAGTTGGGTAAGGGGGCGCCAAATTGAAACTTTGCCCCGGGCGCAGTTTTCTCTTCCCTGTGTTTGTTTTTGGAACTATACGATACTAGGCAGCCCAATTTCAGTGCAGTATTATTAAATAAAACAGTAAAAAAAATAAGCATTTTCAGTTCGAAAAACAGTTTTATCAAAAATAAGCAGAAATTAAAGTTAGAAAGTTTTAAAGATTGGTAATTTTAAAATTGTTGATCAACTTGTTTCAAACTTTAAAGAAATATTTTTTATATTTATTACTTTTGAGGAAAACGATACACTTTTAACAGTCGTTAAAAATGGGGAATTTATCCTGCGTAATACATTTTATTTTAATATAACATAAAGGTATATTTGCAAAGACAAAGAAATTGCAAATATTTATCATTATTTATTTATACTAATATTATAAAGAGGAAAGATTTGATTGTATGTTTGTTTGCATTGAATAGGCTCCGAAATTACTTGACGGATTTGAAAAATTCTTTCGCCGTTGGAAAGCTACACTATTTCCGGTGAACATAGGCTATAGTCGCCGCTTAAAAGGATAAAAATAAAACGTCGAATAAACGAATCAAAAGCAATTTGAGAAACTAAAGGTTACCTGACCCACTAGACACATGACAATCACTGAAACACATATGAAAATCGTAACTATGCAACCCCCTCCTCCCCCCCCCCAAAAAAAAAAAAACATTTAAAACTTTTTAGCCCGACCTGATATAAAACCGTGTTTTTTAATTTTTAAAACTATTTAGCAATTACTAAAAAAAGGAAAAGAAATGCTGAAACGCAAATTAATTAAAGTTAAAAACAAATCACGAAACGATTGTTTTGGATTTTTCAAAAAAGTTATAACAGATAGTAAATATTTTAAAGAGTAGTGAGCATCAAATATGGGTAGGGAGGATTTTTCTTTTAGGAGGAGCAGTCAAATATTTAAAATTGTAACGTTTTCTACAATTTCAAATGCGGACTTTTTCAATAAGCCTAGGGATAAATATTACTTATTTAATTTAATATAAAATTATAAAAAGGAAAGATTTGTTTGTTTGTTTGAATTGAATTGAATAGGCTCCGAAACTACTTGACGGATTAAAAAAATTCTTTCACCGTATGAAAGCTACACTATTTCCGGTGAACATAGGCTATATTATATTTTCAAAAAAATTAGGGATCCTTATTAAAATGCCAATATTGCAACCCAAAGTGTAGAAAATGAACTTAAAAAATCTTTACATCACGTGCGTTGCGAATACTATTGATTATAGAACAAAATAATGTACTACGACTTTGTTAACATGTAATTATCTACAAAAAAATGTCGCAACAGCATATGTCTAACTGTTATAGTTATGTCACAATAAGTGTTTTTTATTTAAAAAAAAATAATTAAAATGCCGTTTCTGTAAAAGCTCTTTATTGTTACTTTGGTATTGATTCTTATCAAAATAAATTACTTCAAAATCAAGACTGATTTAATGGTTGCCGTTTACCCCGCTCGACTAGGCTGCATCATAATGTGTGATGTAGGCGTCACTGGGGCACGGGAGGGGAGTCAATATCAGAGACGGCATTTTAATTATTAGGTTATGAGTGTGTGTGTAAAAATTTATAACTTGAAATTTTTCTTAAATATCCGTGAGAAGTCGGGGCGGGCTGCTATAATCTATATACATAAAGCAAAATCGTGTTAGTTACACCATTTATAACTCAAGAACGGATGGATCGATTTTTATGAAATTTTGTATGGAGATATCTGACACCTTAGATTAACATATAAGCTATTTTTTATCCGACTACCTAAAATGAGGATAATGTTTCTAATAGTTGAATTTAATGAGATGAAGTGGTAGAAACAATTTGTGGTGTCAGTAGTGGCGGGGGACTGGGCGACTTGCTCTACCCGAAGAAAAGCGAGGGCGGGCCGCTAGTTATAGTATAAAAGTAAAAATAATGAAACTGTAAGGCAAAATATAGCAATTTTTTTAAAGTCTGCTATTCAGCAAATTTTACTCTCTAATACTTTTCAGAATTGTTTGTTCTTTGGAGTTTTTTGTCGACGTTCAACTAATGCAGCTTCTATCGAGCAGAAGGCTTTTGCATGTTCCAAAACATCATAGTACAAAGTGTCGTGGACAAGATTTGTCGAGATATTTACAAACTTTACAAGTTCGTATATATTTAATGGGTGACAATTCAATATAACATTGTAAAACTTTTAGACGATTTTGCAGTTTTTAGCAGTTTTTGTTTGTCCTGGTACAAGGGCAGATCTGGAGACTCCTCAAAAAAAGGGGGGGGACTTTTCAGAAATTTGGAGATTCCAATCGCAACTGCAGCTCGTGTCGGGACAATTTTTTTCATCGTGAGTAGGATCGGGGCTAATTTTTTTCGTTGCAGGTCGGGTTTCGGTCCAGTTTACTTTCATTTTTTGCCGTTGTTCTGGTTAAATACTTTTTTTTTTGCGAGTCGTGTTTCGGTAAGGTTCAATTCTCCTTTCCGCTGCGGGTTGGGTTGGGGTCCGGTTCTCTTTCTTTATTGCTGCGTTGGTATTGGGTCTGGTTGATTTCTATTTTGTATGTGTGCGTGTGTGTGTGTGGGGGGGGGTTCAGTTGGGTACTATTTTATAGACGCTGGTTTGGTTTCGGTCAAGTTGAATTCTTACTTTTTTGCTACTGGTCGAGTAAATTTTTACGTTTTTCTTGCGGACCGAGTGGAATTCTACTTTTTATCTGCTTTTCTCTGCATTCTTTTTTGTTGCTGTAGTTGTTTTGGGGTGAAATTAATTTACACTATTTTGGGTTCTGATCTGATTCATAGTGGATTTTCATTCTCGCAAGAAGGATTCGATTCGACCCCATATTTCAAATGAAAGTCTAAATATTTTCTCCGTTATGGAAGAAAATAGTTTAAAGGAGTATTATAAAAGAAAATATCGAAGACACTATAAAATGAAACTATATAAATGCCATAACAGACATTTCCAAATAATTAATTATGAATATTTAAGATTTTACATTTCAATTTACATGTTAACACTGCTATTCGCAAGTGTTAACATGTACATTAAAATATCCATACGGAATGTCTCGAATAGAAGTTACCTCTATTTAACGAACACTTTTCAACAATTTAGCCATCTCTCTTTGGTTGATTCCGTTATGAGTATATATTAGATATTTATTTTCTATATAAAAGATAAAATTGACATTAGAAACATAAATGTCGACATTTAATAATTCCATTAAAACATGGATTGTTTTTCTTTCATTTCGATTCTAAATTGACAAAAAAAATTTTTGGTCGGGTTTTGATTTGATTTCCAATGGTATTTTCGGGTTTGGATCGGAAGCAGGGCAATACTATACGCTCAGGGGTCAGATAAATTTTTTTGTCGAATATTTGAAAAATGAAGTTATTTTAAGTGCAATTCTTAGAGGAACACTCTTTTCTGATTCAAGGGGGGAACACGAGAATCCTCAGGGGGGAGCGATTTCAAGATTTGGAGATTCGGGCAGGAGATGATGTTTTTCATTGCTGGTGGAGATTATTTCTAAATTTTGCAGTGAGTCGTGTTCGAATCGGCTTGACATTTTTGCTGTGGGTCGGATTTGGGTCAGTTTGACCTACATTTTTTCAAATTCGGTTCTGTTCTGGATAAAATTTCACTTCTGAGAGTAGCACTCAGGTTGATTGATTGGTTGGTTGAATGGGGTTTTATGGCCCAAAGTTACATCAGGATATGCTGCGCAAAGAACAAGGTGGGGATTCGAGTTAATTAGAAAGTTTGGTTAGGGATTTTTTTTTTTTTTTTTTTTTTTGAGTTTGTTTTTTGTAGTAGGCCGGATAGATTTATACTTTTTTGCTACGGACCAAGTTTGAGCAGGCTGAATTAGGAATAGGTTTTGCACTAAAGAGCAAATACTAGATTTTTTTTCTCTATAAATTATAACATTCAAGTTGAAGATGTAAAACATATTTTTTAATTCTATTAAAATACATGAACCCATTTTCTTTCATTTCAGTTTCAGGTGTTCGGGTAAGGGCTCGATTTGACATAATTTGTAATTTTTGGGTTCGGATTGATATATTATGGGTCGAGTTGACTTTAAACGTTTCGGATTCGGGACATTTCTCCTTTTGGATTTTGACAAATTCGGATCTAGTATAAACTGGTTGATGACTGGATTTTTCAATAGATCAGACAATTTTTTAAATGAAAAACTATATGTTTGAATATTGACGAGTACATTATATATATATTCATTTTTCTACTTAAACAAAAATAAAAATTATTGATATAATTATATGGGACACCTTTCCCAATTTCCTTCAAATATTTGATTGATTTTGTTTCATTTTGGATTTGTTGATCTGTTTTGTATCAGGCTATTCGGTACTGAATCAGATTTTTTTCTTTTATTTATTTATTTTTTTTTTTTAGCGAGCTTGGGTTGGGTTAAAATTGAATTGCTTTTTGAGCCTGGGCATGGAAATTTAGGTTCAGGCAGACCTCTAAAAGAACGAAGTCCATGCCAGGCCCGAATTGGAAAAAAAATATAGTGTGGTCAAGTTTTGCAGAAAAAAAGTAAGATCCGAACTCGGAACGGTTTCCGAAAGAGTGAAGACTTGACTAGACGTCTGGATGGGCTGGATTTTCCAGTCTCGCCCCGGCCCGGACCGAATGAATGTTATTTTGGCCCGGCCCGGTATAAAACAAAATATTCGGCCCGAGCCTGGCCCGCTCGTTTACACTTTTACATTTCTAGGCCAGGCCCGGCCCGTACAGAAATCAGTGAAAATAGTCCAGGCTGAAATCGGCCTTCATCTTTATTTCGAAACAAAATCAGATTTTTATCATACAATTAAGATTTTTTAAAGATTACTGCATTCATATTTATTAGATGATTTTATAGAAAATTTTTACTGACAATACACAATAAGAACATTAAAGATTACTTAGGTTCTTAGACTTTCAACATTCAACTAAAGATGCACTGAAAAATTAATATGGTTTAGAATAAAAGAAAAAAAAAGAAGTTAAAATTATCATAACTTTTGAAGCTGTGTAATAAAAAGTACATTTATGAAAATACTTCTTTATCATTTTATCAAAGATTTTCTCAAATTTAGAGGAGCTATTTTTTATGCATTTCTGATTTCATTTCTTTTTGGAAACACATGAGTTTAACAGGTGTTTTTATTCAGAAACAATGTAATGGAATGGCGTTGTCCATTTTTTGATACAAGCAAATACAATGCGCAACACACTATATAAAACGCTAATTTTCATAATATTTATGAAAATATTGTGAAAATTAGCGTTTTGAATCGAATTTCCCGAAGCGACAACATGCAAAAGGAGAAAAATCTGAAACCACGTGACAAGAATCTCTTATACCTCGACAAGTATATACAAATATCTTATTTACCAAAAATGAAATATGCTGTTCGATTTCAAATCCCTTCAATAGTCAGACTTGTCAATTTTGTGCCTTTATAGTTAAAAATTTGTCAGAAAATTTGTCAAACTTTCGTGTTGTTCAGAAATGAATTTAAGAAACACCAAGGAGTATATTTCCAAAAAGTACGTTAACAGTACGTTAATAGTTTTTATCCCTTTTACAAATAATGTTGTCTGCCCTACATGTCTTACGAATAATTAAGTCTAGTTCTGACCCCGACTATATGTAGAAAAACAGTGCAAACCTGATCTTGGCCCGGCTCCAGTTTCTTAAAAAATTATTAAACCCGTATAGACACAAAGCAACTGTCCGATGCTGATTTCTACGCTGTACACGTTATATTTATGTATTGATGTTGTTAAACTAGTATCTACTCGTGACGCACATTTATACTTAAGGTCGTTAAACCCATATTCATTGAAAATAGATCTCATTTTAGCGTTTTTGCCGAAATCTTTATAACACGCCGGCAGGCCCGTTAAACTTTTTTATCGGACTGGCCCATACGGCCTGTTTATTTATTTATTATTTATTTTTTTTGCCAGTCTGGTACAGGCTGATGCAGATCTCTAGACCTAACCAAGCCCTAGTCTCATTAGTTAAAACTGGCCCGGCCCAACCCGGGCAGTGACAGCTTCGTCGAGTCCGATCAGGTCGCGCCGTTCTCAATCTTAAACACGATTCATTTATCCTGTGGACATCTAATATCATTTTGCAGATCCTTCATTGGGCTCAAAGGGGGAGGGGGCGATCGCCCCATCGCTTCTGGTATTCATCATATTGAAATCTTGCTATTGAATTGTATCTTTTTATATGTCGACAAATGGTTCGTGGGAATTATTACATTGTTCTGCAATGAATAATAAATTTTCAAAGAAAACTTAATTGTAAAACACTGTAACATTAATAAAGCTAGACTGAATGTGCGGTATTTTCCTTCAGGAAAGAAAAGAAAAAAAACGAATGGTGAAAAAGAAGAGACTTTAAGTGATAAAAAAAGCAAGGACGGTGGGAAACAGATGACCAACTTCAACAGGTTTAATTTGATTATATATATAAATGGAATGTTTTTATGGAAATTCTTTTTAACAGAGAGTATACACGAAACAGCATTTCATTGCATTTCATGTTCAAAGTAGTGAACATAATTTAAATACGCTAGGAACAGTTTTTCTCCGAAGAGCTTTTTACAACCGAATTCTTTTGTGTAACTCTGTAATTGAACGGCAAATGTTTTTCACCAAATATTATACCGCAAGCATTTCTTAAGTCCATTTTAGAAGTTCGTATAAATTTCATTGTTTGTAAAAGAGTAACATTATTACAACAACACATCGCGAAAGATTTTTAGACCATAATATAATAGATTACTATGGAGATCCTCAGTGTGTATACTGTAAGTGCTATACATGACATATTTTTTTATAATTGTCTTCCAGAGTACCTCAGTAATGTATATGAATTTCATTACTTTTAAATTAGTATGGCGCTCCTTGAAACACCGCAAATGATTTATCTACATAGACCATAATGTAGTGGAATAATTTTAAGTGATCCTACACATTTCTTATGTTTCTTCAATTTTTTAAAAAGTGTTTAATTTTTTAAAAGTAATTTTTGCTCCTTAAAAAAACTTTGTTAGTGTTATGCAGAATTTGCAAAAAGTCCTTAAAAATATTTAAGTTTTTTGTTCTTTATTAATTGGAGGTGAAAATGTGAGTTCTCTGAAATTCTGATTTAGAAAAATAATTTATATCACCCTTGCCCGCCCCCCCCCCCTTGTATCAAAATTTCGTTCCCGCCTTTTGCTCTCATCACAGCCTTCAATATTATCCCTTCCAGAAGTATCACTTCGCTGTTTTGCTGTCTATCTCACTGTATCCATGTTTACACAATGTAGCCACTTTGTTGTAACAATAAAAAATCTATCACAGAAACTCCTCCCCACTAACTAAAAATGAGATTTTTCCCTCTCATCCTATTAGTAAATGCCTAGAATTTATTAATTGAAACTTTCCCCACATTTTATTATTTTTTAAGCCCATTTGTTAATGTTTTAAAAGGCAAATAAAAGTAAGTCATTTAAAAAACTTTTCCATCCCACATACACACCAAAATAAATAATTAATAAATTGTTTCTCCCCCCCTCAGCTCACAAATTTTAAACTTTTAAAGTCATTGATTTTTCTAAAACTTTTACTGTAATAATAAATAATCAATCATAGTTTTACTTTTAATCCCACAAAAATTGATGTTTTCCCCCTATTTCTCCTTACCAAATATATAAAATTTAGTCTTTAGCTCTCTTTATTTTGTGTTTAGCCATATTTGTTAATCTTTAGTCATATAAAGTAAGTCATCTAACAAATTCCCTTCATCCCCCTCCAAAATAAATATATAAATACTTTTCATTTTTTCCTTCTCAGAGATCTCCAACAATTATATAAATGAAATTTTAAACCAATTATTTATATGATTTACGATATTCGAACGAAATGTGGTAATTCAGCATAAAAATCTTTTTCTAAATTTAAAGGGGGGGAGATTAGCTACCCTTTCTCCCCCTATACTTATTCAATGAATTCTTAAAACTAATCGCCCCCAGGAGGATACCTTCTTTAAATATTCACGGGCTTTCTAACCCAAGGCACCTGAATGATCTTTCTCTTTTCTTTTTCCTCTGATTTCTATTGTTTTCCTTTTTTCTTTGTTTCACTCTCGTTGGGGTTTTTTTTCCCGGAGGTGAGGGCAATTTGTATGAGCCGATATCACTCTTTATATCGATGGAGAATTGTAAACCACCCACGTGTTTGCTGTGTTTAAAGTCACGTGTTTGTAGGAAACAGTAGAAGTTAACCGGATTCAAACGCAACCCACAACAAAAAGTAAAAAAATAAACCCTACCAGCAGCAAAAAATAGAAGCGAACCGGACAACAAATTTCGTAAAATGATCACGGAGAAAACACGAATATCTTCAAAATATCGTGAAACAGACGCACATTTTGTACAAAAATTGCAAAAAAGAACGAACATTTTACCAAAGAATTCACCCCAATAAATTCGGATCAACCCGAACCTTTCTCGATAAAGTAACAAGTAAGAAAAATCATGCGTTAAGCATTGATTATGAAGCACTTTCCAACACTTAATGAAATCTTTAACAAAACTTTGTTATTTAGGGAAATAATGGTGTATAGCCAAATATGTATTCCAGTACTTTTGAACAGCTCTGTATTTCATATGTCACTTGATATAATGGGAAAATTTAGTTTAGCAAGAAAATACCCAGTAGCTTGAAATTTATTTTTCAGCATTTCATACTATCAGATGGAAACATACGTGAATACTTTTGTTCAGCCCTGTAGTTTACATTGTACCTTTATTACACGTCAGCATTAGGCTAAAATTTATTGTAAACTAAAACACTTTTAAAACAACTGAAATCACATTCTCATAAATTATCATTCATAGGCGTCCATGTACCGAATTCTTTGCGTGGCCCTGTATATCCTTTTATCTATATTCTGCAAACATTTCTCAGTAAATTGAATGAAGCTCAGCGTAAAAATGCATAGCTTATTTAAGAACCACATTTAAATAATTTACGCTCATATTCAGTAACGTTGGTGAGCTCTTTTGGGTAGCCCTGTATATCAACTATAACATTTATACACACCATATAATGTGCATGTTTTTAGCGAAATATAAACGCGCATATCATAATTAAAATGCATTTCATCCTTCTATCAGCCATCATCGGACACATACGGTACTTCGGAAAAAATATACTATTTGAAATCTTTTGTATGGCCCTGTAAATGCTATGTACTTCATATTATGCAAGACAGTAGCGTATAATTTATATTAAGCTTCAGTGACATATATCAATTTTATTATACATGAAACAACTTAATATATTTAAAATATGCCACACACAATTCCCCCCCTTTTACCATTATCTTATGGAATTCTTTTGGGTGGCCATGTAAATGAATAATAGCTATATTTTCACCTTATATTTTATAGAATGCATATTTTAATATGTTTGACACGGTATAACATCTTTAAAATTCCTTTGAAACGATTTTTCCATATAGGCCGTAATGTAATGGGAAACTTTTGATTCGCCCTGTAGATAAACTAATCATGGTAGAAACTTCATTTTCAATAGGGTACGTGCTATGGTAAACGTCAATAATCGTCCTAAAATTTCATGGTAATCCGAGTATATTAACGATTTTTCCCCATAGGCCGTAATGTAATGGGAAACTTTTGATTCGCCCTGTAGATAAACTAATCATGGTAGAAACTTCATTTTCAATAGCGTTCGTTCTAGGGTAAACGTCAATAACGTCCTAAAATTTCATGGCAATCCGAGTATATTAACGTTTTCCCCATACGCCGTAATGTAATGAAAAACTTTTGATTCGCCCTGTAGATAAAGTAATCATGGTAGAAACTTCATTTTCATTAGCGTTCGTGCTAAGGTAAACGTTAATAACGTCCTAAAATTTCATGGCAATCAGAGCATATTAACGATTTTTCCCCATAGGCCGTAATGTAATGGAAAACTTTTGATTCGCCCTGTAGATAAACTAATCATGGTAGAAACTTCATTTTCAATAGCGTTCGTGCTAGGGTAAACGTCAACAACGTCCTAAAATTTCATGGCAGTCCGAGTATATTAACGGTTTTCCCCATTCGCCGTAATGTAATGGGAAACTTTTGATTGTCTCTGTAGATAAACTAATCATGGTAGATACTTCATTTTTAATAGGTGTCGTGCTAGGGTAAACATCAATAACGTATAAAAATTTCATAGCAATCCGAGTATATTTACGGGAGTTAGAGCGCGGACAGACGGCCATCCGGCCAGACGGACAGACAAACCGAATGCATAAGCACTTTTCAACTTTATTGGAAAGTGCTAAAAACCAAATCCTAAAGTGTCCCAAATGCGCTAAGCACTGCTAAAAAGTAAAAGTCAACCAGATTAAAAACAAAATGTAGCAGTCAACAAGACCCAAATCTGACCAAAAAAAAAAAAAAAAAATCAGAAATTAACTTGAACAGCAGTAAAGAGTCGAAGTCAACCCGACCCAATCTCGACCCAAGTAGGAATTAACCCAGACAGGAGCAAAAAATGGAAGCCAACCGGACCCAAACCCGATCCACAGCAAAAAAGTAAAAAAAAAAACACGACCCACATAAAAAAATGAGCTCCGACCCGTGCATTACACTGGAGTATCCAAATTTCTAAAAACCTCGCCCCCCCCCCCCTTGAGGACTCTCAAGATCAGCCCTTGGTCTTCGCCTCCCTTTATATCAAAATTTCGCTTCGCCTTTTGAATCTGGCACAATCTTCTAAATTGCATCTTACAAAAATATCACTTCGTTTTGTAGTCTACTCCACAATACCCATATTTGTAGCATATAAGTCACTTTAGTATATCAATAAACACTCAATCATAAAAATTTCCTCCCCCCCTCCCCACGACTGAAATTAGGATTTATCATTCTGTTCCTTTAAGTGCAGGAAATTTCGTTCTTTAAATAATTCCCACTTTTATTATTTTTTTAAACCGATTTATAAATATTTTGAAAGACAAATAAATAATAAGTCATCTAATAAACATCTCCCCCTACACACACACACGAAAATAAATAAATAAATAATGCGCTTATTTCTTTTTTTTTCCTCAGCTCACAAATTTTAAACAAACACAAATTCCACCATTTTTTGAGGGGGGGGGCATTGCACTATTTTCTCCCCTACCCATATCTCACTAAATTTAAAATCTTTGAAAGTTTTTTTTCTTTTTTTTTTCCTTAAGTTTATACATATTTTATTCTAAAAATAAATAATTAATCGTAAACAACCCATAAATATAGTTGTATACCCCCCCCCCTCGTTCTTTTGAGGTACACAAAATTAAAAATCTTTAAAACACTTTTAAGTTACATTTTTCATCCTATTAATAAATATTCAAGAAGGTAAATAAGCTGTCATCTATAAAACTGTCCTACTATCTCTCCCCCTCCAAAAAAAAAAAAAAAAAAAAAAAAAAAATCCGTTTTTTCCCTTTACTCCCCCCCCCCTTCTCAACTTACAAAATTAAATTCTTTCTTTTTTCTCTCCGTATTTTAATAAAAAAAATAATTAAAACCTGAAATCCTCCTTCTGCACAAATAATTAAGTCTTTAAATATGTTTAAAATTTTTTAAGTGCTAATTATAAATCTCTGCTAACTATAATATTAACAAAATCTTTTTAACTATGTAGGAAAGTGTTAAAAATAAAGCGATATATATGCATTAAATTCTACACAAAACACATGTTTACATTTTTCGCGTATTGTGTTTGTGCATTTTTTACAGTAAAATATCTTAAATAAAATATTGTGATTTTCCGTTAATGTGCAAGTAAATTTTCACAACTTTTCGCAATTATTTCCTTTCTATTAGCTCAGAATTGAACCACTAAACATAAATATCAAAATTACCCGAGTTTTCGGCTGAGTTGAGTAAATCCATAAAAAAATGAATCAGTACAATATATCGGATCAAAACAAAAACCATTCTTTACTGACTGTATCATTTAAAAAACAGTTTTCAGAACCCCCCTCCTCCCTCCTATAGACTTTACTGCTATGTCAGTGCTCAAAATTAAAAATTGTTAGAGCTTCTTGCGGTATTTATATAATGCTTGTAAAAATCATCAAGAATCTAAATTTTCTTCCACCTGAAATATTGACAAAATATTTTGCTTTATTGACTTAACATCACACAAAGTTTTTAAAATTTGCTACACTTTTTCTGTCACATTTGTCACTACAAACAATAATAAATTATGTATTATGTCTATAAACGACTAGGCTGGGATTAACACCTATTTCTCTTTTCTTCAAAATTTCTATTTCCTTTTCGCCCTTGCTTGCTTGCCTCTCCGCAAAAAATAAACAATGTTTAAATATTTAAATTTGTCTAAATATTTTTCTCATAATTTTATGAAGTATTTATGACTTTAACCTTCAGTGCTATTTATCTTGATAAGTTTCGTATTCTAAAAAGAATCCTTCCCCCTTACCCCCCCCCAAAAAAAATAGTTATTTAAACTACTTGTACCTGATATCCCCCCCCCCCCCACATTCAATATTAATTTTTTATTTTTTTATTTTTTTATTTTTTTATTTTTTGTGATTGCGTTAAGTAAATAAAATAGTTTTTATTTTATAGTAATCTATCTAAATTAATTATTCGTTTATTTTCTGAAAATCAAACCATTTTAATTTTGGAACGCTAATCATAAAGAGATTGAAATTCTTTTGAAGCTCGACATCATTGCATTTACCCAAAGTAATGGGAAATCAGTTGAAAAAAATCCTTTAAACATGAAATCGGCTAGAATTGCGCACCTTTAAAGAGAAAAATCGTCGCAGATAATTGGTTAAGAGCATTCTATTTCCTAATTGGATGATTGCATGTCAATCAAAGTAATTTTAGCCCATCCTTCGAATCCGCTGAAAAATCGAGTCGCCATCTTGAATTATCTTGGCTTGTGACTAGCGTGTCCTCTTAACTGTGAAATAGGTTGTTCACCTTATTTCTGTTGAAATAGAGTGACTTGAAAAGTCTCAACAACGTGATTTCCCAGAATCCATGGCATGGCATATTATAGACACAGTTGAATCTGGGCAAACACAATGAAGTGTCGCGGTCACTGTTGAAATCATCAGAAGTGTAGTTGTAAGGCTGCGAACATACACAAATACTTTTTGTGGTTAGCAGGCGGCGCGTTTAATGTTAATAACTTTTGTGGTTCAACTTCAATCCAAGTGTAGGACAGGAATCTTTCCCTTTGGGTTGAGATAGGAATCTCCCGCACCATTGTCATTTCCCCCAATTTCTCTTGTCAGTAAACCAGAAATGGGGAGAAAAGATGGGAGTTCCACGAATTTAGTTGGACTTCGAAGTGGTCAGGTCTGTTTCGGCCTTAAGGCTGTGGAATCAATTTCAAGAAACAGGGAATGTTAGACATAGAACAGAGTCATTCACCTGTACCGCAAATCATGATAATGATAAACTGTTAACAGCTCGTCGAAACAGAATGCACCGATAATTATACGACATTGCTTGTTAATTAATTTCAAATAATTATGCAAAACAGCACTATCCAGTATAAGTCAAAAGCAAATAATTAATTGAATTTTGAAAAACGTTTCTTTATGAAATAAATTAACTAAATTAATTTGGTAAAAATCTTAATAACATTTATGCATTAAATTCATCACTGTAAAAAATGTCTGATGTTTCTGAATATATAAAAATGTACTGTAATCAAAAACGAAAATATACAGTAACCTCTTCTAACTCACCTAAGGTTTCGAAAACTGTACCTTTAAAAATCCCAGAAAACTATTTGTTTTCGAAATTTAAAGAAGAATTTATGAAATTAATTTTCATTAGCTGCCCGTCCTTTTCGGAAACGTTTCTAAGTAGCTATTACAGTACAATAATCACTTTTATCAAAGCAAAATATCACTTTTTCGGATTCTATCAATTCTCAAGTAAACATTTTCAGCTGCATAACTGATTTTTTGCATGCAATTGTAGCAAAATAATGTTACTTTTCATATTAATGTTAATACTGTTAATATAGTATGTTTGTCTATTAAACATTTTCTCTGAATATCAAAATATTTTTGTATTAATTGGTAGCATCCGTAAAAGTTATATTTAGACTTGAGAAAAGGGATTATTGTATTGTAAAAGCTACTTTGAAACGTTTCTGAAAAAGACGGGCAGCTAATAAAAATTAATTTTTATAAATTCTTCTTCAAATTTCGAAAATAAATATTTTTCTGTGATTTTTAAAGGTAAAGGAACGGTTTTCGAAACCTTAGGTGAGTTACAAGAGGTTACTGTATATTTTCGTTTTTGATTACAGTACATTTTTATACATTCAGAAACATCTGAAATTTTTTACAGTGATAATCCATAATAGGTTTATAAACAAATAAATATGTGTTTATATTTTTTTTCATTTTGCTTGTAAAAATATAAGGTTTACGAATATCCAATTCATTTTTTAATAACGCCAATGATTAAATTTTTTGTTAGATTTTATGTAAACAGAGCAATAAAAACTCACAAATACTTGAGACAAAATAAGGCATTTAAACACAATAAAATGCACATGGACGTCATATAGCGACAAGTTAAGAATAGCATCAGTCACAAAAAATTGCGATGCTCTTAGCATAAAACTTACGACTGATAGGGGTAAAATTTATCTGTCCTCATCGTGTGTGGTAGCGATCCCACGCAACGTCACAACCCCTGAAGTTATAATAAAAATCACTTACACAAAGATAACGTAAGAATATGCCCATAGGTGCCCGAAAAACGAATCAAATTCAAGAAACCAAGAGTACCAAATAGAAAGAGACATCAAGCGACAAATGGCAGAAATTATATTGTATAAACTAAATCATCCCACATCCTTCCCTACTGAGAAAGAGTTTTTCAAAAATAACTAAATAAATAAATAAAAATCTCTTAAGCGGCTGGCAAATAATTCCATTCATGTTTAACAATTTATAAAATAGTATTTATAAAAGGTATCGGGTTGAAAATTTTTATTTGACAAACTTACATATTTATTTACTTTATTCACTTCAAAAAATTAATTTTAATATTGATTTTGTGTTAAATCAGCCATTGTTTCTAAAAGTTACATGACGGGAAAACCCGGTTAGGCCGCTTAAAGGGCTATACACTTCAGGAAGACCAGATTTTTTATAATTTTATCCCTTTGATCCGATGAAGATTACGTTTATTAAAAAATAGATATGTCATGTCACAGACATCAAATAATCTGGCTATAAAAATGAATCTGGCTATATATATATCAATGAATCTGGCTATAAAAATGTAAGCATTATATATATATATATATACATATATATATATATATATATATATATATATATATATATATATATATATATATATATATATATATATATATATATATATATATATATATATATATATGCATCTTTAAAATTATTGACCACAGAAGGTGCTCATATTAAAGGAACAATATTTCGAAAACGAAATAAATACAACAAATAAGATGAGATAATAAAAAATAAAGCTTAAACAAGCCAAGCAAACAAAACCTTACTTTATAATCACATAAAAGATTTTTGTACTTCCCAGGATGTAAAACTTTTATCGCTGGTCGATAGCTTGCACTGTACAAATATATTTTTCATGAGATTATTAACAAACGCCTATCAGTAACAAGACAATATATAAATAATTATATATATTTTAATTTATGTAAAATTAAACTATGTTATACCTTAATTTTAAAATATATAAAAAAAGATTAATGACGGAACCTAAAAGTAATGAAAAATAATATATAAAAATTACTTAACTTCGTTTTAGTAAAAATACAGTAGCAAACCATTAACTAATACGTATTATTTAGAAACGTAGACTAATAAGAAAAAAGATCCTAAGATTATAGATCAAATATAACATTACATAGGGGAATTTCACATTTCATTAAGTACATGGATGCATATTAGTTTATAGGAACCCATACAACAATTAAATAAACGCACAACTGATTAATTATCACCAAATAGCGTATTTTTTGAAAAATTATATTTTATTCCTAAGGAATAAAGTACATAAGGCGGTATTTTACACCATAAAACAGTAGCAATTCTAGAATTTAAAAAAATGTTTCATCATGCGATACAAAAAATGGGTCATATGACTCACAATGGTTGACTACATAAATTCATGATAAATATTCATAGGAGAATATGGATAGCATACACAAATGATGCATTACGAATATTCAGAGAAAATTTCAATGAGATGGGTAAAATAATGGAGAATAAATGAAGTAAACAGAAAATACATTTATGACTCACTGGTGTCACCAACAGAGAGCACACAGAATATAGAACAAGTCTTCGAAGAATAAAAAATAATAAAGTAATTAGTATGCGTCATAGCAGAACTGTGATAAAAAATTAAGTCGCTTAAAATATAACAATCATTCATGATGAGTTAAAATTATTATAATGGATACATTTTAACAGACTCCTACTAAAAAAAAAAAAAAAAAAAAAAAAAAAATTCTATGCTATAGTTATTTTAAGCCATATCATGGACGTGAGGACGAACGACATCCGCTACGTGAAAAAAAAATGGTCCGAGTTAAACCTAGACATATATGATTACACAGGATTCAATCGTTAGTGACAAAATAATCAGAAACTGCCTCAAATTACAGATACATAGTATAATTAATAACTCGAAAAAACTAGTCGTTGGGGGCCACCGTAATACTTACCCATCATGGATATGTATATGAAAATAAAACATGTGAAAACTATTTATACAATGCATTGAAATTCATAAACAAAATTTAAATATTGTTAATATACATAGTTATGCTATATTAAAGAACTGCTGATTACCGATTTCGACAAATTATATAAAACGCCAAACTAACTCAAGTAGTACCGAACTGCGTAAAAGAAACAGCCTTATAACTCCAAAAATAATAATTCTATTAACTAACAATTAACTGCATCAGATTAAGCGTCTCATTTACAATTAAAATATACCTCTGAATTGAAATTTGAATGAAATACAGGGTCATGAAAAATCGAAGAATGTGGAAAACAGGATTGCAAATATCTCGGCAACTAATAATTCGATTGACTTCGTTCTATATGCAAAATGTGTGTTATTTTATTGTTTTTTACGTTCATTCCTTAGAACAAAAAAATTCGAAAATTTTTATATACCTTTCATCAGAACGAATTTTTCGAGAGTCCGAAAAAAATAGTTCCGAATAATCGAGGTTTTAAATAGGCTTCGTCCCATTCTTACATACTAACTACATACAAAATTTCAAGTCTCTATCTCAATTTGTTCGGGAGATATAGCGTTTATAGACAGACAGACAGACAGACAGACAGACAGACAGACGGACGGCAAAAAATTTTTTCTAAAAATATGTTTTTCGGAATCTCCACTATCAAAAACGTGTAAATCTGTCAAAAAATTTTTTTCGATTTTCAAAACGATTGCAAGACTTACCCTATACTACGTATGATGGGTAAGTAATAATAATAAAAAAAACCTTTATTAACAAGTCTTTTTATTTTCCATTTCTGTTTAATTAATTCAGATTATCCCATATATTCTTTCGCAACGCGGAATGGGATAATATTTTCGGGTAGTGTACTAATCGCGAATACATCACGCGGCCTTGTATGGAGGTACCAGTTCATCACCATATGCTACTAAGCTGCACTACAGCTGCTTCGGTTACTCCGGTTTTAAGTGATGATCCGGATTTACATAGCTTGCCCACTCATCCAAAATATAGGGAGCTCTTCTCTTCACGTATGTTTTTCACGTATGTTTTGTTCAAAATACAATTCAGTCAACTGTTTTGATGTTTAATGTGAAGTAGATTTATTTTTTGGAACGTTGGGATTATGAACTACTCTAGCCTTTTTTTTTTTTTTTTTTTTTTTTTTTTTTTTTTTTACTGATGGTGCAAAATTTACCTTGCAACTCTTGTGATGTTCGTTTCGGACTAGTTGTTCCGTCGAAATATTTTGTTTCTCACGATGAGACCTTTCCGTAATGCGATGTTACAAAAATTCACCTGTAAACAAGACACTGAAAACTCAAATTAAGCTATATACCGTCGACTTTCGTTAATTCGAACTCGTCGGGACCACAAGAAATGTTCGAATTATCCGAAGTTCGAATTATGGAAAATATGAAATGAAAACATGCTTAATATGGTACTATTACAAAGGAATTAATGTTATAGTGTTTTTTAAATACATTTCGTCTGTTATCATTAGAATATGACTTAATAATAAATTAGAATGTAAAAATCATAAACGAATTAAATTATTTAGAAACAAATACAATGAAAGAAAGTTTTGAGGTGTCACTGATGGACAGACGGGGCACTAAGAAAGTGGATATCAAATGCATGGGATTATATGTATACTCGATCGGAACAATTTTCACAAAAATCAAAGAAAGAAGGTTATTCAAATTATCTGAAATCCGTGAGAAAGAAAAGAAAAATTAAAAATCGGAATTCTAGTTAGTTCAAATTAAACGAAGTCAAGAGAAAATGTCGAATTGATGTCGAAATGATCGAATTAGTGAAAGTTTTTAACATTATTCTGCCATGGAAAATTTTGGGACTTCCTGTTTAGTTCGAATTAAGCGAAGATTCGAATTATCCGATTTCGAATTAACAAGAGTCGATTGTATATATATGGCACGGGAGGTAATGTTTTTTTTCCAATTCTGTACATCTCTAGATAAATAGAATAATCACATTAAAGAAACGAAAGAATTACGGATGATTTTAATATTTATAAAAATAATTTTAATATTTATAAGTTTAATTTTAGTAAATATGTATAGTTTCACCTGGATTATTGCTACAATTAATTAAAATAGTATATTTATTTCTTGCATGCTTTGACGATAACATTACTTTTTACTTTAGCAAATTTGTTAATTCTGCATGATTAATTAGTGAAACTTAAAAATCACTTTTTCAATGTACGAAAAGAAATATTTTTGTAAGTAAACGTTAGTAAGATTCGAGTGTTTTCATACCTTCTAAGTTCATAAACTATCATAATAATAAGTGTCTTGGATGAGAGACTAACAAATTAAAGCAACAATCATTAATATTTATTAATGAGATTGTTAAGCAACATGGTTTTCCATTTTCGGTTCATTATCGTTCTGGTTATGAGCTAAAAAGATTTTAAGAAAACACCATTTTTGTCATTAAAGTAATTAAGTTATGTGAAATATTAAACTGCTTTAAAGTTGTTAGACTATAATTAAAACATAACATTCATGTTTTTATATAATTAGAAAAAAGCACGTGAAATAAATATAAATAAATCTTTTAAAATATGTTGTGTTGCGTGTTTATTCTTTTAAATACGAATACAGGTAAATACGATGACTCAGGTAATAAATTTTAAGTACTACTCTGTTATCCCATCGACCCGTTTCGCCAAATTATAGAAGTCGCCAAACTAATAGCCAAATTATAGACATATAATCTTTATTTTAAAAAACGAAAAAACAAAAAATTAGTAGAATATTAAAAAATATATTAATAAAAAATCGAAATAAAAATCACTTAATGACATTTAAACACGTGAATCGTATTGAATGTCATTGAATGAGACATTCACGATCATCCATTACTGGCATTTAATCTTATAGTTTGGCGATAATTTTTTGGTTGACGAGATAACCTAGTAGTGCCAAACTTTAATGTAATGAATCATAGAATATGGCTTTAATATGTCTTAAATAACAATAAAATTTATTTTAATAATAAAAAAAAATAGCTTACGATAATATAAAAATGAAACACTATTTTATATCTAAACTAGTGCTCGCGATGAGATACGTATAGCAGCTATACGTTTAAACGATATACGTATATCCGTATAATACGCTTTTCTGCTATACGGATACTTTAGAATATACGTTTAAACGTATCCGGATACGTATAACGCGTATCAACTAAACGTATATTTAAGAATACGTATATTTAAAGTATACGTATATTCCACGTATCGTATCTAATTTAAATAGTAGACTTCATCAGTCGTATGTCACTGGATTGAGAATAATTTGGAAATCGGTGGTGTTACGACAGGAATCCGCATAGTATGTCTTATATATAAGAGATCGAGCAATAAAAAGCGTATACTTTATAAAAACTTTTGCAAAAAGTTCACAAAAAATCAGACTCCTGATTGGCCAATCTCGTTTCACTAACAGCGAAATATCTATCTGGATTCCGACCAAGATTGTAGAAAGACAGCATAGTAGCTCCACCTGTTGAACGATTTACACACAAAACTAATCAGCACCAATTTCTATCAGGCACTACCTGAAAATATAGGGGAGACTGGGGCACATGTGAACATAGCTTTTTTCTCATAACTGGGTTAATTTCTATAAGCAAAACTACTCAATGTAGTAAACAGTACTTTTTTTACGCATGGTAATTTTTTTAATTATTTTCATAGCTCTTCTTACATTTCTTAATAGTTTTAGGAATTCAAAAAAAAGTTCATATGTACCCCAACGAAGGGGCAGCTGTAAAACACAAGGGCAACATAAGAACACAAGGAAAAATAATTATTTGACACGTTTTTTATTATCTTTTCCATATGTTACCATAATCATTAGTTGTACTATCTGTTAAATTCACTAAAAAGAAAAATGTATGTATATTTATTTAGTTTCTGAGTGATATGTTTAAGCAAAATATTATAAAATAAAAATAAATAGATTGTGTTTTTGGAGGGGAGGGGGAGATTAGATAATTGATAAAATATTGTTGCAATAAAATAAAAGTTTAAAGAAGTAAACTTGAGAAAATAATAGAATTTAAATTTTGCTTAGGGCTTTTTGTTTGAGAGAGATTTTACGGAGGGAGCATTTGGATAATATTTGTCGGATATCTACCGAAAGGCGAAAGATTTTCATTCCTATATTTGCCTTATTTGCCTATAAATTAAGGATAAAAAATTGTTTTCCGTTTATAAGCTTCCTCCAAATTTAATTTATTTTGCTTTTAAAAGAAAGGGGGGGGGGTGGAAGTCAATAATGAAGATTTCACAGTAGTTTAAAAATTTTATTTTCTTAAAATATAATTTTATTTTCATAGCTGTTTCAGAAATGGAAGTAAACTAATACTACAAGTTTGCAACAAATGAAATAAAAAAAATTTCAAAGTTGTTATACGTAATATTTTTTGCATTAACGATGCATAAAAAATAGTATTGAAAACCGTTAAATAAAATAATATATAACATTTATTGCATTTTAGAAAACATTAAATTTATTTCAATTACAATTGAACATAAACGAGCTTGTTGCTTTTTATGTATTTGCTGACAGATATGTTTGTAAAAGTTTCTATACAAAATCAAGTTTATAAGACAGAAATATCTTCTATTTCAATAAAATTATAGATAATGGAGCTGGCATTATTTTCATGAAGTTAACTAAAAGGAACAGAATAACTGAATGATTATTGGAGAATTCAATGCCGTGTTTAGATCTGCTCCAACTACACTGTAAAAAAAATCTGTAACCTTAGTAATCTAAATTAACCGAAATCTCTTACGCTTACTAAAATTTTATGTGTACACTGTACAAGAAAATGATGTCAATCTACAAAACTTGTAAGCAAAACTAAAACCATCTGTAACTTTACAAAAGAATTTACTAAAATTTTGGTAACTTTACTAAAATTTTATCTATAATGTTCGTTATCGTCACTTAAAAAGTTCTTGGAATACGATTTCCCCAAAAAATTCTTAGTAACCTTAAAATTTGCTTGATTCAAAGTGCAAATCTGTACCTGTTACATGAATTTTTATTGTTGCCGTTACATAAAAAGTCTTGGAATACAATTCTACTGGAAAATTTTTTGTAACTTCCCTAATTTTTTTTTACAGTGTAGACTCTTCATAAGTGCCCCACACTCCCACAAGAGTTAAAATGACAAATCTTTAACATTTTTCAATTTTAGCAAAAAAAATTATCGTAAATATTTATTAGTATCCACAATATATGTTAAAACGTTAATTTTTTTAAAAAATGAATAAATAAATAAAATTATTCTCTTAGCAAGTTGGAGATTTTACTTATGAGTTCAGTTAAGCAGTAATTAAGCAAAATGTCGAAGAGCTTCAATAATTTTTTTACAAATGTCTATAGGTGCTACTATCTTGTAATTTTTTGAAATAATAAAAGATACAATAACTTGCGGAAAAATAGCAATGTTCTCATATGCCCCATTTTCACACGTGCCCCTGTCTCCCCCATATATGTTTCTTATTTCTGTGTATTAGGTTTTGAGATAGAGCACCCACAAATCTCATGTCACACACAGACAGACAAAGTCACAAACTCACAGGCAGATATTTTGTAAAAACATGTTTTTTGGACTCTCTTACCCTTAAAACGTGTAAGCCCGTCGAAAGTTGTCACTTATTAATTAAATACTTTCTTCTTGTAAAGATACAAGAAAAGATAAAAAAGTAAGTACTGCGCCACAGATCTTCCAAAGAATAGTTTGATTCTACCGCAACTAATGTAAGACATTTCATAATAAATAACTTAGTTTTTTGGGAAAAAAACAAAAAAACAAAATCTAAACTGAGGAACGTATTCAGATTTTTTTAAGTGCCTGCAAAACAAGTATAGTTAAGTAAACACATCGTAGTTCTTTGAACAAAGAAACGCGATGGGGATACTCTACCCGATATTTCTCAATGTCGTTAATCCGCAGAAAAAAAATTAAAAAATCAAATTTCATACCTTGAGCGAAAACCGTTTAAACGTTTATACGTTTAACCGCTTGCATAAGATCCGTATATACGATGTACCGTATATGCTCTTTTGTGTTATACGTATAATCGCCGATGCCATATTATACGTATAGCAAATCCGTATTTCGTATAATACGTATTATACGTATACTCGTATAAACGTATAATCGAGAGCACTAATCTAAACAGGTTTTTCGTGTTCATTTGAGAACCATATTATCTTTCAAATCTCATGGTATAGAACTAGTGCTCTCGATTATACGTTTATACGAGTATACGTATAATACGTATTATATGAAATACGGATTTGCTATACGTATAATACGGCATCGGCGATTATACGTATAGCACAAAAGAGCATATACGGTACATCGTATATACGGATCTTATGCAAGCGGTTAAACGTATAAACGTCTAAACGTTTTTCGTTCAAGGTATGAAATTTGATTTTTTAAAGTTTTTCTGCGGATTAACGACATTGAGAAATATCCGGTAGAGTATCCCCATCGCGTTTCTTTGTTCAAAGAACTACGATGTGATTACTTAACTACTACTTGTTTTGCAGGCACTTAAAAAAATCTGAATACGTTCCTCAGTTAAGATTTTGGTTTTTTTCCCCAAAAAACTAAGTTATTTATTATGAAATGTCTTACATTAGTTGTGGTTGAATCAAACTATTCTTTAGAAGATCTGTGGCGCAGTACTTAGTTTTTTTATATTTTATTGTATCTTTACAAGAAGAAAGTATTTAATTAATAAGTGACAACTTTCGACGGGCTTACACGTTTTAAGGGTAAGAGAGTCCAAAAAACATGTTTTTACAAAAATCTGCCTGTGAGTTTGTGACTTTGTCTGTCTGTGTGTGACATGAGATTTGTGGGCGCTCTATCTCAAAACCTAATACGCAGAAATAAGAAACATGTATGGGGGAGACTGGGGCACGTGTGAAAATGGGGCATATGAGAACATTGCTATTTTTCACAAGTTATTGTATGTTTTATTATTTCAAAAAATTACCAATGATAGTAGCACCTATAGATATTTGGAAAAAAATTGTTGAAGCTCTTCGACATTTTCTTTGTCCCCAGGAGCCAAAATACTGATTAACTGAACTCAAAAGTAAAATCTCCAACTTGCTAAGATAATAATTTTATTTATTTATTCATTTTTTAAAAAAATTAATGTTTTAACATATATTGTGGATACTAATAAATATTTATGATAATTGTTTTTGCTAAAATTGAAAAATATTAAAGATTTGTCATTTTAACTCTTGTGGGAGTGTAGGGCAATTATGAAGAGTCTTGTTGGAGCAGATCTGAAAACAACATTAAATTCTCCAATAATCATTCAGTTATTCTGTTCCTTTTAGTTAACTTCATGAAAATAATGCCAGCTCCATTATCTATATTTTTATTGAAATAGAAGACATTTCAGTCTTATAAAGTTGATTTTGTATAGAAACTTTTACAAACATATCTGTCAGCAAATACATAAATAGCAACAAGCTCGTTTATGTTCAATTGTAATTTAAATAAATTTAATGTTTTCTAAAATGCAATAAATGTTATATATTATTTTATTTAACGGTTTTCAATACTATTTTTTATGCATCGTTAATGCAAAAAATATTACGTTTAACAACTTTGAAAATTTTTCTATTTCATTTGTTGTAAACTTGTAGTATTAGTTTACTTTCATTTCTTAAACTGATATGTTATTTGGTGCTTTGAAAATAAAATTATATTTTAAGAAAATAAAGTTTTTAAACTACTGTGAAATCTTCATTATTGACTTCCACACCCCCCCCCCCCTTTCTTTTAAAAGAAAAAGAAATTAAATTTGGCGGAAGCTTATAAACGGAAAACAATTTTTTATCCTTAATTTATAGGCAAATAAGGCAAATATAGAAATGAAAATTTTTCGCCTTTCGGTAGATTTCCGACAAATATTATCCAAATGTTCCCTCCCTAAAATCTCTCTCAAACAAAAAGCCCTAAGCAAAATTTAAATTCTATTATTTTCTCAAGTTTACTTCTTTAAGATTTTATTTTATTGCAACAATATTTTATCAATTATCTAACCCCCCCTATCCCCCCAAAAAAACAATCTATTTATTTTTATTTTATAATATTTTGCTTAAACATATCACTCAGAAACTAAATAAATATATATATATTTTTCTTTATGGTGAATTTAACAGATAGTACAACTAATGATTATGGTAACATATGGAAAAGATAATAAAAAACGTGTCAAATAATTATTTTTCCTTGTGTTCACATGTTGCCTTGTGTTTTACAGCTGCCCCTTCGTTGGGACACATATGAACATTTTTTTGAATTCATAAAACTATTAAAAAAAGTAAGAAGAGCTATAAAAATAATTTAAAAAATTACCATGTGATGGAGAGATTTTTACATACCTAAAAATAATTTGTGATAATTATATTACTTCCTTATTACCTTGGATTCTTCTCCGAGATTTCTCTCCCCAAAATTGTGCATCAATTTGATCAACCAATTTTTTTTATTTTATAATAATTATGATTAAATCTGTTAGTGATCGTATTATGTTTCTAGGATCTGATCAGGGAAAAGAATATTTTCTGCAGCTTAAGGAATAATAATAATAACATGATAACTAATAAACCTAATAAAAATGATAACATTCCTTACAAAATACTTCCAATTAAAATTTCTCACAAAAATAAAATATTCTCATCCAAAAAAATTTAGATTAATTTATGCGTTGTGTTATTTCGATGTTATCAGATCCTTATGAAACGATGATCAGCATGCACCTAGAGTAATTTCGACACATACTCCATAAATCATTACCATGCTTTGTCATTTATAAAACAAAAACATTTATTTGTACAACACAGAACACACATAATACACTAAATATATACATGCACATAAATAAATTACAAAGATACAAAATAATCAAATCAAAATCTATTCATTTTTTTTATAGCTGTTGGCATTACTGCATAATTACATTTTATGCTTTGTAGCACGATATTTTCAACATTGAAATTGCTTTCATAAATTCATTAGTTATCATCACCATAATGAATTAACCTTCGGGACAATTGGCGTGCAAGTGTTTCACCATTATTTGATTGTTCTATCATACTCTATAGTTGTGGGCAAAATAAGGGGAAATAAGTCGGTAAAAAGCATACCTTTTCTAAAGTTGCTGACACTATAGGCAAATGTATATCCGGTCAGATGAGGAGAAGTCCGGCACATTTTCGTTACTCATATTGGCACATCTCACTCGAGCACACTTGGTAGACTGACTGACTGACTGTTATATTATATCAAAAAAAAAAAAAAACTCAAGAAGTAAAAATGTATAATAATTATTCTGTAGTCGAATATCCTTCGACCATTCACAGTTTTCTTTTTAACATATTTTTTTCCTCTTCCATTCTCGTGTTATTTCATTTGTGCTTATTTTAAGGCGGTCCCCTGTTATTGGCTGTCCTTAAATTGACTATTAACTTGAACACCCCCTAATTTTAATTTTCTAGGGGCTTGTAACGGCCTAGTCGTCAGAATGTCTATGTGGTTGATAATTATTACCCCACACGGAGATTTCGCCTTTTACCCTGTTGTAAATACACTCTTAGTGAAAGTGTCTCTGTTTTGTCATTTTATTTATGGCCGTCCGTCACAGTCTTATTGCCGCTATAAATTTCACAGTCTTATTGCCGCTATAAATTTCTTGTCTGAGCTGTCCATCAACTGTCCTCTGTTCCTTTTTTTCTATAATTTATTTCGAATAGTTAGTTTTCTTTACAGAATTGTCTGGTTTGAGTGATGTGGGGGTTTTACACCCATCATCTATCCCCTGGGTCTAAAAAAAAATGAGGTCTGTAGACATCATTTTTGTGCACACCACACTGCCGGAAATGTTGTATCCATATTCATTGGAATTTTGATTCAGTTCTGGTGAACACTTCCAAGGTCCGATTATCTTCTCTTCTGTGTATTATTTCCCCATGCCCAAATTTTGATACCATAATTAAATTAATTCATTAAAATGCCAAATCATGCAATAAAAGCCAAGTATAAATTTGGAATAAATTTTTTCTACACTAAGGAAGAAAAAAAATAACATGTAAAAGCTCCGAAAAATCTAAACCTGAATTTGAGATGTATTGGCACATTTTTTTGTTTATTTTAAATGCACTATATTTTAAACACATAAAGTAAAATATGTAATAACCAAAAACAAAACAAAAAAAAACAACACAAATTCATAGCAACACCAATGTTATTTGCATAACATATCTGGATTAGTATAGAAATATTAAAATATATATACAATGTTGAGAAACCTTTTTTTATGTACATTCATATGAAATATCTAAAAAAACAAATATACCATGTTTTGTATAGTCTACATTTCACAAGATTATTAACATAAATCGTAGCTAAATGTTACAAATTTGAATTATGTTAAGTGTTGATGAAATGGGTAACGTTGTATACTTATTCCTAATTATTCATGCATAAGAGGCACTGAGAATATCGCACAGAATCGCGAGCTCTATGAATACCTTATTGCTCTAGATGCAATAAGCGAACGGTTTCTTAAGTGAGAGAAAAGAGGAAAAAAAAAAAAACGAGCTAGCGCGAAAAAACACGCATCCCATCAGTAGCGCGCATTTTGATTGACAGGTGCTAATGACGTGTTTAGTACCTCACACCCTAAAAACGTAATGGATAAGCTTTCCTGGAAAACAACTCCGATAAGCCGCCCCTCTGTAGAGGAAAACTTGTTTGTAACGGGGATAGCGAATGTTATGGTCCTAGCAAGCCACACAGGTATGTCTCGTTTTTTTTGTCTTAAAAATTATATTTCTTTTGCATGAAACTTATGTTAAACTATTAGAAACTAACCTGTATTAACCTATAACCTGCTATGCATGCCTTCCGTGTAAATTTTCACCCTTTT
Source organism: Maratus speculifer (assembly GCA_964019185.1). NCBI lineage: Eukaryota > Metazoa > Arthropoda > Arachnida > Araneae > Salticidae > Maratus > Maratus speculifer. The sequence continues at coordinate 8,781,280 of OZ025297.1, read as the reverse complement.
ATTCTATAAAATTGACATATATTCGCTATAAAACCATGTACTGTGTACTGTTTATTTTGTATTTTCAGGGAAAATGGCTTCTTATAGACTGGTTATCTGCTGAAAGACGCTTGAGTGTTCCAAATCCCGTATTTCCCGCAGAATATATTGGAGTCTCAGAGAAGTATTCTAATAAAATTGCCTTTCAGGAAATAATGCAGCGATTAGACAATCGTTTAACAATGTTCCTAAAATTGTATTATGATTCTGAACATTGCCTGAAAGATTTTAATATACAATGCTAAAGTTGAATAATATCACAATTTGAAAAAAAAATTTTGGGAAAATCAATGTGCCTTTTCATTTCACTGGCTGATAATTGCAATTAAACTTGAAAAACTAAAGTCAAATTTTGCCACCAGAGAAAAAAAAATTTAAAGAAAAAAAATTCTTTTTCAGTACTGGTTGTGACATTGTTGATAAAAACTTTCTGCAAGTAAATCTTTACCGTGCATATCTATCTAAAAAAAAATAATATAGCGAAAGAAAAATCTGATATGTTTCCTAAATGCTTAATTTGAGGGGGGGGGTTATCTAGCAAAACATGAATAAAAGGGAGTGAAATCCCTGAAATATTTTTTGTTTATAAATCTTATGCTACATTAGAAGAGTCTAAAAGAATATTTCTAAGTATAAATGCTTTTACTAAATGCTGGTAAATGCTATAAATTGTGAAATGAAGTAATATTAATAGAGTGTGTATATATACCATCCATTTATTTACCTTTTCTTGTTGTAGTTTGAGTATTTAAAATTTTAAAAGACACTATAGTATGGAAGGAAAAAAAAATACATTTTGAAAACAAAATTACTTAATCATTTGAAATATGTATTGACTTCTATATCTAATTTTATTACTAAAATGATTCAGCATGTCATACTGATTAAAATAATTTATCTTTTTTTTATTTATTGTTTTTTTTACCAAAATTTACTGTGTTGTTTAGAGTTAAATTGAATTTTTTCTTTCTTTCTTTCTTTTTTTTTTTAATACTTAAATATTTGTATTTATATATATATTAATTTGTACGGATTATTGACAATCGAGTATATACATTTAGTGAATAACCTGGCCAGGTTTGAGAAATACTCTCTGCCCGCAGAAAGATTTCCTTATATTCATAAATATATGTACTCACACTGCCGTATGATATCCATACATGAACCTCTATATTGTTTTATTATCATTGTATTTTAATGCCTTATATAAATATTATTATGAAGTGTGTAGAAGTGCGAAATCGATACCACTTACAATTAATTTTTTTTTTTATATGTGCAATTGTACACTTTTTATAAAATATTGTTATGTTTCCATACGCCTATGTCGATAAAAAAATATATATATATATCTAATAATATATATAGTGTCGTTTAATCTTCACATTTAAAAAAAACTTCCTAATTTATTTGCTTTTATAAGATTCCTGATAAGACCCATAAAATAATTTTGCATCTGTTACTTATCCAATGTAACTAAGTATTGCCTTGTGATGAAGTCTAATTGTTATAACTTTCTTTTGTATACTATCCCATAAGACCTTCTTTTGAAACTACGCTGCGTGAGTAATGTCATCATACTTATATCTAACGTGCAGCAAAAGAATTTGTGATACCTTTTATTTTCAGGCAAAGGTAAAAGAAAAAAAAATTCCTGTCAAATGTCCTCCAAAAAAAAATATAACCTTTACTTATTTATTTATTTATTTATTTATTTTTATTTATTTATTTATATATATATCTTACTCTGCCGATTAAATATTATTGGGAATGCTTATATCACCCATGTTTTCGTAAGATCCTAACCTTAACATTTTACCTTTTTAGCAAACCATCTTAAAATTGCCATGCGACTAAATCTGATATTCAATTTTATAGCTTTCTGTCATGCCCTGCCTAGAGAAAGATTTCCGATTCGGGAGCAACTCTCCCCCTTCTCGATCTGGTTGAGATAACTGTTTATCCCCCGAGACCTGTCATCGGATCATCCATCTCGTCAAGCGTAAAGTCTTCTGTTGGTGAGAAAACCTTATTTTTTTTTCTTTGAGTTCTTTATTTTTTTTGTGAATCCTATGTGCTGAGTTTCAACGTTATTTTGTTGTGTGAATAACTTGCCTTGCCATTGTTATATGTTATTTTATTATTGCGTACTTCGCCGAACTTCTCATCAAATTTCTATATGAAAATCTGTATTTTTTCTTTTTTTTTTGTACCAATATACATATCTTTAATATCAATTTGGCATGTATGCGTTGTTTGTAAGAGTTATTTCTCTTCAAGTTGTTTCCACTTTATTTAAATATGCAGAATAAATAATTAAGTTTTTTTTTTTTTTTGTATCATTGATTATGCACTAGACGAATTTTTTCTGAGCAATTGCTTCTGTTCTAGTCATCCCATGTACAATTAACATTATTGTTTATTTATTTATTTATTTATTTTTATTTATTTGTTTATATATATATATATATATTTTTTTTATGCAACATGAAGTTCTGTGAAGTACCTATGTAATATTTAGTGTATGTAATAATTTTTTCGAGTGTGCCTGCACATTTCCCCAATTGTAACTCAGAGGGAAATAGTACACTCATCTTGCTATCCCTTTCTTTTTTTTCTCTCTATGTTGCTTGATTTTAAAAGGCAAGTTATTATATGATGTCTTAAAAACGCATTGTTTAAAATTTTGAATTTCAAAAAGAGAAGAAAAAAATTATCTACATTAAATTTGTTTCTTAAATACATAATACAAATCACTATATATTACAAATACACTAGATAATTTTAAATAATAGTTAGGGCTTATGTTTCTTTTTTCTTTTTTTTTTTTAATTTTTGTTATGTTTCCCCCTCTGAATCCTCCTCTGCCGTACTGTCTTTCACGTCTATGTGAGGAGTTGCTGCTTTAGGCGCGAATAGTAAATCGATGTTCCTTTTTATAGGCCGAGCATAATTACCTGTTAGGTCTTTTAGTAAATAATTATTGTTGCGTAATTTTTTTATTACTTCAAAAGGACCGTCAAACTTGTTCGCCAGAGCGCCCGGATTTATACGTTTTAAGTATACTATTTGTCCCAAATTCAGAGTAGGTGTATGTAGCATGTCCTCTTCTTTAGCATACTCATCCTGCATGCGTGACTGATTGGCCAGTGCCTGTAGTTTCACTTCTTTAATGTGTTTCATTCTCTGTGCCACATAAGTTTTAGTTGAGACCTCTTCTGTGGGAATATGCGATGTAAACGGAGTTCTCAATTTTCTCGCAAAGAAAATGAGTGCGGGGGCGAATCCTAAAGCCCTGTGAATTGTGTTATTATAATGAAGTTTAAAAAAATCTAGTCGAATGTCCCATTCCGTTGTGCTTTTTGACATTGCAATTAGGGAGCTCTTCAGAATTCGGTTTACCGTTTCAGCGATCGCATTCGCCTTGGCTCTGTATACACTCGTGAAGTGTAATTCTATATTTAACGCCTTTGTATATTCTCTGAATAAATCACTTCTAAAATATTTTGCATTGTCCAGATATATGCTGTTGCAAATTCCAAAAGTACTGAAGTATTTATTCATCACATTGACAATTGTCTGTGTTTCTACATTTCTTAATGCAACCGCTTCTAAAAATCTGGAAGTTGCGTCAGTGATAGTCAGAATAAATTTATTCTTTCGCACAGAAAATGTTAGAGGCCCACATACGTCAATATGTAATATACTTCCTACTTCATGGTCTTTAACCACCCTTTGCACTGGTACTTTTATCGTTTTGTGATGTTTAGCTGTTTGACACGCTGTACAGTTCGCACAAAACGTTTTAATATCTCTGTACATTCCATGCCAAAATATTCTATCCTTAATGGTGTCATAAGTTTTCTGGAATCCAAAATGGGGGGAATGCGCGTCTTCCATAATGGCTATTTTCAAAGAGTCAGGGGCAATGAGTAGTTCCTTTTTTTCTGTACCTGGTCTCAGAATTAATATTTTATCCTCATTTAACATATATCTTTTTGTTGTTCGATTGTTTTGTCCCTTTTCTATTTTGTCAATTATTTTTCTTAATTTTTCATCTGCATATTGTTCTGATTTAATATTGTCATTAGGCAAAGCCTCGTTGACTTTAAATAGAGTATTGTGTAATTGTAAGTCCGTTTCTAAATTGCAAATATGTCGAGATACGAAATCCGCTGGATTAACCTTGCCTTCAATATGCTCGAAAACATAATTATATTCCGCCAAATCTGTCATCCATCTTTTGACTATGTCAGATTGCGCTTCTAAATTCATTTGCTGTGTAATGGGTTTCGAATCCGTCAGAATCGTGAATTGTCTACCCCATAAAATATGTTTAAAATGATTGACTGATTCATGAATCGCCAATAATTCAAATTTTATACTAGGGTAGCTTTTTTCTGCCCCTCTTAATTTTCTCCCAAAAAACTCGATAGGCAATAAAATGTCATTAGACTCCTGCGCCAGAATTGAGGATATGGCTAGCTTCGAGGCGTCACATATCAAAAATAATTCCTTGTTAAAATCTGGGGGTCTAAGTGTAGGGTTTTGTATTATTGCTTCTTGTATGTTTTTCAACGCCTGTTTATGCTCCTCACCCCATTTGAATTTTACTTTTTCTTTTGTAAGTTCTACTAAGGGATGTACAATATCTGAAAAATTTCTAATTAAAGATCTAAAGTAGTTTGCTAGACCCAGAAGTGATCTTACTCCTTTTTTTGTTTTTGGACGTACTAGATTTTTAATTTTGTCTATGTTTTTTTTTGCTGGGGAATATCCCCATCGGTTGAGTTGGAAGCCCAGAAAATCTATTTCTTCTTTGCATATTTGCATTTTTGAAGGCTCTATGGTCAGATTGTGGTCAATGAGAGTCTGTAGAACTTGCTCTAAAATTTGTAGCATTTCTTGGATTGTATTGGTACCAATTACCACATCATCCATGAAGTATGCCACTTGGGACTTGTTGAAGTGTCCCAGAACTTTATCAATTAATTCTGCGAAATAAGCGCTGCTGTTCTTTGTCCCAAAAGCGAGCCTTAAAGGGTTAAATTTTCCTTCCTCAGTAATAAATGCTAGTTTTTGCCTATCCTGTGGCCTTAAATTTATCTGAAAAAAAGCACTATGGAGATCTAACACCGTGTAGTACCTTTTTCCGCTGATCGAGTAAAGAATTTCTTTAATATCCGGTATGGGAAAGCTGTATGTGTGTAGAATTTGATTTAATAACCGATAATCTATAGCCATTCTATATTTGGTTTCATTTTTCTTTTCTTTATTACTTTGTTTCTTTTTAACAAAAATCACTGGAAACGCATAATTTGAGTCTGATTTTTCAATAATCTTTGCTCTTAGTAAGTTCCGTATCTCTGTTTTCGCATATTGTCTGACTGTTTGAGGTAGTTTATAAGGTTTGGTTTGAATAGGGTAGTCATGACTTAAATTAAATTTTGGTATAACTAAAGATGTTTGACCTAAAGTATCATATGACTTTGAAAATGCATGCGCTTTTCTCATGAGTATGTTTTTTAATTTTTCTCTTAGGTCTTCGGGTAAATGCGTTAAATCAAAGTCTGTCTCTCTTAACTCTGCTTCTCTTAATTTTCTGATCTCTTCGATATTTAAGCTATTTAATTCGTAAATTGTTCCTTGTTCAATGTCATCGGATTTTGTATCCTGTTTAAAATCTATATCTTTTGTTATTTTGCCTACATTTATCCCTTTATTCAACTTTATTCTTTTGTCAGTGTTATTTGCTATTATGACATGAATTCTACTATTTTGTTGCACTTCATGCAATGAAGTTTGAAATGTGAATTTCGAGTCGTCTCTCAAGGGTTCTAATAATATTACCTCTTGTTCTGCTATGTCATCATGACACTGTAAATTAACTATTTTTTTTTGAATTTGCATTTATAAAAATTGTTGCTATGGTCTTAGCATACATATTTTTTTGCTTAGTGATGGACTGTTTTTTTTTTTTTTTGTTATCATTATTCTTTTCTTTTACGTAAGACCCTGATGGATTGTTTTCTTGCCTATCCTTGTCTTCTGTTTCTGAAGTTAGATTATTAACTTGTATCCCTGTTTCCTTTTCTGGAATATTCAGTTTAATTTTTATATTTTTGAAAATAAGTGTTTTTTCTTTGAAATTCAAAATCATATTATTATCCCTTAAATAATCGTATCCCAAAAGCATTTGGTATTCTCGACCGAAATCTTTATTTGTGATGTAAAATGTACCTGTTGTAAAACTACCTTTTACTCTGAAAACCAGTCTAATACACTGTTTAAAATAAATTTTTGAATTCGTTAAAGTTTGTATTTGTATTTGATTTCCTAGATATTTAAATTTTACATTTTTTTCCTTTAATTTATCAAAAATAATGGGCGAAAGCAATGAGACCGCCGCCCCACTATCACATAACGCTTTAAATTTGATGTTATTTATCTCTAGGTCAATGATGGGTAACTGATTTTCTCCTTCATTTCTAACACTGGCAATAAATCTGTTTCTTTTGCGACACCATTTAAACTGAGACTCGCCTGTGTCGCTAAAATACTGTTGTTTATTTTCAGCGAGCCTCTGATTTAGTTTTCCGACCCATATTTTTCGTGTCGTTTTTTGTTATTGAATGAACCTCTTTTGGAATGGCCTCTGTGTTTATTTTCCCTTTTGCTATTTTGTTCATTATAATTGTCCTCTTGCTCGTCTGTGTGGGATTTATTAAAATTGTTATGATAGCCACCTCTTCCACGACCTCTTGAAGGCTGTGCGAACCCCTGTGCTCCTGTATTATAGTAATATTCCTGTGGATACATATAATTGTATATGGGGGAGGGGGGGTAGAAAAGTGAGGTGCTACATAGCCATAGTTCCAATTGCCAAAATTATTGTTACCATTATGTCCCTGATACCCCATATTTTGGAATCCTTGTTGCTGTTTGTAGTTATTTCTGTAGCCTCTTGTGCGTGAGACCTGCGACCCTCTATTAATTTGAAATCTGTTAATATTCGTAGCCGCGTTATCATTACTATATTTTTGTCTGAACCAACAATCTTTTGTCTCATGGTTTTCTTTCCCGCATACCTCACAGCATGTTTTTTCTCTCTCCGATCTATTATTTAATTTCAATTTAAGGTTGTTTATTTCGGTGACGAGTGTCTGAATTTGCTCTGCACTGTTTGAACTTAATTTATTTAATTTTTCCAATATTTCATTCTCTTTAGTAACGGTAATGCTATTTATTTCGGGAATATTTGCTTGATTGTAAGCCTCTTCCAATCTTAGTGCGGACTTGCATGCTGCCTCAAAATTTTCGGGTGCATTTTTTCTCACTTCTAAACTAATATCTGCGCGGATTGCATCTAGGAATCTTGCCAATTTCATTTGGTCTAAAAATTTTGCGTTGCTGTTATCCTCTAATTTTTGACCACTTTTTTTTATATATAAATTTGCCGTAGCGTTAAATTCATTTATAAAATTAGCTAATGTTTGATCTGGTTTCTGCTTTAGACTGAAAAATAAATTCTGAGCACCCCCGAAATTACATTTAACGGAAAATAATTCTTTTAACTTCTCCTTGAATTTTCCTATGTCTGCTTCTAAAAATAATGATTCATCCTGCATGAGAGTTTCCCTTGCCGATCCTATGATCTTGGCTTTCAAAATTGTTAATTTGTGTTCATCGCTATATTTCGTTTTATCAATTAGATTATCAAATTGTAGTAGGAAATAATTGATATTAGTTTCTTTTTTACCATCAAACGGATAAATTAATCCTACTAAATGCTCTGCGTTAGGAGTTGCCATATTTCCTGTCCGAGAAATTTTTGATCCCGAATTCTTTGTTTTTTTTCTTTGTTTATCGTTTTTGTTCTCTCCCGAAATTACTTCGTTTTTATTTAATATTTTTAATTGCCTTCTTGTTTTAACACCACTTAAACGCGTGCTATTTCTGAGAGATTTCCTCGTACCTCCTTTAGTCATAAACTCAATTATCCTCAATTTTTTAAATAATAAAACTACAATGATATAATTAAAAAAAATAACCAACTTGATATAAATATATCCACATATCTTATTATTATTATTTTTTAATTTATGCAGTTTTATCCACATGGACTAAACATAAAATATCAAAATATTTGATGAATTTTAGAATAAAATCCTTTCTATCATAAGACACATAAATACATAAAATTAAATAACAACCTTTCTTTTTTTTTTTTTCAATAGTGTAAACATACATATATATACAGTTTTTTTTTTTTTTTTTTTTTTTTGAAAAATGTGCCAATTATCTCAAACAAAAATACACTTGCATGCCAATGTCTCGGTTTAGTATCATATTCATAAAATTTATTATGTGAAAAAACAAATTTTTATTTATTTTATTATTTTACGTATATATATACCAATTTTAACAACTCCTATTTTCTTATAATAAAAAGAGAATCTATCTTATCTTCAATCTAATTATCTCCTTTAACATGTATATTTGTCAGAATCATTCATTCATTTCATTATCATTTTTTTTTAAATCAAATAATCACAATATTAATTAAATATTTACTTCTAATATGGCAGTAATAATATCTAAATTGAAGCTAATTAATTTCTTAAAAAATAATTTGGTTCTTTAAAGTACTCAAATTAAAAGAAATTACAATACTACCGTATTATTAAAGTATTAAAATCAACCAAGTTCGTTCTTTTAATCATTTAAATTAAATACATAAAAATAAATAATTAAGGAACTAGTATCACGGCAACCAATTTTTTTGGGTTGAGATGATGGAGAGATTTTTACATACCTAAAAATAATTTGTGATAATTATATTACTTCCTTATTACCTTGGATTCTTCTCCGAGATTTCTCTCCCCAAAATTGTGCATCAATTTGATCAACCAATTTTTTTTATTTTATAATAATTATGATTAAATCTGTTAGTGATCGTATTATGTTTCTAGGATCTGATCAGGGAAAAGAATATTTTCTGCAGCTTAAGGAATAATAATAATAATCCTAATAAAAATGATAACATTCCTTACAAAATACTTCCAATTAAAATTTCTCACAAAAATAAAATATTCTCATCCAAAAAAATTTAGATTAATTTATGCGTTGTGTTATTTCGATGTTATCAGATCCTTACGAAACGTTGATCAGCATGCACCTAGAGTAATTTCGACACATACTCCATAAATCATTACCATGCTTTGTCATTTATAAAACAAAAACATTTATTTGTACAACACAGAACACACATAATACACTAAATATATACATGCACATAAATAAATTACAAAGATACAAAATAATCAAATCAAAATCTATTCATTTTTTTTATAGCTGTTGGCATTACTGCATAATTACATTTTATGCTTTGTAGCACGATATTTTCAACATTGAAATTGCTTTCATAAATTCATTAGTTATCATCACCATAATGATTTAACCTTCGGGACAATTGGCGTGCAAGTGTTTCACCATTATTTGATTGTTCTATCATACTCTATAGTTGTGGGCAAAATAAGGGGAAATAAGTCGGTAAAAAGCATACCTTTTCTAAAGTTGCTGACACTATAGGCAAATGTATATCCGGTCAGATGAGGAGAAGTCCGGCACATTTTCGTTACTCATATTGGCACATCTCACTCGAGCACACTTGGTAGACTGACTGACTGACTGTTATATTATATCAAAAAAAAAAAAAACTCAAGAAGTAAAAATGTATAATAATTATTCTGTAGTCGAATATCCTTCGACCATTCACAGTTTTCTTTTTAACATATTTTTTTCCTCTTCCATTCTCGTGTTATTTCATTTGTGCTTATTTTAAGGCGGTCCCCTGTTATTGGCTGTCCTTAAATTGACTATTAACTTGAACACCCCCTAATTTTAATTTTCTAGGGGCTTGTAACGGCCTAGTCGTCAGAATGTCTATGTGGTTGATAATTATTACCCCACACGGAGATTTCGCCTTTTACCCTGTTGTAAATACACTCTTAGTGAAAGTGTCTCTGTTTTGTCATTTTATTTATGGCCGTCCGTCACAGTCTTATTGCCGCTATAAATTTCACAGTCTTATTGCCGCTATAAATTTCTTGTCTGAGCTGTCCATCAACTGTCCTCTGTTCCTTTTTTTTCTATAATTTATTTCGAATAGTTAGTTTTCTTTACAGAATTGTCTGATTTGAGTGATGTGGGGGTTTTACACCCATCACCATGCGTAAAAAAGTACTGTTTACTATATTGAGTAGTTTTGCTTATAGAAATTAACCCAGTTATGAGACAAAAGCTATGTTCACATGTGCCCCAGTCTCCCCTATATTTTCAGGTAGTGCCTGATAGAAATTGGTGCTGATTAGTTTTGTGTGTAAATCGTTCAACAGGTGGTGCTACTATGCTGTCTTTTTTACGATTTCTACAATCTTGGTCGGAATCCAGATAGATATTTCACTGTTAGTGCAACGAGATTGGCCAATCAGGAGTCTGATTTTTTGTGAACTTTTTGCAAAATGTTTTATAAAGTATACGCTTTTTATTGCTCGATCTCTTATATATAAGACATACTATGCGGATTCCTGTCGTAACACCACCGATTTCAAAATTATTCTTAATTCAGTGACATACGACTGATGAAGTCTACTATTTAAATTAGATACGATACGTGGAATATACGTATACTTTAAATATACGTATTCTTAAATATACGTTTAGTTGATACGCGTTATACGTATCCGGATACGTTTAAACGTATATTCGAAAGTATCCGTATAGCAGAAAAGCGTATTATACGGATATACGTATATCGTTTAAACGTATAGCTGCTATATGTATCCCATCGCGAGCACTATATAGAACACACATTAAAACACACTTAGATATAAAGTATCATAAAGCAGATGTCCGTAATTCTATTGACTAAGAGATAGAGAACATTTTGTAATTGTAGAGATGATTTTCCCTAAATTGTCTGAATTCAGTATTCTACTTTATTCTGCTTTATTCTACTATTCTTTCTTTTTTTTTAAATTTATGAATTCATTTTTTGGCAAACAAAAAATAAGAAATACAACATCTGCAATGTTTCGAAAACAATCTTAATATTGTTTAAACACTCGTTTTTAAACGTCTATTAATTTTATGGAAAAAGAAAACAATTAAAATATAGGTAGTTACTACAACGGAAACTTTAAAATATATTGATGTAGATTCAATAATTGCTAAGAAAAACACACAAATATTGACTTTATTATTAACATTGTAATTATTATTATTTACCAGACACTACCGCCTGTTAATTGTTACTTTCTATTTATATAAAATAATATTATTTTTTTTTCTTTTCTTGTTTAATTAAAAATCTGAAAAAATAAGTAAAAAAATTATGTATGTCTTTTGCATATGATTAAAAACAACGACGGTTTTTAAATTTACTTAGACTTTGACTTTGCCACACTTACCAAATCACTATAATAACCCAAAATACACCAGTATCATTTCTTATTTTTTTTTCTTGAAATAAGCATTTGAATTTATATTAGTTTTCTTAAAATGGGCTTTCAGTAAAACTTAATGCTCGATTTCATACACATTTTTTGCCATTTATATTTTATTGTACTCTTTTTTGTTTGTATAACTCGAAGTTAGAGAATAATTCATTATGAAAATTGAAATCATGTAGGTGTATGCAAGTTGTTTCATTTATATACGAATCTCATTCTCACAGTTTTAGCAAAATTCACGCTTACTGCTAAAGCAAATGAAACTCATTTAGGGCAATATTAAAGGAATTGTTAAAATAATTTTAATACAACATCATACGATGCCTGCTATAACCAAACGCAATTGAATAATATTATTTATAAAAGAAATTTAAGGAAATATATATTTTCATATAAGAAGCTTCCTTATTCAAAGAAAAAAATACTTTCATATTTTGTTAAAATTCTATAGACTATTCTAAAAAAAGTCATTTTATATCACAATCGTTTCATATTATCATTACTATCGAATTCAAAATGTTATCCACAATAAAAGAGTAATAGAGAAAAAAAAAAAATTTGAAAATTCTACGACAAATATGCTGAATGTGTTATATACACAAATTGTTCCGTAAAATTTGATTGAATAGTTTCATTTTTCTGAAAAAACAGCAGAACTTCCGTTATTGATATTTTGATATTATAAAAACAGTAAGTTTTCCGTAAAATTTTCTGAAAACAGAGAAGTTCCATATTAAAGCAGCATGAACTCCGTAAATAACTCTAGTGACGCCATCTATATCTGGGATAGAAAAACATTATACAGTTGTTCTTTAAACAACTTTCTATAATAATTTTCTTTATTTCTTTCTGTTTTAATAATATAAAGCTAACATATTTTTACAATATTAAAAAAAAGTATTTAAAATTATGAAATTGTATTAATCACTTTTAACTTTAAGATTAGTTAGTTTATTTTCAGTTAGTTTATTTCCATTATGATTTTTAAATACTGTTTAACTCATTTACAGTATATATTTTAAAAGGATATTTTAAAATGGAAAAAAATCTAATCTTTTAATTTTAATATATTTTAATAAAATTAATATTAAAATATTAATAAAATATTTTTAATTTTAATATATTTTAATATTACTTTAAGAATATCCTTTCAAAAATAAATAAGTAAACAAATATGAATAATATTACAATAAACTTTTAAAAATCTCCTTAAAGTGAAGGAAACAAAACTTTTTAATGCATTAAACTCTTAATATATGTAATAATTTAAAGTCTAAAATTTATTTTTTGTAGAACTGAAATTAAAAATTAAATATTCGAAATTATGGAAATAAAATCTGTTAAATATTTAGAACTGTACACTCATATAAAAAATAATTCTCTACAAAAATTAATACCGCATTCAACATACGGCCTTTGCTTTATAAAATCATTCGAAATAAGTAAAGATGTTTGCAAGTTCTGTATGCGTAACAGTATTACGCTACTGCAAGCTGGCATGGGACAGGTGCTAGTTCGATCCCCATCCAGGGTAAGTGACATTTCTTCACTGTTGTTTAAATTAAATGTATGTGTTCGAACCTGATGTGTCTTTGTCTAAAGAATAAAAAAGCCAGTTTCTCCTTAATATTTTTTTTTTTTTTTTGGTTTTTAAGTGAAAATTTTTATATAAAAAATATGAAAAAAAAAACGGAAATATTTTGTAAAAAAAAAAAAAAAAAAAAAAAAAAAAAAAAAAAACGAAAATATTTTTGGAAAAAACGGATTTTCCCCCGTTAAATAACGGAAATAGTACTGGCGTCTAGGTTACCAGTGCTATTTCCGTTATTTCACGGAATTTTTTTACAGTGTAGTATAATCAAATAAATGTGGAAAAAATCGAAAAAAATTTTTTCACATTTAAAAAAGTGGTACAAATTTTTATAAAGTTAATAAAGCCTCAGCTAAATAGGCTGTTCTACAAGAAATTTTTTATTTTATTTTTATTTAATTTTTAGTATCATGTATTGCGCCACCAAATGTATTATAGTACTATTCAAAACCGAAAAGATGATTTCAAAAATACTATGTCCCCTGAACACACATTTGATGCCAAGTTAAAAGAACTGCTTAACTCTTTGCAAATCGAGCTAACATATTTTAACCATGAATTTTATTTAATGAATGAAAATCTATAAGCTAATCAAAGAAAGAAGTTAAAATTTTATTGAAAATATTATATGGTCCAAAGTATGTATACCTGATTTTAAAACATCGTAAGTTTGACGATTATGATATAGATATACAAGTGTCGAATCCTGTAACTTAACACTTTGAGTTCCATGTCAGTCACTGGCGCCATAACTTTCCATTTAGGTCGCGTTAGTCAACCATCCTAACAATCAAGTATATCCTCTTCAGACCCGAGGGTTTATTGATCTACTTATATTAATTTCAGCTATGGATTTACATTAATTAATTGATAACTAAGAAAGATTGAACAACGAAATAATTAAAATTTATTTTTTGTACATAATTTTTTTTTGATATATGGAGACTTGTAAAACACACATTTTAACAATTTCTTAGGTTATTTTAAATTAAATTTTACTTTTCTGCATTGTAAAAACATAGAAGAAGATCAAACATATATATATTTAATAATTTGTATTACCATTAGAGTCTACAAATGGTATCTTAACACACAGTAAAAATTTTTACGTTTTCTTTTTTTTTTTTTTTTTTGTACATTTCGATCATTTCTGCTGCAAGCCATTTTTGTATATCATGTAACTCACTGAAAAAACACTACGAGAGACAAATTGCTATTTTCTTTATTTCTTCTATCTCTTAGGCTCCATTCACACTAATTTCTCTTTTCTTAATAGTATTTATATATGTGAAAACACAATTATAAAGATGTGTATCCTATAGGATACACCAGGTCTGAAGAGGTTAAGATATAAAACTAAAATGTATGTATATTGTTTCAAGTAACGGCTGAAAATTATTTAAAAAATTACTTAAATGTTATTTATCGCAGGATTATTATTTTTAAACAATTTCTTAAATAATATAGGGTAAAACCCTGATAATTCGGATTAATTGGGACCAGACTCAATCCGGATTATCGAAAATCCGGATTATCCGGAGAATTGGAAAAAGGTGAAATAAAATAAAGCATTCTTACAGAAAATCACCTTTATGTTAAAATTATTAAATATTTATAGGCAATAAAAATGTTTACTTTGTTTAATTCTTCCGAAAAGATTTCAGAAAAAGTTTTTTCTTTTATTCAGAATACGACGATGAAACAAGTTAATGTTATGGAAATTAGCCAATCGCTTCTCAAAGTTTAAAAAAAAATTACCAAATCGATCCAGATTATATGGAGATCCGGATTAACGGGGTCCGAATTAGCGGGGTTCTGCTGTATATATATTTTTAATTTTACATCGTATTTTACGCTGTCAGTCACCGGTGCGGTGGCTGACGCGGCCTAAACGGAAGGTTCGATGTCAGTTACCGAGGCATTTAATGTGTTAACTGAATATGCTGTTTCACACGATTTCCTATGAAGAGAGAGTCTTTGAGATACTTAATTAGAAAATTTTATCTTAAATGACTTGAAATAATACTGTTCGGAGAAAATAGTGGAAAATACAACTTTAATTTGAAAAACACGTTGGAAAATTGTGAAAATTGAACCAGCATTATTACTCCCTTCCCACCATTTATCATTTCGTCCACACATTTTTCTTAGTGCTATTTAATCATAAAACTTACTATAAAACGGCAACAAAAATCGTCATTGAGATAAAGGACTGGAAAAGAGTATGTTCCGTTGGAATAGCACTTTTAAATATTCAAGTATTCTGAATATTACACATAAACTAAAACAGCTTTTGTAATCGAAATCTTTCCTTTTATGGAATTACATGGGTTTCTAAAGTAAAAAAAATACATACACTCTCTATAATTTTAATATAATAAATTGGTTATGTTATTAAAATTTTTAAGCATATAGAAAAGAGCAACATTTAAACAATAGATAATAAAATTGATAGTTTTATCGAAAATTAAAAAAAAAATTCTGTATGTAGATAGATGTAGCTCATTAGATTAAACTAAACACTTAAATAAAAAATGAAAATTGAATTTTTGGCAGGCTTGTGTGCAACACATTACCATTTGAACAATGCATACATTTGTAAAATTAATCGTAATGAAAAAAATATCTTTCGTTCAATCACTAGTGAATTATATTTTGAAAAAGTGCTATAAAGTTTTTTTTTTTTTTTTTGAGATATTAACATTAACATTTTTTTCGAGAAATTGTGTCCACTGATTTCAAAAATATTACTTAGTAAAAAAAAAATTTTAAATTTGTAGTAGGAATGAAATGAAAATGATTTAAGTTGAAGTATGTTTAGATGAATAAAATTTTATTCTAAATTTTAGTTGAATGCATTGACCAATAAGAATAAAAAATCCTTTAAAATTTATAGTTTTTCATGAAATTTTAATTCTTAGATGCTACTATAATAATAAAAAAAACATCATAGTAAAAGTTTTATTAAAGAACGAACTTAAACGTCCCTGAAACATGTAATAAAGAATTATTTTTGAAAAACATACATGATCAACTTAATTTAAATTTTATTATATGTCCTAACACTTGAATCTGTGCAACATATTTTAACTTCAACATAACTTTCATAAATGACACATTGAAAATATCATATTTAATTAAATTTGGCTAATCCATTTCAGCCCAGGAGGCGCATGATTGCAAAGAAAATTTATATTGCCTCTGCATTACCTATATTTTTCTTGAGTATGCCCATTATTTTTAAAATATGAGAAATACTACCTTATTAAAATTTCATTAACCTATATCTTAAAAAAATATTCAGTTTAACTTATCCTGTCGTACTTTAACTTTCAGTATGGCTGTCATACGAAAAACATAAAGAATTTTTTTTTTTAATTTTAGTTATGGAATATACCAACTAGTTCGCTACCAGCATAAAATTAACTTTTATGTGAAAATGTGTACTAATGTATAATTTTCAATAATGGAAGCTTAATGATTCGAGTATGTGTTGCTCATGAGAAGGGAATTTAAAATGCGTTCAGTAAGTTAGTTGGAGACATGAATATATACATTCACCATCGTAAGTTAAATAAAATCACAAAATAGCTATTCAGTCAGTAACTCGCGAAAAAGCCTAACCTTTCGAATTTTTCCATTGTATTGTAAATTTTATTTAAATGTTACGTTCATATTTTGAATGAAGAACATGCCGCAGTAAGACTAACTAGCCTATAAAAGTTTCCAACATTTAGAAATAACAAGATCTTACCAAAAATTTTTTAAAGAAATTAATGATCATAGATAGCATTGCAATTTAATTATTTTGTGTGTCTTGTAAAGCAGCAATTGATGCTATATACACTATTTTGAGAAAATTATTATGTTAAGTAGCTGAAAGAATATATTAAAATTACATTACTGCTAACGCTTTAGCAACAGCCCATGTCTAAGAATTTCAAGAAGAATTTCATAAAATTGCTACACTAGAATTTATGTAGCTTATAGGTTAGATGTATACAAAAAAATAAACGTAAATTAATTTAATTAAATACATATATTTATGTGCATATACATCCAAATATAAATAAGCCCGACCAGTGGCCGAGAGGTTCGGACCTCTCAACTGGTAGACGGCAGGTGCTGGGTTCAAACCCAATTGCGGCTGTCGGCCTAACCGTTCGGAGTTTTCGTGGTTTTCTTCGAAACTTGCGTAAATACGGGTTAGGTTCCCTTAGAAAGACCCCCACGAAGGGCATTCCCCCCTGGTCCTATATCCAATTAGTGCAGATAATCGGACGACAAAAATAAAACCAAAACCAAATATAAATAAAGACATGGAAGTACATATTCATAGAACATTGCATTAATACAGCTGACTTCAAATAGTTTTTAAACTTTATAAAAGATTTATGTAACAAGTTATATAATCAGTTTTTATATAAATTTGATTTGAAGTTTTCTGAAACACCGTGAAATTCTTGTATAAAGACTGTACCATAATTTTCAACTTAATCTTAATTTAATGTTGGCAGCAGCTGTTCAGGACAAAATCGACATTCTCTCTTGTTACATTACTTAAGATATATCACTAAAGGGCTATTTTGTTGCAACATTAGTTTACTGAACATGGACATTATGTGGACCTAATCTTCATCTAAAGCAATGAAAAGTTCTTAAGCGACCTCTCTCTGATAACCTATTCTACAAATCCTTTTTATATGAGCTATAATAGAAATTAAGATGTTCTTCTAGTAATCATTTTTTATAGTTCATTATCTTTCCTAAATTCTTTATTTGTAAAATAAATACAGATAAAATAAATATATAGCAAATTAAGACCTTTTTTATAATAAACTAATTTTATTTGCGAAAAAATATAAATTAAAACAGTAAAAATAAGTTTGATTCGACTATTGACATGTTTCGACTCTATCCGAGTAATTTTCAAGACAAATACAGTGAAACTTCTATTTACCAAAGCCTTATTAATGCAGTTAAACAATTTGTTATTAACAAAATCAGTTAAACGGAAATCAACTTAAATTCATGAAATTCGTATAGTAAAATACCGATCCAAGCAAATAGAAAAATACACATAAAATATATTTTTTAAATTAATGTATTTTAATTCGAGCAGGAATTTCATGAAATTTTTTTTATTTGTAAAATAAATACAGATAATCTAAATGTATAGCAAATTAACACCTTTTTTATAATATACTAATTTTATTTGCGAAAAAGTATAAATTAAAACTTTAAAAACAGTAAAAAATAAGTTTAATTTGACTTTTGACATGTCTAGACTCCATCCGAGTAATTTTCAAAACAAGTACAGTGAAACTTCTATTTAACGAAGTCTTATTGTTGCAGTTAAACAATTTGTTATTAACAAAATCAGTTAAACGGAAATCAACTTAAATTCATGAAATTCGTATAGTAAAATACCGATCCAAAAAAATAGAAAAATACACATAAAATATATTTTTTAAATTAATGTATTTTAATTCGAGCAGGAATTTCATGAAATTTTTTTTATTTGTAAAATAAATACAGATAATCTAAATGTATAGCAAATTAACACCTTTTTTATAATATACTAATTTTATTTGCGAAAAAGTATAAATTAAAACTTTAAAAACAGTAAAAAATAAGTTTAATTTGACTTTTGACATGTCTAGACTCCATCCGAGTAATTTTCAAAACAAGTACAGTGAAACTTCTATTTAACGAAGTCTTATTGTTGCAGTTAAACAATTTGTTATTAACAAAATCAGTTAAACGGAAATCAACTTAAATTCATGAAATTCGTATAGTAAAATACCGATCCAAAAAAATAGAAAAATACACATAAAATATATTTTTTAAATTAATGTATTTTAATTCGAGCAGGAATTTCATGAAAATTTTTTTATTTGTAAAATAAATACAGATAATCTAAATATATAGCAAATTAACACCTTTTTTATAATATACTAATTTTATTTGCGAAAAATTATAAATTAAAACTTTAAAAACAGTAAAAAATAAGTTTAATTTGACTTTTGACATGTCTAGACTCCATCCGAGTAATTTTCAAAACAAGTACAGTGAAACTTCTATTTAACGAAGTCTTATTGTTGCAGTTAAACAATTTGTTATTAACAAAATCAGTTAAACGGAAATCAACTTAAATTCATGAAATTCGTATAGTAAAATACCGATCCAAAAAAATAGAAAAATACACATAAAATATATTTTTTAAATTAATGTATTTTAATTCGAGCAGGAATTTCATGAAAATTTTTTTATTTGTAAAATAAATACAGATAATCTAAATGTATAGCAAATTAACACCTTTTTTATAATATACTAATTTTATTTGCGAAAAAGTATAAATTAAAACTTTAAAAACAGTAAAAAATAAGTTTAATTTGACTTTTGACATGTCTAGACTCCATCCGAGTAATTTTCAAAACAAGTACAGTGAAACTTCTATTTAACGAAGTCTTATTGTTGCAGTTAAACAATTTGTTATTAACAAAATCAGTTAAACGGAAATCAACTAAATTCATGAAATTCGTATAGTAAAATACCGATCCAAAAAAATAGAAAAATACACATAAAATATATTTTTTAAATTAATGTATTTTAATTCGAGCAGGAATTTCATGAAAATTTTTTTATTTGTAAAATAAATACAGATAATCTAAATGTATAGCAAATTAACACCTTTTTTATAATATACTAATTTTATTTGCGAAAAAGTATAAATTAAACCTTTAAAAACAGTAAAAAATAAGTTTAATTTGACTTTTGACATGTCTAGACTCCATCCGAGTAATTTTCAAAACAAGTACAGTGAAACTTCTATTTAACGAAGTCTTATTGTTGCAGTTAAACAATTTGTTATTAACAAAATCAGTTAAACGGAAATCAACTTAAATTCATGAAATTCGTATAGTAAAATACCGATCCAAAAAAATAGAAAAATACACATAAAATATATTTTTTAAATTAATGTATTTTAATTCGAGCAGGAATTTCATGAAATTTTTTTTATTTGTAAAATAAATACAGATAATCTAAATGTATAGCAAATTAACACCTTTTTTATAATATACTAATTTTATTTGCGAAAAAGTATAAATTAAAACTTTAAAAACAGTAAAAAATAAGTTTAATTTGACTTTTGACATGTCTAGACTCCATCCGAGTAATTTTCAAAACAAGTACAGTGAAACTTCTATTTAACGAAGTCTTATTGTTGCAGTTAAACAATTTGTTATTAACAAAATCAGTTAAACGGAAATCAACTTAAATTCATGAAATTCGTATAGTAAAATACCGATCCAAAAAAATAGAAAAATACACATAAAATATATTTTTTAAATTAATGTATTTTAATTCGAGCAGGAATTTCATGAAAATTTTTTTATTTGTAAAATAAATACAGATAATCTAAATGTATAGCAAATTAACACCTTTTTTATAATATACTAATTTTATTTGCGAAAAAGTATAAATTAAAAATTTAAAAACAGTAAAAAATAAGTTTAATTTGACTTTTGACATGTCTAGACTCCATCCGAGTAATTTTCAAAACAAGTACAGTGAAACTTCTATTTAACGAAGTCTTATTGTTGCAGTTAAACAATTTGTTATTAACAAAATCAGTTAAACGGAAATCAACTTAAATTCATGAAATTCGTATAGTAAAATACCGATCCAAAAAAATAGAAAAATACACATAAAATATATTTTTTAAATTAATGTATTTTAATTCGAGCAGGAATTTCATGAAAATTTTTTTATTTGTAAAATAAATACAGATAATCTAAATATATAGCAAATTAACACCTTTTTTATAATATACTAATTTTATTTGCGAAAAAGTATAAATTAAAACTTTAAAAACAGTAAAAAATAAGTTTAATTTGACTTTTGACATGTCTAGACTCCATCCGAGTAATTTTCAAAACAAGTACAGTGAAACTTCTATTTACCGAAGTCTTATTGTTGCAGTTAAACAATTTGTTATTAACAAAATCAGTTAAACGGAAATCAACTTAAATTCATGAAATTCGTATAGTAAAATACCGATCCAAAAAAATAGAAAAATACACATAAAATATATTTTTTAAATTAATGTATTTTAATTCGAACAAAAATTTCATGAAAATTTTTTTATTTGTAAAATAAATACAGATAATCTAAATATATAGCAAATTAACACCTTTTTTATAATATACTAATTTTATTTGCGAAAAAGTATAAATTAAAACTTTAAAAACAGTAAAAAATAAGTTTAATTTGACTTTTGACATGTCTAGACTCCATCCGAGTAATTTTCAAAACAAGTACAGTGAAACTTCTATTTAACGAAGTCTTATTGTTGCAGTTAAACACTTTGTTATTAACAAAATCCGTTAAACAAAAATCAACTCAAATTCATGAAATCCGTATAGTAAAATACAGATCCAAAGAAATGGAAAAATACACATAAAATATTTTTTAAATAAATGGATTAATTTTAAATTAAAGGAATTTTATTACAAAAGAAAAATTAAAAATAATAAAGAGTCGCCTAACTTTTTTTTTTCTTTGGTCTCTCAATTTTTCAATTTTTGAACTTTATTCGTTATGAGGATATCCTCAAAAAAGACATCTTATTTTTATTTTACTTTCACCTTGAATATATGATTAAAATTTTCCTTTTACAATATACTTGAAAACAAGCAAGTTCATGTTTTCTACTAAATTCGTCTATAAATTCCCGTGCAAGTTAATTATTTGAAACAGATTTAGTCCGCGCCGGAAAAGGTTAATAAGGTGTGTAATATTACTTGTACACTGTACCAGTTTCTCTCTATTCTAAAAAAAGTAACTCCCGCTGTCACCGCCGCTGACAATGAGATTTTTGTATCCGTAGGTTTTTCTTCATTAATATTAAAAGAGCTATTGCACACAAAAATATGAAAATCGGGGGTATTATACAAAAATGTTTCATAAATACACTGGTGGAAACAATCTTTAAAGCGAAAAATTATTTTAACAGACAATTAATGTTAAAGTTGATGCAAATGGTTCTATTAAACTACTAATGGGAATTTAATTATTTTTAGGTCATTTGATAAATTCAAATGTCCCGGTGTGCAAACTGCAATTATTTTTTTAATTTGACTCATTTTTGATGATTTGTTTCTATTTTAAGTTAAAAAAAATTTTACATTTTGTGCAATATTTTTTACATATTATGAAAAAAAAATATATTATTTTAACCTGTTGCCAACAAAAAAAAAGAACTCTAAGAATAGGTTTCTCTAATTTAAAAATTATTGACATGCGAATATTATAAATAGAAACAACTTTGGAGTTAAATGAATAGTACTTAATTAAAGCTGGAAAATATTGAAAATTACGTCATAAAAATTATATTTATCCGCGAATTTTAAAAGAAAAAAACATTGTAAAATAATAAATTCTTCAAATGCGTTAAAAGTCGTAAATGGTGAAAAATTACGTCAGATTTAAAAAATAAAATAAGACAGTGCAAATAATAATAGTTCCTTCGTAATTATAAAAATATTTTCGTGTGAATCCTTATAAATGTTACCGGCCAAGCCCGATTTTAGGCCGAAATAACCTTATAAAAGAATTCATTGTTAATATTTATTTTTGCATTATAGTATGTACCTGAATAGTTCATCTGTAGCATTCTTGTATAACTGCTATCCTCTTCTTATTATACCCGTAAAGTATGGTGACGTCACTGCAACGTCGTTCTGAAGTGACATTGTGACTTTGTGACCATCCATTGTCGACGTAACGTCACGTGACGTCGATATGGAGTCACAGTGACTAAAATGTGAAGTCGTTATGGCCGTTTTAGAGCTCTTTTGTGATGTTTCACAAAATGGTCACAATGGGACAAATTTGTGAAAAATGTGTCATTTGTGACTAATTTGACATTAATATTGTGACGAAACTGTGACAAAAGCGACGATATATAAATTGCAAGAAACATGTTTTTTTAAAGTAAATAATATGTTTTGAAGGATAATAACATGTTTTTGAAAATGTTTTTTGAATTTTTGAGAAAGTCATATCTCAGTCACAATGTGACGTCACTGAGTGGTGGCATTTTGGTCACAGATGTGATGTGACCAAAGTGACTCACAGTGACATCACTGTGACCATGCATGCTATTAGGGCATTGAAGGCTTTTAGAATTTAATTTTTAATAAAAATGATTAAATGAATAAAAAATATCTTCATACAATTCGCTGAAATAAACTCATGCATCCATTGGAACAGCAAACTTTGTTTGAATTTTGTACACTCACGAAAGCGTAATAAACTTCGGTATATAGAATATATATTTTTAGAAATATGTAAATTAATTTGCATGTTAATTGCGTTCAAATTAAAAGTTGAGAATAAAATTTTGCTAAGTAGCAAACATCGTTAAATAGGGACTTCATTAAAGAGAAATTTGACTGTAAATAAAAATATTCTAAAACCGAAATGTCACGGTTCAATTTACTTCATATTCTTTCAAATTATTCGCGTTGTTTTTTTTATTTAGATTTTTATCTTATTTTTGTAACCTGTGAATATTCCGAGTCATAATCTTTCTAAGTTACACGGTGCCACATCGTTGCATAATGATATTTTATGTGTTACCATCTGTACGGTTTTTTTTAACGTATTGATAGTATAGACTGGAAGGAAAAATGAAATCTACATTCAGAGAAATTTATTTCGATGATTTCTTCTTGGTACAATTTGGCTTGCACTGTTGTTTTGTTATCATTATACGTATTTAATATCATTTAAATGTATGAAAAAGGAGCATGTTGATGATATTAAATGTAATAGATTTCCCTTTCCAATGTAAACAAACTCATATAAGCAATGAAACATTGCAATTCAGCATATATTTTATCGAAAATACGTTCATACTGTATTAAGTAAAAAACGCAGTATTTTTGAAGTTCCGGGACATAAACATCGTTAAATTTTCCAAAAACATTTTATCGTATTAAAATTTTCTCCGTTTGTTTATGCTTAAAATGACCTATAAATCATGTTTCTACCTTTTTAAGAAGGGAGTATATTCTTTTTCCGTTATTGTTTGTTTTCAAAATCTGGCTTTCAAGCAATGGTTGTTTTGAAAATGACTTCTTCTTTTAGATGCATTTTTCCTCATGATGAGTTTTTTAACAATTTCATAGATTTAAACAGTTCAAGGTAAACGCTTCAAAATTGGAATACGTCTTTTTTGGTTGTTTTATTTTAATTCCAGCAAATTTGAAAAAAATATACATATTATTTTTGAAAACGTAATTTATTTCAAATTTTTAATTTAAATATTTTTGAGTTTTAAAGAATTAACATTTTTAAAAATGCTGAATCAAAGTTAAAATTTAGTTATTTCTCTTTAATTAAATGTGAAAAAATTTAAATTTTGCAAATAACATTTTGAGTTATAACAATTTTTACTTATACTAATTTTTACCATTTTTTTTTAATGTTATGAAAGGTTTTATAATGTGATTTTGTTTACAAATGGTATGGTTAACCATCACAAAAAAATTCAAAATTACAATTCAATAAATAAAAATTATTTTAAAATGTGTCCCAGACCCTCTGAAATTTGCATAAAGTTTTTTATTTGGATTTTATGTAAAATCTCTTGTTCTCTGAATGAAAATCCACCATTCACAAACACACTAAATTAGAATTTCCTGTAGCACACTGTTTTTTATGTATGTTTTCTCGCGAATAACGCAAATCTAAAAGGACCAACTTATTACGATTAAAGACCAACTTTTATCGTTTTAGCCAATAATGGTACTTTTATACACATTGTGATGAACAACCACGCCGTGCGAAACGGTCAGTCATTTTGTCTGATGAAACAACGGTCGACTAAATAATTTTTTCCAATTTTTTAGATTTCAAAATCCCCATATCAAATAGGGAAAGAATGTAATTTATACTGAAATTTGTTTCAAAAGTATATCGCAATTTGTTTACAAATTGTATCGCTTTTTCCGAGCGATTTTTTTATATAGCAATTTGTAGTTTTTTTCTTGCCATATGTTACAACCTTGAATGTCATTATGTTTGAGAGGCTTTAGCAATCATATGTAGTAAATGTACCCTCATAGCATGCATGTTCACAGTGACGTCACAATGACGTCACTGTGAGTCACTTTGGTCACATCACATCTGTGACGAAAATGCCACCACTCAGAGACGTCACATTGTGACTAAGATGTGACTTTCTAAAAAACTTTTCACAGTTCGTCACAATGTTAATGTTAAAGCAGTCACAAATGACACACTTTTCACAAATTGGTCACATTGTGACGTCACAAAGTGGTCACAATGTGACGTCACAAAAAAGCCCTAAAACGGCCATAACGACATCACATTTTAGTCACTGTGACTTCACATCGACGTCTCGTGACGTCACATCGACAATCGCTGGTCACAAAGTCACAATGTGACTTCACAACGACGTTGCAGTGACGTCACCATGACTTACGGGTATTCATATCTTTTTGTAGCAGCATATTTTACACACTTTTCTTTAGTATTATTTACTTTGAAAAAGCCTATCTTTCGTACAAAAAATTCTGTATTTTTTAAGCATGATATGCATGTAAAAAATAGTTATTTGATTTCAGTCAGAAATTATAGAGTTTTTAAATCATAACAAATGGTATTGAAGTGTAAAATACCTTGTTTCCAAATAATCAATAATGTGCCACAGTCAAAAAAACAATATTGCCGGTTTAGCCGGTCAAGTACTTATCCATATAACACTTACTAAGTAAATTGACATCTAAAATACCTTGTTTCCAAACAATGAGAATCTATACTGTAGCACATTCAAATAAAGAAACATTTTTGGTATTGTAAAGTGGATTACATAGATAACACTAACTCTAAAGCCATCTTAAATACGTTTATTTTAATTCAATATAATCAATAATGTCACACAGTCAAATGCAGCAACATTGCTGGTTAAACCAATTGATTATCCAGATAACACTACCCCTCAAATAAGTAATTTAATATCTAAAATATCTTGTTCCGAACACTGGGAATCAGTACTGTCACGCAGATAAATAAATAAAATTTGCCGGTCGAGGCAATTGATTATCTGGATAATACTAATTCTAAAATAACGTTGCTATATGAAGAGATTATAATAAAATTCCTTTATTTTACCTGCGCATCAGTAAAAACAATATTTGAAGAGTTCAAATAATAAAAATTGTAAATGACGCAATCATAATTTTGAGAAAATAAGCTGATAAATCCCAAATATATATTTGCGTTTATTGCCAAATGGCTTCTTTAAAATTAAAATCTTTGTGAATAATAGTAATCATATATTCACTTAATTTTCATTATTTCTGTCAATATCCTTTATCATATAAGTTCTTCAAATAAAGCTTTTAAAATTACTCAAATTTGTAACTCAGAAGATTTTTAACTTACTTTCTTTTAATTTAAAATCACTTTGTATTAGGCAGACAAATATTGTTACTGATTTTTTACCCACTTCCTGATGACACAGATCTTTAAAAATTGGAAAATATGTGTATTTGTGTATTCTAAAGGCATTACAGGAATTAAAAATTGAGTCTCTTAAATTCGTTGCCTAATTGAAGACGACGAGGACAGATTTGAAATTAAAAATAATAATATTACCTCCTAAACTAATGAAACAAAAATTTTAAAACTTAAGATGCCTTAAACTTAATAAAATTGCGGTTCGATATTTTTGAAAATTCGGCCCTCTATTTCCGAAATACATCGCAAAAATGTACTTAAACTTAAAAGTTACTGAATTATAGTTTGATTTTCTAAGAAGGAGTCCGTATCAACTTCAAGATTGAATATCTTTTGAAAAGTATTAGTGGCAAGGCTGTGACTTGAGCTAAGAATTTTGCACAACATCTCGAGCTATCGCCAAATTCGGGAGTGTATTTAAAAATATGTGTACATTTAAATATATTAATATTTAAATTTTTTAAAGACATTACAGTTTCATCATTCTAATATTTTCTTAACATTTATAAATTTCTTAATATTTAATTATTTATCAGTCTTCGTCTAATTTTTAAAAAAATTGCCATTAGACATAGAAGAGTAATTAATTGAATCAGGATCATTAATTTGATCAAGATCTTTTGATCAATAATTCATCAATGCTATTACAAAATGCAAGATGGTATGTTATTCAGAAATGTTTTTAAGTTTTGCTGCATGAAAATAATTTAGTCTGAACTTAAGCTTAATCAATTTATCAAATACATAAATTTCGTGCCACTTTTACGATACATTACAAGATTATAAATTTAAATAAACCTAAAAAAATAAATTTATTTTCTTTTAGTAAATTTTAATAAAAGAATGTTTAAAAAAGTTATATTTTTATTATTTTAAAAGTCATTTAATAAATTTTATTTTTCTTTAACATTGTTAAATTCACCTTTATCTATATGTCAATATTTGTCTAATCAGTTTTATTCATTAGGCATCGAAAACAGTCATTAATTAAATAAGGATCATTAATCAGTAATTTATCAAGGATATTACAGAATACACTATGGGATGTTATTCAGATATGTCCCTAAGTTCTGTTGCATGAAAATTAACTTAACGTTAAATTACGTTTATTACCCGATTGAAAGTCATCAAATATATTGAATTAGCATGAACTTTTACGATACATTACCAGAATATTATATTAAAAAAATCTAAATGTTTTTAAAATGTAATTTTAGTTAATTTTAATAAAAGAAATATTTAAAGAAATTAACTTTTGATTATTTTTATTGTACCAAAAAATGTTTAATAAATTTTATGGTTAAAATTATTAGTATTCATTTTTAGCTATTATAACCTTCACATATTCGAATTCATTTTTAACTGTGTATCAATCTTTGTCTAATAAAAAAAAGTTTTGCTTTTAGGCATCGAAAACCGCCATTAATTAAATAAGGATCATTAATTTGGTCAAGGTCATTAATCAATAATTTATCAAAGCTATTACAGAAAGCATGGTGGGATGTTTTACAGATATAGCTCTAAGCCTGTTGCTTGAAAATTAATTTAATCTTAACTTAGGTTTATTATCCATTTGAATCTCAACAAATATACAGAATTAGCATCAAATTTTACCATACATTACAAGATTATCATTTTAAAATTCTCTAAAAAAATGTATACTTTTAGTAAATTTTAATGAAAGAATGTTTTAAGAAAAATTCACTTTTTATCATTTTAAAAATTTTTAAATAAATTTCATTGTTCTTTTAACATAATCAAAATTCACACATATTTATACGTCAATCTTTGACTAAATTTTTTTTAAATAAATTCTATTGTTCTTTTAATATTATCAAAATTCACACTTATTTATACATATATCTTTGACTAATAAAAAATTTTGCTATTGGCCATCGAAAACAGTCATTAATTAAATAAGGATCATTAATTTGGTCAAGATCATTAATCAATAATTTATCAAGGCTATTACAGAATGCAGGATGAGATATAACTTAGCAATGCCACTAATTGCTCTTGTATGAAAATTAGCTTACGTTTATTTATTTGTTATCCAATTGAAAATCATCAAATATATTAATTTAGCATCAGCTTTTACGATATATTACTTGATTATCATATTTAAAACATCTAAATGGTTTTAAAATATAATTTTAGTGAATCTTAATAAAAGAAATATTTAAAGAAATAAATGTTGGTTTATTTTCATCATTTTAAAAATTGTTTAGTAAATTTTACTATTAACATTATTAATATTCTTTTTAGCTATTATAACCTTAACATAACATTATTAGAATTCAATTTTAGCTATACAACAATCTTTGTCCAATAAAAAAAAATATTTTAGTCATCGAAAACCGTCATTAAATAAATAAATAATAATAATTAAATATTCAATTTTAGCTATATATCAATCTTCGTCCAATAAAAAAAATTCTTTTAGTCATTGAAAACCGTCATTAATTAAATAACGATCATTAATTTAGTCAAGGTCATTAATGAGTAATTTATCAAGGCTACACTGATGGAAACTGATTTACGAAAAAACGGTTTTTTGACGAAAAATTCTAAAATATTCATTAAAAATGAATGAAATTTCATGGGATATACATAGTGTGCATGACAAATCTGTTACAAGAATAAATTTTCATACATAACATTAAGCATAAACAAGAAGTCAAAAATTAAATTTTCGTAATATGTGAACACGGAAATTGATTTATGAAATATCACATTTCACGGGTTATTCCGAAGCAATGTCACAAAAATTTGCATGAAACAAGGCAACGTGACCTACAAACTAGACATAAAAAGCGTTGTACATTGAAAGCAATAACATTTCAGTTACAATTTAACGAAAGTAAACGAAAGATTTTATCTGAGGAAGAAAGAGGTAAAATCGACGCATATTTAGAATGTGGAAATTCTGTCCAGGAAATTAGTAAATTAATTAAAAGATCTGTTGGTGTGATATATAACTATAGACAAGATCCAGCAAATTATGGCAAAAATTTTAACGAAAGAGGTAATCCAGGTTTAAACAAGAGACAGAAAAAAGGGATTCTTCAACTTGCATCGAAAGATGGTCACAGTTCACAGCAGATTTGTGCAGATCTATCCCTACCTGTTACTTCTAGAAGATTTAGGAAAACTTTATATTCTTCACGGAGCTTGAGATGGTCGAAAATGAATCCGTGTCCAAAGTTACTTTTGCGTCACAAGCAGATGCGTTTGCAGTATTGTGAGTAATACATGGCGATGGGTGAAAATTGGAAGAAAGTGATTTTCTCTGACGAAAAACGATTTAATTTGGATGGCCCAGATGGTTTGAGGTATTATTGGAGAGATCTTCGAAAAGAACTGAAATCTACATTCAGCAGAAATTTTTGGTGGAGGAAGTTTGATGATCTGGGCAGCGCTTGCTTATGATGGCAAAAGTCAAATTGTATTTTTAAACGGTCGATAGAACTCTTTTGATTATAGTTTAGTTTTAGAAAATTCGCTTCTTCCATTTGCATGGCAATATTATGGTTTAGATTATATCTTCATGCAAGATAATGCAAGTATTCACACTTCAAATACAATGAAAGATTGGTTTGACGAACAGAATATTGTTCTTTTAGATCATCCACCTATTAGTTCAGATCTGAACCCCATCGAAAACATCTGGAGACAGTTTGTTCAAATGGTTTATGCAAATGGGATACAGTACACATCACTTGTAGATTTGAAAGCTTCGATCTGTCAACGCTAGAAATTAATTGATCAGAAATACATTCAAAATCTTATTTTATCAGTACCATCTAGAATAAAATAAACTTTAATGAATAAAGGCGTCTTTAGTAATTATTAATTTCAATTAAATATGACTTTTCAGAAATCAATTTCCATGTTTTTATGTTACTAAAATCTAATTTTTGATGTTATGTTTTAATTTATTAATTTGTATGAAATTTTATTTTTCTAAATTATTTGTTGTACATAGCATGTATAATGAATGACATTTCATTCATTTTTAGTTTATATAACAAATGTTTTGATTAAAAAACCGTGTTTTCATAATTGAATTTCCGCCAGTGTATTACAGAATGCACGATGGGATATTTCTCAGATATAAATTAACTTTTGATTATTGGGTTATGAATACTTGCATTATCTTGCATGAAGATATAATCTAAACCATAATATTGCCATGCAAATGGAAGAAATGAATTTTCTAAATCTAAACTATAATCAAAAGAGTTCTGGTGACCGTTTAAAAATACAATTTCACTTTTGCCATAATAAACAAGAGCTGCCCAAATCATCAAACTTCCTCCACCAAAATTTCTGCTAAATGTAGATTTCGGTTCTTTTCGGAGATCTCCAATAATACCCCAAACCATCTGAGCCATCCAAATTAAATCTTTTTTCGTCAGTGAAAATGACTTTCTTCCAATAGTCACCCATCGCCATGTATTTCTCGCAATACTGCAAACGCAATACTGCTTGTGACGCAGAAGTAATTTTGGACACGGATTCATTTTCGACGATCTCATGCTCCGTGAAGAATGTAAAATTTTCCTAACTCTTCTAGAAGTAACAGGTAGGAATAGATCTGCACAAATCTGCCTTGAACTGTGACCAGCTTTCGATGCAAGTTGAAGAATCCCTCCTTTCTGTCTCTTGCTTAAACCTGGATTACCTCTTTTGTTAAAATTTTTGCCATAATTTGCTGGATCTTGTCTATAGTTATGTATCACACCAACAGATCTTTTAATTAATTTACTAATTTCCTGGACAGAATTTCCACATTCTAAATATGCGTCGATTTTACCTCTTTCTTCCTCAGACAAAATCTTTCGTTTACTTTCGTTAAATTGTAACTGAAATGATTTTGCTTTCACTGTACAACGCTTTTTATGTCTACTTTGTAGATCACTTTGCCTTGTTTCATGCAAGCTTTTGTGTCATTGCTTCGGAATAACCCGTGAAATGTGATATTTCATAAATCAATTTCCGTGTTTGCATATTACGAAAATTTAATTTTTGACTTCTTATTTATGTTTAATATTAGGTATGAAAATTTATTCTTGTAACAGATTTGACATACATACTATGTATATCCCATGAAATTTCATTCGTTTTTAATGAATATTATAGAAGTTTTAGTGAAAAAATCGTTTTTTCATAAATCAACCTTTGTCTAATAAAGAAAAGTTTTGTTTATAGGCATCGAAAACCGCCATTAATTAAATAAGGATCATTAATTTGGTCAGGGTCAATAATCAGTAATTTATCAAAGCTATTTTTAAAAAGAAGTCTTGTTGCTTGAAAATTAATTTAATCTTAACTTACGTTTATTATCCATTTGAATCTCAACAAATATATAGAAATAGCATCAAATTTTACCATACATTACAAGATTATCATTTTAAAATTCTCTAAAAAAAAATAAATGTATACTTTTAGTAAATTTTAATGAAAGAATGTTTTAAGAAAAATTCAATTTTTATCATTTTAAAAATTTTTAAATAAATTTCAATGTTCTTTTAACATAATCAAAATTCATACATATTTATACATCAATCTTTGGTTAATAAAAATTTTTGCTATTGGCCATCGAAAACAGTCACTAATTAAATAAGGATCATTAATTTGGTCAAGATCATTAATCAATAATTTATCAAGGCTATTACAGAATGCACGATGGTATATAACTCAGAAATGTTCTTAAATCCTGTTGCATGAAAATTAACTTAACTTACGTTTATACGATTGAAAGTCATCAAATATATTGATTTAGTACCAACTTTTACGATACATTTTTAGATTATTATATTAAAAATATCTAAATGCTTTAAAAATGTAATTTTAGTGAGTTTTAATAAAAGACATTTTTAAAGAAATTAACTTTGGATTATTTTCATTATTTTAAAAATTGTTTAATAATATATCTGTAAATCCTGTTGCGTGAAAACTAATTTAATATTAACTATGGTTTATTAACCGCTTTAAAATCATCAAATATATAGATTTAGCACCAAGTTGGACCGAGATTTGGATTTTTTTTCTTTTATTAATTTAATTTTTACAAAATGTTATAAGTTCAATTTCTTAAAGTTATTTTATTCAAAAATGGCATGCTTTTTTGACATTTAAAGGGAAACAGTGTCTTTGAAACCTTTTCTTCAATTTTGAAGAATACTGCAAAATATGAGGTGGAACAATTCCTAAAACTAAAAAGTAAATAAAAATTTAAAAAATCTTGTAAAACATCCTATTTTTCTAAAATTTATTTTTTTTTTTTACTTTTTTTAAAAAACTTTTCTACTATTATAAATATGAATATTTTTGCTTTAATTTTTTTCCACATTCATTAGAATATACTATCTGAAAGTTTTAACTTTCCATGGATTTTTAGATGTATGGGATTTTACATTTAATGTGAATTTTCTCTCTCGTGCATATTAATAAATAAAAAACATTCAACAAACTCTCGATTTACATATTTTTTTAATAACTCTAAAATTCAGTGTTAAAACTAAGCACAAAAATATCAAATACGCTATGGAAAACAAATTAAAATAATTCAAACTCTAATAATTCAAAGTCTAAATTACTAAAAAAGCTTTGGTATTTATCGAACAAGCAAATTATAAAAATATGAACAGGAAGAAAAATCAGTATAAAGTTTTCACTTGCATGGGTAATTATGCTGGATCTATTAACAAAATTTACAATATCTCGCGTCAAAACATTCACGAGTAAAGAAACTTTCAGATATTGACCAATTTCAAGGTAGTGTGTCCTCTTAAAACGTAATTCTCCACAAGTGTTATAAAAGTAATACAAAAAAGATTAAAACAAATTATTACCAGTAATTAAAAAAGGACAAAGTTATTTATTTTAAAACAATTGTAATATTCAAAACCAGAATATTTCTTGATATCAATTTTCAATAAAAAAAAAATCTTTTTTATCAAGTCAATTTTTAAAAATGTTAAGCTTAAAATTTTAATTATTATTTCTTTAAAATATGGCTCTTCGAATGACTAATGGTCAAACATGGAGCATTGCTATAAATTTCATTGTATCTCCCATAAATGTACTGAAGGATTTTAATTTTTTTAATAGCAACCAAATGGTGACGGTTGTTGAACTTATTCAAGCAGGAGAGTTGTGTATAAAATAAAATATTTCTTTGAGTTTCTGTATTTTTAAGAATATACAATTCACACTGAAAAGTGCGTATTTTATACAATTTCAGAATTATGGATTTATCAACAATTCTGAAAATCTTTAAGTTCACAAATCTAAAAACAGCTTTTTCAAGGGAACTACTTTTCGTGTCGCTCGCCCCTGGCACCGAGATATGATGCATTTTGTAGCCTTATATAAAAAATTCAAACAAAACGATAAAAATTCTCTGTTAAAATCATGTTTTAGATAATTTTTTATAATTTAAATTTTGTTATTCCATTTTGTTTCTCTATTTCACGTCAAAGTGTGTTATTTCACCAAATATGATGCTACGAAATTTTCGCTTTCCTTGTTCTGTGGCTATGATATTCGGCTAATGTTGCAACAAAACTATACTTTTGAATATACGCCAACATTTTCCTCACCAAAAATATTAATATAAAGTCGTAAATTTTCAAAACCAAATTCGCAGTTTTTTTAAGGGACTTTTATTTATTCTTTTATAACATTTTATATTTAATATTTACTATCAATATTTTTAAATTATTTTCTTTAAAAAAAAAACTTTGTAAATAATCCGATAAGTGGCCTCGAAAATAACATTTTCAGAAAATTATGCCGCTGTAAAATTTAAAAAAAATATTTTAACAGAAAAAAATCAATTTTAAACCTCCTAAAATAGGGTTAAAATGAAACAAGTCTGAATTCTAGGTACGTGCAACAGCAAAAGAGGTTCGCTTGTCCGTGTTGTTCAAAGTATCGCTTCGAGCAAGCATTTTCATGTTCATCAACGATAATAAATTAACAATGTTAATATTATTATCGAAAAATTAGCATTAATATTAACATTAAATGTTCAGTTAATCAATTATTATTGCATGTATAAGTACCCTTATGCATTTTTTAAATTCTTACTTTTGTTGAGACATGATTTGAAAAAACAATATTCGGAGTTACGAAAAATAATTAATACCCACACTGTAAAAAAGCAGCAGCAGAAATTCCAGACAATGTCCGTAAAAAAACAGACTTTATTCCTATATCAACAGACTTTGCCATTACATTAACGGTTTTTGCCCGTAACACACAAAAAATACTGTAGTTCACCGTTTATGTGACATATTACGTAAATTTACAGCATAATTCATGGTAAAGTACCGTAAATTTACAATATTTTTGCAGTGCAGTGATAACTACTTTTAAACATTTGCAAAATATGCGTACAACAACAAAAATGTTTCTTTCAGAAATATTTTTTAAAGTTTCAGCAATTTTTTGGATTCATAATTAGATTCAAAGTAAAAAAAAATGCCTTTTTGGAATTGTGAATAGTTGGGACAAGATTAAATTTATAGAAACGTAAAGAAATTTATACATGCTATAATAATTGAATAGCTGAATTTTTAATGCTACTATTGATAATAGTAACTAATATTGTCGATGATAATGTTAATGTTTAAAACGTAAAAATACATGTAACTGTATATATGTTACTTAAAAGGTGCATAAATAAAAAACATACAAAAACTTAAAAATATATTTAAAGTACTTTTAAAAAGTTCAGAAAGTTTTCAACCGTCACTTATGTGGTCTTCATCAGTGGGAAAAATTCTAATGACAGTTGTTGCTGCTTGGCGTTCTCAGGCTCCATAAGGAACAGTCCATTTTACACCGAGAGGGCGGGTGAAGAAACAGAGTGTAAGGGAAGAAATAGAATAAAAAACTATTGAAAATATTTCTAAAAACACAGGTTTAACTATTAAGAATAAGATTTCTCCATATTGCGTGACCATCGTAAGCATCAAAGTGCATCATTACCCAAATTTTTAACAGTAGGGGGAACAGGGGCACATTGATACAGCTTTTTTCTAAGAATTTGTTTGATGTCCAGAAAGTAGAAATGTCAAGTTATTTCTCCATACGTTTTTCTCCATAAGGTGACAGCAAAACTTGTATAGTGTGTTATAAAAGTGTACAATCGTTTTTTTATATATTATTTTTGTTATTATTATTTTTATATATTATTTTTTTATATATATTATTGGGAAAATGCATACAAAATAACACCAATGCATATTTTTCATAGAAAAATAGTTGGCAAACCATTTTACATTTATTTATAGAAATTCAAATCGCCCACAATTTATTTGTAAGCAATATTAAAGCAGTCAAAATGAAATGTATATTGACCTGTTCTGGCTCTTCCTTGTCTGGTTGTTGGCTGTAGTAACTTTGTCATATCTGACACTTCAACCCCAGCATTATCTTCTTTCTTAGGAAAGGTGAAAAAATTACCTGGTTTTCTGTTTATAAATCGGTTTATAAACCGAAAATAAAGAATAATTATATTAAAAATTCTGTTTATAATATAATTATCCTTTGCTATTCTGCAGCTTGTTTCTTTTACTTAATATCTCTCATGTCGAAATTACTTTTTTCTCTGGAGAATCGATATTAATTTGAGATTTTCCAGGTTGCCGTCCTTTTCTTTTATTAATTCTACTAGCACTAGATGTTGGGTAAGCTCGTACGTCTTCTGTTTGCAAAAATACTATAAAATGTTCTAATATAAAGAAATTAGAGCTATTTCACTTTAAAAAAACTAATATTAGAAGTTTTTGGCGAAAAATGATTGGATTAAGGTGTGTATGGTAAAAAAAATAATAAAAGGTAATGAAAAAATGAACTACAAAAGGATTTAGGTTGTATCAATGTGCCACGGCATAGACTGTATCAATGTGCCCCATACAGCCATTTTGAATAAAATGAGTCTCAAATTCAAGAGTTCATAATTTATCTAAAAATAAAGATTAAGGATCTGATAAAGAGTAGCTTTACTTGCCAGGGAGAGTATTCTTTTCGGTTGAAAACACTGGAACAGTTGTATAATGCCATTTCAATTGTACAACTCAAGTTTACTTTTGATCTACGAAAACAATAAATCACCCGTCCCATTTCATCAAACTACTGAATCATTTCAAGGCTTTTTGTATGTAGTTGAGTGCACAAGTATCACCTTTTGGAGTTGTTTTGAGACTTTCTGTAATGACCCTGTGTGCAGTACAGGGGGTGTATCAATGTGCCCCAGTTCCCCCTACTTTAAATGCATTTTTAAGTTTTTATTTTTAAGTTTTGTTTATGCATCTTATAAGTACTATATATACAGATACATTTATTTTTACATTTTAAATTAGTAAACAATATGAATTCTTCACTGATTTTGATTTTATTCTTACCTCCAAATGTTAATGTTGTTCATTTGTTATGCTTGTTGAACATGAAAATGTTCTTTTGAAAATTTATTGCATAGTTAAAACCAATATTTCGAATAAATCTTAAGAGCTTTTTTCTAACATTTGAGAAGATAAAAATTTTCTGAATTCTTGGTAACTTTGAAGGGATTACATTTAATTTCTAACGTATAACGAGAACTGAATGTAGAAAAATTGCTTTTTTTCTATGATGTAGAAGAATTTTAGGGAAAATGTTTTCAATCTGACATTTTACAAAGTTTATTTTTGCAATTTAAAGCAAATTATACTTATATTTGAAGCAAGATTTAATTTGCTTTTCTTATTACAGAGAACACAGCTGAATGCCGAGCAAAAGGGCAAAATTGTGATTTTTTTTCTCTGCATTTTTCTTAAAATGTTAATAAAAGAGAGATTTTCTATCATGGGACAATTTTTTTGTTACGCACATGCTTATAAGACTTGAAAGTATCACTCATAACTTAATTTCTTAAAACTGGATTATATTTGTAGAGTTATATTAAAATAAATAAAGCTTCAACTACAGTGAAACCTGCAGCTTAGTGAACGAATATATGCTGTCGCGACAGTGGGAAGGTTAATATTGCTCTCTCAAATGAAAATTCTCAATATATATGCCTCTTTCTTTCAATTCTAATTTCTTCATTTCACTTTTTGTGTGAACTCTTTTGCAAAAGAGACAAAATTAAAATGTTCATGTGTAAGAAAAACATAATATATTGATTTTAAATGTATATTCTCTTAAATTCTGTTCTAAATTTTTCAACAAATTCAATATATTTATAATTTTTCGTTGAAAATTTATTTACTTTGTGAAAATTGATTAAATGAAAAATATACAGTTAAGTAAACTTCACTGACAATGGATACAAAAGGAAACTCTTTAAGTTATTGTGTAAAGGAACTCTTTATAAATCGGAGAAAATCAATGACTTTTTTCAAAATAATAAATAAACACAACATGTCCTTGAAAGAATGTCTTGAAAGGATTTTCAAACGATTCTGATATATCTTGTAAAGTTTTACCAATTAAGATATATAATGTATCAGAATAAAGTTTGTTTCATTCCAGAATCTGTGACTTGAAAGTATATTTCATATTTTTTCTGTATTTAATGTAAAGTATATAGCACTTTTTTTGTTTAAAAAAAATTAATGCATCATTAAACCGGCGTTTAAATAAGCGTCTCTTTTTATTTAACAATTAATTTTAACAAATTATATAAATGCTACGAGATAAAGTGACATTCTTTTTCAAATTTTAAGAATGTTTTTTTCTAAAGTACAATTGCGATAATTTAATTTTTTTTTTTTTCGATAATGCTTTTTTATATTTTACTTAAAAAAAGGAAAAATATTAAGTTAACAACATTAACACTAAAATTACTATTATTTTGTTATTATTTCATGTATAAATTGAGATCAAAGTTTTCAATTGACAAGAGATACCCTTTCAGAACCAAAAATTCTCTTTTGGTAAAATTGCTTTATGCAGTATAAAAACTATTAGAAACCCTTTCAGAGAAAAAAGTGGTACCAAAAGAAATTTTTAATGAATGATTCCTAAAATCTCAAAAATATCGAGTGGAGTTGAAGTCGTTTATTTTAAGGATGAAATTTCTCAAAATCGTTCGAATTCATAAGAGTTTCAGGATTGGCATACGCTCACAACATTAATACACTGAAAATTTAATGAATATTTAACTTTGCATTAGAAAGTAACTTATCATTTGCCGATATTTGCTGTAGTTCTAAATGTACATTGTCGAAGCAATTTATGCAATTTGAAATTAGATATTTCTTAGTTGTTGAAATAGTTATTTACCTTATTTGTTCGCGTCGTGATGCAGAGAAAATTTTAAAGCTAATCTATCATAAGTTTTCCAATCAATTTAAATAAAGGTGTTTTAAAACGTATATCTGAATATGACTGAGTTTCCATATCCTTGCGGAATCGCTACATTCTATTAGATTTCTTAGAGATTTTTCAGATATCTCCAATTTTTTTAGAGACTATTTATTTTTACATAAACATTTTCATATTTAAAAGTACGTTTCACGAAAAAAAATAATAAATTAACAGCTTTAATTAAAATTACTATTATTTTGTTACTATGGTATGAATGAATTTCAATCGAAATGCTGAATTTCTTAGAAATACCATTTCAAAACAGATATTCTTGATTGTGATAATGCTTTATGCAGTTCATATATCAATCATGAAATACAGTTAAGTATTTCACATTTAAAAATATGTTTTACGGTAAATAATATTAAATTAATAGCATTGATAAAAATTACTATTATTTTGTAACTATTACATGAATAAATTCAAATCAAAACGTTCAATTTCCTAAAAGTACCATTTCAAAACCAGATTTTCTGGATTGTGAAATTGCTTTATGCAGTTTATATATCGATCATAAAATACAGTTCAGTATTTAGTATTTAAAAATATGTTTTACGAAAAAATAATAAATTAGCAGCATTCATTAAAATTACTATTATTCTGTTACTATTGGTTGAATAATTTGAAATCAAAACGTTCAGTTTCCAACAAATAGCATTACAAAACCAGATATTCTGGATTTTGATAATGCTTTACACATACAAAAACTATCAGAAACCAAATGAAATCTTGGACTTACGCTGTAAACATTATAAGTTAAAAGCAAAAATTATTACCTATCAGCGTAAAAAACAATTTAAAGAAAAAGGAGTTTTTAATCTTTAATAAATTGTTTTTTACGCTGATAAGTAATAATTTTTGCTTTTAACTTATCAGAAACCTTTTACAAAAAAAAAAAAAAAAAAAAAAAAAAAAAAACAGCGGCATCAAAAATAATAATAATAATAATAATAATAATAATAATAATAATAATAAAAATAATAATAATAATAATAATAATGAACTCCTTAAATCCAGACAATATATTTGTTTCTGAGTTTTCTAATAAAAAGTTATCTTCTTTGGAAATGCGCGGTTAACTCTAATGAAGTTTATAGTTTTATAATATTTTCGTAAATTGAGGAAAATTTAATATATTTTATTGTTATCAACATTATAATACAATAGGCGTAACAGATTAAAGAAAACTTTCTTAGAAAAGAATAATTTTTGAACATAAATTTCAAAAACGCTAATGTAGTATAGAGCACTTTTTTATACCACACTTTACTGCTGGATTACTACTGCCGAAAATTTTTATTCACAAAATATTGATATCATTAAAAACATTTTTAAACGTGTAATTTTATAGTAGAGATCTCCAACCAGCGGGGAGCTCTTAACCAGGGGCCGGGCATGGCTACCGACGATCATTCAGTGACCATCTTGATGTTAATAATATTACGTAAAAATATTTTCTACGACAGCTAAAAAAAAGTATTTGTACAAATGCGAGTTGTTTTCTGCATGAATGGTTTCGTACAACAAAAATATTGTATAATTGTGTGTTTAAACGCAGCATTCTACCAAGTAAGATTTCAGCCTCCGTAGTAGGCTTCTAAAGAGAACATTTTTCTTCTTTTCACATTGCATTATTTTTATTGAACATCATTCTATAGAATTGAAATTTACACATTCACTTTTTCATAGTTTTTCCTTTATTTTCTTTCTATCAAAATGTAATATCATTTTTTTTTTTTTTTTTTTTTTTTTTTTCCAAAATTTCTATATCGATCAGTGGAAATTTTTTTTTTTCAAAAATACATTTTAACTTGCAAAAAAGAAAAGAAAAAGCATTACTATGCAGTTTAAAAAAAAATAAATGTAAATAACTTTAAAATTTTCAGAATTCCATTTTGAGAAAGTGACTTAAATAAATCCAAAGCTTTTTATTTTATTATTGTTGTTTTGATTCAAATTTCAGAAACCTTTTTATGATGTCTATCTCTAAAGCTACTGTAAGCTCCTACAATTTTTCTTTGAGTAACCTTAAACGAATTTCTGGAACGTACAGAAATTTCGAATTTACTAGTTCGGAAATAAATCATATGAGCTTTTACAAAACAGAGTATTATTCTTTTCTGCTTATACAATTATATCAATATTTCATTCCATACAACTTTTTGCTTCAGATTTAAAATGCGTGCATTAAATTTCAAGAGTGTTTTATTTGTTTATTTATTTTATTTTATTTATTTGGTAACTATTGGAATTATTGGAAACTATTGGAACTATATTTTGGTAACTATTGGAAGAATTTTTAAGCAAATGCGTCCGTAATATTTAAAATCTATTCATAAATATTCAATTTGCATAAAATATGAGATTTTATAAAAAATCATCTAAAAATAAAAATAGTTGTAATAATTTACACAACAGATAGCAAATATTGTTTAAGTCATTATTCTAGAATTGATTATCACCTATAAATTTCCATCATGAATTAATTATTTTAACTTAAGAAACATTTATCGGAACTTCCATAGTAACTCAATTTTAGAGAAATGTAAAACGGTGTTTATTTTAGTTTACACAGCATTTTGCAGTTTAATTTTTTAACGTACTTGATACACTAAAAAACAAATTTTTTGTTTAAATAGTATCACATTTTTTGAAGAATTACTGTAAAATATGCATTACCTAGTAGAAATTAAACTGTTTAGAATAAATGCATTCATTATTATTTAATGATTTTTAATTTTATTATTGTTTAATAATATTGTTATTTATCCATACTAAACCTATTTTTATACGAAATCTATAAAACTGCGTGAAATATTTACGCTTTTCAAATTAAATATTCGAATATTTAGAAACAAGTTTCCTCTATATTGAATTCAGGAAATTTCATAAGAAAATTTTTACGGTTTTTTTAAATTTAAATTATTAAATATCTTCCATTTTGAAATACACTTTTCCAAAGTGAATTAAATACATTAAACAACTATATTCCGAGAAAAATTATTTTAAATATCTGTTATTCTTTCATTTTCTATTGATTAATTTATATACTCTTCGCGATATATTTTTAATAAACTGTTATCATATATGCGGTGGGTAGGCCAAAGAAAAGT
Organism: Maratus speculifer; assembly: GCA_964019185.1. Lineage (NCBI taxonomy): Eukaryota > Metazoa > Arthropoda > Arachnida > Araneae > Salticidae > Maratus > Maratus speculifer. The sequence continues at coordinate 8,739,107 of OZ025297.1, read as the reverse complement.
CGAATCGAAGATATTAATCTTAAACGTAGCCTTCTGTTTAAGTTTATCCTCTATCTGTTTAAGAATATAGCAGTTTCTTTTCGTTTTTTTTTTCCTTCATTGATATTCATATTTAGCGAATTAAAATTTATTAATTGAAAAATTTAGAGGTAAATTTAATGAATTTAAAAATAATCAGTAATTTAAACTACATCATATAAAACTTCATCCAACACACTTTTATTTAGGCTTAAGAATTCTTTTTTGAAATATTTTTAACCAATGAAGAATTCGCACTTCGCAATTTCATGATACAAGTAAACGATAATGCAATACTGCTTTACTTTGTTTAAGTTATTATTATTTTTTTAATTAAAAAGAATTTTGAAATTACGAAATCAATTTTATTTAAATAATACACAAAGAAATTTACCCTTTGAAATTCACACTATTGTACTAATTGTACTTAACCTTTACGCAGGGGCTTGCTCAGTGTCTACCTGAGAATGCATGTAATCCTGGACAGATGCTGTCACAGCCCCTCCGTAAAGGTTAATGTAAGGCGTAAAAACTCAGCCATATCCACGAGTTAAAAATATTTATGTAATTTTAACCGCTCGTTCCAATAACTACGTTTAGCAATATTTTATGTTCATTTAATTGTTTAGTCCATATTATTATGAAAAATACTTTAGAGTACTTACAAAGAAAGCTAAGTCATTAAAAATGTTTTATTTGCAAGATTCTTTTACTTGAATTATCTTAATTTAACATGATACAAATAAATATTATATGGGTGGTAGATTTGATACAGTACAAACAAAAAAAAAACTACTGCCGAAAATAATTTTTCTATTTATGTTTACTATAATTTTAAAATGCTTTACTATGCAAATAAATTGAATACTTTTATGGATTTTGAAGTATTTTTCATCTTTTTTGTATAAATCTTATGGAAAAATATATTGTGTTTTAAAAAAGACTACATTTTGAAAACCAAATTCTGCATACTGAAAAACTTTACTATAAAATTTCAATTTATTTTATTAGAAAACAATACATAGAAAACATGGCAAATTTAAAAAAAGACAATTTTATTTCTTTGAGATAAACTCGTAACTATACAAATGGATTTGTTAAAATTTATAAATAATTATCTAAACAGATCAATCTATCCGATAATATTCATAAATGATTGCATATCTCAATAATAAATCATAAATTCATTTTTTTTATATTTTCTGTAAATAAACTGAAAAATGATTCCCATGCGGTAAACATAAGTTCATTGCAAAAATGAAAAACAATGCTTAATTTTAAAAAATTACAAACATTCAATTACATTAAATTCATTAAATACACATTGTGAACTTTCTTTTGTTGCACTAACAAGAAAATGATTTTTCATCATTTTTTTATGTTACCCTCTGACAGTCTTGCAAAAGGGCAAAATTGTAATGTTGTTTTCTCAGCATTTTGTTTTAGTTGCTAAAAAAATATGATTCTTTCAAAATTGTAGAAAAAAATCTTATTTACGAATATGAATGTTATCCTTGAGTCTTTTAATCATTGCACAATGTATAAATTCAATCCATTAAATCAACTGAGTTATATCATTTTAATTATTGCTTGCATTGCAGTGAAACCTGGAACTTAGGGAACGTCTATAGACGGGCTTGTCGGTGAGAGGGTCAATCCTAAAATGTTAGTTTTATATTTTATTATGTTTTTATAGTAGCGCAAAAAAGAACCTTTACATAATTCCTCTAAAAACATCTAGGAAAGTATAAAAATTACCTTGCTTTTCATATCATATCTTCATAATTGTTTTTGCTAATATTTTTATATGTAATAGTAAACGCATTTTCATGTAGATAAATATGGGTAAAAAATTGCAAGATAATTTTACGCATCAAAAGATAGTTTATCAATGTTTCTTAATATTTTATCGATATCACTTTTTTTAGAACAAATTGCTTCGATATCTTTTATATAATATAAGAAATAACTTAAAAGTAAAGCATAAAGCGTTTATAATTTAAACTGAGCTATATTAAGACAAATCAGATTTCATGTTCCACCAAAAGTTCATATTAAAATGTCATGTGTCATTCTTATCTCAAAAAAAATAATAAAAAATAATCATAATCGCTGATTTATTTTTTTACGATATTTTTTTAATTAACAGATTTGAATATGTTTCTTTTAAACCTAGAGGATACACATATAACGAAGTGTAAAATGATAAGTAATATTGAGCGATAAAAAGCTTTTACAGAAATATTCTACATTAATTGGCATTAACTAAATCCATGCATTAAAAATATTTATTATACAAAATGTTCAAAAATTCTCTATAAATATCTATCAATCATAAAAAAGGAACACAAATAATGATACAGGGTATGGATTTCTCTAAAATCATTATGAAAGGTACTGTTCTTACAACAAAAATAATTGCTATTCAAAAAAGCATCGATAAGAAGAATTAACACGGGTGAATTTTTCAGAAGTGTGCAAATGAACATTATCATAAAAAATAGATAACTCTGAATGTCTTTTGTTCGACTGTTCATTTATCTCTTATTGAACTAAATTTAAAAACGAAGTAATTAATGGAGTATAAGCCTTTTTTTATATTTTAGAAACAAAAATGATATGATGCAATTTTTTTAGTTGAAAAGAACTTTTTATTATTAAATAAAATTGGTATGTTTGACATTTCCTGCAATATAATCATAAACATAAAATAGTCTCGAATTAGCACTAAATGAATTATTAAATTTAGATAAAATATTGGTATTATTAATACAAATATGTCCATGAGCGACGATGACATGATATTTATGGTAGCAACGCCTGATCAATAAAGTTTGCTTTTACTATCATTTACATTCAACTTCTAAAAATCTCATATTTCCAATTTCTACTTCAAATTAAAAAAAAAATTATTCTCCAAAATGCAATTTATTCCATTGCAGCATCCAATTATATTGTTTATGTTTTTTAAAATACATTTCAAGCATGATTTTTTTTTTCAACATTTATCATTATCGGCAGCAGCGTGATTACAAAATTTTAACATGTTTGAATTAAAAAAAATATATTAATAAGTTAATATTTATTTATTAGCCATAAATAGTCATCCTCGGTACCATCAAGTGCATTGGAAATTCCACATTTTTAAAAATATTTGAAAATTAATTCCGGTTCGTTTTCATCCCATGATGTTATAATCCATTCACATATTTGTGATAAAGTCGCATGCCGTATATATCCTGTTTTCGTAAAGGATTTTTCTCTTTATAGCATTCGTGTGTTCCATTGCCGCCTTAAACTTTCTTTGGATGGTTTGTTTATTGAAACATCTAGTGGTTGAACTAACGAAGTCAATCCATTTGAAATTACTGCCAAATCTGTATTGGATTGTTTTATTCTTTTTTTAATTCCGGGTGTTCTATGGGGTTTAAACTATCCTACACTAAAAGGCTTAATAGTTTTTTAAAGCTCTTCGACGCTTTTCCCAAACATCACGTATCTATAATTTTAGCTCATTTTTGTCGATCCAGCCTTTCTCGTGGACATGCAGAAAAAATCCATTTGGAAAATTTCCAATTGGAGTTTATTGTTGGAAATTTATAAGTCCCGTAAGAGGGCGTCGTGAACTCCCTTTGGTTGAAATGTGAAGTGAACTGAGTAAAAAATGTTGTTGTTGAAGTAAGAGAATTTGTGAAAAGAATAGCAACCAGAGAGTTTGCTACATATAGTTTTGTGAATAGAATCGCGACCGGAGTGTTCGCTAGTTACAGTGTGTTATATTAAACATATTTAAAGATACAGTCCAAATGTTTATTATTGGAAAGTGTGTTTAGTGTGCTTTAATTAGAAATAGTATTCATATATATACATTTTTTTAAGGTCCTAGCGATCCAAAGAAGTGAGCGACCTATGGACAAAGAAAACTTACTAATTTAATTTCAATACGATTTTAATTTCGGATAATATACTGCAATTACCCTTGGATAAGATGAGGAGGGTAAGTTTTACATATTTATTACTTGAATATAAATTGTATTTCTTTTGAAAATATTTATTAAGATGGAATCTGTTTTAAAAGAGAAAAAGATATTAAAATCTAATGTAACCAAGGTAACGAACGAAATCGCAAATAAAGATAGTTTAGATAAGTTTGAATTAGAGCTTTACGAGAAAAAATCGTTTGCTTTTGAAAAGGAATTTATAGAGATATTTAAGAAAATTTTTCAACTTTGTGACGATAAAGATGTAGATAAATATATTGCTGAACAACAATCTATTCAAGAAAATATAGATAAAATATATTTAATTGTAAAAAGAAAGTTAAGTGAATTAGCTCCAGTTTTAACGAAATGTGATGAAAATACCAAAAGTGAAGTAAATGTTAGCGAATCAATCCGCTTACCTAAACTAAATCTTCCAACATTTAGTGGACAATTGCATGAGTGGTTATCTTTTAGAGATATTTTTATTTCTAGTATTCATAATAATTCGTGTTTATCAGCGTCACAAAAACTGTCCTATTTAAAATTATCGTTGCAGGCTGATCCTTTAAGGATCATTCAGTCTATTCCAATTACTGATGCTAATTATGAAATAGCATGGAATCTTTTAGAAGATCGATATTCGAATAAACGAGATCAAGTATTTGCGCATTTGAAGCGTTTTATATCCCTTCCTTCCATACAAACTGAAAATCCGTCCTCTATATTAAAATTAGTGGATAATGTAACTGAATGTATTAGATCATTAGAAGTTCTCGAACAAAAAATAGAGGGATTTTCAGACACTATATTTGTATATATGGTAATACAAAAGTTAGATTCTTCGTGTAAGCTTTGGTGGGAAAGAGAATCCAAAAAAGATGAAATACCAAAAATATCAGAGTTGATTTCCTTTTTAAAAAATCATGCTCGAACTTTACAAGCTTCTAAAACAACCAGTAACACATTTAGTCAAAAAAGGCAAGCTAAGGAAATAACGGCATCATTTTATACAAGTGCAAAAAATTCTAAGTGTATTTGCTGCAAAAATGGTTCACATTCATTATTTAAATGTAATGTATTTCAGAAAATGCCTGTTAATGACCGCATTGATTTTGTTAAAAGAAACAAAATATGTTTCAATTGTTTATCAAGTTCAAACCATTCTGCGAGAAATTGTACATCTCATTATTCATGTACGTTTTGCGGCAGACATCATTCGTCTCTTCTTCATATGCAAAGGGATAAAATGGATAGTTCTACGTCAGTGAAACTCAATCAACAATCATCTGGAGGGTTAAACGAAATTGCGAATTCATCTGTTGCCAACCAGGATAAGACATACAGCTTAAATCCCGAAGCTTTGAGTTTTGAAAGCAGGAATAATAACTTCGCAGGAACTTCTGTAAATAATTTATGCAAAAAGAGAAAAACCACGATTTTATCTACTGCTTTAATTTATATTGAAAATGTTTCAGGTGAATTTATACCTGCGCGTGCATTAATAGATGTCGGCTCAAATAACTCATATATTTGTGATAATTTTGCAAAATTATTAGAATTTAGAAAAGAAAAATTTAATGTTTCTGTTTCATGTTTGAATGATTCTCAGATTAATATCAAATGGAAAATTAGAGCCACTATTTCGAATAAGGCTGACTATAAGAAAACAATTGATTTTTTGATTGTTCCAAAGATAACAAACCTTATACCAGGACATTATTTTAAATTTCCATTTGCCGAGCTGCCTCAAGATGTGAAATTGGCAGATCCAAAATTTAATGAACCTAATAAAATAGATGTTTTGCTAGGAACTGAGTGCTTCTACGAATTATTACAAAATGGTCAAGTTCGCTTAAGAAATTCTAATGTCATTTTACAGAATACCGTATTTGGTTATGTAGTGGGAGGTTGTATCTCTAATTCGAATACTGATAATAATGACAATTATTGTGGATTAATTAGCAATGTGGAAGAAGAATTACGCAAGTTTTTCGATTTAGAATCCATTGGAATTAGGGATGATCCTTATTGTAATGATGAAGATAAGGCATTAGAAATTTTTACCGAAACTGTTTCTTACAAAGATAATCGTTACGAAGTTGTCCTTCCCTGGAAGAAAGATTGGATAAATTTGAGTGATAACTATAAGGTCTCTGAGAAAAGGCTTAAATATTTGATAAATAAAATGCTAAACGATGATAATTTATTTTCTCAGTATAAAGAGATTTTGAAAGAATATCTTGAATGTGATATAATTGAAAAAGTGTTTGATTCACCTAGACCGGATATACCCATATTTTATTTGCCACATCGAGCGGTTTTTAGAGAAGATAGTGTCACCACGAAAACACGAATTGTATTTGATGCTAGTTCTCACGATGTAGGGCAACTTTCTTTAAATGATTGTTTGTGGCCTGGTATTAATTTAAATCCTAGTATTTTTCAGTTGCTCATAAATTTTAGGTTGAATAAGATTGGATTTTTAGCGGATGTTGAGAAAGCATTTCTCCAAATTTCATTATCAGAAAGGGACAGAGATGCTGTCAGATTTCTTTTTTTAGAAGTTACCGAAGATCCTTCAAATAAAATGGCTGATGATTTGAAAATTCAAGTGTATCGTTTCAAGCGTTTACTTTTCGGATTAAATGCTAGTCCATTTCTCCTAGCTGCCACAATAAAGGAGCATATACGAAAATTTAAAGTTCAGTATCCAGAAACCTTTGAGATTCTCAATACTTCTCTTTATGTTGATGATTTAGTGAGTGGTACCCATAGTACTGAAGATGCTTTGAAGATTTCAAACGAAGCTAAGATTATTATGAAGCAATCTAGTTTCAATTTGAGGAAATGGCTGACAAATGACAGATCGTTACTGGAACGATGGAAAAAGGAAGGATTCGAAATTTATCCATTTGATCAAAATAATAGAATGATAAATTCATTGAAGGTATTAGGGATATCATGGGATGTTGAACAAGATACTATTAGCATAGACATTTTGAGTTTAATAGAGTTTCTGAAGAATAAGAAAAATACTAAACGGTTTATTTTATAGACTTCCGGAAGAATTTATGATCCGACTGGCATCCTATCTCCATTTACTGTAAGACTTAAATGTCTTTTCCAAGATTTATGGATCCGGAAGCTGTCTTGGGATACTGAGCTCCCCTTTGACATTTGCGAAAAATGGACACAATGGTGTTCAGAACTCTCAAAATTAAATGAAATTAAAATTTCTAGATTTGTTTTCCTGTCACCTGATACAAACAATGTTGAAATTCATTGTTTTTCTGATGCAAGTCAAAAGGCTTATGGTGCTGTTGTTTATTTAAGAGTGCATGATTATGACCAAGTTTCTGTCAATTTCTTAGCATCTAAAACTAGAGTTGCACCAATAAAGACAATAACTTTGCCACGTCTAGAACTGCTTGGGGCTTTACTTGCAGCTCGTTTGGGATCAGAAATTAAAAAGATCATTGATCGTAAAAATGCTTCTAGAATTTTTTATTGGACAGACTCAAAGGTAACTTTATTCTGGATAAAGGGATCCAGTAGAAACTGGAAGTCCTTTGTTGCCAATCGTGTTGATGAAATCCGAAGATTAACTCAACCAGAAATGTGGTTTCACTGTGCCGGTAAAGACAATCCAGCAGACCTTCTTTCACGAGGAATAAGTGCGGACTCTCTTGTGAACAATTCCAAGTGGTTTACAGGTCCAAATTTTTTGATGGATCCAGAATTTTCCCCCTGTTGTTTGCAATCTTTTTCTTCTGGAATTGACTTACTAACTGAAAGTGAAAGTCAAAATTATATAAGTGAAATGAAAAATTCCGAAAAGGGAAATAACTGTGTAACAACCTTTCTAGCTACTGAGAATTTATCCTTTTTTGATAATTTTTTTGATTTTAGCAATGACTATTATAAGATTTTACATATTTTTTCTTTTATTCTCAGATTTTTATATAATTGTAGGAATGCAGATAAAAGAAAAGGTAAACTGAGTTTAGAAGAAGTCAAGGAAGCTGAAAATATTTTGACTAGAGTGTCACAAAAATGTTTAGTTAGTAAAAGTGCTGTGGTAGGTAACCTTAATATTTTGAATCCTTTTATAGATGATAAGGGAATCTTACGTGTGGGCGGAAGGCTTAACAAAGCTTCCGTACCTTATGAGCAAAAACATCCGGCTATTTTGCCAAAAAATTCTAAATTAAGTAAGATTTATTTCAGTACTATGCATAAGCGTCTCTTTCATGTTGGTCCCCAAGGACTCTTGAATTCTGTTAGATTAAAATTTTGGCCTTTAGCGGGTAGAAATTTGGCAAGGAAAACGGTGCATTCTTGTGTTATTTGTTTTAAGGCAAAACCAACTCCTTGCTCGCAGCTAATGGGCCAGTTACCTTATGAAAGAATTAATGAGTCACCAGTATTTAATTGTACTGGTTTAGATCTATGTGGTCCATTTTATGTAACCTATAAAAATCAGCGCAAGGGTTCACTGAACAAAGTATTTATTTGTGTTTGTATATGTTTTGTAACTCGAGCCATTCATCTTAAGCTTCTCTCAGATTTAACCTCAGATGCTCTGATTGCTACACTTAAGCGTTTCATGGCTAGACGAGGAAAATGCTCTAAGATTTTTACGGATAATGCTAAAAATTTCGTGGGAGCAAATTCCAAACTGAAAAGGTTCTACAAAATAATAAATTTTCCAGATGAAATTTTAGGAAATTATTTAATTTCTGAAGAAATTGACTGGAAATTTATACCGCCCAAATCCCCTCATTTCGGAGGACTTTGGGAGGCAGGTGTGAAATCAGTTAAATATCACCTTAAACGAGCAATGGGTGTTTTAAGGTTTAATTATGAGGAATTTGAAACTATAGTTATTCAGATAGAGGGTATTTTGAATTCCCGACCTCTTACTCCTTTATCTAACGATTTTGATAATTTTGAAGTATTGACTCCGGGTCACCTTTTGATCGGAAGATCCATGAATGCTGTACCTGAACCAATGTTAATTGATACTAATATCAATCGATTAAACCGTTGGCAGAAGACTACGAGGGTCGTTCAGACAGTTTGGAAAAAATGGAGGTTAGATTATTTAAATACGTTACAGCAGAGATCTAAATGGGTAGTGGAAAAAGAAAATTTAAGAGTAGGAATAATGGTATTAGTAAAAGAAGATTTTTTGCCTGTATGTAAATGGGCATTAGGCCGCATTAGTGAGATTTATACAGGATCGGATGGCAAAGTTCGGGTAGTCAAGGTTCGCACTAAATCTGGCGAATTAAAGCGTTCAATTACAAAAATAGCTGTTCTCCCTATTGATAACTAAAAAAAAAAAAGTTATTAAAATATTGCAAATTTTGTACTGTTTTGTGTTATATTTTGTATATATTTGTTTGCTGTGACATTTTCTGTAACTGTATTTTATAAATTTATTTGATTGTAAAATATTGAAATTTGCATTTCAATCCGGGGGAGAATGTTTATTGTTGGAAATTTATAATTATAAGTCCCGTAAGAGGGCGTCGTGAACTCCCTTTGGTTGAAATGTGAAGTGAACTGAGTAAAAAATGTTGTTGTTGAAGTAAGAGAATTTGTGAAAAGAATAGCAACCAGAGAGTTTGCTACATATAGTTTTGTGAATAGAATCGCGACCGGAGTGTTCGCTAGTTACAGTGTGTTATATTAAACATATTTAAAGATACAGTCCAAATGTTTATTATTGGAAAGTGTGTTTAGTGTGCTTTAATTAGAAATAGTATTCATATATATACAATTGGCTTTGTTTTTCATTTGAAAATTACCATTGGTTTTAATTTAGTACCATGTGCTAAGCAAGAAAGATTCACTGTGAAGTAGGACTTTTCGTGTCCCGTAGTTTTAAATGGAAAAGTTTTTACTGCTTTTGTTTCTACACTACTGTTTTTTTTTCATACCGAACATTATATACGCTTCGTTCATATTCCCTATTTGCGACAAATCATAATTTTTCTCTTTTTGTTTATCAATGACAAACTTATGGAAACTTAACAGTTTTTGTTCCAAGTCTTTTGGAAGATTTTGTGTAACTTTTGTTTTTTGGCGAAGAACAAAATTTCTGCAATTCATAAATCTATCACACCAACTCGTTGTTGCTTTAAGGCTTTCACTTTTTGGGGGATTTTTTTTTTCTTCGTTGTATAAAGCAAATAAACGAAAACTTCTCCTCGTAATTATTAGTCTCTTTTGGCGATTCTCTAATATCCACTGAACAACATTGTCCTCTAAAAATAGGCCACTTCGTAATAGCTTTGCGTAGCGCTTATTTTTGTTGTGGCATATTTAGGATTGCAGCTTCATTCTTCTTCCATTCACGAGCAGAACATTTCATTCGAACTCCGAACATTCCAGCTGCAGCGCGGTTACCATTTTCTTTTGAAAGCGCTATTACTTTACATTTAAATTTGGAATTGTATTTATTTCGTTTTACTGGAGGTGTAGTTTATCATGAAGAACGATTTTCATATATTTTAAGATCAACGCATCTAAAAGTTACGGGTTCAAAGAAATGACGAATGTTACATGAAACGGGAAATTTCCATTGGTAGGATCAGTGCAGATGGGAGAAGGAGTGGGCAATGATCGATTTGTCTCAAACAAGATTTTTTTTTTTTGGGGGGGGGGGGTGTATTTAGATTCCAAAAGATAGGAATTGAGAAGACTGGAGACGACTGGTTTTACATGTCGCAAAGAAAAGACGTATTTATCTGAAGTGGTGAAAAGTTTTTATTTTTAGTTTCTTTTCGTGGGAATTGTTTGATTCGTGTTGCACAACAGTATATACTTGAAATAAAATTATGTACTCTCAAATTAGTGGTGCATATTATACGCCAGGGTGTGTTATACGCCGGGATATATGGTATTTATTTCATACATAACTATTCTATTTTTGTTACACGTCACAAATAGGATATATCCTAACATAACATGAGATCAGCTTTTTCATTGTTATCAGGTTATAGTCGATGTCTTTGTACCGTTTCGGTTATAGTTTAGTGTCTTAATATCACATCACCCTTTCATCAAAGATTCACTATCTGAGAAAGATGAACAATTCGTCCATAATATATCGTCCTGGTGAAATATTGAATACAACATCTTATCACTGTCATTTTCAACCTTTGGAGCCATGAAAATAAGTCTCAGAAGTTTTTCCTTGAGAGGTATTTAGTTAGATATTTAAAGTTAGTTTCTAATCTAAAGTGAGTTACAGTTAAAAATCTCAAACTTGTCACAATTCTAAGCTAGAACAAATGCCTTCTTTTCTCGTTGTGCATACCTCTTTTCAGTACGCTGTAAGAAAAAGAATCCGTTAAGTTTACCGACAAAATGAGGCAGCAATGTTGCCAGCAGTTTTTACCGTAAAAATTGCAGTAAAATTAGATGTAATAAAAGAATTTACATCTAATTTTTTTGGAATTTGTACAACAAAAACTGCTACCAATAGTTTTTGCCGTAAATGTAACTATTTGTTTTACAATGTAGGTGTAGTAGGATTCTGGATGCATATTGAGCAGTAGAAACTTCTCCGTTCTCTTAACCCCTTAACGAGCAGTGTTGCCGGGTCGGCAACACCTAAATTTCCCCCTGTTTAGAGACACAAAAACTCCGTAAATATTTCAAAAACTACTCTAATGGCTGCTTTAAATCTTTCTAATGAGTTCTAGATGGCAGCATCACAGAGATCAAACTCTATTGTTTTTAAATAATAGGTAAAATGTTTTACTGTAATACGCGCTTCACAGCAATGCTCTTCTCACTGCGCTTATCAATTCTTTACTTATGGGAGGTTACCACTACGGCAACAAGTGTATAATTAAAATGGTTAGTGCAATCTTTACAAAACAATACCTGTGTACTCCTCTAGGCCTAAATATATTGCCTAATTTTTGTTTTCTTTAAATTCCAATTTTAAAGAGTAGTGCGCCGGAAAGGGTTAATCTTGTCTCATGTTGGCCGCTATTTCATAAAAAGAATCGCCTATAGTGACATTTAAAGTTTTCTCCGGATCTAAAATTGATTGAATTTTGGTTTATTGTTTATCGTTATCAAAATGTCGATGGCTCCAGTGAAAACGCAGTGAATTTACTTGCAATTACTTATTTCATGCATAAATATTGCATTTAAGTTACACATTGCAAACACGATTCAGCGTAACATAACATAACTCAGGCTTCTTATTAATATCAGGTTTCAGTTAATTTCCTTGTACCGTCTCGTTTATAGTTTATGTTCTAATACCATATTGCGGACCTGCGGCAAACTCCTTAACATGCGGTGAAAGTGTCACTTGTAAATAATTTCAAAATTTCATTTTAATGTACTATTAATAATTTTCATATATATATTCTTTTTGGTGTTATTAGTGGGTAATCCAAAATTTATATACTAGATGTAAAAAGGTCCAGAGTTTTTAATTAAAAATGGTTTTAGACGAATAGTTTATAAACAGGATGCTTGAGTTGGATCTACTGTTATATTTTAACACTTATATTGCTTATTGAATGGCAACACATTAGAATATAATCGATACATATAGCAATAAGTAGAAATGTGTTTTAAATATTTGCGCATTTAATAAATGTAAATGACAAATGTAGTAACAAATTTAATGTAAATCTTCAACACATTTTCATTTTATATTTCTTTTTTACTCATAAATGAGTCATAAATTTTAGAAAGCCTTTATTTATATTTAAAGGAAAAAGAAATATTACCTTTGGTCCGTTCTTTAGGACACCTTAATTTTCTGCTCTATTACAGTTCACCTTTTATTTCATCTTTTATTAAGCAATTTTTATTATGTCCATAAACTATAAAAGCTATGTGCGTCTGAAAAAATAAGTTATTGTCTATTATTTCTCATATTATATTTCCAGAATAACACTCACCAAAAACACTTAAAATCAATTTCGTGACTTTTTTTCGACTTTTTAACTTTTTCTTGTACATTGCGAAAAAACATCTTTTTTTATGTACCTGAGGTCCATAACTAAGCAGTCCTATTTTAAAAGTTATTTACGGACAAAATGTTGCCCAGTATATTGACAAATTTTGTCGAAGAAATAATAAATGTATGGAAATTTGTTTGAGAGACAAGTTAAAACAATAGAAAATTTCGCTGCCAGAGGACTTTTTTAACTATCTAGACATTTAGCATACAGTTGCGGTTCTCAAACTTTATTATAATCACACATGTACCACATGAGGGTCAACATTTTAAGATGCTAACTGGAATCGTAAGATAACATGTTTTACAGTTGTCTGCAGTATGTTCTGGGAAATGCTTACACGATTACTTACAGAATGCTTTACAAATGCTTACATGAAATGCTCTGTTTAACAGTAGATAAAGTTAAGGTTACAGTGGACATTAAAATCACAAAATTAAAAAAGTAGTTTTATTTATTTTTTTTTTTTTTTTTTTGTCTATTTTAAGGGAATTATGAACAAGATGCTAAATTATACCTGATGCAAAAAAAAATTTTCATTTCTGAAGCTTTATGATAATATATAATTCTTTTTTTTTTTTTTTTTTTTTTTTTTTTTTTTTGAAAAATGAAGTGTAATTATGAATTTGTTTTATTAGTTATACATTAAGTGTACTTTTACATTTCATGCCAACTTCCATTGTAATATATCAGTCATTTTTCGAAATATAAAAAAAAAGTATTTCATAAATAAATAATGTTGTGTTTAATGCAAAAGAAATGCGCACAAGTCATTTTAAAATAGGAAAAATTTTTAAAAATAAAATAATGAATATTTTAAAACCTTTTATTATTTTATCATCAAATTTTGAATACAACTGTTTTAGTTGTAAATTTTCAAAGGAATCCAGTGAAAATAGAGTGATTTGATTTTTATTCTTCACTGTTACCTTAATGAAAAAAATTTGTAAACTGTTGTAAATGTATGTTAAATGTATGTCAAATGAATAAAATAATTCCCACCATGTCATGGTGTCTTTCATAAAATTCACAAATGTAATATTTCAATTCTTAACTACGATCTTTCAGTTGTGTAATAGAATTTACACAGGCAAGAATAGCAAAATAATGTTAATATTAATGTTGTTAATTTAATGCATTTCTCTGAAAAACATGTTTGTTGACCACATGAACGGTTGCGGGAATTTATTAACCTTCGAAAAATATATAAGGTACCCGTACCCAATATGGACACCCTAAGGAAGATGTATTTTTTTCACCCCCATGTACAAGTTATAAGACTCCAAAAATATGTGACGTGACCCTAAATATTGAATATCATTATTAAAATTAGCGACCTTGTAATTATTCTGGTTTAATTTAAATGATAAAAACAAAAAAAATGTTTACAAGTGTCCATATAAGGAACTACCTGTCCCTATTATGGACAGGTGTTTCCTTATTGCATTTCTACACAGTGTGTATGGAAGAGCCACATTTTCAAGGGATTTTAGAGGAGAAGGAATAAAAAAAGTATCTTAAAGTATTCGGAGGAGGAAGGGGACAGTAAATATCTTCAGAACATGCATTTTAGTAAGGGGGGTTGGCATTCTCGGTTTTTACCCTTCGAAGACCCATGCAAAGCCCCTTAGTTACTAGTAAATATTATGAAATAATATTGTTGGTTTTGCTTAGCTTTATTGCATCTGTTATTACTCAGTCCTCACAGCATGGACAAATAGAAACTTTTCCGCCATGGGCAGTAAGTCCCACATAATCCTCATGAACATATCTGCCACATGTGATGCATGGCCGCATGTTTGAAAAAGCATTAATACTGCAAAAGAAGCAGTACCAGCTCTCTTTTGTTGAGGAAGTCATACCATTGGTACCAACAGATATCCTACTGGAAGGGGGGCTTCTTTTTATTTTTCTGCAAGGGTTTTTTGGAGGAACATTTTTGGTTGATTGTTGAAATGGCATCTTGTTGAACAAAGATTTTACCACGTTGATGCCTTTTTAATTTATTGCTTGGAAACGTTGAATTTTCTTCTTTCTTACAGTTGTTGTCGATGGGGACATAAGCTGTCCATATTAGGAACCGGGCGTAGTTTTACTAAATCTTGTAACAAATGAATAAGGAAAATATTTTTAAGCAAAATATGCAATAGCAATCGAAAATATGTTTTATTATCTTCCTCTTTTTAACATTTAATGTAATTTTACCATATCTAATAAGAATTTAAACTTACAAGTAATTAAGATCAGCACATCTCGAAACAACAAGTTTCCTCCTAAATGGCGAACAGCGCGCTTTTTTACACTTTCCAGCATTAATTATCTTTTCAACTGCTTTTCTTCGAGAAAATGTTCAGCCATCTCTCGATCAAAATTATTATCTTTAAAAATATTAGGGGTGTCCATATTGAGAGCCCTGTCGACATAGGGTACAAATACCTTGAAAACGGTAAGTGATTAATGCACTAAAACTATTAATCAGAAATGTTTCTAAAAATCCGCGGCCACCAAGAATTTTTTTTTATAAAAGGGTCTTTAAATCTCATAAATACTTTGGTTTCTAAACATAAAAAACTGTTTAAAAAAATGTATAGCTCAGAAGGGGTAATTGTGTATTTCAGTGCGTGGTTATATCATATGTTTCTTTGTTAAGAAATATTAGTTATTTGTCATAGTGCATTACGTACACTGATGAAGATTTTGATAATCTCTGGTCACTTATATACGCGAGATAGGTATGAAAAGTTATTCCAAGCATTTTGAAATGTATGACTTAATGACATAAAGCTGTTTACAGTATTCTAATATTTATGACCAATAAATTATTGCATTATTTCATAGTTTTAAGTTTATTTATTAATAATAGTACACATATACATATTTTTTTAATAAAAATCCTCAAAGATTTGAATCAAAATACATATTTTGTAATGTTCATTAAAATTCGGAATTTTCACAACTTTATTATTCTCTATATTTTAAGTATACTTATAATTTTTAAAAGGATAATATGGAGTTGTTTTTATTACATTTTAACTTAAATAATGTCAAAATGTTTATTTTATTCAAAACAGATTCTTAAAATAACATGCGCAAAATTTAAAAATATATTTATCTCAAAAATTCAAAGAGTATCTTAACTTTCTTCTCTGAAGACTGCACCATAATTTTCTACTTAATGTTGTTCTGATGTTGGCAGCAGCTGTTTAGGACGTAATCTATTTTCACTCTTGGTACATTACTCAAGTTATATCGCTAAAGGATTAATTTATTGTAACATTAGTTTACTGAACATAGACGTTTTGTGGGCTTAATCTGGGGATCCAAAGTAATAAAAATCTTTAGTCACTTCTACTTAAAAAACTATTTGTGTGAGCTGTTGTAGAAATTAAAAATTTCTAGTGGTAATCTGTTTAGTAGCTTATCCCTTTTCTTAAAAAATGATTTCTTTAATTTTAATATTAAAAACAATGAAGTGATGCGATCTTTATAACTAATCTTCAAAGAAATTTTAAGAATAACTAGAATCTTTCTAAAAATGTGTGAAATGTTTGTTCTGGAAAAATAGCATATTGAAAACGATTAAAAGTTGGTATATTTCATGCAAAAAAAAATAATAAAATAAAATAAAATAAAATAAAAAATAAATAAAACATGTAAAATTATCACATATTTTATTATTTTAAAATTCAAACAATAGATTTTTTATGTAAAACAGATGCTGAAGAGCTATAAAATTATTTTATTTAAACTAAATTAATTTTATTTTCTGCGTTTTAAAATTTTCAGCTACAGTATAACAAATTTATCATTTGTTAAAATAAAATTGATATATCAGAAAGGTTTGAAAACGTGCATCATTTTAGGTAGCTTTCATTGCAAATAGTAAAAGCTACCTATTGCAGCCGTCCGGAGGAAAGCACTTCCGGAAAATTTTGGTATATTTTCACCGATCATGACCCCCAGACCCCAAAAACACCCTCCGTTCAAATGTTGACATACATATATATATATATATATAACCATATATATATAATACCATTAAAAGTAGACAAGATTCACCAATGGATTTTATCAACAAAACAATAAACCAAAACGAAGAATTAAATTGAATTATAGTAAACAATATTAACCATTTGAAATTAACCATTGAATTTAATAACTTATAGCACATTGAACATTGAAGGAAAAAAGAATAATATGAATACAAATGAAGTTTGTAGAACCAAAGCAGAATCTTCAGGTCCCAAATACTTTGGAACTACAAATGGAGTGTGTGGTTTCATCTTCGTATTTGCCATGAAAAAGCAAAACAATACGAATTTGGGACTACCATCACACAAAAACCAAATTATTAAACAAGGAACAAAGATATTTTACAAAAAGGAGTTAAAAGTAAGTAAAAATAATAGTTATCCATAACAAACAAAAAAAGATAAAGCTGAATGGAAAGGTCAGTACTCTAATGGATGGAAATGGAAATGGAAGTACTCTAATGGAAATAAAGCTGAGTGGGTAGATGTTAGAGTACGGAGGAGGGTGGTGTTGTCTGGATAAAAACGCAAAGGTTAATTATTTATATAAAAAAAAATTGAGAGTGGGTTATTTATTTTAACATAATTTTTAAACTGTTTAATTTACACCAATATAGGGATATTTGTCTAGTTATATCTATAGTTAAATAGCTATATTTTAATTATCAAATTATTTTTAATGTTATTGATATATTTTTTGGTATTATTATTAATAATAATATTACTATTATTATTTTTTTTATTTTTTTTTATTTTATTTTTTAATTTTTATTATCCTATATTAAGATAATGAGTTTTTACCATGTAAAGTCACAATAAATGTTACTGATTAAAGTAACAATAATGTATTTTAAGTGTTAATATGAATGTTATCTCTAAATTCTAATTTTAATCATTTTATTAATTTAATGTTAATATCGATTATTAATTATTTTTCCGGTTCAATTATATTTCCATTCAGCTTTATCTTTTTTGTTTGTTATGGATAACTATTATTTTTACTTACTTTTAACTCCTTTTTGTAAAATATCTTTGTTCCTTGTTTAATAATTTGGTTTTTGTGTGATGGTAGTCCCAAATTCGTATTGTTTTGCTTTTTCATGGCAAATACGAAGATGAAACCACACACTCCATTTGTAGTTCCAAAGTATTTGGGACCTGAAGATTCTGCTTTGGTTCTACAAATTTCATTTGTATTCATATTATTCTTTTTTCCTTCAATGTTCAATGTGCTATAAGTTATTAAATTCAATGGTTAATTTCAAATGGTTAATACTGTTTACTATAATTCAATTTAATTCTTCGTTTTGGTTTATTGTTTTGTTGATAAAATCCATTGGTGAATCTTGTCTACTTTAAATGGTATTATATTAGCATTCAAATTATTATGCTGCTCCGCGCGTGTAATTATGAATGTATACAATTTGATATTTAATTGATATCTTTTCATTTTGAATAGTCATAATGAATTTTTTCCTATTGTGGTATCTTATATATAATTAATATATAACATCCGTTGCTAATAGCAATTTTATAAACCATATATATATATATATATATATCTGATTTTTGTCATGCGATAACTAACGTATTTATGAACCGATTTGAATGAAACTTGGTATGTACATAGTACATACAAATGTCTCGACCGAGATCGTTGGTGAGCATCATACGCCATTTTGTTTCAAAATGGCGGCCATTTTAAATTTTTTTAAAAATTTAAAATTTAAAATTAAATGCGAAAAAATCAAAATTTGAAAAATATTTTTCTTTTAAGTGTTAGAAATTAAAACAACGATTCCAGAACACTTTTTATTTTGTCTATATCTTACAAAATAATTGAGTTATAGCACTGTGAGTTTTTCTTATGGCTGACATTTTGAAACGATCTGATTTTTGTCACGTGATAACACGCGTATTTATGAACCGATTTCAATGAAACTTGGTATGTACATAGTACATACAAATGTCTCAACCGAGTTTGTTGGCCAGCATCATCCACCATTTTGTTTCAAAATGGTGGCCATTTTAAATTTTTTAAAAATTTTAAATTTAAAATTAAATGCGAAAAAATCAAAATTTAAAAAATATTTTTCTTTTACGTGTTAGATCTTAAAAGAAAAATTCCAGAACACTTTTTATTTTGTCCATATCTTTCAAAATGATTGAGTTATAGCACTTTGAATTTTTCTTATGGCTGACATTTTGAAACGATCTGATTTTTGTCACGTGATAACACGCGTATTTATGAACCGATTTCAATGAAACTTGGTATGTACATAGTACATACAAATGTCTCGACCGAGTTCGTTGGCCAGCATCATCCACTATTTTGTTTCAAAATGATGGCCATTTTAAATTTTTTAAAAAATTTTAAATTTAAAATTAAATGCGAAAAAATTAAAAGTTGAAAAATATTTTTCTTTTGCTTGTTATAAATTAAAACAACGATTCCAGAACACTTTTTATTTTGTCTATATCTTGAAAAATGATTGAGTTATAGCACTTTGAATTTTGCTTATGGCTGACATTTTGAAACGATCTGATCTGAATGATCCATCATGTTGCTTTAAAATGGCATACACTTTATGATGTCGTGGAATTTGGCGACCCTCTAAATCCTTTAAAATAAAACCAGGTTGAATAAAAGATGACTAATTTCTAAAAATTCCTATTAATATTCAGTCTTGACAAAAACTAGTATTCAATCTTATAAAATCACTAATTTTATAAGATTATTTCCACTAATTTGAGCTTAGTATTTTTGAACAATGTAACTTACTTTAAAATAAATAAATATATATATAAATATATGAAAGCTACCTCTTCCTCCCGGCATTGCCGGAAGGACTTTTTTATTTAAATCTCAGTTATCTTCCGTTCCGTAATATTAAAATTTTAAATATAAGATAAAAACTTGGAATTATTCATAATTGTCTATTTGTTAATCATTTCATAATATTAAATTTAAATTATTAAGAAGAACCTTGGTTTACTGCAAAATATATCTATTCTGTAATTTGAAAAAAAAAAATGAACTTTAAATGTTCATAAAATATTTCGAGAACTCGTTTTTCTTTCATTTTACAATTGCTCATTTATAATATTATGTCTTTTCGAAATTTTTATTTTTCATATTATAATTGTTTTTAAATTTTATTTCATTCAGTAAATAGTGTATGTTATTTTTTGGAAAAAAATTCCGAATATTTTTTATATCGTATTATTCAGTTTTCTGAAATCGGAATATAATTTTTTAAGATGCTATCATTTCGATATTAAATATTTTGAGCTGCGTAATCGGATTTTTACACACAAAAGTAAAAAAAAAAAAAAAAAAATGTTAATTTTAAGATTTAGCTCGTTAACTTTCATTTATTATGTTTGTCAAAAAAGCACTTTTACTGAACATGCGAATTCTTACATGAGAATTGTCAGCTCAAAATGCGATATTCCGGGATGAGAAAACTGATTCATACAATATACAAAAATATAATTGAAAACGTATTCAAAAATCAATGGGCTTTAGAAATATTTTGCTTTATAAATACTTTTAAATTATACAAATATCTTAGTTTATGACGTTTCTATACAAAAGGAAACTTTTGGAAACATGTTTAATTCAGAAGAAATCTAGTATATTATTGATAACACATTATAAGATCCAAGATAGTGAAAAATTGTTTTTTTATTTTTCAGTTTTTTTACAAAATTTAAAGAACATATTTCATATACGTTTCTGTTTATTTCTATTACAATGAAGAATTTCTACAAAAAAAAATATTGTTAAACGTAGATTGTCATCGAAATTCTTAGCCTGTATCAATGCAAGTTTAACACAGACTCATACTGATATTAGCAGCGAAATTATAAACGTGCTTTGGAAGACAACTGCAACAAAAACTGTGCAGTGAATTTTATAAGGCAACGCAAAATAAAATATTGCTGACGACAGTTCTTTGTTTAAACTTCATTTCAATCAATGTAAATTTCATTAAATGTATTTCAAAACAGATTTTATTTCATTAAAATTCAGAGCAAACCTTGTTAAAAAATAGCTAGGTAAATTATTAAAATTACCTTTGATTTAAAACGGTATTAAACCTCGTTATACCTAAGGTTTTTTAAAAGTTATTTAAATTTAAATCAAAATTGAACCGTTCATTTAATTACAGCGTAAAAACACAAAAAAACTTATTGTAACTTTAAAAACTTAGATAATCTCAATCGCATTAAAATCATAATGATAAATTTCACAGAAACAAAAAGATAATCAATAATAAAACATAACGCGCTTTCGCTCATTATGTTTTATTATAGAGCCTCATTCATACCTTTGAAAAATGTGAACTGGGTTATTGCACTTCAGGAAAATGTAGCACTGAGATATTCGAATTCGGCACAGCTAACTCTATCTATGAAAAAAGCAAATGCTTAATGTCCATACTTTTAAGTTAATTTATGTTTTAAAAAACAATTAGCATTATATACCAGTCAATGAGGATATTACGTTTAAAATGTAGAAGTATTTTAAACATTAAAACATATACAGAAAAGCTATTAAATTAATATTAATTTACGTAAGGTTTTATACTCATATTTGCTTAAGTGCCCAGTAAAACCATCTGCATAGGTAACAGAAATAAACTTAAAAAACTTTTAAAATTTATTTGTTGTAAATACAAAGAAAAGTTATCTTTTTACACAAATATTAAGAATTAATAGTTAATAAAAATTGTAAACTTACAAAACATTGTAAATCAGTGGGCTAAAAAAATCATCATTTATTGATTTTTTTCTTTAATAAATAATGGGAAATTCCTTCATTGAACTGAAAAATGAAGAGTCTCATGCTGAAGTATTTTTTTTTTTTTTTTGTACTTAATTTTTTGCCGTAATTTTGATGCTTTGTTTGAAAATGAAGCATAGTTTTGAACGAGACATATACCCATTTAGCTTAACATAATAAAATTTAAGTTATTATAAAAACGCAAACACAAATGTGCTACCAGCAACTTCGATCAACGGATTACAGTATGCATAATATTTTTTAAAGCGCTTTGTTGGATTATATTTATATTCTACAAACATATCTTAGTGTAAAAGGTACAATTAATCTGTAGGATGCACGGCATAAATAAAAGACACTTCTAAGAAATTCACACTTGTACATAGAATGCTTACGAATTCTTCGTATTCTTTAGATTTTTGTTCGTATTATTTAGCCCTGTATATAAACTGTCGAATTTTTACATTCCAAGTAATCTACTAATATTTACTGCTTCTAAAAATACACTGCTAGCGATTATCACTTATAGACTGTTCCTGTAGCCGAATTCCATATGTGCCGCTGAGTTCCAAATAAATTTCCACCTTTTTAGAATTGCTAAAAAAAAATTTTAATATTTTTAAAACATTTAAAAATTGACTTATATCGAAATATAATTATAATTGTTTACAGTACAGTGATTATTATTACATCGTCTATTACAGTAAGAACATACGGTTACACAAAACGAAGGCATAATACATTTCAATATATAAGGTACCCTGGGGTAATAACGCCACGTTAAGGTTCTACCAATTTTCACGGCTCAGTTTTAGTTTGTATTTTTCAAACAAATATATGATTTGATACAGCAACTCATTGACTATCTATATATAAAAAATAATTTAACAGATATGCATTCATAAAATATAATGGCGTGATTTCTTGACCAATGCTATTTGGCGTTATTACCCACCTACATGGGTAATAACGACATGCAAACAAAATTTTGAAATAAGTTGGAATATTTGCATGTAGATTGCCCAATTCTAAAAATACAAACTCTATAAACTTAGAAATTGACAATTTGCATTCTAAGCTATTGAAAATGTTAAATTTTTTGTGAAAGTGTAAGAAAAATAAAAGTGCGGTGTGGGGGGGGGGGGGGAAGATGAGGCAAAAGAATATCAGTCCGTGAGCTTCTTTTTGCTTAAAAAGGACCACTTAAATAGAATTATTAGAAACATTGCACAGTTTTAACTGTGTTTATTTGAATCAGTATTTAGGATGTAGTTCGGCCACTGTAGGGAATCAACCGGGGTATTATTGCCAAGGATTGGTGTTATTACCCCGGTATAGTTATTGCGCAGTACATTTTAAATTACTAATTATCTCGAGAAGATATCCAAAATCTTCAACAACATTTTAAAAGTACATGAAATGTACTACAAACTTATGTAATTAACAAAGTATTTCCGGAAAAAAAAATAGTCTTCACATCACAAAACGTATCTCGCAAATTTTAGATCAAGCGTTAATTTTAGTTGCTTGTAAAAACAATAAGACCTAAAAATGAAACAAATTAACTTGAAGCTGTTTTTTGAGATTTATATGACTCAAAACTCTTCTGCGTAGAGCACATGGGTGTCATTTACCAGATTATTTCATAATTATGCAAAATATTAGCACTTGGCGTTATTACCCCGCCTGGCGTTATTACACCAGACCACCTTAATATTTTGGAAAGTGTAGAAGAAATATCTTAGAGAAGCCCCCCATCAACCAGTTGCCTTGGATTTTGGATGCATTGTCAATACTTTTAATAAGGCCAGATAGAAGAAAATTGTTTTAATATTTTTAAATATGAACATATTTTACACAAAAATTAACTCGAATTCTTCTAAACATATTAGTTTTCAAATATTGATTTTACTAAGATTAATGAACTATACGGGAATAAAGAAATACTATTGATTAAGTCAATTGATTACATAACATTAAAAGTTGGTGTTTAGGGAATACAGTACATTGCCATTTATCTTATATACGCATCGATAACCTATAATAAATAATAGCTTTAAAAGTATCAAAACCTTGTAACTCAGTTTTTTTAAATTGTTAAAATATTTTTTTCTTACTTCATTAATCACGCAAAATTTATCATTAATTATATTAAACTTCAAATAAATAAAAACTTCTTGTCTTTGGGGATAGGAAATAACGATTAATTAAATAATATCATTAATTTGGTAAAGAGCGTTAAACAGTAATTTATCAATGCTATTTCAGAAAGCATCAAGGGATATTTTGTCAGAATGACACCGG
Organism: Maratus speculifer; assembly: GCA_964019185.1. NCBI lineage: Eukaryota > Metazoa > Arthropoda > Arachnida > Araneae > Salticidae > Maratus > Maratus speculifer. The sequence goes on along the minus strand of OZ025297.1, from coordinate 8,714,983 downwards.
ACCTTGTCGCATGGAATTTAATTTGACCTTAAATATAATGATTATGATGTGGGTAAAATAAATATTGAATTAAATCACGTTTTACTAAAATCTGACCTACCTATATCTTTGAGTCCCTACCGAACATTTCCCCTAGAAGTGAAAGAAATAAACAGTCAAATTAAATCTTTGTTAGCAGCTGCCCTTATAAAGGAAAGTAATAGCCCCTATTCTGCCCCTGTTACATTAGCCATGAGAAGAGACGAAGGTAAAAAAGACTTGATTATGTATAGATTATAGAAAGTTACAAGCAATAATTAAAAACGACGCAGAACCCTTTAAAAAAAGTCTTATTAAATTTATCCCAAAACCATATCTTTCAAAACTATCATTCTTTTTATTTATTTTTTATTTTTTTCACTTTTGATATTTATTTGGTATCAATAAATTCATTTCTTTTTTTTTTTTAAATTAATCATCTGTAATTGAATATCGTCTGCAGATTATTCGAATTTTGATTTCGATTATAAATTAGTTAAATCATAAGCTTTTAAAATAAAAATTATCGTCTGAAAAGATTCGAGAATGCTAGGTTTAATCTCGATGATAGACATTAAATTCCGTTTACATAAGAAAATCATGGTTAAAGATTATAGTATGTTCTAAAAAAGTTTAGATTTGATTTAAGTGAGGAAGCCGAGAGATGATGAGAGATTCTTTTTTTTCTTTTAATGAATCAGTTTTAGACGACTTGCGGAATTAATGTTTTTATGAAGGAATGTTACTACGAAGAGAGCATTTCCCGCTCTATCTGAATGACTTTAATACACCATATTGGAACAGGAACTGTATAACTTGGTGAAGCTTCTGTGTTATTTTTTTTCTTAATTTTTATCTCGCAACGAGTCTTGTGACGTAATATAGGGAAACTTGCAAAGATTTTACTGGCTCCTATCTCAAAATGTCACAATAATTAAATTGAGTCGACAGAATTTTAATTTAATACGTTAAAATAAATACGGAATATTGTTAAAAGCAAATTAATGTAGTATAAGGTTAATTTTGGAGAAAAAAAATAAATTGGTGATATATATATGTATATGTATATTTATACGAATTGTAGAACGTAACTGGATAAAATTTATTAATTATATTTCACAATTCTTAAAATTTATATTTCACAATTATAGTTTTAGAAGTTTAACAAAATTTATGTACTCAACATTAATGTTATACTTAAGGTGTTTTCATTTAGATAACATTGTAAATGTTAATTATTTTTCTCTCGAATCTGTTTCTTCTTTTATCTCTCATGCTTTCATTTGACTTCTTTGTAAGAATTATTTTGCTAACAACAAACAAAATAAACTTTTTTTATCAAAAAAAAAAAAAAAAAAAAAAAAAAAAAAAAAAAAAAAAAAAACACAAATTTAATACATGTATCTTAAATATTTATTCTATTAAATTTTATTCCATCCTTTTCAACAAATCCAATTTATTTTTACGTTCTCGTTATAAATTTCTTCATATATACTCAGTGAAAATTGATTAAATGAAAAATACATAGTTAAATAAATTTTAACAACAATGTGTACAGACGAAAATTGTTTAAATACCGTATTGAAACTCTTTATATATAGGAAATGAATCCCTTTTTCTGAATGATAAATGTACTACCTATCTTTGATAATATTTTAAAATAAGAAGGATTTATTTTATAAAGTAGTTCACTTTATCAATTTATATAATACCTCAGTATAAGAGACCCCATTTTTCGATAATCATATTTCAAACGAGTTGTGTATACTTTTTTAAAACTTAAGTATAAAATAAAATAATGTTTAGAGGCCTTTAGAAATTTAAAGAATATCATTTAGAACATTTAAGCTTTTTGTATCATTATCAATAATCTTTTTCAAAAACGTCTATGGCATTTCGATGGAAAATTTCTGAAACTTCCAGTGTCAATTTTAGTTTTAAGCAATGTTAGAAATGTTGTAAATAAAAGCTGAATTTTTCATTATCATCTATATAATAAGTCTTGTGTTTGGCATCAACAGTTCCGTGTTGAGCGCTTCACATTTTACAAAAGAGGTGACTATTTTGGAATTTTCAAGTTAGCTTGATGCAGATGTTTCAATTACCAGAAAAGTTTCCATTGACATTTAAAATATAAATCTATCACTGACTTCATTTAAAATACGTGATTTACATTAAAACACATAAAATTTAAAATACATATATCAGATGCGTTTAAATTACACTTTTTTCTTTCATTTAATTTAAAATGAAATACGTAAATATATGTTACTTGATGAAAAGGCTTGACACGAAAGGAAATTTGGTAAATTTGACATTTTCTGGCAATCTATTTACTGTTTCATGTACACATGCTTTTTCTTCCCATGTGAATACAAGTTATTTAATATGAAGAATCCATTTATGTATTTTTATATACAATCAGAAGTAATTTGTACATTAAAAAAGGATATATCATCAAATGCTTATACATATATGTTCGTTTTTCAGTGAGCGAAAAAAAAACATTAGCTTATGGAGGTAATCATTCACACTGCAAGATGAATTATCTTGGCGTCATATTCACTTGAAGATAAATTCGTTGCGCATTTTTGATACTTCATAAAGCGATATTAGTAATATGTTTATTTGCATTCATAAAGATGTTTTATTTGTTACTATTAGTTAGTTATTAGTATTAAAACCAGGTTACGTTAATCACCATATCCGAAGCCTCACAACAGTTTTAATAAGCCAGCATCGTGCTGGCTTTTGGAGAAAATTTCCTATCCTTACCTTATATCAAGCCAATAAAAAGCAAGGCTCTCTGAGCCATCCAAATTAATTTTTTCTCATATATTAACATAATATGATACCACTGTTTTTTTTCAGGCTTGATGATATTTGGCCTCGTCGATTCTGCTATGGATAACTTTTAACATGGGTTTGGTAGGTTAAGGTTTATAAATGGTGTTTGGAAGCTTAAACTATGATGTCAAACTTAAACTAGCTTTTCACTCAGAACGAGTGTAATCTACCTATTATCTAAAATTGCTATGAACACATTTATTGCAAATTGATAGCTCAGCAAACCCATTTCTTTAGAATTGGTTGTATAAGCTTTCAGGTAGGAAAACGTCCTCATAACTTTTGCAAAACCCTCCTAAGAATGGTTTTTAGATAATTGGGGACATATAACTGAATGGCATTTGCATACGGAAGAAGCGTTTAACGACTTGTCCGTATGCAAAGACCCGATGTTTTCCTAAAGAGCTTTTTGCAGCTTATCAAATGGTATTGAAAAATGTCTCAACTTACTTGATAATTCTTTTGAAAAAAAAGATATGTCTTATCTTTAATGCCTCATTCTATTTTTACTTTCATACACAACTCTGACCACAGTCGTCAGAGGTAACCTATTTTCAAATTCCTCCTCGTACGTAAGAAAGGCTTAAAGGATTTTGTCTAAATTTTGTAATCTGCTGTCACTTATTACCAAAAGACTATTCCGTTAAGTTACATGTTGAACAAATTTGTTTAGTAGGTCATTTCGTGTAACAGAGTTTCGGGGTCACGAACACGAGATGTTTTACACAGCCAATAAATTGGGGTTATTTGCACGAATATTGGTAGCTATAGGCCTAAAAATCGACTTTCAAAATTACGAATGCCAAAACACATGTATTGCTCTAAATAAAAGATGTCGAAAAATATGGCTATAGGTGAAAGACTTTCTTAATAGGAAACGCGATGCATGATTAAACCAATTAGAGTCGACCTAAAAATGTAATTCGAATTGATGGTCTAAGGTGCAAATAATATAAAATTTATAAGCATGTTCAGACATACATAATTTTCATACTAATTGGTTTTGTAAATAATGCTGTTATAAGTAATGTTCTTCATAGCAACAATACAGAAAAAATGATAACATGAGAATCTTATATTGAGTTGAACACAAAGTTAATTTTGACCGATCTACGCTCGGTCACCATTGTTAGCGTATTTTCAATGTATGTAATATTTTTAATGCATTTTTGATCTATTTTATTGATCCCTGAACAGATAACATTAATAAACCTTTCCTAATTTTTAGAGATAAATAGTGATACTCTAGAAGATAAATAATCTTTACAGGTGGGAGAAATTTAATTTATGATAATTTACTATTTTTATTTTATTTTTTGTATTATTTCATTCCAAAAGTATTATAGGGGTGACTGGGACACATTGATACATGAGGCACATTTATACACCCCTTCTACTGCTCACATGGTTATTACAGGAAGCTTCACAACAGCTCCAAAAGGTGATGCTAGTGCACTCAACTACACACAGAAAGTCTTGGAATGATTCAGTAGTAACTATTCCTATATTTTTAACTGAAAAGAATAGTCTCCCTGGCAAGTAAAACTACTCTTAATAAGTTCTTCATTTTTTAGATTAGATTTTAGATAAAATATGAAGTGTTGGATTTAAGACTCATTTTATTCAAAATGGCTGTACGGGGCACATTGATACAACCTAAAACCTTTTCTAGTTAATTTTTTCACTACCTTTTATTATTTTTTTCCCATACACTCCTTAATCCAACCATTTTTCCCAAAAATGTCTAATATTAGTTTTTAATTGAAGTAAAAAGGCTCTAATTTCTTTATATTAGAATATTTTATAGTATTTTTGCAAACAGAGGACGTACGAACTTACCCAAATTCTAGTGGTAGTAGAACTAACAAAAGAAAACAATGTCTGCCTGGAAAATCTTAAATTTATATCGATTCTCCAGAGAAAAAAGTATTTTCAACATGAGAAATTTTAAGTAAGAGAAACAAGCTACAGAACAGTACAGGATAATTGTATTATAAACGGAATTTTTAATATAATTGTACTTTATTTTCTGTTTATACACTGATTTATAAACAAAAAACGAGGTATCTTTTTTTAATCTTTCCCAAGAAAGAAGATAATGCTGGGGTTGAAGTGCCAGATATGACAAAGTTACCACAAACAACAATGAGACAAGCAACAGCCAGAACATCAGGTCATTATACATTTCATTTTGAATCCTTTAATATTGCTTACAAATAAATTGTGAGTTATTTGAATTTCTATAAATGAATATAAAATGGTTTGCTAACTATTTTTCTGTGAAAAATATGCATTGGTGTAATTTTCTCTCCATTTTTCCCAAACGTATCAAAGTGCCCCATGAGGTGTATCAATCTGCCCCGGGGATGACGCACATTGTCACAAATGTCTTTTTTTATTTTTTTAATTACTTGCAAAAAAATAATATATAAAACAAAGATTGTACATTTTTATAACACACTACATAAGCTTTGCTGACACATGGAAAAATAATTTGAAATTTCTGCTTTTAGGACACCAAAAATTATTTAGAAAAAAGCATTATCAATCTACAACAGTTCCCCCTACTTATTTTTAAATATTACAATCAGAAAAATACGCAATATTTTAACATATATTGGATTTCTTGGATATATTTTTTAAAGGCACAAAATTTAATAATTTCTAAAATATGTGTTAAGCACACGACTATAGTAGAAATAGTAGTTAATGTTCAGATGAAACGAAAATAAACTTTTAAATCGAAGCTAACCGTACAAAGAAATCTCCTAGCGATATTATTTTGAAAATGGCGTTTCTAAATTTTAAGGAAATTTTTGAAAGATTTTATTTCTTATGCAGAGAATATTTGAAAAGAATTTTTAGGTGAGAAAGTTTCAAAAGGATTTTTGCACGTCATTTCTTTTTTTTTGGACTTTTTAAATGTATTATAAAAGTCAAATATTTCGATTTTTTTACAATACACACTCTTTCACATGTGTTACTTGAAACTTAATATTAAAGAGATTTAAATACAGAATTTAATCTTTTATCTGAAGATGTAATGAAAATGTAAAATTTGTGGATTGCGAAGTTGCTTAGGTATGTTTAGTTCTTGCCGGCAGTTAATAATGTCATTAATAATATTTTTTTATGCAAATCTATCTTTAATACAACTACCATATATGTAAATAATAAATTCCCAACTTGTCAAACTTAATACATTAGTTTCTTGAATTTTCAAAATACGTTTCTTTTTGTAAATGAAAAAAAAAAAAAAAAAAAAAAAAAATTAAAAATACTGCATGGAACTATTTTCTTTGTTTTTCATGAAACCAATCTACACTTTACAATGCTTAAATTTATGTAGTATCGTTGAGTTGTCCAGTTGGCTGGTGTGTTGCATAATACAGTTTCTGCCAGTTATGTGCTCAGTCTGACTTCTTATCCTCAGGATTTGGAATCATATTTCCAAAATTGATTTTGTTTAACAGAAACATATCTTAAAACTTGCAATGAAAAAATGTTGATAGACATTACTTCTGAATTTTCTTGTTCGCGGGTAGTAAAGGATTTGCCATTCCTATTCTATTGTATAAAAGTATTAAATATATATACTAACTGTTACCCGTGAAGTCCTTCATGTAGCATTAAAAAAAAGGTTAACGAATTAACAAAGCAAAACATTTCATTAAAGATAATTTGAAACATATATATGATAATTAATATATATTTATAGGAAACAATATAGTAGTTATTATTGATAGAAGACATGAAAAAACTCACATATACATAAAAGACATATAAAATAGAAATGTTGTGTCAGATAATGTAAACAATTGTGAAAAGGAAACTCCAACCACTTTTAATGTTCACAAATTAAAAAATCCCTTTCGGCTTGGTCTTTAGGCGGAGGTAGATTTCGAAGAGTGCTCATTTCAACAACAAAAGTAAAATTTGATTACAGATAAACCCAGTTTAATAACTTTATTTGTCCTCTGAAAAATTTTTAATTTCATTTTTCTGTAAGAACTGTTTTTATCAGAATCATCTTAAGCTAAATTCGAATCAAATGCCCATTTTGACAACATAGTTTGAAATGTATTCCGACTTTATTAAAATATCGACTAATACGGTACATTATATAGTTCTTAAATAACAAAAGACTATAAATTGAATGCGTTTTTATCAGAATCATCTTAAGCTAAATTCGGATCAAATGCCCATTTTGACAACATGTTTTGAAATATATTCCGACTTTAATAAAAAATCGAATAATACGGTATATTATATAGTTCTTAAATAACAAAAGACTGTAAATTGAATGCGTTTGAGAGCAAAATTGAATTTAAAAATGAGTTATAAAATAACCAATTTGAATACAACCTCAACTCTTAATCATGATAGCTTCGGTAAATTTTGCGCGAAGTGCCAACTTTTACAGCATTTTAAAAAATATATTTAGCCTTTATCAAAACACTGACCCATACGGAATATTATACAGCTCCTAAATAAGAGAACCTGTCAATTGGATGCGTTTGAGAGCAAAACTTAATTTAAAAATGAGTCAGAAAAAATGCAATTTGTAATTTGAATGCTTCCTCAAATTTTCAATCACGATAATTTCTCGAAATTCTGCTCAAAATACCCTTTTTGGCAGCCTTATTTGAAATATATTGTGCCTTTATAAAAAAAAAAAAAAAAAAAAAAAAAAAAAATTGACCAATGCGTCACATTACACCGTTCCTAAATAAGAGTACCTGTAAGTTGGATTACGTTTGATAGCAAAAATGGATTTAAAAATGAGTCATAAAAAACGCAATTTGTTATTTGAATACTTCCTCAAATTTTCAATCACCATCACTTCGGAAATTTCTGTTCAAAATACCCTTTTTGTCAGCCTTTTTTTTTTTTTTTTTTTTGAAATATATTTTATCTTTATCAAAAAAACTAGCCAATGCATCACATTATATAGTTTCTAAATAAGAGAATCTGCCATTTGGATGCGTTTAAAATGAAAAATGAATTTAAAAACGAGTCAGAATGTAAGCAGTTTGGATTAGAGGTTTTTTTTTCTCCAACTCCATTTTTGTTTAATTTATTTTTGCTCTACGAATTGGTCCTATGAAAAACTTGTCAATATAAAAGTTGTAGATATTATTGAGAAGATGTAAAATAAATTTAATTAGATTTGGTAGTTTAAGAATTGACGAAGTTAACTTTTGTCTTTTTTCACCGCCCTTTTTGTTTTCGTTTTTAATTTTTTTTTATCGGTAAGAAATAGTCCTATCAAAAATTTGTAAATACAAAAGTTTTAGATCATGTTGAAATCATTTATACAAAATTTATTTGGATTTGATATCTTGAGAATTAACGAAATTATGATTTTTTTCTTTAAGAAGTAATATAAACTTTAAACCGGTTCGATATCTATTTTAATTAAGAAGTTATGGCGTTTTTTCGGTTTTCACAAAAACCCTCTCTATTTCCACCCCCTTTGGACCGATTTTGCCCATTAACGAACTTAGCCGAGATTTTATAACCCTTGATTTTATGTATCAGTTTGGACGGGATTGGAGCAAAACTATAAAAGTTATCGTGTCCATAAGAAAGTGAGATACATATATATATATATATATATATATATATATATATATATAAACTTTTTTACTGATGGTGGTTTTGGGATCTAGAGGTCATGATCGGCGTAGATCTGTAAAACTTTTTCAGAAATTCCAACATTGGTGCGACCTCAATAGGTAGTATTTCATACGAAATCTACCTAAAGATATCCAACACTTATACTATACAACCACTGTAACACACTCCATATTCTGTAGAAATGTTGTAGTGCATTTCAGAATTTCATGTCATAGAAAGAAAAATTATGCGTTAAACCCAGACAATAAAAATGTATTCAACACTTCCAAAATACGTAACTTCGCCGATCCATTTTTTGTGCAGCTATGTATATGATCTATATGTTTGTAAATATACTAAATACAGTTGTAATTTTTAGTTTATTTAGAATAAGTATAACGAAGATTAAAGTTCACCTATAACAAATTCTAATAATAGGCAGAAACGTGCTTGAACTCTTTTGTACAGTTCCGTCTGATACATGCAAATTTTAATGCGTGTCGCATATTTAGTAGGGTGGATCGAAAAGTATAGGAAAAATTTTTTTTTTTAGAAATCACTATCGGCGCGGCGTGCAAAAGTTGCCTTTTATGCATACTAGTTTACAGGTTTTTTTTTTTATTAAAATCCATTAATATCTTCCGGTGCCCCAAGCGCCCCAAAAGTAATTAAAAATTGAGTTTTCTATGATTTTTTTTATATTTTTTTGTTTATTTATTTTTTCTTAATTATTTTTGGCGCGGGGTGCAAAAGCTATCTTTTATCTATCTTAGCTTACATATTTTTTTAAAATAAAATTCATCCATAACTTTCGGTGCCCCAAGCGCCCCAAAAATAGTTTAAAATTGAAATTTTCTTGAAAAAAAAATTTTTTTTTTGTTTTATTTTATTTTACTTTTTGAAATTCATTTGGCACTGGCTTGGAAAGTTGTTATTACAATACTACATAACTCTGCAGTTCCCATATATTTTTTTTTATCAAAATCCATTCACATCTTTGATGCACCAATTATAATTAAAAACTGAAATTTTTACAAAAATGTATTAAGAATTATAATTTATGAAAAATACTTACAAATTTTTAAAACAGTTTAATTAATAACGTATAAGGTTATAAATAACATTAATTTTGCAATAATAAGTGACATATAAATTTAAAAATCAAAGCATTAAATCATAAATATTACGAAAATCGAACTTACGTAGAGAAAAGTTTTACATCCTTCAATTTGGAAATTTACATATTTTTAAAGTTTGTAATCTTTTTTGGTACCAAAGTGTTTTATATGGCTTCTTGATTTTATTCTATTCAATATAAAACCGTGTCTCTTTTCTTGCCCAGATACAGTTTCTGATGCCTCAGACACTAGTCGAACGCATCTTTCAACCGCTTGGGTATGGCATGGATATTTTGACCATTCATTCGTTTTTACAACTTTTATCATATTCTCAATTTCTTTGCAAGGCACATTCATCAAAAGAGGTGTTTCAAAACGTCCAACTGGTTGCCAGTCAATAAGTTCAAAATAATCCTTCGCTTTGAAGTTTATTTGGGGTACTTTGAAAATTCTCACTTCTGGTGATTTTCTCTTTTTATTTCTAGCATAAATTAGCTTTCGCATTGCTAAAGATCTGATATGCTCTCTGTTATCTGTGAGCATTGACAATAGCAAATTTTCAGGGTGGCAAAAAAAAACTATTTCGTTGAATAACAGCATCTACGATCTTTCTGTAATTGGGTTCCAAATATCTAGAATAAGTTTCCAAATATGACGCGTTCCTTCAGTTATGGATGGCTTTATTTTGACATGAAACCGTACAGGTGCATATACCTTCATAATATATGTTGTAAGAGTAATGAGATTATCAGAAGGATTTTCTGTAGCCACTTATAACCTTAAAACTCTACACGTAGTTGTTAGCCATCTTGAGTGATAAACTGGACCAGGTTTTATTAATGCCAGATCGGAAGCACATTCACCACGTGATATTGCTATGCAAATATCATATAAATATTGCTGGTCATTGCTGAGAACTCTTCTATCTATGTTGTCTTCCAAATAATAAAGTATAAAAAGTTTATTTTATACATTTAATAAAATACGATAAACGATTTCTCATCTTCTCGATCTACCTTTTATGTTAGATAAATTATTCTTTAACTGTTCATTTTACTTGTATTTTTTATCTCAAAATTTGCATGAAACTCGATTTTCGGCAAATAATTAAAAGTTTTGGGGCATTGAAAGAAATTTATCAAAGTCGAAAATTATTTGGATGCATGCTAATATACTATAAAATGCATCTTTTTTATCCCGCTGATAAAATAATTTAAAAGGAATTAAAAAAACAAAAATTATACATTTTTGTAAAAATTTCAATTTTTTTACCATTTTGGGGGCGCTTGGGGGCACTGGAAGATATGGATGGATTTATATATAAAAAAAAAATTGAATTAATATATATATATATAAGGCAACTTTCGCAACCCGCGCCGAAAATAAATTTAAAAATATTAAGAAGCAAAAAAAATATATAAAATTTATAAAAAATTCAATTTTTAACTATTTTTGAGGCGTTTGGGGCACCGGAAGATATGAATGGATTTCAATAAAAAAACATATGTGAATTAGTATGCATAAAAGGCAACTTTTGCACCCCGCGCCGATTCGATTATCCGAATTTCGATTTTTCGATCCACCCTAATATTTAGCTTACATTTTTCAAGCAAAAACCCAATTAAATTTATTGCATTCATATTTCCGTGAATTGCTGTTGCTCAGGTGATCATGTATCTGCTTTTATATATATAATTTTGTTATAATTCTACAAACATCCCTTATTATAATAAATGTTGCAGAACTTAAAAATGCATGGTTCAAATTAAAAGTACCATAATCAATTCACGCTTATTCTCACTACTGCTTATGAATTCTTTTGTGTAGTCCCATATTTAGTCTGTATAATTTACGTTCATGATATACCATGATAAAAATAGTCAACCTTAAAATGCATGCCATAATTGAAAACGTTCTTCAGCAATCATTTCTAATAGACCATACTTCGGATAAAGTATTGTATCCGAAATCTTTCATGTGTCCCTGTAAATGAACAATAAATGTGATGCAAATCATACTCCCATCTAAGCATATTGTAGTAAATCTTAGTAATGTATTTCAATTTAATCACATTTGAAATAGTGTAACACAATTGAAATATACTGGGAATGCCCTCCCATACACTATTATATTATTGACCTATTTTTGAGACCTTGTAAATGAATGTTAAATGTTGTGCATCCCATTTAGTACAGAAAACCCGTTATAGTGCACCTCAGAAATTGATATCAATTTCATTATTTTTGTAACACAATGAAATAATTAAAATGCACCGCAAATGATTTTTCTTCAGAGATAAAAAAATAATGAAATACTTTTGAGTTCCCTCTAAGAATGTTGTAAGTACTACATTTAATATAATCGATAGTTATTTTGTTCTTATTCGACTTAACAATATATATAAATTTCATTACATTTAAAATTATGTAATACTATTAAACACCCATCAAATGATTTTTCTTTGACCGTAATGTAAAGGCTACTTTTGAGTGTTCATGAGATTGAACTATGATTGCTCCATGCTTCATTTTCAATGCCGAAATTTCTAAGACAACTCTCAATAACATCTATTAATTTCGTGCGAATTCCGAGTATATTTCCCCAAGTTAAAGCACGGAGAGACAGACGGCAGCCCGCCGGCACCTGCCATCCGGCATGCGAACAAGTCGAAGACTTAAATACTTTTCAACCATGTTAGAAAGTATTAAAAAGGGGATAAAATCGTGAAAATTGACCAATTTATCTTCTTGAAACGAAAAAAGAATGTTAGGAAAATTATACAACAAAAGTGAAAAAAAAAAAATTTTTAAAAGAGACAACATAATTTTACTCTTGTACTGAATTTTATGTTTTCTATTTCTACTTTTTACGTAACTAACGTGATTTCTACTTTTATACTGAAAGCTGAAAGTAACGTGGAATTAACCCTTTATCTACCGAATTATGAATTCATGAAAATTTTACATTCTTAAATAATTTCGTGAATTGTTTAAACTACATAAAAATATTTGCATAATCATTTAATAAATTTTTTAAGGTTTTTAGAAGGATTGAAGGCATTAGAACGATTAATTAAATTTGAATTCACAGGGATTTTGTGCAATATTTAAAACTCCACTCAAATCTTTTATTTTAAATTGTTTTCTTAGTATTTTGTAGAATTATGAAATGATGCAAAGACAAAAGACATCATCCTTTTAAAAATAGTTTTGTTTTCTGTAACCATTAATGCTTATGGAACAAGATAAAGCAATGTATCTGTAACGCATTCTAAATAGTACTACAACTAATTGACGTATTAAAATAATTTTATTATAAGTAATTTTATTGGTACTTATAAGTACCGTCGGTAGATAAAGGTTGCAAATCACCATTTACAAATTTGTTTCCAATGCATGTGGAGTTCCCGATGCTTAATTGGGGTATTGACTGAGAGAAATTTTATTATTTTCACGCAATCATATTAAATATCTAGGTTTTTAACTTGAATGTGCATTTTTAAAAGCGATTTTTATTCATATTTTCGGAACTGAACACATTTATAAAAACACTTGTCAAAAATCTGGGGTTTTTTTTCGATTAGCTGAGCTATTTTTTTGTGTTTATTTATTTATTAATTTATTTATTTATTTTACTATTTAAAAATGATAAAAACTATTTTTCGTTAATCATCACGTCATTTAGGACATGGGTAATTTTGTGGTATAAATTATTGACATTTTCTATTTTTTTTCTTTTTAATCTTTCTGTTATAACTTATTTCATTTTAAAATTAAATATTAAATATTTATATTAACCGTGAGCAATAAGCAAAGTTTTCTTTAAAATATAACATTTGTGTCATACCTCAATCTAATTTTGTTTCAACATCAAAGCATATCTCATTTATTTTCCTTATATTATTACGTCCCATTCGTCTCCTCTTAACAATTACTCAAAATTCATGCACCTTGTGTTAAGGAATGGATAGTAGAGGCCGATTTTTGAGCATCGATTAATGGACCAAGTATCGATTACGCTTAAATTTTGTTTTGTTGCCATCTATCAACAATAATATAAACAAAAACTGCAGATTTCTGTAGATATAGTTAAAAAAATAAATAGATAAATAAAATCAGGATTTCTGTTTAAAGTTTTAAGTTATATAAAACTTAATAGAACGAAAATTATCATTACTACTGTAACTTTATTTAAAAGAAAAATTATTTATGAAAAATTCAAATTATGACAATTTAGATTTATCATTTTTTAAGAACTTTTATCCCTTTTTAGGTTCGTTCGAAGTTATGTAATATACGTAGCACCTGTAGTTGTCATTCAGTCCGTCAATCTGTCTGGCCGTCCATCCGTCTGCCTGGCCGCATGCAACAACGCAAAAACTACCCAATCAAATCGTTTGAAATTTAAATATATATTTATTGCAGGATTTTGTCGAGTCATTTCAAATTTTCTGAAAATCGTATGCATAGATCAATTACAGGGACAATCAAAAGTATTCCGGTACATTACGGTTAATAGGGAAAACAGTTTCAAATAAATTTCAATCGTTTGAAATTTAAAATATATAATTATTAGATACTTTTGTCGAGTCATTTCAAATTTTATTAAAGTCGGATGCATAGATCAATTACTGGGACAATCAAAAGTATTCCGTTACATTACGGTCAATGGGTAAAAAAAGTTTCAAATGCATTTTAATCGTTAGAAATTTAAAATATATAATTATTACATGATTTTGTCGATTCATTTCAAATTTTATGAAAATCGGATGCATAGATCAATTACAGGGACAATCAAAAATATTCCGTTACATTACGGTCAATAGGAAAAAATAACTTCAAGTGCATTTTAATGATGTTAAACACTTTCTAATATAATAGAATTGACATAAACCTACGGAGTATATGTATATATATATATATATATATATATATATATGCTAAAATATACATTCTGTACAATCTGTGATGCAAAGAACATTTATTATTAAATTACAGGGGCACACCAAAGTATTCCATTACATAATGCTATACGGGGAAATATTGTTTGGGGCGTGTTTTAATTATATTCAACTATTTCACATTTTATTAATATGATATGCGTTGCTGAGATGTAATAAAATTTACTTCCTGTATGTTTAAAGAAACACAAAAAAGATCTCGGCCACTATACTGTATCTGAAGTACTGACTACTATAACAGCAAGATCTGAATATTTTTAAAACTTCGTTATCGCACGAACGCACCTCATTTACTACGCTTCACGTGCAATTTCCAATTTGTTTTTATTAATTTGCTTGCGTTACAAATGAAATGAGTATTTTTTTTTTAAATATAAAGGTTACATAATTCCATTTGCGAATTTTACTTACAACTAATTCTAAAACCAGAATATTTTGTAGCGTCTAGACCCCGCCCCAAAAAACGGTTCATATCACAAATGCACCCAAGAAATTCCCCATGCTGCCGACAATGGGGATTAATACTATGATATCTGCGTTAATAACGGCAATTTTGTTCCTTTTAGAAATTTCTTCAATGTGACTTTCGTGCATCCAAAAATTAATTTTTCGGTTATAGTATCGTTAGTTAGCGCGGGTTTGATGAGTTCAGTGATTCCCGCACAGCGAGTTTCGTGAATCCAGTTATGTTTTTTATTGTTGTTGTTGTTGTTGTTGTTTGTTTTGTTTTTTGTTTAATGGGCGCGAAACGCTCATACACGCGTTGGTGATCATGGCGTTGACAAGTAATGTGCATTTTAATGATTCCTGCACATCGAGTTTCGTGGATCCAGCGATGTTTTTGTTTGTTTGTTTTGTTTTATTTAAATGAATGCACTGCACTCATACACGCGTTAGTGATTGCGTCGTTGATGATTTTCGAGCATTTTAGTGATTCCTGCACAGCGAGTTTTGTGGATCAAGTGATTTTTTTGTTGTTTTAATGGGCTGGCAGCGCTCATACACGCTGCGGCATTGACGAGTTTCATGCATTTTAGTAATTCCTGCACAGCGAGTTTCGTAAATCTAGTGATTTTTTTTTTTTTTTTTTTTTTTTTTTTTTTTTTTTTTTTTACGAGCACGCAACATTTATACACCCGTCAGTCCAATGTAATATACTCTAGATTTATTTATTACTTACCCATCATACGTAGTATAGGGTAAGTCTTGCAATCGTTTTGAAAATCGAAAAAAATTTTTTGACGGATTTACACGTTTCGGACACTGGAGATTCCGAAAAACATATTTTTAGAAAAAAAATTTTGCCGTCCGTCCGTCTGTGTGTCTGTCTGTCTGTCTGTCTGTCTGTCTGTAACCGCTCTATCTCTCGAACAAATTGAGATAAAGACTTGAAATTTTGTATGTGCTTAGTATGTAAGAATGGGACGAAGCCTATTTAATATCAGTAACCTCCATTATCCGGAACTATTTTTTTCGGACTCTCGAAAAATTCGCTCTGATGAAAAGTACATAAAAATTTTCGAATTTTTTTATTTTAAGGAGTGGTCGTAAAAGGCAATAAATTAACACAAATTCTGCATAAAAAGCAAAGTCGATTGGATAATTAGTTGTCGAGATATTACTAATCCTGTTTTTCACATTCTTTGATTTTTCATGACCCTGTATTTCATTCAAATTTCAACTCAAAGATATCTTTTAATTGCAAATGAGACACTTAATTCGATGCAAGAAACCGTTAGTGAACATGATAATTATTTTTAGAGTTATAAGGATGTTTCTTTTATGCAATTCAGTGCTACTTGAATAGTTGGGCGTTTCATACAATTTATCGAAATTGGTTCATCAGAAATTCATTAATAGAGTATGATGATATGTTAAAAATACTTAAATATACGTTTATATTTTGTTTTGGAATGTAATGCATTTTATAAATTATTTACATATGTTATGTTTTCTTATATTATGTTATGCATATCCATGATGGGTAAGTATTACGGTGACCTCCAACGACTAGTTTTTCATTTGATTTGCTATAATTATATTAGTGTGGTAAATATTCACGTATACGCTAAATACGCTAAATAGAGGAAACCATCTGAGCAAGAAACCACATTTCCCGTTTGAAAAGGGAAGATATCTCCAGCACGGGGAACTTCTTGGGTGCATTTGTGACAAGAAGGCAAATTATCGAGGCGCCTGATTAATGTCCCACTGATTAAGGTCCCGGTACGTCATTTTGACGTCACAAGAAACCGGGATATAAATCCAGTACTTGAGCATTTCACTTTTCACGAAATCCTGATTAACGTCCCACTGATATACATCCCGCTATCAGATCGGGATCTAAATCCAGTCACAGAGAATTTTACTTTCGTCGAGACCCTGATTAAGGTCCCACTGATTAAGATCCCCTATACGTCATTTTGACGTCACAAGAAACCGGGATATAAATCCAGTGCTTGAGCATTTCACTTTTCACGAAACCCTGATTAACGTCCCACTGATATACATCCCGCTATCAGACCGGGACCTAAATCCAGTCACAGTGAATTTTACTTTCGTCGAGACCCTGATTAAGGTCCCACTGATTAAGATCCCGCTATACGTCATTTTGCTGACGTCAGAGTAGATGAGGACTTAAATCAGGGGGACTTAAATCCGGTGCTAAAGCATTTTACTTTCGACGAAATCCTGATTAACATCCCCCTGATATATATCCCGGTACGCCATTTTGATGACGTCACAGTAGATTGAAACTTAAATCAGTGCTAGAACACATTTGTTTTTTCGCAAGAATTCCTAATTTACGACCTCATGATGTATGCTCCCACATGCCATTTTTATTCAAAACAAATGGGATTCATGTAGGAAAGGTCACTAAATGTCTGTATTATAACATATTATTATTATTAATATTATTAAGTATTACTATTATTATTGTTTACTATTACTATTATTATTATTTTATTTTCTCTACCTCGTGCTTTTAATCTGGAATATATTTCTCGTGTCATCATTGATGATTTATTAGGATAATAATGAAAAAACTTCTTTCTATTAATTACATACTTTAAAATCAGCTTGGAAAATGTATAATTTTTAAAATACACCAGCTTCTCGCGCTTTTATAACGATGTTATAGAATATAGACAATATTTATCATTTGTTATTTATCATTCATATTTATCATTTTATTTCATTAGTTAAAAAAAATTTCAGTCTGTTTACCAGAAACATTCAGAATTACGATACTGAAAACACTGTACTTTAAAATTTTACGCTTAAGGGCCAGGCACATATAGCACTAACTTCTTTCGGTCAGGCGTCGCTATTTTTTATCTTTCTTATCGGCGCTTTGATGTAGGGGAGACTGGGGTACAATGGACCACGGGGTACAATGGTCCACCCCCTATTTTTGATATTGATTCTGTTTTTGAAAGCTTCATATTTTAGTATATAGATGACAGTCATGAAGTAGTAAAAAGAAGTTTGAAACCATGTGCATAGCTGACATTTTAGCCATTTTATGCTTGATAATTGATTTGACACAGGGGGAGTAAGGCAAAAGTAAATATTTTCAGTGAAACATATCTTCATTTATTTATTACAGATTTGTAATTTGAAAGATATTGTGTGACAAAATAAAAAGGTAAGACAATACATTATATTTATTATAGCTAAAATAATAGAATTCTAAATTTCTTTTTTTATCATCAAGTTTTTGTCAAACTTCCATATGGGGTACAATGGACCTTCAGAAACTGGGGTACAATGGACCATGATCCATTGTACCCTAGTTTTCTATCTTATGTTTTTAAAAGTTAAATATTATATGTGAAATTCAGAATTAATAAATTATTTTACTTCTGCGTGTAGATTAATTAATGATTCATGTTGTGTAATGCATTTTTGAAATATTTATCTGCTTAATATATGCTTTCAAACATTAAAATTAGCCCAAATTAAGAATTAATAAATTATTTTATTTCTGTGTGTGAATTAATTAATGATTCATGTTGTGAAATGCATTTTTCAAATATTTATCTATATAATAAAAGCTTTCAAATTTAAAAATTAACCCAAATTGAACACCAAAATTAGCAAACAAAACATTTTGTGCATTTGAGGGGTTTTTTTTTTTTTTATTTCACATGATTTGTTAATTTAATATTCCTGCACTTATGTATACATGCATCCATAATGAATTATATTTAAATAAAATAATAAAATGAGAAAAACAAAAATATATCTACCTATTAGTTTGTGTCTGGATGTAATAATTAAATAAGGTAAAATTCATTAAAAAAATACAGATGATGTAAAGTAGACAGGAAAAATTTATTATATTTTTTCCTTAGTCATATATTTAGATATATATATATTTCTTATTATAAAGGTTTATATTTAACTTTAAGTGGCATCATTGGACAAAAAGATTATATGTCATTTTTCATATTTCTTTTAGCAATGCCAAGAAACAAGCCTAGGAAAACCAATAGAGGTTCTGTGCCACATAAAGTTGTGGAACAGGCTTTAAAATGTATTGTAGAAGATAATAAACCTAATTGTTCAATCTGCGACCGGTATAATGACTTAATGATAAAAAAAATGAAGAAAAAAAATGTTACTTTAGTTAGAGCTAAAAGAGTGAATAAACAAATAAAAAATAATAATAAAATCTGAATAAACAAATAAAAATGAATAATAAAATGTGAATAAACAAATTTGTTATAGTTTATCTTTCTTATTGTTAAAAAATGAACTACACTGATATATTTTTATTCGAATTACAAGTGGTCCATAGAGCCCCATGCTCTGGACCATTGTACCCCGGCATTGGGGTACAATGGTCCACTTTGTTACTTGCTATTTAAAAATTTTTTAAAAAAAAAGTATGCATAATTATTATTTTTGAGTGGATGCAGTATAAACTTTAATGTATAGGTAACATGCATGTACTTTATCAAAAGAAAAAAATCAATACTTTATGAATAAACAGTCAAAATTTACAAAAGTGGACCATTGTACCTTAGTCTCCCCTATAAATTGCTATTTCAGTGCACTGAATCTGAACTTCAAGACAGAAATCGAACTCGAAATCAGTTGACAGCTTTACGACTGAAGATGGGGGAGATAAACTTTCCCTTCCTTTGTCAATTCGGTAGAGTCAGTCCCTCAAAAATCATTTAAAGATGTTTCAAAACTACCAAGCTTTTGTACCGTTCGGAAACAAAGAAAGATTTATTGCTCTTTTAGTGTAATAAAAAATAATGCTGTTTGCCCGCAGCCTTATATTTTATGTTATGATTAATTTTTAGATATTTTCAAGAAAACATGTAACTTTTGCATAAAATACAGTCGACTCTCGTTAATTCGAAATCAGATAATTCGAATCTTCGCTTAATTCGAACTAAACATGAAGTCCCGAAATTTTCAATGGCAAAATAACGTTAAACATTTTCATTAATTCGAATTCATTTTATCTTGACTTCGTTTAATTCGAACTAACGAGAATTCCGATTTTTCATTCTTCCTTTCTTTCTCACGAATTTCAGACCATTTGAATAACTTTCTTTCCCATACATTTGACATCCACTTTCTTAGCGCCTCTTCTGTCCATCAGTGACGCTTAAAAATTTTCTTCCATTGTGCTTGTTTCTAATACTTAATTGGTTTACGTATTTATACATTCTGATGATAACAGATGAAATAAGTTAAAAAAAACACTATAACATTAATTCCTTTGTAAGAGGACCATATTAAGCATGTTTTCATTTCATACTTTCCATAATTCGAACTCCCGATAATTCGAACATTTCTTGTGGTCCCGACGAGTTCGAATTAACGAGAGCCGACTGTATGTTTTTTTTTTCTGAATTATCGTGCATATTTTCATGTTATTATTGTTTTTTAATTTTTAAATTGTTTCTTTGGTACTTTTTTAATGTAGAGGTCTTGACGAAATAAAAAAAAATAGACTTGTCAAAAAAAAAAAAAAAAAAAAAAAAAAAAAGAAAAAAAGAAAAAGAAAAAGAAAGAAAGAAAAAACGAAATTTGGCATCATATTTTTCTTGAATCTTGTTCTTTTTTATTAGAAATTTGTTTTATTTAAAAAAAATCACATCCTTATATCCTTATATCTATATTATAAAGGCCAAACGTATCTGTGCGTAACGCATACGTCATTTTGCGCATAGCAACACTTTCAAATTTTAAATGAATTTCGGTATTGAAATTTTTGCTACTAAAATTTTTTTAATTTCTTAATGTTGCATATTTTCAATTTTTACACCATCGTGTAGGAAAAAAGATGTACTTTTCAATGAAATTTGTTTGAAAGCTGTATCTTAATTTGTTTTTGAAATATCAATTTTTTTGTATCTTTTAATAACTCCTTTCTAATTGTGGCAAATGGAGTACTCCATTTCTATTTGAAGCAAAGGAAAAAAGGGAAAAAATTGAGTGCTGTATCTTTATGTTGCCATTTTCCCATTAAAAGGGAAAAAGTAGAAATTTAAATATCTTCTGTTATAAATCCCGGTGAATTTTGACTTCTTTACACAATTTGATTTACACGTAAAATAATATCAACAGTTTAATATCTATTTCAGCTAATAGCACCGAGACTTCAAGTTTTGAATCAAAATTATCAAATTAAAATGCCAATTTTTTTTTAAACGTGAATACAGATGTGAAATGTATATTTGTAAATTTTGATATGGTGAAAATGATGCCGGGCTTAAATTAAAAAAAAAAAAAAAAAAAAAAAAAAAAAAAAAAAAAAAAAAAAAATCTGTGATTGAGTCAAAGTTGAATAAATTTTGCTTTTTATCATTTTGGAATACTAGCATTAGAACTGTAATTAATAACTTTATCATAATAACATATCTTTATTATTTTTTACTGCTTACATATACGATTAAAGTTTAATTTTAATAATTTCTACAACTGCGTTTTATAGAAATAGTATTTTGTTAGTTTGACGATAAATATCGTTTGTTTAAGACTTAGACGTACCAATATAAAATGCATTTTTTACTATAATTAATTTTGTAGGTTTATTATAATTTAATGAAACAGTTCCTTCTTAAACATTTTCTTTCGTCAAAATTTGACGGGTTCTGCCTTGTCTATATTAATATTATAAAGAGGAAAGATTTATTTGATTGTTTGTTTGTTTGAATTGAATAGGCTCCAAAACTATTTGACGGATTTGAAAAATTCTTTCACCGTCTGAAAGCTACACTATTTCAGGTGAACATAGGCTATATTATATTAAAAAAAAAAAAAAAAAAAAAAAAAAAGGGATCCTTACTAAAATACCAATAATGCAACCCAAGGTGTAGAAAAATGACCTTAAAATTAACTTACATCGCGTCCGCTGCGAATACTATTGATTATCTATACTAATATTATAAAGAGTAAAGATTTGATTGTTTGTTTGTTTGACTTGAATAGGCTCCGAAACTACTTGACGGATTTGAAAAATTCTTTCACCGTCTGAAAGCTACACTATTTCCGGTGAACATAGGCTATATTATATTAAAAAAAAAAAAAAAAAAAAAAAAAAAAAAAAGGGATTTTTACTAAAATGCCAATAATGTAACCCAAAGTGTATAAAAATGACCTTAAAAAATCCTTACACCGCGTGCTCTGCGAATACTATTGATTATAATGTATATACATAAAACAAAGTCGGGTTCCTTACACCATTTATAACTCAAGAACGGATGTATCGATTTTTATGATATTTTGTATGAAGGTATCTGAGACCTTAGATCAACATATAGGCTACTTTTTACCCGACTACCTAAAAGAAGGGTAATGTTTTAGTAGTTGAATTTAATGGGATGAAGTGTCAGTAGCAATTTCCGGTGTCAGTAGTGGCACGGGACTGGGCGACTTGCTCTACCCGTAGCAAGCGAGGGCGGGCTGCTAGTATATTATAAATGTGATAGTGTGTCCGAAAGTTGGAATGAAATTGGCTTCAAAACGGATGGATTAATGACTTTGAAGCTTTGCTTATAGATAAATTATAGCCCGGAAATGAACATAGGCTATGTTTTATTCATTTTATTCAAATATTTTCCTTAATAATTCAAAATTTCATTATTTTGCATACAGAATCAATAGGCATTTTTTAGGTAAATTTTAACCATTTTCCTTTCTTGTTGTCAACCAAATAGAAATTTGGAATGATAATTTCTCAGCGTCAGTAAATTTTCAACTGAGCAATTTCCGTGCAAAAAAAATGAAAATAAAAAAAATTAAAAGAAAATAAGTATGACGTCATAGTTTAAAAAGAAATAAAGAGAATATTTTTTGTTATATATTAAACTTGTATATTTGTTTCATTAACAAGAATTTTTCTGTCGAAAATGGCGGCATAATTAGAAATAAAAAATTGAATGAAAAGGAATAATATTATTAATGAAATATTTCACATGGAAAAATGTGACGTCATTGTTGAAATAAAAGAGGTACCTTATAGTAGTCGTTAAAAATACAAGAGGCATGAATATCAGTAGCTAATGGAGCTAGATAAATAATGACGCCAGATTTAAAATGAATGAGCAAATTTTTTACTTATACTAATTAATAAGTTATAAGTTACATACAAATGAAAATTTTTATTCAAAACTCATAATTATTAAAAGAATTTTTTTTTTTTTTTTTTTTTTTTTTTTTTTTTGGAAAAAGACGGAAAATATAAATACTAATCAATATATTTTTCACTCTATTTTTTAACACTTTCCAAGAAAGTTGAAAAGTTATTATGCCTTCGGTTTGTCTGTCCATCTTGCCGCTTTCTAACTTTAGTAAATTTCATAGCAATCCGAGTAGCCATGAAATTTTTGTACTTTAATAACATTTACCTTAACACGGATACCTACTGAAAATGATGTTTCTACCATGATTAGTTTGTTTTTAGAGATTGTCAAAAATTTCTTTACATTACGGCATTATGTGGAAAAATCGTTTCAATTGAATTTTAACGATATTACACCCTGTGAACAATATTGCACCCAGTTGAAATTTATATGCATCAACAAAGTGCACTAAAATATTCATTCACCTGTCAACGATATTACACCCTGTTCAAATTTATATGCATCAACAAAGTGCACTAAAATATTCATTTTGTAAAGTATGCAGTGAAAAGGACAATAGGAAATGATATTTTCAATGAAATATTTCACTTGGAAAAATATGACGTCATTGTTGAAATAAAACAGGTACTTTATAATTCTAGTGGCTCTACTTTATAGTAGTCGTTAAAAATACAAGGGACATGGATATCAGGAACTATTGGAGCTCGATAAATAATGACGTCACATTTAAAATGAATGAGAAATATTTTGTACTTATGCTAATTAATAAGTTATAAATTATATACTAATGAAGATTTTCTTTCAAAATTCATAATTATTAGTGGAACACATTTTTTCTGTGGAAAAGGGGAATAAAACTGATTAATTTACTTACCCATCATACGTAGTATAGGGTAAGTTTTGCAATCGTTTTGAAAATCGAAGTAATTTTTTTAGCGGATTTACACGTTTCAGACACTAGAGATTCCTAAAAACATATTTTTACAAAAAAATTTGCTGTCCGTCCGTCCGTCTGCCTGTGTGTCAGTAAACGCTCTATCTCCCGAACAAATTGAGATAGAGACTTGAAATTGTGTATGTACTTAGTATGTAAGAATGGGACGAAGCCTATTTATTTTACTTTTTTAAGTACTTCAGAAACAGTAACAACACTATGATCTATGGGATACTTTAGCAAGAAATAATGATTCATGCCACTTTCGCCGAATTCTCCTTCCTCTCTGAACCCTCTTACCTCATGCTGTTTCTTGATGGTTCCTACTAATGAATGGCGCGTGACTTCCTTTAAAAGACGAAAAGTTTTAAGCCGAAAAAAGGGGACTGTTAAAAATTAAATGCATTTACGACCGTCGTTATTTTTCAATGGCTATTTTATTTATTGCACACATCTATTATTTGCTTCCTGAGATTTAGATAATTTGAAAACATTAATACTTATTTTGGATTTGCTTTATAAAAGATGATTATATAATAATTTATTAATTCAAAAAAACCAGAGTATATATATAATTAGCTAGGATAATTGCTGTGTTGCGCATAGGAAATTCCATTATAAGTTTGCAATATTATTATCTAATAATTTCATATAATGATACAATGTCATAAAATATAAAGATATAATATAATGATTTATGACTAACATTAAATGTATATTGGTTTTGATTATATTCCTTTTAATTCATTTTTTCATGCGTTTAAATGATGCATATTGTATTATATACATATATATATTTGTGTGTGTGTGTCGGCGGGGGTGGGCAATCTCGAAAATACTCTTTCGCTGAACATCTATTTTAGCCTAGTTTAAAAAACAATTTCGATTAATACTTTTTAAATAAAGATTTTCTTTCAACGAAATTAATATAAAAAAGTAATTCTGCATAAAAACCCATTCATCTAATTGAGGACAGATGAGAGGGGGGGGGGTAATCGTCCCTTCCTAAAACTAATCAAGTCAGGCAAGCGTCTTTTCAGTATCAACGTATTTCCAAAAATTCAACCAAAACAGTTAATTCAGCATAAAAAACTCATTTATCTAAATTATGAGCCCCCCCCCCGATCCCTCTCTGATACTTAACCAATGAATCCCCAAAATCAACAATAAATCCCCAAAATCAATTCCTTGTCACTTTTTTTTCGGTAACTTTTTTCCTTGTCACTTTTTTTCCTGCCACTTTTTTCCGTGTCACTTTTTTCCTCTTAGTTTATGTTACTTTTTTCCGATAACTTTTTTTCCTAGATTCAAGGAAATCACACGGCACCTCATACATGTATTCAAAAATCCCTTTTGGCAAGTTTCATATTTCTACTTTTAAAAATGTGTTTGAAATTGTATCAGAAAATTTCGAGTTCTTGAAGGTGGAAAAGCGTTTTTTCGAATACACCCTTAAGAGCGAGTATTACTCGCGCTCAGAATGTTCCGTACAATAAATATACGTATTATTATTTTAAAAAATAGTTTCTGAATGAATAATAAGTGAAATAAAAAGAATATTGCCCAGTTAAACTGATGGCATTGAGCTCACAGGCTACGCATACTAATAGTATATTTAAGCCTTATATTCTCAAGGGTTAATTCCGTTCGAAAAACAAATTAAGGGGAGGGGGAAGCTCCCTCCATTTACCCGTTTTATACTTAATCATTGAACCCCTTAAACTAATGAGGGATATGATTTATCATATAAAAATTTTGAACAAAACTGATAATTCTGCAGGAAAAACCCATTTATATCAATTAAGGGGAGGGGCATGAGCTCTCCGTCCCCCCTCTCTATCCAATGGACACTTAATACTAATCACGAAAGTGCCCCATCAGAATGATCCTACATCTAAATTTTGAATGAAAACTGATAATTCTGCATGAAAAACCCATTTATATAAATTAAATGGAGGGGTATTAGCCCCCGTTCCCCCTGTCATACATTTCGAAGGAATTCCAAAAACTAATAAGGGAAGCGCCTTATCAGAATATACATATATCCAAAATTTTAAGTGAATCAGATATTTTTATCATGAGTTATCGCGTTACGCACATACGCACATACAGAACGGACGGGCACATAAGCTCCCAAACTTTGATAGCCTGTGAGTTAAAAAACTATAAAATGTAGGGTGTGGTATAGCTGTATATACACTATATGTCCAATGATGATCGGTCAGTTGGGATTTTAAACATTTTGTTAAATATTTAACGAAATACTTGAGGAATTATCCTTAAACTTCACGTTTGCAAACAGAACGGTATAGGTTATATATTTTAGAGGTCAAGAAATTGGAATATATATATGTATATAAGACCATTAATAGTAAACAATATTAACCATTTGAAATTAACTATTGAATTTAATATCTTATATCACACTGAATATGAAAGGAACAAAGAATAATATGAATACAAATGGAATTTGTAGAACCAAAGCAGAATCATCAGGTCCCAAATACTTTGGAATTACAAATGGAGTGTGTGGTTTCATCTTCGTATTTGCCATGAGAAAGCAAAACAATATGAATTTGGGACTACCAACCAGGCCCGTAGCTAAGGGGGCGCTATGGGCGGCTCAGCCCCCCCCTCAAATAATTTGAGCCCCCCCCCCCCTGGAAACAATTCGAAGGTCACTAAATAAATTTCTGTTCCGAAAATTCAAATGAAATTTCGTTCAAAATTTAGTTTATTTTTGAGTCTCTTTCACAGTTTTGTAGAAATACTAAACTGTACCTAAAATAGGTGTTTAAACAATTCCTCATCTTATTTGTACACATAAAACCAACATGATGCTCAATTTTGCTCCAAGTTATACACTCAAAATTTTCACCATCCTGTACTTTTCATAGCATAAAATGGAATTATTATTACAGTTTAATAAGAAACATAGTACAGTGAAACCTCTAAATAAGGGACACTCCGAATAAGGGACACCTCTATTCAAGGGACAAAACTTCCGGTCCCAGTCCCTTGGTATAGGACATGTAATGTACTTACCTCTGAATAAGGGACACTCGATTTAAGGGCCAGTTGAAAATGAGATGATCAAAGGGACTGGTTTTTGCATTTCAGTTAATGAAATATGTCTGTGATGAAAATGAAAATACAGATTTTTGTGAATTTATCAAACAGACAGACAGTCATGTGGATACAGCGGCATACGACACAATTGAAGATTATTTATTTACCCACAATTCTGATTTGACATCAGTGCGTTTTTCCCCATTGAAAGTAATGTTGGAAATTTTCAGGATGATTCTGAAAGTGGAGAATAAAAGTAAAGTACGAAACATAGAACTTAATAGATGCCATTCGGCTGTTCTCAAATCCAAAAGGGCAACTTTTATGACATAAGTTTTCATTTATTTTTATTCGGAAATGCACGAAACTAGCAGACGTTGTTGTTCAGAAATATGTAATCTAACTGTTATTTTTTTTCATTTTTTGAGGACATATGCAATAGACTTTATAGAAAATATTGTCAAAGTGGGCGTTTTGAACCGAATTTCTACACGAAAGAAGAATAACTACTCAGGAAGGGTGATAAACGTATTTGTCACATGATCAAAATCGCTTATAACTCAATAGGTAATTTATTTACCAAAAAAGTGAAAACTCAGTTCGATTACAAATCGCTTCCACAGTCAGGTAGTCCAGTTTTATACCTTTCCGTTAAAAAATGAATTTGTAAATATGTCAAAAGGTTTCCCACTAGCTGAGCACAGCAGTTGAATACTTTTTTTGTAAATGCTCCTGATAATGAAGAACTAAAATTTATGAGTGTAGTAAATGAACACTTGAAAGATTTGTAGTGAAAAATTGAAATTTGCAAAACAATTATTTTTGATTACTTCGAGATAATTTTTTTAAATGCTTTAATCCTTTAGCATCTACAGAATTTGTATATAAAATAAAAATCAATAATTCTACAAATAAATTAATGATTTAGTAATCAATTAAAAATTTTAATTTTTTAATTCCCTAAATTCCTTTTATCTCACTAATGTAATTCATACACTTTGGGTACATTTAAACTTCACCTTTAATGATTTGTTATTTTTATATCCTTCTGAACGATTAATCAAAAATAACAATCAAAACTCTGAATAAGGGACACCTCTAATTAAGGGACGAAAATTACGGTCCCACATTTGTCCCTTATTCAGAGGTTACACTGTATCTACAATGTAAATATGAACCAATTTATCTTTCTGCGTCAGAGAGAGAGAAAAAAAAATTATGAGCCCAACAACATTTTTTATAGTTGAACTAATCATTGATCATAAGGTTAATGTATTTCTTTCTAGGAAAAGGGCACTGAAAGTGAATTAAGAAATAACTGCAGTAAACTTTTCACAAACTCAGGAACAATTAAGTTTTAAATTCCTCATATGATAAAGAAGTAAAATGCATTTTTTCTTTACATATAAACAGAGGTAACTTAATGTTTAATTTTACAAGGATTACATGTATTGGATTCAAGTGCTATATTTTAAGAGATTTCCTTTAGCTAAATGTCTTTACAAATTACTTAAAAATACCTATTTTTCATTTACTAATAAATCCTTGTAATTGGTGCGGTTGGATTGGATTTTATTTTGTTTACCAGCTGATTTTTAAAGTCTATTTCTTGGCTTTCTTTTGAGGTTGTTTCATTGTTGTGAGAAAATTTTCCGATTTTAAGAATTTCATTATATTTTAATATAATTCTTGCCTTGAAGAATTTATATCGGACACAACGCAAATAAGTCTTATTTTTTATTTTTTTATCTTTGAGAAATAAATTATACCATCATAAACAGCACAAACGTTTTTTCCTTAAAGAATTCCTAAATCACTCTTTCATGGGGATCAAGAACTGAGCGTTGGCAATATGCAACTCCAGTATGACCCCTTGTATTTTCCCCTCCTAATCGTTTTCGGGTTTAAAGTAACAAACTATTTAGGCATTTTTCTAACGGGAGTACTTAATTGATAGGATGACAGAATGATTGACATTCGGCGAAAGTGGAAAACAGGGCGATGCAGCAGTCCAGAGTCCATTCAGGGAATCCTTTCGGGGGGTAGATGTTTGCTTTCCCCGTTCGACAGAAGGAATGTCCGGTAGAGGGGTAGTTTCTGGGAAATATGTTGATAATTATGTACTGTATGTTGGATATATGTTGTAAAATAAAAATGTTAGTTGAATGCAACTGAACGCAAATAATAATTAAAAACAAATTTTCTTTATTTTTTAATTTAATGATTGAAACCAATTATGTCAGAAAACATTATGACACATCTTACGTTTTTCTTATAATTATTAATTACAATTCATTTTGATTGGATTCATTTAAAACTGTTTTATTTATTTATTTTTATTTATTTGTGAAAAAAGTAATATGCTAAATCATTTGTTGTAATTGTCACTTTAATTTAGGCCAAATGTTTATCATTTAAAACAGGATTTTTATTCATTCATCTCCACAATATTACATTTCAAAAAATATAGTACAAAACACTTAAAAGATATATGTTAGAAAATTTTAATGTACTAACTATGTTGCGTGTCTTCATTAATTTGTAATAATGATGATATTTTTTTATTACTAGCTTATATTAGTAATTAAAAAATTAATCGTTTAAAAACCTGCAGTTCTTGATAGATTTTCAGTGTTTAAATGCATTTAAATAAATAAATAAATAAATAAAAATAAAAACAGATTTAAATAATAAAAAAAAAAGATTTTTTATAAAAACAATATATTTTTTTATTTGTTAGAATACTTATAAAATACTTTAAAATGCAATGCAGAAACATAAACCAAAATTTTAAAAGCAAACAGATATTGAGGATAATTTTAAAAGTATAAAGATTAATAAATTAATTTTGTAAATAATTATTTTTGATATGCAAGAGCGTAATTTATTTATTTTTAGGCAGTAACAATTTAAATTTATCCACAATATAAAATAATTTTCCATGGAATTTTTATTGTACTTTTTGTTTTTACTTAAAATTTACATTGAAAGTCAAATTTTAAGAGGAGGGGATACAACTAAAGTCTTGCATTGGTCAAAATGTATACGACTCGAGCCCGAAAATTCTATTTATATCCCCCTGACCAGAATCGGATAATATCTGTATACATATATATAGATAGGTAGATAGATATAGATAGATAGAAAGATGGAACCACAACTTGATCCTAACTCGAGAAAATGATTTGAACCACAACCTGAAATAACAAAAAATCTTCAATTATGAAAAGCGATCTTCAGTTACATCTCCTATACCAATTTTAATGTTTTATATAAAAATAAGAACATATCTTTATTCTTTAATATTAAAATATAGTATAAATTTTAAATAACGAATTCGGCTCGGATTATATATAGATATGTTTTTCTTCTTGTGCATGCAGAGTAGAAACATATTGGGGGGGGGGGGGGGGTTCTGGTCAATGAAATGCGAAGGGCAAAATGATGACATTTTTTTCGTTTAATACAAAAGTACACATGTAAATGAAATACCAAAAAATAAAAATAAAAATAGCAAACTAATGTTAAACCTGGAGAAGTTTTTTCTTTTCTTTTTTCTTTTTTTTTTTAAATTTTTGTTTTCATTTTAATATGTTTTACTTTTTTTCTGAGCATAGCTGAGCTCGATTTTTTTCGTTGCAATGTATTTTCTTTTGAAACCAGTACTAAAAGTGAAATTAAGTTTACATAAATATCAGCAATCAAAATCGAAAATGTAAGCTGAAATACCCAGTTAGAATTCAACTTCAATTATTCTAAGCAAAGAAATGAGAAAAAAAAAAGCTATTAAAATAAAAGTTAGTATTTAAGAAGGATGTTCTAATAAGTTTAACATTAACATTTCAATTTTTTCGTGGGCAAGTTGTTTATATATTTATATCTCGCATTTTATGTATTTATACTCGCATTCGAACAACAGTAGCCACGTCTGATCCACTGTCAGAAAGCTATTCCTATAAGCTCCAAACCAGCCTTTCACCACCCCCCCCCCCCTTCTTTTTACAGCTCAATCCAAAACTATGTGAATATAGCAGCTACGGTTCTGAAATCGAGCATATAGACATTTAAAAAAATGGGTTTGGATATTTCACATCAACCATCGAAATAAAACACTTCATATTATACTAGGGACAATACTTATTGAACCACCCTCGTACATGGTTAATCTTAGAAAATAAATTCTAGATTGAGCTGATTTTTTGAAAATTGAACCTCCTTTGCTCTCTCGTGACTGAGATTGAGTGTGTGTGTGTGGGGGGGGGGGGGGAGCTTTAAAAATTATTTCAAAATGTGTCATTGCCTCAATGAAAAAAAAATTTAGAAGATATGGAGAATTAGAATATAAACACTAGGTATTTAAATGTATTTTTTTAATTCAGTTTCCCTTGTTCTTCTTCTTCTGGAGGATGGAGGGAGTGTCAACAAACTCCGAATCTATCTCTTATAGTGTTTATTTTTTTAGATTATATATAATTTGATTAATAATAATTTTAACTACATAGAATAATTTATACATTATATAATAAAAATTATTATTATTATAAAATTACATATTAAAGTTTTATTATATTTTGTATTATATTTATATATTTTTATTTATATAATACACTAGCTTTAACCCATGCCTTCGCTCATATAGTATGTGAGCTTTTCCAGTACTATTTAATTATTCTGTCGACCAATTTCACCAAATTATACAGATTGCTAAAATATTCGCTAAGTTTTGCAAGGTTACGATTAAATAATATTTCTTAAAAAAAGAAAAAAAAATAGATTAGCTTTGAATAAATAGAGAATCATTGACGTAATTACAAGAGAGGGAGAAAAAGTACTTTGTACATTCAGGATTGTAATGAATAGAACGTTAGCATGCATTTTGGCAGGATGCTGGTATAACCAGAAAATGCCGTAAGATAATCGAAAAAACTTTGTTCAAATTTACCCCATTTGCTGTAGACTCGAGTATGGAATGGGACTTCTTTAAAGAGATAAAACCAATATAAAAAACCTTTTAAAGTTAAGTATTTGTTAAACCACGCTTGGTAACATAAACCTATTATACAAAGCATATTATAAAAAAGACACCTACTTTCCAATCATGATCAGTGGTTACAGCTAGCAGTAAATACATCTCTCATTATCACAACCAGTGGCCGAGAGGTTCGGACCTCTCAACTGGTAGACGGCAGGTGCTGGGTTCGAACCCAATCGCGGCTGTCGGCCTAACCGTTCGGAGTTTTCCATGGTTTTCTTCGAAACTTGCGTAAATACGGGTTAGGTTCCCTTAGAAAGACCCCCACGGAGGGCACTCCCCTTGGTCCTATATCCCATTAGCGTAGATAATCGGACGACAAAAATCAACCAACCTCATTATCACAATATTTTAGTTTAAATATATACTAAATATTATCATGATATTTTAAATTTCTGTCATTATTTTCAGTCCTGGGAACGGTCTTTCTCTGGAGAGGAGACACCAATGTATTTTATAAACTATTTTAGTGATAGTCTGCTGTAACAATTGCAAGGTAAAGCAGTATTTTTATGTTATTCGTGCGCATGTGATGAATCGATAAATATTGTTCTGATAGCCATGATTCTTATCACATTCATTTTATTTAAAACGTAAACATTTCACTCATTTCATTTAAAATACATCCGTCTAAAAAACACATATTGAAAAAATCTAAAATAAATAGCTTTAACACGTCATTTCATTTGTAAGAGAAATGGACACGACAGAGAACGGCTGTTTTCGTGGAGGATTAAATAAGATCAATTAAATATTTAAAATTCAGCTCGCCTAAAATGGATATATAAACAATGTTGCGGCTTCTCGGAATTTCATAAAGACAAGAGAAATTTTTTTTTTAACCCTCTAAGCGTTTGTCCCGTAATATTCCGTACAGTAAGCTCCAGGTTTCACTGCAATATAAGCAATGTTTAAGATATTATAATTCTATAAATTTAATGAATTTTCAAAGTATTGAAGAATGATTAAGACTCTCAAGGATTACATTTATATTCCTAAAAAAGATTTTTTATGTAATATTGAAATAATCATATTTTATTTGCATTTAAAACAAAATGCAGAGAAAACAACATTACAATTTTACCCATTTGCAAGATGCTTGGAAAAGTTAAAACTATGCGTTTTAAACTATCATTTTAAATTTGATTAAATTTCTCTATACTATAAGTCTTATAGCACACAATAATTCAACTATAGCTTTATAGCTTTTTCTATTTTAATATTCACTCGTATTTTTTTTTTTTTTTTTTTTTTTTTTTAATTGAAGAGCAACACTATCATTTGTGCTATTATTCTTAAACAAAAAATAAGTAACTTGTCAAGTGGTATTGGAATTGTAAAATTTAATGGTATATTCGAAAAAATATTTTTCCAATCTCAACAAATCGAAATTTACTGGGACATTTTCAGACTCATTTTTAAAAGTAAAATCATAAAATTTCTTGAATTAATTATAGAAGAGATGTATAAAAGGCAATGTGCTTTCATTTTTAGCTCAATTCATTAGAATTTGATTTATAAACAATTATTTTCTCAGTATGACCATTTTTTTTTCTCCAGCTTCCGAAAATTGGGTTCAAAACGCCAATTTTGGCAGCATTTTTTGCAATACTTTCCACATTTATCAATAAATTGAGAGCATGTTACATTGTGTAATCTCTAAATAAGGAAATTTGCAGTTGGATGCGTTTGAGAGCAAAACTGAATTTAAAACTAAATCAGAAAATAAGCAGTTTAGATTAGAATACACCCTTAAGTGCGTTCGTAATTATATAATTATGTAGCACCTATAGTCGCTAAAGGCGTCATATGATCCACAGTCTGTTTGCTCGCCTGTTCACATATAATAGTTTTTAAAAACCCAAACAATATGTTTAAAATGTAAGTTAGAGCAGCAGCAATTTGTTGATTCGTGTAAAGGTTTATGAAAATCGAATGAAAACTTGAAAAGATCTTAATAAAGTTTCTTCCTTCTGTTAAATCCTATCATACGTAATTAATTGAAAGATTCCCCATGATAGGTAATGATTCTAAGTTT
Source organism: Maratus speculifer (assembly GCA_964019185.1). Classification (NCBI taxonomy): domain Eukaryota; kingdom Metazoa; phylum Arthropoda; class Arachnida; order Araneae; family Salticidae; genus Maratus; species Maratus speculifer. The sequence continues at coordinate 8,680,736 of OZ025297.1, read as the reverse complement.
CCATGGTGATAACGTTTTTTTAAATGGAGTCCTATTATTTTTGTATTGCTGAATTCAATACATATATAATCGTAATACATTTCGTGTTCGTGGATTTTTTCATAAGAATTCAACAGCTTATTGCATCAAGATCTGAATATTTATAAAACTAGTTATAGCACGAACTAGTGCATCAACAAATTTGCTACGTTTGACATACAAATTCCGATTTGTTACATTTGGCAACAATAGTAAAAAAAGACTTTTTAACTATATAGAATAATTTTCTAATCAATTAATGAATATTTAAATAAAAATATTTAAAAAGTAAAAAGTAAAATAAAATTAGTCAAATTAAAAAAATATTTCCACACCGCAAACTTGTCAGGTCTGTGAAAGATTATTAAATTGTTATACGTAATTTTTGATCCTAGAAACCTTTTTTTAATGCAACTACCTTGACTAATTTCAAATTTAAGAAGCGCTTAAAATAATTCTCAGCTTAATATCAGCTAATAAATCAGCTTCAGCGAATTTATTGAATTTTTCTCTACCAATCTTATACCAATTTTCACAATTTTCTATCTAATAGTTTTTTAAAAATAAGCGGGGAAAAAAATATGAACGGCAGCATTAATAATTACTTTTTTTAGAATAGAGAAAAATAAGCTACAGCTTTTATTTCTTTGTTAATTTTGAGGCTATACTAAACTTCTGCTTCTAATAAAGCAACAAAATTGATTTATTTCTAATGCTTAAATCCTTTGAAAACCGAAATAAAAGATTACACCGACATTAAATTAGCAACATATTTCCGAGCACATGTTTTTTGCGAATCTAGGAAAAAAAGTGACCGGAAAAAAAGTTATCGGAAAAAAAGTGACATAAACTACAAAAGCGGAAAAAAAGTGACACAGAAAAAAAGTGACGCGGAAAAAAGTGACAAGAAAAAAAAGTTACCGGAAAAAAAGTGACAAAGAATTGATTTTGGGGATTTATTATTGATTTTGGGGATTCATTGCTTGAGTATGAGAGGGGGATCGGGGAGGGGGGCTCATAGTTTAGGTAAATGGGTTTTTCATGCTGAATTAACTGTTTTGGTACAATTTTTGGATATGCGATCATCCTGAAAAGACGCTTGCCTGATTAGCTTTGGGAAGGGACGATTCCCCCCCCCCCCCATCCGTCCTCAATTAGAGGAATGGGTTTTTACGCAGAATTATCCAACGTGTGTCAAATTTGCATATAGGATCTTTTCGATAAGACTTATGTATGGTATAAAATGCCTGAAGAGATTCTAGGAGTTTAAGGGTGTATTCGAAAAAACGCTTCCAGCTCGAAATTTTCAGATACAATTTCAGGCACATTTTTTGAAGTAGAAACATGAAACTTGCTGAGGTGATTCTTGAAGGCACGTATGAGGTGCCGTGTGATGTCTTTTTATGCTCCTTTTATTAGAATTTGAGTTATAAACAATTACCTTATCAGTATGATCCTTTTTTCGTTCCCAAATCTCCTGCTTGGGAAAAATCGGTTCGAAATGCTGTCTTTGATTGCTTTTTTTGCAATATTTTCTACATTTATCAAAGAATCGACAATCACGGCACCTCGTGTACTTTCCGGTAAACGGAAAAAAAGTGACCGGAAAAAAAGTTATCGGAAAAAAGTGACCTAAACTACAAAAGCGGAAAAAAGTGACACGGAAAAAAAGTGACGCGGAAAAAAGTGACAAGGAAAAAAAGTTACTGGAAAAAAAGTGACAAGGAATTGATTCTGGGGATTTATTATTGATTTCGGGGATTCATTGGTTAAGTATGAAAGGGGGATCGGGGAGGGAGCTCATAGTTTAGGTAAATGGGTTTTTCATGCTGAATTAACTGTTTTGGTTCAATTTTTGGATATACGTTCATCCTGAAAAGACGCTTGCCTGATTAGTTTTGGGAAGGGACGATTACTCCCCCCCCATCCGTCCTCAATTAGATGAATGGGTTTTTACGCAGAATTATCCAACGTGTGTCAAATTTGCATAAAGGATCTTTTCGATAAGGCTTATGTATAGTATAAAATGCCTAGAAGAGATTCTAGGAGTTTAAGGGTTAAGTATAGAGGGGGAACGGGGGATAACCTTTCTTAAATTAAATTAATGGCTTTTTACGCATAATTATCCGATTTGCTTAAAATTTTGGACATAAGTTCATTATGATAAGACGTATCTTAGATTAGTTATGGGTTCTTCTGCTTATTATAAAGGGGGGGAGGAGCAATTCTCCCCCTCAAACTAGATAAATATGTTTTTATGATGAATTATCCCATGTATTTCAATTTTAAATATAGGTTCTTTCTGGTAAGGTGAATTCCGGAATAGTGTTAAGGATTTAATGGCTAAGTATAAAGTGGAGATGGAGGAAACCCCTCTTAAATTAAATAAATGGCTTTGAAATAAATGGTTTTAAAATAAATAAATGGCTTTAATAAAAAAATTTAAATATATTTTTTTAAATTATTTTTAAAATTATTATTATTAAATTATTAAAATTATTATTAAAATTATTAAATTATTATTATTATTATTATTTTATTTTCATTATATTATTATTATTCATTATATATTATTTTATATTATTATATTATTATATATTATATATATTATATATATTATAAATATTTATTATATTATATATATATATATATATATATATATATATATATATATATATATATAATATATATTACTATTATTATTATTAAAATTATTATTTAAATTATTATTAAATTTTTAAATTAAAATTATTTTTTAAATAAATAAATGGCTTTAAAATAAATAAATTTAAAATAAATAAATAAATAAATAAATGGCTTTTTATGCAGAATTATCCGATTTGCTTCGAATTTTGGACATGGGTTCATTAAGATAAGACGTATTTCTGATTAGTTATGGGGTGCTATTGGTAATTAAAAAGGAGGGCGGGTGATTACTATACCCACCTTAAATTAGATTAAAAAAAATTATGCACACTTATCCGATGTATTTCAAATTTTGGATATAGGATCTTTCTCATAAAGTGAATTCCTGAATAGTTTTATGGGTTTAATGGCTATGTATAGAGGGGGAACGGGGGATAAACCCCGTTAAATTAAATAAATGGCTTTTTACGCAGAATCATCCGATTTGCTTCAAATTTTGGATTATATTCATTATAAGAAGGCGGATCTCTGATTAATTATGGGGTTCTTTTGATAATTAAATAGGGGAAGCGGGCGATTAATCCTCCACTCTTTAAATAAAATAATTTTTTTTTTCTATCACAACTATTCAAGGTATTTAAAATTTTGGATATAGGTTCTTCCTGATAAAGTGGATCCCTGAATAGTTTTAAGGGTTTAATGGCTAAGTATAGAGCGATGAACGGGGGATAATCCACAGTTAATCAGGACTTCGCCTTATCATAATGAACGCCCAATCAAAATTTGAATCAAATCAGATAATTCTGCGTAAAAAGCCTTTTATTAATTTAAGGGGGGGGGGTATCATCCGTTCCCCCAGTGTTTACTTAGCCATTAAACCTTTAAAATTATTCCGGGATTCACTTTATGAGAAAGAACATGTATCCAAAATATGAAATATATCGGATAAGTGAACATAAAAAACAGTTTACCTAATTTAAGGGAGGGGGGGGGGGAAATCACCCGCCCCAATTTTTAATTGGCAAAATAACCCCACATGTAGTCAGGGATACGCCTTATCATAATGGTTCTATAATCCAAAATTTGAAGCAAATCTGATAATTCTGCGCAAAAAGTAATTTAATTTAAGGTGGGTTATATTCTATTCCCCTTCTATACTTAGAAACTATTCAGAGTTACTTACCTTAAAACTATTCAGAGATCCACCTTATCAGAAAGAACCTATATTTAAAATTTGAAATACATGGGATAATTCTGCATAAAAACCTATTTTTCTAGTTTAAGGGGGATATAATTGCTCGCCCCCCTTTATAATAAGCAGAAGAACCCCATAACTAATCAGAGATAAGTCTTATCATAATGAACCTATGTCCAAAATTCTAAGCAAATCGGATAATTATGCGTAAAAAGTTATTAATTTAATTTTAGAAAGGTTATCCCCCGTTCCCTCTCTATACTTAACCATTAGAACTCCTAAATCTCTTCAGGCATTATATACTATATATAAGCCTTAGCGAAAAGAACCTATATGCAAATTTGACACACGTTGGACAATTCTGCATAAAAACCCATTCATCTAATTGAGGACGGATGGGGGGGGGGGGGGGTGGGGGAGTAATCGTACTTTCCCAAAACTAATCAGGCAAGCGTCTTTTCAGGATGAACGTATATCCCAAAAATTGAACCAAAACAGTTAATTCAGCATGAAAACCCATTTACCTAAACTATGAGCCCCCCTCCCCGATCCCCCTTTCATACTTAAGCAATGAATCCCCAAAATCAATAATAAATCCCCAAAATCAATTCTTTGTCACTTTTTTCCGGTAACTTTTTTTCCTTGTCACTTTTTTTCCGCGTCACTTTTTTTTCGTGTCACTTTTTTCCGCTTTTGTAGTTTATGTCACTTTTTTTCCGATAACTTTTTTCCGGTCACTTTTTTTCCTAGATTCGTACTTTCCAAATAAGAGATTTTGAAAGTTTGGTGTGTTTGAGAGCAAAAATGAATTCAAAAATAAATCGGAAAATAAGCAGTTTGAATTGAAATACACCCTTAAGGGTTAAGTATAGAGGGGGAACGGGGGATAACCTTTCTTAAATTAAATTAATGGCTTTTTACGCATAATTATCCGATTTGCTTAAAATTTTGGACATAAGTTCATTATGATAAGACGTATCTCTGATTAGTTATGGGGTTCTTCTGCTTATTATAAAGGGGGGCGAGCAATTATATCCCCCTTAAACTAGAAAAATAGGATTTTATGCAGAATTATCCCATGTATTTCAAATTTTAAATATAGGTTCTTTCAGATAAGGTGGATCTCTGAATAGTTTTAAGGATTTAATATCTAAGTATAGAAGGGGAATAGAATATAACCCACCTTAAATTAAATTACTTTTTGCGCAGAATTATCAGATTTGCTTCAAATTTTGTATTATAGAACCATTATGATAAGGCGTTTCTCTGATTACATATGGGGTTTTTTTGCCAATTAAAAATTGGGGCGGGTGATTATCCCCCCCTTCCTTAAATTAGATAAGTTGTTTTTTATGTTCACTTTTCCGATATATTTCATATTTTGGATATATGTTCTTTCTCATAAAGTGAATCCCGGAATAATTTTAAAGGTTTAATGGCTAAGTAAACACTGAGGGAACGGATGATACCCCCCCCCCCCCCGCCTTAAATTAATAAATGGCTTTTTACGCAGAATTATCTGATTTGATTCAAATTTCGATTGGGCGTTCATTATGATAAGGCGAAGTCCTGATTAATTGTGGGTTATCCCCCGTTCATCGCTCTATACTTAGCCATTAAGCCCTTAAAACTATTCAGGGATTAACTTTATCAGGAAGAACCTATATCCAAAATTTGAAATACGTTGAATAGTTGAGAAAGAAAAAAAACAATTCATTTTATTTAAAGAGTGGGGGATTAATCTCCCGCTTCCCCTATTTAATTATCAAAAGAACCCCATAATTAATCAGAGATTTGCCTTCTTATAATGAATATACATCCAAAATTTGAAGCAAATCGGATGATTCTGCGTAAAAAGCCATTTATTTAATTTAAGGGGGTTTATCCCCCGTTCCCCCTCTATACATAGCCACTAAACCCATAAAACTATTCAGGAATTCATTTTATGAGAAAGATCCTATATCCAAAATTTGAAATACATCGGATAAGTGTGCATAATTTTTTTAATCTAATTTAAGGTGGGTATAGTAATCACCCGCCCTCCTTTTTAATTATCAATAGAACACCATAACTAATCAGAAATACGTCTTATCATAATGAACCCATGTCCAAAATTCGAAGCAAATCGGATAATTCTGCATAAAAAGCCATTTATTTAATTTAAGAGGCGTTTCCTCCATCTCCCCTTTATACTTAGCCATTAAATCCTTAAAACTATTCCGGAATTCACCTTACCAGAAAGAACCTATATTTAAAAATGAAATACATGGGATAATTCTGCATAAAAACATATTTATCTAGTTTGAGGGGGAGAATTGCTCGTCCCCCCCCTTTATAATAAGCAGAAGAACCCATAACTAATCTAAGATACGTCTTATCATAATGAACTTATGTCCAAAATTTTAAGCAAATCGGATAATTATGCGTAAAAAGCCATTAATTTAATTTAAGAAAGGTTATCCCCCGTTCCCCCTCTATACTTAACCCTTAAACTCCTAGAATCTCTTCAGGCATTTTATACTATACATAAGCCTTATCGAAAAGATCCTATATGCAAATTTGACACACATTGGATAATTCTGCGTAAAAACCCATTCATCTAATTGAGGACGGATAGGGGGGGGGGGTAATCGTCCCTTCCCAAAACTAATCAGGCAAGCGTCTTTTCAGGATGAACGTATATCCAAAAATTGAACCAAAACAGTTAATTCAGCATGAAAAACTCATTTACCTAAACTATGAGCCCCCGCCCCGATCCCCCTTTCGTACTTAACCAATGAATCCCCAAAATCAATAATAAGTCCCCAAAATCAATTCCTTGTCACTTTTTTTCCGGTAACTTTTTTTTCCATGTCACTTTTTTCCTTGTCAGTTTTTTTCCGTGTCACTTTTTTCCGCTTTTGTAGTTTATGTCACTTTTTTTCCGATAATTTTTTTTCCGGTCACTTTTTTTCCGTTTACCGTTTTTTGCACATGTGACAAAGCTAAAATTCCAGGAAAGATTGTATTACTTAGTACAAGCTAAAGTGTATGACACGCTAAGTATGACATTCGAAAATGTTTTTTCTATCTTTAACAAGTGGCACTCAGGCCCGTAACCAGACGGGGGGCAGGAAGGACGCGAGCCGCTCCTATCGTCCTCTAGAGCCTCCTCTAACGATTTCTTTACTTTCTATTTTTTTTTTTTTTAAACAAAATACATATTTTAGCTTTCCTTAAAATAAATGCAAGAAATTTTTTTAGAGTGTTTACTGTTTTGAATAAAATGGGAATACGCCAAAAAAATTGTATCCGGAACTCTATTAGATAGTTGTTTCCTGTTACCTTGCTAGCGGTAAATTGCAATTCTCGAAACATATTTTAAAGGAACATTTCTTTCTCCTGAAAAAAATTAAGTCCAGATGCACTAACTGGTCACCACATGTGTTAGTACATCGTTATATTTACAAAGCAACGGTCTTATACAGGATGAATGGAAGTGGACACATGTTGTTCAACTTGATCGATGCTTAATAAAGCAATGGTCAATGTCTTGACTTAAACATTAAAAACCTGTTTCTAAATTTTAATGGTTTGCTTGTTGACAATACGTAGTTTTTAGTAGATTTAGTTAACGATGAAATATCACTTGGAAACTAGAATGTTTGAAAATTAGAAAAACAAAAAATGTCAATTTATACACGTGGGATAAAAAAAAAATAATTGAAAGCCAGTAATTGTTTCATGTTATGGAGGTGGAAAGGATATATTAAGAAAGTAGGAAAAGGGTATTTTCATTTGTTTTGCTTTTGAATTTTCATCTTTTTTATTTATTTATTTATTTATTTATTTATTTTTTTTTTTGTGTGTGTATGTGTTCAATGAAAACTTCTTTTTTTCAATTTGTCATATAACTTTAAACATATTAAGCAAAAAAGCATAATTAAGGTTAAGTTTATTATAAGATTACAAAAAAAATATCTTCAATTATTTGGTGTACATTAAATTTATTTTGTAGTGTAAATCCGCTACATTTTAACACATTTGCAGCATAAGTTTTATTTATAAAGGCATAAAATTAGCAGATAGTTTGGATTTTGGTTATTCAGTCTCAAAAAATAAAGCTGTGATTGTGTTTTATAAGCTTTTTTTCCAATTTAAAAAAGTCACTTTTCGGCATAATCGTGAAATAATTTTGTTTATAAAGATATTTGCAGGTATTTAGACTATAAGAAATCAAACAGCATTTTACATTTTTCTGTAGCAGAAAAATTATCTGTCAAAAAATGATGGCAAATTTGACATCGGTTGATTTTTATGGCATTTAATGACAAAATGTTCGACGTCGTGTAGTAAATGACTATAACTCGTGATATATGGCCATAGCTGCCAACGTTTACGCATTTTTGCTACCACTAAAATTGTACAGAAATTTTCTATTTGTTTAATCATAAGATTTCGAAGATTAAATAAGAAAATATTTATTATGAATTTTTTTTGGTAGGAAAAATGCGTAAAAGTTGGCAGCTATGTATATGGCATTTATAAGAAAACGGGAAACAGTATTCAATTCTTAGGCGTCTGTATGTGAGAAGATGAAATTTTTAAACAAATGGTAAGAAAATCATTTCTTGGATGCATCATGAATATTCTCGTTATTGGGTGAAAGAAAAATATTTTTTAAGATCAATTGAAATGGTAAAACACTTAATAATAAACAGTCATTTTACATTTAATGAAAGTTGTTCACTTTAGAGATCTGCACGGGCCGGATTCGGGCCGATTTCCATTAACAGCATTCGGGCCGGGCTCGGGCCTTGCTTCTGAAAATTCGGGCCGGGCCGGCCGGGCCTAGTCACTAATCTTTTCGGGCCGGGCTCGGGCCTTCATTTTTTTTCCTGAAGTATCGGGCCGGGCCGAGCCTAACTTATTTTTTCCGTACGAAGCCGAGACTGATTTCGTTCTTCCTAGTCTTCACGGACCAAAATAATCAGTTCCTGTTGAATTTTCCCGTATGAAAATACTTTTTTGACGTGGAAAAATCTGTTCATAAATTAGTAAAGTTTGGCTTGGTCCAAAAATTTTTGCAAAACAGGCATATACTCTTAAGTCGTCATTATTCTACAATTAAACATTTGAATTTTTTCTTTTTAAAGAATCGTAGATCACTAAGCGTCTTAAAATAGAATTAACCGGATTAAATTCATAAGAAAAAAAAAATTATTATAACGGAATTCTAGTTTAAACTGAAAAATGCAAATTTCTTTTAAAATGTTCATTCATGCAAAATGAATACAACAATACGCAAGAAAAAAAATACATTAAAGATTTACATCTGTTAAGAAGGAAACATATTTTTTTCTTTTCAATGTCTTAGAAGATTTTACATTTTTAGAAATTTTTTAAATGTATTAATAATACTAATGATAACTGAAACATTTACATACAACAAACAAAGGTTCATTAAAAACGTAAATATCGCAGCCTATGAGACTTCAGCATAAATAGAGATTATAAATGTGAAAGAAAAAAAAAAAGACTAAGATAAATTTTTGTGGTCTGAACTCTTCCATTAGAGTAAAGATCAATGTTCTATAGAAAATCATCCGAGCCGGGCTGGGTTCAGGCCGATTTTTTAACTTTTTTTCCGGACCGGGCCGAGCTCGGGCCGAAATTTTAACTTTCTGGCCGGGCCGGATCGGGCCAATATTTTTTTCGTTCGGGCCGGGCCGGACCGGACCGGACCGGGACAATATTTTTTTCGTTCGGGCCGGCCCGGGCTCGGGCCTGGAAATTTCGGCCCATGCAGACCTCTAGTTCACATATTTCGAAAATCGGTGTTTATGTCAGTGTGCTTTACTTTGATTTGTTTTTACATGACGTTGGACAAATTTTAGGAAAAACAAGTAAAACGTATGCGGCAAAAAACAGCATTGAATAATATAAAATTAAAATCACAATCACAATCTTTTTTTTTTTTTTTTTTTTTAACCAAACTGTTTTTAATCCCTTGGGGGCGAGCGACCCATGTATATGAGGCCAAAAAGTGCTCAGAATCCTTGTTTATATCCACCAGTAAAATTTGCCTTATTAAATCCGAGCACTTTCACTATTTCATAAGGCACAAATTTGTTTTTTAAAAACCGGTGACAAAACATTAAAAAAATTTTTAAAGGCTCCTGTCCCTAAGGGGCAAAGTCAAGTTATGTTTCAAAAATATTAAATTAATATATATTTGAAATAATGATTCATGTTTGAAACTATATAATTATACACAGAATTGTAAATTTAATTATTGTGAATTGTTAAGTAGTTGGTTTTATAAATCCTATTTTTAATAAAATAAGGTCAGGCAAGATTAGTTTTAAAGAGAAACTTATATCATCACTAAATTAAATCGTATTTAGAACAGCCGTGACTTTAAAATGATCTAATAATTCAGCAGAAAACTAAATATTAATAAAATTAAATAAACCACGACTTACTGTTAGTTAAAAATATTTAACATATGAAATTAAAATAAGAATAATAAATTCAGTTTCATTAAGTCTGTAATTTAAACCAAAACAATCATGCAAAAACTGTTAACTTTTAAAATTAAAAATGAAATATATATGTATGTATATTCTTTTACTAAAAAATAAAACCGACTGCAAAAACTATTGCAATATTTATATTATATATTATCAACTCTGACATAGAATCTCATATTTTAAAATCTATGTTTTTTTTTTTTTTTTTTTTTTTTTTTTTTTTTTTGCTATATTTTTTCCATAATGGCCAATGTAAACACACTATTTGATATTAACCATAGCTATAGTTGCTAATCTTACTTGAAAATAAACCTTTATAAGATGAGAAAAAATGCTACAAAAATGGTAAAATTAAATTTTTTAAACTAAATATTAAATCGTAAAAAATCTCATAGATAATTGGATGGGTATCTGTTGGATACTTATATTGAACTTAGCTTCACTTACATAGACACCAAAAAGTCAAATTAACGTACATAAATATAATACGCATGGTAAATAGGCATGCTCTTAATTTCTTATTAATTATTATGTAAAAATATTTTTTTAATTTGCAATAGTTTTTGAAAAAGTTTTTGTTTTTAATAAAAAATAATACATATATATATATATATACATTTATTTCCCGATGATCATGAAGTATTTTGTATCTAATTGTTTCCTTGTAGAAAAGTTCCGTTATACAGAGGTTTCACTTTAGACAGGTTCCGCTATTGACAGTTCCATTTTATCAGTTTTTGCTATATTTAGTTTTCTTAAGATATGGATTGTTAAAATGTGTTAGCCCCCAGAAAAATTTCAGAGCCCCCCCTGGCTTGACTCGCGGGTTACGGCTCTGGTGGCACTTGCTAGTCCACATTGAGAAGAATGAATGTTAACAGAAAATAATCATTAAGAACTGTAGGTATGTTAAATGTTAAAGCGATAAATTGTTGAAATCTTTTGTTCGAAATCTTTTTTATGCCAGGAGTAAACATGGATCAAGGCTCCCCCTCCCCCCGCTCCTCACACACAATAAACTTTACCGACCGCAAGTATTTTATACAAAAAAGGGAAAAAATATCTATGAAAAATAATAATTAAAATCCTAGTAAGAAATACGTTAACAACAATCCATATGATTAACATTAGCTTGAGCAGTCACCTGAAGAAATTGGAACGCTAATGTTAAATGTATGGGAACGGGTTTTACTTTTTTTTTTTTTTTTTTTTTTTCTCACATGCATATTAATAGTTTTAAATGACTTTTTAAATCTTGCTTAGAATAGCTGAGATTGAATTATAACCGGGATAGAGTTTAATTTTTCAATTTTAATTGCAGATTTTTTTTTTCTTTTTGCATAGAAGATTTGTGAAGATGCATAACCTGTTAATATATTTTATCGTAATAGTAAATTTAGAAATATAGAACTATTATACAGAACATTCAGTTATCACTCCATTTTGTTTATGGTTGAAAGAGTTATAGATGTAAATGCGAATTTGCGAAACAGGGAAAATCCAAAAGTAAATGTATAGGGGAGAGTGGGGATACTTGAGCATAGGGGATACTTGAGCCACCCCTATTATCTCTACAGTTGGTCAATTTTTCTTTCTAAAACTGGCAACATGGTAACATATTTATAGTTCTGAACATGTAAAAAAGAAATCACATACCTTGGTACCATTTTGAAAGTATGGTGATTAACCTTTTGAGCTCTGCTGGTAGAATTTTCTACCACATAATTTTAATTCTGAAATGTCACAACGACACCAGAAAATTCGACCAAATTTATTTGAAAAAGGTTTAATGCATTTTTTCGCGTATGTTGTAAATCGGTTTTTTTTCTTTGCAAAATACTGGTGCGAATGTGACATCTGGCTCAAGTATCCCCTCCATGGGGATACTTGAGCCACGATGTAAAAGAAAAAGTAGAAATTTATTAGACATAGAAAAATAGTTCAAAATTAATTGAAAGTGATTTTCAATTGAAGAAAAAATATCAAATTTTCATTTTCAATATTTTATTTTGTTCTAAGAAATTATAAAAAATTTTAAAAAATTAAAATTTAAAAAATGGCTCAAGTATCCCCATCTTCCCCTACTATATAAATCTTCACAAACACATGCAGATGCAAATAACAATAATAATATTTCGCTCCAAAAATTGGTAAAAATACTTCTCATAAAGTTTGAGATATTTTCAACCTTCGACGCACAATCATGGGGAAAAAAAGTAAACATCCCCTATCAACCGTGCAATGAATTATTTTAGAAGAAAGTTGCTGTTACCAAAAGATTATAAATAAAATCTACTTTTGAATGATGTATGTAAAAATCGCTTAGGAAGTCATTTTCACATAAAATTCTCTAATTCAATACCAATGCACAAGTTTGCCGCCATAAATAGATTTTACTCCCTTCGATTATCCTAAATTCAAATTTTTATAAATTCCGTACAATTATTTTCCGAGAAATTAATTATTTTAAAACGAGCGTAATTTATAGATTGTATTTAAATTAAAGTTCTGTACTCGATTATTAAATGCTACAGAATAAATATATCTCTTCTATTAATGCATATTATTTTTTTACCAATAAGACCCTTTCAGTGGCTTAATAGGATTCGACTATTGCCATCCCAAATGTTTCGTTAAATTGAGTAAAATATACATTTTTTTCTAGGCATAAATTGAGCCAAAGATTTAAAATATGTTGTTAAATTTGGCTATTGCCATTGAAAAAAAAATAAAGTTTCTGTTCATTTTAATATGTAGATGCCCACCCACCTAAGCAAATTTTATATGCATGATTTAAAAGTAGACTTTATTTCCAATCCTTTGGTACCAATAACTTTCTTCTACGATAATTTATTGAAGCGTAAGTAGGTGTGTTTACTTTTTGTTTTCATTTCCCCTGACTGTATACTATTCTTTTCACCCAAACCATGAAATTTTCAGCTTATACAGTTTTTCACTATGAACACATCCTTCTTTAACTTATTTTAGTATTTAATATTACATAATAATTTCATTGTAAAGTACCTCCTCAAAATGCACGTAAAATATAACAGTTTATAAAAATGTTAGCTCTTCATTGAGAATTCAAATCAAATTCATATCACTTGCCCTGGTAAAAAAAAAAAAAAAAAAAAAAAAAAAAAAACCGCAGTAATACAGAACTGAAGGATATTCAAGTGATTTGGGATCGAATATATTTTTCTTTTTTCTAATCTTGAATCATAAGTAATTGTTGCATCATAACGACGAATCTCATGCATTTGAGACTAAATATAAATTCAAAAATAAATTCTAAGAAATCGGCACTTTTCGATTTCGAACAACCGTAATAAAAAATAGTTTTACTTGTAGCTTATCTGGCTAAAATTCGTTATTACAGAAGTATTTTTTATTAAAATCCAGGCATTCAGAATGCGAATGGAGATTCAATCTGACAAATAAATGCCAAATAACTTTTTATTACTAATCAGAGTGTAAACAGTGCTTTTAGTGATGTTTCCAAAGCAATATTGAACATCCCAAATACATTGCAATTTACAATAATTATTATTAACCAATTTTCATAATACAATATGAATTTTTTTAGCTTAAACTTTCACAACGGGATAGGAAATCTTTAAACAGTTTAAAGATTTCAAAGTTTTACTTTTAATTATTATTAAATTTTAATTTTACCAAAAATCTTATAGTATCCTATCTTATATATAAATATTTTTCATAATTTAGCAAATGCAAAATCTGTTTTCGTCTTTTTTTAATCATTAAAATATGTGTCTAAAATATTTAATGAAATCATATAAGTATATTCAAATTGATTTTGCGCAATATTAATAGCTCAGAAATATAGTTGAGCACAATAGCTTTAAATCGAAATCACAACTTTTCAGATTACTGCGTATCCTTTGACTTCTCTGCCTTAAAGAAATGATTTGGAAAAAATTGTCCGTTTATAAAATAAATTATATGTTTGGAATAAAATTCTAAATAATGCAACATCACGAGGTAGAGAAAATAAAATAATAATAATAATAACAGTAATACTTTATATTAATAATAATAATGATAATATGTACAGACATTTAGTGACCTATCCTACATGAATCCCATTTGTTTTGAAATAAAAATGGCATGTGGGAGCATATATCATGAGGTCGTAAATTAGGAATTCTTGCGAAAAAACAAATGTGTTCCTAGCACTGATTTAAGTTTCAATCTACTGTGACGTCATCAAATTGGCGTACCGGGATATATATCATAGGGATGTTAATCAGGATTTCGTCGAAAGTAAAATGCTTTAGCACCGGATTTAAGTCCCCCTGATTTAAGTCCTCATCTACTCTGACGTCAGCAAAATGACGTATAGCGGGATCTTAATCAGTGGGACCTTAATCAGGGTCTCGACGAAAGTAAAATTCTCTGTGACTGGATTTAGGTCCCGGTCTGATAGCGGGATGTATATCAGTGGGACGTTAATCAGGGTTTCGTGAAAAGTGAAATGCTCAAGCACTGGATTTATATCCCGGTTTCTTGTGACGTCAAAATGACGTATAGGGGATCTTAATCAGTGGGACCTTAATCAGGGTCTCGACGAAAGTAAAATTCTCTGTGACTGGATTTAGGTCCCGGTCTGATAGCGGGATGTATATCAGTGGGACGTTAATCAGGGTTTCGTGAAAAGTGAAATGCTCAAGCACTGGATTTATATCCCGGTTTCTTGTGACGTCAAAATGACGTACCGGGACCTTAATCAGTGGGACCTTAATCAGCGCCCCCCAAATTATCCCATCATGTTTGGGGCGGGGTCCAGATTGTTGTAGAATATTTCTTCAAAATGTTTATCTTATTTCTTAATAGATGGTGCCAAAACAAAACTTAACAAACCGTAATTGATGCTTGAAAAGTTGCATTAATCGATAAGCAATGCTCAATAATCCGCTGTCTTGATCCACTCCTCTTGTATTATTGGAATTGAATGCTTAAAAACTTATTTTTGTTTCCAATATGACATCACAATATTTTTTTTATTATTAATATGTTTATTAATTTTGTTTTATCACGTGAAACTCTTTCAATTGAAAATTAATCACTGAAGACAAGTTATTATTCTGGATTTTTATTTTTTGGAAACGAATGAAAGGAAGATGATTAAACCTGATTAAGTATTATGAGGAAATTGTCAATTGATTCCGTATAAAAAAAATAATGAAATTTTAAATTATTAAGGAAAGTATTTGAATAAAATAAATAAACATTATCCTATGTTCATTTCAGACATATAATCTATCTATATAGAGATATACAATGACATTAATTCATCGATTTTGATGTCGACATCATTCGAACTTTCAGACACACATTCACATTTATAATATTACTAGCAGCCTTCGCCCGCTACGCTGGTCAGTTTTTTTAAAGAAACATTGAATCAAAAGAAGCCGATTTTTAAGGATTTTTTTTAAAGTTCATTTCTTTTTTTAACCCCCTTAGGGGTGAAATTTTCGAAAATCCCTTCTTAGCGGCACTCGATGTTATCAGAAGTATTTTTACCCCAATTTTCAAGATTTTTAATTCGGTAGATTTTTTTGTGCTGTGATTAATACGAAATCCAGACTTTCTTTTATACATATAGATAAGGATAGAAAATTTCAGGTTTTTGCGCCGAAGACACCGCCAAATCAGGAAAATGTGATGTATCCCACGAACTACTGAACTTAAAAGAATTTGCTTGGTACCATTCGATTCAGCATGAAAAAATACACTAAAATATGTTATCAGTTGAAAAATAACTATAAAAGCCGATTTTTAAGAATTTTTTTAAAGTTCATTTCTTTTTTTAACCCCCTTAGGGGTGAAATTTTCGAAAATCCCTTCTTAGCGGCACTCGATGTTATCAGAAGTATTTTTACCCCAATTTTCAAGATTTTTAATTCGGTAGATTTTTTTGTGCTGTGATTAATACGAAATCCAGACTTTCTTTTATACATATAGATAAGGATAGAAAATTTCAGGTTTTTGCGCCGAAGACACCGCCAAATCAGGAAAATGTGATGTATCCCACGAACTACTGAACTTAAAAGAATTTGCTTGGTACCATTCGATTCAGCATGAAAAAATACACTAAAATATGTTATCAGTTGAAAAATAACTATAAAAGCCGATTTTTAAGAATTTTTTTAAAGTTCATTTCTTTTTTTAACCCCCTTAGGGGTGAAATTTTCGAAAATCCCTTCTTAGCGGCACTCGATGTTATCAGAAGTATTTTTACCCCAATTTTCAAGATTTTTAATTCGGTAGATTTTTTTGTGCTGTGATTAATACGAAATCCAGACTTTCTTTTATACATATAGATAAGGATAGAAAATTTCAGGTTTTTGCGCCGAAGACACCGCCAAATCAGGAAAATGTGATGTATCCCACGAACTACTGAACTTAAAAGAATTTGCTTGGTACCATTCGATTCAGCATGAAAAAATACACTAAAATATGTTATCAGTTGAAAAATAACTATAAAAGCCGATTTTTAAGGATTTTTTTAATAGTTCATTTCTTTTTTTAACCCCCTTAGGGGTGAAATTTTCGAAAATCCCTTCTTAGCGGCACTCGATGTTATCAGAAGTATTTTTACCCCAATTTTCAAGATTTTAGGTTCGGCAGATTTTTTTGTGCTGTGATTAATACGAAATCTAGACTTTCTTTTATATATATAGAAAAGAATAGAAAATTTCAGATTTTTGCGCCGAAGACACCGCCAAATCAGGAAAATGTGACGTATCTCACGAACTACTGAACTTAAAAGAATTTGCTTGGTACCATTCGATTCAGCATGAAAAAATACACTAAAATATGTTATCAGTTGAAAAATAACTATAAAAGCCGATTTTTAAGAATTTTTTTAAAGTTCATTTCTTTTTTTAACCCCCTTAGGGGTGAAATTTTCGAAAATCCCTTCTTAGCGGCACTCGATGTTATCAGAAGTATTTTTACCCCAATTTTCAAGATTTTAGGTTCGGCAGATTTTTTTGTGCTGTGATTAATACGGAATCCAGACTTTCTTTTATATATATAGATAAGGATTGAAAATTTCAGGTTTTTGCGCCGAAGACACCGCCAAATCAGGAAAATGTGATGTATCTCACGAACTACTAAACTTAAAAGAATTTGCTTGGTACCATTCGATTCAGCATGAAAAAATACACTAAAATATGTTATCAGTTGAAAAATAACTATAAAAGCCGATTTTTAAGAATTTTTTTAAAAGTTCATTTCTTTTTTTAACCCCCTTAGGGGTGAAATTTTCGAAAATCCCTTCTTAGCGGCACTCGATGTTATCAGAAGTATTTTTACCCCAATTTACAAGATTTTAGGTTCGGCAGATTTTTTTGTGCTGTGATTAATACGAAATCCAGGCTTTCTTTTATATATATAGATAAGGATTGAAAATTTCAGGTTTATGGGCCGAAGACACCGCCAAATCAAGAAAATGTGACGTATCTCACGAACAACTGAACTTAAAAGAATTTGCTTGGTACCATTCGATTCAGCATGAGAAAATACACTAAAATATGTTATCAGTTGAAAAATAACTATAAAAGCCGATTTTTAAGGATTTTTTTAATAGTTCATTTCTTTTTTTAACCCCCTTAGGAGTGGAATTTTCGAAAATCCCTTCTTAGCGGCACTCGATGTTATAAGAAGTATTTTTACCCCAATTTTCAAGATTTTAGGTTCGGCAGATTTTTTTGTGCTGTGATTAATACAAAATCCTGACTTTCTTTTATATATATAGATAAGTATTTTTTTTTATTATTATTCTTATGAATTAAGCAAATTTTAAGTCCAAGTTAAACGTACAAAAGAAATCTCATCGCGATATTATTTTGAAAATGGCGTTTAAAGAGATATTTGAAATATTTTATTTCTTATGCAAAAAGTATTTGAAAAACATTTCTAGGTGAGAAATTTTCAGAAAGATTTTTTCAAGACATTTCTTTTCTAAACTAATTTTTTTCAGTACTAAATCTTTCACAAGTTTTGCTTTAAACTCAATATTAAAGAGATTTAGATTTAGAATTTTATTTCTTATCTGAAGATATAAGAAAATTGTAAAACTTATTCATTGCGCACTTGCTCAGTTCTTTTGTTACTTATTTTTGCTTAGTTATTTTGTTGCTTAGTTCTTTTAATGTTTAATTGTTTTTGGCAATTACTAATGTCATGAATAATAAATTTTGAGTGCATCTTTACTTATCACATTCACTATACAAAGTAATATAAATGTAAATAACAAATGTACAATACGTCAAACTTAATACACTAGATTTTTGAATTTGAAAGATTCATTTCATTTTGTCAATGCATGAATATAGAAATTACTGCATTTTGCTATTTTTCTAGTTTTTGATGAAACAAATCTAAACTTTACAACGCTCAAATACATTTAGGATTTCTGAGCTGTCGTATTTCAATTATGTCCTTTGCCTGTTCTATTATGTAATACATTATCTCCAAGTCAATTGTTCAGCCTGACTTGATATTCGCAAGGTTCAGAGACATGTTCTTGAAAAATATTTCACCGACCCTAAACATATGTTGAAACTTACAGTGAAAGAATATTAATAAACATTGCTCCTAAATATTTTCGTATGCGGATGATAAAAGATTTTTTATTCCTATTCTATTCTATATTAAAAAAAATATTTTTGTGTTCAAAATCTTTCTATAAATATAAAAAAAAACATTCTTACACATACGAACTTTAGAAGAAAAACAAGAATGAGAGTCTAATTTATGTTTCATCAAGTAAATTTTCTTTATTATATGATTACGAGACACATGAAGTAGAAGATGATGAAGAAATCGTTTATTTTTTAGGAATGCGTAAAAGATTTCAGATACAGTACACTGTTAAAAATCTTGTTCTAGTTTGAACCAAAAATGTTTGTTTATTGGTGCTCAATAGCTGCCACCATAAGATGGTGAAATCTCGTACCAACATTTGGAGTTCAACCTCGTTCCAAGTATTGGAATTATGCTTCAACGAGAGTTCCAAATTTTGGTTCAAGATTTCACCATCTTACGGTGGCAGATATTGAGCACCAAAAAACTAACTTTTTTGGTTCAAACTAGAACAAGATTTTTAACAGTGATGTCTAAAGTGATGTCTATTATCAGTAAAAGTATGTTTTCAATTATGGTATGCATTTTAAGTTAAACTAAACTAATTGTTATGAGTTGGACAATTGCACCATAAATTATACTAAAAATATGTAGTAAAATAAATACAGATTACTAAATGGTATACTTATAAAAAGAATATGTTTAAAATATACTTAAAATTCATCAACGTTTCACTCGCTTCTGCGAACGTCGTCAGGATACAATAGAAAGATGTTAAATGCAATTTAAAGTTTAAAATATGAACACGCACGTCCAAGAGTTCACGAGCATAGTTGAGTTAAGAGTGCGTAAACCTGCTTTTTAATCAATTATAGCATATTATGCCAGATTTTATGAATGTTACATCACAAATGATCGTTACAAGCTTGTCCGAGCTTCATCATCGTAATGGACTCTAAAATTTTATTGGGATGTGGCATCTTGCATGGAATTATGACTTTAGATTCATCAAAATTAATTTTGTTCCTCTCATTTAAAAAAATCTAATCTTGCGACGGCTGTACTCAGTTTTGACTGTGCAATATCTGTTTTGTGCTCTTTAAATCTCTTTGAAATTTTCGGTTAGTTTCACTATTGTATAACAAGCTTTCCTTATTTTACGAGGATAACTGGAATTTCATAAACTCCTGCCGTTTGATGATTATGAATTTTATCAATATTGTTACTAAGAAGCTGTATTAGATATGGAGGGGGTAATAAATTTTATAATGAATTCTTGCATCCTTTGCTTATTCGTGTTTCTTAGCATAGTAAACAATTCCACGAATGCTCTAGTTTAGATATCGTACTGCCGTAAGATTTCGCTACATTAAATTATCGCAATAGAACTTTACCATTGAAAAAGCTTTAACCAACAATTGACAGGGTTCTGTTTAACACATGAAAAATGTAGCAATCTCCTTCTCGAGTGAAAGTAATCATGTTATAACCCAAAGTGGGTACGAATACAGGATTTTGCGAAAACATACAGAAAGTACATCTTTAAAGAATGCGAAATTTTTAACAGGGGAAAGAAAAAAGTTATTTCAATCGCTCGGAATAATAAGGTGGTCTGAAGTAATAACGCCAGGCGGGTTAATAACGCCAAGTGCTAATATTATGCATAATTATGAAATAATCTGGTAAATGACACCCATGTGCTCTGCGCAGAAGGGTTTTCAGTCATATAAATCGCAAAAAACAGCTTCAAGTTAATTTGTTTCATTTTTAGGTCTTATTGTTTTTACAAGCAACTAAAATTAACGCTTGATCTAAAATTTGCGAGATACATTTTGTGATGTGAAGACTATTTTTTTTATCTGGAAATACTTTGTTAATTACATAAATTTGCAGTACATTTCATGAACTTTTAAAATGTTGTTAAAGATTTTGGATATCTTCTCGAGATAATTTGTAATTTAAAATGGACAGCGCAATAACTATAACGGGGTAATAACGCCAATCCTTGGCATTAATACCCCGGTTGATTCCCTACAGTGGCCGAGCAACACCCTAAATACTGATTCAAATAAACACAGTTAAAACTGTGCAATGTTTCTAATAATTCTATATAAGCAGTCCTTTTTAAGCAAAAAAGAAGCTCACGGTCTGATATTCTTTTGCCTCATCCTCCCTCCCAACCCACATCTTTATTTTTCTTACACTTTCACAAAAAATTGAACATTTTCAATAGCTTAGAATACAATTTGTCAATTTCTAGGTTTGAAGATTGTATTTTTAGAAATGGGCAATCTACATGCAATTATTCCATCTTATTTCATAGTTTTGTTTCCATGGCGTTATTATTCATGTAGGTGGGTAATAACGAAAAATAGTATTGGTCAAGAAATCACGCCATTACATTTTATGAATACATATCTGTTAAATTATTTATATATATATATATAGTCAATGCGTTGCTGTATCAAATCATATATTTGTTTGAAAAATACAATCTAAAACTGAGCCGTGAAAATTGGTAGAAACTTAACGTGGCGTTATTACCCCAGGGTACCTTAGTAACACAATCCGGCACTGGCGTCACCAGCACAGACTTGAGAGTAATCGAATGATTTTTTAAAACGTAAATAAAAAAGCATTACAAAACAAATGAAAGAATAAACATCATAAATGGGATTTTAGGAAAAGTGCTTTTTTAAAAGATTAACGTTTTTTTAGAATAAAATAAAATAAAGAAAGTGTAGATTAAACATATGGAATATACTATAAAGTATGGAAGATATTATAAAAATACAGGGGAAATTTCTTACATGTATATTCCGATATATATATATATATATATATATATATATATATATATATATATATATAATTTAAATTTCATGAAAATATTTATTAAGCACTAGGTGCACGATGTATAAACATTTTTAAAAACAGTAAACATTAAAATAACAATATTAAACAATATAAAAAGTCACCCACAAAATAAAAAGCCATCACTCTTCAGCAGGCGGAATTTATTTAACCTTCCCCCCACTATTAATATAAAGCTTAATCAGCAGGTTTCGTGTAATATGACAGAGTCTTGCATTAAATATGAAAATGACATATTCAAAAGTCACTTAAAAATCATTTCTAAGGTTACTTAAAGATCAATTCAAAGAAATAAACTTACATGTATATTAATGCAATGCAATCAATTATTTACACTCAATATTTTAAATCATAATAAACTCATATAAAGAATAAACTTTTATATCTATGAAATCCTAATTGATTACTGTATAAAATGCAAGGAACTGCCACACTTCGGCCAGTACCCCCTCATTAGCATAAAAGATAAACTTACTGCATAATCACGGCCCTTTAATTCCAGCAGGTGACAAAAACTTAACTCGAACGAAGACCTGTCCACATTTCCATTATCATAGCCATTTCTTTCCGGTCGTGACATCATTCTGCATGTTTTTTCATCCACTGTCATCCTTTCTACCTTGTAGACTTTGAGATGACCGCTTCATGTAACAAGCTCTAGAAGCCAGCATTCCTTTGAGCTACGCCTCCAATCGAAAGAGTTGCCATTTATTGAAAAGTAATTTTACGTAATATCTCAAAAATTTACTCGGATAATTATTTTTATAAAATAAATTACCTAAAAACTTATAAACCTGTTTATTTACATTGAAATCATTACTGCATATTTTTCTAAATCTAATAAATTAATTTATAACTGTATTAATAAAAACTTTTTTATTTAGATTGGAAAACCACTGTGGTAAATTTATAGTATAAAAATTAAAACTGTTTCTTTTATCATATAGATCGATATTGATACTATTGTTCTGAAATATTTAAAGAAATATCAAGGAAATCTACTTCGTTATCAATATTGTTAGCTTTATTTAATTTTAAGAAATCAGGATAAATTTTATTATATTCATTATAAAAATCAAACTTATAAATTAATATGTCGTCAATGTATCTATACACATGTAAATGCTTATTATATTTAACTGTATAATTATATTCATAATAAAATAAAAACAAGTTAGCAGCAGTGCTAGAATAGTTAGTTCCCATTCCGATTCCACATGATTGATTAAATATATTATTCCTATAAACTACATAATTATTATAAAAACAAAAATGACATAAATTCAAGAAAAATTCCCGATTAATATTTAGCTCTTCATTGATACAAAAAGTTTCAAAAATATCTTTTAGAACATTGTATAATGAATCTATTGGTATGTTATTGAACAAATTTTCAAAATCAAAAACCTGCATGAAAAGAGGAGTGAAGTGTTTTTTGTCCAAAACCTCATAACTATTATCGATTGACCAAAAATAGTTGCAGAATAATGTTAAAATCTCTACTGATACTTTTGGTTGTGCTACAAATATACCTGAATTTCTTTGGATTTTTATAAAATTTTGGAGTCATAAACAAAAAAGGTAATGTGTGATGACTAGACAGATTGAAATTATAAGAGTATAAAGTTTTACATTTCTTTTTAAAAGCAATAAATTTTTTATGAATGGTGTTTAAATTTTCATTAATTTTAGTGTAAAAACTATCATTTTTTAATTCATTAATTATTGCATCAGTATAAAATTTTTTACATATAACAGCATAATTGTTCGCAGTTTTATCCACTGTAACAAAAACAAATTTATTCTGCAAATCCTCAATATATATATATATATATGATATATATTCATAATTTAAATGGTAAGACTCGTTTATCTGTCTGTTTAAAAAAATCTCCAGTGTTCTTAATTCTGCTACTAATATGTGTGTATATCTTAATCTATGAAATCATTCTAGCAAAAGAAACAAAAAATATAATTCAAAAGGTTTCGTTTTTATGTATTTTAGATATTATGTTTATCCATCTCTATTTTTAACTAGTTTATAAAATAGAAATTTTCTCCTTTATTTCCAAAAATCATCCTATTTTGTTTCCAAATTTGATAACAGTCTCGTATCTGAGCATGTAAATGGATAAAATATCGGATTTCAATTTCACATTTAGAAATACTTTCATTCAAACTTTCTTATTTTATCGATATTAAATATCAATAAATATTGCATGATAAACTACTCCACATGTTATAAAACAAAATACATAAATTAAAAAATATTTCTGGCTTAAATTTTATTGAAAGAATAATTATTTTATTATGTATTAAATACAATTTTATTTGTCTTTTCATTAGAAGATAAAATCATAATATAATAGCAATTATACGGTTTTTTTTAAAATTTTTAAATTTGTTAAAAAACAATTTTTTTACATTCATTTAACGATAAAATGAAAACTTAAATAGATGGAGAATATTGAATTATGTTTAACTAGCTGACCCGCGCGGCGTTGCCCGGTTTCGTATTAACAATATTAAACGAACTTGAAATTTGTATGATTTTATCATTAACTCGTTACATGCAGAAATGCATTGTCTGAAATACGTAACCACTGACTGTGTGAAAAATCGGTTTTATACGATTAATATAATTAATATAACACGGTCAATATTAGAGCTAATACTAAGCTCTAAAAATACTCAAAATGAGCAATGAAAACGCGGGAGGGAATATGTATCCAACGATTGCATGATTTTCGTGTTAAAAAGTTGATATTTACACGTAAAAATCACTGTTAAGTCACGTAACTAATTATTATTTTCACATACAAATCCCAAGTGAAATATTTTGAATTTCAAACTAATTATATCACTCTTAAATCCGGCTATACCTTGAATGAAATCGATACACGATGGTAGCTAAAAGATTGGTATATAGTATTATAATTTCAGAGCTATTTAAAAAGAAAGTGTTATTTTTAATCAAATCTTGCGTAATGTTCACTCTGTGTATAAAATCCCAACCTTAAACTTTTGTACCGTAACCAGAACCTGTCTGTAACCTAACAGCGACTTAACAGTACCCTACCGTAAATTAAATATAACAAAAATGTAATCTAGCCTTCACTTTATTGTAACATATCCTTATTCTAACCATAACATAAATGCAATTTAACTTTAACCTAAATAATATAATAGAAAAAAAAACATTTAAAAAAATTACTATTTTTTCGTATAATATGCTTCAGCTGTAATTCATTTCTTTCAATTCGTTTTATTAATACAAAATTCCTTCCTCGTGCTTTTGTTTGAAACATTAAAATTTCAGCGATAAATGGTTTAATATTGCAAACCTTTTTTTCGGTTTACTTCGCCTCCACCTATCTTTTTCTCCATGGTGTACAGAAGCTGGGATTTAAAAAAATTCCTCATTTAAACTGGCAGTTTGCCAGTCTATGAATTTTAAAGGTCTGTTCCAGCTTTTTTAATAATTTCTCCGAAAATTTTATGCAACCAATCAACCATAAGAAAATGAAAGGGAAAAAAAGCGGAAAAAGGCGATTTTTTATGAGAGTGAGCTTTGGAATTTAATTAATTACTCAGTTAATAAATATAATTTTGAAATTCTGAGCTTCAGGTGCATCAGGAGAGACATTGGGCTACTCTCAAAAAAATTTTGAGCTTCGTACGTGATGTAGATTTTGCTAGCCATCGCAGACACACAGACATACACACAGACAGAGCGTTTTGTTCTTTTATTAGTATACTAGCTGACCCGCCCGGCGTTGCCCGGGTCCGTATTAACAATATTAAACGAACTTGAAATTTGTATGATTTTATCATTAACTGGAAGCATGCAGAAATGCATTGCCTGAAATACGTCGCAGCTGACTTTGTGAAAAATCGGTTTTAAAAACAACAACTAATATTAAGCTCTAAAAATACTTATAATGATCAATGAGAAACACGGGAGGGAACATGTATCCAACGATTGCGTTAGTTTCGTGTTAAAGTGTTGATATTTACCCGTAAAAATCACTGTTAAATCGCGTAACTAATTATTTTTTTCGCATAGAAATCCCAAGTGAAATACTTTGAATTTCAAACTAATTATATCACTCTTAAATCCGACTATACCGTGAATGAAATCGATACGCGATGATAAAAGATTGGTATATAGTATTATAATTTCAGAGCCATTTAACAAAAGTGTATAATTTTAATCAAAGCATGCATAATGTTGACTCAGTGGACAAATTCCTAACAGTAAACTTTTGTACCATAACCATAATCTGTCTGTAACCTAACTGCGACTTAACATTACCCTACCGTAACTTAAATATAACATAAATGTAACCTAGCCGTCACTTTGAAATATCAATATAGAAGCATCATTTAAGATTTTGCTTGAAAAGTTAACATTCTTTCGTTAATGTCTTAAAATCGTCTGCACTCTGAAATCTAGATTTTAGACTAATATTTGTTATTTAAGTTTTCGCGCATGATTTTAAAAGAATTTTTTCATAAATATATTTTATATATTGACATAGAGTTATTAATATGTTGTTAAATTAAAAACATTTTTTCATCTACGTTATAAAGTATTAAAAAGTTCTGAAAAAAAGAAAACTTTTAGTAATACAATTTTTAGTTCAAATCAAATGTTTTCAATATTTTATTTAATTTTATTTTGACATTTAATTAACTCGAATTTATCAATTTCAATTATTTTAAAAGCAAACATTTTTTTAAAATAAATAATATAATAGAAAAAAGACCATTTAAAAAAATTACTATTTCTTCGTAAAATACGCTTCAGCTATAATTCATTTCTTTCAATTCGTCTTATTAATACAAAATCCCTTCCACATGCTTTTGTTTGGGACATTAAAATTTGAACGATAAATGGTTTAATATTGCAACCCTTTTTTCGGTTTACTTCACCACCACCTATCTTTTTCCTCCATGGTTAACAACCGCAGTGATAAAAAAAAATCATCATTTAAACTGACAGTTTGCCAGTCTATGAATTTTAAAGGTCTGTTCCAGCTTTTTTAATTATTTATGCGAAAATTTTATGCAACCAACCAACCATAACTAAATGAAGGGGAAAAAAGAAGAAAAAAGGTGATTTTTTATGAGAGTGATCTTTGGAATTTAATTAATTACTCCGTTAATAAATAGAATTTCGAAATTCTGAAGCTCAGGTGCATCAGGAGAGATATTGGGCTACTCTCATAAAAATTTTGAGCTTCGTACGTCCCATAGATTTTGCTAGCCATCGCAGACACACACACACACACACACACACACAGACAGAGCGATTTGTTATTTTATTAGTATAGATAGATTATCCTTTATTCAGTAATTATACTACGGTTGTTCCCGTTACACATTTTTCCGATTATAAAATTCGTGTTGGTATCAGTTTTTTTTTTTTTTTTTTTGTATTTATTTGAAATATATAAAAAAAAATTTAAGACTATTATTCCTCAAAGAAAACATATTTATTTTTTAAAAATGCACTTCGAAGTGCATTTTTATTTATGAAAATATATATATATATTAATTAAATGTTGAAAAAATAGTGGTTTGATTTTCCAAATTCATAATTAATGCTTTTTACATCTATTATATAATTTTTATTAAATGCTAGTCCCTTAAGCTTTTCTTTTATATATATATAATTTCGAATTAATCTCAATAAATCACACAATTAATGAAATACACGAACTTCGTTGTGTTTGGTATAAATTTATTACGTCATTTAATCGAAAAAAACTTCTATTAGATAAAATTTCAGTATTTTCATTCTATTATGAACATTTAATTATACAGGGTGTATCTGAAAAAGGGAGTAAAACTTAACGGGATGATTGAACGCAGCTACATAAACAAATTTCGTCATAAAATGTATGGTCGGAACGCAAGCAATGAGAAGTTGAAAGGTAGTTTTCCAACAAACTAAAGAACAATTTACAATCACGGCGACTTTCTCTTACACCTCTCTGAATAGTCGCTTGCATCTAAATTTACGGTAAGTGCTAACATGTCAAGAGTAACGCAGATTATATAATATAATATCAGCGTAGACGATTCCATGGGACCACTATCCTGTCATAAAATAAACTAAATATGCTTACACTGCTAAAAATCTGTAGCTTTAGTGCACAGTTACTCTCCCGCTTTTAATGAAAACTATTTCTTTTGTATAAAAGAGAGCGTGCTCATTGGTCAGAATTGATATATTGTATTATAGCGGTGGAAAAATTATGCAGCAAAATCTGCTGATTTTTAACAATGTATTTAAGTTACAGGCCAAAGGAATAGTTCAAGTTTGTATCACATAAACGCCAAACAAAACTAGTCGTTGGGGGCCACCGTAATACTTACCCATCATGGATATGCATATGAAAATAAAACATGTGAAACTATTTATACAATGACTTGCAATTCATAAACAAAATTTAAATATTGTTAATATACATAATAATGCTATATAAAAGAACTGCTGATGTACCAATTTCGACAAATTATATAAAACGCCAAACTACTCAAGTAGTACCGAACTGCGTAAGAGAAACATCCTTATAACTCCAAAAATAATAATTCTATTAACTAACAATTAACTGCGTCAGATTAAGCGTCTCATTTCCAATTAAAATATACCTCTGAATTGAAATTTGAATGAAATACAGGGTCATGAAAAATCGAAGAATGTGGAAAACAAGATTACAAATATCTCGGCAACTAATAATCCGATCGACTTCGTTCTATATGCAAAATGTGTGTTGTTTTATTGCCTTTTACGTCCATTTCTTAAAACAAAAAAATTCGAAATTTTTTATATACCTTTTATCAGAACGAATTTTTCGAGAGTCCGAAAAAAATAGTTCCGGATAATCGAGGTTGCTGATATTAAATAGGGTTCGTCCCATTCTTACATACTAACTACATACAAAATTTCAAGTCTCTATCTCAATTTGTTCGGGAGATAGAGCGTTTACAGACAGACAGACAGACTGACAGACAGACAGACAGACAAACAGACAGACAGACAGACAGACAGACGGACGGCAAATTTTTTTTTCTAAAAATATGTTTTTCGGAATCTCCACTATCTAAAACGTGTAAATCCGTCAAAAAAAATTTTTCGATTTTCAAAACGATTGCAAGACTTACCCTATACTACGTATGATGGGTAAGTAAAAACCTGTAAAATTACTACGTTGTTTTAAGAAATTGGGATTCTTAGACACATTTTTATGTAATGACAACGACAAAAAGTCACGTTACAGATACACGTTTGCCCAATAAAAAAAAATAAAAAAAAATCTAATTTTACTAATATTTTTTTAAGAAACCGGGACGCCTAGAACATTTTATGTAATTGCAAGAAAGTTGCAGATAAAAATTTAGTAAGATTATTGTAATTTCAGTGCATTCTTTTATAAAGCTACAAATTTCTGTAGCTTTATATAAAATCAAGTTTTACTAAATGTAGCTTTGTAGATTTATATCTTAGGTTTGTTCTGTGTACAAGCAAAATTTTAGTAAGCTTATACATTTTTGTATCTACTTTGTAAAACAACAGATTTTTTTTATTACAGTGTAGTCATGTAAACTGTCTTGGTCAATAGGGCTGCATTTAAAAAGGAAAAGAACATGCTGTCGTTTTAAAGTGATAAAATATGATTTTTATCTAAAACATAGAAAATTCAGCAAAAAATGAAAATGAGATTAATACATACAAGTTGAAATATAAAATTAGAAAAGTATACCAAAGTATTAAAAAATATATTT
Organism: Maratus speculifer; assembly: GCA_964019185.1. Lineage (NCBI taxonomy): Eukaryota > Metazoa > Arthropoda > Arachnida > Araneae > Salticidae > Maratus > Maratus speculifer. The sequence goes on along the minus strand of OZ025297.1, from coordinate 8,651,081 downwards.
CTAAAAGAAGGCAACAAAATATATATTTATATACACAAGGTACAACCAACATTGACTTATAATAAATCAATGAAATTATTTACAATGAAAAATGCCTCTAATATTGGTTTGTCTAAGTGTCATACACATATTATTTTAACCTAAACTTAACAAAATAATATTTCAATCAAACTCAGTTGTCCGAATTATTAAAATTAAACTTTAATCGTATTGTAAGCAATAAAATATAATAAAGATCATTTATTATGACAAAGTTTTTAATTGTGACTGTAATGCTTGGTATTCCAAAATGAACAAGTTGGAAATTGCACGTGAAGCGTAGCAAATTAGGTGCGTTCGTACGATAGCGAAGTTTTAAAAATATTACTTTCATATATCAATCTCATAAAATTGTAAATAGTGAATTACAATTAAAACGCTCATCAAACAATGTTCTCCCTATACCATTATGTAATGGAATACTTTTGTGTGGCCTTGTAAATCAATAACAAATGTTCTTTGCACCACAAATTATGTATGATGTATATTATAATATGTACTTTATAATTGCATATAAATTTTATTAAGTCCGCATGAGTGTAACACGATTAAAATGTATTTGAAACATTTTTTCCCATTGACCGTAATGTAACGGAATACTTTTGATTGTCCCTGTAATTGATCTATGCATACGATTTTCATAAAATTTGAAATAACTCGACAAAATTATGTAATAATTATGTATTTTAAATTTCAAACGTATAGAATTTATTTGAAACTTTTTCCCCATTGACCATAATGTAATTGAATACTTTTGATTGCCCCTCTAATTGATCTATGCACACGATTATCAAAATATTTGAAATGACTCGACAGAATTATGTAATAATTGCGTATTTTAAATTTCAAACGATTAAAATGCATTTGAAACTTTTTTTCCCCATTGACCGTAATGTAACGGAATACTTTTGATTGTCCCTGTAATTGATCTATGCATCCGAGTTTCATAAAATTTGAAATAACTCGACAAAATTATGTAATAATTATGTATTTTAAATTTCAAACATATAGAATATATTTGAAACTTTTTCCTAATTGACCATAATGTAATTGAATAATTTTGGTTGCCCCTGTAATTGATCTATACACACGATTATCAAAATATTTGAAATAACTCGACAGAATTATGTAATAATTGCGTATTTTAAATTTCAAACGATTAAAATGCATTTGAAACTTTTTTCCCCATTGACCGTAATGTAATGGAATACTTTTGATTGTCCCTGTAAATGATCTATGCATCCGAGTTTCATAAAATTTGAAATGACTCGACAAAATTATGTAATAATTATGTATTTTAAATTTCAAACGATTCGGTTGGGTAGTTTTTGCGTTGTTATATGCGGACGGACAGACGGACGGACTGAACGACCACTATAGGTGCTACGTATTATATAATTACGAACGCACCTAAAAACTGCGAAATTTATTCCAGTTTGGCTTAATCATAGAATATTTTCTCCGTGAAGTCTATATCCAACATGTGTAAATGCAAAGATCCAATGATTAAGGAGAAAATGGCAACATAAAAATGCAGTAATCGGCTTTTTTCGGCTTTTTCCCCTTTGCTTTTAATAGAAATGGAGTTCTTCTGTTGAGACAATTATAACAAGTTGGAAATTGCACGTGAACGTAGCAAATGAGGTGCGTTCGTACGATAACGAAGTTTTAAAAATATTCAGATCTTGCTGATATAGTAGAGCGTACTTCGGATACAGTATAGTAGTCGAAATCTTTGTGTTTCTGTAAATATCCAGAAAGTAATTTTTATTACACCTCAGCAACGTATATCTTATTCATAAAATGTGAAATAGTTGAATATAATTAAAACACGCCCCAAACAATGTTTCCCCGTGTAGCATTATGTAGTGGAATACTTTTGTGTGACCCTGTAAATTAATAACAAAAATTCTTTGCATCACAAATTGTACAGAATGCATATTTTAGTATATATTTCATAGATTCATGCCAATTCTATTATGTTCGAATGAGTGTAACATCATAAAAATGCATTTGAAACTTTATTCCCATTGACCGTAATGTAATGGAATACCTTTCATTGTCCCTGTAAATGATCTATGCATCCGACTTTCATAACATTTGAAATGACTCGATAAAATTACGTAATAATTATACGTTTTAAATTTCAAACGATTAAAATGCATTTGAAATTTTTTTCCCCATTGACCGTAATGTCACGGAATTCTTTTGATTGTCCCTGTAATTGATCTATGCATCCTATTTTCATAACATTTGAAATGACTCGGCAAAATTACGCAATAATTATATGTTTTAAATTTCAAACGATTAAAATGCATTCGAAATTTTTTCCCCCATTGACCGTAATGTCACGGAATTCTTTTGATTGTCCCTGTAATTGATCTATGCATCCGATTTTCATAACATTTGAAATGACTCGACAAAATTACGCAATAATTATATGTTTTAAATTTCAAACGATTAAAATGCATTTGAAACTTTTTTCCCCATTGACCGTAATGTAACGGAATCCTTTTGATTGTCCCTGTAATTGATCTATTCATCCGATTTTCATAAAATTTGAAATGACTCGACAAAATTATGGTATAATTATGTATTTTAAATTTCAAACGATTCGGTTGGGTAGTTTTTGCGTTGTTATATGCGGACGGACAGACAGACAGACAGACAGACGGACAGACAGACAGACGGACGGACTGAGCGACAACAATAGGTGCTACGTATTTACATAATTACGAACGCACCTAAAAACGGTATTAAAAACTACACAAAAAATTAATATCTCAAAAACAAATTTAGATACAATTCTCAAACAAATTGCATTTAAAAGCATATTTTTTTCCCTATACTATGGGGTAAAAATTCAAAATGTGGGATATTTTAAAGTTAAAAAAATTCCAGTAGCAAAAATTGCAAACCGAAATTTCATTTCAAATTTCAAGTTGCCATTCGCAAAATGACGTGTGCGTTACGCACAGATACGTTTGGCCTTTATAATATAGATAGATATTAGCAGCGCGAAAAATGTATTTTTAAAACCTTCCAACACATAATGTTTTAGCTCTACTCTCTTTTTTTAGTTTGGTAATTAACTACTTAAAAATTTGAAACAGTTTACGTACCACATGCAATTAAAAATGAGGAGGAAATTATGACGCATAACTACCTACACATAATAACCAATAACTACCAATAACTACCTACATCATAAATTATGTTAAAATATGGTAAATATATTCATGTCATTCTTTCACAATATTTCAAAGAAAGAGAAACAAACTAGGATAAAAACATAATAAAAATAATTTATTTTATTCTTGTTTTTCCTTATCGCTGAATAACAATAAAAAATAAAAAAAAATCCCTTTCGGCATGGCCTATAGGCGGAGGTAGATTTCGAAAAGTTTTCATCTAAAAAAAAAAAAAAAAAAAAAAAAAAATGCCTATCTCTACTTAAATGCCCATTTTGGCAATATATTTTGAATTATATTCTTACTTTATTTAAAAAATTGACCAATATGCTCATTATATAGTTCCTAAATAACAAAAAACTGTTAATTAAATTCGTTTGACAGCAAAATTGAATTTAAAAATGAGTCATAAAATAACCAATTTATTATTTTTAATACATCCACAATTCTTTAATCAAGATCGCTTTGAGAAATTTTGTGCGAAGTGCCCACTTTGACAGATTTTTTTAAATATATATTTAGCCTTTATCAAAAATCTGACCAATACGGCACATTACACAGTTCCTAAATAACAAATAACTGTCAATTGAATGCGTTTGAGAGCAAAATTGAATTTAAAAATGAGTCATAAAATAAACAATTTGTTATTTGAATACAACCTCAATTCTTTTATCATGATCGCTTTGGGAAATTTTTTTGCGAAGTGCTTACTTTGACAGCTTTTAAAATATATATATTCACCCTTTATCAAAAAATCGACGAATACGCACATTATATAGTTCCTAAGTAACAAAAAACTGTCAATTGAATGCGTGTCAGAGCAAAATTGGATTTAAAAATGAGTCATAAAATAACCAATTTGTTATTTGAATACCCACAGTTCATTAATCATCTCGCTTTGGGAAATTTTGTGCGAAGTGCCCATTTTGGCAGCCTTTTTTGAAATATATTCTGCCCTTTTCAAAAAACTGGCCACTCCGTCACATTATATAGTTCCTAAATAAGAGAACCTGTAAAGTGGATGCGTTTGAGAACAAAAAAAGATTTAAAAATGACTCGGTAAAAACGCAATTTCTTAAATTTCCTCAAATTTTAATCACAACTTCGTGAAATTCTGTTCAAAATACCCTTTTTGGCAGCCTTTTAAAAAATATATTCTGCCTTTATCAAAAAACTGGCCAATCCGTCACATTATATAGTTCCTATATAAGAGGAAACTGTAAGTTATATGCGTTTGAGAACAAAAATGAATTTAAAAATGACTCATGAAAAACGCAATTTGTTATACTTAATGAATTTTTTAATGATGAAAACTTCGGGAAATCTGTTCAAAATACCTTTTTTGGCAGCCTTTTTAAAAATATATTCTGCCTTTATCAAAAAATTGGCCAAAAAGTCGCATTATATAGTTGCTAAATAAGAGGATCTGTCATTTGGATGCGTTTAAAATCAAAAATGAATTTTAAAATGAGTCAGAATATAAGCAGTTTGGATTTGAGGTTTTTTCTCCAACTCCTATTTTTGTTTAATTTATTTTTGCTATAAGAATTGGTTCTATGAAAAACTTGTCAATATAAAAGTTGTAGATATTATTGTGAAGATGTAAAATAAATTTAATTAGATTTAATTGCTTAAGAATTGAGTAAGTTATGGGTTTTTTCTTTTTCCTCCCCCCTTTTTCTTTTCGTTTTTAATTTTTTCATCGGTAAAAATTGGTCCTATCAAAAACTTGTAAATACAAAAGTTTTAGATACTATTGAGTACATTTATATAAAATTTAGTTGGATTTGATATCTTGAGAATTGACGAAGTTATGAATTTTTTTCTCCCAAAAACCATGTTTTTTTCGCCCCTTGAGCCCATTTTTAACTTTATCAAAAATCTGTCACGCATAAACTTTTTCCTCATTTTTTAGAAGTAATATAAACTTTAAACCGATTCGATATCTATTTTAATTAAAAAGTTATCGCGTTTTTTCTGTTTTCACAAAAACCCTCCTAACTTCCACCCCCTTGGTCCGATTTTGCCCATTAACGAACTTAACCGAGATTTTATGCCCCTTGATTTTATGTAAAAGTTAGATGAAGATCTGAGCATAATTATGGAAGTTATCGTGTCTAGAAGAAAGTGATATACACCGATAGATAGATAGATAGATAGATAGATAGATAGATATATAAACTTTTTTACTGATGGTAGTTTTGGGGTCTAGGAGTCATGATTCGTGTAGATCCGCAAAAATTTTTCAGAAATTTCAACATGGGAGACAATGCAATAGGTAGTATTTCATACGAAATCTACCTAAAATCCAATAAATTGCCATATTGTTGCGTCTGTTATTTATCAAAGAACAGCAGTAAATTTTCTTGAGAGCTATGCACTCGGATGAGATAAGTTTTTTTTCACGTGCTAAACAACAAATAATAATAAATGATGCAAGTATGAAACAGATACTTTATCATGTAAAAGAAATTATACATATTATTCTTAAATGAAGGAATATTTTCTGCAAATAGCAAGAAAGATTAATGAAAAAGTTAGTTTTAGAGTATGAACATACTTAACAGAAATGGAAAATTATAGATGTATTCAATAAAAATTAACTCAAGGAAAATAAATTACGATTTTATTAATGTAAAACGGATCTCTTATTTTTAATAACATATTTTTTCACTTTTTTAAACATATCGACTTTAATTAGTTATTATTAAACATCTCAGAACGATCTTAAATTTCTTGAAACATTAAAACTTAAATTTCCATCAAACTGCTTTAACATTTTTATTACGGGGTTTGGAAAGTAACGTACTTCCTAGCGGCTGTTTCTTAGACTTTTATACAATTTTTTGAAAATTAATCAGTGCACCTGATACTGCAAAATTTCGAAGCAATATTTATCGCAAAGAGAATTTGCTGTAAATTTTGATATGATTGAATATATAAAATAAAAATCGTCATTCCTGGCTAATAATCAAAATCTTATATTTAATAGTAAAAGAAATCGATAAATTTGGAAAAAGAAAATGTGCAAAAAGTGATAATTTTTATCATTTATTAAATTATTGCAGTATTTTAATTTAATCATAGTCATCCTTATTTTCTTCTTAAGTTTTTTTTTTCTTACTGTTACCTTCCAAACAATAATAGTGTATCTCACTTCCTATAAAAATCTATAACAAACGCAATTTTGTGGCTTATACATCCTTTTACTCAACCTTAAAATCTTATCGCTAAATATTTGTGAAGAATATATATGTGACATTTTCAAGTTAGGGGCCAGAAATATCATCGCCGGCTTTCCCTTTCTCCGCACAGAAGTCATGGCCAGCGTGGGAAAAAAAATGTAGAAGATCCAATAAATCACTCCCTGGCTGCTGCAAGTTCATTTTATTAAACTGTAGTTATAATAAAGAGAAAAGCTCCTTTTGCAGACGATCTTTTACCGAAATATCCAAAAAATATTCCATCATTTACTACAACCAGCCGTACTCATGGAAGAGAGAACCCAAGAATCCTTCTTACCACCTCTCGAGGCTTCCTCTTTTAAATCTAAAAAATTCTAGAACATTCTTTACTCTCAAACCATCATTCTTTTATGTAAACATAATTCATGCCCAGAGACGAGATTAATATTCGACAGACGACAGTTTTATTAAAAAAAAATATTATTTAACCAATTTATAATCGAGTCAGAATTTTCAAATATCTTAGGCAGACGATTTTTTGTAGACGATTAATTTTGAGAGAAAAAGAAAAGAAATGAATTTATTGATATGCACAATATCAAATGTTGAATGAGGGAAAATAAATAAATGGATAAAATAAAATAATGATATTTTTTGAAAGGTATGGTTTTTGAATAAATTTAACAAAACTTTCTTAAAAAGGATTGATAAATACACAGAAAAAATGAATTTTATTTGGAATATTAAGAAATAAAGTTTAATTAAGAATATTTTTAATTTAGAGCCATCTTTTTAAATCTACGCATACTGGAATAAATGTTTTTTAAGGCGAATTAAGAATTTATATCGTTTCCATAAAGATTAACAGATTAGAACTAGAAACACGATTTTAATTTAATAAGTTGAAGTAAGTACGGAATATTATTATAAGGAAATTAATATAGTATAAAGGTTAGTTTTGGCGAAAAAAAAAATTAAAATTTGTAAAATATATTTTTTAAATGATTCCGTAATTCTAAAATTTTTCAAATTTATTTTTTTCTGATTTAAAAATTTACAGTGTAGAAAATTGCAATAAACTATAATTTTGTTACAGCTTGTGAAACTCTGATGTTTGAATGCTCTCACATGAAATTTAGAACGGGCAATTTCATCATTTATAATTCTTCATTTCGTCATAGTTTTTATTGATATTTTTTCACACTTTCAATGACTGATATTGTTGCTGTTTCTTCTAATCATGCTTTAATTACTTGTTCTATGTTGTGATAAAGGTAAACTCCAGGGAGGAATTGTGGATATTACCACATTTTTTGTCACGATGAATATAAAAATATTTATAAATAGAGATTTGCAATTGTTTTCGAAAATTATTATTAGTTATTTTTTAATTTTGATATTATAGGGGCAGCAGTATATTTAAAATTAAAAATATGAACATTTAGAATGAAAATTTAAAAGGTCCCTTATATGTAACATTCATATTTGTTATATTTTATTGACAGTACAAGACGATAATTTAATTTTTGAGTTCATATTTCTCTTTATTTTCAGACTCTGGGGACAGTTTCTTCTCCTTAAGTGCATGATAAAGGTAGAAAAGTTTTATATTTTGGCAGATTTTGATAGGGAAATCAATTTGTAAACAACCAACTCATCATTACTATATTTTTGTTGATATGTATTTTATCATTCTGTTATAAAACTTAAAAAAAAAGTGCCTATTTCACTAATTTTATGCATATTTGTAAAAAAAAATAGTAACAAGAGTAACAATAAACCGGCTAGCATACGAAGACTTTCACACAGATTATGTTTATGAGTAATTATAACAAAGATCTCAAACTGAATTTGTTGATTTTTTTCGCTTACCTAACTCAAGAAAATTTGAATAATTCTTGTACAATGAATTTCAAAAACTATGATCGACGAATAAAAAAGATAAACTTCCTGTGACATATTTTTATTATACAGTCGTTGATTACCTTTTGAAATATATCACAAACGAATTTGAGAAAAATTTTAGTGCCGAGTTGTAAATCGTCAAATGGAAATTTTGTATTCAAAACTGAGATAAAATAGCATCAAACTAATATCCACACTCGCAATTAAAAAAAAGATTTAAAATATGGCAAGAGGCTTAAAATGAGCCCAACTATTGATTCCTCTAACAGTGCAACAATTTAAGTGTTTTTATAGTTGATTTAAAAAAAAAATGAAACCAATGTGTGAATTTAAAAAAAAAAAGATTGGAAAAGAGAAAAAAAAGTATCAAGGTAAAATAACATAATGGAAATCTGGAGTTGTATTGGAAACTATAAAAACGTTTCGAATTACTGAGGCATAACAATAGAATGGCTGTATTCACAAGGCAGTATTGTATACGTACTTACATATACATTTACTATATGCATACAGTGAATGCTTCAAAGTACTTGATTTGATTTGATTGACCAAGAGGGACTGCTCAGACCCGAAAACGAAGTCTGCAAAGCATGGTGTCTGTAATTGTGACTTTTATTGATATCTTAAAGAAATCTTTGGGATAAAAACATAGTTTTTATCCCAATCTTAAACCGACAGAAATCGCGATAGTAGCAGTTTTTTTCCATAAATGTTCATTAGAAAAAGTCTGGATCTAATTCTAATCCTGCCAGATAAATTCCAGTCGTGTTAAAGAGACCGGGACTTGATAAGATTTTAAAGGATCAAGCAAATGCTGCTAGCGCAAAACAGGGTATGGAGCTACATCAGTAGTTTGTGGTAACTTCTGGATGCGCTGGGAACTCCCTCACTCCATTCTGTGAAAGTGGTGTTCTACTCGTGACATCTGACCGAGCTTCAAGCTAATTAACAAGATTTCATGTTTCTAAAAAACACTTAGGAAAATTTTAAGCTAAAAAAAATAAAACTCCTTCATTTAATGCTTACAAAAAATAAAAATAGTTCTATCATCCATTTTTTAAAAATAACGAATGCTGTTGGCACTCCTTTAATCGAAGTTACTGGGACAGAATCTCTTATTTGGTCTATATTAAACAAAATTATTCCATATAGATAAATGAAAACTGGTAATTTTAGATATAAATAAATGATAAATACACTAAACCGAACAGTTTTTGAAATGAATTATAATCTTAAATGCTATTTAATGTTGAAATTAGTCAGAATAATTGAGTTTTAAAACTTTTAAAGGATCAAAAGCTATGAATAGTAGTTTAATCATCTTTTGAAGGAGCATATTTGACTAGATTGTGTTTGTAATGTCCAAACATAAGTTTTAACTGTCTATTTTTTAAAGAAGGTTTCATTTTTAAATTTCAAAATTCATTAAATTATACAGATTTAATTTTTAGTTTGAAATAGCACTGTTACCCAATTTTTAAAATAATCCAAAATATTATTATAAAAAAACTTTTCAATCGAAAAATATTTTGAAATTTCTTGTATGAACAATGCTTTAATCATTATGTTGGAAAAGGATTTAGTATTAGTCACATTTTAAAATATAAAGGATTTTATTCAATACTCATGTTACGTTACAATTGAAATCGCTTGGGCAAAAATAACGGTTAGTTTTTTTTTTTTTTTTTTTTTATTGCATATTTGTAATTACTTTTTCCATAAATACAGATACATGCATGCATTAAATACTAAAGATTAATAATGTATGAATTGATATTTAAAAAATAAATATTAGAAAACCCATCTGTACTTGTTTATAAAATTTGTAAAAAGTATTTTATAATTAATATAAAATAAATGCATGAAATTGCATTAAAATCTTTAGTAGAACGCAACATCTTAAAAACATTGTAAATCCATATGTTTTACATTAATTTCACTTTAAAACGTTTTATCCATATTTGGAACTGTTAGATATGGAGTAATGAAAAATAGATACTATTTATTTATTATATAGCTTAGATCTTTTGGAATGCACTCGCAGTTTTACGTTTTCTATTTCTTATCAATTATTTTTTTCGTTCTTTGAAAATGGATACGAGTGCAGCCGAAAGATTAAAGGCATATAATAAATAAATAATATATATACTTTCAACACCTTTTAAGTAATTATGTGTATATATTAAGCTTTACATTAATAACATGGTGAAAATTCCATCAAAACAGTATTATTAATACAGTGATTTGACTTTGACTTTGATGAAGAAATGGTTTATGCTGAAGAGTGATCATGTAAATGATGGAGAGTTGATGTATAATTCATAGATTTTGATGAAAATATCTAACATCCAACATAAAGATAAAATAAAAGCACAAATTTTCTAAACACATTGCTTTTCAATACTAATGTTTTGAATATTGTTCTCAAGTCGATGAATTTTTTGTAACCTCTAACACAATTTAAGAACATTCTCTGGAACAGTGTCTGTAAAAGAATTCAAGTGATATCGACATTTTTTACCGAACCATTTTATACAAACTAATTTTCAAAATTGTAATAAGTACGTAATAGTTTATAATGTATCCTGTAAACATTTGTCAGCTGTCGCCACAAACGTTGATTTTGACTTGAAGAGAAAAAAATAAGGCCTTCACAGTAAAATGCATGACCGTAAAATGCATGACAGAAGGTAGCCACTGGTTTTGTAATTTTAGTTAAATCTTCTGTCCTCATTAATATTTTTTAAAAGACGAATTAGCTTGTTTTCAGAACTTGTCGAGTCCAGATGGAGAGTGGCGAGCTGAGCTTGTACATGGTTTGTCCGGAAAGTATTAGGACTGATTTTCTTCCGACGCGACTATACTTCGGAGCGTGCGCACACCGATTGGATTCGGTAGAGGGCGCTCCTAGCTAATGGACGAGCGGCTGTTCAGTTGTCTCCGAGCACCTAGAGAGTCAAGACAGGCATTTTCGCGCGACGTGTTTCTGTGAGTGGTGCAAGCCGAAAAATGCAGTGTTCGTTAGAGCAGAGTTATGCGATTAAATTCTGTTTGAAACTCGGTAAATCTGCGACAGAGACGTTTGATATGATCAAGCAGGCTTACCCAAATGTTGCTTTAGCAAGAGGTGGTGTATTTCGGGGGCACCAGGCCATTTCGGAGGGCCGGGAAGAAGTCGCCGATGAAAATCGTGCTGGAAGGCCTTCGACTTCGACAAACACCGACCATGTGACTCGTGTGCGTAAAGTTTTGAACTCAGACCGTCGACTAAGTATTCGTTTAATTGCCCAGATGGTAAATTTACCAAAATCTGTGGTTCATGATATTGTGAGGGAGCATTTGAACATGCGCAAGATGTGCGCGGCTCACACCGCCTTTCTTGTGAACAACTACATGACCAAGGGCAGCATCCCAACGCTTCCGCAGCCGCCCTACAGCCCAGATGTGGCTCCCCCGGACTTTTGTTTTGTTTTATCGCCTGAAAAGGCCGATGAAAAGCAAGAATTTTGAGACGACAGAGGAGATCCAAGCAGCATGCACCGCGTCTCTCAAGGCTATTCCGGAGAATGTCTTCCGTGATGCCTTTAATGCTTGGAAATCGCGCTGGCAGCGCTGCATCGACGCAGAAGGAGCATATTTTGAAAGTTTTTAACGAATTGAAATTATTGGCTCAATAATTTTTTTTTTAAATCGACTCAGTCCTATTACTTTCCGGACAAACCATGTACCATTTGAACCCCTTGTTTTCAATAAAATCCAATAACTTATCTGCAAGTTTCGGAAAATTCAGATATTTTACGCACGATTTGAATAGTTTTTTAAATACACAGGCAGAATGTATTATGAAGAAAACTCATATTTTTTCATTAATATTAAGTATTCACATACAAAAAATTATAGTATCAATTGTTAGATATTTATTCTGAGTACAGCATCACATTCTGAAATGTTACCTGGCATTTTTACTTCTAGAAATATATCATTTATTAAAACTAAATATGCGGATTCATATCTCGCGTGGTCATCACTTCTTATAGTCATTAAATGTTATTATAACATACACTATTTTTCTTAATTTTGTTTACGGAATTTTGGAAAAGCTTTCTATGCGTATTTAACTCAACATATTCTGAAACAATAGGTATCAGTTAATCCTCTAGAGACACAACTTTAATTTAAATTAAAAGAGAAAATGCAAGGTCTAATTAAATATTTAATCAGAATATAAAATATCTTTATTTGGAAATGTTTATCATCTGGTTTAATTTTACTCTAATTCCTTTTCAAAGTACTATTGTGAAGACTTCCTTAAACTTGATTCTCAGACATATCACAAAAATAATATATCATTTATGTTAACACCAAAAGAGTACACTTCCCATGAAAAATTATGTAAAAATAAGTACGTATATCTTTTAATTTGTCTGAATGTTAATTCTCATAAATTACCCTGATGAGAAGCTACATTCGTGGCTTTAAATCTTAAATTATCTAGTCAAGGTTTTCAATATCATTTATTTTATCTTGTCTCTTTCTACTAGGCATGTTCCTGTTGAAAATATTTCTCTTAAATGTTTTAGGGGCATATAAGGAATTGTAATAAGGATAATAGTAACGTAAAACGTTTATGTAAGGAGCTAAAATGATTGTTTTTAATTTATTCTGAGTGAAAAACTATTCATGAATAATTCCGTCTATGTTTCATCTTACTCACGTTTAAAACAATCAGTAATATTGTGCTTATTTTACAACATATTTTCTGCTCTATTTATATTATACAGGTAAAACATATCAGCAAGCAAGATGTATGATATACCGGAGGTAACTATAAATGTATTTACGAGTATTAACCACGATGTATTAACCAAGTAGGAAAAACAGTGTACTTTCAAATGGGATTTGTTAGAAGTAATATCTTTTCATATATTTATTTATTATGTTTTTAAAATAATTTCTAAGCAAGTTTTTGTTAAAAATTGTTATCTCGTTGAGGACGATTGTGAAAAATTAACCCATTTGTATTAAAAGGTATATAAATAGATTAGCATTCGTTTCTTGTTTTGTTACCTTTAAGAAATGTACAGTGGCGGTCAAAAGTTTCCGGCCAGCAAAAATTTTTCAGTTAATTTGTAAATATACCCATATGAAGATGAATCTCAAAGCGATACTTATACATTTTATTGACATAATAGTTAAGAATTTACTTATAGAAGAACGTGTAAATATCAATAAATTTAATTGACAAAATTAAGTATAAAAGAAAACGCATGTTCCCAAAAGTTCCCGTCCACCTTTAAAGGTTCGGAAAAAAGTGGTATTGTAATAGAAAATTACAGTGATCAACAACATTTACAAATACTATTTTATCGTATTACTATTTCATTAGCTTTAGTAATAAGTATTGCGGCGCAGCAACGTGACATTCATAAAATCAACGGTTAAAGATAATCTATGGTACATTTCTTGCAAATTTGGCGAAATTTCGGCTGAGTTGCAATATTTATAGTTCCGCAGACTTTTTCCAACTTCCTTCCAAAGATTTTCTATTGGATTCGTGTTGGTCGTTTGGGCTGACCATTTCAAAAACGAAATTTTTTGTGTGAAAACTATTGCTTATCGAGGCTTGCATACATTATTTATGTCGTTATCATGTAACGAAAAATAGTTGCGACCAAATTTTTTTCTCTAATAAGGCAAAAAATGGTCTTGCAAGATATCCTTATACATTGTATCATTCATCTGGCTGTGGATTTCAAATAACGGACCGACACTTTTTTAAGAAAATACTCCCCACGGCATAACGTGTCCTTCGCCATGCTTCATTGTAGGAATAACATAGGTCGAATCATAACCTTTTGTTGTTAGGTCATCGTATGTAGTGTCTGCCATCACTACCAAAAAAAATTTCAAATTCGATTAATAGAAAAAAGGAATTTTGTCCAATTTTCACTTGACCAGACTTTGTGTTCTTAGGAAAATGAAAGTAGGGTACGTCGCTATTTTTTTTACCTCTGAAAATTTTTAACACCGACTCTTCCATAAAGTTCTGTATCACGTCAGCATCATAACACGGTAGACTAACTTATTTCAGCAATATTTTCATTCCGTAAATCACAGTATATTGCAATGGAATTTTCATGCGGATTACCATTGGTTTTTTTCCTGATAATTCTGTCCACAGGAATATTAATTTTTCTATACACGTTGATTCATTCATAAACACAACCAAAAAACACTTTACGGATAGAAAAAGAATAATGAATGATAAGTGGCCGGAAACTTTTGAGAACATGCGTTTTCTTTTATACTTAATTTTGTCAATTAAATTTATTGATATTTACACGTTCTCCTATAAGTAAGTTCCTAACTAATATGTCAATAAAATGTATAAGTATCGCTCTGAGATTCCTCTTCATACGGGTATATTTACAAATTAACTGAAAAATTTTTGCTGGCCGGAAACTTTTGACCGCCACTGTATGTTTTATGGAAATTTTAATAGCATTGTGTCTAATATGTATTTTTTTCTGAAGGATATTTTTCATTTTTAAATTTTTTGCAATTTTTTTAAAGGGATTTTTTTATTTTCACACTATCTCAAAAAAAAAAAAAAAAAAAAAAAAAAAAAAAAAAAAAAACTTACTTAAAAAAATACAAGAATTAATTGTTCAGATTTTTCAGGCACGATAAAGATATAAAATCAACATTTTAACAAAGATTACATTTTAACTCCAAGTAAATAGGTGCATATAAAACAACGCTTGAAAAGTTTCTTTAGAAGGTCCCTTTAACGAGATCCTTGGTAGATTCTGAATCTATTTCCGTTTCTTTGTTTGCATGCATGCACCTATAAGGAAAATGACGCTCTCCTATGCAGAAAGTTCAAAGGAACCAATTAAACAGGTCGAATAAAATAGGTCACGCAAGCACAATATAACTTTTAGATACAGCCGTCATAAAATGATTTTAAAAGTCTATACAAATTGATTTTTAAGAGCAACGCTATATTTCGGTATACCTTGGAGGTAGATATGTGATATTTTCTTATAAAGTATAACCTTTTGTAAAAAAAAGAAAAAAGCATTATATTTAAATAAAAACATCAGTAATCTATTTAAACGAAACGCTCTATGCATGACATTTATCCGTTTTTAAAATTTTTAAAAGGGAAAAAAATGACTAATTTGAGAATTCCGAAAATGAAAAATTATGATTGAGCTAAAAGTGAAAGAAAATTATCATAAAAAATCAAAAAAGTATTTTTATAATCGAATTTGTATTGAATTATTTCAATTACAGAAATAGTTTAATTGAATTATTTGTAATGTGAGATTGTAGAGTAGTTATTTTTAGCAGCTATTTATTAATCAGACATTTATAGGCAAATTGTTACAGGATAACTCTATGATAGTTTTTGTGATTTTAATAAGAATTCTTAAAATGCAAATATGAGAATTACTTATGGGTATTTATAATTCTCATACATTTTTCATCATATTTTAGCCAAATCTAATTAACCTTTAAGTGGAAGCTCGGAAAACATCTGTCCGGGAATATATGCGAGCACGGACAGATGCTGCCCGAGCCTCCGCGTAAAGCTTAAATAGAGAGAGCAAAAAAATAAGGGGGGGGGGGGTTGAAAATAAAGTGACAGTTAATCATCTCTCCTTGCAGTCCAGTGCAAGTACGAGAATTATTTATGGGTATTTATACTTCTTATATATTATTCATCATATTTTGTCCAATTATATTTAAGTAGAGAGAACAAAAAGGGGGAGAAATTGAAAATAAAGTAACAGTTTGCCCTCTCTTCTTATAGTGCAGTGCAAATACTATTTATGGGTATTTATAATTCTTATATATTACTCATCCTATTTTGGCCAAATATTATCAAGTAGAGAGAACATAAATAAAAGTGAAAAAGAAATAAAATTGAAATTAAAGTGACAGATTGCCATTTCTTCTTGTAGTCCAGTGCTAATATGAAAAGTAATTTTAAGCTCAATGACATCAGTTAAACTGGCAATATTCTTTTTAATTTAAACTTATTTAAGTATGCAATACCATTTTTTAGTCGGACAGTAAAAAAACAGAAATTTCAACTAAAAAACAATTAACATCTGTACATTAAATAAACAAAATAGCAAAAACAAATCAATTGACATTTTCCTAAGTAAAAATAATGCATATATTAAAGGAATTTAAAGTTAGCATTTCACTTTTCAACATCACTAAGAGGTTTTACAGAATGTGTTCAAAATCGTAAAATCAATTATACAAATTCTACCTCAGTATAATATTGTTAAATATATATTCTTACTCTTTATATATCAACTTCTTTTAAAATACTGAATAAGTTTAATTTCAGCGAATAATATTCAAGTTAGATTCAAGTGAGATTTGAAAAGGCTTTATAAAGGGGTCCAAGCACATATCTCTCTTATTTTATGTGAATGACTCCTTAAACTAAAAAAGAAACGTAAGATCTTCACGGCTCAAAAACTCTGTCAAATATTAAAATACTTTTTGAATCGAAGTTATCTTCATAAGAAAAGAAAAACGACGATTTATTTGAAACAGTTTTTGAATTTCAGAAAATTTCACTTCCTTTCTTCAAAGTAATTCAAAAGACATTTCTAAAGAATAAGAAATCTCTGATTGTTATGAATTTTTGTATTGTTTTTCTGCTTCAAAAATTAAATCGCGATAGCAAGAATTTTGAAAGACAAATCTTGAGTATTATTCAAGATCACTGAATAGGAAAAAGATTCATCTTAGATGTTGAATGGTTTTTAAATTGTCTTAAAAAGTCTTCTGCTTTGTGTTAAAACTTATAATTATATAATCATTCAGTATTTAAAAGAAATAGATATGAGGGCTTATAATCAAAATTTTAGAGAAAAAAATTTCTTCCAAAATATTGAAATGTTTTATGTTAACATTAACTTCATAAAAAGTTCTAGTAAGTTCATACATTTAAAACAATAATAAACATCTATGTGTATAACAAGAAGAAGAACAATTTTTATATAAAAAGTAGTATTACATTTATTTATACGAAATGCAATAAGAGACAAGAGAAAAAATATTTTACATAAAAAATCATAAATTTTACTTAAAGATTCAAAATAAAATTTTCATTGCAAAAGAATATGTGGGAAAGACTAATGCTTGAATGAAACTAGGCGATTATTCTTGGAACGTACATAAGGGTGTTCAAAAATGTTTATTTAAAACTAATCACAACTGAAAAGATAATTATACTGGAAATGTAGTGTAAGGTAACAGTATAATAAATGATATAAAAACATGTTGTCGCATTCATGTTGTAGCATTTGTTCCTTTATTTATATTTTATTTTTTAGTGACAATTTATTTATTTTGTTTTCAGCGTTTTTAAAACAACTCTCAAGTCATATAATTCATGACTTGAAAATGTAATCTCGCTTATTTACAGGAATAAATCACTAAAATTGAATGTCACACAGAAACATAATTGTAAGTTAAAATAAAAATTGTAATATAAATAAATAAAATAAAAATTAATAATGCCGTAAATAAGAATTAATATTGAAAATTTTATTAAAATATCGTTTTACAATTATGTAGGAATAATTTCATCGATGATGAATTTTCATTAAGAGCCCTGATTGAAAAAGAATACTGATTAAAATATTATTATAAAATTAATACTGATTGAAAAAGACCCGGATGATAATGTAAAATGTATGGGGGCGTTCATTTAAAACATCTCGCTCAAATTGTAATATTTTTACATGATTTTTTGGCATAGGACAGCTGAGGACGATCCACAACCGGCCTAGATTTTACTATTTTGATTTTGATTATATGCACATTTTTTTTTAATATTGGGATAGTTTCAGCTTCATAACTGGTTCAACTGGTTCTGAAAATTAAAGTATTTTTTTTAATCTGACATCATATCAAAAAAGTAACAACTAGACCGGTTGTGGATCGTCCTCAGCTAACCTATGCAAAAAAAAAAAAAAAAAAAAAAAAAAAAAAAAAAAAAAATCAAGTCAAAATATTAAAATTTCATCGAAATATTTGAAAAGAGCGCCCCAATAGACTTAACATTATCATCCGGGTCTTTTTAGTCAGTAGTGTGGCGTCTTAATATCGTCTTTTCCCCAGAGCTGGAGGTTTACGGATAAATATCCCATCTTGAGCTGCAATTGTAACCTTGCGAACATATGACATTGAGAAGTGCCAAAAGGGGTATCGTTCCAAGTGAGTGAATTAGTAGATCGTCGGTGTTCTATTCTGGTAAACAGAATACAACTCTTGGCATGGACACTTTTTCACTCTAACTTTCTGAGCTACTTATGGGTAAAATTGTAATGTTATTTTTACTGAATTTTGTGTTAAAAATTCAGAAAACACCATTCTTGCAACATGCTTAAAAAAACTGAATAACAAGTATGAATGTAAACCTTGAGAGTATTAATCATTCCAAAATTTATTTAAAATCCATTGAATCTATAGAATTATATTCTCTTAAAAATTGCTTTTATTGCAGTGAAACCTGGGGCTTAGTCAACGGAATATTACGTTCCAAAAACTTAAAGGGCAAATGGCTATATGTCTTTTAAACCATTAAAAAAGTGAAATTATATTGAATGCTACGTGTGCAAAATTTTCTACAAAAAAATTCCAATAACGGAAACTAAAATAATAACAATCAAATAATCTAGTCTGTCTATTTCCATTTGTATTTTTCTATTGTCTGCCAGTTTAATAACATTCAGTAGATAGTTCATTTTCATAACGTTTATAAAAAATTATATACAAAAGTCTATATTTTTATGATGGAATTGTACAATAAGGCTTAGTCAAAACTACAATATATTTTAAACATATATTTATCTGTAAGAAACTTTTGAAGTTTTAACGGAAGTCAGACAGTATTCAAATGCTGACTTAAATTCCAACTTTTCTCGCTATAATCCTTCCATTGTCAAAAATCTAAAAGTATAGAAAAATCTGCACTTTTAGAAGCTTTAAAACAGTCTTTTTCCCATTTTATGCTTGAAATGCGCTGAAAATGCTCTTAGATATCTCTATACAATTTGAATCTATTCATGCTAGTTTTTGTTTGAAATAAAGAAAATGTAGTAAAAATGAAAGTTCGCGACGAATGCATTTTCTTTTGAACATTTGCTTCATGTAAAACCATTAAGTTCTTATTTTCATACTAAAACCATTGAGTTTTTATTTTCGAGTCACTAACAAAAATAATTAATCTCAATGTAAATTCAATAATTAAAACAACAGAAAGAATGATTGAGTATTTTACTGAAATCTATTTTTGGTTCAAAACATCAAAAAATATTAAATTTTTAAATGTTATATTACTAGAAGAGTTAAAATTAATTCCTTAGATAACACTAGTTTACAGTACATCTGTTGCCGAAAAAATTTTAGCTGTTGCTGACTACATGTGGTATTTTAAAAAATATAATTAAAATATTTTAATCAGCTCTAGTTTCTGAGTTTCAGCTATGTTGGTATTAAACAGAAAAAACATGTATTTATTAAGAAAAACTTTACTAAAAAAATAATTAATCATTTAGTTCTAAAAAAACTTCGTTTTAATGCTCTTCTTCGATGTGTAGACTTTAGAAAATGACGTATCAGAGACCAACAATAGTCAGACATCATATTCGTATCCCAGAAATCCTGATAGCGCTCTTCCATGACGCGTAAGTCCTGATGCGTACTCTCTCCCTGCTCTTCGCTCATATCGCCTAAATTTTCCGGAAACCTGTCTAGGTGTCTACTGAGGAAATGGAGTTTTATGCTCATATTGAACCCCATATTTTTTAATTGTAGCAGAAAGTCTTCTACAATTTTCAGATTTTTTATTTCCGAAAAACTTATTTTAGTATCTGAGGAAAGCATATATATATATATTTTTTTTAGTCTTGATGCTAACATTTTCTGAAGCTTGTTTAGACGGATTTAAATCTCTTACAAGATCATCTAACTCATTTTGGGAAAAGCATTTTGGTTCATTTGACATACTTTCAAAATCTGTAACATTTTTTGGTGAGCTTGGCCCTTCAATGTGTTGTTCTAATGGTTCAGATATATTTCTAGACTCTGAAGAGTCAGGTAAACGCTGCACTGGACGTTGAAAGCAACTAGTACTTGGGTACTCCCATTTAGCTCGATTTTTAGAGTTTAAACCATTTATGTTCAAGCTACAAAAAAAAACTTTCGAGATGATTTCGTGGTTCTCGCCAAATAGTTGGTGTTCCAAATTTAAAGGCACTTTTTTTACCAATTTTCCATAATCTTAAATATTCCATACACGATTTACAAACACAATTGGGAGCCCAAAACTTTTCATTTTTATCCAAGAGCATCCCAAAACACTCAAAATAGGTATTTTTCAC
This sequence comes from Maratus speculifer, assembly GCA_964019185.1. NCBI lineage: Eukaryota > Metazoa > Arthropoda > Arachnida > Araneae > Salticidae > Maratus > Maratus speculifer. Next base: position 8,630,342 of record OZ025297.1, on the reverse strand, counting down.
CAACTCTAATATCACTTTTCTACAATTGTTATACACATATTCGCCACAAATATAGCAAAAATGATCTGGATTGTTTGAACAACATCTCCTTGAACTACTGATGACGCAAAAACTTCAGAAACTAATCTTAACACAGTAAAATACGCCTGTTAACGATTAATATATATTCTTAAATGATAAAAATAAAAAACAAAGTAACTCGAGGTGCTCGAAAGATTTTTAGGTTAGATTTGACAAAAACAAGTCATAAGTGAACATTATCAACCACAAAATTCGCGGCAACAGACAAAAAGTTTAATTTTGTAAACTAGTGTAATGTTAGATTTCATTGGTTGCGTAATTTGTAACATGTTCTTCATATCAAGAAAAATTATTTTACATAGTAACCATATTAATGAACGAATTTGTAACGAGATCTTCCATTATGTATTATCATCAATATTAAGAAATGCTGACCTGAAAATACTTGCAATTCCGTTGGTTGTCCTAACACGTAATGCTTATTATATAATTTCTGCACATGTACTCTTTGAATCTCATTATCCTTTAAATATAAACTGAGGACGCAAGCACAAAATGGTTTTTTTCTGCCTTATAAAACTATATAAATTTATTGTTCTGTTGATTCAATTGAGAGCGTTAAGCTCCAGATTATAAAAATGTAAAGATACATTCTTTTAGATGCAAATTAAAAGCAATTCGTACAGATGTTAGATTCTCAGCTGTAAATATACTTAACTATCATTTGATGTTACCTATATGTAATAGCATTTCTTAAAATGAAAGGTGTTTATTCATTCTATAAAAGTTTCTGCAAATGCAATTTCTGGGCTATTTTCGTCATTGTACCTTCAAAAAGTGCCTGAAGTTATGCATAAAATTGAACAATTTTTTGCGTATGTTTTTGGCTATGACCAATAAGTGCTCTTTCAATCGGAAATATTCCACCAGAGGGCTAATAACGATATCTGTGTTATTTTCATTATTGAACCATCGATGAATTTATCAAGTTATACCTAACAGTGGACGAAATGTTTTATGCATGTTTCTATGGCCAGCATAAGTTATTTGAATTTGGAAATATTCCGAGAGAAAGGGGCACTCTGAAAGTGATTTTTAGGTGCGTTCGTAATTATGTAAATACGTAGCACCTATAGTGGTCGTTCAGTCCGTCCGTCTGTCCACATATAACAACGCAAAAACTACGCAGCCGAATCGTTTGGAATTTAAAATACATAATTATTACATATTTTTGTCGAGTCATTTTAAATTTTATGAAAATCGGATGCATAGATCAATTACAGGCGCAATCAAAAGTATTCCATTACATTACGGTCAATGGGGAAAAAATTTCAAATGCATTTTAATTGTTTGAAATTTAAAATGCATAATTATTACAGATTTGTGTCGAGTTATTTCAAATTTTTTGATAATCGGGTGCATAGATCAATTACAAGGGGCAATCAAAAGTATTCAATTACATTATGGTCAATGGAGAAAAAGTTTGAAATTTAAAATACATAATTATTACATAATTTTGTCGAATTATTTCAAATTTTATGAAAATCGGATGCATAGATCAATTACAGGGACAGTCAAAAGTATTCCGTTACATTACGGTCAATAGAGAAAAATGTTTCAAATGCAATTTCATGGTGTTACACTCATTTGAACTTAATAAAATTTATATGCAACTATAAAGTACATATTATAATATGCATTTTACATAATTTCTGGTGCAAAGTACAATTGTTATTGATTTACAAGGCCACACAAAAGTATTCCATTACATAATGATATAGGGAGAACATTGTTTGATGAACGTTTTAATTGTAATTCACTATTTACAATTTTATGAGATTGATATATGAAAGTAATATTTTTAAAACTTCGTTATCGTACGAACGCACCTCATTTGCTACGCTTCACGTGCAATTTCGAACTTGTTGTATCATCTTCTCGATTCTTTCGGGACTTTTTGAGCTTAAGCCGATTGGTAGGCCTCCCCGCATATTTCAGATGTGTATATTGCTGGGACGATTATTGTTTCTAAACCAATAGGAGACCGTCATTATCACGGTCAAGTACACGCCCACACAGTTTGATTGACAGGAACTCGTGGACAATTGATCGTGTGTGTTTATTATTTATTTGTACTCGGATTGTTTGAATTTGTACTCGGTAATTAAAAATTAAAGGTACGAAAGAATTTTTTTTTTTCAAAATGACTGAATTTTATTTACTTCAATTAGAAATTATACTTCCTCTAATCCTGAAATAAATAAATAAATAAATAAATAAAAATTAAAGTAAGAATTTTGCTTATACGGATATTTTCGCAGAATACTTTTTTTCCCATTTGTTTAATATATATATAAATCATTTTGGAACGATATTTAGAATATTAAAAGGGTTTGAAATATTTTTTTAAATGTCTTATTTATCAATACAAAAAACCCTTAACGGGTTAAAAGCTTGTGACGCAGCAGTTTATCTTACATCTCTAAGAATTTTAAATTTGGGACTTAAAACTAATGATATCAAAATTTATGTGACGCTATGCTATTAATATATATATATATATATATATATATTAAAATTTATTCATTAATGCTTTATCATTTACATCTTTCTTAATTTCGAAATATGAATCTTAAAAGTTATGATATCAAAATTTAAGTGACGCCTTGATGAGACTTTAAACGATGTTTTAAAATTCTATTTATTTATTTATTTATTATCTAAATACATTTACATATCTAAACAATACTTTTCATTTTCCAATACACTGTTAAATACATCACTTTCACTGAATATATATAATGCACTGAAATGTTTTATTTGAATAAATTGGCTTATCTTTTGTGCTACGCTATCCAAAATCAAAAGTAACATTTAAATAAATATTTTTCCACCATTGTATCTAAACTAAGTTAAATATATGCAAATAGATACAATGACGCAAAAATATTTATTTAAATGTTATTTTTGATTTTGGATAGCGTAGCACAAAAGATAAGCCAATTTATTCAAATAAAACATTTCAGTGCATTATATATATTCAGTGAAAGTGATGTATTTAACAGTGTATTGGAAAATGAAAAGTATTGTTTAGATATGTAAATGTATTTAGATAATAAATAAATAAATAAATAGAATTTTAAAACATCGTTTAAAGTCTCATCAAGGCGTCACTTAAATTTTGATATCATAACTTTTAAGATTCATATTTCGAAATTAAGAAAGATGTAAATGATAAAGCATTAATGAATAAATTTTAATATATATATATATATATATATATATATATATATATATATATATATATATTAATAGCATAGCGTCACATAAATTTTGATATCATTAGTTTTAAGTCCCAAATTTAAAATTCTTAGAGATGTAAGATAAACTGCTGCGTCACAAGCTTTTAACCCGTTAAGGGTTTTTTGTATTGATATCATTGCTTTTTTTAGGTTAATGATAAAAAAAAAAAAAGACTAACGCAAAAAATTCATATTCATGATTCATTCGCCTTTAATTACCCCTCCCCCATCCACTTAAAAAAAAGATATTTCATATTTTATTAATGTGTGCTGTACTACTTGATTTTGTTAAAAACAACTCTGTAGTAAAATAAGTTAGTAAAAGATAAGAAGGTAATGTACATTCAGCACCAAACATCTCAGAAAGGGTTTTATAATCTATGCTGTATGTATCATTTCTCATTCTTGTTAACTATGTTTATTCTTTACACATGTTGATACATATAGGGGAGAGTGGGGATACTTGAGCATAGGGGATACTTGAGCCACCCCTATTATCTCTGCAGTTGGTTAAATTTTCTTTCTAAAACTGCCAATATGATAACATATTTATAGTTCTGAACATGTAAAAGAGAAATCACACATCTTGGTACCATTTTGAAAATATAGTGATTAATAGTTGTCTTTTCCCTATCTGAAGTAAATATTTGGGTGCATGGCTTTTTTGTTTTTTTTGTAATCAAAGTTTTGTTTAAAGTTGCAACTATATACATACATTCAATAAGCATAATTTCAATTGTATTTTGAGTCTAAAATAGTTCTAATAGCTGCATGCTTTATTTAGTAAAACTCTGGGAAACAAAAATAGTGATAGTGGGGATACTTGAGCCACTGAGAGTGGGGATACTTGAGCCATGTCTCAACCATCCCCACTAGAAATTAAACATGAGTGAAACAAACAAAAAATAAAATTCCATCCTTATATTCACTAATAGATATTTTTCTGGATAAAAGGGAGAATAATTTTTCATTTTATTTTTTTTTCTTAAAAAAATAACGACCTAAAAATGTTTAAAAATGTGTATTTTTTAAATGAAAATATCTATTTTATTTTTCATTTTGACTAACAAAATAGCCTGTCTAGATAAATGTAAACATGGTTTTCAATTTAACTTTCATTAAATTAAAATAACTTTTAAAAACGGTTTTATAGGCTATAATCTCTAATACTTTAATTAGTTAGGTCCAACATATTAAAATATTTATTTTTTAATATAACATATTAAGATTAATATTTTATATTGAAATCGTAACCTCTGTTGCTGTAACTTTTTTTTAACTAAGAAAATTGAAGAAAAATTGGTAAAAAGAGCACACAAAAAAACAAGAAAAGCAACAAAAATCCCAGTTCAAACTTACCTGCATGGAGCCAAAGAGGAAGACAAAATCTTTTCCTGTGAAATCAAAAAAGTGTTTGAAATAGTAGAATGATACATCTGGCTTAAATTCCGACAGCTACTAAATTAAAAGCATGAGTTCGACAACATCATTAGAGGAAAATTCTGTCAATGATGGTGATGATGGGAAAAGAAAACCTTCTATTGATGGTTGGTTACTAATAAAATATGCCAGAAAGAAAACTGTAAAAACTGTTTGTCGGATAAGTGCTTAATATTTTGAAAATGAAATTTGCCCGAAGAATTGCAGATTCCAAATTTAAATGGCTCTGAACTGAGGATGTTTCTACCGTCGTTATAACTCAAGTTGAAATTATCCTCCGACAACCAGTTTTAACGACAAAAAATGATCGTATTACTAGCTTTGTTTTCTCAATTGGTTTTGAAGGACTTTACGTTTCATAATTTATCATTCTGTAAAATGTTTGTGCAAAAATAAAGCGAAAAAAATTACTTTTGTAGGTATTTTTCCTTAGTGGCTCAAGTATCCCTTCACCATGGCTCAAATATCCCCGCCATGGGGATACTTGAGCCACGATGTAAAACAAAAAATAAACATTTATTATACATAAAAAATAGTTCAAAATTAATTGAAAGTGGTTTTTAGTTGAAGAAAAAATATCAAATTTTCATTTTCAATATTTTATTTTATTCTAAAAAAATATAAAAAATTAAAAAAAATTAAAATTCAAAAAATGGCTCAAGTATCCCCATCTTCCCCTACTGCAGATGGATTAAAATGATCAGGGATACAATATTCAGAATATGCTGGAAAGTATTTCATAATCTATGCTGCATGCATGATTCTTGTTAATTATGTTTCAACCTATGTATAGGTTGGTAATATTGCAGATTGATTAAGACTATATGCGTTACAATATTCAGAATATTCTGGAAATGTTTCATAATCTATGTTGCACACATGTTTTTCTTTCTTGTTAGTTATGATTTGTTCTTTATATAGATTGGTAAAATTACTGCAAATAGATTAAAATGATAGGTTTACAATATTGAACATGTATTGAAAAGTGTTTCATAATCTATACTTATGCGTAATTTTTCATTCTTGTTAGTTTATTTATGTTTTCCTGTTTGCATAGGGTGGGAAGATTACTGTACAAAGATGAAAACTATAGGTTTAAAGTATTCAGAATGAATTGGAAAGTATCTAAACATACTGTATGCAAAAATTTTTATTGTCGTTAATTATGCTTTGTTTTTTGCACAGAATGGTAAAATTCTTGTGCATGAATGACAATAAGTTTACAGTATTCAGAATGTGTAGGAAAATGCATCATAATCGATGCAGTATGCATGATTCTTTGTTCTTGTTAGGTATGTTTTGTTCTTTGCACTGGGTGGAAAAATTACTGTATATGGATGAAAATAGTAGGTTAATAGTATTCAGAATATGTTGGAAGTTGCATCATATTCTATGTTGCACACATAACTTTTCGTTCTTGTTTTTTTTTTCCTTTACACATTGATAAAATTATTGCAGATGGATGAAGGCATTTAATTAAATCAGGCTTATATTAAAATTGACAATATATATTCTAAATTAATCAATGTACCTATCATTTGTACAAGAATGTCCTGATTGGTAATTGCCCCGGTGTAATTGATAATTACAATGTTCCCAGGGTAGTTACCGAGAATCAAAAAATTTTAATTAAGCAAACTTGTAGTACGCGCTTTCCAAAGGAATAAAAGAAGAAAAAAATAGACTCACGCGTCACGTGACCTGAGTTTTGCTAAATTAAAAAAAAAATGTAGTTGTAATATTTCGCGTTTAAAAGAAATCTGGCAACACTAGTTCTATTAAAAAAAATGTTCTTTTCTTAGTGATATTGGAATGTTGGTTGTGAATTGTGGTTTTATCTTGTGATGGTGGCGTGCGCCAGAATTATGTAAAAGCTTTATTTGTATATAATGTGTGTACGTTAGTGTTATATTTGTAAGTGTCGTCTTTTCAAGTAATAAAAAGTTTATAAAGAAGAATGCAAGCCCCGAGATATTTATTAAGATAAGTTATCACTTCTTTCTTTCTACTCTTCTACATTTGTAAGGCGAATTCTTACAAAATGGCTACCCAACGTCTGGCTACAAATCAATTTCAAAGTATTCAGCTATCTTAGTTCCAGAAAAGTTCGATATTTTTATAATGAAATATGATTAATAAGAATGAAAAAAAATGGCTCGAGCGGTCGTGCTCGTCTGTTTGTGAAGTATATTTTAAATGATTAACATAGCAAGTTTGTTTCGTTGATGTGAAATCATTCGATTGTGAAATACGCACGAAATAAAAGTGCATGCATGTTTAATGCAAGAAAATGGCACGAGCAGTCGTTGCTCGTTTGTTTGTGAAATGTGTTCTTCAATGCTGTGAAAAAATTTCCACGGAATAATCTTATGCCAAGCACCATTCTCATTTGTTTGCTATATATGTTCTCGAATTTAATCTTGCTTCGATAACGCCATTCATATTTGTTTGTGAATTCTGCGTTTTCTGTGCTTTTAAAAACTTTCAGTTCTTGTGCCTGCAGGTGTAACTCAACACTATTTATTTAATCTTCAAGTTACTTTCTTAAAATGGATCCATAATTTTATCAAAAGAATGCATTCTTTCCACAAGTGTCTATATTTTGTTTTCTATTTGTAAAATTTTTCATATTTTTAGTTTTAATTTATTGATTTATTTTACAGTTCATTTATATATTGTGTAATTCCCCTTCCCTCTCCATGCTTATATTTTTTATTCTTTTGTTAATTTTCATTCTCTGCATGCATGTTTAATTTTTATCTTGATTAAATAACAACTTTTCTTACTTCGAATAAAAAAAAAAAAAAAAAAAGAAAAAGAAAAAGAAAAACAATTAAAAAAAAGGGTTGATAAATAATGAAATAAGCATTTATTTACGTTGATATTATTTTTCTTTTTTTTTACAAACAGGGAATTAAATTAATAGTGAAAAAATATATTAAAATACATTGATACCATCAATACAAGTGTCATACGGTATGTGTTTATTAATTATTTTTTTGTTTGTTTTGTTGTTGGTTTCGCAAGGTAACAGAATTTAATTAGAAATTTTATTTGAGTGTTCTATTGTTAGTTGTTTTAAGCATTTAATTTAGAGTTCTTGATATATTTTGAAATAGCATTGAATACGATTTTTAAAACAGATTTAGTAAGTTTTTGCATTTATTTATTTATTTATTTTTATGAAATAAGACTTTCTTTTCTTTTAAAGTTATATTGAAAAAAAAAACTATATTACGTAGTCTTATCATGATATTATGATAATAATATTGATTGACATTTTAATTATTCAGATATGTTTTGACTTATTTAGAACATTGTTTATGAATGTTGCCAACAATTCAGTACTAGTTTTATATCAGTTAAAATAATGTTTTGATTAAATGACACGTAATGACAAACTAGTTTATTTATATCAGCAATAATTTAAAGCATATTTTCTTTTTAAAAAAAATAAAGTTTAAATTTTAAAGATACTTTTATGAAGTTTTATGAAGTTTATTTATTTTAAAAGTATATTTTACTAACGTTAAAGTTCACTGTTTTGTTTTATTAATGTCTTGTTTATATGAGTTGTAAAGCAAAGCTCACGTCCGGGGAACAATTTATTTAAATCGAATTTTTAGCATTTGTGGGGTATATATTTTGTTGTTTTGCTAAAGGTAAGAATGTCCGACCTCAACAAAGTACGAAAAGAAGACCTATTTCAGGTCGCTTTAGAAATGAATTTAGATGTACAACCCTCTATGACTGTTGTCACATTGCGTGATAAGATTAAATCCTCTCCCTCGTATGAAGTTGATTTCGTAAATTCGTTAATCAGAAACCAAATTGCGACTCGCGAGGAAAAGCAAAAAGCAGCTGAATTAGAACAGCGTAAATTAGAAGTAGAAGAAAAACATCGTTCGGAAGAACTGGAATTAAAAAAGTTTGAGATGAATTTTGAGCTTGAGAAGCTTAAGTTACAGGCTCAGAGCCAAAGTGTTTCCAGTGGAGCGGTAGGTGGTAATGCGGCAGGGATAATGTCTCATCCAGAGAGTAAAATAGATATCCAGAAGCTGTTGCCTACATTTAAACCAGAGACAGATGATGTAACATTGTTTCTGGTGCTCCTGGAACGACAGTTAAAGCTTTCGAAGGTACCAGAACACCTCTGGGTTTCTTATTTACTAAGTGTTGTACCCTCTTCTATATCTACGCTTATTGCTCGTGAAAAAGAAGAAAACGCTTCAGATTTTTCACATGTTAAAGGTCTACTTCTAAAAAGGTTTAAAATTAGCGCTGAAAGGTTTAGACAGCTGTTTTTCACGCATTGCAAAGATAAAGAAATTACTTGGAGAGATTATTACTTCGAGTTATGTGCTTACTTTGAAAACTGGCTTAAAGAGTTAAATGTAACGTCTTTTGAAGCTCTTCAGGATCTGATCATAGCGGACCAGATGAAAAGGCGCGTGCCTGTCGAATGCAAACAACATATGTTAGATGATTGGGAACATTTAAATTCACCAGTCGACCTTGCCGGAAAATTAGATGCGTATGATACTATCAGGTCTACGTTTTCTAAAAAAGATTCGGTTGTACCCCAGGAGAAAAAAGCGTATTTTCTCCGAGAAAATACATGGAAGCAGAGTAAGCCTCCAAAAAAAGACAGATCTTCTCCTAAGTTTGCTAATAAACGTTTAGAATCTGATATATTTTGCTATGGTTGTGGCAAAGTGGGATTTATAAAGAAGAAATGCCCAAATTGTTCCCCTATGGTTAAAAAACAAACAGTGCAAGCTCAACGTCTTGAGCTGTATAGTTTAAATACATCAACAGTTTCAGCTCTAAATGTACCTATTACGATCTGCAATAAGAAGGTATTAGTCTGTGCAGATACAGGAGCGAATCGTTCTATTGCAGGAGAACGAATGTATACATTATTTTTGAAAGCTGGTGTTGCAATGAAACCTCATACTCATGAAGTAACATTAGCTGATGGAACTAGGATGGCTAGAAAAACTCTTTCTGCCACTGTGCGTGTAAAGATTGAAGATCGAGTTTTCAAAACAGAATTTATTGTATTACCAAATGCCAAAGGTAATAGAACACTTTTAGGAATGGACTTCCTGCGCAAAGCTAACATAGTGTTAGACATAGCTAACAAAAGCTGGCATTTTAGTGATAAACCACAGAAAAAGTTCTATTTTGTGGATGTATACGAAGAAGAAATAAGTACGTCTGCTCATGCGGTCGAAATCTGTCCGTATGCCTTACCTGAAGATGAACGTAAAAATTTAAATTCCAATGAAAGGAAGAAACTTAAAGATATTCCGAAAAAGTATGAAAAATGTTTTCAACCAGGGGGAGCGAAGACCCCATATCTAAAACATCTTGCAAATAATTCGAAAGATGTAAAAGAGCCTGTTGAAATGAAACAAGGTAACCGGAAGAGATATTACAATAAAAACCATAGACGAGTACATTTCCAGCCTGGAGAAAAGGTATGGATTAACCTACACCCAGTTAGCAATGCAAGTTGAAATAAAACATCAAAATTAATGCCTAAGAGAGATGGCCCATACATAATTTTGACTCAAAAGTCACTAGTGACATATGATATTGCTAGTCTAGAAAATCCTACTGAACGAATTGGATCTTACCACGTTTCTGCCTTGTTGCCTTTCCAAGAATCTGAAACTATTCCAGTTGCACCCTTGAGAAAAAGAGGAAGACCAAAAAAGCATCCTGTTTCCTCTCCGAGACGTAGATCGGAAACAGAGGGGGAGGATGTAATACGCGCTTTCCAAAGGAATAAAAGAAGAAAAAAATAGACTCACGCGTCACGTGACCTGAGTTTTGCTAAATTAAAAAAAAAATGTAGTTGTAATATTTCGCGTTTAAAAGAAATCTGGCAACACTAGTTCTATTAAAAAAAATGTTCTTTTCTTAGTGATATTGGAATGTTGGTTGTGAATTGTGGTTTTATCTTGTGATGGTGGCGTGCGCCAGAATTATGTAAAAGCTTTATTTGTATATAATGTGTGTACGTTAGTGTTATATTTGTAAGTGTCGTCTTTTCAAGTAATAAAAAGTTTATAAAGAAGAATGCAAGCCCCGAGATATTTATTAAGATAAGTTATCACTTCTTTCTTTCTACTCTTCTACATTTGTAAGGCGAATTCTTACAAACTTTAAATAATATTTTAATCAAAGCCTATATTTTATTGAATAGAAACATGGTGAATCATTAACCATGCTAAATTTGGTCACATCTATTGTAAATATTAAAAAGATATTTAGATGTTAGTGTTTTTTGATCAGGAATTACCCCGGTCCACCCTATAAGTTTCATACTTCAATTAGGAAAATGTTTAACTGACAAAGAAAGAAAATCATGACTCTCTTATTTATTAAATGTTTTCATTTCATATGAAACTTTCCATTCTTGGGCGACTTAACTTACAAATAAACTAACGACTATAACGACTATACTATAACGATATACTATAATGACTTAACTTAACTAATATATTTTTATTGAACATTTCAGTCACTAAGCATAAAACATGCAAAGTACATAAATTTAAACATTTCATGTTTTTTAGATATAATTTTTTTTTTTAAACATAATTTTATGAAAAAAGCAGACAGCTATTAAAAAATATTCCATATTTTCTTAGGGTTTCTTGCAGTGCAATACATCAAAAGTCTTTTCTAGATTTTCAACATTGTACGTAATATTTTGACGACTTGAAATTTTTTTATTTTTTTTTCTCATAAATCATGTAAAATAACATTTATCCATTAAGAACCACATTTGATTTACTAAACTGCTATAAATACAAATTCCAATTGAAATCTACCCTAAACCCGAAAAATTTAAACCAGATTCAAATGGAATTTTCAGGTGGCATTTCAAAATATATTATTTTGTCACAGGTAAAAGGGTTCTAATTAGAAGTTTTTTTTTTTCTTGTGTTTTTTTCAATTGGGTTAAGGATAGATTTCAATAGGAATTTTCAGGTTCTGGGTAGTGCATGTTGACAGAAATTAATTCGTCTTTCTTAAAAAGATTAATGTTTACACTGATTTTCATTTCAGTTCAAATTGGGTTCTTGTCAATGTGTATCAGCAGAAATTATTTTTCCTTTTTTGGATCAAGTTAAGATTCCATAGAATTTTTTTTTTTTTTTTTTTTTTTTTTTTTTTTTTTTTTTTGGTGGGGGGGGGGGGGGGATGTTGGAGTGAGTTCAATTCAAATGTAATTTTCAAGTTCTGGTCAGATTGCATTTCCACAGAAAATATTTTGTTCTGTGCAGGGATTGGATTTAAAATAGACTTCAATCGAAATTTACAGCTTCTAGTCTGTCCGTATCAATGGAAATTACATTTTCTTTCTCGTTTCAGGATATGGTTGGATAAATTTTTTTTAAGGTTCAAATCTGGTTATGGGTTGACTTGAAATGAAATTTTTAAGTTCTTGTTGAGTTACATTTCAATCTATAATATTTTGTTGCAAATAGATTGACTACTGGAGGGATTTTTTTTTTTTTTTTTTAGTGTTTGGATTGTGTTTAGGATAGACTTCAATTGAAAATTTCCGGTTCTGGTCAATGTATGTTTTTTTTTTTTTCGGGTTTGAATCTCGATTCAGTTTGACTTGAATTGAAATTTTCAGGTTCTTGTCAAGTTGCATTTCAAGTACTAGTTTTCAATTCTGGTCAGTGGATGGGGACGGAAATTATTTTGTCTTTCTTGAACAGATTTATATTTCCTAATTTTTTTATTTTACCTTTTTTTTTGGGGGGGGGGGGGGTTGGATTGGGTTTCAGGTTAAGAGTTCGGATCGTGTTTGAGATAGACTTCTATTGGAATTTCCATGATCTGGTCAGTACATATCGACATAAATTGTTCTTTTTTTTTCTAAAATCTTGATTTGATTGGATATTTTTTTTGAGGGGAGGGGGGAGGGGGAATTGAATCTGGTTTCGGATTGACCTCAAATGGAATTTTCAGGTTCTAGTTGAGTTGCATTGCAAGTATATTATTTTGTCGCAGATAGATTGGGTTACAATTGGAATTTTTTTTTTTTTTTTTTTTTTTTTTTTTTTTTTGGGGAGGGGTAGTATTTGAACTGGGTTTAGGATAGATTTCAATTGAAATTCTTGTCAATGTATGTGGACAGAAATTATTTGGTGTTTCTTGGACAGACTTGTGTTTCCATTGTTTTTTCCCTTTCGGGTTTGGATTAGGTTACATGTTAACTTTCAGACTCTTCTCGGTGTGTATCGGCAGAAATAATTTTCTCTTTTTCGGATTAGGTTAAGGTTCGATAGAAATTTTTTTCAGGTTTCGATCAGGTTCAATTCAAATGGAATTTTCAAGTTCTGGTCAGGTTGCGCTTTAATAGAAAATATTTTGTCCTGTATACAGGACATAGATATTGGGTTCTGGTTATATGGAATTTCCTTTTCCAGGTTCAGATTAGGTTTAAGATAGACTAAATGGAATTTTCAGATTTCTGATCACGCGTATCTATGGAAATTAAGTTTTCTTTCCCGAATCGAGATATGGTTGGATAATTTTTTTTCTTTTTTTTTGGGGGGGGGGGAGTTGAATCTGGTTTCGGTTTGACTTCAAATGTAATTTTCAGGTTCTTGTTCAGTTGCATTTCAATGTATTTTATTTTGCAGCAGATAGATTGAGTTACTCTTGGAGGGATTTTTTTCTTTCTGGTTTTGGATTGTATAAGATAGATTTCAATAGGAATTTTTCGATTCTGGTCAATGTATGTCAATGGAAATTATTTTGTCTTTCTTGGACAAATTTATCTTTCCATTAAATTTTTGTTGGTTTAGAATGGGTTTCAGGATTACTTTTAGGTTCTTGTTGGCAGAGTTGTATAAAACCAAAAACTTTCTGCAAATAAATTTAATGTTGGGTGTAATTCACATTTTTTGCGCAATTTATGGTCATCATTCATGATTTTTATGCGATTTATGAATGTAATTTGCATTTTATGGACATAATTTGCAATTTTTATACGATTAATGAATGTAATTTACATTTTACATGATTTATGGACGTAATTTGCTATATTTATGCGATTCATAGACATAATTTGCGTTTTTTGAGCTTTCTATCAACGAAATTTGCATTTTTTGATCGATTTATTGACGTTGTTTGTGTTTTTATAGGATTTATGAATGTAATTCGCTTTTTTTACCAATTCTTGGACGTAATTCACATTTTTTGCAATTTATGAATGTTATTCGTGTTTTTTTGCACAATTTTTTTATGCAATTTATGAATGCAAATACTTAAGATTGAATCTAGTTTCGGAATGACTTCAAATACAATTTTCAGGTTCTTGTTGAGTTGCATTTCAAGTATATTATTTTGTCGCAGATAGATTGGGTTATAATTGGAATTTTTTTTTTTTGGGGGGGGGAGGGGGTAGTATTTGAAGTGGGTTTAGGATAGATTTCAATTGAATTTCTTGTCAATGTATGTGGACAGAAATTATTTGGTCTTTCTTGGACACACTTGTGTTTCCATTGTTTTTTCCTTTTCGGGTTTGGATTAGGTTTCATGTTAACTTTCAGACTCTTGTCAGCGTGTATCGGCAGAAATAATTTTCTCTTTTTCGGATTAGGTAAAGGTTCGATGGAAATTTTTTTCAGGTTTCGATCAGGTTCAATTCAAATGGAATTTTCAAGTTCTGGTCAGGTTGCGCTTTAATGGGAAATATTTTGTTCTGTACAGATATTGGGTTCTTGTTATATGGAATTTCCTTTTCCAGGTTCAGATTAGGTTTAAGATAAATTTCCAGATTTCTGATCACGCGTATCTATGGAAATTAAGTTTTCTTTCCCGAATCGAGGTATGGTTGGATAAATTTTTTTCCTTTTTTTTGGGGGGGGGGGGGGAGTTGAATCTGGTTTCGGTTTGACTTCAAATGTAATTTTCAGGTTCTTGTTCAGTTGCATTTCAATGTATTTTATTTTGCAGCAGATAGATTGAGTTACTCTTGGAGGGATTTTTTTCTTTCTGGTTTTGGATTGTATAAGATAGATTTCAATAGGAATTTTTCGATTCTGGTCAATGTATCTCAATGGAAATTATTTTGTCTTTCTTGGACAAATTTATCTTACCATTAAATTTTTGTTGGTTTAGAATGGGTTTCAGGATAACTTTTAGGTTCTTGTTTGCAGAGTTGTATAAAACCAAAAACTTTCTGCAAATTAATTTAATGTTGGCTGTAATTCGCATTTTTTGCACAATTTATGGTCATCATTCATGTTTTTTATGAGATTTATGAATGTAATTTGCATTTTTGAGCAATTTTTATACGATTAATAAATGTAATTTACATTTTACATAATTTATGGACATAATTTGCTATTTTTATGCAATTCATAGACATAATTTGCGTTTTTTCAGCTTTCTGTCGACGAAATTTGTGTTTTTTGATCGATTTATTGACGTTATTTGTGTTTTTATAGGATTTATGAATGTAATTTGCTTTTTTTACACAATTCTTGGACGTAATTCGCATTTTTTGCAATTTATGAATGTTATTTTTTTTTTTTGCGCGATTCATGGAAGTGATTTACATTTTTTTAGTGATTTATGAACATAATTCACTGTTGCGTACTATCGCTGCTTCCATGGTTTAATTTAATCGTTTTTACTTTGCGCCTCGCGCAAACGATTTTTTGTTGTTGTTTACATTATGAAATTGCTAGAACTTTTTTGAATGGAATTTTCTTTGAACTGAAAAATGCAGTATGTATTGTATTAAGGTATTATATTGATGAAAAGATATGATATGTGCACAATAATATTATTGTTTGTAATGTGAATGTTAATAGATGTTTTTTTTTATACATCTGTGCTTGAATTTACTCCGAAGACATGAAAATTTATTTACTTAAGATATAGAATTAGCTTGATCTCCCGATACATGATAAGGTAAGATTAATACATTCATGCTGTAGTTAAGATATTTTAATTTTGAAAATGAATACTGACATTTTAAACATCAGTAATTAATAATATTGAAGAATTTTATAAACAGGGATAGATACAATATTATTTTGGCATCCAACTGCTGGGATATTTTATTATTTAAGAAGTGATATAAAATAATGGAACAAATTAAACGATTACGCAAGCCATTAAGAAGTGCTTTTACGCGAATCGCTAATTTACTTGAGGATAAATTAAATGATGAAAATAGAAATATTGAAGAAATTGAGATTTTATATGCTCAATTAGAAGAAAAATGGGTAAATCTAGAACCAAAACAAAAAGAAATGTTAGATCTTCTTTTAAACGATAAATCATGTACGCAAGAAAATTATGATACGGAATACGAAAGTTTTAGCATGTATGAGGAAAAATTTATTAAGCTAAAAACGAAAGTTCAAAAATTTTTGAAAGTTTCTGAAACTGAAAATATTAAGAAACGGAAATTTAAACTTCCTAAGATAGAATTTAAATTATTCGGGGGAGATATTAAAGAGTGGTTGGCCTTTTGGGCTCAATTTGAAAAGATACATAACGATTCTGATATCGCGAAGGAAGATAAATATCAGTACTTGTTGCAAGCGACGCTAAAGAGTTCTAGGGCAAGATAAATTGTCGAGTCGTACCCCGCTACTGGTGATAGTTATGAAAATGTTATTGAATGTTTAAAAGCTCGTTTTGGTCGCACTGATATGTTAATTGAAGTATACATAAGAGAACTACTTGCTTTAATGATGAATAACACAACAGGAAAAGGTCCAAGAATTCCTCTTTTTAAATTATACGACAAAATTGAAACTTATTTAAGGTCATTAAAAATGTTAGGTGATTCAAGCGAACATTATTCTGCAATTCTTTATCCATTAATTGAGTCGTGTTTGCCTGTTGAAATATTGAGAATTTGGGAAAGAAATTTAAATTCCATAACCTTGAATTCAAAAGATGAAAGTAAAAATAAATTAGATTCTTTGATGAAATTTTTGCAGCACGAAATCGAAAGCGAAGAAAAAGTCCGTTTGGCTAGAAGTGGGTTTAATCTAGAAAATGTAAACCAAAATATTCATTCTGCGCCAAGTAGGCGAGAAAGGGATCTTCAAACGGCCACGGAATTACATAATTCATCGAAAATGAAAAGGGAAATGTGTATTTTTTGTAACAAGTCACATTTAAGTACCGAATGTAGATATGCTAATAGTTTATCTCATGAAGATAGAAAACAAATATTGATGAAAAAGGGTGCTTGCTTTAAATGTTTAGAAACAAGAAAACACATATCACGTTTTTGTAGAACGAAAATACTACCCTGTGATTGCGGTAAATTACATTTTAAAGTAATGTGTCCAACGAAAAATGATAAGGAAAACCCGACTACAGAAAAGTCAGATATCGAAATTAAAAACGACACTGCTTTATCCAATAAAACAAGTATTCTCCATGTACTTTTACAAACGCTTATTGTCCGACTTAGATGTAATAGTAAGATGAAATATATAAGAATATTAATTGACTCAGGTAGCAGTAAATCCTATTTGTCATCTTTTTCACTGGCCGAAATGGGATATGAATGTATAGGGGAAGAAAACTTGACACATAGTTTATTTGGAGGCACAGAAACTGTATCATCACATAAGAAATATTTGATTAGTCTGAGTGACATCTTTGATAATTATCGCTGTTGTTTCGAAGTGTTAGATCAAGAAAAAATTTGTTCGGACATTCCAAAAATTCCCCGCGGCTCTTTTATGAGTGAAATAAAGAAGCATAAAATTTTTCTATCTGATTTGAATAACCAGGTTGAGTTACTGTATGAATTTTCACCTAACGAAATTCATGGGCTTATAGGAGCTGATATAGCAGGCAAATTGTACACCGGAAAAATAAAACAATTGATTTCTGGATTAGTAGTAATGAAAACACGTCTTGGTTGGACTTTGATGGGAAAAACCGACATTTTTAACATATCAGATAGCACAAACAGCGTCATGTCACTTCATGTAAATGATGCAAAAATTACAGATTTATGGAGGCTAGACACGCTTGGAATTCTCGATCCTGGTGAAAGCGGAAACAGAAAAGAAATCGAAAAAGTAATTGAAGAGCATTTCAATAGAAATATAAAATTAGATGCAGAAGGAAGGTATGAAGTATCCCTCCCATGGATTGAAAACCATCCTCCGTTACCAACTGGTCGGAAAATTGCTGAACGACGATTAAGAAGTTGTGTTGAATCACTAAAGAAAACAGGAACTTTAGAAGAGTATGAAGATATATTAAAAGAATGGATAGAAGAGGATGTTATTGAAGAAGTTAAGAATACTTGTAATGATGAAAGTGAACACTACTTGTCACATAGAGCTGTGATTAAAGAAAATTCGACCACAAGAGTTAGACCAGTCTTTGATGGTTCAGCAAGACAAAAGGATTCACCTTCAATCAATGACTGTTTAGAAAAAGGTCCTAATATAGTAGAACTCATTCCGACTATATTGAATAAATTTCGTCAGAAAAAAATAGGCGTAATTGCGGATATTCGAAGAGCATTTCTACAAATAGGTTTAAATGAGCGAGATAGACCATTTCTGAAGTTTTTATGGTGGGAGGAAGGCGACCCCGAAAAGTTGAAAATTTTCCAGCATAAAAGAGTTGTTTTCGGTCTTACATGTTCACCTTATTTGCTTGGCGTAACTATCCGATATCATCTGAAGAACGCACCTTCTAGATTTAAAGAAACAGCAGAGAAATTGATGAAGTCTTTTTACGTAGATAACTGCGTCACTAGTGTTGATAATCATGAGCAGCTTGAAAAATTTATTGAAGAATCCAAACTTATTCTCCAGAATGCTAAGTTTGATCTTCGAGGATGGGAATATAATATCCATGAAACAGAAGCAGAAAACTTCCCAGAAGAAAAGATTATTCCAGTTTTGGGATTAATGTGAAATTTAAAAGCTGATACTTTGAAGATAGATTTACGAAACTGTTTTGAAGATACCACTGTTGTAACGAAAAGAAATATTCTCAGTGCTGTTCATAGAATTTTCGATCCCATTGGCTTCACATGTCCTGTCACCTTGGGTCCAAAGATTCTTCTTCAAGAATGTTGGAAATTGAAAGTTTCGTGGGATGCTGAATTACCTGAATCTATTGCCAAGAAATTTGAAAAATGGCGAAAGGATGTCTCTAAATTAAAGGAAATAGAAATCCCTCGATGTATTATTTCCAATTATGAAGCTTCAAAGAATCTTTCATTGCACATATTCTGCGATGCTAGCAAGAATGCATATTCTACATGTATATTTTTAAGATGTGCGACTGAAAACATAATATCTTGTCACCCTGTACAGGCTAGGAGCAGAGATGCTCCAATGAAAACCATTTCTATTCCTCGATTGGAGCTGCTTTCCTGTAATATCGGAGCTAGACTAGCACAGAGTGTTATAAATGATCTTCAGTTGAAACATATCCCGAAATTTTTCTGGTCCGATTCAGCAAATGCACTATATTGGATCAAAGGAACTGAAAATTGGGCTCCTTTTGTTTTCAATAGAGTTAAAGAAATCCGATCTTTGACAGAACTTGAAAATTGGTATCACATCCCAGGATCATTAAATGCTGCAGACCTCCCTTCTCGTGGTTGTAATGCAGAAACTTTAGCGAAATCTAAATGGTGGAAGGGCCCAGAATGGTTACGAAGACCAGAAAATGAATGGCCAAAATCCAATGTTATTCCTGATTTCAGCGTAGTATATTCAGAAAAGAGAAAAACTGTTATTAGCACTACAAATCATGAAGAATCAAAAGAAAAAATTTATAACAGATTTTCATCGTACGACAAATTGATCCGAATTATTGCTTGGATTTATAGATTTTTTACTAACTGTAAAGTGAAACTTGCCAACCGGATTTCTGGACTCTTAACGATAGAAGAAATAAACAGAGCTGAAATATCTTTGTTAAAAATAGTACAAAATGAATCATTTTCAGGAACTGAAGATAAACGCTTAAAATCACTTCAATGTTATAAAGAATCAAATGGACTACTTAAAGTTAAGACTCGTATTCTGGTGAGAGAAGATAAAAGAAATTTCCGATTTCCAATACTGTTACCCTGCAGTCATCCAGTTGTCGAAATACTTATTCGGACAAGACATCTTAGTTTAAATCATGCTGCCACCCAGATATTAATGAGTAACTTAAGAGAAGATTTTTGGATTTTGAAATGCAGGAAGACTGTTAGAAAGGTAATCAGAAGCTGTGTACGCTGTAAAAGATTCAATTCAAAACCTAAACCAATTATAGAAGCCCCCCTTCCGGAAGATCGTATAAAAGAAGCTGCAGTATTCGAAGTTGTAGGAACTGACTACGCCGGTCTTTTACTTCTTCGAGGAGGTCAAAAAGCTTGGATTGTTATTTTCACATGCGCTGTCTATAGAACAATACATTTAGAGATAGCCACATCCTTATCTACTGACAACTTTTTGCAAGCTTTTAGAAGATTTATAGCACGAAGCGGTAGACCTGCGATAGTATATTCGGACAACGGAAAAAATTTTACGGGTGCTGAAAATTTGTTGAAACAAATCGATTGGGATGTCATTTCTCAGTACAGCGCAGCTCAGAAGATAATTTGGAAATTTAACCCTTCATCTGCGCCGTAATGAGGTGGATGGTGGGAGCGTTTGATAGGCATAATAAAAGAGATCCTTCG
The DNA here is from genome assembly GCA_964019185.1 of Maratus speculifer. Lineage (NCBI taxonomy): Eukaryota > Metazoa > Arthropoda > Arachnida > Araneae > Salticidae > Maratus > Maratus speculifer. The sequence goes on along the minus strand of OZ025297.1, from coordinate 8,609,858 downwards.
AAAAGTCTTAGGACGAAGCTCTTTAAATTTAGAAGAAATGCAAACTGTTATTTGCGATACTGAAAGTATTGTTAATCAGCGGCCTTTGACCTATGTTTCAGAGGAAATTGATGATTTAACACCACTTACTCCTTCTATGCTTTTACAAGACATCAGAGAATCAGGTATTCCTGATCTTGACTTTTTGGATTCATCGTCTATAAATAAAAGACATGCTTATAGACAACGACTAAAACAAGATTTGCAAAAAAGATTCCGTACTGAATATTTGGGATTTTTGAGACAATCCTCGAAATTTGATAAAAATCCGAGACCTATCCAAATTGGTGATGTTGTTCTAGTGTCCAGCGAGAATGTTAGAAAACTTGAATGGCCGCTTGCCAAAGTTATTGAACTGTATCCTTCCAAAGATGGAAATGTGCGATTAGTGAAGGTTAAAATGAAAGGTGGTGAGTTTCTACGTCCTGTTCTGAGATTGATTCCTCTAGAAATAACTCAAGAAAAAGGTACAGAACTGCCTTCTATAGCTCAAAACTCAACATCTTCCGAACAGACTGTTCAGCCACATAATAAAGAACTCCCTTTAGATCCTGTTCCTTCTAAACCGACGGTAAAGCTGAATGGGAAAAACTGTTATTTAGATCCTTCTGCGAGTAAGCCGATGAACCAGAATTCTGTTAAAGACTGTGTTAGTGACTCTCCTGTAGTGACTGTTCCTGAAAAACGATCTAAATAGGGTCGTTTATATAAACCCAAAGTAAAGTTTGAGTTTCATTGAATTCGAAACTCAAAGGTGGGAGTTTGTTGCGTACTATCGCTGCTTCCATGGTTTAATTTAATCGTTTTTACTTTGCGCCTCGCGCAAACGATTTTTTGTTGTTGTTTACATTATGAAATTGCTAGAACTTTTTTGAATGGAATTTTCTTTGAACTGAAAAATGCAGTATGTATTGTATTAAGGTATTATATTGATGAAAAGATATGATATGTGCACAATAATATTATTGTTTGTAATGTGAATGTTAATAGATGTTTTTTTTATACATCTGTGCTTGAATTTACTCCGAAGACATGAAAATTTATTTACTTAAGATATAGAATTAGCTTGATCTCCCGATACATGATAAGGTAAGATTAATACATTCATGCTGTAGTTAAGATATTTTAATTTTGAAAATGAATACTGACATTTTAAACATCAGTATTAAATAATATTGAAGAATTTTATAAACAGGGATAGATTCAATATTCACATTTTTATGCAATTCATGGACGTAATTTGCATTTTTTGAGCGATTCATGAATGTAATTCACGTTTTTTATGCAAATCATGAATGCAAAACGCTATTCTTTATTTTTATGCGATTTATAGTCGTAATTTGCATTTTAGCTTTCTGCTGCCAAAATTCATGTTTTTTGAGCGGTTTATGAACATAATTCCCATTTTACTACACAATTCATAGACGTAATTTGCGTTTATCATACAATTTATGAACGTAATTCTCACTTTTTTACCAATTCATCGACGCAATTCACGTTTTGAGCGATTTGTGGATGTAATTCGCATTTTTTTATGCAATTCGCTTTTTTTGAGCGATTCATGGACATAATTCGCGATTAATGAATGTAATTTACATTTTACATGATTTATGGACGTAATTTGCTATTATTTATGCGATTCGTAGACATAATTTACATTTTTTGAGCTTTCTCTCAACGAAATTTGCGTTTTTGGATCGATTTATTGACGTTATTTGTGTTTCTATAGGATTTATGAATGTAATTTGCTTTTTTTACCAATTCTTGGACGTAATTCGCATTTTTTGTAATTTATGAACATTATTAGTGTTTTTTTGCACGATTCATGGAAGTGATTCGCATTTTTTGAGTGATTTATGAACGTAATTCACGTTTTTAGGCGATTCATGGATGTAATTTGTGTTTTTTGAGCGATTCATGAATATAATTCGCCTTTTTTATGCAATTCATGAATGCAAAACACTATTTGCTATTTTTATGCTATTTTATATATGTAATTTGCGTTTCAGCTTTCTGCTGCCAAAATTCGTGTTTTTTGAGCGATTTATGAACATAATTCTCGTTTTACTACACAATTCATAGACATAATTTGTGTTTTTCATACAATTTCTGAACGTAATTCTCACTTTTTTAAACAATTCATGGACGTAATTAATGTTTTGAGCGATTTGTGGACCCAATTCACGTTTCTTATGCAATTTGCTTTTTTTGAGCGATTCATGGACATAATTCGCGATTTTTATGCGATTAATGAATGTAATTTACATTTTACATGATTTATGGAGGTAATTTGCTATATTTATGCGATTCATAGACATAATTTACGTTTTTTGAGCTTTCCATCAACGAAATTTGCGTTTTTTGATCGATTTATTGACGTTGTTTGTGTTTTTATAGGATTTATGAATGGAATTCACTTTTTTAACCAATTGTTGGACGTAATTCCCATTTTTTGCAATTTATGAATGTTATTCGTGTTTTTTTGCACAATTTTTTTATGCAATTCATGAATGCAAATACTTAAGATTGAATCCGGTTTCGGATTGACTTCAAATACAATTTTCAGGTTCTTGTTGAGTTGCATTTCAAGTATATTATTTTGTCGCAGATAGATTGGGTTACAATTGGAATTTTTTTTTTTTTTTTTTTTTGGGGGGGGGGGGGTAGTATTTGAACTGGGTTTAGGATAGATTTCAATTGAAATTCTTGTCAGTGTATGTGGACAGAAATTATTTGGTCTTTCTTGGACACACTTCTGTTTCCACTGTTTTTTCCTTTTCGGGTCTGATTTAGGTTTCATGTTAACTTTCAGACTCTTGTCGGTGTGTATCGGCAGAAATAATTTTCTCTTTTTCGGATTAGGTTAAGGTTCGATGGAAATTTTTTTTCAGGTTTCGATCAGGTTCAATTCAAATGGAATTTTCAAGTTCTGGTCAGGTTGCGCTTTAATGGGAAATATTTTGTCCTGTATAGATATTGGGTTCTGGTTATATGGAATTTCCTTTTCCAGGTTCAGATTAGGTTTAATATAGACTAATTGGAATTTCCAGATTTCTGATCACGCGTATCTATGGAAATTAAGTTTTCTTTCCCGAATTGAGATATGGCTGGATAATTTTTTTTTTTGGGGGGGGGGGGGGGGGGGAGAGGAGTTGAATCTGGTTTCGGTTTGACTTCAAATGTAATTTTCAGGCTCTTGTTCAGTTGCATTTCAATGTATTTTATTTTGCAGCAGATAGATTGAGTTACTCTTGGAGGGATTTTTTTCTTTCTGGTTTTGGATCGTATAAGATAGATTTCAATAGGAATTTTTAGATTCTGGTCAATGTATGTCAATGGAAATTATTTTGTCTTTCTTGGACAAATTTATCTTTCCATTAAATTTTTGTTGGTTTAGAATGGGTTTCAGGATAACTTTTAGGTTCTTGTTGGCAGAGTTGTATAAAACCAAAAACTTTCTGCAAATTAATTTAATGTTGGGTGTAATTCGCATTTTTTGCGCAATTTATGGTCTCATTCATGTTTTTTATGAGATTTATGAATGTAATTTGCATTTTTGAGCAATTTATGGACATAATTCGCAATTTTTATGCAATTAATGAATGTAATTTACATTTTACATAATTTATGGACGTAATTTGCTATTTTTATGCAATTCATAGACATAATTTGCGTTTTTTCAGCTTTCTGTCGATGAAATTTGTGTTTTTTGATCGATTTATTGACGTTATTTGTGTTTTTATAGGATTTATGAATGTAATTTGCTTTTTTTACACAATTCTTGGACGTAATTCGCATTTTTTGTAATTTATGAATGTTATTCGTGTTTTTTTGCACGATTCACGGAAGTGATTTGCATTTTTTGAGTGATTTATGAACATAATTCACATTTTTATGCGATTCATGGACGTAATTTGCATTTTTTGAGCGATTCATGAATGTAATTTGCGTTTTTTATGCAAATCATGAATGCAAAACGCTATTCTTTATTTTTATGCGATTTATAAACGTAATTTGCATTTTAGCTTTCTGCTGCCAAAATTCGTGTTTTTTGAGCGATTTATGAACATAATTCCCATTTAACTACACAATTCATAGACGTAATTTGCGTTTTTCATACAATTTATGAACGTACTTCTCACTTTTTTACACAATTCATCGACGTAATTCACGTTTTGAGCGATTTGTGGACGTAATTCGCATTTTTTATGAAATTCGCTTTTTTTGAGCGATTCATGGACATAATTCGCGATTTTTATGCGATTAATGAATGTAATTTACATTTTACATGATTTATGGACGTAATTTGCTATATTTATGCGATTCATAGACATAATTTGCATTTTTTGAGCTTTCTATCAACGAAATTTGCGTTTTTTGATCGATTTATTGACGTTATTTGTGTTTTTATAGAATTTATGAATGTAATTCGCTTTTTTTACCAATTCTTGGAAGTAATTCGCATTTTTTGCAATTTATGAATGTTATTTTTTTTTTTTTTTCACAATTCATGGAAGTGATTCACATTTTTTGAGTGATTTATGAACTAATTCACGTTTTTATGCAATTCATGGATGTAATTTGCATTTTTTGAGCGAATCATGAACATATTTCACATTTTTTATGGAATTCATGAATGCAATTCGCTATTTTTATGCATTTTATAGAGGTAATTCCATTTCAGCTTTCTGCCGTCAAAATTCGTGTTTTTTGAGCGATTTATGAACATAATTCATGTTTCACTACACGATTCATAAACGTAATTTGCATTTTTCATACAATTAATGAATATAATTCTCGCTTTTTTACATGAATCATGGACGTAATTCACATTTTAAGCAATTTGTGGACGTAATTCCCATTTTTTATGCAATTTCCTTTTTTTTAGCGATTCATGGATGTAGTTTACATTTTTTATGCGATTCATGCATGTAATTCATATTTTTTATGCGATTCATGCATGGAATTCATATTTTTTATGCGATTCATTGATTGAATTAACGTTTTTATTGCGGTCTTTGGACGAAATTCACGTTTTTCGCGTAGTATTTTGTCGAAATGTTGGGGTTTTTTTACGTGATTCTTTGTTGAGATACACTTTTTTTTTTACGCAATTCTTTGTCGAAATAAGTAAATAAAAATTGTTTCTTCATAAAATTTTCTGCACATGGCGTGCGTGTATATTATGCAACTCTGCTTGTCAGTGTGTATTGTCAGATTTATTTATTTATTTATTTATTTATTTATTTTTTTTTTCAGATTGAATTAAGGTTTGGTAGAATATTTTTTAGGGTTTGGATGAGGTTCAACTCAAATAGAATTTAAACAATTACATTTTAGAAATGACAAAACTAAAAAATTTAATTATTTATCGCCCATTATTAGCTGTTAGTATTTTAAAATATTTACTTGTTAGTGTGTTAGTAACAGTAACTTTACATTATTTGAATTAAAAATTTTTAATTTCTTGTATTAAATTGAATTTTAAACATGTTTTCTTCTTAGGTATGTTATGCAATTTATTTAAATAATGGATTCAAATTTATTTGAGGATTTTGTGTTCATAAATAAAAACAAGGCCTTTTTTTTTTTTTTTTTTTTTTAAAGATAAAAAAAGCCTTAAATTATCAAACATTTTTGTAAAAGAATGTTAGAAAGAAATACTTCAATTTCGAGACAATGAATATGAAATTAAAACATCTATAGAAAAAAAAGGGGGTAAATTTATATTTTATGAAACTCATTATTAAAGCATAGAAGTATAAGTTATTTCTTTTTAAACCAATGTTATCGTTAATATTTGGTTAAGAATTATTTGCTTAACCAACTTTAAATGCTTGTGAATTCTAACATTATAAAAATATATTAAGATTTTCCATTTTAGATGTCCAATTTATAAATGCAGTTAATTAATAATGCTATGTTCTAAGCTGTAAGGCTAATGCTTTTATATTTTGATTATTGATTTCTATAACGTATTATTAACTATTATAATACTTTTGTATTCAGTTTGTGATCTGAGACAAAATTTTTCATGCTTGGATTTAAATAATCAGATTCTTAGGAAGAAAAAAAAAAAAATTCTATTTTGAACAGCATCTAATGCAGACTACAATGATGCGCTGTAGTACCTCCGTGGCAACTGCTAAATAACATTTTAAAATATAAACATGGAATTTCGAAATTATTAATGAAATAATAGGATGCATGAAATATGTTAAAGCTACAGTAACTAATGGATAATGAGAGCTGAGTGCATGTCAAATTACTGGATGCAGCAAACTTATGCAATGGTCTCTAAAACACATGAAATTTCTCAAAGCCACAGTCAATAACAAATGTATGAACATTATGCCCATATGAAAACAAACAACAAAAATTAATAGATGCAGCAAACTATGCGGTAACATGCAGATTCCCAATATCTGGAAGAAATGAGTGATACCTGAACTAAAGAAATCCAGTGACAATATTGTGAAACAAATACATTAAAACAACAACGTTTACATTAGAAAAAAAGGGCCTAAAACTCTCACTCGCTAAAATAAAACTCGTTAAAGCAGTCCAACTACTGCATGTATAACACTTAGAGCACATGAAAACAAAACAAAAACAAAACACTCAGGCTGCAGCAAAATTGCTGTGCAACAATCCGTAAAATACACAAAATTAATTAAAAATGCAATCACTAATGCATGTTGTACAAGCACTGTGTGTACATGAAGAAAAAAAACAATGAGTGCAACTAATTTGTTTTTAAATCTCTGAAATCTTTATAGCCACAGTCACTAATGCATGTAAGAACAAATTAACTTCATTACTTTCTTTTGAATTATCAAAATACTGCTGTAATTTGTTGATAAATACTAGTTTGTTCACAATTTCCAATAATAAGTGCACTTACTTATTTTAAAAATTGTTTAAAACCTGGATTTACTGGCCATTAAGCTAAGCTAAAAAGGCACAGTTTCAAAATGAAAATTAATAGCGACAAAAATGCATAAGAAAAAATAATAAATGCATTTTGAATAACATATTCAAGCAATTTTAATCTAAAAATTAACATCCTGGGTTATTAATCACAGAAATTAATAAATGAAATAAAAAAGCACAATTTTTACAACACTTAAAACTTAGTATTTTTAATTAATTCATATAATTATTGTTAATTAATTCATATGATAAGGACATCTATAAACTTAAAAACAATCTATTTTGAGAATTTTAGAATTCACAAGCACTTGGTTTAACTGTTGGTCAATTATAAATATAGTTTGTTTACCAAAATTTAGCAATAGTTTACACATTCTGTGATGGTTTATGTTGGTTTGAAATCAAATCAACATGCTAACTAATGTATACACCACTTTTTAAATAATACTTTAATAATGAGTGTCAAAAAATATTTATTTACCTTTCTTTTTCATTATAGAGGGTTTAGCTTCACGTTCGTCTCCTGGAATTGAATATTTCGCAAATTACACAACATACATGCTAAAAACAACAACAAGTGCCAAGTACAAAGCTTACCGCCAGCGAATTCGATTACGATTCAAAACAAAACTATCTAAACGCGTATGAATACATGGGATTCTAAAGCAAATTATTAAAAATAATTCTTGTTTGTAAACTTAAAAAAAAAAAATCATAAGTCGAAAGTATATTGAATATGTATAATTAAAAAATATTTTCCTATTTTAAAAAAGGTTTCAAAATATTTTTTCCACAAAATGCAAAAATATCCAATGTAAGAAACGTAATATTTTCTTTTTACGAAAAATAAAGGCAATATAAATAGAAATTTGATTTAGTATATATTTATTGAATGTTTTAAAGCACATGATAAGATGATTTTGTAGTTTAAAAAACATTTGTTGCTTCGATTTGGGTGTTTTAACTGTGACCATAAGTACATAAGGTTTTTCACTCCTGCTCTGTCTGCTAACCCATAGAATAACATGTAATCCGCGAGCTAATATAGTCCAATTTTCCAAGACCAATATATAACAAACAAGAGTTTTCCTAGAAACAAGGCAAGTCTTATTACCTCTATCTTAAAGAGATTCATATTATATATAAGTTTTAATAAAATCTCCCAGCCCATTTTCTAGATCTCATTATCAGGAACAAACACCATCAATTTCAGTTTTAAAATGGTTATTGAGATCTAAAAATATACGGCACGTAGAAATGTAAAAATTATAGGATAGGATTAGACTGGGAATATAAGACTATATTAAAAAAATTGGACCATTTTGACCAATATTTGCTGAGTTATTAGAAGGCGGCTTTTCCGATTTTCTTTGATGTTGAGTTAGCTGTATATATGAAGTTCCGCATCTACCCTTATGACGATGGTAGGTTTTGACGATGGTAGGTTTAAAGCTGCGTCACTTGAAGGCTGCCGCCTTCTATGATTAATAAAAGACAGCCTCCAATAATTAAAAAAAAATCACCAACGGACTCTCGGCCCGCGATGAACTCGAACCCATATCCTCCGGTTTCAAGCTCGACGCTCTAACCATTCAGCCAGTCAGCTCACTTTCATCCGCAACAGATTATCGTTATAATTAGCACCGTCAATTGTCCACGAGTTCCTGTCAATCAAACTGTGTGGGCGTGTACTTGACCGTGATAATGACGCTCTCCTATTGGTTTAGAAACAGTACTCGTCCCAGCAATATACACATCTGAAATATGCGGCCTCCCCACCTAGCTCAATTTGTTCCGTAGTCCACCAGCTCGTTAAAACTTGGGTCTTGCTAAGCCGTCGATATGCAAATAGCTGATAACAATAAAACAAGGAAAAATTATTCATTTTAATAAATATCATGATCTACAATAGCTTTTTTTTGGTACTACTCTGCTATCCCGTCGATCGATTTCGCCAAATTATACAAATCGCCAAACTAATAGCCAAATTATATATATTGACGTAATTTTTATTTTAAATAATAATAAAAACAAATAATTAGTAGAATATTAATAAAAATACAAATAAAAAGTCGAAATAAAAATCACTTAATGACGTTTTAAACACGTGTATCGTATTTAATGTCATTGAATTGACATTCGCGATCATCCATTATTGGCATTTAATCTTATAATTTGGCGATAATATTTTTGCAGACGGGATAACACAGTAGTACCCTTTTTTTAATTCGATTAATTGTCTGGAGCAGAAGTTTAAGATATAAATCAAAGTTGATATCGTATTAAACTAATATTATTGAAATATTAGCATGTGTAGCTACTTTTTGAAATATTAAGATGCGCGTATGAGATTTTAAAAAAAGTTTTGGGATTAGCACATCAACTAGTTTCCAAACAATGGCAGTTCAACGATGAAAAATTTAATAAATTCTAGAAATAAAAATTACAGAATAATTCTAGAATAAAAAGTTACAGAAAAGTGCTAATTTCGTCAAAACGCGGCGAGAGAATGCTAATTTTGTCAAAAGTCCGTGAAAGTTCAGCTTTTTTCTGAGTCTGTATCAAGTCTGATTTTGTCAAAAGTCGCAAATTTCGGCAAAAGATCAGACAAAAATGGCAAATTTGGTCTGAAGATGAGGGGGGGGGGGTAATTTCCAAACAATGTCAGTTCAACGATGAAAATTTTAATAAATTCTGTTTTATTAATCCGACGATGATACACTTTAGTGGATTAAAATTCCAAAAAATATTTATACAATACTTATCAATTTTAGCTTTTTTTTAATGCGGAAAATTGCACACCAGAATTATAACAAAATTGTGTCTAAATATTTAGTAAGAGTTACTATTATAATTAACTAACAGTTATTTAACAGTTAAAAAATATATAAGAGTTTGTTGGTATTATTAACCCTTTATTAATAACGTATTTTTCTGCTGGTACGTATTCATTTCATTCAATTTATTTCATTCAATTACTTAAGTCACTGGTTCAAACTATGTTAAATCACGTAACGAAAATAAAATACGCGATACTACGATTCTAAACTGCTAATTCATACCTTACTCACTAGCCAATTTACAAGAGATTTTCCCATTTGAAAAATAAATAGATTTTGGTTAATTGCAAATGATATGTCATTGGGATGGTATAGTTATATGCAGGGGTGCAGAATATGTCCGATCCGGCGATCTAGGATCGGGGGAAATTCGAACCAATTGGGGAAAATTTGCAGAAACATGTACAATTGATTTTAACAACGAATTCTATAATTTCCATACATTAAAAAAAATTTCATTACGATTAAAAAAAAGCCATATGGCGACCTTCGCAAAATTGATCTCAAAATAGTATGTACCGTATATCAAGGGTGATTCTTGACGGATTTTGAGACAACTTAAAGCATTTCGTTCTGAAAATAAAAAAGTAAATCGGTCATCAATATGAAAATTTGAACATAAAAAATCCAAGAATCACAAAAACCTAAGATTTACCAAACAAACGTGAATTTCGTCACAAAATCACAAATTTCGTCATAAAAAATCTCAAAATAATCGCATAATTTGTCAAAAAATCGCAAAAAACTGGAAATTCCGTCAAAAAATGGCAAAATAATCCCAAAGTTTGTCAAAAAATCTTGAAAAAACCGCAAGTTTTGTTAAAATGGACTAAATAACCGCGATTTTCGTCAAAATATGGCAAAATAACAGTCGCAAATTCCTTCAAAAGATCTCAAAATAAAAGCGAATTTCGTCAAAACCACCCCTCCTCAGCGCCTTCTGTTCTGCTGTAACCTTTCAGAAAAATTGCCGTGAATTTCAGATTTCTTTTTTTTTTTTTTTCACTTAGAAGCATATGCCATATCAGAATCATACTTGCGCATGAGTTTGAAAATATTGGAAAAATAAATTTTCTATACCTACGATAATACGTTATTTACCTATAACATTCCGTAAAATTTTTGGGAATTTTCATATGGATTGGGGGAAATGTAGGGAGTAGAAAGATTTTCTACACCCCTGCTTATATGAAATGAATTTTAACTACAAACCAATAGTTCATTTATAAAGAAAATTGCTGATTAATTAATAATTTTGTTATATAACTTTTTGAATAACTCTTTAAAATGATATGTGGAATATTTTATAAACATTCTATTCCGCACTAATTTACTTTTCGTAAAATTTGCAGAATTTAATGCCAAAAGGTTGTGAACTTCTCGCTTCAATAAAAGCTGTTCTTTTAAAGTTATTACGCTCTTTACCAAACTAATGATACGGTACGCTGATTAAAGAACATAAATTTAAGCATGCTAAACTTGCTTAGAATCACTGACTTTAACATTTTAACATCTCTTTGAAGATTTAGGAAATGAATTACTTAGATTAAAAGCTCGTCTAATAAGACGCATACCTACTGATGGAATTTTTATGTTTTTAAAATGCAATATATTAAAATTTTCTTTTTGTATTCCATTATTATGTTTCGTTTATTAATATTATTTTTATCACAGTTTATGATTTCTAAAAGCTTATTTAATATCATATAAAATACAGAAATTTAACAATAATTGAAACAAATATATAGAAATCTACAAAAAATTGTTCGATTTTTTAAATGCTTAGGCTAGGGATTTCTATTAAAAAGAAAGGAGATGAAGGGTAAGTATTCCAGCAACATATTTTCTAAAATATAAAAAAGAATTAAAATTTTAATTAATCAAATTTCTATACCGGTTTATTTTTTTAATTCATTTTTTATTTAAAAATTATTGAATAAGAAAAAATATACTTTCTTAAATCCATCTTTTTTTGGTGTTAAAAGATGTAAGTAGTTTTTTATCGCTATTTCCGAGTGTTAATCTTCATGTTACTTAAACATATACTGTTATAGGATTAAATAAGGCTATGTTTAGAATCCAAAAATAGTGGGACTAAAGTCATAAAGTCCTCTATCAGTTTACTGCCCAAGATCATTTGCATGATCAGGCAAAACAACTAAATGAACAGACTTGAAATAAAATTAGTCGCATGTGGCAATCCCAAAAACTTTCTTCTTCATACAATTTGTTGCTTCAAGAAAAATAAAGCATTGCTCGTCACCAGTTAGTTGATTTGCATCTAAATTTAATTAGCAACAACTTATGTGAAATTCTAACTGAATCTGAGGTTGATGAAAATCTGTGCATTAGTTTCTGGAATTGAGTTTTTTTGATAATCATAAATAATGCTAAATAGCACCCACCAACTGACCCACCACCTAATAACCGCTTGCTAAGCGAGTTATACCAAAAGGTAATCAGCCCCATACTATATCAATGACAAAAGGTGTCTCAAGTTTTATGAAAATCTGTTCATTAATTATTGAGATACAGCTATAAGAGAAATTATGCAAAAGGCGCAAAGCAACACCATCTGTTAGATGATATACACCGAAAACTAATCAGCTTCAGATTATATCAAGATGTAACTGTATATAAAACTTTGTGAAATCCTGTGCTTCAGCTCTTGAGACAGAGCACCCTCAAACTTTTGTCACATACAGAGTGACAGACAGACTCACAGACAGACATTTTGTAAAAAAAATGTTTCTTAGGTTCTCTGACTCCTAAGACGTGTAAATTCATCGAAATCCTGAATTCAAAAATTTTCACGAATCCAGTGCTTGTAAACATAAACGAAAGTAATAAAAACATAGTCTTATTGAACTAAATTAGTGGGAAGTGGTATTGATAAAAATCAGCTGGCACTTCTTAATGTACAAAACTATGGTTTAAGGCTTTAAAAAGGGGGCCCCACCAGTGGTCGAGAGGTTCTGACCTCAAACTGGTAGACGGTAGGTGCTGGGTTCAAATCCAATCGCGACCGTCGGCCTAACCGTTCGGAGTTTTCCGTGGTTTTCTTCGAACCTTGCATAAATACGGGTTAGGTTCCCTTAGAAAGACCCCCACGGAGGGCACCGCACCCCTTAGGGCCTATATCCCACAGCGTAGATAATCGGCCGACATACATACAACCAACCAATCAACCAACCAGGCTTTAAAAGAACTCGTGACAGCGTAAGTAAAGACAATTTTATCAAGTTATCAAGAGAGTTGTGAACATTGCTTTTATTAATAACTTTCCTTTTATTAAGTTTACTCAGTTTTTAACAATCTGTAAAAGATAAAAAATGAGGAAAAATATAATTTTATCCGAGAAGGATTGAAATATGAGAGATTTATAGCATCTAAAGTTTTTTCTTGAACAAAAAATGAAAATATTTCCTCAATGTTTTACTGTTAAAGAAGCATCAGTCGCACTTGCGGCAAATTTTAAAAACTGTTTTTTTTTTTTAAAAAAACAATTGTGGTTGTTTGATTATAAATATAAACTATTTTTCTTTCAAGATTGATTTATTTTATAAATAAATTACATTTCGAATATTTTTACGTGACATAGACATTTACCAGACAATGAATGCTCTGCAAAAAGATTCCTTCGAAGTAAAAGCATGACTCCCATACTGAATTTCTTTATAAAAATACATGGTAAATAATCTGATATCGATTTTCAAGAACCAAAACTGCTTTGAAATAAACTATAGATAAATATATAACTAAACCAAAATTTAAAGTTCCCCGCGTTCAATACATCGTTTGCGTCTTCTTTAAGAGGGCTGTTGATATTTTTACGCTGTTACCGAATTCATAAAATGGAAAGCAAAAAATAATTTACATTTAATATTCGAATATCACATTTCACTGTATTTAAAAATTTACATTTTACTTAAATTAAGATACTTTTGTTAAGAGCTTTGAAATATTTACAAAATGTAAAAATGAACTAAATTAGTGGTTATTCCGTAGACTTTCACGCGAATTTTAATTTTTCTTGTAAAAATGCACCGTAAATAAACTTTTCTACCAAAAATTGAACCGACTTGAAAAGCTACTGCAAAGTGAAAAATAATTTTTTTACAGAATAGTATTAAGAAATTAAATTAAGAGCGTAGTATTTGTCAAGCGTATTATTATATTTATGTAGATTAATTTGATTTTTTGAAGTCGGTGCCAGCCAAACCAAGTTGCATGTAATTTTCCAATAGAGACGCATCCAAGTATCTACGAGTTTTTTTGCGATTTAATATTTAGTTAAAAATTTAACTTTATTCTTTTACGATTTGCATTGGATAATTAATTTTAATTTTGAACTTGGCTTGGCTGGCACCGACTTCAAAAAATCAAATTAATCTACATAAATATAATAATATGCATGATAAATACTACGCTCCTAATTTAATTTCTTAATACTATTCTGTAAAAAAATAATTTTTCACTTTGCAGTAGCTTTTGAAGTCGGTTCAATTTTTGGTAGAAAAATTTATTTTTCTCTTTTTAGTTAAAAGTTAATGATTTTTGAAGTCAGTTAATAAAAATTATAATACGGGAAAAATCACTGTAAACCATACACGTATGTCAGGAACGGGGTTCGAAACCCATGATCTATTTCAAGAACCAGAAATCAAATCTGCTGTCTTACACCGCTCAGCCACCTGACTGCACTCCATTCGGCGAGCTTAGTCATCGTCCATGTTACTTTTAGTTTGCGAGAAATCACTAATTTTATTAATTTTTACTTAATTACTAAAAAGGTACTGAACCAATTTCAATGAAATGGAAGAAGTACCAATGGAAGAGTAGCCTCTTTCATTTAACACAAAAAACAAATTAATCGGTTGGATAGTTTCGGAGTAATCGGTGAACATACATAGAAAAAAAAATACATTCGCGCCGAACTGATAGCATCCTCTTCTTTTTTGAAGTCACTTATAAAATATATATAACACGGAAAATTTTTTGCACACTATACACATATGTCAGGAGTGAGGTTCGAACCGACACTCTCTTTCAAAACCAGAGATTAAATCTGGTGCCTAAGACCGCTCGGCTGTCCGGACTTCATTCGCTTCAGAGAACTTATTCAATGTCATGTTACTTTTCGCAAGTCTATTATCTTTTTGAGTACTCTTTCACTGATAAAGTATTGAGTTAATAAAAAATCTCTAATACTCTGTGGTAACGGTTAAATACAAAATATTCCTAATAGCATAATTAGTATTTAACTTGTTAAATATATATTTAAAAATTATAATACGGAAAAGATTATTGCATACATGTACATCAGGAGTGGGGGTTCGAACCCACGCTGCCTTTCGAAAATCAGATCTTAAATCAAGCGCCTTAGACCGCTCGGTCATCCTGGCATCGGGAAATTTTTTCGACATCCATATTACTACTGATTTCCGAGAAATCACTAATTTTATTAGTTTTTGCCTTATTACTAAAAAAGTACTGAACCAATTTCTATGAAATGGAAGTGGTACCAATTCGAGAGCAAGCTCTCTCATTTAACATCAAAATCAAGTTAATTGGTTGGATAGTTTCGGAGTAATCGGTGAACATACATAAAAAAAATACATAAGCGTTGATTTGATAACCTCCTCTCCTTTTTGGAAGTTGGTTAAAAAGAAAGATTGTGCTCGTAAATATCATCTCAGATCATCTATAGAGTGTTATTTTTTTATATATTTGCGTAAAGAAACTCAAATTACTTCAGTACACGGAAGTGAAGTTTACGATTTATATGGCCTATCCACTCATCCAAGATAAAAGGAGCTTTTCTCTTTAGGTACATATTTATTTTTAAACATTTCAAAATACAACTCAGTCAAAAGCTTTGTTTTTTTATGTGAAATAGATTTATTTAATGGGGCGTTGGGATAATGAGCTGCTCTAGACTATTTTGCTAATGGAATAAATCCACCTTGCAACTTTTGCGATATTCGTTTTGAAAGACTTGTTCCATCGAATTATTTTGTTTCTCATGACGAGATCTTTCCATAATGCGATGCTACTAGAATTACGCACCTGAGAACGAAACATAAAGAAATGAACTTAAATTACAGATAGTATGGGAGGTAATGTTTTTTTTCCAATTCTGTACATCTCTAGATAAACAGAATAATCGCATTAAACAGACTAAAGAATTACGGATTAATGTTAATATTTATAAAATTAATATTAATATCTATAATTTCAATTTTAATAAATATGTATAGTTTTAGCTGAATTATTGGCACAATTAATTAAAATAATATGCTTATTTTTTGCATCTGTTAAAGATAACATAACTTTTTGCTTTAGCAAATTCCTTAATTCTGCATAATTAATTAGTTAAATTTAAAAATCACTTTATCAGAGTAAGATAAGACATGTTTTTTCAATAAACGTTAGTAATGATTGCATTTTTCTAATCTTGTAAGTTCTTAAACTATCGTAATAAAACGTTTCTGCATGAGAGCCTAACAAATTAAAGCAACAATCATTAATATTTATTAATGAGATTGTCAAGCAACATGTTTTTGCATTTTCGGTTCATTAACGTTCTGGTTATGAGCTAAAGGGATTTTAAGAAAACACCCTTTTTGTCATTAAAGTAATTAAGTTGTGAGAAATATTAAACTGCTTTAAAGTTGTTAAACTATGATTAAAACATAACTTTCATGTCTTGAAGTAATTAGCAAAAGGTGCATGTAGTAAATATTTAAAAATACCTTGAGAAAAATCTCATGAAACATATTTGTTCTTCTTAAAATACGATGACTCAGACAATAAATTTTGATATAATTAATCACACAGTACGGCTTTAATATGTCATAAAAACAATAAAATTTATTTTAATAAGAAAAATTGCTTATGATAATTTCTGAATGAAATTCTAAGTTCTAGAAATAAATTATCTTTCAAATCTCATAGTAAGGTACCCTGGGGTAATAACTCCACGTTAAGGTTCTACCAATTTTCGCTGCTCAGTTTTAGTTTGTATTTTTCAAACAAATATATGATTTGATACAGCAACTAATTGACTATCTATATAAAAAAAAATAACAGATATGTATCCATAAAATGTAATGGCGTGATTTCTTGACCAATGCTATTTGGCGTTATTACCAACCTATATGGGTAATAACGCCATGCAAACAAAACTATGAAATAAGATGGAATAATTGCATGTAGATTGCCCAATTCTAAAAATAGAAACTCTACAAACTTAGAAATTGACAAATTGCATTGCACTGTAAAAAAAAAAAATGTAAATTTACGGGCATTTACCGTAATATTTGACGGTAGTTGTCCGTTTTTGAAGCTTAACGGTACACTTCCGTAAATTTACGTTGCAGAAACGTAAATTCGGAGTACTAATATGTTTTTACGGGCAAAGTCCGTTTTTTTATGCAGGATGTTCAAATCTGCTGCCTAGCCATTTTTTTTACGGACAAATACCTTTAAATAAAAGTCTTTCGATGACGTCATAACAGAACGTTTTATTTTGTTTGTTGAAAATATTATTATTATTTATTTAAATTATTGTCTGGTTTAAATTATCGCATCTAGATTAAAATATCGCATAAAATTATCGTCTGGTTTTAATATGCTATTGTTTTGGTAAATTTATAGAAAAATTAGTCGGTGGTGGGACTCCAAAAATTTTCTTATCTCATATATGTAAATATTCCTGAAAAGTGCAGTATAACAGCGACACCGGTTATGTGATTTACACCAAAATTTAATCATTAACAACTTACGTGAACTCCTAACTGCATCTGAAGTTTGCTGAAAATCCGTACATTAGTTTCTGAGATAGCATTATTACTGAATCTGGAATAAGTTCTGCATAATAGTGCCACTTGCAGAGTGATATACCCAAAAAACTAATCAGGACTAATTTTAATGAGGGATTAAACTGAATCTGAAGTTTGATGAAAATTCATGTATTAGTTCTTGCGATATAACTATTGCGAAATCGTGAAAAATGCATCATCCCAGGTAAGCATGGTAGCACAGCAGTATCGGCTCGATATTGCCCAATATCGGACAACTTTGGCGTGCATCGGCAAAGACAGGTTACCTTTTACCAGGGATGTAGTGAAGGGTATACGGGGGGTATACGCCGTATACCCTCTGGACTTCTTTAAGGAACACCATATACTCTCTGTTTCTCAAGAAAACTATAGTATATACATTTTAGGGCATACCCTCTATTTTGAGCGTATACTCGCTGGATTTTTTCCCACTACACCACTGTCTTTTACCGACATTAGCCAATACTGATCAATGTTCGGCGATATTGGATCTAAAATATAAAAACTTGTGGAATTTTCAATATTTAAATTTTTAATTTATGTATTGTACATTTTTGGGAAAATGGAAGGTAGGAATCAATTTTTAAATTCTTAAATTCTTTAAATTTACGTAGAAAAAGTATATTTCTCAATATCGGTCTATATCGGCCATCGATCATGACCAATATCAGCACATCTTGGCCTCTATTGGCAAAGACCGATTTTATTTTACCGATATTGGTCAATATTGGTCGATGTTGACCAATGCTGGATCTGAAATATTGAAACTTATGGAAACTTAAGTATTTAATTTTTTAAATTATATATTATACTTTTTTGGGAACAGGTCTTTTTTATTGCATGGCCAAATCGGGACTTTGCCTATGAGCCAGGGCCGTAGCTAAGGGGGCGCTATGGGCGGCTCAGCCCCCCCCCCTGGAAAAAGTTCCAAGGTCACTAAAGGTTCCGAAAATTCAAATGAAATTCTGTTCAAAAATCTAATTTAGTTTTGAAACCCTTTCACAGTTTTGCAGAGTTACTAAATTGTATCTAAAATAAGCTAACAGGATGTTTAATTTTGCACCAGTCAAAAATTACCAGTCAGCATTCAAAATTTTCATCATCATATAGTTTTCTTAGCTTAAAATGAAGTTATTACAACAGTTTAATGAGAAACATAGTACCTACAATGTGAATATGCACTAATTTATCTTCCTGCATTAGAGAGAGAACAAAAAAATATGAGCCCCCCCCCTACATTCCCTTGAGCCCCCCTAGATTCCCCTGAGCCCTCCCTATCGTACACTTCTAGCTACGGCCCTGCATGAGCCCTGGACTTCAAGGGGCCCGCTCCATATATTAATTTCCAAAATATATATCATTTCCCCCAATTCAAACTCTGAAAATTTTCAAATACAAATTTAAATTAAAAAATTTTTTTGCCTAACTTTCTGAAAAACAAATTTCATTTTGAGAATGAAATGCAAATGCTCAATGCTTTCGCAAAGCTAATTTTGATCACTATTAAAAAAGAAATAATATTTTTATTGTAATAGATCGTATTAACAATGAACTTAAATCATATCAAAATTTTAGCGATTGAAAATAATCAATATGTGTAGTACAACTTAAAAAGATGCTAAAGAAAGTAAACTCTCATTTATATGTTAGAATATTTAATACTCTTCTACAAGCTGAAGTTATTAAATTCATCTTAAAGTAATATAACAAGTTCCTAAAGTTATATAAAAGAACCTTGTTCTATACTAAGAAAAAAAAAAGAGTGTTTTTTTTTTAATTAAAATACTTAATTTAGAATTGTCCTAGCTAAGAGTTTTCTTCGATTTGAAATCCAAGGTGCGGTCTGTCCAATCGGGCAGACAAATATTCAACCAATCAGAGACAAGCATCCTTTTCAACCAAAACGAAACATGGCGGTCTATCGTCTCTCGTCTGTTTGAAGTACCTGTCTTTCTTGCGTTAATCCTCATTTAAAACAGGTAAGCCCTTTTATAATTAATATTCTAAATTGATTTTGAAGTATTGCTTTCTGTTTAAGTTATTTATATTCTTGTGTAGCATGTATTTTCTGTTCGAAATGAAAAGTTATCGCCAATGTAATGTAAATAACAAACGTTTGAAGTATATTATTTAAACGTGTATCATTATTTTCATTTTCATACAGTAAATTCGATCAGTTGATACATCCAACTAGTTTTTTACAACAAACAGTTTTTCCTCTACCTTTGATTATAAACTATCTGTTTTTGATTAATAAAATTATTATTTATTAATGATGCAACAATTGATCTCTCTTCCAGTATAGCACAAAATTAGCATTCGCCATTTGCCATCGACAGTGCCCGAAATGGATTTCCCCCTACTTCTATCACTTTTCATAAATTTGTTGTTAATTTCAGGTCGGGATGTACTGAATATTCGGTATTCGGCCTTGTTACTGAATATTCGGTTAGGCCGAATATCAAAGTATTCGGCCGAATCCAATACTTAATAAAGCCTTTTAAAACGCGCATTTTAAAGAACTTTTCACAATTTCTACTTTTAACTGTCGATTTATTAATATATTTAAAATAATTAGAAATAAATTCATATTTAAATAATATAGAATGTTTTTACATTATTTATTTGCTCAGTAGCGTAGCTATGTTTTTTGGCGCCCGAGGCCAGCAAGAAATTTTGCGCCCCCACCCCAATATTGATATGTAACAATTTCTCTCAATTTGGCGCCCCTAGGCCTCGGCGCCCGGGGCGGACGCCCCCCCCCCTTAGCTACGCCACTGTATTTGCTGTTTGTAAAGTTTAAATTAAGAAAATGAACCATGAGAAGGATTAAAATTACGATTTATTAGTATTCTTCCTAGGAATAAATGATGCGAGTGCAGATGCAAGTTCCTAAATTCTATTTAGTAAATAATCTATTTCTTGCTTTTCCCAAAAGACTTTAAACAAGAAAGGAAAACTTTTGAGATTAGTAATAGCTATCAAGGCAGACAATTTTTTGTTTATGAAACCATAATCGTAATCAACTTATTGAATCATAAATGCATTGTATTTCATCTCACTCTAGGTCAAACTTGTGTTTTCGTTTGTTGTATTTACAATAAATAAGATATCATATTTTCAACTCACATGCTTTGATTTCTGTAAAATATGATATGATGGGAAGGATGGAAAATGCCACTATTAAGAAAATAACTATGAGCTAGACATTTCTTTATTCAGAATTAAGTTGAAAGTATTTACAGTGACGGTCAAAAGTTTCAGGCCAGCAAAAATTTTTCAGTTAATTTGTAAATACACCCACATGAAGAGGAATCGCAAAGCGATACTTATACATTATATTGACATATTAGTTAGGAACTTACTTATAGAAGAACGTGTAAATATCAATAAATTTTATTGACAAAATTAAATATAAAAGAAAACGCATTTTCTCAGAAGCTTCCAGCCACTTATCATTCTTTAGTTTTTTTCTATCCATAAAGTGTTTTTTGGTTGTGTTTATGAATGAATCAACGTGTATAGCATAGTTTGAATTCAAATTTGAAAAGTTCAACAATTACCTATTATTCATAAATGAGTGATTAGTTTGTCGCTAAAAGGACAATGTTCTTGAGATATTGCGTCTAAGTTATCGATCACTAAAATCGACTGTAAACAATATTTACAAAATTAAATAAAGATGGTTATGGCTTTCAGAGGTCCGGGAGACCCCGGAAAATTGCTATTCCTGAGGACAGAATTATCAGGAGAAAAACCATTGGTAATCTGCATGAAAATTCCGTTACAATATACTGTAATTTACGGAATGAAAATATTGCTGGAATAAGTTTGTCTACCGTGTTATGATGCTGATGTGATACAGAACTTTTTGGAATAGGCGGTGTTAAAAAATTTTCAGAGGTAAAAAAAATACCAATGTACCCTACTTTCATTTTCCAAGGAACACAAAGTCTGGTCAAGTGAAAACTAGAAAAAAGTTCTATTTTTCCATCAATCGAATTCAAAACAGTTTTGGAAGTGATGGCAGACACAACGTCCGATGACCTAACAGCAAAAGATATGATTCCACCTATGTTATTCCTACAATGAAGCATGGCGGAGGACAAGGTATGCCATGGGGAGTATTTTCTTCAAAAAGTGACTGTCCGCTACTTGAAATCCACAGCCAGGTGAATTATACAATGTATAAGGATATCTTGCAAGACTATTTTCTGCCTTATTAAAGAAAAAAATTTGGTCACATCTATTTTTCTTAACATGATAACAACATAAATAATGTTTGCAAACCTCTCGATAAGCAATGGTTTTCGCACAAAAAATTTCATTTTTGAAATGATCAGCCCAAGCGCCCAGTATGAATCCAATAGAAAATCTTTGATAAGAAGTTGACAAAAGTCTGCAGAACTATAAATATTCCAACTGAGCCGAAATTTCGCCAAAATTGCAAGAAATGTGGGAAAAACGTACCATAGACGATCTTTAACCGCTGATTGTATGAATGTCACGTTGCTGCGACGCAATACTTATTGCTAAAGCTAATAAAATAGTAATATGATAAAATACTAATCGTAAATGTTGTTGATCACTGTAATTTTCTATTACAATACCATTTTTTTACAAACTTGTGAAGGTGGCCGGAAACTTTTGAGAACATGCATTTTCCTTTATACTTAATTTTGTCAGTTAAATTTATTGATATTTACTTGTTCTTCTATAAGTAAGTTCCTAACTATTATGTCAATAAAATGTATAAATATCACTTCGATATTTCTCTTCATATGGGTATATTTACAAATTAACTGAAAAATTTTTGCTAGCCGGAAACTTTTGACCGCCACTGTATACTTTATATTGAAAAAAAAAAATCTGCCATGAGTTATTTAAAAAGAACAAATATGAGATTGTACAGTTTTTCTTCAACTATTTATTCATTATTTCTCTTTGATTTCAAAATGTTTGTTTCAATTCGTAGAAGAAATGAAATTTAAAATTTTACTAATTGAAAAAGTCTCATAATATTATATTTCTTAATTTAAAAAAGGCAGATTTTTTTTCAATACTGAATGTTCTTATAAAAAACTCTTGTTTATCAAAATGTAAGTTTCTCTTATTAAACATTATGTAAAATTGTTTTAAAAAGTAACATTTTAATACCTTTAAACTTTGAAATATAAAAAGTACAGTCAAGTCTCTGTATAACGAAACTCCATACATCGAATTTCTCTATATTACGAATTTTTAGTAGGAACAGTCCCCTTTTCGCATGATTACATTAAAAACAGTCTGTATATACCGAAATATCTATGTCCATATAACGAATTTTTTCATAAATTGGTCTTAATTTATTCAGTTTTAAAAAGCTTTGAAATCATATGGTATCAATTTTCCATCACTTATTTTTAATTTATCGTCAGTGCTGAGTTTTTTTTATATTACTTCTCTTCTTGTTCTTTAAATCCAACGAATTTATCCCACCTCCCACACACCTTTCCACATCCTTCTCAAAACAGTCAATTGGATTGAGAAATTAATAAGAGAAATAATTAAGAAATAAAATGTTAGGTTAATATTTACTTTAAAATATTTCAAATACTTAATTCAAAAGTTTAATTTCTCTATATAACAGAGCTGCCAAGTCTCCGGCGTTTTGCACACCACTTTTATTTTAAAGAAAATCTTACTATTTTAAATCTCCGATATGTTCCAATTACATATAATAACATTTTCTGTATTTATTTACTGGTATCCAAAAAGCCGGAGACTTGGCAGCTCTGATATAATGAATTTTTTACTAGAACAGTGGATTTCGTTATATAGAGACTCGACTGTATTTGGAAAGCCAAATATTCGGTATTTGGCCGAATATTCGATATTTGGCCGAATATTCGGTATTCGACCAAAATCACTATTCGGTGCATCCCTAACTTCAGGTTTTTATTTATTTTTTTCAGAATCACCTGTGGTGTACAATCCTATTGAATGGTAAGTAACAGAAATCGTAAATAATATTGTTATTAGCTAGAAAAAACACAATTTTGTATGGAGCATTCGTAACTTTGGTACTTGCCAGCAGTTGAAAAAAATAGCCAGTGAGAAAAATTAGTATACTGGCCGATGACCATTGGCTAAAAATGTTAATTTTGACCTATATCTTCCACACACACAAAAAAAAAAGCACAAGTATCCTATACCTAAATTTAGTTTTGATGCTGTCTATGTAGCGAATTGATTATTATCTTTATTGCATACTGTCTAGCCCATATAACAGTGCCTGTATCTTGATTGAATTAGTGTAATGTTACATTTTAAAAAGAAAATTCTTCAAAAACAAACCTATGATTGATGACCTCACAGACTTTGGTAGTGTATTTCCTTGTGTTCTCTCCAACATTGTTTAGGCCTCAATAGAATTTGCATGGTTTCAAATTTTATAAAAGAAATCTTTCAAAATGAACTTTATTTTTGTAGTTATTATATTAATAGTAAATAGAAATTAGCTTTTTATTTTTAACAATTTCAGTTTATGCATTTACCTTCATTTTTTCTTGCTCAATATGATAATTAGTCCCCTTGCCCCCCCCCCCTTTTTATTAAAAATATGTGAAAAAGTTGTATATAAACTTACTTTTTTGATATAAAATTTGTTTAATATTTTCATTTTATATTAAGTACTTTATTTTCAGTAAATGGTGTTGGTAGCGAAAAATAATTGGTTTGTGTAAGTAAGAAATTTATGATGCTAAGCCTGAAATTCTTCAAAATTGGTTGAAACCAATTTTGAAGTAATAAAAATATGATATCGGTAATATGATATCGGTAAAATTCATAAAATTATGAATTTTTTATTGTGCTTTTCACTATGATAAATGAGTAATTAAATTAGACACAAAAATCATTAAAGGTCAGGTGGAATGAAATTGTATGGAGCACATAGCACATTATTATATAGAGCATTCTAAAACAGCACATAGTGTGTTCAAGATTATTAGGAAATATTGTTAATTGGCAATACTGTCTTTAAGTTTCATAGCTGCCTTTACAGCCTACCAGCTGTAAAAAGAGCAATTGAAATTTAAGAATATTTGTAGTCGTTTATCTGTTGTGTTGAAAAAGAAAGAAAGAAAAAAAAGAATCCCAATTATCACATGTATGATTCTACTGTATCTTTTTTTAAAAGTTAAATTTATTCTTAATTTTCATTTTCTTTCGTCAGTTTATTGTTGGTACAGACTTACGTGAAAAAATATCTGCCATTTGTTGTAACTGATTTAACAAAGTTGATTCAATCATACTAATTAAATAACAAATTTCTTAAGGAGAGTGAAATGAAACATGTAACAGTTTCTGAACTTCCTTGCCTTGAATTCGCAATTTTTCTGCACCTGATCGACCAAATTTCGTGATTTTTCCGCACCTAATCAACAAAATTCGCAATTTTCCGATTCAGATCGGCAAAATTCGGGATTTTTATGAAGCCAATCAATCAAATTTGCGATTTCTACAAAGCCTATCGGCGAAATTCGTGATCTTTGCAAAGCCAATCGCGAAATTACTCCGCATGATCGATGAAATTCTCGATTTTATTTGAGTCTGATCGATGTAGTTAGCAATTTTTCCACGTGTGACCAACAAAATTTGCAATATTCCCATCTCTGTCCAAAGAAATTTGCTATTATTCGAAATGCGATTAATAAAACTCGCAATTGTTCGGTCTTCGATCGACGAAATGTGTGCTTTTTTCGCTGTAAATTGACAAAATACACATTTTTCTTCGACCGAGTAGCAATATTCGTGATTTTTGTATTAACATTGACGAAATCTGCATTTTTTTATGTGGCAAGATAAAACTTGCGATTTTTTTTCTTTTGATAAACTGACAAAAACACTATTTTTCCGCAGCTGATCAACGACATTTGCAATATTTCCCCGCGTCATCACTTAATTCGTGATTTTCCCGAGTCTTATCAGCAAAATTTGATTTTTTTTTTTGTCTCTGATCGACAAAGTTTGCGATTCTTTGTGCCTTATTGACGAAATTCGCTTTTTTTTTCATGCGATAAACCAAGAAAATAAGCTATTTTTCCATTCGATGATAATTTGCAATTTTTTCGAGGAACAACAACATTTATGTTTTTTTCTTGCTTGATCAACGAAATGTGTGAGTTTTCGCGTCCATCCGACAAAATCCGCGATTTTTTCGTGCCCAATCGAGAAAATTTGCTACTTTCCCCCCCCCCCCCCCCGAGTCTCATGAGAAAAATTCGCGATTTTTCCCTCTCTGATGAACAAAACTGATGACTTTTCTGATCCTCATCGATAAAATTTGACTTTTTTTGCATTTGATCAATGGAATTCATGATTTTTCCGTGCCGATAAACGAAATTTGTGGTTCTTAAATGACGAAATTTTATATTTTCCCGCAGTAAATTGACAAAATTTAGTATTTTTTTTGTGTGATGTATGTACAAAAATTGCAATTTTTTCCAGTTGTAAATTGACGAAATTCGCTGGCCACATATTAACACATCGCGGGCCACAGGTTGTACATCCCTAGTTTACAGATATTTCATATTAAATTTGAATTAATTTATTTGTAATACACTTATAAATATTTTCTATTAAAAAATGTACATTTCTACTAAATTTTATCAAATAAATGAGTCTTTATAACTGCTGATGCATCTGTGAAGGCATTATGTCTGAAATTGAAATTATAAATATTCATAAGAATACATTAAATTAGACTGCAAAGTTGTGGTTTGGAATTCGATGTTGCGTAGCTCTACATATATACCAAACATTTTAAAGATTATATGAAACAATAACTAAATGTTACACATAAAAATGAAATTTTCCTTACATACTTCTATTTCTTTAGAAATTGACAATAGCTTATGTGTATTTAATAATTGAAATTATCTTGTTGTAATAAAACTTGTTGAATTAAAATTTTGAAAAGCTCATTGTTATTTTAAAGTAGTGATGCACAACCTTTTTGCCAGAAAATCGTTTGCCACCAGAATATTTGAAAAGTGACGTTTGTTTTCTTTCATAGCAAAGTTTCTGTCATTATTATATGGAAAGTTACTCTGCATAAAATTACTGGTATCAGTTTGGCCTGCGGGCCACAGGTTGTGCACCCCTATTTTAAAGAATGTATACTCATACATTAACTAATGCAAAGTTATTCATAAATCTGTTTTATTCAAAAGAATTGCTGTTTTTATTAAATGACTTTATGTGTGGCTTCAAATAAACATTTATGAGCAATAAAAATAAGACTTGTATATTAATATCCTTTAAAATTAATTAAGTAATAATTTATGATACTAACTATGCAACTATTGTCCTTTTTAATTATATAAAGCAGTAATAAAGAAAAAAACTGTGTGTGTGTGTGGGGGGGGGGGAGGGTAAAGTCAGTGTAAACTAGAGAAAGCATTTTGTATGGTCTTTTAAAAGTTAGCTGATATATTTATAATTTTGACTGCAAATCAATACGTATTATTTCAATATTAACGTGTTCATTTTTGAGAAATTGGGTTATACTGAATTCTACCTCAATTAAGTCTTTAAAACTAACTAAAAAAACACCAATTTTGTCGAATAAAAGCTGGTTAAAACAAATAAAAGCCACCGGCATGGCTTTTTTGCAATCCTGGTTATAATTGGTTCAAACGGCTATTGCCAAAAGTTTTAATACTTTAACAATTAGACAATTGTTGTTCTATAAAATAATTTGTTACATCTTAAAATGCATTAACTTTACACACTTCAACATACTCAATTATTTCATGAAGTAATTAGGTATTTTATGAAGTAACATAATCACTTTAATGGTAACTAATACATTTTTGTAAACATCCTGTATAATACTGTATTTTTTTACAGATGAACCAAGTAAACCTGGCCGACTACAAGCTACTGGTTAAAAGGCTACAAATTACTGATTACAAATGGACAGCTCCAGAATATGATGGAGGCGCTTCTATCACTGGTAGTGTCATCGAGAAGAGAATGGAGGCATAAAGTGTGCGTCTCAAAAGTAAAATCTCAGTTTTAAATTTTTAAACGAATAACTTTATTTATTTGTTTTAATTTTAATGTTCTAACATATACTATAAATTAGCGATGCACAACCTTTTTGCCAGAAAATCGTTTGACACCAGAATATTTCAAAAGCGACGTTTGTTTTCTTTCATAGCAAAGTTTCTGTCATTATTATAAGGAAAATTATTCTGCATAAAATTACTGGTAAAATAACTTTGGCCCGCGGGCCACAGGTTATGCACCCCTATTATAAATAATAAGTATTTTTGATTTAAAAAAAAAAGAATTCTAAAATTGAGAAATATTAAAATGATTTGTCAATTTAACTCTAGTGACCACGTGGGTCATTTGTGAACAGAATAGTTGAGGCAGATATGAACAGTTCATAAGTGTCTCAATAATCATTCTGTGATTCTTTCAGTTCACTTCACGTGAAATAATGTCATATCTAATATTGTCTCCCCCCCCTCCTTCCTCTTTCAAAAGTAAAAGAAGTTAAATTTGGGTGTGTGCTTGTAATTGAGTTTATTTTTTTTTAATCATTATAAAATCCTTTATCATTATTTTAGAATAGAAGGGAAATACAAAGATACTCGAGGGATACAAATATACCCATACAAGGTATATATATCCTATACAAGGATACTAGAAGGGAAATACAAGGATAAGAATCTTTTGTACTTTGGCAGATTTTTGATAAATATTATCTAAATTCTCCTAAGCAAAATTTAAAGGCTTTATTTTTTTCAAATGTACATCTTAATTTTATTTTATTCCGACAATATTTAATTAGTCATATTATTAGTCTCCCTTTTCCCAATCTACTTATTTTCGTCTTATAATCTTGTGCTTAAATCTATCACTGCAGAACTAGAATTTTGTTTATAGTAAATTTAACACATAGTGTAACTAATGATCATGACAACAAATAAAAAACAGAATGTAAAGCATATCAAATATTTTCCCTTGTGTTCGCAACTACCCTGCTGTTGGGGCACTTGTGAGCAATTCATTGAATTTATAAAGTTATTAAAAAAAAAGAAGAGCTAACTATAAAGATGATTTTATAAAAAATTACCTTGTTTAAAAAAAAGGGGGTTCTGTTTACTGTATTCAGTATTTTTAGTTTTCAGAAATTAACCAGTAATAAAAAAAAGCTATGTTTATGTGAACTGTTCACATGTGCTAAAGTCTCTCCTTCATGTATTCAAAGGCAATACACACATTAGGCTAATTTTTTTTTTTTTTTTTTTTTTTGTTTAATCCAGTTCTTAAGGTGGTCAGTGGGCTGCCGTAGGTATAATGGTTGTTTTCATATGAAGAAATCTGTGTCAGCTTAAACAATGGGTAATTGTAAAAAAAAAAAAAAAAAAAAAAAAAAAAAAAAAGTAGTAATAGCAGTATTACTACCATAGAACTAAATTTTGACCAATTTGGTCATATAACACTAAATTTGGCAACATAATAAATTGCCATATATAAAACCAACTTAGCTGGTTAATTTGGTGAAATTTTCTATCTTTTAATGCATTTTTGAAAAATGTATATTTTTGTGAATGTTACCATAATGAAAACATGCTTTTTTTTACATTTATATTTAATTCATAATAATCTGTTTTTTTTTTTTTTTTTTTTTTTTTTTCGTATGTAGATTTGTAATGTTGCAAATAAGTTTTTACCTACTTCCTAATATGTTAAAATAAAAAATTATGCAGAAAAATGTTTCTAATGACGATATAGCATTTTAATATTGTTACAAATAATTATTAATTTTAAGGCATTTACATTCAGTTAGTTATAATTCGAAATATTAGGTGTTGCATTGAAATCATTGTAGCGACAAGTCATCACAGCATCAATTTGTTCGTGGGAAGTTTTATTTCCAGCCTTCCCCTCCCCTCCCCCCCCCAAAAAAAAATCTCCCCATTAAGCAGGTGGCACAATGCGCAATATTATTAATCTAAATATCTTTTCGTTAACTTTAAAAAATTGACTGTGAATTACAGGTCGGCAAATTAGATACTCTACCGTATAATATTTTTTAGAATATTGTATTGTTTTTAATTTTTCAAAAATTAAAATCAATTACAAATACCACTACAGATCTGCCAACTATTGCAGTTAAATTATATTTTGAATGATTTTTAATGCTCACTACGATAATACAATTTTACTAGCAAAGATGATTTTTTGTCATATCTGAAATACTCTAGATTCTAGAAAGAAAAAAAAAAGGGGGGGGGGGCACCAGCTGAAATTTTTCGAAGAGGAATCACTAATTTAAAGAAAGAGTACATTTTTTTCAAAAAGGGCTATTAAAAAAAAAAGGGGGGGGGTATGCTTGTTCTTTGTATACCAAAAATATTTGCTATAATTTTCAAAGATCAATTGAATTTCCACAGGCTGCCATGTAAATGTTAAAAAAAAAAAAAAAAAAAAACATTGTGTGCATCAAAGGGGTTTAAAAGAGCTGCCAAGCACATAAAATAAATAAATTGGCTGCTTATGGTGCCATCAAAGAATCTTGGTAAAAAATGCTAATTTCATCATACTTGCAAAATGCAGATTTCAACATGGAATCATGATAGAAAAATGGGAATTATGAATCTGCGGAGAGGGAGGGGGTGATATGAATATCATTAAATAATCGGAAAAATTGTGACTTTAGTTGACATCTTCAGAAAAAGTGTGAATTCAGTCAAGATTTAAGGGGGCGGGGTGCAAATTTAGTTAAGATCCTGGGAGGGAGTGAAAATTTAGTCTCGGTTTTGAGAAAATGCAATATTTAGTTGAGATGAAGAAAAAATGCATTATTTAGTCGAGATCTCAATAAAAGATGCAACTTTAGTCACGATCTTGCGAAAACATGCGAATTGGTTGAGATCTCCATAAAACGTGCAAAATTAGTCGAGATCTGAAAAAAAGAGCGCATTAATTAGTCGAGATCTTGAGAAAAAGTGTTAATTTTGTCGAGATCTCAAGAAAACGTGCAAATTGAGTCCAGATCCTGGGAAAAAAATGTGAATTTAGTCAAAATCTTGAGAAAAAGAGCAAATTTAGTCGAGATATCTTGGAAAGAGCACCAATTTATTCGAGATACCTCAGAAAAAGTGCCAATTTAGTCGATCTTGAAAAGAGTGTGAATCTAGGAGAGATCTTGTAAAACATACAAATTTAGTTCAGAGTGCAGTGACAGAACTATCTTCAAGTGTCTGCAACAATAATATTATTAAAAAGTCTGCAAGATGGAATGTATTATATAAATCTATTCTTTGTGCTGCTGTAGTGTTAATTATGGCAACATGTGTGTGTATGTGTAAAATATTTCCATCACGACTTATGAAAAAAAAAGTTTTTCGATAAACTAAAATATTTATTTATGGTACTTTTACTATTTTACTTTTTACAAATTTTCTGCTTAAGCAGAAAATTAGTTACTAAGGGAACATTGGAAAATGCTCTATTTGAAAGAAAAAAATATTATTTTATTATTCTCCAAAATTCTCAATATAACTGTTGATTTATTGCATGATACAAAAGAAGTTGATGTCGATATATTTTTGAAATGGTAGTAAAAAATTGTTCCCTATACAATGAATTGAAGCACTTTTTAAATCAGGAACTAGAATTTGAAGTTTTATAATAACCCATGCATTAGTTCTTAAGTTAGAGATATTATGGAAACTGAATAATGCATCATATCAGTGCCACCTGTTAAGAGATATACCCCAAAAACTAACCAGCTTCAGTTTATATCGATGCTCTAACTGAATGTAAAGTTTTGTGAAATGTCATGCATTAGTTCTTGAAACAAAACTACCACTTTTTTTTTTTTAATTAAAAATTTACGGAGTTGACTGATAGACGTTATCTAAAAACTTTTAAATTTCATTCCTTGCCTTCCAATGCGTACAAATCCACCGAAAGTCAGAATACCATATTTTCTTTGAATTATATATTTTCTTGTAAAGATAGAAGAACATAAAAACATATGAAAAAACATGCACTCTCAATGTCTCAAATTGGCTGCATATACACATTGGCTGCAAAACAGACATAAACAATTCAAAAGTGATTAAAACCAACTATAATTGGTTCAAACGGCTATAAGTGGTATATATATAAACGGTTCAAGGTGCTATAAAGCCATTTTACTTTGATATAAAGAACATTAATGTCTATCAGAGATGTTCAGGCCTTTTTGTTTTTGGGCCCAAAGTTTTATATCAGAGCTTAAAAGAATTTTGCCATTTTAAAATTGCTTCAAATGTAATCTACTCATTTAAAAATATTTTACATAGAAATAAAAGGTCAAGTGCAAGTTTTATTCATGTACAAAAGGTTCAGTAAAATAAATTACTAACTGTAACATTACAACAAATGAATTATTTTACTATAATTGAAATTAATTTTGGTTTAAACTGGAATGAATTCTAATTCCTTACTTTTTTGTTACTTGTTTTATTAGGATGCTCATAACAATTATATATTAAAAATAACTGCTGTATTTGCTGTTCATCTCGAATAACTGAGATTGTTACTATACTCAATTTCTGTTTATTGTGTATACTTTTATGTAATACTTATTCTTACCTTCTTTTTAAATAGGACATGCTTGGCTATTAATCTGGAAAAAGACAAAATCGAAAAAACGATTTACAAGATCCAAAATCAACCTTGGCGATAAATTCTGTTACTACAAATCTGTGTGAAAAAATGATTTTTTTATTTGTTGTTTCTTAATTTGTTATTTAAATTTGTTACTTCTAAGAATACTGTGTTGAAGTATATTAAATAAATTTGTAAAAATTCATGTTTTCTTTTTATTTATTGAATGATAATTTATAAAACAGAACCATTGTAATAATTTCATCTTCGAACACTCCCAAGTTTAATCAATTTTCACCGAAATCTCGTAAACAATATAGTATGTATTATTTGTATACACAAGATCAAGAACCATGGGACATGGGTGCAAGACCTTCAATCTCAGGACTGATTTCAGTGTTGAAGAGATTTTTGACTGACTCAAAATTCTACCTTATATATTTAAATAATAGTGGTTCTACCATCAAGAACATTAAACACTTTCTTTTATTGTAAGAGACCAATTTTTAGGTATAATACAAGACTTAGAAATCTTTTAACCCTTTTGCATTTAGTTAATTCTAATGCTCAGAAAAGATTTCAGTCTCGACTTAGATGGATTTCTTGCACCGATGTGTGTGGGATTATGAATCATTGTTAAATCAAAAATGGACTATTTTTGATTCATGTAGTATTTAGTAAATATATGATACATAAAAATCGAAATAATAAAGTAGCATTTGTGTATCATAAAAAAGCTGCTCTCTATTATTAAGGGGCTTGGAAAGGAGGAGAGGGAGCTATAGCAGTACAGCTAATAAACTGATATTACTAATCATAATTTTTCTGATCCATTCAGGAGTCGATGCAGGTTTTTATTCTTGGGGCTCATTTTATGAAAAAGAAAAGTTATTTTTGTGAAAATAACATTTTGTAATGGAAGTTGACTGTTATTTGAACAAGGAATTTAAAAACTAAATATATATATTTTTAAAAATTCCTTTGCTAAGTTTTTGAAAATTATGACATGTTTTTGTGTACAAATTAGATTTTAAAACAGTATTTATGAAAATGGCATAAAAGAATTTTGTGAAAGGATCTGTTTTATTAAAATTATTTTGTGAAGAAGCCTATTTTATTAAATAGATTTTTGTGGACCCCAAATTTTGCCTGGATCAACCCCTGTAATTTAATATTAAAGTAACTAGTTTTCTATTTTCATTTTACATATTAGACTTTTATCTAAACACATGAGGGTTTGTTATCTTACCAGTTTTTAAATGCTCCACCACTCTCACTATTAAAGTGTGTGATGGTAAATTTTGGAAAGCTAAAAATTGTATTTTAACATAAATTATTAATGCAACAACACCAAAAGTGAGAACCTTGTAATTGAATAAAAATACAATTTACTATAGGAAACGAGTGAGAATGCTCTCCTTTAATAAAATTAAACTTTTATTAAAAAAAAAAAAAAAAACTACAAACTGCCTGCTAAGAGTACCTGAAATCCTTGGAAAATTAGGTTTTGAATATACAAGTTTTATAATATGCATAAGTTATGAATGTTTTATTCAAATATTGCGAAAACATAAGTACTCCTGTGAAAATTAATTTTTGTTGTTTATTAGTGTTGTGAATTATCTATATTCCTCTTTTAAATCTATTATGGATTTTCAGTTGGTATATATAGCGATCCCCATTAAAGATTTTATTTTAAAAACCACATAACCCCCCCCCCGAGTCCAAAAGAGAATGGGGTATTACTGGATAACTGTATGGAAATTTATATTAATTTCACTGAATAATCCTTTTTGTAATTTTAGAGACAATCCTTTTTCTTTAACAAGGTATCCTAATGTATGTGTTTTGTTATTTTATGGGCAATTGCCCCTTTTTTTCATGGCCAGAATTTGTATTATTTTACGGGCAATGTCCCTTTTCTCAGAGATATCTTCGTATTACAGTAGACTCCCTCAAATCCGCACTCCTAAAATCCGCAACTCTCTAAAACCCACACATAATTTACGGATGTAAACAATGAAACATTTAGTTCAGATATAGGTGCAAAATTTGACTTTTTTATTTTTATATCAATTCCATATGTATTTTAATTTGTAATTTTCATTAACGTTACTCAATTCATGTGTTTTCATGAAGAAAGAATAAATTTAATTTTGAAAAAAATAAGATATTGCTGATATCACTGGTAATCACAATTTTTTTACCAAAGATATTTATGCATTAACCAAACTTTTTTGGTTATTAAGTCTGGTTAGACCTGAAATAAAACTTTCTTATATTATGATTTTAATGTGAATTAGTAATGTATCTTTATAAACCAAATATCATAGGAAAAATGCATCTTATCTTTTTATTTTATTGCTTATTAACTTGACCTTTGCTTTTAATATTTTAATCATGTTAAAAATTAGCTAAATTTTTTTTATTTTTGTTTATTACTTATTTTAATATTTTATTATATTACAAGTATTCATTATAGTTTCAATTTCACTGTTAATTACATTTAAATTATTATTTAAAAAATGTAAACAAAGCAATGACCAGAAATGTGCAAAATTCTAAAATCCGCAAAACCCCTGGTCCCAAGCTGTGCGGATTTAAGGGAGTCTACTATATTTTTACGGTTAATGCACCTTTTTTTACGGGCATCTTGCCATTATAGTTTTACGGCCAATGCCCCTTTTTTGACGGGCATCCTGGCATTATAGTTTTGCGGGCAATGCCCTTTTTTTCACGGGCAACTTGGCATTGTATTTTTACGGACAATACTACTTTTTTTACGGGCTAGTTATGCATTTGCTAAAATGTAAAATTACGGGTGATTTTTTGATTTACGGTCAAAATATTTTTTTACGGATACTGTCCGGAATCTCTGCTGCCGGCTTTTGTCCGTAATTTTACGTAGATTTTTTTTACAGTGTGTAAGCTATTGAAAATGTTCAATTTTTTGTGAAAGTGTAAGAAAAATAAAGGTGGTATGTATGTGTGGGGGAGCTTCTTTTTGCTTAGAAAGGACCGCTTAAATAGAATTATTAGAAACATTGCACAGTTTTAACTGTGTTTCTTTGAATCAGTATTCAGGATGTAGCTCGGCCACTGTAAGGAATCAACCGGGGTATTAATGCCAAGGATTGGCGTTACTACCCCGTTATAGTTATTGCGCTGTACATTTTAAATTACAAATTATCTCGAGAAAATATCTGAACTCCTCAACAATATTTTGAAAGCCTATGAAATGTACTACAAATTTATGTAAGTAACAAAATATTTCCGGATAAAAAAAATAGTCTTCACATCACAAAACGTATCTCGCAAATTTTAGATCAAGCGTTAATTTTAGTTGCTTGTAAAAACAATAAGACCTAAAAATGAAACAAATTAACTTGAAACTGTTTTTTGCGATTTATATGACTCAAAACCCTTCTGCGCAGAGCACATGGGTGTCATTTACTGGATTATTTCATAATTATGCAAAATATTAGCACTTGGCGTTATTACCCCGCCTGGCGTTATTACACCAGACCACCTTATAAACTTTAAAGAAATAGAAAACACATTTAGATACAAAAAAATCATAAAGTAAATGATGATAATTCTAGTAGCTAACAAATAGATGATATTTTCTGATTGTGGATGCGATTTTCCACACATTTTCTAAACTGCCGACAAACGGAAACAAGTTTTTCAACTAAACAATCGGCAATAGATTTAATAGCGCATTTAGAATTGTCAACGTCTTCTATTGTAGACTTTTATATTACTCGTTCTTTTCAAGAACAATACAGTATATTTATTTAATTACTGCACTTTATCCTATTGTATTCTACTATTTTTTTATTTAAAAGTAATTTATAAGTTCATCTTTTGGCAAACAAAAAATAAAAAATGCAATAGCTACACTGATTCGAAAACAATGAGAAGTCTAGTATAGTCTGAACTAATGTTTCTAAGCATGTATTAATTTTATGAAATAAGAAAACATTGAAAATACAGGTAATTACTACAACAAAAACATAAAAATATATTGATATTGATTCAATAATTACTGAGAAAAGAGAACAAAAATATCAGCGGTTTCATTTTACTTGTTTTTTTATCATTTACCAGCCGTAACCCCCTTCTTAATTATTATTTTTATTCATATAAATTATGGATTCCTGTTTTTTTGCGTTTCTTGTTTAAATAAAAATTTGAAATAACAACTTTCCTTAAAATGTCATGCATGCCTTTTCCTCAAAATTAAAAACAACTATGTTTTCAAAATTTACTTTCACTTTGTAAAAATTATCAAATCTTTATAATAAAAAAAAATACAGCAGTATCATCTCCTATCTTATTTTAAATAAACACATGAATTTGTATAATTTGTATTGGTTTTCTTTAAATGGCCGTTCAGTATAACTTTATGCTAGATTTCATTATAAATTTCTGCCGATAGCATTTTACTCTTCTTCTTTTTGTTTTTATAACTTGGAGTTAGAAAAGAATTAATCATCATGAAACCTGAAATTATGCAGATATGTGCATGCTGTCTCATTCATATCAAAACGTCATTCTCACAGTTATAAGAGGTGAAATTTATGTTGCTGGAAAAACAAATGAAACCATTTAGGGCAATATTAAAGAAATTGGTAAAATAATTTTAATACATCGTCATATGACACCTAATGTTACCGAACGTAATTGAATAACGTTATTTAAAACATTTTCAAAAGAAAAAAACTTTGATATAAAATATGTGCTATCGTTAAACATATGTGTAACTTAATTGATTTTTTATAGTTTACAGGCACAGTGTTTTATATATCTCATTAAAAAATTATCAATTATTTTATCTTTTTACATATTAAATATCTTATCTTTTATTTTCCTTGTCAAATATTCCTATTAAAAAATCTTTATTTCTTTTAGCGAAAGGAAGTTTTATTTTCTGAATACAAATTTGTATACTACATCTTTTAAAGCAATTTTTATAACTTTGAAGAATCCCTTAAATTTTTCCTCTTATAACATTGCCTTAGAAAATAATCGATAAAAATATTCTTCATATTTTTCATTCTGGATACAAGGATTTTCCTTGTATTATTCTTACTGATAACTAAAATTAAAAATATTGCAATAAGCTTTTATCAACACAGATTGTTCTAAAACAGTAATATTTTATCACAATCTTTTTATACTGTCATTGCTATAGAATTTAAACTATTATCCACAGAAAAAGAATAATACAGTAATCAAACTTTGAAAAATTCTATGACATGCTTAACACAGAATGCCTAACCATTTTTCTTTTATATATATTTTTAAAGACATGTAAACCATAGATTTTTGAAGTTCTTTAGCTGTATTTTAAGCAAAAAATGAATGATAAGTTTTGTATCGTAAACGTTGTAATTTTTTTGCATTACAGTCTTTTTATTACTCTTTTTTAATGTAGTCGTTGTTTTTATTTTTATGAACACCATAATATAAAAAAGGTACGTGTGACAGTAAAAAATAGAATTCTATGTCCATTATTTTAAAGAAACATTAAGGTTGTATTTCATGAACGCATTCAAGAAGTATTCGTATTGATTTATAAATGTCTTAATTGTATTTTTGAATTTATTTTGCGAAGTACATTTTACTATGCTATTGCATAGCTTTTATCGCGGGCTTTGAGCGCGGCGACCAAATCTAGAAATTCCGTAAGAGGAAAAAAACCTAACACTCCTGCTAACGTCGTTTCAGTTCGGCAGACTTCGACAGACTTCTCATTTATTCAATAAAAGAAAAAAATGTTTTCTTATCTGTAATTAAGCTCAAAAAGTGTAACTTGAATTAATATTAAAGAAAAAGAAAAAACTTGAATTAATATCAAAGACAAAAAAAAAAAACTGCATAAATAAAAAATAAATAAATAATTATAATTGCATAGTTGATAAAAAATGCTATGCAATAGCTTTACCGCGGCAGTCCCCAAGTGCCACACGTATTTTTTTATTTTCTTATTTTACTTTAAATTATATTTTTATTAAGGGGAAACAGTACCTTTAAATAAATCAAATTATCGTTTTTTTTAACTGAAAGCTTATTTAATTATAATTATTTTGACATCTCATTTTTAACTATATGACTAATGTATTGTGAGATATTGCAATAGATCCTGTGCAAATGTCCATACAAATGAAACTTTAAACTGTTTTTTTTCCTGTTTATATTTTGACCCCTCCTGATTATTCCTGTCTTATTAGAAAAATACTAAGAATTTTTCCTAATTTAGATATAGGTTTGAATATTTTTTACTTGCTCTTCATATTCGATATTTTTGTACATGGATTTAACATTCAAGTTTAGAGTTATTAAAAAACTATTTAAATTGAGAGTTTCCTTTTTTTTTCATTTTTTAATGTACAAAAAATCAAATGAATTAAAAATCCATGCACAGTTTTATGTAGTACATTGTAATGAACGTCGATAAAAAAATCGCAGCCAAAATATTCATATTTTAAAAAGTAGTAGAGGTTTTTTAAAAAGTTAAATTAAAAAAATAATAATAAATTTTAGTAAAATACGCTGTTTTACAAGAACTTTTTTTTTAAATATTATTTAAATTTTAATTAGATATTTCGCCAATACATATTTTACAATATAGTTCGGAATTGAAGAGATGAAAGTTCGGTATCCCCTTAACATACAGCTGATGGCAAGTCAAATGAATTGCTAAGCTCTTTCCAAATCGAATGAAAATATTTGAACCAAAAGTTTTATTTTATGAACAAAAAGCTATAAGTTAAACAAATAAGGAAGTTAACATTTTTATTAAATATATTATCTGGTTCAAAGTATGTACACCTTATTTATAAATATCGTAAATTTGGCGACTATAATGTAGATATACAAATTTAGAATATTATACTTTAATACGTAAAGTGTCACGTCAGTCACTAGTGATTGACCTTGAACTATCTATTCAGGTATGTTCAATCATCCATGAATGACAGTCAAATAAATGATTTAAAAAGAAAAAAAATTGCTTAAATAAATTACAATTTTATATTGAATCACAACAAAGAATACTCTTAAGAAAAAATAGTGGGAAAGAGCTACATGAATTTGAATAACAGGTAGAAATGTTGTCATTAGTAAACCAAAACAATTACACCATCCAATGTAATTTTTTTAGTTTTATATCTTATTTTACACTATGATCACCATGGCACTCCACCTGTTAACTAGATATACGACATTCTCTTCAGAGAGCGGATTTGAGTTATTAAAGTAGAAAATTTTTAATTAAATTATAGCAAAAAATATTATTAAGGAAAAATAATGGGAAAGAACTACTGGAATTTGAATAACATGTAGGAATGTTGTCAGATTTAAATCTGAACAATTACTCCTTCCACACCATTCATAGTTCCCCCCATACAATTTCTTTAGCGCTACTTAATCATAAAACTTATTAAAAAACGCCAAAAAAAGATGGTTATGGAAAAAAAGGAGTGGAAAAGTGCATGCTCAGTTGAAATATCAGTTTTAGATATTGTAGTAATCTGAATATTGAACAAAAATCGAAACAACGTTTGTGATCGTAATCTTTCTTTAAAAAAATTGCACGGGTTTCGAAAGTTAAAGAAAACATTTATTCTCTATATTTTTAATTTTATAAATAAGTTATTTGATTAAAAAATTAAGCATATAGAAAAAAATCAACATTTAAACCGTATATTATAAAATTTCAAATAAAAAATTTAAAAATACAGCTACTGAGATTTATTTTTATGAGACTCTCAGAAAGGTGTTCTCGTTGTGTTCAGTATAGCTCATGATAACTTTATCTAAAATTAAAATAAAATTTTTTTTGTAGATCGATAGAGCTTATTACGGAGTTAACGTAGGACTTAAATAAAAATTTAAAACTGAATTTTTTGGGTAGTGTTTTATGCAAAACAGTACAATTTACACTAAGTATAGCTTTGTAAAATTAGTTATAAATGAAAAAACAAATAATTTTTTTTAATCACTAGTAAATGCTATAATGAAAAAGTGTGATAAATGTATATAAGAGTTATTTTTGAGACATTAACATTATTAACATTATATTTTGAGAAGTCTTGTCCACTAATTTAACCTAAGAAAAATCTGCTGCATAGAAAAATTATTTTATTAGCAAATTATGCCGCTTTTAGGCTTAAAAAAGGAAAAGGAAAATTAATTTTTTATTTTTAAAATTTTTAAATAGTTAAAAATTATGTCTCCATATGGGTACATCAGGTCACAATTGAATAAAAATGTCATTCTTTAAATAAATAAGACCAATTTTGTTTTACAATAAATAGACCTATTTATTTTTTTTAAAAATATATCAATTTAAACAACTTAAAATGATTGCTCTGATTTTCGTGGTCTTCGAGCAATAGACTTTTTCTTTTCACATTTTATAAGGACTTCAGCAATGTAAAGACAAAAATGGAGCAGACTCATTTGATCTCTTTTTGGAATATTGGAGGATCTATAATTTCTTATGTACAAAACCCAACTATTTACTGCAACTAAGTCTAGAAAGTAAGAAGACATCCTAACTGGCTATGTACGCGTTCGCACCAATCAACATATCATATAGACTGATTCCACCCATATGTGCTTTATACTTTCTTATTATAGCTGGTCTGGTTACAGGAACCTTGGCTTTTTAATCTTTACAACAGCGCTCACATGTATCACTGGACTTAATTCCTCATGTGGTGTACATTATATGTACATATTTCTTGTCCTTCCATTTCAACACCACATTTTTATCATCTGATCTAGTAAACTCGGTTCACTCACCACATTCCATTGCACTGTCTTTCACAGCATCCATTTCGTTTGTAACACCACTTATTCTATTAGTCATGACTGTCCCAGTACGCAGAATTCCATTTGAAAGAAGATATTCAGCTATTTTCACTACAGTGAAATATCTGTCAGTGACATGACATCGACATCGCGGTGCTTACGGAGTGCCAACACAATGTGGGTCTATTGCGCGTGACCTCCAACTAAATATGGAAAGTTGAATATAAAAAGAGGAATTTCGAAACAAAGCACGGTCAAAAAGTATAATTTAGAGTCTCTGGTGGAAATCCTAAGATTATTCCAGAGCTGGAAGCACGAGGTTAAATATAACCTCTGAAAAAAGGGCGCATGCAGCATCCAAATGAGTTTGGTTGTTCCATACTTCGATGTCATTTCACCGACTGGCGTCGGCAAAGAACGGAGAGTGTAAAGGCAGTATGGTACCAAGAAGCACAGAAAAGCACATAGCATAAGGTATCCCAGCCCACGACTAACTCTAAGAACCAAATAAAAAAGGGGGCCACATAGCTCACTAATTTTGAGTGACAATCACCTGAAACCCGTTCACCTTCGAAGTTTCCCATAGGCTAACATAGCGGCACAGGTGCCGCGTTTTACTGGCATATGTTCTCGGCCACCTGGACCACACTACCAAACGAAGTTCCTGTACACACTACGCTCGCGCAGGTCCACAACTTCAGTAAACAAGTTTTTCGGTTCATGCCTGGTCTAAACGGGAGTCAAGTTAAATTTAGAAAATTTATAAACTATGTCGGACGCTCCTCTCAGTCCACAAAACTTTGAAGAATGTCCTAGGTAGTTTTAGCTGCCACCACCGATATTAATGGGTGATATCGGTCACCTGCTGTGAGGATTGGGTAAAATAACACTGACGCTGTTAATGAACTGAACTAACAGTTTATTTAAGATATAGATATGTACACAAGAAACAATATTTACAACTATTTACAATTACAACTCGGATATAGATGATCCGGTTCAACATTAAATTAACTACAATAAACGTTGGTTGTGTACCGTTCAACTTACACTTTCTTCCTCACACTCAACGCACGTTAGATACGCTTTATCAGAGATTACTGCAGAATCTCAATACACAAGGGTACTAGGCCTCACTTCTCGGCCTATAACACTATCCACCGGGACGCCTTGTCCCACGCTCAAAATATACACTCTCCCACAGGACCACAAATCCTGAGCGACCTATCGGTCTCCACGCCAAGCGAGAACTGTCTAACCTCTCCGTCCAGAGTTGACCTTGTCAGAGATCTTCCTTCCCCCAGCAGGGCCTCTTAGAGTTCCTCCATTGGTTCGATTCCGCATACCAACCTTGAGTCATGACATCTACTGTTTACACATCACTCCAATAGCTAGATGACAGTTGAGGCACGCCCCGCGGCCATCACTTTCATTCATCAACGAGTGCGTCATCTGCACACCTGTGTCAACATCTGTCATTCGTTATTATAGGAAAAGAAAGAAAGGTATTTCGAAAGCTTCACGGATACACAACCCACAAGACATAAAATATTCAGATAAGGAAATGTTATTCCTTTCTAATTCAGGGCAGATGTCTTCTAGGAACCTGACACCCCCCACCTTAGCGGAAAATATGCCTCTTAGGAGCTAATTTTCCCCAAACATATAATAATATTACGGAAGAGTTCAATAGTCTCTTTGCAGATTTCTTCATTCTAAATATTACATAGGCATTTTCAGGTGTCTGAACATTCTCTACTGACATCTCTACTGAACCTTATACTAATACTACTATTGCATAAACAATACACATGCTAATTTACTATTATAAACACAAAACTTAAAAAAAAATATTTACACACACAAAAGAAAAAATTAGACATGTGATGACATCCTTTAAGGTTGTCTACTATTTTGACATTGATACTGATGGGCTAGTAACTGGTTGTTCTTCCCAGCTCTTTCTCTGTAGCCTCGAAATTGCATCAGCATTCAAATGTTGAATTCCGGGACGATGAGAAATGCTCAGGTTCCAGCGTTGCAAGGCTAGAGCCCACCTAGTGAGTTTGAGCGACCTTGGGGTTGTTTCCGTGAGAAATTTTAATGGATTATGATCGGTAATGACCTCAATTTGAGATCCATAAGTCCACTTTTCAAACTTCCGCAACCCGAAGAGAACACTCCAAGCCTCTTTCTCTATACTCGGCCAAGCACGCTGAGCCCCTGACAATTTCTGACTGGCAAAAGCTATAGGTTTAAACTGACCTTTTTCATCTTTTTGAGTAAGACAACATCCTACTGCAAGGTCGGAAGCATCGGCGTGAAGCTGATATTCCCGGCCTACGATAGGTGTAGCCAAACTCGTCACTTTACACAACTCATCTTTAAGAGTATTAAATGCTTTTTCTGCCCTTTCATCCCATGGTACAGTATTTTTGACATTTCCTTTGGTTAATTCGGTTAAAGGTATAGCTATCTCAGCATAATTTGGAATATAAGATCGGTAGAATCCCATTAATCCCAAAACTGATCTAACTTCCTTTTTAGTCTTTGGTCTCTTTAAGTCCCTTATTGCTCCGATTTTCTCCTCATCAGGTGCATGAGTTCCACTCCCAATAACATGACCTAAAAACTTAGTCAATTTCTCTCCAAATTTACATTTGTCTAGTCTAATCGTAAAATTTCTATTTTTCAACTCTTCAATGACAGCCCTGACATGCTCACAATGCTCTTCCCAGGTATCGGAGAAAATGATGACATCATCAATATATGCTTCTGCATACCTCCGATGACCTTGGAGAACCTCATTCATGTCTTTTTGAAACGTAGCAGCAGCCCCTGATAATCCAAAAGGCATTGTACGCCACTGATAAGTTCCGTTATGCGTCATAAAAGCTGTCAGAGGTTTACAATCCTCAGCCATTTTAATTTGCCAATAACCCCTCAATAAATCTATTGAAGATAAATATTTAGCCGCCCCTGCGGTATACATAATTTCTTGGGAATCTTTCATCGGGAAGGTGGGAACCTGCGTTACAGAATTTAAAGCTCTGTAATCAATACACATTCTGACAGTTGCATCTTTTTTCGCAACGCAAACAATTGGATGGCTAATTTCAGCATTCGACGGTTCGATTAAATTTAATTCTAATAACTCCTGAATCTGCCTATCCACTTCCTCTTTATAAGCTACCGGCACGCTATATAACTTTGGTTTTTTCCTTTCTACACCCGGTTTCAGATCAATACGATGTTCCCCTACTTCCGCTGGTCGTACAGGACCCATAAACACTTCTTTATTTTCCCTCGAAATGGACTTTAAATCTTTGACGTGACTATTAGATAGCCCTTTTATTTCAAACCTCTCAATATACCGTTCTATCTCTTGATCCCGGTTCAAAATAGGAATTTCCCCAACTTCTCCAAATTCCTCATCACCTTCGAAAACAATATTAACTATATTACATTTAGCGATAAATTCTCTTATCTTATTTTGG
Source organism: Maratus speculifer (assembly GCA_964019185.1). NCBI lineage: Eukaryota > Metazoa > Arthropoda > Arachnida > Araneae > Salticidae > Maratus > Maratus speculifer. The sequence continues at coordinate 8,565,221 of OZ025297.1, read as the reverse complement.
TGCACATGCTTCCTACTCCCGTCGGCTAACTCAACAATAAACGAATGCTGGTTTCGTTTTTCTACAATAGTTGCCGGCCCTTGCCACCTAGAATATAACTTATTAGTCGAATCGGGGATTAACAGTATAACTTTATCGGCTACCTCAAACGTTTTTTCTTTTGACCTTAAATTATAATGATACGCCATTCTATTTTGTTGAACCTCAGACGACAATTTTGCCTCATTTGCGGCTCTTTCTAAGCGGTTCTTAAGTTTATCCAAGTACTCATGAATCGGCGTAGTATCTAACTGCGCTCCCTTATTTTCTCCTGCCCATGACGACTTAAGAATCGACAAAGGACCTTCCGGCGCTCTACCATATAATAACTGGAAAGGTGCGATTCCCGTCGTAGAATTTGGGACTTCCCTATATGCCCATAATATAAATGGTATTTGTTCATGCCATTTTTTCCTTCTTCCCTAATCGTATGATGTAGCATACGTTTAAGAGTCTGATTAAATCGTTCCACCAGTCCGTTGGACTGTGGATACTGTGGAGTCGAAAATCTTGGACTAGCACCTAACCTTTTCTCAAATTCTTTCGTTAAGTCGGCAGTAAAATTGGTTCCATTGTCGCAGGCAATTACATTAGGAATTCCTGTTCTCATAAATATTTGAAGTAACGCCTCACACGCAGTTTTAGCAGTTAAACTTTTTAGAGGGATCGCATCCGCCCATCTGGTATGCTGATCAATTAAAGTCAGTATATACCGATGCCCTTGTGAACTTTTAGGATCAATAGGCCCAATTAAATCAACATTAACAACCTGAAATGGAAGTTCCGGCCGCGACACTGGGGAAATAGGAGCTCTATCATTTACTTTAACCCCTCTAGTCAATTGGCACTCTAAACATGATTCACAAAACTGTTTAGCTTCTTTTGCCATTCCCTCCCAATAAAAAGAATACCTTATTCTCTGCAACGTTTTCTTGGCTGCATGATGCCCTCCAAATACCGATGAATGCGCTAATTTTAAGATTTCTTCCCTTCTTACCTTGGGTACTACTAATTGCGCTATAGTTTCGCCTAACAATTTCTCTTTATGATACAATAATCCGTTTACAATATAATAATCCCCTTTTTCCTTTTTAGCTAATTCCCAAGCTTTCTCTAATTCTTTACATTCCAACTGGGATTTCTTAAACATATCTGAGTTACTAACAATAGATTCATTATTTTCCTCCGTTTCAGTTTTCTCTGGATCGTGACTTTGTACATTTTGCGATCTCGCGTCTATTACGTAAACATTACAGCTATCGTTACTTACATCTTCCTTTTCATTCGAGTTATCAATAATAATTTCGGAACTTTTTAATTCTTCGGACTCTATCAATGGCTCCTCAAGATTGACACCTGACAACTCATTAATCACCTCGGGATGTAAAATTACTTGCTCATTAATATTATCAGTTACTGCGCAAAGTACTTCCTGATGAATAATATTAGTTTGCCCGAATTGCGGAATAGCTAGCGGTAGTTTAACTAACAGTGATTTAACAGCTTCACCAAATAACCCTTGTAAATAAATACTACCCGCTCCCTTTAATTTCTCTTCCGGTACTAAATCTTTATGAACAACACTAATCTCACATCCAGAATCAACCAATCCCTTTGCTTTTTGCCCATTAACACTAACTTCAATTTTCTCAAGTTTATTTAATTTCTCACCAATAACATTAGTTTTCTGCTCGGCCTTTGCCGATATTCTAGCCACAATAGCCCCATTAGGTAACTCTTGATTTTCTTTCACCATAATCTTATGAACACCTGCTTTCTGGTCTCGCCCTTTATTGCCATTATTAGTTCCCTCATTACCCACTTTATTACAAAAACGTTAGTAATGACCTCTCAAACCACACTTAAAACATTTAGGCCCTGAAGCATCATTCGTCTTCTTAAACTCTGTTTTCCTATCCGGAAAAGAATTACACTCATTACTACCATTTTGCCTCCAACTACCACTAAATTTATTATCCTCCCTCGGTCTCATTTTTTCATTGTTTACGTACTTATCTTTACCCTTAAAGCTTTTATGCGTAACCGCATAAGACTTATGTTTAGCATCAAAATAATTATCACACTCTTTAGCAATTTTAGGAGCTTCTAACCATTTACCCTGGTGAGTTAAACTAATATATGCTGCAGTATCCTCATCTAGCGTACTCATTAGCTTATCAGTAACTATTAACTGGTTGACCTTTTCATAAGTGTCCGCACCTCTAATTTTACAATAATTTTCCCACGTAGCTATTAAACGCGATACAAATAATACATGGGTTTCGTTCGGATTTCTCCTAGCTTTCCGGAAATTTTCTAAACATGCCTTCGGGGTTGGCTCATGTTCCCTTAGGACTAACTCCTTTAATTCCTCATAATTCTCCATTTGTTCCTTAGTGGTATAAATTAACAAATTATCCGCCTTATCTCCTAACATATTTAGTAGAATTTCGGCCTGCTGGTTTTCCGGTACATCTTTAGTTTGGAATGCCCTTTCTAAACTGTTGAAAAATAAATTCCATCCCTCAGTCCCTTCTGGTACTTTGATAGATAGAGTTTTAACACTTTTGATCAATTTTTCTATATTACTTTCATTATTAGATTCCCTAACATTAGAATTATTTGCCGAACCTTGAACCCTTAGTCTCTCCATTTCTAATTCATGTTCCATCCTTAATTTTTCTATCCTCTCTTCTCTTTCTAACCTTTCGTGTTTTTCTTCGCGCTCTAACTTTTCCTGTTTTTCTTCACGCTCTAATTTTTCTTGTTCTAATCGTTCTGCAACAATAGCGTCAGATAATTCCTTAATAACCCCCTCGTCATACTCATCACTGTCCATTATCTTTTTCTTAAGCTGAATTCTGGTATCATCTTCCGCGAATTCAACACCCAATTCTTCAGCTATCACCTGAAGATCAACTTTTTTTAGTTTCAATAAGAAAGCCATACCTTCACCGATTGTTATAACCACCCCACAAGAATAGTTAAACCTACCAAATTAATATTTCCGAAATTTCTAACTTAGTACAGATGTTTCTCCACTTATTATACTAATTAATACCATTTCAGATAATCCATGCATTTCATTTCTAATTAACCTACTGAATACTCTAATTTTTCTCAACCATTGATATCACACAATTTACTTCCAATAAAAAAAAAAGTAAAACAATAATTCGATTTGACTGCTATGCAATATAGATTCCAATATATACACTTAGATAACAACATACAACTTATATAATAATACTGATACGTTGAAATTGAATAGAAGTATTGATGTCAATCAAAAAATCCACATAAAGAAAAATTGAAACACATGCATACATAAATTTCTACAATTATCCTCATAAAATATTTCCGAACTCAATACTGGTTCTTACACTTAAAACAAATATACTGAAAATCTTTACTTTTATTTTTACTCACCATGGCTCTCTTTTGAGCCTTTTTTTTCACTATGGCTCTCTTTTGGGCCTTTTTTTTCCACTATGGCTCTCTTTTGGGCCTTTTTTTTTCTCTATGGCTCTCTTTTGAGCCTTTTTTTTTTTTCCTCACTAGTATTGGCCAATTAAAATTTTCATTTGCTTAGAATTTTGATAATGCAACTCTTAAAATTTAAACAGTATTGCTTCATTTAACAATTACTTTAACAATAATTTAGATTTAATGCATTAATTTAGTTCACTAATATCATTATAAATAGCATATCATTATCATCTCAAATTATTATGACCTTTCTTTAAAACGATAGCAATATGGTTATTAATTCTTTACACCTATCTGAACACAATTATTTCATTGCACATAAATTACATAGACAATTTACTTAAATTACTATTAATTATACAACAATACAATTTGGTTCGAGATGTCAGAAGAAATGAATGATCAAAACACCTTACCTTATACTTTATTTGGTGGGGTACTCTTCTATTCACAGATAGCTCCACGATGTAGCGGTAATCAGGCACAACACATTTCAGTTTAGTTCTTTCTAATAAAGATACGCACAACACTTTAGTCCACACTAGACGATATGGCACGATACTTTATCACACACTCGACGATCCGGCACGATACTTTAGCACATACTCGACGATACGGCACAACACTTTACACACATTCGACGCTACGGCACGACACTTTACACACATTCGACGATACGGCACGACACTTTAGCATACAATCGACGATCCGGCACGATGCTTTAGCACATACTCGACGATATGGCACGACCACACAAGAATTCCACTGGATACTCTGGCATTAACAGACTGCAACACGGCTCGCTGGTCACTGGTTTCAGGCGATTCTATCCCGACGCTGCCAACAATTTGTCGGACGCTCCTCTCAGTCCACAAAACTTTGAAGAATGTCCTAGGTAGTTTTAGCTGCCACCACCGATATTAATGGGTGATATCGGTCACCTGCTGTGAGGATTGGGTAAAATAACACTGACGCTGTTAATGAACTGAACTAACAGTTTATTTAAGATATAGATATGTACACAAGAAACAATATTTACAACTATTTACAATTACAACTCGGATATAGATGATCCAGTTCAACATTAAATTAACTACAATAAACGTTGGTTGTGTACCGTTCAACTTACACTTTCTTCCTCACACTCAACGCACGTTAGATACGCTTTATCAGAGATTACTGCAGAATCTCAATACACAAGGGTACTAGGCCTCACTTCTCGGCCTATAACACTATCCACCGGGACGCCTTGTCCCACGCTCAAAATATACACTCTCCCACAGGACCACAAATCCTGAGCGACCTATCGGTCTCCACGCCAAGCGAGAACTGTCTAACCTCTCCGTCCAGAGTTGACCTTGTCAGAGATCTTCCTTCCCCCAGCAGGGCCTCTTAGAGTTCCTCCATTGGTTCGATTCCGCATACCAACCTTGAGTCATGACATCTACTGTTTACACATCACTCCAATAGCTAGATGACAGCTGAGGCACGCCCCGCGGCCATCACTTTCATTCATCAACGAGTGCGTCATCTGCACACCTGTGTCAACATCTGTCATTCGTTATTATAGGAAAAGAAAGAAAGGTATTTCGAAAGCTTCACGGATACACAACCCACAAGACATAAAATATTCAGATAAGGAAATGTTATTCCTTTCTAATTCAGGGCAGATGTCTTCTAGGAACCTGACAAACTAATTTCTGAATTAAGCTAAAAACTGTGAAGTGAAATTTTGCTACCATTGCCGGCAGCGAGTTCCTCACACACCAGCGGTCGAGGGTAGAATGAGCCAAAAGGGGAAGAAAAGGTTTTAAATAGCCGAGGTACAGTGAGCAAGCACCTCTTGGCCAATAGGAGAATGAGGAAGACGTGACCTATCCTCAAAGATGGAAGTGACTTTTACAAAAACTAAAAAATTTAAAATTTAGAAAAAGATAGAGTACCCAATTACAATTTACAAATAAAATTTATAGGAAAGTAAAGGGAAGTCGAAACAATAAACAAGTAATAAAAATAAAATTTTACAATTAATTAGAAAAGCTGAAAAACGCGAATGTATCAACTACAAAATGCTGCATGACGTCAGGGGTAAAGCTAATTCTAGATGAAAATTTCTTTCAATCTAGGGAAAGTAGAATTTTTCCCGGGAATTCTGCTTTAAGTGACAGTGAAAGGATTCCTTCTGGGTGTTTTAGAACATGGGATGAAGTTATCATCCTGTGAAAGAATAACTTGGGGCCGTTTCCGTTTTTTTCCAACTGTTCCGTCATAACGCCTAATGGCATTTAAAGCAGGATTCCACACGGCAGGAACAGACCTATGAAACTTCATTGTAAGTTTCTTGATTTCAGTAAAAATCGGTTTAATTTTGAGGTCACGATGAATGATGTCATTTCGTACATATCGGGTTGCTTTGGTAAGCCTACGAAGCAGTTTATTTTGAAAAGTTTGAATTTTTTCAAGTCTGGTTTTGACTGTACTTCCATAAACAACCGAACCATAAGTTAAGATCGGTCTGACCATGGATTTATATAGTAACAATTTATTTTTCACTGACAGCGGGCTGTTCCAAGCCAAGAGGGGATTAAGGGAGCCCACGGCGCGGTTTGCACGATCCAGAGTTTCTGAGATGTGCTTGCACCATGTTAATTTAGAATCTAGGTGAATACCTAGGTATTTATAATCTGACTTCCAGAGAATTGGTTCGTCATTCAATTTAAAATTTAAGTTAGCGATGGGGTTAGAACGTTGGTTGGTGAAAAGCATGGCGGCACTTTTGGCACTGTTTACTTCAATTTTCCATTTTTTAAACCAAGCCGAAAGGATATTAAGATAATTTTGAAGTTTAGAGAACACTTTTTGTGATTGTTTGTGTTTGAAAAGCATGGCTGTGTCATCGGCGAAAATCGCTAAGTCGATGTCAGGCTCTTTAGGAATGTCGTTAATAAAGACGTTAAAAAGAGTGGGACCGCTTAGAGAACCTTGTGGAACAGAAATAGCAATAGGTTTAGGGTTAGAGTAAGAACTTCCTACTCTAACAGAGAAAGATCTATTTTTAAAGTAATCAGCATAGATTTTAATTAGTTGAGCCGGAACTCTTAATTTAATTAGTTTAAAAAGAAGAGCGATATGCCAGATTTAATCAAAAGCCTTTTGAATATCGAGAAATATTGCTGCCGTCACACCGCCGGGCGTGAAACCGTCATGAATGAGTTGAGAAACGCTCCATATCTGTCAGTGAATATAACCCTACTTTCATTTACGGGTACACTTCCAATTACCTTTTTACAACTGTTCCACAAAGCTGTAAGTCTTTCATATCTTCTATAAAAACGGCATTTTTTCCTGAATACAAGTGAAATTTCAGTACTACACCATCACTTGAGGCAAGAAAAAAATTTTTATATTCTAGGGTTTGATCTTCGAAGAAAAATATTGACGGAAGCCACATTTCCCTTCAAACGGGATCTTTTGCACATCAATTGAATTAAATTTTGTTCAAGGAATTTTAAGACCGACATATCTGACTACATTTAGTAAAGTACATACTCTCCATAGGCGATTTTCGGTATCAGAAGAATTTATAACAGAATAAACAAAGTGTAAATTTGATAGCAAAAGGAACAAACTGTCTCTTTGCATTGCATTTGTCATTCATGGTATGAGTGAACCCTTTTTTGACTAATACTTGCGGGCTAGTAGAATACTAAATACTGTACAACATTTCAAACATGTTAGAAATTTTTAAAGATACTAAAAAGTATGACATATTTTAGCAGTAAATTCAGTACATTATTCATATTATTTTTTTAAATGAAAAAAGACCTTTTAAATTCTTTTGTAAGACTAAATCAAATAATTTATTCATTCCTAAAAATTTTGTTAATAACCAAGTGTACACAATAGTTACAGAGAAAATTAGTTTCTTTAGCCGGAAATGTATAGTAAAAACCTATTGTATCATAATGGGTACAACATATTTACAGATGTTTTCAATATCCATGCATATATCAACAACATTTATAAACAACTCCAAATCATTCTTAAAATAGTATAATTTATAAAAAAAGCAATGTTCTTTTTTTAATTCACTCACAAATTTGCATTATTTACAAACTTTGACGTGAAGTCGTTGGTAAATTTATTATGTCATCCATTTTAGAAATGTCTCATTTTGAAAGTCACATGGTTCCTGCTTCTTTAAACGTGTATCACATCTATTGATAATATAGGACACTGTGATGTATCTGAATAGCGATAGCAGAAATTTATGCATTTATTATAAAATTTTGAGGGTAATTTTGCCTTTTGTTTTAGTATACCCAAATGGGTACTCCAGGAATGAAGAGGTTAAAAAACTGTACTTTTTCTTTTTCAAATTAAAGTTTAAAGTAGGAACAAAACGATTTTTTTTCTATACGTAAGTTGCAGGTGTTCTGTACGATAAAACATAAGAAAATGTTTTAAAACTTTATTTTTGCACATAATTTGAGGTGCTACTACTGTAATAAGAAAAAGAAATATCATATTAAAATTTTTTATTCATGCATAAACTTTTACGTTCCCGAATTGGTTTTAAGAATGAAAAACAATCAACTGTATTTAATTACCGTATTTCCTGTAATTTCAATCTGTGCAATATATTTTAACTTCAACATAACTGTAATGCAATGAAACATTAAAATTATCAAATTTAATTAAATTTGGCTAGTATATTTTTGCCCAGGAGGCACATCTTGAGTATGGCCATCATACATTAAAATATAATGAAACAATTCTTCATTAAAACTTTGTTACCCTATTTCATGTCAGAGGTGATATCTCGTTAAAAATATTGAGTTTAATTTATCTTCTTTAACTTTAACTTGAAGTGTGATTGTTAAATGAAATACATTCAAAATATCATTTTAAATTATTGGTTATGAAATTTTTCTATTGAGAGCGCTGTCAGAGTAAAAATAAATTGAATGTAAAAATGTGTATAAATATAAATGTCAGAGGCGGAGGCCTATTCTTACGGTTTAAGTGTATGGTGTTAATTGGAAGGCAAAGTAAAATGCGTTCTATAAGTTAGTTGAAGACATGAAAAATACCTTAAACATCGTAAGATAATTTAAAATCAGAAAATAGCTATGCCATCGCGATTCGCGATAAAGTTAATACGATTTTTTTTCTATTGTAATGAAAATTTAATCTAAATATTATATCTATGTTTTAAAGGAACAATATGCCGCAGTAAGCCTCTCTAACCTATAAAAAATTTCGCATACTTACAAATAACAAATTGCTATAAATATCATTTAAAGAAATTACCCTTAATAAACAATAATGTGACTGGATTAGAGTGTTTTATACAACAACAATAGCTATATAATCCATTTTATGACTATTATTATGTTACGTGATTGAAACAAAATACTAAAATTATATTACTGTAAAGAGCTTTAGGCATCCCCATGCTTAAGAGTTCCAAAAAAGTTTCAGAAAATCGTTGCATTAGGATTTCAATACAGGCTATATATGCAAGACATTACATGTAAATTCTCTATTCAATTGCATACATTATGTCCATATGTATACAAATATAATTAAAGACATAGAAGTACATATGCATAGAATATAATATACCTGTATTAGTACAATTGATTTTTATAAATTTCATAAAATGTTTTCGAAACAAAGTGTATAACAATTTATAAATAAATTTGTTTTGTGAGTTTTCTAAAATATCCCCAATTTCTTGTATAAAGACTGTACCATAATTTTCACCTTAATGTTATTTTAATGTTGGCAGCAGCTGTTCAAGACATAAGACTTTCTCTCTTGTAACATTACTGAAGTTATATCACTAAAGGGTTAATTTATTGCAACATTAGTTTACTGAACATAGGAATTATGTGGACGTAATCTTCATCTGAAGCAATGAAAAGTTATTTAAAGACTTTTACCTATTCTACAAATCATTTTTATATGGACTGTAATAAAAATTAAGATGTTCTTCTAGTAATCGTTTTTTTTTTTTTTTTGTTTATTTTCTTTCCTAAAAGTAAGTTCTTTATTTAGAAAATGAACAGAGTCAATATAAATATGTAGCAAATTAACATATTTTTCTATAATAAACTGTCGGAAATTGTACGTCAAGTGAAGCAAATAAAGTGCGTTAGAACTATAACGAATTAAAAAAAAAAAAAATCAGATCTTTATAAAATAGAATGTAGTACTTCGAATACAGTACATCAGCCGAATTGTATGTCCCTGTATGTTCTGTCTGCTTTTTGTTATACAGGAAGTAACTTATAATAAACCTCAGCAATGTATATCAATTTCATAAAATGTGAAATAATTTAATTTAATTAAAACAACCCCCAAATAATATTTCTCCCCTCTTCCATTATGCAATGGAATACTTTTATGTGGCCCTGTAAATTAATGACAAATAAAATTATCATCACACATTGTACAGAATGTTTTTTTTTTTTGTATATACTCCATAGATGCATATCGATTCTAATATTTTCGAGAGAATGAAACATCATTAAAATGCACTTGAAACAATTTTTTTTTTCAATTGGCCATAATGTAATGGAATGATTTTAATTGCCCTATAATTAAACTAGGCATCCAATTTTCATAAAATTTCAATCTAATCGAAAAAATTATGCAACGATTATATATTTTTAATTTCAAACGATTTGCTTGGGTTGTTTTTAGCTCACAGGCTATCATAGCCTGAGAGCTTATGTGCCCGTCCGTTCTGTATGTATGTTCGTACGTAACGCGATAACTCATGATAAAAATATCGGATCCACTTGAAATTTTGTATATAGGTATATCCTGACAAGGCGCTTCCCTGATTAGTTTTTGAAGTTCATTCGATATGTATAAGAGGGGGAACGAGGGGCTCATGCCCCTCCCCTTAATATAAATAAGTGGGTTTTTCATGCAGAATTAAGTTTTCGTTCAAAATTTAGATATAGGATCATTTTGATGAGGCGATTTCGTGACTGTTATTAGGTGTTCATTGAATAAGTATAAACAAGGGAAACGGGGGTTCTAATGCCCCTCCCCTTAATTGATATAAAGGGGTTTTTCAAGCAGAATTGTCAGATTTCGTTCGAATCTCTGAATAGTTTTGGAAGTTTAATGGTTAAGTATAAAAGAGGGGGATAGCTCCTCTTAAATTATATAAATGCTAAATGGGTTTTTATTAAGAATTATCCGATTTGATCTGAATTTTGGATATAGATTTTTTATATGATAAAGCATGTTCTTGATAGTTTAGGAGGTTCAATGATTAAGTATAAAAAAGGGGAAAGGGGAGAGCTGTTTCCCTTTCTTAATTTCTTTTTCGAACGTAATTAACCCTTGAAAATATAAGGCTGTAATGTACAATTAGTATGCGTAGCCTGTGAGCTCAATGCCATCAGTTTAACTGGGCAATATTCTTTTTATTACTCTTTTTACGAAGACGGATGGACTGAACAATTATTATTGGTTCATCGTATTTACATAATTACGAACGCCCCTAAAAACAGTAAAAATAAGTTTAATATGACTGTCGACATGTTTTGACTCTGCCCGAGTCATTTTAAAAAGAATACAACAAAATCTTATTGTTACACTTAAAAACTTCGTTAGGAAGAAAATACGTGAAGCAGAAATAAACTAAAAATCATGAAATTTGTATAAAAAATATGGATGCAAAAAATGACAAAATACACATAAAATAGAAATATTATCATATAAATCTTAATTTAATTTACCATCAGAAATATTAAAGGAAGTTTTCTAAAAAATCTGCATTATTATAATCATCGTTTGCCCTATTCGGATATATAATTTTATATTCTTTAATAAATTCCTGTATAAAATTCTAAATATTATCAATATATCTAGAGATTTTTAAATATTTATTATATTTCTTTGTATATTTATAGAACCTTAAATTTATTATCTGTAAAATGTAAATATCTTTACTATCTATTAAAATACTCTCTTCGGACGAGGTAAGATTTTAAAAAAACAATATTCAGGATTGAGAAAAGTGATTAACTCTCAGTAAAAACTACTCAAAATCATTTACGAAATATATGGACAACAACAAAAATGTTTGTTCAAGAATTTTTGTTTTAAATTTTAGCGATCTTTTGGATTCAGAAGCTTCTAAAATTAAAAGAAATATTTTTGCAATCGCGAATAACTTGGAAAAAATTACATTTATAGAGGGCAAAAGAATAATTCAATAAATGTTTTTTACTTTCTTCTATCTTTACAAGAAGAAAGTATTGGATTCATGAAAATTTTCGACTTCCGGTTTTCGACGGATTTATACGTTTTAGAAGGTCCTGAACACGTTTTGACTATTTTTTTAAAATGTCTGTCTGATGTCTGTGTGTCTGTCTGTCTGTATGTGACAAAAAATTTGTGGGCGCGCTATCTCAAGAACTAATGCTCGAAATTTAATAAAATTTTATATTCAGTTAGACCTTGATATGAATTAGTGCCTATTGGTTTTTGGTGAAAATTGGCCTGCAGATGGCGCTGCTATACTACGTTTTTCATGATTTTCAAGATTGCTATATCTCAAGAACTAATGCACAGAATTTCACCAAACTTCAGATTCTGTGACCCCTTGATAGACATAGACGCTGATTAAGTTTTGGTGTAAATTGGCCAGTAGGTGGCGCTGCTATGCCACGTTTTTCATGATTTTCATGATAGCTATATCTCAAGAACTAATGCACAGAATGTCACCAAACTTCAGATTTCGCGATACCTTGAGATACATAGCCACTGATAAGGTTTTGGTGTGAACTGCCCTATAGGTGGCGCTGCTATGCTACATTTTGCACGATTTTTGCGATAGCTATATCTCAAGAACTAATGCAGAGAACTTCATCAAATTTTAGATTCTGTTACACTAGAATATATAACATAATTAGATGCTGATTACATTTTGGTATTAACCTTGCAACAGGTGGTGCAGCTATGCTGCATTTTGCACGATTTTCCCGATAGCTATATCTCAACAACCAACGCGCAGAATTTCATCAAACTTCAGATTTTGTACAAAATGACATATAACATAATTACACGATGATTACGTTTTGTTATAAATCCTTCAACTGATGATGCTGCTGTGCTATATTTTACACGGTTTTTTTTAAACGAGCTATATCTCAAGAACTAATGCACGGAATTTCATCAAACTTCAGATTCTTTTACACCATAACATAATTAGACGCTTTTTTACGTTTTGGCATAAATTGTACAAGATATGGTGTTGCTGTGCTACGTTTTGCAATTTTTTTGTTATAACTATATCTCAAGAACTAATGGACGAAATTCCATCAAATTTCAGATTCTGTTAGGTCTTGACATAAATAGATGCTTATTAGGTTTTAGTATAAATTACCCAACATGAGGCACTACTAAGCTCATTTTCTCAGAATATTAATTAAATTTTGCGTTTTAAGCTTTTCGGATACAAGAATCCCATTAGGCTAGGTCAAGTGTTCGAGGAAATTCGATAGTGGGTAACTTTGGGATCACCACGTTTTTTTTTTTTTTTTTTTTTTTTTTTTTTTTTTTTTTTTTTTAAATATTAAAATGTACTTATGAGATAGAAGAAAGTTTTGGGATTGACACATCCAACTAGTTTAATATTAATATTAAAGTTAATTGTCTTGATAATAATGTTAATGTTGTTAATTTGTTATGTTCGTTGAACATAAAAATGTGAGTTTTAAAATTGATTGCATAGCTAAAATAAATAATTCAAATAAAACTTAAGATCTCTTTTCCGAGTTTTTTGTAGATAAAAGTAAAATTTTCTGAATTCTTCGCAACTTTGGAAAGATTACATTATTTGTTTTAACCTTTAAGTAAGATGAGAACTAAATGAAAAACCGACCTTTTACAGTGTAGTAAATTATGGGGGAAAATGTTTTTAATCTGACATTTCACAACTTTTATTTTATTAATGTTACGAAATTCATACTTATATTTTATGCAAAATATAATTCACTCTCCTAATTACAGAGAACATAGAAAATATTCCTTTCTCAAATACAAAATCTCAATATTTGCATCTTCCTTTCATTTGAATTTTTTCACTTCACTTTTTGAATGAATTATTTTGCTAGATGCAAATAAAATTAGGATGTTCATGTGATAGAAAACAAAAAAATAATATATAAATTCTAAACATACATCCTATTAGATTCTGTTTTAACTTTTTCAACAAATTCAATTTATTTTGACTTTTTGGTTGTAAATTTATTTACTTTGTGTTTACTTCGGGAAAATTGATTAAATGAAAAATATACAGTTAAGTAAACTTCACTGACAATGGATACAAAAGGAAACTCTTTAAATTGTGTAAAGAAACTATTTATGTATCGGAGAAAATAAATAACATTTTCAAAATAATAAATATACACAACATATCTTTAAGGATTTTCAAATAATTCTCATATATATCTTATGAAGTTGTTCCTCTTAACTTTTATAGAATGTATTTCAGAAAACTCATTTCTTTAAAAAAAAACTGTGACTTTAAAGTATATTTTATAGTTTTCTGTCTTTAATATAAAATATGTGGCGCATTTTTGTTTAAAAAAAACTACATATATATACATTCCTAAACGGTGTTTATATATTTTTTATTTTATTTTTATTTTTCTGGTTTAGTAACTAGGTGTAGTTAGATGTAGACAAAAGTAAAATTTTCTGAATTCTTCGTATCTTCGAAAATATTAAATTATTTTTTTAACCTTTAAGTAAGATGAGAACTAAATAAAAAACTGTCTTTTTTTTAACTTAGTTCGTTTTCCATTCTACAATTTATTTTAACAAACTATACAAATGTTACGAATTAATGTACATTTTTTCCTTTATATTTTCAATTTTAAGAACGATTTTTTGTAAAGTGCAATTACAATAACATGGGTTTTTTTCTATTTTTATAAAAAAGTATAGAAACTAAACTCAAAACAAATTAAACTAACATTAAAACATAAAATGTTGTTAAAAAATGCAAAATTGTTTATAAAACTTAATACAAACTCATAAAACTTTCAAAATGACGTTTTAATAATAAAAAAAAAATACTATACCTTCAGAAGCCATACATTGTTATACTAAGAAAAAAAATTCTTCAAGCTTAGGTTATGAAACACTTTCCAAAGCATTCAAAATAATGAAACAAACGTCCACTGTTTAATAAAAAACCCGAAAACGCAACCAAACACTCCTTGGGATTTTTGCCAGAGCCCCTTGGTTTCTCTCTCAGCGATGCATTCAAACACAGGCTTCATGGTTTTTCTAGGTGACAACGACACACACCTTTTCTTAGCCAAAACTTTCTCCTCCTATGCCATTCACCAATTCTCCGGAGGCTTTGTTTGTTTGCCTTATTTAACCTTTTCTATTATGTGCATTCTCGAATAGCAAAGGAAGCTGAGATGTCATTAACCCCTTAACGCGCAGTGTTGCCGGGTCGGCAACACCTAAAGTTCCCCCTGTTTAGAGACACAAAAACTCCGTGAATATTTCAAAACCTACTCTAATGGCTACTTTAAATCTTTCTTATGTGTTCTAGATGGTAGCACCACAGAGATCAAACTCTACTGTTTTTAAATAATAGGTAAAATGTTTTACTGTAATACGCGCTTCACAGCAATGCTCTTCTCACTGCGCTTATCAATGCTTTACTTATGGGTGGTTACCACTTTGGCAACAGCTGTATAATTAAAATGGTTAGTGCAATCTTTACAAAACAATACCTGTGTACTCCTCTAGGCCTAAATAGATTGCCTAATTTTTTTCTTCTTTAAATTCCAAATTTAAAGAGTATTGCGCCGGAAAGGGTTAACCACTTCCATGATTTGCCCGTACACCAAACCGGCAACGTGTTTTCGCCAATCATAATTTGTCCGTCCGGGCATCCCTATTCCAATCGTTATTTATTATTCTCTGCAGCAATTTTTTATTGTAAATTTTGCATTATTTAATACGACCCTGTTTCTGTTACAATTACGCAAAAATTCCTCTACTAGAAAACCGGTGATAAATGATTAAAAATTCTGTAAAAGAAAATAAGCATTATTTGAAATCTTTTTTTTTTTCAAAAATATTGATCAGTTGTGTGATCAGTGGTTAATACAATGGAACTCGTTCTTATAATGAGGTCTAAATATAATATCTCGGAAAAGCTTCAAGATAAGTAAAAATGTTACTTTAAACCCACGGTCGCAGAAAGTTTTACACATGAAATATAATAAATAAATAAATAAATAATGTCTGATAATAGTAATCTTAATTATGCACCTGCACATTAGCGTCAGAATCCTAAGATAATCGATATCGTTATCCTGAAGGCTTGAAAAAAAAATTAACAACCCTTAATTTTTATCATTTCATTTTCGGCAGATTCGAAAATAGCGGGAGTGGGGATTATGCTTTTAAAGTACATTTTCGTCGATATCTTCAAAAATAAAATATCTTAAAATTAAATTAAACTTATTTTTGAGTTCCAGTTACGGATTCTATCGATAGGTATCACACACCAGATACAATTTAAATAATAATTATAATAATAATAACAATAATTTAACAAATTATAGCAAAAATTTTAAAAATGAAATTCTTTTCAATTTAATTTATTAGATTCAATTTCAGATGTCGAAAATTTACCTGATTAGGTTTACCAGATTCAGATGCAAATTCCTCTAATGTAAATGGTCAGCTAATAGCTTAATATTAACACGCCCGGCGCAGATTTCAAACTGTTCGATAGCTTCAGAGCCCCGATCACACCTTCCTGCTTTTCGGTGTCTTTAATTTAATCGTTTTTCTTGTTAAATTTGTCCAGTTTCAATTTTTGATTCCCCCCCCCCCCAATCTGGCTTCCATTAGAAATTCTTGTATTCAGGACTTGGGTCGGGGTCTTTGAACGTGGCTTCCGCTAGAGAGTAAAAGAAGAAAAGCTAAAAGATCGTGGACGTTAAATGAAAAAAAAACCTAAAAGGTTACGGATCTTAAAAAAGGAAAAAAATAAAATTAGGGCATCACAATGTTTATACTCAAATAAAAACAACAACTATCTTCCAAATGTTTAAATAGAAAAAAAATCAAGTAAATTAATAAGACCCTGAATTTTTTCTTAAAATATTTTTGAAAGATTGGTAATCTATAAATATACGAATCAATAGCCTACACTGTCAAAACTAATGGTGACACATTGCACCTTTTAAGGGTGAAAGGCTTGTCTCACTGGTGACACCCCTAAAGGAGCCAAAATAGCACCTTTAATTAGGGTGAAAAGATGTCACCCTTAATCCAGAGTGCCCAATGATGAAAAATTAAAAAATATACTAACCTACTTTCGGTCCTCGATAGATTCGAACGCAGAACGTCTGATTACAGGCTCAGCGCCCTATCCACTCGGCCATCAAGCTCACCTTCAAAGTCTCCCTGAAATGTTCATATACCTTGAAATTCAAAGGTTGCTTTATATAAAAAAATCTCGCCAAAAGTTAGCTATCCGAAGTTCTAAACAAAATTGGGATAGCGTATAGCGGTGATAGTCATCGTAGGAAAAAAAATTCTCTGTTGATTCACCAGTAACAGCGAGTTGAAGTGCGAGGATACACGTTACAGACCATGCGCAAATAACTAAGGGTGAAAATCTTCCAACGGTATGCATTGCGTGGCACCCTAATTAGCGTGAAATACCTAATGGCACCCCAAACACATTTTCAAGCCCGCTGGTGCCAAGTGATTTAACCTTTTCACCCCTGGGCGTCAAATGCAACCGGTTCGTCACCTTTATTTTTAACAGTGTATATAACTCTTTCAAACTTGAACTTTCAATATTCCATAGTTTTAAAGGAAGAAGGCTTGAAGTGATAAACACACATGTAAACTTGCAACAGTTCTGGCATTACTTTTAAGTATGAAATTAGAAAAACTGAAAAACGGCAAACGAAATGCCACGCAAAACCTTCCATTTTTCTCAACGTCAAAAATAAATGCCGACTACGAGAATTTGTTAATACCGTGCTATAAAAAAATAAAACATTGCGAGATGTACACAATTGTATAATGTTTTATATAACTCTTTTTAATTGCAATAACTCGCAATTAGACACATTTTTTTGGGAAAAAAAGTTGGAGGTTTATATCATACGTTTTTTATTGCATTTTTTGGTCTCAGTTTCATAGCGATAGATGACGCTACAATCAGTATGTGTCTAATCTATTTTAAAATAAAAAAGAATAGATTTTAACCCTACATCGATGCAACGTAAGATGTTTAAAGGCATAAAGTGGACCTTATTTGCTGATACAATCTTGTTATCATAATCCTACACCATACTTTTAACCTTCCTTCTTTGTAACCTCCATTATTTCCTCGAGATAGTTTATTTAAATTTATGAACTCTGTCGGTTTCATAGGCTTCCAAAGAGAAAAGAATGCTTTTCAAAATAATGAGTAAATCGAAAGAATATATTTTTTTATGAAGTTTAAACAACTTATGTATTGGATTAGAAAACTTTTGTTGATTCACATAGTATTATTTTTTATTGAATTTCATTTAATTGAATTAACATAAAATGTATTTTAATAATTGTTCCTCCAATTAAAACTCCAATTGTTCCTTTATTTTTTTCTGTCAGTCTGTAACATCACTAAATCATTCTTTATTCAAAATGAATAAATCAGTCATAGGCATTTCTACTTCAAAAATATATTTTAGCTTGCAAAAGAGAAAAAGAAAAGCATTACTAGCTTTTCCTAAAAATAAACATAAATATTTTCAAGATTTTCAGAATTTCATTTTAAGAAAGTGACTTAAATAAATCCAAAGCATTTTATTTTATTATTGTTATTTTGATTCAAATTACAGAAACCTTTTTATGCTGTCTATCTATAAAGCTACTGTAAGCTCCTACAATTTTTCTCTGAGTAACCTTAAACGCATTTCTGGAATGTACTGAAATTTCATTTTTATTATGTCTGAAATAAATCACATGAGCTTTTACAAAACAGAATATTATTTTTTTTAACTTATACAGTTACATCAATATTTCATTTTAGAAATAATTTTGCTTCAAATACATAAAATGCGTTTAGTAGATTTCGAAGTCTTACTTTATTTTTATATATATAGAAAACTACTGATAGAATCTTTAAGCAAATGAGTCAGTAATATTTAAGATCTATTCATAAATATCCAAAGTATTAAAAAAATGAGATTTCATAAAAATTATCTGAAACGAAAAGTATTTGTAATTATTTACACGACGGACAGCAAATATCGTCTGAGTTATTCTTCTGGAATTGAATATTGCTTATAATTTGAAATCTAGAACTAATTATTTTAACTTAATAAATATTTATTAGACCTTCCATGGTTAGAAGATAAAACGGAGTTTATTATAGTTTTTGACGTACTCGATATACTAAAAAACAAATAAATCGGTTTCTTATGTTTGAATAGTAATGCATTTTTTCAAGATTTATTGTAAAATATGCATTATCAATTAGAACTTATATTGTTTAGAATAAATGTAATCATTATTCTTTATTTCTTATAATGTTGTTATTTATTCACACTAAACGTATTTTTATAGATTATAGATACCTATTTTTATATGAGATTCAATATAACTGAGTGGACTTGTTATACATATTAGATTAAGTATTCGTATGTTTAAAAGTAATTTTCCTCTGTACTAAATTCGGAAAATTCAATAAGCAAATTTCTACGTTTTTTTTCTTTTGTTATAAACATGGAACAAATGTGGACAAACTCTTGTGGAACATTTTTTTAAATAGTTAATCTATATTATAAAGACCAAACGTATCTGTGCGTAACGCATACGTCATTTTGCGCATGGCAACACTTTCAAATTTTAAATGAATTTCGGTATTGCAATTTTCGCTGCTAAAAGTTTTAAACTTTAAATGTCGATCATTTTCAATTTTTACACCATCGTGTAGGGAAAAAAGTTTACTTTTATATGAAATTTGTTTAAAAGCTGTGTCTTAATTTTTTTTGAAATATTAATTTTTTTGTATCTTTTAATATCTCTTTTCTAATCGTGGCAACAGGAGTACTCCATTTCTTTTAAAAGCAAAGGAAAAAAGGGAAAAAATTGATTGCTGTATCTTTATGTTGCCATTTTCTTATTAAAAGGGAAAAATTGAAGTTTAAATATCTTCTGTTATAAAACCCGGTGAATTTTGATTTCATTTACAAAATTTGATTTACACGTAAACGAATATCAACAGTTTAATATCGTTTCAGCTAAAAGCATTGAGACTTCAAGTTTTTAATCAAAATTAACAAATTAAAATGCCAATTTTTTTTTTCGAAAAGTGGAATACAGATGTGAAATGTACATTTGTAAATTTTGATATGGTGAAAATGATGCCGGGTTTAGATTTCACAGGGGGAAAACTTCTATGATTGAGTCAAAGTTCAATAAATTTTTTGCTTTTTTTTCATTTTTGAATACTAGCATAAGAACTTAATTGGTAACTTTATCATAATAACATATCTTTATTATTCTTTACTGCTTACATATACAATTAAAGTTTAACTTTAACAATTTTTACAACTGCGTTTTATAGAAATAGTGTTTTGTTAATTTGACGATAAATATACCTTTTGTTTAAGAGTTAGATGTACCAACATAAAATACATTTTTTAGTACAACTAATTTTGTAAGTTTATTATAAGTCAATGAAACAGATCCTTCTTAAACATTTTCTTTCGTCAAAATTTGACGGGTTCTACCTTGTTGTATTAAAAGCACTAAACGTCTACATTCCGATAAACATAATTTTTATAATCCTGAATTTGTTTTCATTTTATATTGGTTAATTGTTATGCTCTTTGTAATATATTTTTAAATAAATGTTGATATCAATGGGCTACCGTAAAATGGGGTTAATCGGAACTCTTTTCAACTTTGATATAAAATAAAAGCAACTGCCGATTTTTTTTATTATTTTCTTTTTTGGCTAGAAATGTCGGTCTTTATTGTTCTTAATATTTCAAGCAAAAACAAAACATTTTTTTATAGTTTATATACATATACATATACATGTTATGTATAGATTTATTTATTTATTTATTTTTAATGGTACTTCGATTCACCCCGCAGTGCAAGAAAGAGTGAATCGGAAAACAAATGTTATGTTCTATATTTGTTCCGATTGATATCGAACAAATATTTAATATATTAGAAAACAGTTCATAGAAAACATGGCAAATAAAAAAAGATAATTGTATTATTTCTGGAAGATAAACTCGAAACTACATAATAGATTCTTGAAATTTATAAATATTTATCTAATCACATATATGTATCCTAGCAGATTTGTAAATGATTACATCTCTCAAAAATAAATTACATATTTTTTAAATTAATTTGTGCAAATAAACTTAAAGAATATTTTTAATGAGGGAAAAACATATATTCATTGTAAAACTGTAAAACAATGTAGCATTTTAACAAATAATATACATTAAGGTGGTAATGCATTGTAAATTATTTTTTCATATTGTACTAACAAATAAAGAATACTGCCCAGTTAAACTGATGGCATTGAGCTCACAGGCTACAAATACTAATTGTACATTAAAGCCTTATATTTTCAAGAGTTAATTCCGTTCGAAAAAAAATTAAGAAGGGAAAACAGCTCTCCCCTTTCCTCTTTTTTTATACTTAATCATTGAACCTCCTATACTATCAAAGACATGCTTTATCATATAAAAAATCTATATCCAAAATTCAGAGCAAATGAGATAATTCTTAATAAAAACCCATTTAGCATTTAAATAATTTAAAAGGAGTTATCCCCCTCTTTTATACTTAACCATTAAACTTCCAAAAGTATTGAGAGATTTGAACGAAATCTGACAATTCTGCTTGAAAAACCCATTTATATAAATTAAGGGGGGGGGCATTAGAACCCCTGTTCCCCCTATTTATATTTATTTAATGAACACCTAATAACAGTCACGGAATCGCTTCATCAGAATTATCCTAATCTAAATTTTGAACGAAAACTTAATTCTGCATGAAAATCACATTTATATCAACTAAGGGGAGGGGCATGAGCCCTCCGTTCCCCCTCTTATACATATCGAATGAACTCCAAAAACTAATTAGGGAAGCGCCTTGTCAGGATGTACCTACATACAAAATTTCAAGTGGATCGGATATTTTTATCATGAGTTATCGCGTTACGCACGAACGTACGAACGAACGTACATACAGAACGGACGGGCACATAAGCTCTCAGGCTATGATAGCCTGTGAGATAAAAAGGATTTTGCATCGGCTATTTCTTATGTTTTCTCCTAAAATATTAGGATTTTATATTTAATTATACTTTTACAGAAGCGCAAAAAAAGAACCTTTATCTATTTTTTCTAAAACCTCTTGCATAGAATTGAATTGCTGAGCTTTTGATGTCATATCTTCATACTTGGTTTTCTTAATGCTTTTTTTTTATATAACTTAAAAACGCTTATCATCTACATAAAGATCAGTAAAATATTAGAAGGTGACTTTATACAACAAAAGACAGTTTATCTATGTTTCTTAATATATTATAGATATCATTTTTAGGAAAAAAAATATATATTTAACGTAATATAAGAAATTACTAAAACGTGAAGTGTTTATAATGTAAACTGAGCTATATTATGTAGAACATTACATTTTTGATATTTGGCAAAATATTCATGTTAAGTATTTTATCACAAAAGAAACATGTCTGATTTATTTTTATTTTTAAGATACTTTTTTTAACATATTTGAAAATGTTTCATTTAAACCTCAAGGATACATAAATAACTACAGATGAATTGATAAAAAATATTGAGTCATATAAGTTCTTTCTTGAAATATTATACATTAATTTGTGTTAACTAAATCTCTACACTAAAAATATCTATTATGCAAAATGCACAAAAATTCTCAATAAACGTTTATAAATATAAAAAAGCAACAAATAATGATACAGGGGTATCGATTGCTCTAAAAGCATTATCAAAGATTCTGTTCTTACTACAAAAATAATTGCAATTCAAAAAAGCACCGATAAGGAGAACTAACACGGATGCATTATTCAGAAATGTGCAAATGAACATTATCATAAGAAATAGATAATTTAGTGAGTACTTTGTTCGATTGTATCATTTATCATTTATTCGACAGAATCTAGAAAAGAAATAATTAATCGTATAGAAACGTTTTTATTCTACTAACAAAAACGATATTATGGACACTTTTTAATTGAAAAAAACTTAATTACTCATAAATAAAATTTGTATGTCTGACATTTATAGAAATATAATCATAAAACATAAAGCATCTCGAATTCGCAACAAGCGAGTCATTAAATTTAGATATTATAAATATACACTCACTTCCAAAAGTTAAGCACGGAGAGGAAAGTGCTAATTTCCTGAAACCAATCAGAATTGAAGAGGATGCAAATCACTGCAGTGGTAGATGGAAATATGCAACTATGTTAAGTAACAGCCAATCGCGCTTTCATGTCAAGAAATACGCAAAAAAGGGCAGTCTTATAAAAAGTGCTTTACAGAACCGCGCTTGCAGGGTTACAGAAGTCGATTGTAAGTGCTGATAGAACGATAGAAGGTGTTTAAAACTTTCGTACAATTGGTTTTGAAAACATACGTGTTTCTATGACTTCCAGAAGACGAATGGAAGATTCTGAGAGCTGGCGTGCTGTGGTTCGCATTGAAGCAGGACAGTCGATCACAGATGTTGCTCTTTTCGTCGGCGTTCATCATTCTGTAATTCCACGTTTATGGAAACAATTCCAAACCACACAGACAGTTGTCCGAAGGTCGACCAAGAGTTACAACCCCCGCGGAAGATCGATATATTGCTACTGTAGCCAAGCGAATCGCAGAGCGATCTCCACACGTGTGACATCTATGGTTACAGCGTACATTGGTAAGGCGATATCTGCAGCTGCTGTACGTAGAAGATTACATATGGGTGGACTGTACACGCGGGTACCTCGAGATTGTGTTCCTATATCCGTCCAATCAAGAGAGGCACGATTAAATTGGTGCCGGGAACATGTCAATTAGACTGTGTCTGACTGGGGCAATGTCATGTTTACTGATGAGTCAAGATTTGCTCTGCAGCCATATGAGAAGCGTATAAGGCTATGGCGTGAACAAGAAACACGCAATCTGCCTCAAAACATCATCGAATATTACGCATTCTGAGGCGGAAGAATTATGGCGTGGGCAGGGATTTCATTAGGATACCGCACATCTTTAAACTGGGTTCTGTGACGGCTGTCCGGTATCAAGATGACGTCCTTGAACCGATTGTGAGGTTGTCCGCTTCAGCAGTTGGCCCTACTTTTGTTTTAATGGATGATAACACACGTCCCCATAGAACTGGCATCATCTATGACTACCTGGACAGTGAAGGGATTTGCGCGTGTGGCGTGGCCAGCATATTCGCCCGAATTGAATCCCATTGAAAATCTTTGGGATGCTCTCGGCCGTGCTGTATGTTTACGTTTCCCACATCCAGCCATTCTTATTGAGCTGGAATCTGCTCAACAATTAGAATGGCGATTTCTTAATTCTGCGGTGGTTGACAAAGCATGGTCATTGAAAGCATGGTCACAAGGTATAAACTTTGTATACAGATGAGGGGGAATCATATATCTTATTAATGTCTTTTTTTCATTTTATGCTGTTTTTTTTTACTTTATACATAATTCTGTTTAAGTCTCCAGTATGTCATTATCTGATAGCTTATAAAAATTTTAAATTGCTTTCATATCTGTATGCAATTATTGATTTTGTTTTATGCATAAATAAATATGCTACTTTTCTGGCAAATTTTGTGTCAGTCAAAGCAGTATTTGTTGTTTTTTTTTTTTAATTTTACACCTTCGTGCTTAACTTTTGGAAGTGAGTGTATATATAAGCCTTTGACAAACGATGAAATCATGTAGATAGTAGCAACATGTTATCAATAAATTTTGCATTTAATTTCCTTAATATTTTTTGGTTGATACCTTTACACCTTAAAAAAATATTCTTTCATAAGTAATTATTTATCCCATAACAGCATCCCATTTTATTGTTTAATCATAGTTTAATAAATAAATTTCAAGGATGATTTTTTTAACATTAAAGCATCATCGCAACGTGATTATGAAAGTTTAACATGTTTGCAATTTTAAAAACATAAATAGTTCAATATTTGGTTTTGAATGATATTCTATAGTAAAATGAAAACTTCATCAATCAGTAAATAAAATACAAATTTTACAAACAAGTGTTAAAATTGCACTTCTAAACGATTGAAATTATCAATACGTGTTGTTATAAATTCTGATGAACTATAGCGAACCATTAAAGTCTGTAATGGAAACAAAGGGCATTTACTTTAATTTATTTATTTCATACATAACTATTCCATTTTGTTACACATTAAAAAGTACACAATCGAACATAAAATAAATCAGTTTTCTCATTATTATCAAGTTACATTTAATGTCCATGTACAGGTTCAGTTATAGTTTAGTGACTTATTACCACATCTCAATTTCATCAAAGTTTCATTATCTGAGGATGACGAACAACTCATGTACAATGTTTTTATCGTCTGTTATAAAATCAAGTGAATTTCGACTTTATAATAATTTATATAGTTGGATTTTATAATATTTTGTTAATTTTAGCTTAAAATTATATTTGTTTGAGAGTTAGACTGAACAATATACGATGTATTTTTTACTGTAACTAATTATGTAGATTTATTATAAATCAGTGAAACAATTCTTTCTTAAATATTTTTTTCGTCGAATTTCGAAGGGTTCCATCCACCTCGTGTAAATAGTAGCTAAAATATTTCTTAAAACAAAATAATATTCCATTTAAAGACATGTACTATTAATAGTATATCAGACCCAAAAGGGTTAAGTTGGCCGTTATTTTGTAAGAATAATTATATCTTCTGGCAATTGAAGTTTTTTTCTGAATTCTTTAAACTGGTTGAATTATTAAGATATTATTCAACTTTTGAAATGTTTGTTTATGGTTTTTTTTTAAATATTATCCAACCGTTGAAGGCTCTAATGAAAACACAGTAATATACTTGTATTTATTTATTTCCCACACATTTATTGCATTTAAGTTACACATTACAAATACGACACAGTTCAACATAACGTAACTCACCCTTCTTATTGGTATCACGTTGCAATTAATGTCCTTGTACCCCTTCATTTATAGTTACTATTCTAATATCACACTGTAAATATGCGACAAGCTCCTTAGCTTGGGATGAATCCGACATTTTAATGGATTTCAAAATTTTATTTTAATACACTATTAATATTAATATTATTCATGTATGAATGAATTTTTGATGCAATTGATTTAATATGCAATTTTGATTTAATATGGAATTTATCTATTAGATGTAAAAGGTTCTACAGTTTTTAATTAAAAAATGGCTTTTTATGTATAGTTTATAAATGGGATTCTTAGGAGAATCCCTTGATGTATTTTAATACTTATATTGCATATTAAATGGTAAGACATTATTATATGATTGATATATATAGCAATCGGTAAAATATTTTTCAAATAACAATGCATGTACTAAAAAACTAAAAGTAAGAACACAATTGTTTTTTATTTTACGTAGATTTCTAAAAAGTAGGTTTTCTATGTTACTGTCTTTTCAAACTCTCATCACTAAATCAGAAGAACTGCTTTCCCCTAAAAAATTATTACAGTTATAAAAAGTTGAAAAAAAATCTATGACATACTTAACGTAAAACTTTAACACATTTTCATTTTATATTTCTTTTTAACAAACGTATGAGTCGTAAATTTTAGAAATTCTTTACTTATATTTGAAGCAAAGAGAAATATCACATATGGTCCGTTCTATAAGAC
The DNA here is from genome assembly GCA_964019185.1 of Maratus speculifer. Classification (NCBI taxonomy): domain Eukaryota; kingdom Metazoa; phylum Arthropoda; class Arachnida; order Araneae; family Salticidae; genus Maratus; species Maratus speculifer. The sequence continues at coordinate 8,538,699 of OZ025297.1, read as the reverse complement.
ACTTAATTTTCTGCTCTATTACTGTTCTCTTTTATTGCATCTTTTTTTAAGCAACTTTTATGAAGCCTTTAATCTTTAAAAGCTATATGTTTCAGAAAAAAAGAATTTATTGTCCATTATTTCTCATATTATATAAAGGTTGTATTTCCAGAATAACACTTGCCAAAAACATTTATAATCAATTTTAGCAAATTTTTAGACATTTTCTTTATATACTGTGGGAAATGATATTTTTTTAATATACAGGATATCCGTAGCTAAGCATCCCATTTTAAAGTTATCCAAGAATGAAACTATTGTTCAGTATAAAGTCAAATTTTATAGAGGAGATAGTAAAGGTACGGAAATTTGCTTAAGAGAGAAAAGTTGAGCAAAATTTGGCCATCAGATTGTGCTTTTTAATGATTTAGACATTTAGCATACAATTTCGATGGTTCACAAGTTTTATTACAAAATAACATGTTCCACTTGATTGTCGTCATTTTCAGATATTATGTGGAATCATAAAATAGAATGTTCCACAGTTGACCGCAGTGTGTTCTGGGAAATGCGAACACCGTAACTTGAAATAATCGAAAAATACGAAATTTATTGCCAAATATCAGAGTTATCTCTGTATATTTGAATCACAAACCTCCGCAAAAATATTTCCTGTCGAATGATACAATCTGAAAAAAAAATCCATCGGTTAGTTTTTGAAAACACTCGAGCCGAAGTTTCAGAACTTCTGCTTTATAATATATATGATACGCATCGGTATTCTTTCTGTAATAAATAAAAATTTTAACAGCATCAAAACCTTGTAACTCGGGTATTTTTTTTTATTGTTAAAATATATTTTCCCTCACATCATTAATCACGTTAAAATTATTTTTAGTTATATGAATCTTCCCAAAAATAAATACTTCTTGTCTACGGGGATAGGAAATAACGATTAATTAAATAAGATCATTAATTTGGTAAAGAGTGTTAAAAGGCAATTTATCAATGCTATTACAGAATGAATCAAGGGATGTTTTGTCAGTGTGACACCGGGCCTTGTCGCATGGAAATTAATTTGATCTTAACTATATTATTATCCACTTGAACGTGTAGATCTGTGATAACCTTCTACGATTAAATACAAATGGTAAAATAAGAAATATAAGATTTCTTTTTTTTTTTCTTGAACGAAATCAATTTTATACGAAGTATTATTTTTTCCGCTGTAAAAAATTATTTTGTCTACAATAAGTAAGATTTTTTATATTTATCAAATTCAAAATTTACCTATCAGGGAAGCAAAGGTGTTAAATGAATATCTTTCTGAAATATATCTTAAGTCGCAACAATAATCACAGAAAAACAGCCGAATGATGATGTAAAGACTATGGGAGTGATCTCACTCAAATTTTAATATTTTTACATGATTTTTTTTTCTTTTTTTTTGCATAGGATATCTGAGGACGATCCACAACCGGGCTAGTTTTTCCTTTTTCAATTTTTCTTCAAATTAAAAAAAATTAATTTAAATCCAGTTATTAATTCAAAACCAGTTTAAACTGGTTCTGAAATTGAAACTATTCTAATATAAAAAATATATAACCAACTTCGGAAAAGTAAAAACTAGGCCGGTTGTAGATCGTCCTCAGCTATCCTATGCAAAAAAAAGAAAAAAAATCATGTAAAAATATTAAAATTTGAGTGAGATATTTGAAAAGAACGCTCCCATAGACTTTACATTATCATCCGGAAGTTTTTCATTGACAATTGTGGGGCCTTAAAGAATATTTTACTTGAGAAAAATAGTGGCTGAAAAAATAGAAAATGGTTTATGTTAAAAAAAAATATGTAATTATTTAGATATGATTAAATAGAATTCATAACGAAATATGTTTATGATTTTTATTTTATTTTTTGGCATTTTTCAAAAATTCATTGTACTTACTATAGATTTGGAGTAAAGTTTTTGCCTTATATTTAACCGCTGAAAATTATTACAAATTCTGTAATTATTACCAATAATATATTTAATCAGAAAAAAATCTTACGCAAAGGTTTGTAATTTAAAAAGATAGTACTATGCTCTATATTTTATCTAAACTATTTCCAAAAAAAAAAAAAAAAAAAAAAAAACTATATTTATTCGTGTCTAGTGATTACATTTTTATCCAAATTTTATTTCTGAAATCGGGGAAAACTTTACTTCGATCATTGCTTTGAAAATCAATCATACAAGAGAATTTATGATTTAAATACAAACGCTTCATTGAGAATGTGTATGTAAGAGAGAGGGGAGCACGTTTAATCATTATATTAGAAAATCAATACATTTCTTATTTGAATTATATTTATTGTGTTTTAAATGATACATAATTAAAACAATGCATTTGATCATCATATGAACCAGAAATTAATTTTTTTTTCAAGTAAATTTTTGAGGTAGAAATTTTTCAGGAGGAAATTTTTGAGTGAGTTTTGAGGATTTAAAAAGCTGAAAGGTTTCTGTTTAAACCTGCCCCATGTAAGGATAACTTTTAAAAAATAAAGGGTTCCTTTGAACATATGAATAAAATATGAAAATATGAGAGTTTTCATAAAAAATAGCATATGTTTTAGAAATATAAAGTAATATAAATTGAATTAAATAGCTACATGTTATTAAAATTACTGATTTATTATTTAAGAAACTTTAATCCATCCAAGTTGATGCCAAAACTCATTGTTCAAAAAAACACTAAGTGTCCCTCCAGTTATGTTTGGTTGCGAAAACTTTTTTACATTATCCTTGAAATACATCAATGTGATATCTGATACTTCTGGAAAATTAAAAGTTTTCATTCACTCTTTTTATGAAAAAAAACTGATATAAAATTCCGTTTTATCCGTTTTGAAAACCAGAAATAATCTTTGTAAAGAGTAAATGGAAATTTATAGGATTTGATAGACAAACCTGCTAAATCATGAATCCAGGACTTGCAAGTATCCAATAAATGAATGCGAACATTTATATATATATATTACGCTTACGTATGCGGCACAAAAATCACGATTATTTGTTAATTGTTCAGTGGCAACATCTGAATAAAACACAAATCATCAGTTATTGTGTAAAAGTAATTTAGAAGGATTTAGACCATGGAGGAATGAGATAGGTTGAGGTACAGAGAACTTCAAAAAAGTTTCGCAATATGAAACCATTTATCTCTCAAATTTTAATGTCCCAAACAAAAGTACGTGGAAGGGATTTTGTAGTACGAATTGAAAGAAATATATTACAGCTTAAGCATGTTTTAAGAAGATATAGTAATGAAACATTGTTTTAAAAGCATGTACGAAACCTTAAGTAATAAATATTGATTTAAAATCTAGATTTTGTAAAAGATTTTAACAAGACATTTAATAAGACATTAACAAAAGAATGCTATCTCTTACAGCAAAATCTTAAAAGAATTTTTTATATTGATATTTAAAACACACATGATGAAATAATAAAAAAAATACTTAACTGTGAAGCGATAGATTAGTTCCTTTTAAAAAACAAGAGCAAAGAAATACGGGTTTAAACTGGATTGAATTGAAAGGCGTGTCAAAGCACGTGGTTTTGCTGGAACTTAATTGGACTTAATGTAGCGGATTTTAGGGTTACTTTTTGTCGTCACCTCCAGATATTGTACTTCCACTCTATTAATTTTTCTTTACTCTATGGATTTAGACCAAGGTAAATCTGATTTATTTACATTTTTCTCTTTCGCTGCATATACGGAGTTTTTTATAAATATTATTTTTATTTTTCTGTTACTTTAAAAAAATACAAGTCATGAATTTAAACGTTTCAGTTTAAAATTAAAGTTATGCATTATAAATGACATGAGTGAAAGGATTATATTTTAAATTAAATTAATGAAATACGAAAAAATGCCATGAGAAAATTATTTGGCGAATTATCACCTGTTTCTGGCCAGTATAAAAATACCGAGTTTTTGTATTTTCTAGCAGAATTTTCTGATTTCGCGCATTATTGAGCAGGTAAAATTAAATTATGACTAACGTATTATGATTCAATCTTTAGTATAAATTTAAAGGAGATCAAACTGGTCGCCAACGGCGGCTAGTTAATTTAAATTTGAAACTTCCCATTACTGATACATTCAGAGGTTGGAATCTATGTGCGCAATAAAGTAGAATTGTAAACAGCCTAAGTCCATGTTCATTCACATTTTTAAATAACCTTTTTTCACATTTAAAAAATTCAAAAATAATAATATTTAGATATATTAGAAACTCTTTACTAAAGTGTTCGCTTTAAATTTTTAATATCATTACTAATCACCAATTTATCCGGTGTTTTGTCGCTGTTCAGTGGTGCCTCATCACAAGGAGTTCAATATTACACCGGTTTACTCAATTCAACTGAAGAATTTGAGTAAAATAAAGCTTATAAAGTAAAGCTAACATCTGTATTTAAATATTTAAAAATAAATTAAAATTTTAGGGATTAAAAATTGTAAACAAAAATCTTACAACTTTATTTTCTTAAGTTTAGATTCTAGAAGGAGAAAAATACATATATTGCTTAGACAGTATTATACATACAAAATAGTGCAGATTTGTATGCTTATTACATTGAAGCAGTAGTAATGTATTGCCATACATTTTTAAAAATAATTTATTTGAAGAAAAATATTTAGAGCATTAATAAGTAGAAACTCAAAAGTAGAATGTTGAAAATTTAAGTTGTAAAAGATCGTGTGTTCAACTAACAACCCGTGCATGTTTTCACTCAGTTGAAAAAATTTAGTTGTATTCAGTATGGACCTAAAAAAGTTGTTTCGAATACTGATTGGCAAAGTTGTTCAAAAACCAATACTTAGCATGAAAATCTATACTTAGCCTATTTAATATGAAAAAACTGGATTACATTCTACTACCTCTGACAATAATGTTCGGTGAATGAGATCAGAATGACCGATCTGGCAACACTGGGAAAACAAAATGCTGCATCTGCATAGAGGCAAGCGTAGCCCATTTTCACCCACCGTTGTTCAGTTGAGCGTCGTTTATGTTCTGTTTTAGACGCGCTTTACTAATTACTTGTTCATGTGTTGGTTCTTAACTGAGAACAGGAAAATGAACGAATAAAAGATCAATTTAAAGTTTGTTTTTAGGTTTTGCAAGACACCGAAAGAAATTCATGAGGAATGGTGCAAATTGAACCCCCTACCATACTCGCCAGATCTCAGTCCTCCAGACTTCTTCCTATTTTCACGACTCAAACTCTCTTTGAAAGAGATTTGACCATATTGCTGACATCCAACAAAATGTGACGAAGCTTTGGAATTTCATCCCAAAAGAAGACTTCTGACGAATTTCCCAGGACATGTATAGCAGACCTCACCGGTGCATACTTATAGAAAATGACTATTTTGAAGGATGGTATGGTAAATTTCATTAATATTTCATCTACATTAATGCTACAGGACACCTAATTTTATTGTCAGAGGTAGTATATATGGGAATGACACTGCATGGGTAATGTGAGCGAACATAAAAGATCATAATATATCATTTTGGAAGATTTGATCACCAGAAGTTAGAAAAGAATAATAAATCTCTAATGTTATTTATAGCAGTTAGTATTCGGAGTTTATTTAAAAAAGATTAGCCAGAAGCAACAGTGATGTATAATTTGATATTAGTTCGAAATGCCTGTCACTATGAATATGTGTGGAGCTTCCTAATGTTTAACGTCAACAGTGCCTATGATGTTTATCATTTGAAATTCTTGACTGTTAGATTTCGTATTTGATTTTAACAGAATTTTCGTATTAATTTGAAGTTGGAAATTGCACGTGAAGCGTAGCAAATGAGGTGCGTTCGTACGATAACGAAGTTTAAAATATATATTTAGATCTTGCTGTTATAATAGATTGCATTTTGAATAGAGTACACTGGTCAATTTTTTTTTTTTTTTTTTTTTTTTTTTTTTTTTTTTTTTTTTTTTTGCTTTACTGTAAATATACACTAAGTAACTTTTATTATACCTCAGCAACGTATATCATATGCTTTCTTTTATACAGGAAATAATTTGTAGTATTCCTCAGCAACGTATATCAATCTCATAAAATGTTAAATAGTTAATTACAATTAAAACGCGCAACAGAAAATGTTCTCCCTATACCATTATGTAATGGAATACTTCTGTGTGACTGTGTAAATCAATAACAAAAGCTTTTTGCACCACAGATTGTGCAAAATGTTTATTATAACATGTACTTCACAGATGCATAACAATTTTCTTGTGTTCGAATAAGTGTAACACCATTAAAATGCTTTTGAAACATTTTTTCTCATTGACCCTAATGTAACGGAATACTTTTGATTGTCCCTGTAATTGATCTATTCATCCGATTTTCATAAAATTTGAAATGGCTCGACAAAAGTATGTAATAATCATATATTTTAAATTTCAAACGATAAAAATGCATTTGAAACTTTTTTTCCCCATTGACCATAATGTAATGGAATACTTTTGATTGTCCCTGTAATTGATCTATTCATCCGATTTTCATAAAATTTTAAATGACTCGACAAAATTATATAATAATAATATATTTTAAATTTCAAAAGATTCGGTTGGGTAGTTTTGCGTTGTTATATGCGGACAGACGGACGGACAGGCAGACGGACGGACAAACAGACGGACGGACTAAGCGACAACAATAGGTGATATGTATTTGCATAATTACGAACGTACCTAAAAAAGTATAAAACAATACTTGTTCATACTGTGTAATTTTTGTAGTATGTGCTTGTCTTTATTCAAAAATTATCTGTCGTAACTATTTTTGATATCTTTTAGTTCTGACGCTTTATTTTGACAAAATGATATCTTAAGGTCCCGCATTAGTCACTGAAAAAGCCCCGTATGATAATGTTAAGTCTATGGGGGTGTTCTTTTAAAAGATCTCACTCAAATTTTAATATTTTTACATGATTTTTTTCTGCATAGGATAGCTGAGGACGATCTACAACTGGGCTACTTTTTACTTTTTCAATCTTGGTTTACGATGAAAAAAAAAATACTTTAACTTTCTAAACTGGTCAGAACTGGTTCTGAAATTGAAACTATCCTAATATAAAAATCATATAACGAAAATCGAAAAAGTAAAAACTAGCCCGGTTGTAAAGCATCCTCAGCAATCCTATGTAGAAAAAAAGCATGCAAAAATATTGAAATTTCAGCGAGATATTTAAAAAGAACGCGCCCATAGACTTAACATTATCATCCGGATCTTTTTCAGTGTTGCGTCTTAAACCGTTGTTTTCAAGGTTTTAAAGACATGCACAAAAAAATATATAGCATAGCAAATATAAATTCAGACAGCTAATAATTTGCAAAGAGCTTTGTTTTGGCATTAGAAATAATGATCCGATGCGTCCCCCTATAAATAAAATTGTTTTTACATGTTTTGGGAGCAAAAAGGAGCACATGAACGGTGCACTGAAATTTTTTTAAGAGAGTCAGGTTAAAATTTTTATTCAGACATTATCAATTTAATTAAATAAAATATTTCTTCCTGCCGTGTAATGTTACTTACATTTTAAACCAACCTCAAACAAAGATATTTATTGAAATTTAAGAAATTTTACATACTATATTTTTTATTATTTAGTCATAGCAAGTAATTTGACGTCTTTTTGTTGACTTTTTTTAGCATTTTCACAGTTTTATAACATTCAAATTTACTTTAAATTTAGGAGTGTGCTAAATACATAAATTTTTAACTATTTAGTAGCCTCTAATAGGCATTGCCTTCTGTCATTTTATAAAATCCGAGGATAACGAAAAGAACATTCCGCCTCGGGGTATTGCACTTATCTCTATTTTCAGTCCATTTGAATGCTAGAATGCCTGTATCCAGTAGTCCAAAACAGCATCATATAACCATAGTAGTCTAGTGCGAAATATAGCTAGAAAGCTTGATTGGTTTTTTTTCATTAAACTGGAAGATATCTCTTAGTGTAAATATGCATGCTATTTTACGAAAACAATGAGTAATGTATTGTATATGCTGTTCAACTTTCAAGCTAACAATTTGATTTTAAAAAGTGTTTCAAAAATCATTCTACGGTATTTTTGTTTGATAATTTTTTTCCTTACATAGAATTGTCAGTTTTAAACCTTCAAAATATTTTTTTTCATATTTTTCGTTTTCTCCAATTTCAAAACAAATTTTAAAATTAAAATTTTATCGCTTGACAATTCATTCAAATTTAAGTACCATCACAGAAAATTCAATGTAAAATTTATGTAATTTACCAACTAATAAATGTTAATTGTACATTTCATACAAAATAATTTGCTCAATCATATCCAAAAAGAACAATGAAACAAACCAAACTTATTATTTTTTAACATTTAGCAAAGCGTATTTTTTATTCTATAAAAAATGTTATACGGAAAATTTGCAACGACTTCTATGTTACAGACAGGATTTCAATACATTTATTTATACTGTTCTTATAAGAATTATGGGAATTCCAAAACAGTTTTTAGTTGACAGGTTATGAAAGCTTCAGAGCTTATGAAATGAGTGTTTATGCAGAATTATCCGATTTACTTTTAATTTTGGATATAGGTTCTTACTGATAAGGCGAATCTCTGAGTAGCTTTAAAGGAATAGAAGAATAGAAGAAACGAAGGAACTTCTCTTAAATTATATAAATGTGTTTTATGCAGAATCATCTTACTTGCGTAGAATTTTGGATGTAGGCTTATTATATGATAAGGAGTATCCCCGATTAATTTTGGGGTTAAATGATTGAGTATAAAAAGATGAAATAGAGTAGGCTTTTTTTTCCTTCAATTTGTTTTTCGAAAGGCATTATTCCTCGAAAATATAAGACTGGAATATATAAGTACTGTGCATAGCCTGTGAGGTCAGTGCCATCAGTTTTACTGGGCAATATTATTTTTATTTGTTTGTTAATTAGTCTAATTCTTCTTGTAAATATTTTGAAAAAAAGTTTTATTTATAAATTTATAAAATTACTTTTTTTTTTTTTTTTTTTAAGTATCTAAAAATTAAATTATTATTGTTATGTATGTTATTCTGGATATCTAAGACAATAACATAAATAATTATTTAATTAAAGGATTTTTTATTCAAAATTCATGATGTTAAAAATGGAGTGAAACAAACAGCAAAAATTTTTCCAAATAAGAACTGGACAAATTTGAATTTTGTTCTGTAACATATTCCACCTGATTTTTAAATTCGCTTGCGTTATTATATATCAAAACTCATTGCACTGTTTTGCTACATAACCTGTTAGTAAAAAAGCAAACCATTTTAAAAACAGATTATTTTCTATTTTATCATTTTGCATAGTTACGTAGAGAAAGGTTGCATCTACAATGTCTAAGTCCTCTTTAACATTTAAACGAGACTTTATTTATTTGTTTCGATTAAAATATGTTTTTAACGTGACACTTGCTTTCTTAAAAATAGTAAATGACTATATCTACCAATTAATGTTGTTTTAAAAAAATCTATCCTAAAAAGAAATAAGTAAAAATAATAATGATAATAATTTAACAAATTATAACAACTATTTGGAAAGGGATTTTTTTCAAGGAGTAAAATTTAATACTGATAAATAAATTATACTTAAAATTATATGTATTGTACCGTATATAGGGGTTTAGACCTTATGGTGTTCTCAAGCTCAAAATCCACAGTCTCTTTAAAAAAATGCAAAGTAATTTATTTACAAATCTCCACTGCTACAGAGTCTTTGAACTCACAAATATTACCAGATTTTCCAAAATAACTGAGCAAGTCCAACGTACAAGTACAGATATATGTCACAAGTCACAAATACTCTTTAAACAATGTCTAAACACTATACCAAATGCAAAACAGCATAGATAAATCACAATAGTCAAGCAAACCTGATTAAAACATATCGTATTTAAGAATTGTCTACTAGCTCACTCAGTGACTGACTGACTATTAATAATAAATCCGCTCTGCAGAGCTCTCCTATACATAGGCGCGTAGCATGCACTAGAAATTTCTACATGTTTCTGGAAAAATCATGACAATTTGTTGCAAACATGGTGATATATCGCCAAATTTGGCGATCAAAATTAGTTGTCAAAAGTGACGCCAACTTGGCGATAACTGTAATATTTCACCAAATTCTCATAGACTTTCATTGAAAATCAATAAACAGGTAAAAAACCTGGTAAAAAGTTTACAAATCGCGACAGTAAAATGAAAAATTAAGCAGGACCCGTTTCGAGCTACAACAATAACAGTTCGTCATCAGCTAAACCAACACGTGTCCGTAAGGGCACGTGTTGGCTTAGCTGACGCTCTTACGGACAGGTGTTGGTTTAGCTGATGACGAACTGTTATTTTTGTAGGTCGAAACGCTTCCTGCTTAATTTTTCATTTTATGATGATTTTACAAAGTTTTTTAGTTTATTTATTAATTTATCTCCAGTGATTACGATGTTTTTCACTAACAACAAAAACTAATGCAACAAAAGTGCAACTAAAACTAACTAGGGAAGCGCACGAAGTGTGAGTCACCGATTTTGACGAAAGTGGTATCGTTGGAAAGATCTCATCGTGAGCAGTAAAAAACTCAATAGAACTACCCGTCGCAAATGATTCATTTTCGAGATATGTGACAATTTATGTCACGCAGCTAGTGAACACTTACTGGGTAACCGCAAAATTTTTTAGCCCCAACTTTAACAAAAGTGATATCGTTTGTCAGATCTCATTGTGAGGAGTGAAAAACTCAATGGAACTTACCGTCGGAAATCAGCCGTTTTTGAGATATCTGACAATTTATGTCACGTTTTGCACACTTATTACTGATTTTGTGCACACTTATTTGGGAACTGAGAAAAAAAATAATCTCCTATTTGACGAAAGTGACATCTTTGGAAAGATCTCGTTGTTAGGATCAGAAAATCATGTAGCACTAGGAACCGGAACCTCCTCACAATGAGATCTTTCCAACGATATCACTTTCGTTAAAGTTGACGCTAAAAATTTTTGCGGTTTCCCAATAAGTGTTCATTAGCTTCGTGACATAAATTGTCGCATATCTCGAAAACGGTTCAATTCCGACGGATAGTTCCATTGGGTTTTTCACTCCTCACAATGAGATCTTTCCAACGATATCACTTTTGTTAAAGTTGAGGCTAAAAAATTTTGCGGTTATCCAGTAAGTGTTCACTAGCTGCGTGACATAAATTGTCGCATATCTCAAAAATGAATCATTTGCGACGGGCAGTTCTATTGAGTTTTTTAATGCTCACGATGAGATCTTTCCAACAATACCACTTTCGTCAAAATCGGTGACTCACACTTCGTGCACTTCCCTAGTAAGTGCAACAAAAACTAATATTTGCAAAGGAATAGAGCTTAATAAGATTAGTTACATTATTTTAGATTACAAATACTAACTATTTACAAAATTCGTAACAATATTTTCTAAACTTTTTGTAAACTATGCACATTTATTTTACAGTTAAAGTTAAATAAATGTGAAACATCTCGAAGACATTATATAGTTATGTGTACCCTATCTATATTGTCAAGGACAAACATATCTGTGTGAAAAGCATACGTCCTTCTGCGAATGGCAGCACTTTCAAATTTTAAAGGAAATTTTATTTTTTCAATTTTTGGACTGCTAAACACTGCTAAACATTTTTAAACTCCTAAACATCGCACATTTTCAATTTTTACACCGTCGTATAGGGGGGGAGGATGTACCTTCTAATGCAATTTGTTTAAAATCTGTATCTCAATATATTTTTAGTTATTAATTTTTTGTAATTTTTTATGCTTTTTTTGTCATCGTTGCTACAGAATTATTCCAAAAATGCACCTGCCATAAGGATTTTGATATGTTAAAGCTATATCTGTTCTCGGCCGAGAACAACAACCATTTTCCAAATGGTTAATAAAAATGTATACGGTATTGTTGGAGTTGTATTTGTGAGATCACATAAGTTATAATCCGTACTGATATAAGGTATTTGTACCCTATATGGACAGGGCTCTAAATATGGACACCCCTAATATTTTGAAAGGTAATAAATTTGATCGAGAGATGGCTAAACATTTTCGCGAAGAAAAGCAGTTAAAAGATAAATAAGTCTGGAAAGTGTAAAAAAGAGCGCTATTCGCCATTTAGAATGAAACTTGTTATTTCGAGATGTGCTGATCTTAATTCCTTGTAAGCTTAAATTCTTATTAGATATGGTAAAATTGCATTAAATGATGAAAAGTGTAGTATTTTAGAAAGCTAATAAAACATATTTCCGATTGCTATTGCATATTTTGCTTAAAATAATTTTCCTTATTCATTTGGTACAAGATTTAGTAAAACTACGCCCGGTTCCCAATATGGACAGCTCATGTCCCCATCGACTACAACTCAACGTTGCAAGCAATAACTTGAAAAGTCATCAAAGTGGTAAAATCTTTGTTCAACAAGATGCTATTTGAACAATATCCCCAAAACCTTCCTCCAAAAAACCCTTGCAGAAAACTAAAAAGAAGCCCCCCCCAGTAGGATATCTGTTTGCGAAATCATAAGTACCAATGGTATGACTTCCTCAACAAAGGAGAGCTGGTACTGCTTCTTTTGCAGTATTGATGCTTTTTCATATGCGGCCATGCATCACATGTGGCAGATATGTTCATGAGGATTATATGGGATTTACTGCTCATGGTGAAAAAGTTTCTATTTCGCCATGCTGTGAGGAATGAGTAAGAACAGATGTAATTTCGTAGACAGATGCAATAAAGCTAAGCAAAACCAACAATATTACTTCATAATATTTACTAGTAACTAAGGGGCTTTGCATGGGTCTTCGAGGGGGAAAAACCGAGAATGCCCCCCCCTTTGTAAAATGCATGTTCTGAAGATATTTACTGTCCCTCCTCCTCCTCGTAATACTTTAAAACAATTTTTTTTCCCTTTCCTCTAAAATCCCTTGGAAAAGTGACTCTTCCATACACACTGTGTAGAAAATCAATAAGGAAACACCTGTCCATAATAGGGACTGGTAATTCCTTACATGGACACTTGCAACAATTTTTTTTGTTTTTATCATTTAAATTAAACCAGAATAATTACAAGGTCGCCAATTTCAATAATGATAGTCAATAGTCCAAGGATAGTGGTCACATATTTTTGGAGTCCCATGACTTTTATATGGGGGTGAAAAAAATACATTTTCCTTGGGGTGTCCATATAGGGTACAGGTACCTTATTTCTAAATTTTTTTAGAGAAATATAGCAGTGTTATCCAGAAATGTATATTCTTTCAGCTTTCATAAAAAAAAAAACTAAAATTTCCAAATGTGTGCATTTGCTTCAGAAAAAATTTACTGTATCATACAAATAAAAGAATATCAACTATTAAAAACGTTTTTCTTTTCTTTGATACATCGTACTTGCACTTTTTTTCAGACCAAAATCTTGTACAATAAACACTTTGTAAATTATAAGAAAATTTAGCATGTAAGATAGAATGTGAATTATAGAAATAATTATACGAATTGTAGAATGTTATTGGAAAAGGTTTTTAAATTTATGTCCCACAATTATTGTTTTAGAAGGTTAACAAATATTTAATTGAAAATTGATATTTATATTATAAAAGCCAAGCGTATCTGTACGTAACGCATACGTCATTTTGCGAATGGCAACACTTTTCCCCTGCAATTTCCGTTTTGCAATTTTTGGCTACTGTAAATTTTACATTTCTAAACATCGCACATTTTAAATTTTTGCACCGTCGTATAGAGAAAAAAAATGCACTTTCAAATGCAATTTGTTTCAAAACTGCATGGCAATTTATTTTTGAGATATTTTTTTTTTTTTTTTTATAGTGCTACCAATTTTGTAATCGTGTCAACAAAATCACTCCATTTTCTCTTAAAATTGAGGTAAGAAAATAAATTACAATGCGTAACACTTTCCTATGCAATATCCGTTTTGCAATTTTCGTTACTCTAAATTTTATACTTTTAAACACCGTACCTTTTAAAATTTTTACACCGTCGTATAGAGAAAAAAATGCCCTTTAAACTGCAATTTGTTTGAAAGTTGTATCTCAATTTATTTTTGAGATATTAACTTTTTTATAGTTTTTAGCACCAATTTTGTAGGTGTGGCAACGAAGTAACTCAATTTTCTCTTAAAACTAATTATAATAATTTGTAAAAACTATAATTTTTACACGTTAATTATTACACGTATAATTATAATTTTATAACGTTTATTATAAAATCCGGTGAATTTCGGTTAATAATTTGGATAATTAAGTTTTATAGTATTCTGTTAATTTTAGCTTAAAATAATATTTGTTAGAGAGTTAGATTAACCATTATAAGATGCATTTTTTACTGTAACTAATTTTATTTTAATGATTTGTTTTAATAATTGTTTGTTTGTATAATATTTATTTATTATAAATCAATAAAACTGTTCTTACTTAAAGATTTTCTTTCGTCTAATTTCGACGGGTTGCACCTCGTTATATTAAATATGTTTTGCTTAGAAAACACTGTACAAGTTAAATATTTTTCTCTCAAATTTGTTCCTTCATTTATTTGCTATGTTTTCATTTGACTTCTTTCTAAGAATTATTTTTCTAACAGCAAACAAGGTAAACTTTTTTTTATCAAATGAAAAACAGATTTAAGATACATACACTAAACATTTATACTATTAAATTTTATTCCATCCTTTTCAACAAATCCAATTTATTTTCACGTTTTCGTTTTAAAATTCCTCTTATTTACTCGGTGAAAATTGACTAAATGGAATATATATATTTAAATAAAATTCAACAGAAAAGAATACAATTGAAAATTGCTTAAAATAGTGTATTGTAACTCTTTATATAAGAGAGAAATGAATCCCTTTTTTCCCCTTAATTTACTAACTTTCTCTGATAAGGTTTTTAAATAACCTTGATATATCTTATGAAATACTTACTTTTAACATCTATATAATGCATCAATAAAGACCCCTTTTTACAATGCCCATGCATTTAACAAGTTGTGTATGTTTTTTTTTCTATACTTGGCATAATAAAAAGTTATTTTTAAAGGTTTCTATAAATTTATGAATAAGTGTTTAGAAAATTTCAGTTTTTCTTGCACCATACTGAAAATGTATTTTACATTAAATGTGTTTCATTTAGAATGCTAAATAAAAAAGTTAGAAGTTAAATACTTTTCTCTCGAATCTGTTCGTTTTGTTTGTTATTATTTCATTCGACTTCTTTGTATGAATTATTTTGCTAACAGCAAACAAATAATTTTTTTTTTTTTTTTTTTTTTTTTTTTTTTTTGGTAAAAAAAACCCCAAATTTAATATATGTATCCTAAACATTTATTCTGTTGAGTTTATACCATCCTTTTCAACAAATCCAATTTATTTTCACGTTTTCGTTTTAAAGTTCTTATTTAGTCGAAGAAAATTGATTAAATGAAAAATATATAGTTAAATAAATCTCAGCAACAATGAGTACAATTGAAAATAGCTTAAAATAATATATTGGAACTCTTTATAGAAAAGGGAAATTAATACCTTTTTGCAAATGATAAATGTACTAGCTTTCTCTGATAAAATTTTAAACTAAGAATGATGTATCGTATAAAATAGTTCCTTTAGCTTTTACATACTGCATCAGTATAAAAGAGCCCATTTTTTAATAACCATATATAAAACGAGTATTATATTTATATTTTCTATACTTTGGATAAAATAAAATAGTTTTAAAAGTTTTTATAAATTTGAAAATGAGCTTTTTGAGCATTTAAGCTTTCCATGCACTATCTGTAATCTTTTTTTAAAAATTACAATGAAAATTTTCGAGTAAATTTTACAATAACTTGAATTTATATTTTAATTTTTAAGAAATCTGAGTAATACAATGAAAAAAGGCTGAACTGTTTATTTATATACTGTAAAACATTTGACCATTTTGCTGCATCGTCATCCCCCGCTTTTATAGAATATTTCTCTTTTTACCCATGCTCCATTATAGGCTGAAGTAATCGTTTTCTATAAAAGCGCTTGAGTGACTATGCAGCAAAAGAGTCAGTTTTTTGTCCAGTGTATAATTATAGTAATAAAACGAATGTACATTACAGAATGAATATTAAACTTTCATTTTTATACACTATAAAATAGTTGCACAAATGTTTACAGGAATTTAAGTTATTCTCATAGAATTTTATAATTATCCACAGTTACGAAATATTTTTTCCTATGTAGCACCTCCTTAATTAGTAAAGTATTAAAACTTTGAAAACAATATTGATGAAATAAAATTTTTTAGCTCTACAGATATTACAGAAAAATATTTTAAATTAATTTTGAAAACCTGTATTTCCTTTTCTTTTCTATATATGTTTAAAAATAATAAAGAAAAAAATGTGTATGATACTTTAGTTCATGTCTTCATGTTGTGGGAAAAAAGTCGAGAAAGTTAATGGTCGAAATTGCACCTATAACTTTCTCTTCTATTTCTGGTTACATTTGTAACCCATCCTTTAAAAATTAAATAAGTTTGGATACTTCTTTGTGCCTGATTATTAAAGCAATTGCTTTATTTTAATCTATTGAAAATACGTTATTACTAGGTTATCCCGTCGACCAAAAAATGATCGCCAAACTATAAGATTAAATGATAATAATGGAGATCGTGAATGTCACATTCAATGACATTAAATGCCATTCACGTGTTTAAAATGTCATTAAGTGATTTTTATTTTGACTTTTTATTAATATTTTTATTAATATTCTCCTAATTATTTATTTTTTCGTTATTTAAAATAAAAATTATGTCAATATGTATAATTTGGCTATTAGTTTGGCGATTTGTATAATTTGGCGAAATTGGTCGACGGGATAACAGACTAGCACCGAAAATATTAATTAATAGGTTGATGTATAACAGTGGCGCTAACTTTTGAGAAAATGTTGGGATGGCCCAAAAATATTGGGTGGACACAAAAATACTGGATGGGCTCAAAAATATTTTTGTAAAATGGTACGATCTATTCGTTTTTCTTTGAAGGTTTGAGACATGATGAAAGATGAGAATTTTAAATTAAGCTTTTATTTTTTCATAAAGTTGCAAATGTATTAAATGATACTCAAGTGCGGTTTTCTTTATAATGACACATTTATTTGTTGTAATGTCATGATATCATGAATATGGCTACAAATTGAATTAAAAGAAAGTTAAATATAGAAGTAAAAATTTTCAGTTATTTGGGATTTAGAGGTGTTAGTCGGATAATTAAAATACATGTTCATTGACAAAATAAATTTTATTCCTAGGGGAAACTAGTCGTTGGGGGGGGCCACCGTAATACTTACCCATCATAATATAAAATATGAAAATAAAACGCGTGTCTATGGCAACTCCAAAATAAAATTTAAACGCATAAATAAATAATTTTAACATACAATAATGTTCCATTAATGAATTGCTGATGAGCCAATTTTGACTAATTACATAAAACGCCAAAAGATTCGAGTAGTACCGGATTGCGTAAAAGAAACATCCTTATAACTCAAAAAATAATAATCATATTAACTAAAAATTTACTGGGTTGGATTGAGCGTCTCATTTCCAATAAAAATATACCTGTGAATTGAAATTTGAATGAAATACAGGGTCATGAAAAATCGAAGAATTTGGAAAACAGGATTACACATATCTCGACAACTAATAATCCGATCGACCTCGTTTTTTATGCAAAATTTGTGTTATTTTATTGCCTTTTACGTCCAGTCCTTAAAATAAAAAAATTCGAAAATTTTTATATACCTTTCATCAGAACGAATTTTTCGAGATTCCGGAAAAAATAGTTCCGGATAATCGAGGGTACTGATATTAAATAGGCTTCGTCCCATTCTTACATACTAAGTACATACAAAATTTCAAGTCTCTATCTCAATTTGTTCGGGAGATAGAGCGGTTACAGACAGACAGACAGACACACAGACGGACGGACGGCAAAATTTTTTTTTCTAAAAATATGTTTTTCGGAATCTTTAGTATCTGAAACGTGTAAATCCGTCAAAAAAAAATTTCGATTTTCAAAACGATTGCAAGACTTACCCTATACTACGTATGACGGGTAAGTAAAAATGGAAAACAATGAAAAATAAAATGATAATGAAAAAACTAACTACAACAATGAAAACTGGGTACTCAATGATTCAAAATTATTGGGTGGGCTCGTGTCCCACGGCCCCATATAAGTTGGCGCCACTGGATATATAAGTTTCTGGACTGTAAAAGCTACATTGTGTTTTTACAGATACCTTTTCAAAGCTACCTGTGTCAGAAGGGCACAGTAGTGTCCTAATGGAATCTTTGGCCCGCAAGGATGAGTTCGAGATGTGTAAAAAAAAAATTAATATTTGAGAGCCGTATTTGTTGAATATTCTCTTCAAATCCCAAGGTTTATTTATATACATTTTTTACCTTAATTATGAATTTATATTAATAAACTGACAACTAAAAAAGATTGAAATACTAAAAAAATATATATATTTCATTTTTTGCATATAAAATTTGATAACGCAGGACTAATAAGTACATTTTTTGAGAATTTCTTGGCGTTTTTTATTCTATTTTATTCTTTTTGAATTGCAAAAGCAATGAAAGAAAGAAATAGTTATATATTTAATAATTTGTTATTACTACTGAACTCTAAAAATGATATCTTCACACACAAGAGAGTTTTTACGTTTACATTTTTTTACATTTCGTATATTTTTGCTGCAAGCCCATTTATTAGAACACATATCTCGCTAAAAAAGAGCTATAAGAAACAAATTTCTGTTTTGTTTGGTTATACTATCATTTAGACTGCTTTCACACCGTTTTTTAGGTGCGTTCGTAATTATGTAAATACGTAGCACCTATTGTTGTCGCTCAGTCCGTCCGTCTGTCTGTCCGTCTGTCCGTCCGCATATAACAACGCAAAAACTACCCAACCGAATCGTTTGAAATTTAAAATACATAATTATAGCATAATTTTGTCGAGTCATTTGAAATTTTATGAAAATCGGATGGATAGATCAATTACAGGGACAATCAAAAGGATTCCGTTGCATTAAGGTCAATGGGGAAAAAAGTTTCAGATGCATTTTAATCGTTTGAAATTTAAAACATATATTTATTGCGTAATTTTATCGAGTCATTTTAAATGTTATGACAATCGGATGCATAGATCAATTACAGGGACAATCAAAAGTATTCCGTTACATTACGGTCAATGGGGAAAAAAATTTCAAATGTATTTTAATCGTTTGAAATTTAAAACATAATTATTGCGTAATTTTGTCGAGTCATTTCAAATGTTATGAAAATCGGATGCATAGATCAATTACAGGGACATTCAAAAGTATTCCGTTACATTACGGTCAATGGGGAAAAAATTTCAAATGCATTTTAATCGTTTGAAATTTAAAACATATAATTATTACGTAATTTTATCGAGTCCTTACAAATGTTATGAAAGTCGGATGCATAGATCATTTACAGGGACAATCAAAGATATTCCATTACATTACGGTCAATGGAAAAAAAGATTCAAATGCATTTTTATGATGTTACACTCATTCGAACATAATAGAATTGGCATGAATCTATGAAGTATATACTAAAATATGCATTCTGTACAATCTGTGATGCAAAGAATTTTTATTATTAAATTACAGGGCCACACAAAAGTATTCCACTACATAATGCTATACGGAGAAACATTGTTTGGGGCGTGTTTTAATTATATTAAACTATTTCACATTTTATGAATAAGATATACGTTTCTGAGGTGTAATAAAAATTACTTTCTGCATATTTACAGAAACACAAAGATTTCGATTACTATACTGTATCCGAAGTACACTGTACTATATCAGCCAGATCTGAATATTTTTAAAACTTCGTTATCGTACGAACGCACCTCATTTCCTACGTTCACGTGTAATTTCCAACTTATTTTTATTTTTAATATTATTTAGGCAAGTGAAAAAAATTGTAAAGATCTGTATCCTATAGGATAACACTGGGTCTAAAGAGGATAAGTTGGATGGCATAAAACATTTCATGCGTTTAAAAGTAATATTATTGATGCCCTTTGGCCCCTGGAATACAATCTCAATCTGTATTTTTCAGGCACAGGTTGAAATTAGCATGTTGGAACCCAGAATTAAATAAAGACATCTTTGGTGACTAGGAGTTTCTGTAAATTGCTCAATCCCTGTTAATATATTGGCTCTGTTAACCTATTAGATTTTATTATATATTAGCTAATCCACCCGGCACTGCCTAGGCATGTGATAGTAACTTTAACCACAAATTTGCCTCATTTTAAATCTTTTACTCTAGTTTGTCTAAATTTATATTTTTAAATTCAAAAAAAAGAATTTGAATTGAAAGTATATGTTGTATCTCCCCACGGGTATATTTTATATGTAATATATTTAATGCCGTATTAGCCTTTTTTATTGGTCCCTGAGCACATAAATTTAATAAAGTTTTTCTAATATTTAAAAATATATAAGTGCAATTCTGGAAAATAAATAACCTTTACAGGTGAAGGACATTACGTTCATGATAATTTACGTTTTTTTTTTTCAAAAGTACTATACTTTTTTTAAAACATTATAATCACATGATTTCAAAATAATTTCAGTTTACTGGATTTCTTGTATATATTTGTTAAAAGAGCAAAATTTAATAATTTATCAGATATGCATTCTGTACAAGATTACAGTAGAAAAATTGCTAATGCTCTAAATCAGATAAAACAAAAAAAAAACTTTTTAAATCCAAGCTAACCGTACAAAAGAAATCTCCTCGCGATATTATTTTGAAAATGGCGTTTCTAAAGTTTAAGGAGATTTTTGAAATATTTTATTTCTTATGCAAAGAACATTTGAAAAGAATTTCTAGGTGAGAAAGTTTCAGAAGGATTTTTGCACACCATTTCTCTTTTTTGAACTTTTTAAAAGTATTATAGAAGTCAAATATTTCCAGGGCTGGGCTTTTTTTCAATACTATATCTTTCACACGTGTTGCTTGAAACTCAGTATTAAAGAGATTTATATTTAGAATTTTATTTTGTATCTGAAGATTTAATGAAATTGTAAAATTTGTTCATTTTCGAAATTTCTTAGATAGGTTTAGTTCTTTTGCACAGTTAGTAATATCATGAATCATAATTTTCTTATGTAAATGTGCTTTTAATACAACGACTGTTCAAAGTACTATAGATGTGCATAACAAATTCACATTTCAAACTTAATATACGAGATTCTTGAATTTGAAAATTCCGTTTCTTTCTCCAAACGCATAAATAAAAAAAAGTATCGCACTGAACTATTTTTCTGCTTTTGATGGAACCAATCTAAACTTTACTTCGCTAAAAAGTATATAAGATTCCTGCATTGTTCAATTTCAGTTCTTTCCATTTGCTTGGTGGATTGTATGGTATACTGTCTTCTAGTCAATTGTTCAGCCCGGTGTGATATTCGCAGGATTTAGAGTCACATTTCGCAAACTGGTTTTATTGCTTAGAAAAATATGTTAAAACTTGCAATTGTAAATTAAAAACTTGTTATTGTTATTGTAAAAATGTGGGCCCCAGAAGCCAAGGGTTGTCAGTGACAAATTTGAAAATCATGAACTGAGTCCACAGACGACCTGGAATTATGTTCTCATTTCGAATAATGAAATATAAATGATTTCCTAATTATGTGCTGCGTTCCAGAGATCAACCACTTTTGAATAATAAGTATCGATATTGATTAATTATAAATTTAAAAAAATTGTACTCTACTTTTTTTTTGCAGTTCTTGAAATAAGAGTTCAAAGACGGCAATGAAATAAGCGGCAATTTCCTATTCACACTGAGAAAAAATATATACCGCCTTCAACTAGAATTGAATATCTAAACTAGAACTATAGATAACCGAACTATGCGTATAGGTTAAACAACTAAACTGTATAGGTAAAACGACCGTACATTTCTAGTCTGTTGTTTTCTAGGTGACGAAATTATATTAATCGTTTCAATAAAGAAAAATTATCGCTTGATTTCTGGAATGGTTTCATAAACTAGAATTATAGCTACTAAATCAAACCTCTTGTGTTTGCATCCATTTGCAGAGATTTTTAAATAAGTTTGACCACGAGAATATAGGGAAACGCTCTTGAATTCGAGTAGGATATTCTAGAACTCACTAGCAAAGGGAGCTAGAATTTATAAGGACGACATGGAACTATTTTTTCCAGAGTCACAATTTAGATTCTAGATGTCAGAACTATAGTTTTTTTCTCAGTGCAGTCATATATTACTTCTGTTCAAATTTAACGTCAATTATCTTTCAACTTAATATACTCTGAATCAAGTGTTGTTACTTGTAACCCTTGGCTTCTGTTTCTTAGTTCTTTCCTTGGTTCTTTACGAATATGTTTATAAACATTGCTTCTGAATATTTTGGTTCGAAGGCGCATAAAAAATGCCATTCCAACTCCATTCTGTTGAAAAATAAACATTAAAAAACACGTGTTTTTTTAAATCTTTCGTTAAAAAATAAAAATTATTCTTACACTAACAAACGTTGGAAGAAAAATCAAGAACAAGCAACTAATTTATATTTCTACAGATAAATTTTCTTGTATGATTGCGAGACATTCAAAGATACCCGAGGAACAACGGGATATTGGGACAAAATGAAATTTCACTTTTTTCTATGTCAAGGAGGAACTGCCAGCCAGCAACCATAAATGCATAGAAGTATTGTCTTTCAAATTTCGTAAACATGTTAGTCTTGTTTTCTCCAGCATTGGTTCATGAATTGTGTGATTTTTGGCTTCTGTGATGTAATTTCTCATGATTTTGTGATCAAGGTAAGACGTACATGCATGTTTATATTACAATCATAATTGTTCATTCTTGAAGTACGTTTTACTGTCTTTATATAGTTTATATTATCTTAGTTCTTTAGACACAGCTATTGGTAAATCGTAAAAAATGCAGCACAGCAACGCCACCTGTTGAGCGATTTACACCATAAGCTAATCAATATCAATTCGTATTAAGGACTACCTGAATATAAATTTTTACTAAATTCCGAGCATTTAGCTCTTCAGATAGAGTTCCCACGATATGCATACCACATACACACAGACTGAGTTACAGACTCACAGAATTACAGGCAAACATTTTGTATAAATATGTTTTTTGTAATCTCTGATCCCTAAAACATGTAAATCCGTCAAAAGCTGCAATTCGGAAATTTTTACGAAACCAATACTTTCTTCTTGTAAAGATAGTAGAAAGTAAAAAGAAAGTACTGTTTAAACTCAAGAATTTGAAACCTTATTTAAAAACAAAATAAATAGCTTCAAGCTTTTTCGTGTTTTATTTTTAGAAAGTAACTTAAGAAAATCCGAAGCAATTTATTTTATCATTGTTGTTTTGATTTAACTGGAAAAAAAAATTATAAAATCTATCTAAAGAACCACTGAAAGCCTCGACATTTTTTCTTTAAAAACGCTTTTGGAGAATGGATGAAAATTTTAAAATATCAAATTTAAAAATATATCATATGAGTTTTTTCAAAATATAATATCATTCTTTTCCTAAAATTTACATCCAGAATATCTTTCTCTTTTTAAAGGTTTTTCTTTATAATAATTTTCTTTTACAATACAGGGGAATTTTGCTATATTGGATTGATAAAAATAGAGCAAATGTTAGCTGATCGTGGGATTGGGATTGCTGTTATGTGAATTGTTTTTTATAGGAATACCACATCGGAGGTCAGCCTTGTCGACTCGTATAAATTTACACACGTGGACTTTTCGGAATTCGAACTTGGAACATCAGCGTGGGAGCTGCCCGCCCCCAGTGTCTACCACAATATCGATCGTACAGTTTGTGAAATATTAACACTCTCGTGCATACGGGCCTCATATGAGGACAGATAATTATTGCATTATTAAGCAAAAAAAAATCGAGCATTCCTTTATGGAGACCTGATTTTGTGAAAGATAATAAATAGCATGCAGCACAATAATAAAATCATTTCATAACGGGTCCTTCATTCATCATAAAAAAGATTTTTTGTAAATAATGAAAAATAATTTATGCATGAGAGGGTTAAATGCATGAACTGAAATTTATCGGTTCACTATTTACTGTGAATTTATTTTAAGCAATTTCATGTACTTTTCTAAATTTTAAATTATTTAGTGATATTATAAAAGTAAATATTCATTTAAAAATAGTTTATATTAAAAAAATATTTGGATTTCTTTTTATAAAAAGATAATTAAATTTAATGTTTCTATGTCACGAAACATTTTTAATTTTCTGAGTATTTATTGTACATTCAATAATAGTTTACCTATAAAGGCACAACGAAAAAGGAAAATATTTTCTTTAGGTGGAAAGTGATATTTGAAATCTCGATATAAAAATTAATCCATTTAATTATCCATAACATAAAATACATGAAAATAAAAAGAAGAGAATGCATAATATTTTCTTTTCTTTATTTTCCTTATACATGTAGTCTAAGGGATATTTTATAGACATGATAAAACTTGATTATAGAAGTATTGGTATTGCTGAGCCAAGCATTAAAAACCGGTCACGTGAGAAAAAGATCTGAGTAATGTGAGTCTATTCTTGAAAATAGACTGGGAGCAATAAAGGGAGCTCCCCTACAATTGCGTTTCTGGGGAGTGGAGATGAATTTTGTCTTATCCTAATGCTTCCCTAAGTTCGGGAAATTCCATTATTTTGGAAGTATGCCAATATCGGTCTTTTAAAGCTGTCAAGTAGTATATTCTTACGTTATGAGGTTCTTTAAATTCGTTTTTGCCATTTTTTAAATTGTTAATGTATCCATGTTCATATCACTTTTAAGTTCCCCGAATTCCATTTTCATTTGTGGGGTTTGCTTTGTGGCTTACAGCTCTTATGGCTTCTTAAAAATCTCTTTTAGAAACAGAACATTCAGGTTTGATATATTTTTCTTCTTTAACATGCATATTTTACTTTCCCTTCGATAGACAGCAACATCGAGGATACATATGATGCATAGGGCAGAAGAAATGCAGTCGGGAACGTTACACTAAATGTGTGCAAATGAATCATCAGGGATTGAACTTGACACAACCACCATTGGAATTTCGCTCTTATGGTCAATGTCGTTTGAAGCCCTTGTATCTCTTTCTGGTGGTTTTCTTATGATGTCACTATGTATGTGTGTGAGTGAACATGATAGCATTCAAAATATAGTTTTGATTGAACTCTTATTTGATGAAAGTGTGACAGACTAAAATCACAAGAACTGTATGAATTTTCGAAGAAATCATCTATCAGATTTATTATTTAAACTAGTATTCAAACATTTTTCCTCCATTCCAAGAGAGAAACTGAGATACATTTTTCATAATAATTCAACTAAATTATTTGTATTCTTCACATGCATCTATGCGAGAATGTAGCTTAATTTAATTTTTTTTAATATTTGTTTATTCATTTTTTTACAGTATCATGTTTTTATTGCATTTTGTAAGTCGAAAATGTGTTACTAAATATAAATTTAAGGGAATTTATGTATTAACCCCTAAAACAAAGGAAGAAAATACCTATAATTAAAAAATCAAATTAAACAAAATAAGCAAAATATGAACTCTTAATGCTGGTTAAAAAAGTAAAAAAAAAATTGGACGCAGGTTTGTCGGTATATCTTAAATGGCTTAATTTCTATTAGCAATTATTCTAACGGGAAAACGAATTGTGGATCATAAAACATCAACCTTTATATTGTCTCAACAGTCCATCTAAAACATTTTAAATCTTAGGCATTACAAGTTACCTTTATTCACACAATTGAACATAATATATATTCTAGTTTCATTTTATTCAAGTGAGTCTAATTGTGCTTTCTTCATTCATTCATTTTAGCGTAATATATATTCGACTTTCTTTTTTTTTTTTTTTTTTTCAAATGAGTGTTTCCTTCATTCTCTATTGAATATCCTATAGTTTTTATACACACACTAATTGAATTGGTGCACACATATACTGAATTAATAAGCATATCTTTCGATTCAATTTAGCAACAAAATATATCAGACAGTATGTATTTTTATTTTAAACATTGTT
This sequence comes from Maratus speculifer, assembly GCA_964019185.1. Taxonomy (NCBI): domain Eukaryota; kingdom Metazoa; phylum Arthropoda; class Arachnida; order Araneae; family Salticidae; genus Maratus; species Maratus speculifer. Next base: position 8,512,450 of record OZ025297.1, on the reverse strand, counting down.
AAAATATATTACTTGTGTGAGAACCTACTAGCGTCCAGTTTTGGTGATATTGCTATGAAGTAGATGATGAAAAAGTTGAACTTTTAAAAAGTAAATGAGCTCTAATTATTATTGTACATTAGGAAACTCTGAAAATCTTGGATTAACGCCACGTTTATAATAGTCTGATATCGAACCGAATGACTTTGGTTCAAGCTCTTGATTTATCGGCCATGATGTTAAATATTTGGCCTAGGGAGCATTAAAGAAAGAAAGAATCTTGGAGGCGATGGAATTTAAAGGTCACATAAAATATAACCTATTCAGCCACAAGACAAAGTGTGAAAACTAAGTAAAATGAACTTAGTATGATGCGGTAAGTAGATGCTGTTATTCCTCTTTGCCATGGTACTTATATGTTTCTAATTCAGAATACCATTACTCCAAATTTGTTATACAGGCTTATTTAATGATGGAACATTTGAGACTAAATAAAACGAAGTGCATCTTTTGAAAATATTGGTACTCAGTTTTGAAAATTTTGCAAGCCCTGCTACTACTGTTTAAAACAAAAATTGGAAAAATATGTTTGAAAAAAAGTTTTTTTCCTTTAAAACTTTTTTTAAACATTTAAAACTTTTTTTTCCCTTCATCAGACAACTTGGATTAAATTGAACAAAAAGTAATAAATTAAGTATAAAAAATGAAAATAATTTCAAAAACAGTAAGGAAGAAAAAATTATACAATAAATAACATACATAAAATAATAATTATTTTTTTATTCTAAACTAAACATTTAGTTATTATGCTCTTTAAAAAATAGTAAAAAAATTGGCAGCTTTATCAACACTTAACTAATTTCGAGTTTTACTCTGAGAAGGTAAAAAAGTCTCTCAAAGAGCATACAGCCACTCTGCACAAAGCCAGATGTATTAAACTTATTCGTATCAACTAGAGCATGCTGCTGTATGTTATTGTTTTATGATCTGCATGAAATTTTTATTGGCGTGCTTTTCAAGGACTATTCCCCAAGATAAAGATGTTATTTCTTCAAAATTGTCCACATTATTCTTGAATAGTTATTTTATGATTGGTAACTGACAGCATATCATTTTTTTCCTTTTTCCATCATATTATTAACAGCATCAATATATAACTACAGAATGGAGCGGATTTAGTTTTATAGTTTATAATTATTAATATTACTTCAGGACATAATTCGGCTGCAAAGTTCATGACTTTTTTTTTGTCATTAATTGTAATTTTCCTTTAAAGGGTAGATCAGTAATCTTTGCCAAGAAGTGCAGGTGTCATGGCCATTTCATATCTGTCTTCTATGGCTTTTTTCAACACACACACACACACACACACATATAAATATATATATATATATATATATATACCTATTTATATATTTGTAATTATGGTAAGATTAATATCAACACTTATTTCTGACATTTATTTTTTTAATTCTTTTCTAACTTCAACTGCATCACTAATAGTACAATTATTTCTTTGAGCTTTGTTGCATGCAACTGCAATAAGCTTGAGCCTTTGGATATAGTCCTCAACGTTTCTTTTTAACTGGAATTTTATAACTTTCTTAGAAATACCAGAATTGATTTTTTCTCGATTATCTTCACAAATTTTGTAAATATGTGGTCAATTGCTTACATGATTCCATTGGATCGAACAAGAAATTCCATCTGATATTTGGTACTCAAGATTTTAAGTAGGGTAACATCCCCAGTAATTGGCACGTTAAAAAATTTTCTTTAAACTTACTTCTATTTTCATTACCAAGAAATAAAATATTTACTTGCACATATTTTTAAATCAAAGAGTGCATATTTGTGCATCTATTTTGCCCACTAAAAGCAAAAATATTTGAAAAAGTATTTTTATAAAAATATATTTATAAAAAGTTGATGTAATCACCAGTAATCGGCACTTAGACTTTTACACAATTAAAGTAACCCTTTTCAACTAAACAAAACTGTTGTCAATTAAAATTTAAATGAAATTATAAATCAGATAATAATAAATTGAAATGCATGCCTTTCTTAAGCCAGAGAAGAAGCATTTGCAACAAAAATGGCTAATTTGATACAAGCCATAGTTGTTTTACTTTCCCAGGCACTATTGTCGTCTAGTAGCATAAATCAAAGTTATAATCTGCAAAGTAAATGAGCATATAACTGGTATATGGTCTTGCATTTTTAAAAGACTGGATATAAATCTTATTTTAGTACATTTTTGTAGGATATGCCAATCACTGGTGCCTGCCAATTACTGGGGATGTTACCCTACCTTTTTCCCAAACTTTGTTGAAGCAAAGCGATTATTTCAAAAATACCTGACAATATCAAGAAATTAAACTTTTGTATTGGATTTTTTAATGTATTTTGTTAGAAAATTTAAAACATAAACTGAAATTCATAATTTAAAATATTCATGTTATTCCTCTCAATCTTTTTAAGTTCATTTCTACCTTTCATAACATTGGCAGCATTGTCTCTAATAAAGATGCCAATAAGACAACCATATTTTTGCTCTACTTTATTATAGAAATACCTTAAGATGTCAAAGGTAATTAAATTCATAAGATTAAACAAATGTATCAATTGAATTTACATTGAAATTTTGACTATATAAGATACTGTAACTGTTACAATTACGTTTTGTAAATGTTATTCAATCGGTCGAGAGCAGCACAAACAAACTGCTCATTTAACCCCTTGGGGACGAGCGACACATATACGTGCCGCAAAAAGGATTAAGAATCCTTGTTTACTCCCACCAGTAAAATTATACTGTAAAATTTATCTTATTTAAGGGGGCTCAGGGGTTGAAAACTTTTCAAAAAATCGATTTTTTTTAATGATCTAGTTTGATTATTCAATTAATTCTTAACTCAATGCAAAAAACCGCATAAAAATATTTGCATTTTTAACGGAGTTATAAGCATTTATACATCAATACTTACATAGCCGCATCCATATAATCTCAACTTTAAGTCGTGTCTTCTCAAAACTTGATTTTTGACGACTAACACCAAGATTAAAAAAACTATTTGATAGAAGCTTTTTTTTTTTTTTTTTTTTTTTTTTTGCATGCATATAGCATCATAATCTAGATTATGAATTAAGAATATAACTATCACTTAATAAAAACAGTATCAAAAAATCTCTCAAAGTTGAGAATTTAAAAAAATCCTAAAAAATACAACTTTTTTTCCATTAAAAATACTCAAAATATTAAACTATCTAAAATATATTAATTCATAATCTAGATAATAATGTTATATGCATGCAAAAAAAAATAAATAAATAAATAAACCATTCCATCAAATAGTTTTTTTTTTTTTATCTTGGTGTTAGTCATCAAAAATCAAGTTTTGAGAAAACGCGACTTAAAGTTGAAATTATATGAGTGCGGCTATGTAAGTGTTGATACATAAATGCTTATAACTCCGTTAAAACTGCAAATATTTTTATGCGGTTTTTTGCATTGAGTTAAGAATTAATTGAATAATCAAACTAGATCATTAAAAAAAATCGATTTTTTGAAAAGTTTTCAACCCCTGAGCCCCCTTAATCTGAGCATTTTCTCGATTTAATACACAAATTTCTGTTTTTGAAAACCGGTGACAAAGTATTAAAAATTTCATAAAAGGCTCCCTTTACGAAGGGAATAATTCATTTTTATAGGTTTCAAGCACAAATTCATGCCTTTGTCAAGTAATACACCTCTATTTCACGACGATTTGGTGGTCTGTAGCCAGTTTCAATCTCAACACAATCTTTTTAAATTTTGGATGATCCATACATAAAAGATAGCAGATAATACAAAAACCAGATAGTAAAGAAACAGTAATACGTGTTTCTAGATAATTCTATCCTTGTAAAAAATTAACAATGCTCTAAATTACACTGTTAGCTTTTTAAAAAGTAGAGTATTGGTATTAATGTATTATAGAATTTCAATTTTGATATTAATAAAAATTATAATTGAGATATTAAAAAAAATAAATTACATATTTTCTATTTTGGCGGAAATAAATTTACTGAAAATACATAAAATTGAAATAACCGATTTATAATTTTAATAAAATTTTAATGATTTTCTGTATATACAGCTAATTAGAAATTTTTAATACAATTTTAGTTGGTAAAGTTTAATTTCTGACATTAATAAACAATAAATATGTTTTAAATGTAACTTTTTACACATGTTTAAACAAAATGTTTTAAACGTTACTGCCCTGTTTAAAAATATTACTATGGTAAATTTTATTTCATTCCATAAGGTTTAAGAAATTCTCAAATTCACCAATTGCGAATGTGAACTTATTATCTCTGACAAATTTTATGGACAAAGAGAAGTGTTCCGACATTTCTCCTTAATACATTAATAGTTAATTTACTATCAATCCTGGGTACTACTTGTTCCTCTAATCATTTTACAGGACTCGACTATTATTAAAAAGAATTTCCTCTCCCTCTTTCTCTTTTCTTAACGATCCTTAATAACTGTATCTTTTAACGAACCTAAAATGTTTTTAACAACCTATTTCTTATGTTTTAAGCTTTTTTAGTTTTATTTTAAAAAAAGAAATATACATTATGCATAAGATTTGTGCACACAGTCTTGTAGTATCAAAGAAATTATAAGTATAACAGCGGTTTCTTTCTCTTTTCACAAATACTTAAAAAACACTCACTAAAATCGTTATTCCCTTAATTTCATAAAATGTAAAATTTAAAGTTTCATAAAATCACTAAAATATTCTACGTTTTTAAATTTCATCTTGGTTTATATTTAACTACTTAACTTTAACCATATATTACAGAAAGTACATACACTGTGTGAAAAAATGTAATTTAACCGATAAGTGAAAATGTGGCTTCAGATAAATAATATTTAACGACAATTAAAGGTTATTCAATATTTTATACTCTTAACTATTTAGAAATGGAAGAATGATTTAAATTTTTCTCTTGGTATAAAAATTCTTACAAGTAAAAAGAAGAGAACATTTTCAAGAAAGAAACCACTCTTAAAAAGAATAAAATTATGAAAATCCCTAACTATATAATTGCAGAAATGAACTTCCTGAAAATTTATTGATATGTAAGACAGTTATTTCTAATCAAGAAATGATCCATAAAATATTACTATGAATGAAAAAAATGTAATGATATTTTTTTATTCTCATTATTAAAGTGAATTTTAAAATGCAAAACAAAACTATTTCAGCATGAATTATATTAAATCTAACAAAAATTATTTCAATTATAAATGTTGCCACATGAATATTTATGAAATACATTTGAATAAAGAATAAAGGATTTAAAATACCCTAATATTTTAAATGAGGCGTTTACTAGGTAACTGTTTTAAATTAAGAATCATACACACATTTATACATTTTTCATTGCAAAATTCCACTAGATTTTTCTTTTACTCATACAAAAAATTGTTAAACAATAATGATACAGAGAACCCAAAAAATTGCAAAATATACAATCGGCGGAAAAATTTAAACATCCCCTACTAGCTCCTTAACAAGTTATCGCAGAAGAAAGAAAATGGTATTGAAAAATTGGAAGTTAAAATTACTTTTAAATAAGGTATAATATGTGCTTAAGTAGGTGCTTAAGTAGCTTAAGTAAAACACACTCAAACTTTAAAGATAAAAAACCAACGATTATAAATGCACAAAGAAAGTAAGAAAAGATTATTACTTACTTTATTTGTGCATTTATAATCGTTGGTTTTTTATCTTTAAACATTTTTGCACAAAGGCTTTATTTGCTATTTTAACACCAAAACTTCTTTTTTTTTAATAGCAATACTCAATTTTAACGATGCATTTAAAATCTTCGGCTCAAATTATACCTAGACACCAATTTTAAGTTATTTGAATTATAAGGGTTTGAATTATAAACATTTAAAATATAATGCTTCTAATGTTAAACTACATTTTCATATCTTTATTGATACTTCCTGAAATTATATTCCAAGTGCACTAATTTTTTATGCAGCAATAATACTAAAATACTCAAACATAAATACGTTGAATTTGCATTTTTTATAACTCTAGGATATGAATTTTTAATTATAACATTTCGAAAACATTATGAATTTCAACCTATAATTTTTTTATGGAATTATATCTATTAAGTCCTGGTTTAAGGAAATCCGAAATTTTAATATTTTCTTCGGTGTAAGTTTGAAAGATTGTTTTAAAAACTGCAAAATAAAAGTTTAAAGGGCTATCTACGATAAAAGTGACTAGATATCCAGTTATCTAGCGCTCTTCACTGACTGCTTGAATGGCGCCTAAGATATCTCGATCCTAGATCTTTCGATGAACAATTGAGTACATAATTTCAATTTCGATACAGCTTTTAAAATATGTCGTTTTAAAATAATTAATTTCTCGGATTATATTATAACTTATTATACGAAATGAATGAAAATTTGTTTGGGAGCTAATTGAAGGGTGCAGAGCTTATTACCAGCTGTACCAAATTATGTTGAAATAATTTGGTACTGCTATTTAAAAAAGAAATTTAAGGTCCATTTTAACATTTAGATGGCCCCATAAGCAATTTTTTATACATGTTTTAAAAGCAGACTTTATTTTCAATCACTTGATATCAGTAAATTTCTTCTACAATATTTTTTGCCAAGTTAATAGGGCATGGTTTTTTTTCTTTTTTTTACGGCTGTTCATATTATTCTTAAACGGCAGTTAACTGCACAGCTTTATACACTGGTGGACAAAACTTAAGGACGAGTCACAAAATGCCAATTTTGAGCGATTTTCAAGCAATAATTTTTACGCAAATTCTCAAAAAGAAAGTAATATTACTATTGCTGGAGAATAACTAGTCCATATAACGTCTCACTCAGGTCACACATGGTCAGATTCACTACGGCGAAAAGAAAAATGGGAAATTACATAGTCTCTTTTATGAGTCTCAAATGATTACTATATGTGACTCCACTGACAGGTCACTGTGACTGCTGCTTTCTGGCACGTCACCAGGTGACTTTACAATTCCGTTTCATTGAGACTCTCGTGTGGCTCTCATCTGAAGACTCAATTTCAAAGTCATTGTGAGCGTTGCATTATGATAAATCACGAAATAATGTCACATTAAAGTGACATGTTGACTTCTCCCCACTTTTCACAATGGTTATTTCACAGTAGGCTTCTGTCACCATTTGACAAAAGTCATGTGACAGAAAGTATTTTTTACTCTGGTGACCAGAATGTCACAAAAGTTTCGATTATTTCGATTCAATTAGAGTTTTGAAATTTTGGTTTCATATACTGATAAGTAGAACGCTTTTTTTAAAAAATTAGATATGCGTTACATGAGTGTAAATCAATGGTATTTAGATTATATTATTATTATATCAATATTTATGTTAATTATATTCTATAATGCTATAATTTAGAGGATTTGTGAAATCTTTCTCTAGGGAACAAATGCATGTTCCAATATATTCAATCAAGCAGAAGATCTGCAGTCATTTTGGAAATACAGTACAACCCTGCTATTTCGGACCCCGTTAACCCGGATCTCCGGATAATCCGAATCGGTTTGGACAGGTTTTTTTTTTCAAGTTTGAGAAGCGATTTGACTAATTTCCATAACATTAATTTGTTTCATTATCGTATTCTGAATTTAAAAAAATATTTATTTTCAAAATAATACCTTAAGCTTTCTTATTTAAACTCTTATTTATATTACACCCAGCGAACTACTTATGCTCAAGCGGGTGCGTGACCGTACGGCTCACAAAGGTATAGAAAACTGGCACAGCATAAAATTACAAATTTTTTTATTACAAAGTAAACATTTTACTGCCTATAAATAATCAATAAGCTAAACATAAAGGTGATTTTATGTAAGTATGTTCTATTTTACTTTATTTTTTTCCTAATTCTCCGGATAATCCGGATTTTTGATAATCCGGATTGGGTCTGGTCGCTATTAATCCGGATTATCGGGGTTTTACTGTACTTTTATATACTTTTGAAATATCATATACCTTTCAAATACATTTATTTTTAGCACATGCTTAAAAGAAGGAAAATCAAAAACTTTTTTCTAGTTAAAAAAAGAATTTATGTTTTATAATTTGTATACCTATAAAGATATTGCATTACAAAGAATTATTAATTGTATCCTTATACCATGACAAACTTGTCCCAAGCGGCATTTTAATTAAAAGAGCTAGTCAAAAAAATATTTTTTTTAAACTTTGAAATGTTACATCTTAGTTTTTTTCATTAACGAATTCGTCTTGGTGTAAAATTTGATATGGTTAATTAAGAGCACGAAGAAACATCAAGTTGTGGATACATTTAAAGACATTGGGTGAAATTTAAGCTCTTTACAAAAGACTTAAAATCTATTTTCAAAGTATGAACCTCCCTTAAAACTGACACTTCAAACAAAGATAATGAATGTAATTATTTGAAGTCTGTAAGAATTTTTAAAAAGTCCTTATTGGAAATATCTAAAAATAAATACGAGAGGGAGAACCTTAGAATTCTACCTAAAAATTATGTTTCAGATGTCTTTAAAAGATTTAGAGAAAGTTTAATTTACTCAATTCAAAATTCATTATTATTATTTTTTTTTTTTTACGATGCAATAGGAAAAAATATATAAACTAATTTGAGTTACATATTTTTAAAAAAATTATTTCTATCGCACTTTAAATGGATTTATGATTTTACTTTGTTCATCTTGTATCTACCTTATACGAATGTCATAACGAACTTTGAATTCAAATAAGCAAAACAAAGCTTTATATACAAGAATTAGTTTCGTAACATTCTGGGTATCGACATCAGTACACAGTAGGGTGGTCACAAAAAATCAATTTTTGATTTTTTTTTTTTTTTTTTTTTTTTTTTACGGGAGACCCCCCCCCCCCCCCCAAAAAAAAAAAAAAAAAAAAAAAAAAAGTTGCCAATTGTCTAGAAAGTGAGATTGACAAAGTTTTAACTCATTTGGATAATATTAACCCGTGCCTCATTGAGGTCAAAGTTTTTTTATGTGATTTTTCGCAAAAAATTGCTGTTTTTCCTTCTTGAAATGAATACAGGTGAAGCTAGAAACATAATTCTGGTCTCATTATATAAAAAATGTTTATGCTTTTAAAAAATATATACCATTAAAATATATATATATAAGCATATGCGCATTTTTCGGAAACAGGCTTTGTGTGAATCCTAAATATTTACTTTTTATAAAAATGTGAAAAAAGACTATAACATTCCATTTCATAGTCTTTTCATCTTTTGTTTTCATTTTGCACATAGTAAAAGGTTTAATTAAAAATAAGTTCTAAGTAAATTTTAAAAAATAATATTTAAACTGAAAGAATTAAAAATAAAAAAGGCATATTAAAAAGCAAATAAAATATAAAAATTAAAGTAAATAATGTTCAAATACATTTTATATTTAAAGATGACATATAAGAAAGAGAGAATTGTAAGGAAAAAATATTATCACTTACAACTGTCACAGTAAGATGGTAATGACTTATATAAAAAGGTTTTTTAAGAGTCTTAAAAAGATATCTACAGATACAATTTTTACAATAGAAGCTGCTTTTCTTTTTCGATCCTTTTAAACAGAAACTGAAATTTAAATTAATTTTATTCCTCTTTAAGCTGTGTCACTGACAAACTTAAAACTATTTAATATGTTCTCTCCTTTCAAATAATGTTTATTTTTACATCACACATTGGGGTTAGTAATTTGAAAATTGTATATTAATTTAAAATCATTTAAAATAATTACAGTTTGAGACAAAATAAAAACATTGACTTCTTTGTTTAAAAATAATCGCTTTGTATCTATTAATATTGTAATCATCATCATCATTTTATCATCATCATCATCATTTTCTTCTTTTATTGATATTAATTTTACAGCCATGCTTTTTTTTTTCTTTTTTTTTTACTTTTTTTTTAAAAGTATTATCTAAAAATGAAAATGTTACTTGGTCCGAGTTAAGATACCAAAGACGGTAAATCATTTTAGTGAGTGTTTCGTTTGCTACATATTTAATGATTTTTCTACAGTTAACAAGTCAATTTAATTATTGTAGACCTTGATTTGCAAATTGATTCACCAAAGAGTTAATGGGAGTATTGAACTACGTTTTAACAATAAACATTAATTATAAAGTAGCACATGTTTCTGAAACTTTGTTTTCTATTTTTTTTTTTTTTTTAATGAGGGCTGATTCTTGAGAAGATATATTTCGAGAGAATAAATGGTCTGTATCATCCATCTGTTATGATGAATAGCACCAAGGGCTGTGAAAGAATATCTTTTGGAGGAAGACGTCTTATGAAAACCACACAAAGTGGATAAATTATTTATAATCATCCCTGAGCTGTTCTTTTTTTAAATATTCTATAAAAAAAACTTGTAATTTACTCTGATTTAAATATTTCATATCAAATATTTCATGTTAAGAAGCACTTTTATACCTAGCCTCATCCAACTTAGACAACCGAATCTGAAACTTTTTTTAACTTACTGGGAAATAGTGGTTGTGCGTACTGCGCAGTTTACAATCAAAAACATTTTTAGGATAATTTCTAAATTACAGAAAATACAGAAATATTTCTTTTAATAATTTCTCTAACAAAATTCAGGCTCTTCTGAAACTATAGTCTAATGTTTACTGCAGTGGTATCAAAACATATTGCCTGGATTTTTCCAATTTTTAGCCACTCTTTAATTGCTGAAAATATAGATTTTGCCTGAGTTATTCCGATACTATTTTTTTTTAATTTGAGGAACTCTTTTTAACTGTTCAACATCTCCACAACTAATAAGAACTGCTCTCTACATTTTCTTTGTTCAAAAAATGAGGAAATAGTTTACCATTCCAGTGAAAAACCCTTCTAAAAAGGAATTTTTAAATCTGATTTTGATCAACTCAGTTCTTTGGGGGTTTTTTGGAAATAGCTGTGTGCTAAGTTTAAAATCTGTGGTTAACTGGTAAGTGTACTGTAAGTCCAGCAGCTTTTCGAGTTAGCGATTTTCTCTTGACGATCATTATAAGTTAAAGTGCGCAAAATTTGACAGTTGCATTTCTGCCATCATACCAATAAGGGGGGGGGGGGGGAATACGGGAGTTTATCATCAATTCTATAAACAATTAATGATAGCTTGTAACAAAGCCATCCTTGAAATAAAAATAGAAATTCAATTATTCGTTTTAGATACACTTCAACTTCAAAATAAATCAAGGAGCACGTTCTTTCCAAGCGCGGAACTAGAAAACTTATATTTAACTATAATTCATGAAATACTTATAAAATTACACAAATTATTCAATATCTTTTGCATTTTAATGCAAATAATGCAAAAAGTATATCAAGAGTAATAAAAAATATTAATTTGGCGTTTTTGACTTATTTTTAAAAATGCAAATTTTGAGATTATAGTTACGTACTGACCTGAAAAAGACTAAATGTTATTGAATACAAGTTTTGATGAGCGTAAAACTTCAAGGCGACAAAATTTTCTATTAAATAAATCAAGAACCAAGTTTCTGATACAAATAGTTTTGATTAAATGAATGAAAAACTACATTTTTTTGTCGAAAATTGCAAATTTTCGAGAATCAACCTCGATGAGGCATAGGTTAATATTATTCAATTAAGCTAAAACTTTACCAATCTCATTTTTTAACTAATTGGCAATTTTTAGGGGGGGGGGTGTCCCCGAAGGTAACATTAAGGTAAATTTTTCCCATATATCTTGTGCTCACCCTAGTGCACAGGTAACAGTACACTGTAAAAAAAAAATTCAAGAAGTTACTAAAAATTTCTTAGTAAATTTGTATTCCACAGAATTTTTTAGTAACCATTACAAACTTTTTTTTTGCAAGTGAAACAAACATTTCTTTTGTAAACTGAACAAAAGAAATTTTTGTATAACTAACTTAAAACTTTTTAGTATGAGCCACCAAGCAAATTTTAGTAATAGCTCCAAAATTATTTTTAGTAACCATTTACGTGTGCCCGAAGGGCAGGAGCCTCCTTCGAACTGCATCCAATGGGTAAAAAGACAGACTTCTGAAACGGAAGATTTTCGAAAAAGCCGCAATAGATGGCAGCACCAAACATCGCTACCTGTTCTATTTTGACATGTTTCTAAAGGGGAGGGAAAGTTCAGAGATCATTACTATGGTAGCTGCTACAACAGGATTTTCATAATCTTTTTATTTAACAAGTATTTACATTGCATGCATTCGGTGTACATTTGGTCGCGGCCAGCATCAAACCCAGGTACTTTCAGCCTGGAGTTCTGTGCTATGACCACTAGGCTATCAGGGCCACACCAAGTGAGTTTTAGTAATAGCTATTAAAAATGTAAAACTATTAACTCTATTCGTTGCTAGCTTTTTTCTAGTAATTCTTACAGATTCCTTGTAACCGAGTAAGATTACTAAAAATTTTTTTAGTAATTACAAGGATCACTAAAATTTTTTTAGTAGATCGACCCTTTTTTTTTTACAGTGTACGCTCCGTTCTCAAAAACTTCTCCACTTATACTCAAAAAAAAAAAAAATTATGCTAGTTGGGAATATTTTTAACCTAACGAAACAAATATTAGCAACAGCATTAATAGGCTCCAATTTTTTTATTCTGAGAAAATCAGTTTTAAAGTTTAAATGTCTACAGACCTCCAACTGTTTACTCCATCTATAAATTATTATAACTCAAGAAATAATATAGATTTTTTAATGAGGTTTTTTTAAATATAGTTGAAAAACTTAAAAAAATTCAGAAAAAACAAAAATCCAAAAACTGATTTTTTGAAAGTTTCAAGGTCCTATGCTCCCTTAAAATTATCATGAATTTATTCAACTATCATTAAGTTATTCTTAACACTATACTTCAAATTAAAAAAAGAAAAATTAAGTGCAATTTATTTAGAACCTTCTTTAAAATTTGTTATGTTAAAAAACATGTTAATTGAGCCTAACAAGTTTAAAATGTAATTTTAAAAAAGTATATTAATTAAAAAGTAAGAAACACATTATTTTATTTTATAAAATATAAATTCATTCTGTATCTCATTTTATTTCCAGATTTACTTTCAGTATTTCTAAACTTTAAAAAAGTCTATACATTACTCACACATTTGTTAAAAAAGATATCCCCAAGATATCCCGTAATTAATGACTTAAATCTCAGTGTAAAACGATGCTTTCAAAATAAGTACAGTGTTTAAAAGGGGCAATTACATGGTAGAATGATTTGGAAGCGTTAATTGAAGCTGACAAGGTTTCTTTAGAATGTCCGACTTTCTGTCATTTTACTTCTTTGAACACGAATAACTCATGAACTGCTTAATTTTGGGCCTGGAAGTAATAAGACTATTTTTTGAATGGCTAGTAATTAACCTATTTCACTTCAGAGTGAGATGCGTGATTTTGTACTTTATCGTTCACTAAAAAAATAAGATGTTTTGGACATGGTAGAATTACCCACTATGGTTTAATAGTGTTTTTACGTTCTTGTATGTATATATATATATATATATATATATATATATACTATATTAGATATTGCTAAAGTATTATATTATCGATCTTGTTTTCATGATGAAGGCTCCATATAGTTAAATAAAATAGTATTACCGTACATCTCGTCAACATACCCTTTTTTAACTGTAAAATTTCACTTCCTATTTCCGTATCCGCATTATATGTGGAATATAAAAAAAGTTAAAGCAAGATCATCAGACGAAAACATTTAAAATTTTTCGAAAGACATTTAGTTGCGTTTATATATCAATATAAACAAATATACTTGCAATATATATTTTCTAACAAACATAATACTCCATATCCGATAACATGAAAAATCCATTGTACTCATTCTCATTTATATTTTCGGAAATGCCATCTTCTTAACCACTGTGGCTTTCAGCTAGCCATAAATAATTATCCTGTGTATTGTAAAGTTCATTCGATATTCCGTATTTTTAAAAGGATTTAACAATAAATTCCTGTTTGGATTCATTCTATGATGTTATAATTCATTCATACATTTGCGTTAATCTCGTTTATAATAGCATATTTCATATTTTTGCACATTTTTTTTCTCCTTCTATCATCCATGTATTCCATGGTGCCGCTTTAAACATTTTTTTTAAAGGTTTGTTTGTAAATGAACTAACGAAGTCAGCCCACGCGGAATTGCTGTCAACTGTATTAGATTTATTTCTTTAATTTAAGTCAGTTCTATGGGATTTTAACATATCCCAAACTAAGAGAGTTTCTGGTTTTCTTAAAGGTCCTGGATGCTTTTCCAAAACTTTTACTGAACTGGAACTTTTAAAACATTTTCACCCACTCAGCACTTTTCCTGAAATGAATAAAAACCCCATTTTGAATAATACTTATTAACTTTTAATTTGTTTGAAAATTTTATTTGTATTTCGCGGCTTTCTTTACGCATGTCTGCGTGATCCATTTTTAGATCACGCAGTTGAGGAGAAAGGAAATTTGAAAGTATAATAGACAGGATCTGTCTCAAATCATATTTTTAGGGGTTCGGGATCTTTAGATTCAAAAGGATGGGGATTAACACTAGAACCGCCTTTGCGATCATTTTGGTTGCAACTAAGTAAAATTATTTCGTTTCGAACTAGTAATGTCTTTTTAAAATAAGTTCAATGAGTACCACATCGAAATAAGTTAAATAAATAAGTTTAAAAGTTCTAAATAAAAAATTCTGATGTGTAATATTTTTAGAACATTTGAGTAAAATTTCCCGCGGCTCTAGTGTTAAACATATCGGAAGTGATCGCGTTTGCATGTCGCAAAGAAAAAACACGTTATTTGAAGTGCAAAAAAATCTGGTATTTACTGTTTGTTTTTATGGGGAAACCTTGGTGTGCGATATTAGTTGGCATACACTTGAAATAAAAGTATGTATTGTCAAATAAATTATGCGTGTTATACGCCAGGATATATGATATATACCTTTTAAATGATACGATTTAATTTTCAATAAGTTATTTTTCACGAATTTTCCGTAAAAAACATCAAAAATTTGTCGTGGAATTATTATTCTTTTTTAAAAACAATTTAAGACATCCTGTAACTAAATAATAATTTTTATAAATTGTCATATCAGACAAAATTAAATAATTCAATTTTTTAATCACTCTAAAAGAGTTATTTAAAATTTCAGTATTTAATTTTTAAAAACCATACTATACATTAAAAGTATAACATTGAAAAGGCACTGAAATGCTCATTACTAATTTAAAACCTTTACGGAGAGGCTGTGACAGCATTTGTCCGGGCTTACATGCATTCTCAGGTACACACTGAGCGCGCCCCTGCGTAAAGGTTTTAATAAACACAGGACTGTGATGCCACAACCAATCACATCATTTTTAGTCTAACATTTTATATTGATTTTTTTTCTATAAAAACTTTTCGGTGATAATGTATATCTTTCTTAAATCTTGAATACAATCCATTGAATATGAATTTCTTCAAAATCGGTCGGGTAGTTCCCGATGAAGCGGGAATTAAAGCTCGCATATTTCTCATCGGATTGCATCCAGTCTTGTTTTTCATAAAATCAACAATCTGTTTTTAATTGTGAAAGAATGACTGTTTTTGTATCGACATAAATTAGTTACACAAAAAAGGTCTAAAATAAGCATTAATTTCAATTGATAATTGTTCACCTAAGCTACGTTATTAACTACAGCATAAACAACTAATGTTCAAATGCACTTAAAGCATGTTTTTCTTCTAAAACATTGCAGTACGTTATATTTCAATTAATAGTTATTTTGTATAATTCACTAATCTCGAAACTGATTAATATTTATCTTTAAATGTTGTTTTGCTATTAGGATATCCGCATTATGACGCTTTTAAAATATTTCCTATTACAAGAAAAATTGGGTGTGGGCGCCAAATTGAAACTTTGCCCCGGGCGCAGTTTTCTCTTCGCACGAGCAATGCAAAACTTGTTCTAAAATTGCCTCCTTTATTTAAAAATGAAATTCCGCCTCTTATAATTAATTAAACAATACTCTTTTCAAATAAAAATAATATACTGACAGAAATATTTGCATTTTGTGCTACCTAGTATTATAACACGAATATGACAAGTTAACAGCAACAGTTTTAACATGCGAAATTTTAAAATAGTGATGTAACTCAGATATATAATCCCAAAGAAATGATAAACTTTGAGGAAATATACATTGGCATATTAGAATGAGAATTTCTAATTCGCAAGTGCTTTAAAATTGTTCCATTACGGGAACTAAATTGTTATCTTGTGAAAAATGGAATGGCAGATATTAACCTTTAAAGAAAAACTACGACATATTTAACGTGAAACTTCAGCACAATTTTATTTTATATTTCCCTTTTTTACAAGAATATGACTCATAAATCTTGGGAAATCTTTTGTTATATTTGAAGTTATAATGCAAAGAGCAATATCATTTACGAGCTGTTTCTCAGGACATTTTTTAATTTTCTACTCTCTTATCGCTTCCAGTTACAGCTTTATCTGAAATGTGCTTTTTATGAACCCCATAATCTAAAGGAGTTGTATGCCATGCTGAATAAGATTTCAAGTTTTATTACTTCGCGTATATTTTTAAATGCGAATTTAAAGTAGAAGAATTACAATAGAAAATGTTTAAACATTTTAATTTATTTTTTAAAGAAATTTTCTCAATTGACATATTATTATTTTTTTTTTATAAAATGTACCGCATTTCTTGCAAAATATTTCAAATATTCTTTTCATATTTTTTTTTTTTACTTTATAAAAGTTTAGATATAGTTGTCTATTTTGAAGATATATATAAATTACATATATATGAAAATTATGCATATGTGACTGAATTATTGAAAGCATGATAAAGTTTCTAATTTGAAGGTAGAAATGAATTATGTATGATTATTATACATATATGAGTTAACGATTCTAGCATGATCTATTTATAGGCTTGAATGTGCATATAAATTTTGTGTATGATTATACATACATACAGAAATTTAATTGTTCATGGGATATAGTAATGCAATTTCTTGAATCTTAAACAGATCGCTTTGCATTATTGTCACAAAAAATAATTTAATGCTAAATAAAGAAAACAAAATTTATTAAATGTATACTTATTTTAAGTATGATGTTAGAATAACTGATTTGCTTATGCTGATTTTAAATTCTGTCATAACTGAATTCTGCTAAAACAGAATTTAAAATGAGCATATCTTCTTTACAAAATTGATCCTAGTAGCAAATTATGTTTTTCTTAACATTACCCCAATACTGAATACATTTCCATGAATTTGTTTTTACTTTATAAAAGTTTAGATCTAGTTTTCTCATTTGAAAGTATATATGAATTGTATACACTATATTTCCAAAGGTGGCTGACAACTAGCGATTTTAGGCATTTTGTTAAATATCTGGAAACATAGATAAGGAATTATCCTGAAGCTCGATGTGTAAACATAATAGTATGGGTCACATATTACCGTTAAGATTTTTTCCTGAAACCGCATAGAGGACCGTCAACAAACTGAAAAAGAACGAAAATGTTTTGGATAACCTTGTCAAAACCAATGTAGAAAAATCATTCAAACTTTCGATTATGATTAAGTGGTTTATTGTAATAAACTTTGTCCATTTTTATGTTTATAGCATTTACACTCGTAGAGAAATTAAGGTTTTTATATATACAGTTCAAATTTTACCAAGTTTTTAACTTATATTTTATCGAGTTCTTAATATAAAAAAATGTTTATCTCAGAAAATATGAGAAACAACATCATACTCAATACCCAGTAAACATAATTAAAAAAAGTCCTTCCGGCAATGCCGGGAGAAAGAGGTAGCTTTCATATACTTATATATTTATTTATTTAATTTAAGGTAAGTTACATTGTTCAAAAATACTAAGCTCAAATTAGTGAAAATAATCTTATAAAATTAGTGATTTTATAAGATTGAAACTAGTTTTTGTCAAGATTGAATATTAATAGGAATTTTTAGAAATTAGTCATCTTTTATTCAACCTGGTTTTATTTTAAGCGATTTAGAGAGTCACCAAATTCCACGATATCATAAAGTGTATGCCATTTTAAAGCAACATTGTGGATCGTTCAGATCAGACCGTTTCAAAATGTCAGCCATAAGCAAAATTCAAAGTGCTATAACTCAGTCATTTTTTAAGATATAGACAAAATAAAAAGTGTTCTGGAATCGTTGTTTTAAGTTCTAACACGTAAAAGAAAAATATTTTTCAATTTTAATTTTTTCGCATTTAATTTTAAATTTTAAATTTTTTTAAAAATTTAAAATGGAAACCATTTTGAAACAAAATGGTGGATGATGCTGGCCAATGAACTCGGTTGAGACATTTGTATGTACTATGTACATCAAAAGTTTCATTGAAATCGGTTCATAAATACGCGTGTTATCACGTGACAAAAATCAGATCGTTTCAAAATGTCAGACATAAGAAAAATTCAACGTGCTATAACTCAATCATTTTGTAAGATATAGACAAAATAAAAAGTGTTCTGGAATCGTTGTTTTAAGTTCTAACACGTAAAAGAAAAATATTTTTCAAATTTTGATTCTTTCGCATTTAATTTTAAATTTTTAAATTTTTAAAAAATTTAAAATGGCCACCATTTTAAAACAAAATGGCGGATGATGCTGGCCAACGAACTCGGTCGAGACATTTGTATGTACTATGTACATACCAAGTTTCATTGAAATCGGTTCATAAATACGTGTGTTATCACGTGACAAAAATCAGATCGTCTCAAAATGTCAGACATAAGAAAAATTCAAAGTGCTATAACTCAATCATTTTTTAAGATATAGACAAAATAAAAAAAGTTCTGGAATTTTTGTTTTAAGTTCTAACACGTAAAAGGAAAATATTTTTCAACTTTTAATTTTTTCGCATTTAATTTTAAATTTTAAATTAAAAAAAAATTTAAAATGGCCGCCATTTTGAAACAAAATGGCGGATGATGCTGACCAACGAACTAGGTCGAGACATTTGTATGTACTATGTACATACCAAGTTTCATTCAAATCGGTTCATAAATACGTTAGTTATCGCATGACAAAAATCATATATATATATATATGGTTATATATATATAGATAGATAGATAGATAGATAGATATGTCAACATTTGAACGGAGGGTGGTTTTGGGGTCTGGGGGTCATGATCGGTGAAAATATACCAAAATTTTCCGGAAGTGCTTTTCTCCGGACGGCTGCAATAGGTAGCTTTTTACTTTTTGTAATGAAAGCTACCTAATAATAAGAATTGTATAAAAAAAATTAGCAGATTTACTAAATAGTTTTTCCCTACGCTTGCCTGAAAGCTATCAAAATTCCATTTGTATATTGTGTTAGCCAAATATATACAGCCACTTTCATTAAATTCTCAAATGTATAGCTTGAAAATTCTGAAAAAAATGGTTGATACAATAAATTCGAAATCCGTTATTTCAAAAATGAAGCAATGGGGCTGTATCGAAATATAGTAAGTACGTGAAATGGTGTGGATTCTATAATGACACTAATGAATAGATATGGATACAATTCCTCATCGCTTTGCTTCATTTTACAGATAACGTATTTGGAACTTATTCTATCGGCGATCATTTTCAGAATTTTCAAGCTGTGTTTTTGAGACTTTCTCAAAAATTGATCTATTTATTTAGCAAACACATTATGAATCTTTCATTTTGATTGCACTTACGCATTTGCAATAAAACATTATTTAGAAAGCCTGCTCATTTTTCATAGAATTTTTATTATTTTTTAATTCTGATTACAAGTTATTGTCCAATGATGTTTGTTATATGTTCTGTATAGAATTTTTTTATATTAAGAACTCTGCAAATTATAAGCAACAAAATACTTGAAAAAAAAATAGGACTGTTTAAAATAAAAAATGTTAATTTCTCTACGAGTGTACATGCTATCCGCAAAAAAAATGAACACCGTTTATTACAAAAGCCATTTTAACATAATCTACAGTTTTAATGCTTTTCTGCGTTAGTTTTTAGATGGTTATACAAAAGAAAATCGTTCTTTTTCAAATTGTTGACGATCTCCTGTGGAGGTTTGGAAAAAACTTAGTGGAAATGTATAAGCCGTTTTAATATGTTTACACAATTAGAATTTTAGGATAAATCTTGATGTATTTTTCTAGCTATTTAACGAAACGCTTAAAATCGCAATTGGTTAGTTACCTTGCCATATAATGTATATGAGTATTACACATAAATGAATGAATTATTAAAAGCATGATCAGTTTTCAAATATGTGTAGGATTATTATACATATATGAGTGAACTATTGTAAGCACGGTCGAGATACATACTTTAAATGTGCATATAAGTTATGCAGTGTACGATCATACATGATACATCACAGATAATGCAATCTAATAAAACTTAACAGAATCGCTTTGCATGATTATCGCAAGAGGAATTTGTTACTATTTACAGAAATCACAATTAAATTAATTAATACTGACCAATAGATAAAATGGCGTAAAGGTAATTAATTATCTCAGATTTTTTTAATCCGGAGATACTTTGTTAATTACATAAATTTGTAGTACATTTCATGGACTTTCAAAATGTTGTTGAAGATTTTGGATATCTTCTCGAGATAATTTGTAATCTAAAATGTACTGCGCAATAATTATAACGGGGTAATAACGCCAATCCTTGGCATTAATACCCCGGTTGATTCCCTACAGTGGCCAAGCTACATTCTAAATACTGATTCAAATAAACACAGTTAAAACTGTGCAATGTTTCTAATAATTCTATTTAAGCGGTCCTTTTTAAACAAAAAGAAGCTCACGGTCTGATATTTTGCCTCATCCTCCCCCCTCAAACCACACCTTTATTTTTCTTACACTTTCACAAAAAATTGAACATTTTCAATAGCTTAGAATGCAATTTGTCAATTTCTAAGTTTGTAGAGTTTGTATTTTTAGAATTGAGCAATCTATATGCAATTATTCCATCTTATTTCATAGTTTTGTTTGCATGGCGTTATTAACCATATAGGTGGGTAATAACGCCAAATGGCATTGGTCAAGAAATCACGCCATTACATTTTATGAATTCATATCTGTTAAATTATTTTTTTATATAGATAGTCAATGAGTTGCTGTATCAAGTTATATGAGTTGCTGTTGTTGTATTTGTTTGAAAAATACAATCTAAATTTGAGCCGTGAAAATTGGTAGAACCTTAACGTGGCGTTATTACCCCAGGGTACCTTATTATTGTATTAATTCTCGTTTTGCATTGCAAACATTTCACATAAAACAACAATATTGCACTCAATTTGATTTTATTGGCTTTACACAGGCTAAATCATTCTTAATTCTGTAATATCTTAATTTCTTTCAATAATAATACAATACTGGCAAAACTGTAAAACCTCAATATTGGGATAATAAGGTACCCTGGGGTAATAACGCCACGTTAAGGTTCTACCAATTTTCACGGCTTAGTTTTAGATTGTATTTTTCAAACAAATATAGGATCTGTTACAGCAACTCATTGACTATCTATATAAAATAAAATAATTTAACAGATATGTATTCATAAAAAGTAATGGCGTTTTTTCTTGACCAATGCTATTTGGCGTTATTACCCACCTATATGGGTAATAACGCCATGCAAACAAAACTATGAAATAAGATGGAATAATTGCATGTAGATAGCCCAATTCTAAAAATACAAACTCTACAAACTTAGAAATTGTCAAATTGCATTCTAAGCTATTGAAAATGTTCAATTTTTTGTGAAAGTGTAAGACAAATAAAGGTGTGGTTTGGGAGGGGGGGGATGAGGCAAAAGAATATCAGACAGTGAGCTTCTTTTTGCTTAAAAAGGACCGCTTAAATAGAAATATGAGAAATATTGCACAGTTTTAACTGTGTTTATTTGAATCAGTATTTAGGATGTAGCTCGGCCACTGTAGGGAATCAACCGGGGTATTAATGTAAATGATTGGCGTTATTACCCCGGTATAGTTATTGCGCAGTGCATTTTAAATTACAAATTATCTCGAGAAGATATCCAAAATCTTCAACAATATTTTAAAAGTACATGAAATGCACTACAAATATATGTAATTAACAAAGTATTTCCGGATAAAAAGATAGTCTTCACATCACAACACGTATCTCGCAAATTTTAGATCAAGCGTTAATTTTAGTTGTTTGTAAAAACAATAAGACCTAAAAATGAAACAAATTAACTTGAAGCTGTTTTTTGCGATTTATATGACTCAAAACCCTTCTGCGCAGAGCACGTGGGTGTCATTTACCTGATTATTTCATAATTATGCAAAATATAAGCACTTGGCGTTATTACCCCGCCTGGCGTTATTACCCCAGGGTACCTTATTTCATGTAATATTTAGTCCAGATAGACAACCCAATGTTAATTTGCCAGTTTTTTTTCAGTTTGCACGAAATTTTACTTGTAGATAACTAAAACCGAATTTCAATTTATATGTATTTATTTTGAAAATTAAGGATTTAATTATTTTACGTAAGTTTAAATATAAAAATGTTTGACTTTTTAATATTCGTAATAACTTTTATATTTTATGGTGTTTTTATGATGCATCCAAATTTAATATCTCAAGAAAAATGATTACTTTTGAAAGCACAGCATAATGTTCAAAGAAATAAATAATGCGTGAATAACCGAACGCATGATGAAACACGGTAAATATATAAATAATTTAATATCTTTTCAAATAGTTTTAAAGTAATCATGTTGTCAAAATGTATGATAAATTGCTCATATCTATGCCAAAATTGTATGAACAAGGAAAGTGAAGCAGAAAAAAAAAATCAGTGGAGATGATACTATTTTAAGAAATTTACTAAAATAACAACAAACTTTTTTAGAGATTAAAAATAGAGATATCAACAATGCATTTGTTTCCAATGATTTATAAGTAAAGTAAAATATCGTGATATTTACGATCAAATACAAAAATAATTACAGAATGGTTATTAAATAATTCAAAGTGCTAATTTGAAAGCAGTTTCGTATTTTTTTTTTTTTTTAAATATTGTTGAGAATTGATACTTCATTCCAACATATGTACTTCGGAAATTTTTAATATGAAATCCAAAGTATAAATGTATTTAAAGTATCAATATTATCATTATGAAAATTCTGACAATAAACTCGGTTCAAAATAAGGATGATTCAAATATTTTGATAAAATAAATTCTAAAATAAGACAGTTCTATTCATGAATGAAAATTTATAATATTTTCTGTTAAAAATTAATGAAAAACTCATGAATTTTAAATGTTTCAGTTTTAAATTAAAGTTGTGTATTTTAAATAAAATCAGCGATTTAATCAAAGATTTAATCTTCAGCATTTAAAAGCAATATCTAAATGAAAGTAATAAAATGCAAAAAAATTGACGGTGACATTGATTGGCGATTTATCCCCTTCATCGGGCTAACATAATTATACCTAGTTTTTGATTTTCCTACTACAATCTATCAATGAGGCGAAGGACTAAACAAGAAATTAATTTATGAATAAGGGTAACCTGATAAAACGCTTAGCATTACATTCAAGGGAGACCAAACCGGTCGCTAAGGGTAGCTAGTGGAAACATAAAGATCAATAATGATTATGTACCCGTGTATGTATCAAATTATTGTAAAATTTAGTTTCACATTGTTTACAATGCAAATGTGACATTACTTAATATGACATGATTTCAGTGTAATATCAAACTGACTCTAAACAAACGGTTAATGTGTTTCATTTTCTATTTTTCTATGTACTACAACAACATCCTATACACTGTAAAAAAAAAAAAAATCTGTGAAGGTACTAAACATTTTCTAGGAAACTGGGATTCCAAGAACTTTTCATGTAAGGATAACAGGAAAAATTCATGTAATCGATTCTGAAACTTGAATTTTTGCTGTTACCGTTACAGGAAAAGTTCTTGGAATCCCAGTTTCCAAGAAAAAGTTTAGTACCTTTGCAGATTTTTTTTACAGTGTAGTAATACCTTATGGCTAAATGTTTTAATACTTTATTTGTAGTGGTAATATTTTTTTATTAAATAGGAAATGAGACACAGCAATCGCTTTTGTTTAGCCAGTTCTGTATATTTCCAGACAAATCTTCATGATATGAGTGTCAATATACTACACTGTAAAAAAAAAAAAATCTGTGAAGGTACTAAACATTTTCTAGGAAACTGGGATTCCAAGAACTTTTCATGTAACGATAACAGGAAAAATTCATGTAATCGATTCTGAACCTTGAATTTTTGTTGTTACCGTTACAGGAAAAGTTCTTGGAATCCCAGTTTCCTAGAAAAGGTTTAGTACCTTTGCAG
Organism: Maratus speculifer; assembly: GCA_964019185.1. Taxonomy (NCBI): domain Eukaryota; kingdom Metazoa; phylum Arthropoda; class Arachnida; order Araneae; family Salticidae; genus Maratus; species Maratus speculifer. The sequence goes on along the minus strand of OZ025297.1, from coordinate 8,487,959 downwards.
ATTTTTTTTACAGTGTATAATGCACAATATTGCACGTGCCATTGTATTTGGATACAGCCCCTCATTTTGTTTTGCTTCAGTTTGGGAACAGCGGATTTTCAGCTTATTCTATCAACGATGATTTTCAGACATATCAAACTATGTTTTTCAGACTTTCACAAAAGTTGCTCCATACATTTAGCTAACACATTATGTAAATTACATTTTGATAGTATTCACGCATGCTTAGTAAAAAATTAATTAGTAACCCGCTCATTTTTTATACAATTTTTATTATTTTTTATTTTTTATTCCAGAGTATTGTGTACAATGTTGTTTGCCATATTTTCTGAAAAGATTTTTTTATATATATTAAGTACTCTGCAAGTTATAAGCAAAGAACTTGACAGAATTTGGGACTGTTTTTATAAAAAAAAAAAAACTTAATTTTTCTGCGAGTATACATGGTGTCCTCATAAAAAGGAACACAGTTTTCTACAATAAGCCAAACTAAGAAAATAATCTTCATAATCATCAATTCTTCACTAAAGAATAATCTTCAGGTGAACGAGTTTGCTACATTAGTTTTGACAGGGTTACCCAAAAGATATTCGTACTTTTTCAATTTTTTGACAGTTCCCTATGAGATTTCGGGAAAACATTTTCAGGGTTATACACTGTAAAAAAAGTGTCGATCTACTAAAAAAACTTTAGTGATCCTTGTAATGACCAAAAAATTTTTAGTAAGCTTAGTCGGTTACAAAAAAATCTGTAAGAATTACTAGAAAAAAGTTAGCAACGAATAGAGTTAATAATTTTATATTTTTAATAGCTATTACTAAAACTCACTTGGTGTGGCCTTGATAGCATAGTGGTTATAGTAACGAACTCCAGGCCAAAAGGTCCCGTGTTCGATACTGGCCACTGCCAGATACGCCCCGAATGTATGCAGTGCAAGTACACGTTAATAAAGGGATTATGAATATCCTGACGGAGCAGTAGCTATGTTTGGTGCTGCCATCTATTGCGATTTTGCCGAAAATCTTCCGCTCCAGAAGTCAGGAAGCTCCTGCCCTTCGAGCCTACGTAATGGTTATTAAAAATAATTTTGGAGCTATTACTAAAATTTGCTTAGTGGCTCATACTAAAAACTTTTAAGTTAGTTATACAAAAAATTCTTTTGTTCAGTTTACAAAAGAAATGCTTGTTTCGCTTGCAAAAAAAAAGTTTGTAATGGTTACTAAAAAATTCTGTGGAATACAAATTTGCTAAAAAATTTTTAGTAACCTCTTGAATTTTTTTTTACAGTGTACATGATCTGTACTATTTTGTTTACAAACTTGGAATTTCAGGATAATTCCTCGTGTATTTTTCTAGATGTTTAACAAAATGTCTAAAACCACAAGCGGCCGGTCACCTTTGGCCATATAGTGTATATAGATTAGTGTATATTAACTACATGCATGCCAAAATTTAATTCACTTAAGAAATGCATATACTTCAGTTGAAAATTCCGCCTTCAGCAGTTTCCTCTAATAAAGAGACTAACACGTGAATATTTTTATGCAGCCCTGTATATAATGCATAGATTTTATATATAACGAGTAACATGAGCAAAATTTATTAAATTTAATTGCACATACCGAATTTCAAAACGAACACTCCAGAAATTATTTTTCAAAGACAGTACAGTTAACGATTTATTTTGTGTTCCGGTAAATGACCAAAACTAGTCATTAGGGGGCCACCGTAATACTTACCCATCATGGATATGTATATGAAAATAAAACATGTGAAACTATTTATACAATGCATTGCAATTCATAAACAAAATTTAAATATTGTTAATATACATAGTAATGCTATATTAAAGAACTGCTGATGTACCAAGTTCGACAAATTATATAAAACGCCAAACTACTCAAGTAGTACCGAACTGCGTAAAAGAAACATCCTTATAACTCCAAAAATAATAATTCTATTAACTAACAATTTACTCCGTCGGATTAAGCGGATCATTTCCAATTAAAATATACTTCTGAATTGAAATTTGAATGAAATACAGGGTCATGAAAAATCGAAGAATGTGGAAAACAAGATTACAAATATCTCGGCAACTAATAATCCGATCGACTTTGTTTTATATGCAAAATGTGTGTTATTTTATTGCCTTTTACCTCCATTCCTTAGAACAAAAAAATTCGAAAATTTTTATGTACCTTTCATCAGAACGAATTTTTCGAGAGTCCGAAAAAAATAGTTCCGGATAATCGAAGTTGCTGATATTAAATAGGGTTCGTACCATTCTTACATACTAACTACATACAAAATTTCAAGTCTCTATCTCAATTTGTTCGGGAGATAGAGCGTTTACAGACAGACAGACAGACGGACGGCAAAATTTTTTTTCTAAAATTATGTTTTTCGGAATCTCCACTATCTAAAACGTGTAAATCCGTCAAAAAAATTTTCGATTTTCAAAACGATTGCAAGATTTACCCTATACTATGTATGATGGGTAAGTAAAATCTATGAATACCGTGTTGAAACATGATCCTGGTGAAATTCAGCAATTTATATCACTTTCAGTACATATGAAATAACGTAATGTCATTAAAATACTCTGAAACATTTTTTCTCTATATACCATAATGAATAAAATGCTATTTGAACGCCCTTGCAAGTCTTACTAGTCCCTATTAATACTACACACTTCACACACTGTAACAAACATGCTTTACTGACCCTAAATAACTTTTATCAAAGACACGAAAATCCGATTATATGTATTGGAATTAGAGCGTGGGCAAGACGTACAGACAAACCGAATGCTTAACTTTAATGGAAATTTTTGAAAATGACTGGTAAAAAGAAAAGATAGAATCTAGAAAAATTTCTTATGCATAAATGTAATTCGCTTTTTAGATACAAAAAAAAAACAGATCTGTAAAATTAATTTTAGAAAGTTCTGAATTCCATTACCTTCACCCACGCCCCTCTTGGCAAGCCCGAGATACCGAATGATTAAGTTCAAGAGAAATAATGTTCGTTTTAAAGTCTTTTCTTACTTAGTAGTATTTACATATATTTAACCCCTTCGCGACGGGAGTGTTTTACGAAATTTTTAATGTTTTGTAACTGGTTTTTAAAAAACAGAAATTTGTGACTTATACAATCGAGAAAATATTCCGATTAAATAAGGCAAATTTTACAATAAACTTTTACTGGGTGTGAATAAACAGGGATTTTTAAGCCTTTTTGCACACGTATACATGTCGCACGTCCCCAAGGGAAAAACTCGCTTATATATATATATATATATATATATATATATATTTCAATAGATGGAAATATCATTTAATGTATATCTTAAAGTGTTTCCTTTGTCTGCATGAACGCTGAAGTTTGCTTAACTCTATGGTTTTCGCAATATTAGATTTTCTATCATAAATAAGATGGTCACAATAAAAAGCATTAAAATATAGGGAATTTTCAAATAAACTGCGAAGAATTTAACTGAGTTTATATTTAAAATCCATATTAAAAATTATCATTCCTTTTTATTTTTGCGCATTCCATATTTTGATTTTGCTTGTTTTTATCTAAAACAGCTTCTCAAGAAGAAATGGTAGTAAAAATAATGTATATTGAAACATTCATATGATAAACAAATATATATTACGTCCAGATAAATAAAAATATGATACATTTTGAGGATGTTACATTTTAGTGTTATTCATGTTTTGTTTTTTCTAAACAATAATCACAAGAAAAAAAAATTAAAATACTTTCCCCCAAAACTTATTTTAACAACAATAAAAATGATATTTTATCCGTAAATATTTATCACGTGGTAAATAATAAAGGAAAGTTATTTTATATTAATAATTTCGATCAATTTGGCAATGTGGTTTTCTCCTGCATGTGCTCATTTATTGCTTGTTTTACCTGGCTTTTAATACACGCCCTACCCTGCGACACACACCTCGTATGTTCATTTTTTTGTGATTAATGCAGAGTTCTATTATATAACTAATATTTATTAGGTAATTTTCATTACATAAACTAATAAAAAGAATATTGCCCTGTTAAACTGATGGTATTGAGCTCACAGTCTGTTCATACAAATTATGTATTACAGACTTATTTTTCAATGAATAATGCCTCTCAAAAATCAAATTAAGGGCCTGTTAGCTCCCCCAATTCACATATGTATTCTTAACCATTGAATCCGAAAAATTACTCAGAGATACGCATTATCAGAATGAACCTATATTCAAAAATCAAAGCAAATCGGATAATTTTGAATGAAAACACTTTTATCTAGTTTGAGAAGAGGGTAATTTACAGTTCCCATTTTTATACTTAACCATTAAACTCAAAAACTTTTCAGTGATTCGCCTTATCAGTGATACTGATTTATCAAATTTAAAGGGAGTTACGCCCTTCTTTCCTCCTTTATACTTAAGCAAACAACACCCTAAACAAAACTTGGAAACTCTTTATCATAATTATCCTATGTCAAAAATTTGAAGGAAATCTGATAATTCTGCATGAAAAAATCATTTACGTAAATGAAGGGGATGTTAGACGTCCGTTCCCACCATTTATCCAATGAACTCCCGAAACTAATCAGCGATGCGCCTTATCAGTATAGCCATATCCAGAATTTGAAGCAAATCGGATATTTTTATAATGAGATATCACGTTACGTACATACATACATACACACTGAGAAAAAAAATATACCGCCTTCACTTAGAATGAATAGTTAGTTGTTTTCTGAATACCTATACTAGAACTATAGATGACCGAACTATGCGAATAGGTTGAACTACTAAGCTGAATAGCTGAAATAACCTAGCATTTCTAGTCTCGTGTTTTCAAGGTGACGAAGCGATATTGACACGTCTCAGTAACGAGAAATTATTGCTTGATTTCGGAAATAGTTTCGAAAACTAGAATTACAATTACTAAATCAAGCCTCTTGTGCTCGCATCTATTTTCTGAGATTTTTAAATAAGTATGACAGCGAGAATTTAGGAAAACGCTCTTGAATTCTTGTTGTAGATTCTAGAACTCTCATATAATGGTAACTAGAAATTATAAGGATGACATGGAACTATTTTTTCTAGAGCCACAATTTAGATTCTAGATTCCAGAACTGTATTTTTTTTTCTCAGTGCACACACACAGAACTTGCAATAGCGTGTGAACTAAAACCCTACCAATTGCAGTCGTCCGGAGGAAAGCACTTCGTGAAAAAAATTATTTATTTTCGCTGATCATGATCTCCAGATCCCAAAATCATCCTCCAAATGTTGACTTATATATAGGGGAAGGTGGGGAAAATCGGGTACGAAATATATATGTGTTTTTCAAATGCAATCAAATGAGAAAACAAACTCTGAACACCACTTTTAATATAAAATAAATCTTTGATGTTAAGTACTGTTAACAATTTGATTCATAGAACATCTAACAGTGTGAATAATATGTTATTTTCGATAGAAATTATAATTATATAGATAGACAGCTTTTATCAGACATATGCAAAAAACCGGTTTTACCCCTGTGGTTGGGTAAAACCGGCTATCTATTTGAAACTCATGAAAAATTATTTTTCTTCAAAAAAAAAATTCTGATTTAATATAATTTAAAAAAAACTTTTTTATTGTATTTAACAAAACGAAATTATATAGTACTAAAAATACAGCTTTGAATAATTTTACAATTTAACAAAGTTTTTACAGATCGCCCAGACATGAAAAGTAATCACTTCTTCATCTCTTGTTAGATGTTCTATGAATCAAATTGTTAACAGTACTTAACATCACGAAACTCCATGCTAAATTATTGCATAACCTAAAATGCCACTTCGTGAATGTAGGTGGAAATAGGGTATACCGGGTTTTACCCCAACATAACACAGATTTTAAAACATGGCGTTACTATTCTCAGTCCTATAGTAAAAGAATCAGAAAAACTGTTAAACTACTAGCAGGAAAGCAAAGAATTAGATATAGTACTTATCAATATTTAATAATCTGGCAAACACTTAACATATGCAAAAAATTTAAAAACAAACAAACCATATTTAAAGAGAAATTCAAACTCAATCCTTCACATACACAAAAAAAGAAAGAAAGAAAAACACTTTAGCGCTTTGTTTATCAAAAAATGAGTTAATCGACAGGCTATTCCTGATGTTGGCCGATAGATAAAAGTTCAACTAGGGAGGAATCTCCACTACCCGGTTTCATATGACTCCTTCCCTATATGTCTGATATATGTCATGTGGTAATTCTCGTATTTATCAAGCTATTTTTATGGTATTAATTGCATGGATAAAATATACGAATGTCTCGACAGAGTTTGTTAGGCCTGCTTCATAAACCATATTGTTTTAAAATGTAAGCCATTTGATTTTTTTTATTTAAAAATTTGAAAACGGTGCAAATAATTTAAAAATTGAAAAATATTTTTTTCTTAAGAAATTCACCCTGATATAAGGATTCCGAAACATATTTTGTCTTTATGTTATGTTATGAAGCATATTATGTTTTTATAATAAAATATGTCTGAGATTCTGTTTGAATTTTTAGGGTGGGTGAAATTTTAAAACAATCTGATGTTTCTTATTCTGTAACTGTTGTATTTTTAAGCTTATTTGGGTGAGATTGGTTGTATGTATTGTATAAACCAATGTCTCGACCGAATTTATTGGCCAGCTTCATCCGCCATCTTGTTTCGAATTGCGGTCATTTACATCATGTATTTGCACGCAATGCTTAAATGTTATTAATATCCGTTATTTTTAAATTCTCGCCAAGCTTGGTGACACTTGGCAAAATATGACTATATTTGTCGACCAAAAAATGTAACCATAAATGATGCCAACTTGGCTATAGCTTATTAATTTGACATACCTTCATTCAAATTGAGGATTGGTGAACATTCTCTAATTTCGGTGCATTTTAACTTCTTAAAGTTTGTGTAAAATTAGTTTCAAGTAAAACCTGCAAAATTTTAAAGCTAAAATGTATGAAAGCTACCTCTTTCTCCCGGTACTGGTCGAAAGGATTTATTTTTTAGTCTTTGTTCTCTTTCTAAGAGTAGTTACAGAAGTTAATTTAACTGTGTGCTTTTAATTCTATCCAACTTCGCAGGATAAATAAAAAATTCAAAATATTAAAGATAAAATATATTGAAATTTCGAAGAAATTTTCTATAGAACTTAACTGTATCTATGTTTAAAATCCATATATTAAATTTTCTTTGTAATTAACTTGTTTATTTTATATTTTTAGCTTGTTTGCTTTATTGAACAATGCTTCTTAAGAAAAATTGAAAGGGTGCAGAGATACAGAAAAAGGAAGCTATATTAAAGTTTTCATTTCAAAAGAAAAATTATTCTGCATTGTTTGTAATCTAAATGAAACACATTCAGCCGATATTAAATGTTAGTGTGATTTATATTTGAATTTCCAAATAATAAACGTAAGATAAATCAGTCTTGATATATTTTTTCGAAAAGTTTTCTTAAAGTTAATATAAATAATATTTTATCGCAAAAGATTTATTATGTGGCGAAGAAAAAATAAAAGTTTAAGAAAAGTAAAATTATCAATGAAAATTTTATAGTAACCACAAATATTTCTTAATTTCATTAAATGTTGTAGTTTTTTAATTTTTTTTGTATTACATAAAAATGATTTTAGCTGTTCATATCTACCTGTCTGAAATATCTAATGTATGGGACTTATGCATGTTGACAATAGGGTGAGTTAAAATATAGATTAATGAAATAAAGTAATTTTAGTAATACATACTAGTTTTAAATTTAAGATGTATTTTGACATTTCCGCAACTTTCCTATCACTTTACCCTATCGCACAATAAATTAAACGGATATCTGTATATTTATTAGCATATAATTATTAATATTAATTCTGCAAAATCACTTTGTCAGATGACGACTTGATTGAATTTCTCGACCCGCAGCTTCGTGCATGTTCAGAAATTGTGGATACACAGTGTTATCTGCAGCTTTATGCGGTTCGTTTGCACCCATCTATATATTAAAACGAAAGCCCTATTTATTCAGCACACTCAAAGTGCTCTCTGCGCATGCGTGCTTGCGGAGATCCGACAACAGAACCAATGAGAGAAGAGATAGTTACTGTCTCTAAATGTTAGCGTGGTATGCCCGCGTTCGTTCGTAGCAGAGCCAATGGATACTGTTTGCTGAGTGACATATGTTTAAAATGTGCAATTAAATATATGTATGGATTTTTTATATTTTAGTATATTTTTAACATAGGATCAGAGTAATCTATTACAGCTTAAATTAGTCTTTTCAACAATATAACCTGGTAAGTGAGAACTTTTTTTTTTAATGCAATGTAACATCGGGTCGATCGAGTTTATTTATTTTGATTTTGCCCGTTTTTATTGAAGGACATAATTTAACCGTTTTTTCTATTGCATAACACTTCTTATTTTGTTTTCAATCTTTTTTTTTTAAAGTAATTCCTTATTGTGATCTTCATTTCTGTCATATGAAAAATACATTTCTATTCTGCCATGGGTACACTGAAGTAAAATATCCCCCTTACGATGTTCGCGAAAACTTTTCTCGGATAGTATTTTTTCGATCGATGCTTAATTTTATATTTCATAATATTATAATTTTATATTTCATAATATTATTTATTTTGATTTTGCCAGTTTTTATTGAAGGAAATAATTTAACCGTTTTTTCTATTGCGTAACACTTCTTATTTTGTTTTCAATCTTTTTCTTTTTTCTAAAGTAATTCCTTATTGTGATCTTCATTTCTGTCATATGAAAATTTCATTTCTATTTTGCCTATAGCATTTACATTTGCTGCATTATCATTTTAAAAATTGATAAAAAATAACAAAAGACAAAACATTGTAAATTCTAAATTCGTATTACTCAACTAAATAAACATAGGTCTTGCACAAATAAACAAAATAATAAGAGGTCAAAATAGATGCCTTATAAATAACTTACTTTTTTAAATCTGCAGCTACAAAATATATATATATATATATATTTTTAATTTGGACATGCAAAAAACATTCTGAAATGTCTCAATCAGTCACAAGATTTTTGTGGGGACTTCTACTGAATGATAATTTTTGTGGGGTTTTTACATAACTGAATGACTTTTTTTCCATGATTGATTAATGAATTTTATAATTTTTACCCCACATGACTAACTGCCGAACTGATTGACAAATTTTCTATTTTTCATGTGATGGATCGAGAAATTTTGTGATTTTTTTTTTTTTTCTGATGATCAAAGAAATGTTGCATCTTTTCTCCCTGCAATTAATGGAAGTTGTTTTTTGAAATTTTTTGTTTTTTTCTTGCAATCTTTTGATGTAATTTGCCGTTTTATTAAATTTATCCTTCTTTCGTGATTTTTTTTTTTTTTTTGAGAAAATGTCGTTTTTTGTTATCTTTTTGAGAAATTTGTCTTTTTTTGCTATTTTTTGCGAAATTTACATTTTTTTGCGATTACCTAGACAAAATTTCTGTGCTTTTGAGATCTTTGGACGAAATTTGCGTCTTTTATGATACCTGGACAGTTTAGAAGAAGTTTATTGTTTTTCTCGAGTTCTTTCGATGAAATTGTCATTTTGTCATGATCTTTCGATGTAATTTTCCGTTTTATTGAAGATCTTTTTGCAAAATTAGTTGTTTTTTTCTGCGAAATTACCTTTTTTGTGATTATTTGATGAAATTTGTTTTTTTTTTCAATCCTTTGATGAAATTTGCTGTTTATTCACAATCATTTGTCAAAATTTGTTGTTTTCTCACAATATTTTGAATTTTTTTTTTCACAATATGTTTAATTTGCCATTTTTTAGAGGTTTTTTTTTGTCAAAATTTGCTTTTTTTTCGAAATCTTTTTAAACGTTTTGGCAAAATTTTGATTTTTTGCAATATTTCTACGAAATTTGTTTTATTTGAGATACCTGGACAATTTTTTTTTCTGCAGTTTTTTGACAAATTTTTTAGAGATCTTTTGAAGCAATTTGTTGTTTTTTGCAATCTGTTGACGAAATTTGCTGTTTTTTTTTCACATCTATTTACAAAATTTCCAGGTGTTCTTTTTTTTTTGGGGGGGGGGGTATTTTGACGAAATTTGTTATTTTTGTGATTATTTGCCAAAATTCATGTTTTTTTTATACTTGGATAAAATTATTTGTTTTCTTAGGGATTTTTGGTGAAATTTGTCATTTTCTCACGATCTTTCGATGTAATTTGCTGTTTTATAGAAATTATCTTTTTTTATTGTGAAAATTTTCATTTTTTTGTTATTTTCAGAAATTTGTCTTTTTTTCACCTTTTTTTTTGCAAAATTTACCTTTTTGTGATCTTTTAATAAAATGTACCTCTTTTTTGCATCTTTTGACAAAATATGTTGTTTTCTCACAATCTGTTTACCAATATTTGCCTTTTTTGAAGTACCTAGACAAATTTAAAGTATTTCCACGATCTTTTGACGAAATTCACGTCTTTTATGATACCAGGAAATAATTATTTGTTTTCTCAGGGATTTTCAGTGAAATTTGTCGTATTTTCTTGCCATCTTTCGATGTAATTTGCCGTTTTATCAAATTTATCCTTTTTTTTTGGAAATTTGTTTTTTTTTCCGTTTTTTTTTTTTTTTTTTTTTTTTTTTTTTTTTTTTTTTTTAATTTGTTAACATTATGTAAATGCTATAGGCAAAATAGAAATGAATTTTTCATATGACAGAAATGAGGATCACAATAAGAAATTACTAAAAAAAAAAAAGATTGAAAACAAAATAAGAAGTGTTATGCAATAGAAAAAACGGTTAAATTATGTCCTTCAAAAACACGGGCAAAATCAAAATAAACTCGATCGACCCGATGTTACATTGCCTATCAATAAAAAAGTTAGTTCTCACTTACTAGGTTATTTGTTGAAAAGACTAATTTACTCTGATCCTATGTTAAAAATATACTTATTACGTTGCGATAAAAAATTCCATACATATATTTAATTGCCTACAGAATGAGGGAATAAACATATGTCACTCAGCACACAGTTCAATGGTACACTGAACTGCAGTATTCCCATCGTAAGACACCCAGAAAAAACATTCTGAAATGTCTCGATCAATCACAAGATTTTTGTGGGCTTTTTTACATACTAAATGACTTTTTATCCATGATTCATTAATGAATTTTATAATTTTTACCCCACATGACCAACTGTCGATTTTTGTATTTTTTCTTCAACTGATTGACAAATTTTTCTTTTTTTCATGTGATGGATCGAGAAATTTTGTGATTTTTTTTTTTCTGATGAACAAAGAAATGTTGCATCTTTTCCCCCTGCAATTAATGAAAGTTGTTTTTTGAAATTTGTTGTTTTTTTCTCACAATCTTTTGATGTAATTTGCCGTTTTATCGAATTTATCCTTTTTTCATGATTTTTTTGAGAAATTGTCGTTTTTTGTTATCTGTTTGAGAAATGTGGTTTTTTTTGCTATTTTTTGCGAAATTTACCTTTTTTTGCGATTACTTAGACAAAATTTATGTGCTTTTGAGATCTTTGGACGAAATTCGTGTCTTTTATGATACCTGGACAGTTTCGGAGAAGTTTATCGTTTTTCTCGAGTTCTTTCGATGAAATTGTCGTTTTGTCACAATCTTTCGATGTAATTTGCCGTTTTATTGAAGATCTTTTTGCAAAATTTTTTGGGTTTTTTTTGCGAAATTTACTTTTTTTGTGATTATTTAATGAAATTTGCGTTTTTTTTTTTTTTTTTTTTTTTTTTTTTTTCAATCTGACAAAATTTGTTGTTTACTCACAATGATTTGTCAAAATTTTTTGTTTTCTTACAATATTTTGAATTTTATTTTCACAATATGTTTACAAATTTGCCATTTTTTAGGGATTTTTTTTTTGTGTGGAATTTGGCTTTATTTTTCGAAATTTTTTCTTGAAAATTGCCAATTTTTTTAGATGTTTTGGCAAAATTTTGATTTTTTGCAATACTTTCACGAAATTTGTTTTATTTGGGATACCTAGACAATTTTTTTTTTTTTGCATTTTTTTGACAAATTTTTTAGAGATCTTTTAATAAAATTTGTTGTTTTTTGCAATCTGTTGACGAAATTTGCTGTTTTTTTTTCACATCCATTTACAAAATTTCCGGGTGATGCTTTTTTTTGGGGTGGGGGGGGGGTATTTTGACGAAAATAACTTTTTTTTGTGATTATTTGCCAAAATTTGCATTTTTTATGGTACCTAGAAAAATTTTTGTACATAGTAAATGATTTCTAGCATTTTTTAAAAGAAACTTTAACAGTAGAAAAATAATCTTCAAACATTTTCAAGAGTTTGTGATGTGTGTCGCAGCGTTGCACCGATTCTGCGCCCGGGATCATGTCCTGTTGGTGTTACGTTGGTAAATGGAAAAGCATATTGAAATTTTTAAGAAATATTAATTTTTTTATAGCGCCAAAATACTTTTTTTTCTTTGGTTCTTTCATATTGTTGCCGTCAAGTTTTGACGGGTTTCACCTAGCCAGAATAAATATCATTAATTTTTTTAATATGTGAAATCGACATGTATTTTTGATTTATGAAAATGTAATAGAAAAGTTAGTTCAAAATGCAAATGTTTATTTGTTGAATGGGGTGGGTAATGTAAAAACAAATTAACCACTGAGAGGATCATTGTTACAGTTGTTGCTAAATGGCAAACTATAAATTCCGTCTTATTTTGCTGCGAAGTAAGTGAAGTATGTATATTTTGTATGAAATGAGAAGTGATGGTAATTTATGATTTATTCATGTCATGTACAATTTATTAGTGTTGTATTTGTAAATTGAAAATTATCAAATGAGAGAGATTCTAATTCTATAGCAGCATGTTTGAATGTAACTCTGCCAATTGCGGGTCATTTGCCTAGATGTAAAATGCAGGTTTTTCTTTTATTTATTGAAATTTTTGCTGAAGATTAGTCATTAAAAAATCCTTTAATAGCTGGAAAATACCTTTTATTTCTGTGGTGCCGTCAAGTTTTGACGGGTTCCATCTAGTACTTTATTAATAGAAATTGTTTCTTTTTGTTATTTTATATTTATCAACCAAATTTGCGCGATGATTCCCTATACATCCTGTATAGTTGAATGTTTTTTTTTTTTTTTTTCTTGGAAACATAGCCAGTAATTTATAACAACAATGCTTATTTTTTTCATAAAATAAATATTGCTTGCAGGAAATGTGTAACTGGAAATTTGGGAATTGGAAATTGTCCTGGAATTTGGGAAATGTATTCACAACAGCGCGCTGTTGTGAATACATTTCATAATATAATTCATAATCATGTCATAATAACGGCAGGCGACCACGGACAGCGCCAAAATACTTCAATTACGACCCGAATAGCCTTGGACTCTTAATAGAAAAGGGGAAAAAATAAGACAAATTGAAACCGGACAAATTTAAGAGAAAAAGTAAACAAATTAAAGATATTGAGAGACGGTTAGGGGGCGGGCGGGCCTCTGAAGCTATCGACTTTCCCTGCCTTCCTCCCGAATATATATGTCTCGGACGGTGGTTGGGGGTGAGTGGGTGGGTCAACCGTCGCGGTGAGCGACCAATTTTCGTCGACGACCCCTACCTACGACCCAAACAGACCTAGTCAGTTACGCTGCAGCGTAAACAAAGAACAAGAAACTTTCACAATTATTTAATTTAAACCCTTTACAGTAAAAAAAACAAAACTTCATTCAAAGTATTTCAAAGTTCTCATAGTACCATTCACTTATTTAAAGTCCTTCAGATTGCTATTCTGTGAATCACGGTTATTAATAATTAAATACATATTTTAAGGGTGCCAGTAGTTTTATATCTATATTTCTAAATCTAAACACAGCAGTTTCCTTTTTCCCTTGGGGTCGAGCGACTAGTATATGTGGCACTTAAGAGTACACACTAGTCACGCGGTAAAAGCCGAACGCTAATCATAAGTCTATGGGTGCAATCTTTTCAAATATCTCGCTGAAATTTTAATATTTTACATGTTTTTTTGCACAAGATAGCTGAGGACGATCCACAACCGGCCTAGCTTTTACCTTTTTCGATTTTGTTTATACATTTTTTATATTACAACAGTTTCAGTTTCAGAACCGGTTTAAACCGGTTTCGAAAGTTAAAGTAATTTTTTTTTAAAACATCTGAAACCGAAACTGAAAAAGTAAAAACTAGGCCGGTTGTGGATCGTCCTCAGCTATCTTGTGCAAAAAAATCATGCAAAAATATTAAAATTTGAGCGAGATATTTGAAAAGAACGCTCCCATAGACTTTACATTATCATCCGGGTCTTTCTGAGTACTTTTTCTGTGACTATTGTGGGGCCTTAACGCGTACATTTTGAAAAAAAAAAAAAGTGAGGTAGCCCATTTAGAAGGTGCATTATATATGTTTCATTCTCTAGCATAGTGAAACGAACCGAGTTTGTTTTCACATACTTTCTTTAACAGGGTGCAAAGGAAAGTCCCTTTAACTTAAGGATATTTGCGAATGAAGAGAGCTACAGATATGAAAATGAGGTAACAGTATATAAAGCGAGTATGTCAGACCTAAGAGAAACAACAGATATTGAGAAACACCGAAATCACTGGCGATAAATTTATAAATAAGCTAAAAAACTTTGTAAAATCACCATAAAAAGAAAATTAAACAGGAAGCGTTTCGAGCTTTAAAAATTCACCTCGTCTTCAGCTAATCTAAACACGTGTCACAAGGGACAGAGTGGAAATAAATGTCCTTTATTTCCACTCCTTCCCTTTTATTTCCACTCTGTCCCTTGCGACACGTGTTTGGATTAGCTGAAGACGAGCTGTATTTTTGAAGCTCGAAACGCGTCCTGTTTAATTTTCTTTTTATGGTGATTTTACAAAGTTTTTTAGCTTATTTAGAAACAACAGAAGCGGCCCTAGAGGAGAATTTCGGAAGACAGCCGCTGCAAATTGAATAAGAAAAGAGATAGAGCAAAATTTCCAGTAAGAAAGTTTTAGAGCATCAATTAATTAATACGAAAATGCATTTGGTTTACAAATATAAGATTAGTTTCGCCTGCTGTATACCCAGCAATATCCGAGATTTATGTGCGACGATTCTACTCTGCGTATTCACATTTCGGAAATGTAACAGTAATGCGCAATTGTAAAAACGTCTGTAACACTTAATTTCCTAATGCGTTTAAAATTTTAATTTAAAAGGTGTTAGCGCTCACTTCATGCTGACAGAATAATTTCATAGCATGAACTCTTCTAGGGCAGACGATAATTTTAATCGAATGTACGAACATTCTTATTTTAAACTTTCTCTTTTAGGTTTTTTTTTGTGTGATGTTATGGAAATGCATTGATGTAAGTACGTATCTATGCAATAAATGTGCGTATTTTTTCATACTTGTCGATATTGCTTTCAAACGCTTACACAAAATGGCGTGCATGGATTTGGGATCAATTTAGAAATACAGTCATTAGGTAATAGGTTTTATCTTATCCGCGTGAACCAAATGTCGTTTCAGTCTAATTCAGTGGTGATCTAAAACTTTCTAACTGAAAATTTTTGCTCCAACTCCCTTCGCATTCGATTTTCAATGGCTGTCTTCCAAATTTTACCACTAGGGACGCTGCTGTCATTTGCATTATTCGGGCGTAGTCACTTTACTATACCTTTACCTCTCTTGCATAGTTATATACCAAAGTTCGCGCATTTTTTGGAATTTCCAAGGACTCTGGCACCACTATTAAAAATAGGAAAATTTGCATTTAATTTTTAAATCACAACATTCGTAA
Organism: Maratus speculifer; assembly: GCA_964019185.1. Lineage (NCBI taxonomy): Eukaryota > Metazoa > Arthropoda > Arachnida > Araneae > Salticidae > Maratus > Maratus speculifer. The sequence continues at coordinate 8,472,092 of OZ025297.1, read as the reverse complement.
TCCCTACCTTTATTCACAGATTTTACGATATTTTTCTGCAGTGAAACACTTCGAAAATATTCTTAAAATTTAGTGGTAGAACTGTGCGAACCGTGAACGCTTCCCGTTCGCAAGTATTTTCAGGTTAAAGGGGTTTTCTTATCATTCTGTACATGGCATCTGTTTGCAAACATGATTCACTGTGAAAGTAGATTAAACAGATTTTATGTACCGTTTAAACGAACCACCTCGTTTGGTTTACTATGATTGTGAGCCCCTTATTTATTATTAAATTAATGAATATGCACACGCTAAAATTATTACAATTATACATGCTTACTTATTACTACCCATCATTAGTAGCTACGATTCCTTTTACATGTTTTGGCATCCCTTTGATATACTTCCGTATCAGAAGTAGCTTCATTTCATCACTGTGATGACATACACAAATAAATTGCCTAAATAGTTGAACCTTCCCGTAAGACATGGTGACGTCACTGCAACTTCGTTGTGAAGTCACATTGTGACTTTGTGACCGTCGATGTGACGTCACGTGACGTCGATGTGAAGTCACAGTGACTAAAATGTGAAGTCGTTATGGCCGTTTTAGAGCTTTTTTGTGACGTCACATTATGACCTCTTTGTGACGTCACAATGTGACCAGTTTGTGAAAAGTGTGTCATTTGTGACTACTTTGACATTAACATTGTGACGATTTCCTAAAAAATTTTAAGAAAGTCACATCTTAGTCACAATGTGACATCACTGAGTGGTGGCATTTTGGTCACAGATGTGATGTGATCAAAGTGACTCATAGTGACGTCATTGTGACAATGCATGCTATGAGGGTTGTTTGTGACGTCACATTATGACCTCTTTGTGACGTCACAATGTGACCAGTTTGTGAAAAGTGTGTCATTTGTGACTACTTTGACATTAACATTGTGACGATTTTCTAAAAAATTTTAAGAAAGTCACATCTTAGTCACAATGTGACATCACTGAGTGGTGGCATTTTGGTCACAGATGTGATGTGATCAAAGTGACTCATAGTGACGTCACTGTGACAATGCATGCTATGAGGGTTGTTTGTTGTTACTATTTTGTTGATTCTGGTCATGTCGGCACCTTGCCTCTAATCACTTGAGAGCGTAGGAGGTTTGTGGGTTCGACTCCCGTTGGCTCCGTAGCAGACCCTTTGCTACCGGATTTAATTCTCTAGTGCTATAATTTCCTTGTGCTATCTTGTCTTTATATGCTGACGATGATTTATTGATGGGTTTTCATGTTAAGCACACAAGTAAGATGTATATGTTCAATAAATAAATGTCGCATCATGATGTTTACTTTATTCTGAGTCGTCCAGACGCCTAACTGCACGAATCATTTCATATTTATGAAAATGTCCAGATTAAATATTTAAGCTTAGCCGGCTTAGAATAAAATCGATTATGCTTAACCACCAAATGTGAATCAGTAAGCCATCAAAGCAACATTCATGTCCGAGTATCAATGTCTTCTTTGAGGGTGGCACTAAATGCAACAAAACACGCATATAGACGCAGAACACTCAGCTTCTATAACAATTTGGCCAGTACAGTAGAATTAAAATTTAGCTGTTTTAATATATCTAGCTGAATTCTCAGAAATAAAAATGTTATACATTTTGACAATTTCTAATATGACAAGTGAAGACAATCCCAGTGAAATAAGCAAATAAGTTACAAAACGTACTGGCTATTGATTTTAAAATGTCCTTTTATTATGTTGTTATTTTATTCTATAATAACTATTGACATTATATAAAATATGTGTGTCATTTATTACTTTTTAGAAAAAAAACCGTTCTTTTCACTTGATACATTATAAAAGGAAAATGAATAACTTTATAAGAAGCCAGGTTTATTTTAAATCCTTTTCTAACTTAGATAGTACATTAATCTTTTTGAAAAAGTAATTTATTTTTATGTGTGTGAGAACGTTCTTAATAATATATCTTAAAGCGCTCCTTTTGTACGCATTGTCATTGGACTATATTTAGCTATATATTTTCAATTTAATCAATTTTCGCAGCGTAAATAAGAAATTCAAAGTGGAAAGCAAAATTTATTGAATTTCGTCTGAAGTATTTGGTGAAATTTAATTGATTTCTATATTTAAAATCCGTATATTAAATATACTTTTCCTTTAACTTTTGCATTTTATATTTTAATTTTGTTTTCTTTTATCTAAAAATGCATCTTACGGGAAAATGAAGGTGTAAAAAGAATAACGGAAAATATATTAAATCTTTCATTTCAAGAAGGAATCATATATTGTGTTCAATGTAATTTAAATAAAATTCATTCACCAGTATTAAATGTTATTATGACTTACATTTGACTTTTTAAAGAATTTTTAGAAAAATCATTTATTTCTTTGTGTGAGTGAAAAATATTTACATTGCGTACTATTGTGCCATCAAATGGAGATTGAATATTATGTTCCATTAAGTACACACAGTAAAACAAAGACAATTTTCTGTAAATTTGTAAATTTTCTAAAATTTTATATAATCATGGTTTTTAATGGCGTTATACATTACGCGGTATACTCTTGAAACTTCAAGAAAAAGCATTTTTATAAAAATCAAAGTTTCATTTGCTGCCATTGCTTTTCTGATACGTTTCCCAGAAGATTGTCTTGGATAGCAATTTATTTTTTTTTAATCTGCAACATAGATTTTACTGTCAAGTTTCAAGTATAGATTTCCAAATTCAACCACGATCTTTTAATAGTCAGTCAGTTTATAGGATTAACATTAAAACTGGCATTAACATTAATACTATTTTTTTACTTCCGCATGTATGTCCCATACGCCACTGAAAATTCTTATATTTCAGAATCGATTGAATTATAAAAACAGACATCCCTGTTTGAGAAAACTAATTAATGTAATATATAAACTAAACGAATACGATACCGATAAACAGCGTTAAAAAAATTTGTAAATACTTTTACAAATGACGACAATACATTAGTTTTGGAGATTTCTAAAGGTCAAGAACAAGTTCGGAATTTAGAAGAAGTTATATTTTCGTAGACAAAGAAGCATTTTCTTTTTATACTTAACTGTTTTGAAAAGTGCTGGTTTAAGGTGTCATTCATATGGGAGGGGGGAAAGCTTCCTATTAACAGTATATGATCAGGCAGATGTTGAAAAAGGTGAAATATGTTATTGAAAAATGGACCAAAGTAATCCGTTGGGTACGAATACTTTGCTCGAGTTTCGATATATTCTCCAGAAGCAAACCTGATTGACTCTTGGAGCAATACTACCCCATGAATGAATTTTATAATGACAAAAATATAGATTTTAAAGCATGGTTGAAACGCTAGTCCATAAAACGGTAGCAACATGATGCACCAATTTATGGAATAATTTGACTGATGTAACGAATTTTTATTATACATATATAATTCTGTAGCATTACACCATAATAATGAACAAATTGGAAATTGCACGTGAAGCGTAGCAAATTAGATGCGTTCGCACGATAACGAAGTTTTAAAAATATTACTTTCATATATCAATCTCATAAAATTGTAAATAGTGAATTACAATTAAAACGCTCATCAAACAATGTTCTCCCTATACCATTATGTAATGGAATACTTTTGTGTGGCCTCATAAATCAATAACAAATGTTCTTTGCACCACAAATTATGTAATGTGTATATTATAATATGTACTTTATAGTTGCATATAAATTTTATTAAGTTCGCATGAGTGTAACACGATTAAAATGCATTTGAAACATTTTTTCCCATTGACCGTAATGTAACGGAATACTTTTGATTGTCCTTGTAATTGATATATGCATCCGATTTTCATAAAATTTGAAATAACTCGACAAAATTATGTAATAATTATGTATTTTAAATTTCAAACGCATAGAATATATTTGAAACTTTTTCCCCATTGACCATAATGTAATTGAATACTTTTGATTGCCCCTGTAATTGATCTATGCACCCGATTATCAAAAAATTTGAAATAACTCGACAGAATTGTGTAATAATTGCGTAATAATATTTAAATTTCAAACGATTAAAATGCATTTGAAACTTTTTTCCGCATTAACCGTAATGTAATGGAATACTTTTGATTGCCCCTGTAATTGATCTATGCATCCGATTTTGATAAAATTTGAAATGACTCGACAAAATTATGTAATAATTATGTATTTTAAATTTCAAACGATTCGGTTGGGTAGTTTTTGCGTTCTTATATGCGGACGGACAGACGGACGGACAGACGGACGGACGGACGGACTGAACAACCACTATATGTGCTACGTATTTATAATTACGAACGCACCTAAAAATCAGAATTCACATTATTATGATGTAATATAACACTAGTTATATGGGTTAAAATACTCCCTAAACTGGAGGCAGAGATACTAACACCCAATTTTATGAAGTAACGTTACGTTAAATGTCTTACTATGCGCAGGACATTCTTGAAAAAATTATTTCTCCGAAAGAAATGATGAAAATATGACAATGCTACTCAGATAAAATTTCTACACCTTTGCTTATCAAAAAAAGCGCCTATCTCGGACGAAGATATTCGTGCTACGCTTTCTTCAAAGATTTTCAATTTTTTAACTAAATACGGTATTCTTTTAACAGTACTGCTTTTGTACGCATTGCTTTCAAAATTTATTTTAAATGTATGTTTTCGACTTTTTTTCAGTGTAAATAAGGAACTGAAAATCTCTTGCAAAACAATTTGTGCTTACCTATAAAAATTTTGAACCCTCATTTTAATGTTGTAGTAGTTACAAACATGTGAAATATCATTCAATCATTTTGCGCTTCGGTGGAACAATAACTGCGATTGTTGAAATCTTATGGTGGCAGTTATAACAGAACCAAAAATTGGTTTAACCCACCACAAGATTTTTAACAATGTAGTATAATTAACATCGTATTATCTTTACGGAAAATTACTGCACCGATTTAACTGCAGCAGTGTTTAAAATCCATGCATTAAATATTATTTTACTTTAAATTGCGCCTTTTAGCTTATTGTGTTTTACTTTTTCTTTTAATGAATGTGTTTTTCAAGGAAAAGGACATAATAAAAAAGGAAAAAAGACTGAAGGGGCATCAAAATTTTCGTTTTCGAGGAAAATATATATTGCATTCGTTGTAATGCAAACTAAGTACAATTATCTGATACTAAATATTAGAATAATTTATCTCGAAAATATGTCTTTACAAATAGGAATTATAAGAAAATTTAATTTTAAAACATTATCCCAAAAAGCTTTTTTTAACTACAGTCACCGCAAAAAAAATCTTGACACTTACGATTTTAAACGTTTTTTTAAATATCTAGACATATACATAAGGAATTATTCTGAAACTCCAGGTGTGTAAACAAAATAGTACACCTCAAATATTTTCGCGAAGAGTTTTCCCCGAAATCCAACAGGGGACCGTCAACAAATTGAAAAAGAAAGAAGATCTTTTGGAACTACCTGTCAAAACTAATGAAGCAAAAGAGTTCAAACTGCAGATTATTATTAACTGGCTTATTGTAATAAACTGTGTTCATTTTTATGAATATAGCATATAAACGCGTAGAGAAATTTAGGTTTTTATAAAAACGGTCTCAAATTTTTCCAAGTTTTTAGCTCACAGGCTATCATAGCCTGAGAGCTTATGTGCCCGTCCGTTCTGTATGTACGTTCGTATGTTCGTATGTTCGTGCGTAACGCGATAACTCATGATAAAAATATCGGATCCACTTGAAATTTTGTATATAGGTATATCCTGATAAGGCGCTTCCCTGATTAGTTTTTGGAGTTCATTCGATATGTATAAGAGGGGAACGGGGGGCTCATGCCCCTCCCCTTAATGGATATAAATGGGTTTTTCATGCAGAATTAAGTTTTTGTCCAAAATTTAGATATAGGATTATTCTAATGAGGTGATTCCGTGACTGTTATTATGTGTTCATTGAATAAGTATAAACAGGGGGAACGGGAAGCTCATGCCCCCCCCCCCCTTAATTGATATAAACGGGATTTTCATGCAGAATTAACAGTTTTCGTTCAAAATTTAGATATAGGATCATTCGGATGAGGCGATACCGTGGCTGTTATTAGGTGTTCATTGAATAAGTATAAAAAGGGGGAACGGGGGGGCTCATGCCCCTCCCCTTAATGGATATAAATGGGTTTTTCATGCAGAATTAACAGTTTTTGTCCAAAATTTAGATATAGGATCATTCTGATGAGGCGATTCCGTGACTGTTATTATGTGTTCATTGAATAAGTATAAACAGGGGGAACGGGGGGCTCATGCCCCCCCCCCCACGTAATTGATATAAACGGGATTTTCATGCAGAATTAACAGTTTTCGTTCAAAATTTAGATATAGGATCATTCGGATGAGGCGATACCGTGGCTGTTATTAGGTGTTCATTGAATAAGTATAAACGGGGGAAACGGGGGGCTCATGCCCCTCCCCTTAATTGATATAAACTGGTTTTTCATGCAAAATTAATAGTTTTTGTCCAAAATTTAGATATAGGTTCATTCTAATGAGGCGATTCCATGACTGTTATTATGTGTTCATTGAATAAGTATAAACAGAGGAAACGGGGGGCTCATGCCCCTCCTTAATTGATATAAACGGGATTTTCATGCAGAATTAACAGTTTTAGTTCAAAATTTTGATATAGGATCATTCGGATGAGGCGATACCGTGGCTGTTATTAGGTGTTCATTGAATAAGTATAAACAGGGGGAACGGGGGGCTCATGCCCCTCCCCTTAATTGATATAAACGGGATTTTCATGCAGAATTAACAGTTTTCGTTCAAAATTTAGATATAGGATCATTCTGATGAGGCGAGTCCGTGGCTGTTATTAGGTGTTCATTGAATAAGTATAAACAGGGGGAACGGGGGTTCTAATGCCCTTCCCCTTAACTTGCATAAATGGATTTTTCAAACAGAATTGTCAGATTTCGTTCAAATCTCTGAATAGTTTTGTAAGTTTAATGGTTAAGTATAAAAGAGGGAAATAACTCCTCTTAAATTATATAACTGCTCAATGGGCTTTTATTAAGAATTATCCGATTTGCTCTGAATTTTGGATATAGGTTTTTTAATATGATAAAGCATGTACTTGATAGTTTAGGAAGTTCAATGATTAAGTATAAAAAAGGAGAAAGGGGAGAGCTGTTTCCCCTTCTTATTTTTTTTTCGAACGGAATTAACGAAAATACAAGGTTGTAATGTACAATTAGTATGCGTAGCCTGTGAGCTCAATGCCATCAGTTTAACTGGGCAATATTTTTTTTATTTGCTTTTTATTTACTTACATTATAACTTGCAGAGTTACAAGCAAAACACAATGTTCTTTTCAGAAAGTGTGACAATCAACGTTGTGCATAACATCCTGTAATCAGAATTAAAAAATAATAAAAATTGTATGACAAATAAGCATGTTTGCTACATAATTTTTACTGCGCATGCGTCAACGCTATTAAAAATTCATTTGCATATTATATTAGTTAAATGTAAAGAGTCTCTTTTGTGAAAGTCTCAAAAACATAGCTGAAAAATTCTGAAAATTATCGTCTATATAATGAAATCAAAATCCGTTATTCCTTAAATGAAGCAAAAAGATGAGGAGCTGTATCCATATTCCATTGATTAGTGCCTAAACAATATTGCACGTACAACCATATTTGGATAAAACCCCTGATTGTTTTACTTCCTTTTGGAAATAACGGATTTTGAGTTTATTCTACAGACGATCATTTTCAGAATTTTGCCAAGCTATGATTTTGAAACTTTTACAGAAGTTGTTCTATACATTTAACTAACACAATATGAAATGAAATTTTGATAACGTTGATGCATGCGCAAAGAAAATTTTTTTACTAACCTACTCATTTTTCATACAATTTCTATTATTTTTAAATTCTGATGACAGGGTATTATGTACAATGTTGTTTGTCATATTTTCAGAAAAGAACATTATTTTATATTAAGAACTCAGCAAATTATAAGCAAAAAACTTGGAAAAACTTAGGACTGTTTTTATAAAAACCTTAATTTCTCTATGAGTATACATGCTATCCTTATAAAAATAAACACGGTATATTACAATAAGCCATTTAATCATAATGTGCAGTTTGAATGGTTTTGCTACATTAGTTTTGGCAGGGTTATCCAAAATATCTTCGTTGTTTTTAAATTTGTTGACGGTCTCTTGTTAGATTTCGCGGAAAAGTCTTTTCGAAAATATATGACGCGTACTATTTTGTTTACGCACCTGGAATTTCAGAATAATTCTTTATGTATATTTTTTCGGAACACATATTATTTAACAAAACGTCTAAAATCGTAAGTGTCAAGATTTTTTTTGCGGTGACTGTATAATATGAAGAATATTTTATCTCAGTGGTTTATTTCGTAGTGAATATATGAAATTTATTGCTTTCATCTGTAAGGACTAATTTGATTTTATCTGAAAACGCTTTTTAATGAAAAATGGAAAAAGGAAAAAACATGTTGAATGTAGATTCTGCCATTGCAGAATTCAGTTTCGTCTCCAATCAGAAAAAAAAAATTTCGATAGAGGTCTTTTAGAAGGGCGACCCCGTTTAGAATACAATGAACTAACTTCATTTTTCTTGTGTTTATCAATATAATAGCAAACAGAAAGGCGTCAAATACCCAACTGATTAGCAATTTCTCTCTGAGACATTGGAATTGCGAAATAATAAAGACATACTATTTGACGTGCTACTACTTTATTGACTAGATTCATCAAAAACGCATTTTTAGGTGCATTCGTAATTATGTAAATTCGTAGCACCTATTGTTGTCGTTCAGTCCGTCCGTCTGTCTGTCTGTCCGTCTGTCTGTCCGCATATAACAACGCAAAAACTATCCAACTGAATCGTTTGAAATTTAAAATGTATAATTATTACACAATTTTGTCGCGTCATTTCAAATTTTATGAAAATCGGATGCATAGATCAATTACAGGGACAATCAAAAGGATTCCGTTACATTACGGTCAATGGGGAAAAAAGTTTCAAATGCATTTTAATGGTGTTACACTCATTCGAACGTAATAACATTAATATGCATCGATAAAGTACATATTGTAATATACATTTTGCATAATCTGTGGTGAAAAGAATATTTGTTATTGATTTACAAGGCCACACAAAAGTATTCCATTGCATAATGGTATAGGGAGAACTTCGTTTGGTGCGCATTTTAATTGTATTTACTTACAATTTTATGAGATAGATATATGAGAGTGATATTTTTAAAACTTCGTTATCGTACGAACGCATCTCATTTGCTACGCCTCACGTGCAATTTCCAACTTGTTACTTTTCAATTTTTGTTTCAGATTTTTTTTAAATTACTCAATGTTTCACAACTGGTTTAAACCGGTTGGCCATTTGTGGATCGTCCTCAGCTATTCTATGCAAAATGAATCATGCAAAAATACTGAAATTTGAGCGAGATATTCGAACGCTCCCATAGATTTTACATTATCATCCGGGTCTTTTTCTGTGACTATTTTGGGGCCTTAAACGTGTTTGCTGAACATGAAATTATTTATTTGAGACCTCATAACGTCCGAAAAACCGATTGTCTGGGTACAAAGAACTAATTAATGCAGTGTTAAAATTACTTGGAAAATTTTTCGAAAGCTACGGGCAGCTAATAAAAATTGGTACTACTGAACCCGTCGACCAAAATACTATCGCCAAACTATAAGATTAAGTGCCAATAATGAATGATCGTGAATGGCATATTCGATGACATTAAATGTGATACACCTATTTAAAACATCACGAAGTGATATTATTTCAACTTTTTATTTTATTTTTATTTATATTCTACTATTTATTTATTTTTTCATTATTTAAAATAAAAATTATGTCAACATGTATAATTTGGCTATGAGTTTCGCGATTTGTATAATTCGGCGAAATGGGTCGACGGAATAACCAAGTAGTACCTAAAAATTTATTTTTATAAATTCTTCTTTAAATTTCAAAGATAAATTTTTGTGTGTGTGTGTGATTTCTGAAGATAAATGAATGCTTTTCGGGATCTTTGGTGTCTCCAAATATTTATTTTTTCGTGACTATAGTTCATTTTCGTAAATTAAGAAACATGTCTTTTTATAGTGTATTATCATTTATGAAGTATTATGTTTTAGCAATATGTGCTACAGATTCCATTTTTCTCGAAAATAACAGCAAGTTTTTTAATATTTTTTAGAAAAGATGCATTTTTGCTCATATTCAGACAGTGTCTTGTTTTCTTAATGTACAATACTTTTCAAATATTCATTTACAGAAATACTGTACGCATGACTCATGTAGAACCAGTATTTTTAAAGCAATTTTTGCTCATTTAATCTTAGAATTTCAAAAGCTAAATAAGGTAAGAAGTTTTGAAACAAATACTATTCTTCATAAGGATGTGTTTCGTAAGGCATCTCGACCTACTAAGTTGCACTAACTTACTTTATTCACGTGTTAATTGAAATAATCTGATGTGTTCATACTGAAAACCATAAAGTTAAAATAGTCCTTGGAATTTACAAAGAGCTTGACACCCCAATTTTAAATATAAAAAACTCATACATTAATGTGCAAGAGTCTGTGTTTGTCCATAAATCATTAGGTCCATACACTCCTTTGCATTTTCAAGGAACCTACGTTACCAATTTCATGTGCAAAAAATTCATATATTAATGTGCGAACATTTATGTTTGTCCATAAACCGTAAGTTCCGTACACTTCGTGAATTTTCAAACAACCTACTTCAAAAATTTCAGATAAGAAGAATTCATACATTAATGTACAAGAATCTATGTTTGACCATAAATAATAAAGTCATGAATCATACACCTCTTTGCACTTTCAAGAACCCTATCTAAACTCTTTCAGATAAGAGAACATCATATATTAACCTCTTGGGAACGAGGAACACGTATACGTGCCGCAAAAAGGCTGAAGAATCCTTTTTTTCCCCCCACTAGTAAAATTTTACTGTAAAATTTGCCTTAACTGATCGGAGCATTTTCTCGATTTAAAAACGCACAAATTATTGTTTTTAAAAACCGGTGACAAAACATTAAAAATTTTGTAAAAGGCTTTCGATACGAAGGGGTTAAAGGGTAGGAATCTATGACAATAAATCACAACGTCCGCTCACACCCTAGCATTATCAAGCAACATACCTTAACAATTTTAGATGCGGAAAATTCATACATTAATGTGCAAAAATTTATGTTTGTCCATAAACTGCAAGTTCCGTACGATCCTTGACACTTTCAAAGAACCTAAATCAACACTTTCAGATAAATGTATAACTACAAATCAATGTATTAATTATCGAATTTTATAACGAATTATTTTAATGGTACTTTAAAGTATCGTCATGATAAAAGGATTAATGCGCAATAATCATTTTGTCTAAAAACCATATGCTTTGTACACTATTTGGAATTTCCGAGGAGCTTTCCACCGTAATTTCAGATAAAATAATTTCATATGTTAATGTGCAAGAATCTGTGTTTGTCCATAAATCATAAGATCCGTACACTTTTTGGATTTTGTATTTTCTAAAGAGCCCGCCACCATAATTCAAATATCAATATACAAAAATCTAAGTTTGTCCCTAAACCGCAAGGTCCGTACAATTCATGGGTTTTCCTAACAGCCTGCCACCAGAATTCAAGATAAGAAAATTTCATATATTAACGTTCAAGAATCTATGTTTGTTTATAAACCATAATGTCAGTACAATACTTGGATGTTACGAAAAACCTGTCACCATAATTTCAGATATGAATATTTAATATATTAATGTACAAGAATCTACGTTTGTCCCTAAATCATAAGACCAATACACTTCTTGAATTTACCTAGAAAACTTGCCACCACAATTTAAGATAAGGAAATTCCATATAGTAACGTGAAATAATCTGTGTTTGTTCATAAACAATTAACTTCGTATATTTCTTGAAATTAAAATGAATTTGCCACCATAATATGCAATTAGAATTTTTCTATATAATATTTAAATAGCTACATTTATAATGACCTTTCTTTCAATCGCATAATTTTCAATATTTTTTTTAGATTATTTAGATTATTTAGATTAAAAATTCTATTCGATATTTGGGCTGGACGTGTGCCCATAATGATTATGTAACAAAAAATTTGCATTCACATTTTTTTTTCAATCCAAAAATAAAATAAAATAATTATTGATTCTTATAACTACAAAATTCAACATTTTTTCAACTTTTCTTGATTTTAAGACTTCATTATTTGATTCATTAACTGAAGCATTGTAGAACTAGTCGTTGAGGGTGTCTTTGGGGTTGGCACCGTAATACTTACCCATCATGGATATGCATATTTTAAAATATGAAAATAAAATGCATGTAAACTATTTATAGAATGCATCGCAATTCCAAAACGAAGTTCAAACATATATTTAAATAGTTTTAATATACATAGTAATGCTCTATTAATGAATTGCTGATGAGCCAATTTCGACAAATGATATAAAACACCCAAAATAATCAAGTAGTACCTGATTGCGTAAAGGAAACATCCTTATAAATCCAAAAATAATAATCATATTAACTAACAATTTACTGCGTAGGATTAAACATATAATTTCAAATTAAAATATATATTTCAATTGAAATTTGAATAAAATACAGTCATGAAAAATCGAAGAATGTAGAAAACAAAATTACACATATCTCGGCAACTAATAATTCGATTGATTTTGTTCTTTATAGAAAATTTTTGTTATTTTATTGCCTTTTACGTCACCTCCTTAAAAGAAAAAAATTCGAAAAATTTTATGTAAATTTCATCAGAACGAATTTTTTGAAAGTCCGTAAAAAATATTTCCGGATAATCGAGGTTGCTGATATTAAATACACTTCGTCCCATTCTTATATACTAAGTACATACAAAATTTCAAGTCTCTATCGGAATTTGTTCGGGAGATAGAGCGTTTACAGAGAGACAGACGGACAGACAGACACACAGACGGACGGACGGCAAAATTTTTCTTTCTAAAAATATGTTTTTCGGAATCTCCAGTATCTGAAACGTGTAAATCCGTCAAAAAAATTTTCGATTTTCAAAACGATTATAAGACTTACCCTATACTACGTATGATGGGTAAATAAAAAGAGAGAACGTTTTTGTGTGAAGTTAGGTTTGAAGGAATCTAAATTTAAGCTATATGAATGAAACAAAACTTCAGTCGATATGATTTTGTAAATGATGTTTCTAATGCCTTAGGATGGATTTCAAAGCGTTTTATTGTTTATACGATAAATATTTCAAAAGACTTTATGAGAGAGAAGATTTCAAAGAATTTTTTTCGTAGGACTTCTTATTTTGACGTTTTTTAAAAGCATCACAAGAAATATAGCTTCACGATATGTAAATTTCGGAAGTAATTCCTTCCTTCTACCCAGATCATTAAATTTAATATTTTGAATTTTTATATTTTTCTTTTAGATTTTAATAAAAATGTGAAATGGCTTTCAAACTTATTGTTTTTTTTTATCAAATTTTAATATTTTAACATTGACAGAATAAATCAGAAATAAATTATTATTTTCTTCTATTATAGTTTTCTAATCTAATTCATATGCTAAAAATATAAATAACATGTGAAACAGACTCATTACGTGAGCGAAAAAAAAAACCATGCGTATCAAATAAAAATCCCACACTGTAAAAAAAAAATCTGTGAAGGTACTAAACGTTTTCTAGGAAACTGGGATTCCAAGAACTTTTCATGTAACGATAACATGAAAAATTCATATAATCGATTCTGAAACTTGAATTTTTGCTGTTACCGTTACAGGAAAATTTCTTGGAATCCCAGTTTCCTAGTACCTTTGCAGTGGTTTTAGTGGTTTAGTACCTTTGCAGATTTTTTTTTTTTTTTTACTGTGCAGTGGAAAATTGAAAACTAGTTTTTAACTAAGTTATAATAATTTCATATTTAATCACGTAGATTTATTTTATATTTATCTATTTACAGACACTAAAACAAGTTCACACATAAAAATCATATACATATCGTTTTAAAAAATATTTTACGAACACATATATCTGTTTCTTCTATCCAACTTCTCCTGCCCTGAAAAATTTTTAGTTCTTTTTCAAAAATGACATCTATAGGATTTTTATGTCTGAATAATTTGTTATAAGGAGACAGGAGGCATTAACCCATTAACTCCCAGCGTCCTTTTTTAAGGACGGTTACAAAATCAGAAAGAAAGCGGTTTTCCCACCAGTAAAGAGGAAGATAAATATATACCTTATTTCACGAGACAGAATCCTCGATAAATTTAGATAAAAGTTAATTTGCTTCTAAAAGTGGTGGGAAATACAAAACTTAAATTTTAGCGAAGTAAATAATTCGGACGTTAATGGGTTAAAAATCAAATCTTTTAATTTCCAATACACTGTAAAAAAATTGGTAAAGGTACTAAACATTTTCTAGGAAACTGGGATTCCAAGAACTTTTCATGTAACGATAACAGGTAAAACCATGTAACCGATTCTAAAACTTGAGTTTTTGTTGTTACCGTTACAGGAAAAGTTCTTGGAATCCCAGTTTCCTAGATGAAGTGTAGTACCTTTACAGATTTTTTTTTTTTTACAGTGTAGGTTCATTTTAAAATTGATAGACTCGTTTATTATAAATTCAAGCAGTTAAATTTAAAATTTGGTGTTAAAATAATAAAAAGTTTTTAATTATTAAAAATTTAAAATGCTGAATAATTTTTACATTTTAAAATGCCCCCGGTGCATTTCTGAATACTGAAAAATATAAGAGTGATATTTTTTTAATATTTTTTACATAATGTTTGCCCATTAAGGAATCATATTTTTTAAAAGTAAAATAAAAAATTATACACTAGACTGTTAAATACTTTACACGTTTTTTAATTGAAGGTGTTCTATATTTATCCTTTTTTATTATGTCCTATTCATTTAATTATTCTATTTCCTTGTGTTTCAAAAATTTAGAACACAAAAACTTCACAACTTTCAGATTTTATATTTAGATATAAACATGTCTGGAATAAACGAATAATCTCTACTACGAATCAGCTTTCACTTAATACTGATGATAAAAGTGTTTCTAAACTTAACTTTCAGGCTTCAAAATTAGTCATGTATAAATCATTCTATTAAGAAATATCAACAAAAATATAAGCTTTATAAGATTGAACATATCACATGCACTTTTCCTTTGAAATACAAATTTCAAATATTTCAGCGTCTCGCAATATAAATTCTTTAATTTCTATATCTTTTTCCAATGTATTTTTAAGCAAAAATATACACATAAAGGCATGAAACATAATATATAAAGGAAAAGGATAACTAATATACGAACCTTAAGTATTTTGTTTAACTCAATTTAATTATTAACGATGAAAGCAATATATTTTATCTTTTTCCTTATTGAAATTACATACTATCAATTATAGTGTTTTAGTTATATGCCAAATGTGAAACACGGTGCTGTGAATAGTGAACATTTATCTTTCCAACTTCAAAATAAATCATGTATAACTCATTCTATTAAAATATGTCAACGAAAATGTATGCTTTATTAGAATGAACGAACATATTACATTTTCTATTCCTTTGAAATGGAAAATTTAAATATTTCAGTGTCTGTCAGTATAAATTCTTTAATTTCCACACATTTATTTTAATGTACTTTTAAGCAAAAATATACAGATAATGTATGAAACATAATACATAAAGGAAAAGGAAAACTAATATACGAACCTTACATATTTTGTTTAACTCAATGTAACTGTTAACGATGAATGCAATATATTTTATCTTTCTCCTTCTTAGTTTCTTTGTGTGAAACTCGACTAAACGAAAAACATAGATATAAATAAGCTCTAGTGGCAGTTAGTACAAAAAAAATCTTTGAAACTATACAAAAGAAAAATCTTCCGAATTTACAAAATTAAATTAATTTTTTGAAATGATAAATGTACGAGTATTTATGAAATAAGAAAAGTTTTTAGCGAGAATGTATTGGAAATTTTATTCACTGGCCATTTTTTGATAGAAATTTGTCAGTAGAGTATCATATTATGTGTTTTTATTTTCTCCTATCTTTACAAGAAGAAAGTATTGGATTCGTGAAAATTTTCGAATTCCGGTTTTCGACGTATTTACACATTTTAGGACGTCAGAGATTCTAAAAAATCGGTTTGTGACATAAATTTTCTGGGCGCTCTATCTCAAGAACTACTGCACGTAATTTAGTAAAAAAATATTTTCAGATAGTCCTCAATATAAATTGATGCTGATTAGTTTTTGG
This sequence comes from Maratus speculifer, assembly GCA_964019185.1. Taxonomy (NCBI): domain Eukaryota; kingdom Metazoa; phylum Arthropoda; class Arachnida; order Araneae; family Salticidae; genus Maratus; species Maratus speculifer. The sequence goes on along the minus strand of OZ025297.1, from coordinate 8,455,658 downwards.
TGTCTATAGCCCAACAGATAGCGCTGTTATGTTGATTTTTCTTGATCCTCCAAATAGCTCTATAACAAAATGAATGTTTTTTTTTTTTTTTTTTTATCAAACTTCAGATTCAGGCATAGCTTGACAAATATTATCGATGTTTATGTTTTGATATAAATCACCCAACAAGTTCGCTTTTATGTTGCATTTTTTTCTCATATCCGTAATAATCTTATTTCAAGAACTAATGCACGGAATTTCATACCTTTTGAATCCTCACGATGAGTTTAGACGTCATTTAATTTTTACACTGCAGTTGCGACTTTTGAAATATTAAAATGCATGAAATGAAATAAAGTTTTGGGATTCTAATTTCTGACTAGCTTATGGATGCTGCAGTGAAATTTTAAAAATTTATTAAACAAAATTAAATATCTTTAACATATAAAAATAACTGCCTTCTTAAAAAATGATGGATATGTTTACTAAATATGAAATGATTTTTTTCGGGAACATTCTTCGAGCTTTATTTTATAAATATAAATTTTACATTTTGATATCATACCTGTGCATAAAAATTTTATTTTATATATCGTAGTCAAATGTGAAATGTAAAGAATATAACCGTAAAACTTAAAACTTAATTCATATATGTATATATTTTTTTTTAATTTTCCGAGAGTAATAATTGATTTACATGTAAGTGTAGTGAAAATACATGAATTATTATGTTAAAAGCATTATACATACATTTTATCCATTTTTTATGTCTGTGTTTTCGTAGTTTTATAAATAACAGCATCTAAAGCGGTCGTTTCGTCCACCCGTCTCTCTCTATTAGCGCCAAAACTATCCAGTCGAATGGTTTGAATTTTTTTATGTATAATTGTTGAAGAACTTTGTTGAATCATTTATAATTTTATGAAAATTGAATCAAACATGAAAAATTATAATAAGATCAAAAAAGATTTCTTAATTTTATTGAATTCTATCATACATAAATAACAGCCTAATGTCATTAAATTACTCTCTAAGCAATTTTCCCCCATATACCATAATATAATCGAATTCTTTTGTGCGTCCCTGTGAATAAACCATTAATCGTACATACTTTATATGCATTAGCAAACATGCTTTGTTGTCCTAATAAGTTTTATCAATTGCAAGAAAATCCGAGTATATTTATGGGAGACAGACAGGCAAATTTAACGGACAGACAAACCGAATGCGTAAGCACTTTTTAGCTTTGTTAAAAAGTGCTAAAAAGATAAAGGCAAAATTTTAAATAATGTACTCTGCAAGGGGCCACAACTCCACGTAACCAACGCATGGTAAAAACTATCGTTCGCCTCTTCTATTTAAACCAGGAAAAAATAAAATAAAACCTTTCAACAGAGTAAAATTGTGGCATAATTGTGAAGATCTTTTTTTTGGAATAGTATATAAATTAAATAAAATACTAAATATATTTTTAAAAACATCTTTAAAAGATATCAACTATGGAGAAACATCCCGTAAGGCATGGTGGCGTCACTGCGACGTTGTTGTGAAGACACATTGGGACTTTGTGACCATCGATTGTCGATGTGACGTCGATGTGAAGTCACAGTGACTAAAATGTGAAGTCGTTATGGCCGTTTTAGAGCTCGTTTGTGACTTCACATTGTGACCACTTTGTGAAGTCACGGTGTGACACACGTGAAAAATGTGTCATTTGTGACTACTTTGACATTAACATTGTGAACTGTGACAAAACTGTGACAAAAGCGACAATATTTAAATTGCCGGAAACATGCTTTTTAAAGTAAATAACATGTTTTGAAGAATAGTTGTAATTTTCTAAAAAAATTTAAGAAAGTCACATCTTAGTCACAATGTGACGTCACTGAGTGGTGGCATTTTGGTCACGGATGTGATGTGACCAAAGTGACTCACAGTGACGTCATTGTGACGTCACTATGACCATGCCTGCTATGAATGATCATTATGGGTCATTTGTACCATTACATGGTATCTGTTTTTCGAAATGGAAATGGTTTCTACTTGCAAACCAACGCTCCATGTCACATGACACTTATCGTGCTTGATTGGTTCCAGGAACATAATACTAAATTCCAGTTAACCCTCTGACAGTCTTGCAAAAGGGCAAAATTGTAATGTTGTTTTCTTAGCATTTTGTTTTAATTGCTAAAAAAAAATATTATTCTTTCAAAATTATAGAAAAATCTTATTTACGAATATAAATATTATCCTTGAGTGTGTTAATCATTGCCCAATGTATTAAAAATCTATTAAATCAACTGAGTTATATCATTTTAATTATTGCTTGCATTGCAGTGAAACCTGGAGCTTAGGGAAAGTCTATAGACGGGCTTGTCAGTAAGAGGGTTAACGTCTTGATCACCTAACTCGGCGGATCTTAATGTGACAGAGCACATTTCAGTGCCATTAAAAGGCAGTCCAGAGCAAAAAAACAATCGTTTTGGATTATCCCGGATATGCATGACCGCTGCTTGAACAACTAATACAAATTTATCTCCTGTCATCTACCATGAACTTGTGGCATCTATACCAATGCGTTTTGTAGATGAATTTGGTTTCATATATGTACCCAACCCGTTATTAAGAAGGTGGTGATAATGTCTTGGCCCTTGACTTTATATGCATATATATTTGTATAGGTAACACTCACGCCCGACTAACAGAAAAGTACCAAAATATTTTATAAAAATATCAATCCTATAAAATTTTTTTTAGCCTCTTATCTGCCGAGCAAAAAAAAAACAAAATTGAAATGTATTTGTCTCTGCATTTTTTTAATTTAAAAAATATATATTTTGATTCTAAAAAAAGATGTTTTATTTCTAAAAGATTTCTAAAAGATGTTATTTTTAAAAAAAGATGTTTCATTTTAAGATATTTTTTATTAATTATAGGTATTTAAGCATTCGGTGTATTAATCATAACTTTACTTTTTGAACAAGATTATATCTACAGAATTATATTAATTTAAATAATGTTTCTCTATCATAGTGAAACCTACAACTTAATGAATTGATATATCAATTCACGGCTAAGAAGGTTAATGAGCAATACATGTATTTTTCTTTGATGAAATATATTTATTAATTTATTAAATTAATATTAATTAATAATTAATATTAATTAATAATTAATTATATTTGCATATTAAAAAATTCTGCATTTCAAACAACATAAAATATGTTTTGTAACTAATTTATTACATATTTCTATGCTGTTATAACTTTAGAAAAATACAAGACATACATTAATAGTTGTAACTAGTTAAAAGTCTTCAAATCAATGTAATTTGAACGTTTAAAAGTTTCTTTAAAAATGGAATTTCTAAGGTTTTAGTTAAATTATGGAAAATTACATTCTCATTCCAACGAATTAGTCATGAGGTTTTCAGCATCTCAAAGATTAAAAGCTCTTCGTTTGAAATTGAAGTAACTTTTTAAAAAACGGAATATAAAATTATTTAAAGTTAAATGTAGCAAAATACATTCGAATAAATAGAACTAACGTAATATACCTGAATATGTTTTAAAAGGCTTGACGTTGCTTATTAAATCTGCTATATATCCTTATTATATTTAAAATGAAACAAATGAATGTATGTATTTAGAAATTTCGTATTTTAAAACCCTTAAAAGAAGGTTTTTTTGAGAAGAATACTTCTTTTTTTCATAACTCTATTCAAACCTGAACGTTTTTGCTTTTCTTCTATCACTGTTTAATTTTAAATGGCGTAAAATTCATTTCAATACAGTGAGATAATTTTTAAAAAAATTTAATAATTTTAAGCATTTAAACAATGTTGATTAAACATCTTATATGATATAATTTTAAAAATCATTAACGTATTCAGATATGTCGATTGGTGAATTTTCAAATTCTTTCAATACAAATTTCTGGGCTCTTATAAATGAAATTTTAAAAATAGAAAGAATGAGAATTTTAAGAGTCGAAATCTCTTTAAAAGCATTTAAATTAACGGTATCTGAACTAGATAAAATGCTTTAAAGAAATTTCGAAAATAACATTCTTAAGCTTTTTAGCATAGCTAAGCAAAAATGTGCTTTGAGTACAAAGATTACTCAAAAGTTATCGAGAATCTGAAAGTTAAAAACGCAGTCCTCCTTTATAATTCAAAAAACTTTCAATAATATAATACAAAGTTTGAGTTAAACATTGTAAAATATATTTTAATAAAAAGAAATAAGTTACGCTATCTGAATATAATGCCAAAGTCACAAATGAATGCTTTTTAATATGTTAACAAATAAGTACCGTGATACTCTATGAGATTTGCAACTTATTATATTTGTCAAACGATTAAACATTTGATATTTTCTTATTACATTTAAAATAAAATAAGTTAGTCTATGTAATTTTAAGTTACTGATAAACTTTCAGTGCAAAAACTAATATTTTTTCTTAAAATATACACAAAATAATTTAAAAGCATAGAAAAAACTCTATGTAAAGCAATGTTGAATTCAGATTAAATTATTAATTAAAAACATGAATGCATTCAAATGATTCATAATTATATTACTAAAATAGATGTAATAAACAGTTAAGGTTTGAAGACATTAAAACAAATATAGAGATATTAAAAGAATTCACCAGAGTCCCGAGTGCTTTCGATGAAATCTTGGTCATCATCAAGGGGTAAGAAGTAGTGGTGAGGTTGCGTAGAACTCATCCGACTTTTTTAGGCTGATTTTTTCTGATTGTACCTCTTGAAGATGACCAAGGTTTGTTCGAAAGCACTCGGGACACCGATGAATACTTTTAGTATTTGTGTATTGGTTTTAATTTCATAAAACTGTGCATTTGTTTTTTACATCTATTTTAATAACAACCCTAGGAATCATTTGAATGTATGCATATTTTTAATAAGACTACATTTCTTTATTTAGCTTTATCAGATCTAAGAATAATGATTTTAACATTAAAATTATAATCTTTTAAAAGATTCGTTTTAAAAATTATACATTTTGCTACATATTTAAAATATCTTAAACTCTTTAAAATATCTTAAAAATAAATAGAAATATGTTTAAAAGCATTCAAATTAAGGTATCTGATAAAAAAAATTCTTTAACAATTCTTTTGAAAGAGACATTCCTGAAGATTTAGTGGAATTAAGAAGAATTACATTTCTAGTCAAAAGAGTGACTCCAAAGCTTTCAGCATCTCACAAATTCTAATACACTTCTCTTTGTAATTTAACCAACTTTCACAAACGTGATACATATTTATTAAAAATTAAATGTTTTAGAATATATTTGAATAAAAAGCATTGATGTAGCTACATAAGTTTCAAAGTTTCTAAAGGATATTTATGAACCAGTTGAAAAGTTAATTTCTTTAAGACTACTAGATACGACTAGATACGTACACAACTTTACTCCAAAAAAAAGTTAAATATGTGATATTTTATCATTATTTTTAAAATACATTAATCCATCCAAATTTAAATTAAAAAAATATATATTGATAATAAACTAATTTCTTAAGTGAGATGTATAAAGAGAGGGAATTCGGCTATTATGCAATACTATATATATTTTTATATTAACCCCCCCCCCCCCAAAAAAAAAAATGAAGTGCAATGTCTCTGATTATTTCATAAAACTTTTTAATACGTTTTAACTAGAAAAAATGTACTTAACAATATTGGTATTTTTTAAAATAATCATACTTTTCTGTTAATATGATCGGGTAGTGCATAATAGAGTTTAAGAATGTTGAAATTGCAAGAAAATCCTAATTTACAAAAATAACTAAGATTATTTGCTGAGTAAATATCATTTATTAATCATCAAATTGTTTGAAATATTGTTTTAATTTCTCAAAAATCACAAATGTAGTGTATTGTTTCGATTCGACCATAGCTCATATGGACCAATATCGTACACATCAGGTACTTTATCTTTCCCTTGTATTGTATCCACATCTACCCTAGTATTCGCTGTTCTAAATTGTATTCTATTTGCTGTTGCCTCTTCCAGCACTTGGATACTTTCTAATGCAAAACAAACTCATTGCATCTTTCTCATCTTGCTTAAAACCTGAAAACTCAGAAATTCTTTCTTCGATTAACAGAAAATTTCTTGGCCTCACTGCTGCCAGAAATTTTCCGTTACTTCACGAATATCCGTTTATTTTTTTCGCCTTTACCGGAGGGAAAAATCCGTCAATTGAAGAAAGTCTGGAAAAAATAAATTTGCAGACGGTGGAATCATTTATGCATTGTCAACTGCCCATCTTGTGCTGCAGATGCAGCCTTATCAACATATAGAAGAGAAAAGTGTAATTATACAGTGCTCAGCAAAAGTTTAAACACTGGTGTTTTTTTAACCTTTAAATGAAAAATACGAACACTTGAGTTTTACAAATGACTATACTTGTTTTTAAATATATTTTAAACAATGTAGGATAAAAATAATGGTTATAATATAAGATAGTATTTAATTTAACTGAAAAAAGTAAAATTTGCATATTGCAAAAGTTTAGACACCTTTTTAGGTGCGTTCGTAATTATGTAAATACGTAGCACCTATTGTTGTCGCTCAGTCCGTCCGTCTGTCTGTCCGTCTGTCCGTCTGTCTGTCCGTCTGTCTGTCCGTCTGTCTGTCCGTCTGTTTGTCCGTTTGTCTGTCCGCATATAACAACGCAAAAACTACCCAACCGAATCGTTTGAAATTTAAAATACATAATTATAACATAATTTTGTCGAGTCATTTCAAATTTTATGAAAATCGGATGGATAGATTAATTACAGGGACAATCAAAAGGATTCCGTTAGATTACGGTCAAAGGGGGGAAATTTCAAATTCATTTTAATCGTTTGAAATTTAAAACATATAATTATTGCGTAATTTTGTCGAGTAATTTCAAATGTTATGAAAATCGGATGGATAGATCAATTACAGGGACAATCAAAAGGATTCCGTTACATTACGGTCAATGGGGGAAAAAAATCAAATGCATTTTAATCGTTTGAAAGTTGAAACATATAATTTTTACGTAATTTTATCGAGTCATTTCAAATGTTATGAAAGTCGGATGCATATTTCATTTACAGGGACAATCAAAGGTATTCCATTACATTACGGTCAATGGGGAAAAAGATTCAAATGCATTTTTATGATGTTACACTCATTCGAACATAATAGAATTGGCATAAATCTATGAAATATATACTAAAATATGCATTCTGTACAATCTGTGATGCAAAGAATTTTTATTATTAAATTACAGGGCCACACAAAAGTATTCCCCTGCATGCTATACGGGGAAACATTGTTTGGGGCATGTTTTAATTATATTCAACTATTTCACATTTTATGAATAAGATATAGGTTTCTGAGGTGTAATAAAAATTACTTCCTGCATATTTACAGAAACACAAAGATTTCGACTACTATACTGTATCCGAAGTACGATCTACTATATCAGCAAGATCTGAATATTTTTAAAACTTCGTTATCGTACGAACGCACCTCATTTGCTACGTTCACGTGCAATTTCCAACTTGTTTGATTTTTTGTCAACCGTTCATGGAAAAATGGAAATTTCTAAGTTATGATGTCACATGTCTGACGTATTTAAGTATGCCTCGATATCGCATCAGTTAGTGAAGATGTCGCGAGCTAAAAATATTCAGTTAGATGAGGTAATTGAAGTAGAAAAGCTGAAGTGGAAAGGGAAAACTGTTGCAGAAATTTCAACAGCATTGAATCGTCCAAAGTTGTCTGTCTATGAAGTATAGTCTAAGAATGACTTCTTCAAAAGAAAATATAAATCTGGAAAACCTTCTGTGACAAGAAGTGAGATGAAAATGAAATGACAAAAGGATCCATAAACTGACATTTACACAAATGATGATTGCTAATCACATTAAAAGTAAGCCAGGACTTTCTGTATCGACGGACATGATTCGTAGATGAATTAAAGAAGCAGGTAAATCAATTTACATGAAAATGATAAAACAATCAGCTTTAAAATCTCGCTACGAATTGGCGAGAAAGCAATGAACTTGAAAACATACGTCATATGGAACCAAATAGTACGCTATGATATTCAGTAACGAAAAAAAAGTGGAATTTTAATGGCCCAAACGGGTGGGCATACTATTGGCAAGACTTGCATTAAGAGCATGGGACTTTCTTAATCGACAACAAGGAGGTGACTTTTTAATGATTTGGTCTTCTCTTTACTTTAATGCTCGAGTATCTCGGGAGTTATTTAATGGTTGTCAAGCAACGCAAGAATACATACGATGAAGATCAATTTTCAGTCATTTGGGGAACTTTTAGCTAGTCCAAAGTATGATTTTAACAAGATAATGTGTCTATGCATGTTGCACACAAAACAAGAACTCCGTTTATCTCTGGAAATACTACTGATCTCAACTGGCCGGCGTATAGCTTTGATCTGGACCCAATCGAAAACCTTTGTAACATCAAATGTCTTAAGGTTTATGCAAATTTTTGATATACTTTTCTGTTAATGAGCTTCGAGCTGCTGTTGAACATGTTTAGTACAAAATATACCCCCAAATGATGCAGCATTTAGTTTCTTCGATGAAAAGTCACATTCTTGCACTAATTGCAGACAATGTGGGTACAATTCGATTTGATTTGTAGTTATTTTTCGGTAAATATACAAATTGTCTGTACTTTTGCCACAATGTTAGTTTCGTTTTTTTGTCATTATATATTACGTAAAAGGTAAAATTTAAAATTTATTGTTTGTGAATAAAGGATAAGTCACAAGTAACGTATGACAGATGAATTACAAAAATTAGGTACATACTTTTGAAAATAGAAGCGTAATCGATCATTGTCTAAACTTTTGCTGAGCACTGTACCACTGGAAATGCCTTGCTAGGGGAAGGTCTCGACATATTATAAAGGTTCTGAATTCCGAGATCAACTTAAGTTGCAATGTGACGTACAAACTACAGTTATACAATGCTCAGCAAAAATTTAGACATTTAAACTTTAAATAAAAACTACAAGCTCTTGGGTTATACAAATGGCTATACTTATTTTTATATATATTTTAAACATTTTAGATTGGAAATGGTGGTTTTAATAAAATATATCATTTAATTTTACTAAAAAAAAGCAAAATTCGAATATTGCAAAAATTTAGACACTTTTTTTTCGGCAAATGATCACGGAAAATCGCAAATTTCAAACTTAACACATCACATGCATGAAGTATCTCAATACATCTTTCAAAAGCATCGGTTATTGAAGATGCTGCGAACTAGAAATATTCGGTCAGATCAAGTAATTGAAGAATGTAAGATGAAATTGAAAGGGAAGACTGTTGCAGAAATTTATGTTAATTTGAATAGTCCAAAAAGTCTATCTTATCAAGTATTTTTTATGGGTGACTCTATCAAAACAGAACATAGATCTGGAAGGCTTCGTGTGACCAGAAGGGGAGATGATAGAAGGATCTATAAACGTGCATCTACAAAAAAGATGATAGCTAGTCACATTAAAAATGAGTCAGGACTTTTCATGTCAACGGAAACGATTCGTAGATGAATTACAGAAAGAGAAAAATTAGTTTGCAAGAAAATGATTAAAAAAAAACCAGATTTGAAATCTCACTACAAATTGCTGAGAATGCAGTGAGATTCTAAACATTTGTCATATGGACACAAGTGATGTACTGTGGTATTCAATGAGATTATAAAAGCGTAATTTGGATGGTCCAGATGGGTGGGTACACTGTTAAAAATAAAGGTGACGAACCGGTTGCATTTGACGCCCAGGGGTGAAAAAGTTAAATCACTTGGCACCAGCGGGCTTGAAAATGTGTTTGGAGTGCCATTGGGTGCTTCACGCTAATTAGGTTGCCGCGCAATGCATACCGTTGGAAGATTTTCACCCCTTAGTCATTTGCGCATGTTCTTTAACGTGTATCCTTGCACTTCAACTCGCTGTCGCTGGTGGATCAACACAGCAATTTTTTCCTACGATGGCTATCACCGCTATACGCTGTCCCATTTTGTTTAGAACTTCCGATGGCTAACTTTTGGCGAGCTTTGTATAAAGCAACCTTTGAATTTCAGGACATATGAACATTTCAGGGAGACTTTGAAGGTGAGCTTGATTACCGAGTAGATAGGGCGCTGAGCTTGTAATCAGACGTTCTGCGTTCGAATTCATCGAGGGCCGAAAGTCGGTTAGTATATTTTTTAATTTTTTATCATTGGGCACTCTGGATTAAGGGTGCCATCTTTTCACCCTAATTAAAGGTGCTATTTTGGCTCTTTTAGGGGTGTCACCAGTGAGACAAGCCTTTCACCCTTAAAAGGTGCAATGTGTCACCATTAGTTTTAACAGTGTATGCTATTGGCATGACTTGCCTTGGACATTCTTTAGTCATCAAAGACGGGAGTGACTCTTTAATGATTTGGATCCCACTTTGCTTTAATGTTCAAGCATCTCTGGAATTAATTGATGGTTGACAAACAGCGCAAGACTATAAACATACATTGAAAAACAATTTACAGCCATTTGGTGAACTTTTAGCTAGTTTAAAAATTTCCTTTAAGCAAGGCCATGCGTCCATTAATGCCGCATACAAAGCAAAAACTTGGTTTAAATATTACGGTCAAAATATTACTGTTTTCGATTGACCGGCGTGTATCCCTGATCTGAACTCACACGAAAATCTTTGTGGCACCATATCTCGTAAGATTTACGTTAATGTTTGAAAATACTCTTCTGACTCTTCTGTTAATGAATTTTCAGTTGCTGTTGAGCGTGTTTTGTACAAAATAGACCCGTAAGTGATGCAGAATTTAGTTTCTTCGATGAAAAGTCACATTATTTCACTAATTGCAAACAGTGTGGGTGTAGTTCGATCTTGATTTATGGTTATTTTCCTGTAATAATGCAAATTGTCTAAACTTTTGTTTCAATGTTAATTTTGATTTTTTATCATTATATATTATGTAAAGCGTACAATTTAAAATTTATCGTTTATGATTAAAGGATAAGTCACATGTAATATGTGATACTTAAATTACAACAATTCGTTGCATACTTTTCAGTACAGACACATAATCGATCATTGTCTAAACTTTTGCTGAGCACTGTAATGTAACGTTAAGTAACCGGCATAACTAAGTATGCTGAAACGAGCAGTAGGCCTTGCAGATACGATGACGTGCGAGGCGATGAAGTCAGGCCTATTGCATCTACGTGGTTATTAGGTGGTCAGCCGTCAAGATACCAGGTATCAAACCCGTTCAGCTAGAGCAACTCAGCAGTTAGATGCCTGTTATCGGTTAAAATGAACAAAAAAAGAGAAAAGTGGATGATAGGTGAGTATAGTTCAAATTGTTCAGTTGGTAGAACATTGTTACGTTATACCAAGGGCCCGGGTTCGAATCCTGGCTTGGACACTTTTTTATTATGTTGAATTTTTGCCTAGTTAGCAAAGCAGAAATGCATACAATTAAAATTAAATACATAAATGCTAACATATAAAGTTGCATTTCAAGAGTAATTTAGTGTTGACATTTATGTGCATATGAAAAATACAGCAAATTTTTTCAAGAAATCAAAGTACAATCATAAAAGAATATTCTTCTTGTCATTTATGCAATCAACTGTTACGATTCATACTGAATTCCATTGTAATGCATAAAAAGCATCACAAAATAAAAATAAAATACTGTTTAATGCAAAAGTTGTGTTATTTTCGTGGACTTTTTGAAATATGTCAAATTTTCGTCGTACTAAAAATTTAAATTACAATAACTAACATTATTTTTTATATTTTGAGTTCAAATTTTGCTTATAAATATTTTATCTTGTGTTTAACAGCTCTTGCAAATTTTCAATGAAATTGATTAAAAGATTTTTAATTTAGTTTTCAAAATTTGCTGTTGCCAGAAAATTATAATCTTGTAAATTATATTAAAAACACTTTAAAAAATTGTGTATATGTATATATATTTCACTGCTCTTAAACGTAAAAAAGAAATGTCAAATGAATTTAGCGAAGAAATAAATTTAAAATCATTGAAATTAAAATTTAATTAGAGAAAACTTTTTAACAATTCTTTTAAAAATAACATTTTTATGAAATTAGAAAAAAAATTACATTTCCTGTGAAACTCAATAAATTTAAGTTTTGAAAAAGTCTGATACACTCCTATCTTGTAACTCAGTTTCAGCTAGGTGGGGAGGCCTACCAAATGGCTTAAGCTCAACAAGCCCCACCTAGCAGGGTGAAACAACTATGCTAAAAGCCCAAACATGGAACTAAGAAAGAAATGCCAAAAGGAAGGAAGAATCTCCGTAGATATACGGAGTCAGGAGAGACCAAGGGCACTATTGAATGGCCCCCAGACCGCCGTCAAAAATATATTAGATAACAAATGAAAGAATATAATTTAATCACAATGACAACGCGTAGCCCTAGCTATTCAGTGCGTGCTCAAAAAATAAACATAGTTGAAAAATTCTTCACAGTGATAAATACAAAATTATATGTACAATATAAATAATTAAGATAAACCTATGAGCATATTCATAACCAGAAGTTGCAATAATCATATTTCTAACTTAAATAGTACTTAATGATGATAATTTTTCTTAGCTCTCAAAAAAATAAAATAGTAATAGGTTAAGATGATAAGTAACTTTCAGAAATGTAATACAAAGTAATTTGAAGTTAAGTATTGTAAACAGATTGGAATAAAAACGAGTAATCAAATATGGCTGATTAGTTGTTAAAAAGTTAAACGATACCTACTAAACTTATTGAATGTTATATATTATTAAAAATTAAACGTATCTGTCAATGTATTTTTAACCATTCAAAATATTTCAATGTGTAATGATTTTATTTTCTATGTCATAAAAGTATGCAAAAATGTATTTTTATATAGCAGAACCAAGTGCTTTTGTCCGTGTTAAGCATAGTGGGGGCGGGGTTAAATAAAAATACATAATATGGCGATGACAATGATGTGCATTCGCGATCATAAATTGTTAAAAAGCTATCAGAAAATAATCACATTGCTTTTAAGCAATTATAACAGAATTCCTAATAGAATCACTCAATTATTTTTGATACATGTAATAGAAAAATAACAATTTCTTTGGAAACATAAAAAAATTAACCAAATGTTACAATATTTAGAAGAATTCTACTTCTTATGCCATTATTATTAACAAGAAACTTTCATTCTTAAATACTAAATCCTCAATGACTACATGACGTTCTTTTGGGATTCCTTCAGCCTTAAAATTAACCATGAATTTGAATCAAACAAAAAGAACTGGCGCTAAAGAAATGTCTGCAGTGCTTTTTTCCTATTTAATATAAATCTTGATAAGGTTACCACTGCATCTAAAATAGTTTACACTTACCTATAAAATATAGATGTAACACACTGCAAAAAAAAAAAGGGTCGATCTACTAAAAAAACTTTAGTGATCCTTGTAATTACTAAAAAATTTTTAGTAATCTTAGTCGGTTACTAGAAAATCTGTAAGAATTACTAGAAAAAAGTTAGCAATGGATAGAGTTAATAGTTTTACATTTTTAATAGCTATTACTAAAACTTACTTGGCATGGCCTTGATAGCATAGTGGTTATAGTAACGGATTCCAGGTTAAAAGGTCCCGGGTTCGATACCGGACACCGTCAAATACTTCTCGAATGTATGTAGTCTAAGTACTCGTTAATAAAGGGATTATGAAAATGCTGTCAGAGCAAGTAGCATTTTTGGTGCTGCCATCTATTGCGGTTTTGCCGAAAATCTATCGCTTCAGAAGTTTGGATGCAGCTCCTGTCCTTCGGGCGCACGTAAAGGTTATTAAAAACAATTTTGGAGCTATTACTAAAATTTTCTTGGTGGCTTATACTAAAAATTTTTAAGTTAGTTATACAAAAAATTATTTTGTTCAGTTTACAAAAGAAATGCTTGTTTCACTTGAAAAAAAAAAGTTTGTAATGGTTACTAAAAAATTCTGTGGAATACAAATTTACTAAAGAATTTTTAGTAACCTCATGATTTTTTTTTTTTACAGTGCATGCGAACGAAACAGCAAAAAATATATAGCAATGGTATTTCGGGTTTCATTCATCTGATGAAACCCTATTCGTCTTACTCCTGTGTCTGCCTGTCAATCTCAGAATCCGTACAAAACAACTGCGTATGTCAGAGACTTCAAATATTATGTACTTACAGCGGAGTATCTCGCGTCAAGCAACATATCATAAAATTTCGGAAAAAACTATAATTTTAATTAAATTAATTTTTTCAGTCTCATCCGTTCATTTAAGCGATTTAAAATTTAGAAGATAATCTTAATCTCAACGCTTTTCTTGTAGACATTATAGCCCGTAAGACATGGTCACGTCACTGCAACGTCATTGTGAAGTCACATTGTGACTTTGTGACCATCGATTGTCGATGTGACGTCACGTGACGTCGATGTGAAGTCACAGTGACTAAAATGTGAAGTCGTTATGGCCGTTTTAGAGCTTTTTTCTGACGTCACATTGTGACCACTTTGTGACGTCGCAATGTTACCAATTTGTGAAAAGTGTGTCATTTGTGACTACTTTGACATTAACATTGTGACGACCTGTGAAATTTTTTTTAGAAAGTCACATCTTAGTCACATTGTGACGTCACTGAGTGGTGGCATTTTCGTCACAGATGTGATGTGACCAAAGTGACTCACAGTGACGTCATTGTGACGTCACTGTGAACATGCATGCTATGAGGGAGCTTGTAGGTAAAGCATCTCGATTGTAAACAAAAATTTCTGAATTCAAACCACGCTTCTGGAAGTTGAAATTTTCATATTACGATGGATATAATTTAAAGAATTCTCGTATTGTTTGCTAATTTAAGGGCTTCATATGTTGTTATAAATAATAACTGACATTTATTATAATTTTTGGGGTTCATTTTTTTTTTCTATTTAAAAAAACTATTGCGATTTATTAATGATTTAGCATTTTAAATTTTGTAAAAACAACTTTTTTAATTTTTGATAATTTTAAATCTGTTTTATTTATATCTCCGCTATCTTTTTATTTAATTTCGGATTTTCAAAAAAATTGGTATTTCGGATTTTATTTAAATAATTTGATGTAGACATTTTAATTTGATGAAAATGTAATTTCCATTTATAATTATTTTAAAATTAAATTTATTAGCCTACCACCTATGTAACAATATAATAATTATAATTTAATAAGTTGGATTCAATAATTATAGAATTTTGCAATCACACTTGTCCACTTGTTTTAGAGTAAATTTCAAGTCACACTGAAATCGCTTCATAAAAATTAACATATTTATTTTTATTTTATTCTATTTTATTTATTTACTTATTTATCTAGAGAGGTTAGTAAGCGTTATGGTACTTGTTAACTGTAAAATAC
The DNA here is from genome assembly GCA_964019185.1 of Maratus speculifer. Taxonomy (NCBI): domain Eukaryota; kingdom Metazoa; phylum Arthropoda; class Arachnida; order Araneae; family Salticidae; genus Maratus; species Maratus speculifer. The sequence goes on along the minus strand of OZ025297.1, from coordinate 8,440,199 downwards.
ATTTAAATGAAATTACTACGCCATTTTAACACAGTTACAGTAAAATTCTCGACTTTTATGTACAGGAAATGAGCATTATCTGCTTAGAATAACTTCAATATCATGTTCAAAATTATAGCAGGTGAGTCTGAATTTTTATTTGCATAAGGTAACTCAGAGTACCTTGAAAACTGACAAAATATCTTTTATTCACTCATCATAAGTATAACTATATCTTTTAAAAAATACTGGTGAAGTTTCATAAGGGGTAACTTTAATAATAAAAAGTTTTAAAGTTTTTATATGGAGTGACATAATTTAAAAGGACGCCATGCCCTTTGCAGCAATCTTGGTGAATCATTAATGATATGTAATCATTAATGTTTTCATAATGGTGTTAGATTTTATTGAACAAATCCAAGGTCATAGCGAGCTATTTTATTTCCTACTTTGCGGAAAATCGAAATTTAACCACTTAATCGTCGCAACCGAGAGATTCACTGACTAAAAGGTTCACAGCTTTTATTCAGATTTCTTTGATTCCCACCAGTTTTATAAAATAGTCTAATTGGTTTTATTCTGGTATCATTTTACTTGTCATTAAATAAGATGAATATTTTTTTTTCAAAAAAAGCGGTAGCAATAATGAATTTGAATTTTCAAACCGTATTTTAATGCGACCTTTAAGGAGTAAACCGTTATTGTTTGAGATAACCCTCTGCACTGAAGAGGTGATTCCCCCAGGCCACTACACTGTTAAAACTAATGGTGACACATTGCACCTTTTAGGGGTGAAAGGCTTGTCTCACTGGTGACACCCCTAAAGGAGCCATAATGACACCTTTGATGAGGGTGAAAAGATGGCCTCCTTAATCCAGAATGTCCAATAATAATAAAAAATATATATATATATATACAAACCGACTTTTGGCCGTCGAAGGATTCGAACTCACAACGTCTGATTACAAGCTCAGCGTTCTAACCGCTCGGCCATCGAGCTCACCTTCTTTCACTCATAGCCATAGATTTTACTTGCCTTCACAGAAAACAGAAAGACACGCGTCACAGCGCATGCGCATGGTTCCAGTCCCCCGATGAGGTGCCACATTGCTGCCAATACGAAGTGCATGGCACCTTATTTAGCTCCAATCACCCAGTAAGAGACCTGTCGGCACTGCAACCACATATCCAAACCCCTATGGCACCCTAGGGTTCCAATGGACCCTAGGGCCTTTTCACCTCCGGGGTCCCAAATGGCACCGGTTTGTCACCTTCACTTTTAACAGTGTAATGTACCGCGTAAATGGTTGCTCCAAATGCTCGGGACACCGGTATTTTTAAACTGCTTTTCTTCGCCTTATTTAATGACCAAATGACAAGTGATAAAAGATGAAGAAATAAACTGTAAGCTATTTGTGGTATTCAAAGTTTTTGGCGTCCCTATTTATAAGGGAAACCTGACAAATCTAGTGGTTAGTTCGAGTGACCTTTCGAATGCAAAGGGTTAATTTGGCCATGTGGAAAAAGACTATAGGTACATGTACCAAAGAAAGAGGAAAATAAATGCAATTCATGAATTAGCATGAGAAGCAATTAAACATGCTCGTAGACGAACAAATGCCTCAAAAATGCAAATGAGGGATTTATATATAATGGAGCAAGAGCCCGTGAGTGGCAGACCTTCGTTATTTTATAAAAGCTGAAACTTTCTCAGCGCAGTCTTCCAACACAGATAGGAATGATGGGTAATTATGAAATTTGGATCATGGCGGCTTTGGCAGTGATCATGGAGCAAAGGTGTAAAAAATACCAACTTACTTTCGTCATTTTTTAAAGTGTGATTTTTTTTAATATTTCCTTTGGAATGATATTAGAAATCGTGTCCTCTACTGGCAGACACTTTCTATGGTTCCAACCCCTTGGCAGACACCACTAAACTTCAATAATATGCAATTCTACTTTCGTCATTTTATAAAAGACGAATTTTATACATGTTACATGGATAACTACCAGAATATATTTTCTCCATTGGCAGACACTTCCTATGGTTCCAAACCCTTGGCAGCCACAGCTGAACTTTAATAAATTCAAATTCTACTTTCGTCGTTTTATAAAAGCTGAATTTTATACATGTTACTTGGGTGACTACCAGAAGATATTTCCTCAGTTGCCAGACAGTTTTGGTGGTTCCAATCCCCGGCAGACAGACATATACGGCGGCTTCTCAATACACTAGAGTCTCTGGGTCAATCCATTTCAAGTGGTCCAGAAAATATTTCTTTTTTTTTTTGGTTGCTCGACCATTTTTTAAAAATCTGAAATTTTTTGTGCAACAACCCTAATATGATGGAAAATCAAAATGACCTTTATTTTAATTTTACTATTTTTTGTTTGTGCATGACGGCCATCTTTGTTTCATCGTGCGCAGCGATTTTCTCAGATACTAGGATACACAAAATTGTAAATATATCGTCTTTTATTTTCCCAATTGAAATGGTGTTTCCAGCATTTTGTTCAGAAAAAAATAAGCTAAATGTACGGTGGTAGAATAATTTTGAAAAATAAATTTTTACAGGTGAAATTTTAGCACAAAATTTAAGATTTTTTTTCCAAAATCTATCCGTTTGCCAGAGGAAATTTTTCATGCAAGGAAAACCGTCATATTTACACTTTTTTTTTTTTTTTTTTTTTTTTTTTTTTTTTTTACAAATGGGTCAAAACTGCCAAGTCCCAGATCTGGGAGTTAATATCTCTTTGCGAAAAAAACTCCGAAATTCGTCAAAAATTTCAAAAATCGCACATTTTAGGCTTCGATATCTCTGTTGGGGCACGAGATAAAAATCTGAAATTCTGACCTTTGATAGTATTGTGTAGTAGTGTTATGTGCAAAAAATTTCAAGAAGGAGATTTGACTACAAGCTGAGATATGACTTGGACAATATGTGAAAACAATACTACCAAACTATTGTAACCTTCTATGTAATTATTCATACCTACAAAATTTTAAATTAATGTTTTATGGTACAAAGTTAAATGTTAATTACAAATATCTTCTTCAAATGCTTCTGTGTGATTTAAACAAGTCATGCTTAACCAATACATTATTTGAACAAAACTATTCGAAATGCTATTGCAACAATTTTACTCGGAACACATTTCAGAAAAAGTAAATTACAGACAATGTGTTGCAACTGATCGAGTTGACATGGTTTCAATTATTAAACCTAGAGAATTTCATTCAAGTTAATAAGGGATGACAAACTTGGATGGCTTCAAATAAAATTTTGAGAAAGGACAGCCTGATGGATCTGACAACAGTAACTGGTCGAACCCATAACATCTCTCGTAAATTGTGTTAAGGGGTCTCAGGAGTCTTACTTTTTACCTGGTAGTGCGATTTAGCAACATATACATTTGATTTTTTTTTTTCTCAGTCCCTATTAAACTTAAATCCATAAAACTTTTTATATAGACAACGTAATATCTCTTCTATTTAAAATAATTTTTTTAACATTCTATATTGAATTTTTATTGTATATTTTTTATATTTAATTTTGATTTAAAATTTAAATTGTTCTTTGACTGCGCGCAACATTTCTCAAAAAATAATAAAGCAATTTGTATGAAACTTGGTAAATATCTTCATTTTAATTTTAAGAACAACTTATACCTCAAATTTAGAATTTTAATTACATTGATTATTGATAATTGGCAATTTTTTTAAAAAAAAAAGGATTTTTTTTCTTTTTTTTTTCACTTTTTTTTAAATTTAATTTAAATTTTAAATAAATAAATGCATAAATTGCTTTAAAATGAGGTATAAGTTCAAGATACATTAATTTTACACCATTATCAACTTTTTTAGCGGTTCTTGAACTAATAGTTTTGCTAGAATCCTGCGCGCAATGGATACAACTCTAATATTTTTTATCAAAATTAAACATTAAAAAAATAAAATAAAATTTCAATGTAGAATATTAAAAAAATTATTTTTTATAGAAGAGATATTAAGGTGTCTATATTAAAAATTTTATGCATTTATGTTTCATAGGGACTGAGAAAAAAATCAAATATGACATGTTGCAAGTTGCACTACCAGGTAAAAGGTAAGACTCCTGAGACCCCTTAAGCTCTTTGTTGAGCATATATAGTATCTTTGTAAATTAAACCTTTATTATTAAAGTATTTTCAACAAACGATATTTTGTGTATAAATATTGAAATAAAAGAGGCTAATCTCATTTCTCCTAATGTACTCGTAATAGCATTTCTTAATTTTGTTTTCACCGTATCTCAGCTTATAGTCAAATCTCCTTCTTAAAATTTTTTGTGCATAACATTATTATAAAATACTATCAAAAGCCAGAATTCCAGATTTTTATCTCGGGCCACACAAGAGATAACAAACTACAATGTGAGGAAATAGCTACACACGATAAAACAAAGATGGCCACCATGCTCAAACGAAAAATATTAAAAATAAAATAATAGTCATTTTGAACTTCCTTCATATTAGGATTGTTGTACAAAAAAATTTCAGATGTTTTAAAAACGGTCAATCAACCAAAATATTTTCAGGGCCATCGAAATGGACGAATCGCATTTCTAGTAGGTTTTGTTCATCTGGACAAATAGTGCATTGGCTAAGCATACAATCTGAACTATTTAAATCACGATTTAAACAGAATTTGAAGATGATCTTTGTAACTTTGCATCATCAACCATTAATTTAACATTTTGTAGGTATAAACAAACACATAGTAGGTTACAATAGTTTAAAAGTATTGTTTTTACATATTGACCATGCCATATCTCAGCTTGTAGTCAAATCTCCTTCTTGAAATTTATTATCCATAACACTACTATAAAATATTATCAAAGGCCAGAATTTCAGATTTTTATCTCGTACCCCACCAGAGATATCAAAGCCTAAAAAGTGCGATTTTTGAAATTTTTGACGAATTTCCGGATTTTTTTCGCAAAGAGATCAACTTCCATATCTGGGACTTGCTGTATGAGTACACGCACTTTTGACTTATTTGTAGAAATAATTGTGTAAGGTTGACAGTTTTCATTCCATGAAAAATTCCCTCTTACAAACGGATAAATTTTGTAAAAAACATTAAATTTTGTGCTAAAATTTCACCTGTAAAAATTTATTTTTCAAAATTATTTTACCATCGTACATTTAGCTTATTTTATTCTGAACAAAATGCTGCAAACTCCATTTCAATCGGGAAAATAAAAGACGAGATATTTACAATTTTGTGTATCCTAGTATCTGAGAAAATCGCTGCGCACGATGAAACAAAGATGGCCGCCATGCACAAACAAAAAATAGTAAAGTTGAAATAACGATCATTTTGAACTTCCATCATATTAGGGTTGTTGTACAAAAAATTTCAGATTTTTTAAAAATGGTCGAGCAACCAAAAAAAATATATTTCTGGGACCACTTGAAATGGATTGGCCCAGAGACTCTAGTGTATTGAGAAGCCGTCGTATATGTCTGTCTGCCGGGGGTTGGAACCACCAAAACTGTCTGGCAATTGAGGAAATATCTTCTGGTAGTCACCCAAGTAACATGCGTAAAATTCAGCTTTTATAAAAGGACGAAAGTAGAATTTCAATTTCTTAATGTTTAGTGGTGGCTGCCAAGGGGTTGGAACATAGGAAATGTCTGCCAACGGGTAGGAACCATAGGAAGTGTCTGCCAGCTGAGGAAATATCTTCTGGTAGTTACCCAAGTAACATGTATAAAATTCGTCTTTTATAAAATGACGAAAGTAGAATTGCTTTTTATTGAAGTTTAGTGGTGTCTGCCAAGGGGTTGGAACCATAGGAAGTGTCTTCCAATGGAGGACATGATTTCTAATATCATTCCAAAGGAAATATTTAAAAAATCACGTTTTAAAAAATGACGAAAGTAAGTTGGTATTTTTTACACCTTTGCTACCTGTTAACTGCCAAAGCCGCCATGATCCAAATTTCATAATTACCCATCATTCCTATCTGTGTTGGAAGACTGCGCTGAGAAAGTTTCAGCTTTTATAAAATAACGAAGGCCTGCCACTCACGGGCTCTTAGACTATAAGGCGTTCTGTTTCCAATTTTTTATAGAAAATCTATACAAAACTTATTCTATTTATCACCTGATATATATATAATTAGTAAGTAATATTTTACATAATTCGCGAGAAATAAGACAATTTTCTCATTTTTAGTTTTTCGCTGATTAATTATTTTAAAACATTACTTCACATGTTACATGTAACTAAATTAAATGCAAATGTTTATATATATTTTAATTTATGTGTTTGATAAAATTGCGCATGAACCCCACACAAGTTAGAAATTTAAACATATTATTTTTTGAAAATGAAAGCTTTTCATTGATTTTTTTCCCATGTTCATATTTTCAGAATTTGCTTCTTCAATAAATGCTAAAACTTCTTGCTCATTCAGATAGAGGCAATACTTTGGGAACTGAATACTTTGGTACAATTACTTTGGAAGTATTTGTGAGCCTGATGAATCTATTATGGTTCAACAAATTTCGATTATATGCATTTTAATTTATTCATTCAATGTTTTAATGTGTTAATTCGCATTACATTTAATAGTTATGTATACCGGGTGTCCAGTAAATAACTGACCCATTTTGAACTTAAATAACAAATAAACGATTTGAGATAATAATGCGTGATTTGCGGTATTGTTATTAGAAAAGCAATAAATTTTTAAACATGTACTTTGTTAATATAGTTCAAATTTCGGGGGAAAAAATATCGCGCTGGCGGTAACAGGCTGTTTGAATACAGACATGACTCTAATTTTCATAAATATGAGATTTTCGGCTGAATCTGAATCTATATGTTGAATAGACTTTCGAATCAGCTTCAGAAATAGGATACGTTGGTTGGAAAGTGATTTAAAATAATATTATATCTGTATTATACTTCACCTCCTCAGTCTTGAGACTGAGATATTATTTTAAATATTATTATATTACATTAACAAAGTGCATATTTTAAAATTTATTTATATTCTAATAACAATACAGCAAGCCGCGCATTTTTTATCTCAAACAGTTTTTTTTGTTATTTACATTCAAAGTGGGTCAGTCATTTACTGGACACTCGGTATATATTTACACATATAAACATTAATACTTTACATTAATTTATAACGCGATTATTCAGTCGGTAAATGAATTATAACAGGTGTATATCTTCCAAGCGAGTGAAAAAAGTCCGGGCCAGGATGCGAACCAGGAATGTATTGGCTGAAGCCGCCAATGTTCTCCCAACTGAGCAATCCTGGACGAATATTTATGTAATTTCGTATGCAGCGCTTTGTGCAGTTCCATACATTGACCTACGATTTATTCTGTTGAGCTGATCCAAAGTATCAGAACAGATTGTGTGATCATTAAGGTTATTTAAGTGAGTTAAACCTCCAGCATTCGTCCGGGATTGCTCGGTTGGAAGAGTATTGGCGGCATCAGCCAATACATCCTTGGTTCAAATCCTGGCCCGGACTTTTTTCACCTACACTGTAAAAAAAAAGGGTCGATCTACTAAAAAAACTTTAGTAATCCTTGTAATTACTAAAAAATGTTTAGTAATCTTAGTCGGTTACTAGAAAATTTGTAAGAATTACTAGAAAAAAGTTAGCAACGAATAGAGTTAATAGTTTTACATTTTTAATAGCTATTACTAAAACTCACTTGGTATGGCCTCGATAGCATAGTGGTTATAGTAACGGACTCCAGGCTAAAAGGTCCCGGGTTCAAAACTGGACAGCGCCAAGTACGCCCCGAATGTATGTAGTGTAAGTACTCTATAATAAAGGGGTTATGAATTCCCTGTTGGAGCTGGTCGATATGTTTGGTGCTGCCATCTATTGCGTTTTTGCCGAAAATCTATCGCTTCGGAAGTCTGGATGCAGTTCGAAGGAAGCTCCTGCCTTTCGGACGCACGTAATTGTTATTAAAAATAATTTTGGAGCTATTACTAAAATTTGCTTGGTGGCTCATACTAAAAAATTTTAAGTTAGTTATACAAAAAATTCTTTTGTTCAGTTTACAACAGAAATGCTTGTTTCACTTGCAAAATAAAGTTTGTAATGGTTACTAAAAAATTCTGTGGAATACAAATTTACTAAAAAATTTTTAGTAACCTCTTGAATTTTTTTTTTACAGTGTACTTGGAAAATCTGTTACTCATACTTTAATCAATGTTAGTAATATTAATCAATACTAATGTTAATCAATAATAATATACTGGATTTATCAATTGTGTTAAAGCATTCTGAAATATTTTGTATTTAAAACTACTTAAAATAAAATTTCCTGAACATTTTTTTACATATTTCTATTCTGCTACATTCCTTAAATGACAAGAAAACCCGTAATAGAAGACATTCCGTTAAATTGAAGTTTTATGAATTACAGAAAACTCTTTAACAACTCTTTTGAAAATGGCAATTCTAAACTTTTAGTAAAATTAAGAAAAAATAACCAATGAAAAGAATTATTCAAAAGGCTTTCTTCGTCTGAGAGATGTAACATGAAATGCTTTTTAACAACTCCAGTAACTTTTGTCATCGTGATTCTAATTTCTTTAAAATTAAATATTATAAAATACATTTGAATGAAAAGGAATAATTTAATATGTCTGAATATTTATCAAAAATTTAAAAAGTTGTTTGTTAAGCATGTTATATATTCATATCATATTTGAAATAAAACAAATTTCTTTCCATAACTTTAATCCCTAAAAAAAGGGAAAATGTGGGTGTTATTTTTTAAAGAAAAGAAAAATTAAATAATTTTTACTGAGCTGTATTATTTCTAACAATAACAAATTTATTCTTAAAACAAGATCGAAAAATCATGCATTAATCATATTTTATGAAATACATTAGAACATTAACAGAATGTAAAAAATTTTTTTTCACATGAAGTCAGATATTTAAAAAAAACAATTTAAATAAATTGTATAATTCATTATTTTTCCCCGTGATCTACACAGTTCGCCATAATGTAGCGGAATTATTTTGTGTATAACTGTATACGAAATGTAAAATTATGCATACTTCATTTTTCGTAGGAATATTCCATATTAAACCTCATTAACATACATTAATTGCATATCGATCCGATAGATATCAATCCGCATAATAATACGGCTAGATTTACCAGATTTAAAAAACGAAATATGCAAACGATAGACAGAAAAACTGCATAAACACTTTCAAACTATATTGAAAAGAGTTAAGAAACTTTCAACAGAACATTCACCTTACGCTAAAACAAATCTGAAATAAAAGAAGGTAATATTAGCACATGGCGTTATTACCCACACTTGCGTTATTACCCCAGGACACCTTATTTATACATACATATATATATACCGGGTGTCCCATAAATGACTGATGGATTTTAAAATTCCAGGTCGACGTTTCACTCAGCACTGATCACCTGGCCTTCAATTGCCGTCAGCGCCACCTATTGTTTGATATGCGAACTGAAATAAAAAATTACGGTAAAAAAACTCCTGACATTATACATAACCCTCCTGCAAAAAAAATTTAAATAGCTGTCACCGTTTGCAAGTTATTGAATTTTAAAATCCATCAGTCATTTTTGGGACACCCGGTATATATATATATATACGTACATATTCTCACATATACTATTCCAGCGTTTGGATGTTTTGTTATCTATATATATTTCTCAAAAGCAAAAATTATCAAAATTAACACGAAGTATTAATTAAAAGTTTATAAATTTAAAATAATTTTATGAAAGGTGAATACTTTTAAATTTAAAGGGAGGAAAATGTGACAGGAATGTATTAAATCTTTTCAAATATATATATATATATATATTTTGCATTTTATTATAAAATTAGTTTTTTTTTAACATTTATCACGTTCATAAATTAGTAAAGTTATAAAGCAATATAAAATAAAATTTTGCCAATAAAATTATTTGATAAAGGATTAATACTCTTAAATTTCAAATAGAAAAAAATTGTTAGAAGAAAGTATTACATTCTTTTAAATATTTCCAGACTGAATCGGATATATAACGAATCTCAAACGCTGACATGAAAATCGATATTTATCCTTTAAGAAGTTGGCATTGTTAGACGTTCTGAAGCGTAGAAAAATTAGAACTTTTCAGAATTTTATCATGCTTCGTAAATTTATGGTGAAATGCTTGAAAAAAGTCTTACGTAACTATACTTTTTATTCCCATTTTCGTCTATAATTTTAAGGCGAAAAAAGATTAAATTATTTTTTTAAAGCTTTAATTAAATTGTTACTAAAGTAACTAAATTAAACTTTGTTGCTTTCTTAATTTAGTTTACTTAATTAAACTGAAAAAGACTGTTCTTTGAAAATTTAATATTCAGATTAAATTTTGAAGTTTTTTTTTTTTTTTTTTTTTTTTTTTTTTTTTGTATGAAGAATTTTGAGACTTTGTATCAAACGCAGTAAGTAATGCATAGTTCGTGTGTTATTTTTTCAAACCTTAACCCTTCAGTAGTCGCATGTCCATGTCTTTGTCACTCTTATTAATTATTATCTTCCCCTAACCAATCTCCCCTTACAAAAAGAATGCGAAACTCTATGTAGCTGTATCTTATTTCTGCATCGCCATTGTCAAGTAAATAGACAAGTGTTTATGTTGTTACTTTTTTGTTGCTGTTGCTTAAGTTTTTAAGCATCTTTCTTACAATTAAAATTATAATTCGTGGAAAAATCCCCTAAACGATCTTTTTTTACTTTTTTCAATATTCTAATATTCAATAATATTGAGGTATATATCCCAATATTGAGAATTGAAAATAAGTATATTAATATCCCATTGTTGAGAAAAATGCATAATTGAAGTAATATGCAGTTACTTGAAATGTATTCTCGGTAACGTACGTTACATTTAGAGCAATTTAATGTTGTAATTTCAGTAATGTAACATCAAACTAGCCGCATGTGGCAATCCCAAAACTTTCTTCTGCCTCATACATGTTAATATTTCAAAACTCGCTATCGCAGTTCCAAAATTAAATAGGAATATATGCCCACCATGGGGTTTTTAATGACAGAAAAACCCTTGTATTAGTTCTTGAGATATGACTATCGCTAAAATCCCGTAAATCATGGAAAATGCAGCACAGCAGTGTCATTTGTTGGGTGATTTTCACTGAAATCTAATTTGCAACAACTTGTGTCAGCATCTACCTGAATCTGAAGTTTTGTTAAAATCCGTGTATTATTTCTTGAGATAAAGTTAATGAGAAAATCACAAAAAATGCAATGAATCACAAAAAATAGTAGTATCATCTGTTGAGAGATTTACACCAAAATGTAGAAAACATCAATTCATTTTTAAAACTTACTGAATCTGAAATTTGACGGAAATCCGTGCATTACTTCTGGAGATTGAGATGTTATCACCAGCCGCTTGTTCCAGTACCTTTTAATCTTCTGTAATCCGGTTGCCATTCATTTCTCTCTGACAGGTAAATGTTGTGACTGACATTTCATACACCATATCTTGAAGTAGCTGACAGCTGGTTGCATGATGGGTTTAAAAAGATCAATTATATATCTGAAGAACAGCTGATATGAAATAAGTAAGGAAACATTTCCGGTGCCTGCCGGAGTTTAATAGATGCAGCGATGTTAGAAAATCAAAATAACATGTTTCATACATTTGAGGACGGGTAAAGAATAATGCGTGAAGAAATTCAGAGAGAAAAAAAAAACTATTTCATTTGACATTATATCCCTGCAAATTAGAATGACTGCACTATTATAAAGCAGAATTTTAAAGAAAAGTTGTCGCAAGAAAATCTCTTAGAGTTTAAAAAAATTTTAAATTCTTCATCAGATGCTTAGAAAATTAAAATTTACTGATATGTTCAGATAAAGAAAACTTTCACCATAAAAATCGTAAAAAATCCATAAAAATCGTTGTCGTGTATTTTTTTTTTCTTAGTTACTAACGAAAATTAAAGGATTTACATAACAATATCCCTACCCGTGAGAAATTTAATTCATTAGACGTAATTAAAGTGGTACTTTAAAGTACCACAGTACACTATGTCTAAAATATTCTTGTAACAGAAAACACACATAATGTTTCGAATAAAATTTAGAATTCTAAAAAAGATGAGGAAACTCGCAAATTAATAATAAAAAATGTTAAATTGATTTTACATTGCATTTTACACATAAAAAGTGAGTAAAAATACCAATTATTAAAATTGATTTTTATTAATTTAATTTTAATTGAATTTAAAAACTTTTAAATTAATTAAAATTAGACAAATCTCTTTTTTTAGGTTTCGATCTTGTAAGTAGACCTTTAAGGGTGTATTTCGATTCAAACTGCTTGTTTTCCGATTTATTTTTAAATTCACTTTTTCATTCTCAAACACATGAAACTCGCAGATTCTCTTATTCAGAAAGTGCGCAAGGTGCCGTAAAAGTCAATTCTTTGATAAGTGTACAAAATATTGCAAAAAAAGCAATCAAAAACGACAATTTGAACCGATTTTTCCGAAGTGGGAGATAAGGGAACGAAAAAAAGGGTCTTCCAGAAAAGTTAAAATCAAATTCTGATGAATTGTATCGGAAAATTTCGAGCTGCTGAAGGTGGAAAAGCGTTTTTTCGAATACACCCTTAACTAAGCGAGCTTATATTTCAAAAAAAGTTCCCCGCATCTCCCTGTATGTAGTATATGAATTCATATAGGTAATTTCTATCAAAGCAAAAACAAGCAGATGCCGCTGTTTTTTAGATTTCTTATGTAAAATACACTGTAAAAAATTTTGGTCTCGAATCACGGTGGTTATACCGTCAACTTTGTGCCACTTCCTTTTACCGTAATTTTACTGGACGGTATATATACCGTAAAATACTTAAAGTACATGTACCGTAATTTAACTGAACATAAATTTAAATATTTTGTGGTATATGTACCGTAAAATATTTAAAGTATATGTACCGTAATTTAACTGGACGGTATGTGTACCGTAAAGTATTTAAAGTACATGTACCTTAAAAAAATATCGTTACCGCATATATACCGTAAATTAAATATATGGTATATGTACCGTAAAAAATATTTTTACAGCACAAATACCGTAAATTAAATGTACGACATATGTACCGTAAAAAATATTTATACAATATATATACCGTAAATTAAATGTACGGTATATGTACCGTAAAACATTTGTAATCAGTATGTGTACCGTAAAGAAATATACGGTATATATACCGTAAAAATACAGGATGATCCAAAAAAAAACCCTCCCACATTTGACAGGTTAAAAAAAAAAAACGACTCTAATGAGAAACTTATTTGTTAAAAATATAGAATAGATATGACGAGAGTTTAAAATGACTATTTTTCAGAAATGACGTCTGGAAAGTGTCTTCCATTGCGAGCAATATACATTTCAAGACGATGTCAAGACTGATATCATCACGAACGCATCATCTTGTGAGAGAATTGCTACTTCCACCTGAATTACTCTCTTGAGGTGAGAATGAGTGTAGGACTTGTCTCAATATTGTCTCAAGCAGAGGTAGCCGCTTTTACAAGACATAATATGTTAGTGGATGATATATTTCAGATATTGTCTAGAAATTTCTATTGGTTATAATGGATAACACTTACCAAGCATCATTTCTAAAACATAGCCATTTTAAACTCTTGTCATACCCATTGCATATTTTAAAACAAACAAGTTTCTCTTTACAGTCCTTTTTTGTTTTATATACTCCTGTCAAACATGGGATATTTTTATGTGTTATTCTGTAATCAAAATCGACGAATATACATGGTAAGCACAAGTCTTACTCTTATTATAAAAACTTATTTTGGCGAGAAATATTAGATTTGTGAGGATACATTTAAATATTTTGATAAAAATTTTAATAAAACCATTTGTAGATCATCAAGTTGTGCAAAGATATGTATGCTGGTAAATATATATATATATATATATATATATATATATATAAATATTATTTTTTATAAATATTAAATTTTCTGTATTTCTTAAGGAATATTTTTTTTTTGTTTTTTGTCATTACGTACAATTGTTAAAAAAAAAAAAAAAAAAAAAAAAAAAAAAAAAAAAAAAAATGGTAAAATGTAACTAAAAACAATGAATTTGAATTACACTTACATAGCTGCCAATTACTACACCTTTTCTATATTTACTTTTTATACCACTATTTTAAAATAGTTACTGCTGTCACATTTCAGGTTTAAATATACAGAGAAAATTATTATTTTAAAATAAGGTATAAAGATGCTATAAAAGTAGTATGCACGTAGAGAATTAAAAAAAAATCCCAAAACAGTGTTTACATTTGTGACCGCTATGATATGTGAGATGATCTCTGATAAAATAAAATGCTAATATTAAATTCCTTTCTTACATTTCTATAAATTATTAAAACTGAAAATAATTAATAGATCTTATATTATTTTTATTAAATAGTAACTATTTATTAAATTTTATTAAATATTAACAAATAATTCAAGAGTACTGACTGCCGAAAAATTATTTCACACTTCTTTTGTTGTTTCACAGACATAATTAAAAAAACTAAAGGATCAGAAGAGCGTGAAGAGAATACAAATCACATACACTTTCAAAAAATAAGGTAAAATTAATAAAAGTGGTCAAAATTATACATATACATTAATATTCTTGTTACCTTCTTGGAAATTAGGATTTTTATTTTTATTTTCTCAACATACAAATCTAAAAGTTCTTACATTCATTTAAAAGTTTAAAAATGTAACTGTCTAGCAAATCACCACTTTTTAATTTTTTTTAATGGAAATGTGCTATTATATTATTCTTGCAAGAATTGATAGGTAATTTATAGCTTATAATCTTAATAACAAACTTTAATTCTCCCTACAGATCAAGAAAAGTAAAAACTAGTTGTCGTGGGCAATATTGCCTATAACGCGAAAAAAAGTTAATAAAAAATGAAAAATGTATTTTCCTTCCAAATATTTAAATAGTCAAGACTAAATTTATACATTCATGAATAAAAATAAGTTTAAAATTTCATAAAAACTTTGCATTGTTAAGGAGAGGGTTTGAGAATCATATTAAAATTACAAATATAAATGTTTTAGAACATTTACAAAATAAATTAATATCATTATGATTCAGACACATTTAAAACAAGCAATTAAAATATAAAAAGATATTTATTACAACGATTAAATTACATTAATACACTATATCATGATGCATAGTTATAATATTTATGTATACAATTTATTTTCTTCAACACAGTGTGTCATTTACATTTATATACAAATTCCAATATTTTTGCCCACTTTGCTGGATTTTGATTATCCGCCAATTGATTATTTGTAGTTTGTACCACACACAGGGTTGATCAACATCAAGTACCTTAAAGAAAAAGATTCATTCAACATGGGTATAAGCATTAAAATAAATTATCGAAAAAAATACAAAAGTAATTTGTAGAAATGGTTTCACAAAATCATCTTAAGAGGTTATTTCAATATTCACAAGAAGGAAAAAGAGTGCTAATATTAATCCTATGGGAGCGTTATTTTCAATTTTCTCGTTTTGATTTTAATATATATGTTACAGGACAAACCCGATTTTAGGCCAAACTAGATTGGCCTAGGCCAAACCGATCTATCCTAACGCCCATCGGATAAACTAGTTTTTCCTAGGCCAAACCGGCTTATCCTAACGCCCATCGGATAAACTAGTTTTTCCTAGGCCAAACTAGTCTATCCTAAGGCCAATAGGACAAACTAGATTTTCCTAGGCCAAACTAGTTTGGCCTAACTCTTATAGGATAAATTAATTTAGCCTGCTGTTTATTGGTCTGAACTAGTTTATCCTAGGCCAATTCAATTTGGCGTGATACTATTAAATTCAATGACCGCCACAACGCCAACATTCTTGTTTGTCCTAGGCTGATCTAGTTTATCCTCGGTCAATGTAGTTTTACGTGTTTTTAGCTCACGGGCGTCAAAGCCAGAGAAATAATGGGCTCACAGGTTCTCTATGTATGTATGTACGCATGTATGTACGGACGTATGTATGTACGAACGTATGTGCGTAACGCGATAACTCTTCATAGAAATAATGTAATTTGACGTGTTTTTATCTCATCAGGCTACCAAAGCCTGAGAACTAATCTGCCCGTAGGTTCTGTATCTGTGTATGTACGTAAGTACGTAACGCAATAATTCTTGATACAAGTACTCGATTTGCATCCAACTTTCAATAAATGTTTATTCTTATGAGGAGATTTTCTGATTAATTTTGGAAGGTCATTTGCGATTAATAATAAGGGGGGGGGGGGGGAACGAGAGGCTGATTCGCCCCTTCCCTTAATTAAAAAAAAAATGGGTTTCTATGCATTATTAGCATATGTTATTCAAATTTTAGATATAGGAGCATTCTCTTGAGACGCCCCCATGATTAGTTGTGGGTGTTCATTGTTTAAGTATAAAGGGAGGGGGAATAGAAGTAACGACCCATAATTTATGTAAATGTTTTTTTCACGCAGAATTTATTGATTTGCTTCAAATCTTAGAATTAAATTCATTCTGGTAAAGCACTTTCCTATTTAGTTTTGGGGGTTAATTGAATAAGACAACGGAAAGAACGTGGGCATCTCGCCTAATTTTGGCAAATGAGTTTTTTCATGCAGAATTAACCAATTTTCTGCAAATCTTGGATTTGTTCATTCTGATGAATCGCTTCACTGATTAATTTGTGATTCTTTGGTTAAAATAAAGGGGGAAACTTACAATTTTTTTCCTTTCTTAAATTAGATAAATTGGTTATAATACAGAATTATCCAATTTGCTTAAAATTTTGGACATGAATTCATTTGATCAGTTGCTTCTTTAATTAGGCTAATTCTTTTTCTAGGCCTTCGGGAAGGCCCCGCCCTTCCCGAAGGAAAGCTATTTTGCCAGGACTCGGTGAAAAAATTAAAAGTTCAGTTCAAGCCCTGCCTGTACATTAATCAATGAAAAGAGACTCAGTCCGGCTCGATCGGCTCTACACAATTTCTGCAAAAAATTCAGATTTTGTTTAACATACAATTAAGATTCCTTTAAAAAATACTGCATACATATCTATTGGATAAATTTAGAATGTATTTTTAAATTACGATGCGTTCGCAGAATTGAAAATACACAATGTGTTATTGATTATTTAGATTATTAGACCTTTCAGTATTCAAATAGGGATTCATTAAATAATTAATGTAGTTTAGAACAAAAGAAAAAAAAGGAGAATTATAAATATCATAACTATTGGATCTGTTCAGCAAAAAATTTTACAAATTTTATAAAGATTTCTGAATATGTTTCTCTGTCATTCCTTAAGGCTTTTCTCAAATCCAAAAGAGCTATATCATGACACATTTAAGAACAAATTCATTCTTGGAAATGCATAAGATAAACAGGCATTCTCACTCAGAAAACATGTAATCGAATGGCGTTAACCATTTTTTCATAAAAGCGTTGTACCTTTGAGAAAATACTATTAAAGCTACGTTTTGAATCGAAATTCCGCTTACGACTTTACGGAAAAGAAAAACTTGATGTCATGACAGGAATAGCTAATACGTCAACAGGTAATTAATTTCTCAAAAAAGGAAAACGCTGTTCGATTCCAAATTATGTTCAGTTCCGATCTCGCTCGAAAATGCAATAATAATAATAATAATAATAATAATAATAATAAAAGCAAGTCAGATCTCAGTTGGTATGAGTCTGCTAAAAAACACTGTTTGATGCATCATGTCTCTACGGTGGACATGTTAAATTTCTGTATTGATGTTATGGGGAATGACTCTTTAGTCTTTACACACATTTATCCTTATTCTTGTGAAAGACACTTTTTACCGGTCAAACAAAATTTCGAGCCAAATTACATTAAACTAGTTTTTCTTGGCCAAACTATTTTATCCTAACGCCAATTGGATAAACTGGTTTTTCCTACACCAAACTTGTTTATCTAAATGCCCATAGGATAATCTAGTTTTTCCTAGGTAAGAGGGTAATCCTCCATTTTTCCTTTCATACTTAACCATTAAACCCTCAAAACTATTCAGGGAATCGCCTTATCAGAAAGAACCTATATCCAAAATTTGAAGCAAATTCGTCAATTCTGCGTCAAAAATATTTATCTAAATTATATTGCGTTACCTACATTGCCCTTTCTTTTAGACTTAAATAATAAACATCTATAACTAATCACGAAGGTGTCTTGTCACAATGATCCTATAGCTAAAATTTTAAATGAAAAGTGATAATTCTGCATGATAAATCCATTTCTCAAAATTAACGTTGAGGGATTAGCCTCCCATTCGCCCCCTTTATTTTTATCCAATGAATTCCCAAAATTAATCAGAAAAGTACCTTATCAGAATGAACCTACATCCAAAATTGAAGCAATTCGGATAACTCATATCAAGAATTATCACGTTACGTACGTAAGTACGTTCATACGTACATACGTACGCACATACGTACATACATGCGTACATACATGCTTACATACATACATACAGAACCTGTGAGCCCTTTATTTCTCTGGCTTTGATGCCCGTGAGCTAAAAACACGTAAAACTACATTGGCCTAGGTTAAACTAGATCAGCCTAGGACAAACAAGAATGTTGGCGTTGAGGCGGTCATTGAATTTAATAAAATCATGCAAAATTGAATTGTCCTAGGATAAACTAGTTCAGACCAATAAACAGCAGGCTAAACTAGTTTATTTTATAAGAGTTAGGCCAAACTAGTATGGCCTAGGAAATTTGTCCTATGGGCCTTAGGATAGACTAGTTTGGCCTAGGAAAAACAGATTTGGCCTGTAACATATATATATATATATTTACATACAATAGATGAAGATGATCTACTGGGCTACTTTTCATTTTCCTATTTTAGTTATAGATTTTTTATATATATTTGGGTAGTTTCAATTTCCAAACCAGTTCTGTAAGTGAAAGAAAACTAAAAAAAAAAGTCTAAATTAAAAATCTAAAAATTAAAAAATTACCGCAGGTACATCGCCCTCAGTTATCCTACACAGAAATTACTAAACAATATTTATATCCATGTTAAATAATATAAAATAACGCTCCCATAGAATTTACATTAGTGTGTTCGTTTCTTCCCATGAATAATGCGGTACTTCCCATGACTCTTAAGAACCTACACCAGTCCCGTGGCTAAATGCCAATATTTAATGTTAAATTCGCGGGAAAATTTCTTAGAAATTTCTAACTTGTATTTTAGTATTTTTATTTTTACTTTTTTTTGGATGTGAAATTTTAAATTGATATCGTTGTGTGTTTGTACTTTTTTAACTTTTGTAACCATTTCTTAAGGCGAAAATAGTTTTATTTTCAGAACTGCTTTCAAAGTAGAAGCATCTGCACATAAAAAAAGGCCTTCCGGTAGTGCCGGGAGGAAAAGGTAGCTTTCATATACCTTATTTATTTATTTATTTATTTTAAATTAAGTTATTTTATTCAAACATACGAAGCTCAAATTAGTGGAGTCCGATTATATAAGATTGAATACTCGTTTTTGTCAATACTGTATATTAATGGGAATTTTTATAAATTAGTCATCTTTTATTGAAGCTGGTTTTATTTTAAGCGATTTATAGGGTCTCCAAATTCCACGATATCATGAAGTATATGCCATTTTAAAACAACATAATGGATAAAACAATCCAATGAGCTTGGTCGAAATCTTAATTCATGTACAAGCGCACACTCACATCGAAATCGATTAATATATACCAGGGCTGTCGCAGGCAAATTGATTAAAAAAAATGTCATTCACATTAAAAATCCAAACTGCTATATCTCAGGCGCTTTTTAAGGTAAAGACAAAGCAAAAAGTATTCCGTAATTCATTATCAATATCAAACACTTTAGAAAGAATCTTTCCTCAATTTCTAAATTTTTCTTTGTACATCATTATACATTTAAAAGATTTTTGATAAACTTAAATGGACACCATTTTGAAACAAGATGGCATCTGATGCTGCCCAACGAATTCGGTCGAGCCATTTCTATGTACTATGTACATACCAAGTTTCATTCAAATCGGCTCATAAATACGATAGTTACAGCGTGACAAAAATCACATATATATATTATATATATATATATGTCAAAATTTGAACGGAGAGTGGTTTTGGGGTCTGAGGGTCATGATCGATGAAAATATACCAAAATTTTCCGGGAGTGCTTTTCTCCGGACAGCTGCAATAGATAGATTTCTACTTTTTCTAATGACAGCTTCCTAAAACTGTAACAAACAATTGAAAAAGTAGAAATGCACAATAAAATTTATGTACTGCACCCTGTGTGAAAAAAAAATCATTTAAAAATATTAAAAGAGGGGGGGGGGCAGTGGTCTGTAAATAACAATACCATAGAATTAATATTTAGCTTGAAAATTTCTTACCGAGCCTAGTGTAGGCTATGTGTTTAAACAAAAATGGAATTGTCGGAAATGAAATCCTTAATTTAATACATTTTCTCAACAATGCACACATTATCAAGTAATTGTTATTTATTCAGTTAAAATTTTGAAAATGTTTTGATGGTTTACCATATTACTTTGAAACAAAAGCACGTGACATAATTTCTCATAATGTTTTTTTTTAATTTTTTAATTTAGTAGTTATTAAAAAGTGGGGTAATTTAAAATCGTTATAATTCGAAATGTTATTTGTAGAATTTTTTTCATTTATATAAACAGAAATGTATAATAAGCTTTAATTCTGATTTAGGAATTTTAAAAGCATTAATTTGAATAAAATTAAAAAATATTTGAAGTAAAAATATTTTTTTAAAAAAATGTAATTTTATACAATCATATTTTCAAAATTAAATATATATATATTTTTTAATTTGCTGAAGCAAAATTAATATAAAACATTTGAAAAAGACTTGTTCCAAATTTAAACAAGGTTTTTATTAACCGTTATTGGGTTAAAGTAATTTAAATACAAGAAATGGTGAAAAAACTCATGAAGAAAAAAAGCATTTTCACAGAAAGTCATTTCTATGAGAACGATTGCTTTGAAAACTAGATTTTAAAAAGAAACCAAAAAGAAAAAAAATAATATTTCTTGTTACAGTTAAAATAGAAACAAGGTTTTAAACGTAATTTTAAGCAGAATTTTTAATGTAATAAAACTGTTTAATAAAATTTGAATAGTTTTGTTTCCCGCACCGAAAGTTACAGGTCGCAGCATAAAATTAGCTGCGTGTGGCATCTCGCGACAGTGAATCTGTAATTATAATGAAGGGCAGGTTATGAAAAAGAAGTCAATTAAAAAACTCAGTTTATTTGGAGAAGAAAGGAGGAATTAAAATGGAGGAATGTATGGAATTAAAATCTAACTAGAAATAAGTAAAAAGTATGCGTTTAACAATGATAATACTGAGACGCTATTTTAGCTAGATTATGTGTGAGTTAAATGTACCTACAAATAAAATTATGCTTTTAGTAATAACTAAAAGTCATTATATTATTGTTACCATTATGGGTTTGAAATATTACAAGAAATGTATCAAGCCTTTGATTTAAAAAAAATCAAATATCGACTTTGTGTTTGATTTTATTTGTTTTTCAAAAATTAAAATAAGAAACTATGATCAAGATTGTGCAATAAAAAAATGCTGATACTCAGTCATATCCACTATTTTTTGCGATCACTATTCATATTGCAAGCCTTATAGCAGAAAGTTAAAGAATGGAGACGGGTGATAAAAATTTTCTTTTCTTCTTTGCGGATTATTTTTTCATCAAACATTTCTTTTAAGTTATATTTAACACTTTATAGCCCAGTCATTTTAGCAAAAATAGGGGAAAAAATTAGAACAAAGCTGGATTTTTGCATAGGTGCTAGTTAGGTTATGTAGTTGAACATACTAAAAGTCTCCATCGATCCGATGTGAGCTTTCGCCACCAGGGGGCGCTAAAGAGCTTGAAAATCAGTTTTTTGTGAATATCTCACGAACAATGGCATTTAGAGAAAAAAAGTGAATTACAAAGTTGTAGATAGTTTAATTTTCTATAAAAAGTGTCATTAACATTTGTTTGTCACATTAACCCTTCCCTGTCAAAAATGTAAAAACGTGGCCATATTTGAAAGTAAAATTATAAAAATTCAAAAAATCTGTTGCTACTTTATAAAAAAATTGTAAACAGATCTATAATTCTCACCTTTGAATGGGGAAAGTGAAAATATAATATACATTTATGCTTATTTCCACACCACCCTTGAGGTAAAACACTTAATGCTTTTTTTTGTGTGTGTGTGTGTGATTTCTCTCGTAGGCATATTCCACTTATAGTGACTGGCTTAATCCAATTTAAGTTGTATAACTGCTTTAGTAGTTCTTTGCACAGCTTCAATTTCTACACTCGATTCAGATTCGTAATTATCTGTATTTATTTCTTTCGTTGCTGTACTGCTTTCAGTATTTTTTGTTTGCCTTTCGATATCATCACTGAATACAGAAGTAGCCCTTCCCCCCTCTCTTGCAGTGGGCAGGATACTCTCAATATTTTCCTCGTCTTCAAATTCAATTTTACTTGCATTATGAAATGAAACTCCGCAGCAATTTATGAAATATCAGAACATTTCAATCCAATTTTTCGGCATCCACATGCTTTTCCACATTCTTTGGACCAAGTATAAAAAATAGATTCAATAATATCTTTTGGTGCGGGCGGTAAAGATAGCAAGAATTGGAAACAAATTAGGTGCATTTTGCCAGCCCCAGTTCTCAGGAAGTAGTTTGTTGCTCAATCAGTATTGTACTTGATGATAAATACGTAAACTGTACAATCTAGCTGCATCTTCGGCAGGCGGCAATGATAAAAGGCTTTTTTTACTAACAGCAACTCTTTTCTTGAAACATACATAATGGTACTTTTGCAGAAAATTTTCCGCTTCACTACCGTTTAAAGCAAGAAAAATAGTTTTTCCAGCCTCGGAAACTTCAAATTAAGATACTTGATCACTTTTAAAAAGGCTGGCAGCTTGTATGTTATGATCTTCTACCTTCTTCAAAAATTTCGCTAACTACATTTTACCTTTTCCAAACATTGCTGATGTCGAGTCACAACCTGAAAAAGCGTGAAGGAACAATATATGATCTTTCAGAACAGCATCATTGTTAAAACTGTGCGATGAATACAGGGTGGTAACGATTCGTCCTCTTCCAGACTTAATAAAAAATAACTATCTCTGGAGGTGCTAAAACTGTCAACAATACGAGCAAGTCAACATCATCGCCAACAACAGCAGTAAGCGCACCAGACTTTGCTACTTCAATAACTGTGTTAACAATTAGTGTGTCTGCACCATCTTCTGCTTGTTTCGCTTCGAAACCATTTTCCATAAATTTCTCCATAAGCATAGATATGAGACGTGTCTTATTTTAATGATTAGATTTAAAAAAATTCTTTTTCGCGATACTTTAGAGCTTTCTTTTTTTCCTTCTGTAAAAAATCTTCGTCTAACGTATCAGAAATAACAAACATTTTCCCTTAAATTCAAACAACGGACTGTCATTTCTCAATTTTTCCTTCAATGGATGATTAACTTGTGCGGATGTTGATCGTTTTTTGGCAATAGATTTATTGTATGATTTAATAGAATTCTTTCGTGAATAATTTTTCTTACTCTTTGAATGAACTGTAAATTCATTATTGTTTTTAGCCATTTCTTCAAATATTTTCCCCTTATGGTCATCTCTTTCCGAACTTGCTGTCACAAGCGACTTCAGACCCTTTTTTTCTGTTTTTACAAAATCTTTCGAAACCCAGTCCTCATCTCATGCAAGATAAACTATTTTGTCAATCTCCATTTTTTGCTCAGAATCAGCAATTAAGAAAAAGTCATTTTAAACTGTCATAAATAATTTAAAACTTTCTACAACATGCGTTGAAAATAAAATTATTCCCTTCCTAAAATCTTAAAAAGAAAAAATACTTCGTTCAATAAATTAGGGTCATTTCATACTAGCGAAATGAGCACCAAATAAAAATAAAATATTGGAAAGTGTTTGCACGTGGTACATTTCGACAAATGCAACGAGAAATAGGGTATTGGGCAATGACTATTCGTCACCTGAGAATAATAAAGTTCTATCTGTGTTTTTGAAAATATTGACTTATCTATATAGAAAGACTATTTGTATCTATGAAGGCATTTTTGCATCAAAATGATGTTATATATAATTTACATATGACCTTACAATCATAATATGACATTATTTTAATCCACAAATGCCTTCATAGATACAAATAGAACATTTCTATATCGATAAGTCGATTTTTTTAAAAACACACATAGAACCTTATTCTCAGGTGATGTATTGCACAAGCCCGCGAAAACGCCATACAAACAATGGGGGAGAGATGAGGCGGGCGAATCAAAAGTTGTTTAGTATTTGTTCTGCCTCTTCGCCGCGTTATGATTGTGCTTGCACATTCTTTTTCAATAATATATATTTTATCTTAATTTTTGGCAGGGAAGGGTTGGTGTGACAAAAAAATGTTACGGACACTTTTTGCAGGAAATTAAATTACCTACATCTTTGTAATTGAACTTTTTTGTCTAGATGCCATTGTTCGGGAGATATTTACAGAAAACCGATTTTCAAGCTCTTTAGCGCCCCCTGGAGGCGAAAGCTCACATCGGATCGATGGGGACTTTTAGTATGTTAAACTACATACTCTAACTAGCACCTATGCAAAAATCCAGCTTTGTTCTAATTTTTTCCGCTATTTGCAAAAAAAGGTGCTAAAATGACTGGACTATTATTACTGAATGCAAAAACGCGAGTTAGTTATTAACAGAACTGAATACAACGCATAAAATCGTTAAAAGTAAATGTTTAATTAACGCTGCAATTTCAAAACATTTTACCTATGGATTATTTTCTGCCTCTGTAGTATCTGCCGCAGCCAATCGAGAATTTTTTTTTCCTACTGGGTATCAGATAGTTCCAAGTCTACTCCTCCACCATACTTCAAAAATGAAATTGGGTAGCCATATTCCTTCTCCATTCCAAATTTTCTGTTATTGAAAATAAACATATATTATTTCTTAACGATTTAAATATACCAAATGAAAAAAAGTCTTTATATCAGCCATTTTATTAATATACATGGTGTCGCTAAACAAATTGTATATACGCTAGGGGGTGATAGAACACATCAAGACGAGTAATAGTAAATCGGAAACCAAGGGTCCCAAACGTTTTCCAAAGGAGATAACCGCTTTTAAAGTTTGAGGTCCAAAATTTCAAATACACATAAAAAACGGAAAAATTGGTCGATTGATTTGCGGTTTTCACTTAAACTATTCTTTATGTTGGTATTTTCTTGAAAATAAATTATAAAGATAAATTTCGAAAAATGCCGGTAGAGAGCGCTTTAGTCTTTGAAGTAATGAAAAACTATTTTTTGCATCTCATTAAATGGTTTCGTAAGCTTAGACTTAAACTTAAATTTTGAGCTCAAATCTGAATAGTTGGAAGGGGTTAAGTAGCACAAACTTAACTGTGTTCAGAGAGTTTAAATTTCAAATGATTTTAAAAAACGGAAAAATTGGTCGATTCGTTTGCGGTTTAAAATAAAACTATTCTTTAAGTCAGTATCTTCTTGAAAATAAATTTTAAAGATAAATTTCAAAAAATTCCGTTAGAGGGCGCCTTAAACTTCAGAGTAACCAAGAACTAATTTTAACCTTTTTTTGTATCTAATTAAATGCTTTCCAAAACTTATTAAATGTTTTCGAAATCTTAGGTTTAAACTTAAATTTTGAACTCAAATTCTGAATCGTTGGGAGGGGTTAAGAAGCGCAAACTGAAATGTGTTCAGGATTGAAATTTAACCCCATCCCCCCCCCCCCCTCATTGAACACAGTTCACTTTTGCGCTACTTAAACACTCGCAACGATTCAGAATTTGATCTCAAAATTTAAATCTAAGCATTTTAAAGCATTTAATGAGATTAAAAAAAATAACGGTTAAAAATAGTTGTACGCTACTCCAATGTCTAAGGCGCCCTCTATCGACATTTGTGAAATTTATCTTTAAAATTTATTTTCAAGAAAACACTGATTTAAAGAGTAGTTTTAGCAAAAACCGCAAACGAATCGACTAATTTTTCCGTTTTTTATAATCGTTTGAAATTTAAACTCTCTGAACACAGTTCAGTTTGTGCTACTTAACCACTCCCAACTATTCAGATTTTGAGCTCAAAATTTAAGTTTAAGTCTAAGTTTACGAAAACATTTAATCAGATGCAAAAAATCACGGCAAAAAATTAGTTTTTCATTATGTCAAAGTCTAAAGCGCCCTCTATCGGCCTTTTTCGAAATTTATCTTTATAATTTATTTTTAAGAAAATACCAACATAAAGAATAGTTTTAGTGAAAACCGCAAATCAATCCATCAATTTTGATGTTTTTTATGTGTATTTGAAATTTTGGACCCCAAACTTTAATGGCGGCTATCTCCTTTGGAAAACGTTTGAGACCCTTGGTTTCCTATTTACTATTACTCGTATTGATGTGTTCTATCACCCCCTAGCGTATATACTACTTGTTTAGGGACACCCTGTATATCAATATTTTTTCTGGATTGCTTGTCAAAAACTGTGAAAACATGTTTTAATTCCAAAAATTTTTGAAGAGTTTGGACGATAATGACTATGAAAATAAATAAATAAATAAAATACCAGAGGAAGACCGCTAGCTTTTCCGTCATATGAAAATTACTCATTATCAAAAAGTAAATGTGTTTAAAAAAACCCGAAAATATAATAACTATATTCTTATAATTCTCTAAATAATCAATTTGAAAAACAAAGAAATCACACAAGGTTTTGACGTGTAAGAAACTAAATAGTTATACTGTAAATCAATGATTTTTACTGTTATTAATATTTTATCACAAAAATTACGCAGGCTGATTTAGAAGATCTCAAATAGATGATAATTATAATTTACACTTCCCGTAAAACTTCTAATATTGAGAACATGTGATAAAATATGGATTGGCAGGTACACCTCTTTGTTTTAAGACAGGGGTGCAAAAGTCTTTGCTCCAGTTGCTCCAATTAGTCTACTAATTTTTTTCGTCTTGTATCATCTAATAATTTGTATAAATTTCTTGCTAAAATGCTATTAAATTTTACCCCGTGGTGAGTGATTGCCCCCCGCTGGTGCCTAGATTTTTACACCAATGGTCTAAAATCTAAATATGTAAAACAATTTTGAATGTAAACTTACGTAATCAGGCACAATCAAAGCGAAATTAAGTTTACCAGAAAGTAAACTTTAAACACAAAGACTTAAATCCGATTCAATAAACTCTCTCTGTGTGCAAAAAAGACAAATTAAAAAAAGTATCACTCCAGAAATTTGACTTTACTTTTGTGCTTTTTTTTTCTAGAGAGGAGGGGGGATCAAGAAACGCCGTAATTCGCATTTATTCAGCGAAGTATTTGAATTATAGGCTACACATTTTTAAGTATTTTTTAATTAGTTTAATGACACTTATAATCGTATAATATGCGGAATCACAAAATACCGAATCGACTAATTAATCAAACACTAGTTTTAATGACATTTAATTGACTTAAAATTTAATAAATAACCCAGTTTCTCACTAGTGAAAACATAAATACTGTAATAACACATAGATATGAGCTGCCAGTGAATTTTTTTAATCAGATTTGCAAATATGCCAGCTGAATTTTATAAGGGCCATATCAACTGGTTTATTCTGATTTACTTTGACTTAATTTTCTCCCCCCCCCCTCTTTTTACTGCGTTCTATAAAATTAAACAGGACGATGACTCTAATTTTAACCCGGGAGGACGCGCGCAGGGCCCAAAAAACCCTGAGTGCGTATGGTTTTTACAATTATAACCACTAATTTTTTAAAAGTAATCTTCAACTTATTTTATCACAAAATTTGTATGAATTGTTTCCATCTAAATTAAGTAGATGTTATAATTTGATTTTATTGGTGACAAAGTTAAAACCATTCATACACTGGGTAAGGGCATGTTCTCCCGGGTTAAGAGCAATCAATGCACAAGTCTTTTTTTTTTTTTTTTTTTATAAACATTTAAAACAAAAAAGTCTTAATATAAACATCATTTCTCACTATTTTCAAAATTAGTATTATGAATGGAATATGCATGCTTTTAATAGCAAAACAATCATAGTTTAAAAAATATATATGTATATCTTTGTTTAAATCAGATTCTTTTTATTTAAATCAGATTTTTATGATTTTTTTCGTGTGTTAATATACTATGTTTTCAAACTTTAATTAATTAATGTTATTCAAGTACGGGATATATTAGTTAGTACTAGTTCTAATATTAGTAATAAATAGTACTAATATTTATTACAATATTAGTTAGTAATGGAGAATGGGATAGAATTGGACAGAAATTTTTCCTCATTACGTATTATTCTAAACATCAATCACAATACTAGATGGAGGCAGTGGCGTAGTTAGTGGGGGCAGGGGGGTGCTCCAACCCGGGTGTCACCCAATATTTATTTGAAAATAAATATGTATAATCTTACACCATTTGGAAAAAGAATTCTGAAATAAAATTAAATTTCTAGCGTACGACGAAATAGAGTTAATTTTCTTTTCTAAAAGAAGTTGAAATTTTATGCAGACTGGTGTGTTTAAATAAGATATTTGCACCAGGGAACAAAAATCTAATCTATCCAACGAGTGGGTAACAAAAGCAAACTTTAAAAGAAAGAATTTTCTTCGACATACAGACACCACATTGATTTAAGCGGATTATGGGTTAAGTAAAAATTCTCCCATCTGTTTTTTTTTTCTCAATGCAGGTCAAAAGGTAAATGAGAAATGATATGGTCATTTGTTATAATAGCGTACAATTGTGAATGAAAAAGTATAACGGATCGTTGGGGGGGGGGGGGTGACACCATGGTAGCTGGCTATAACACAATTTACATCCGCTCTGGGTGTCACCTATCCTAGCTACGCCACTGAGATGGAGCAATGACAACCAAATCTTCAGTTGAAAAAAGTTGCTTTTCAGCATAAACTTAGATTTGTATAAAAAAAATTGTTTATTAAAAAAATAAATTTGCTTACTATAATTTTAATATTTGCTGTAAAGTAATGACTTGTTTACCTGTAGCTGTAATAGTTCCCCTCTTTAGAAAACCTAATATTATACATTATCCATAATTTTAACTAAACTTAAAAGCAGCACTGTTGTTTATATAAGCAGTTTAATATAACAGAACATAATGGTTAGGAATGGGACAAGCTAGCAAAAGGAGGAATGAAATAAGTCGAATTCCTTCTTTTGAATAAGATAAATGTAAATTACTAATATTACGAAAATATTCTAGTAAAAATGATTAAATTTAAAAGGAAATAGTTGAAATATTGAACAGAAAATATTCAAAATTTTATACATGTCAGTTTGCTATTTTTAACACAATTTAATCCAACACGCACTTTTCGTAAACAAAGTAATTTTATTTTCCAATTTTTATATAACTTAGCCAAAGAAATGAATAACATACTTTTAAGAAAAAACAATTTAAAACATGTATAGTTCAAATTAGTTATCTAATTATGTAAGTTAAAGGAAAACAAGAAATACAGATGATTAACTTACTTAAATGAATAACTCGGATCTCAAGTTTCCCATTGCCCGAAATCAACAAACTGACGCCATTAGATTTGTTGGTTGGTTGGTAAATACTGAAACTCATGCTGCTACCCGTAAAGAAGGCTTTTGCCTCGAAAATCTGACACCATTACTTCGGCCGGAAGCAAACTTCACGCTCTGCATTATCTTACCTATAATAAGACATTTTCAAAGAAAATGTTTTGCTCAGTCAATATTTACGATGGTTTTACTAGAAACAAGAATGATATATTAAATTTTTTTATTAGGTGCTGTGCATATATAACATTATCCTTTTAGTGGGGAGGGAGGGTCTGACACATGATATCGTAAGATATCTCTAGGAGAAGGGGGGGGTATTTGCCTTTTGATATCGATATCATTTTTGACCCAATTAGAATTATCTCTTTTTCTCTGTAACGTGGTATTTTGTTCAAAATAGTACATTATATATTTTTTTTGTTAACTATTTTTATTTGAATAAAGCTATATTTTATTAAATTATCTTCAAATGAATCAATAAATTTTGCGAAAAATAAATTTAACCCGTTTTGTATGTTACTCAAAACAAAAAAAACTAAATTCTAATATATATATATATATATATATATATTTTTTTTTTTTTTTTTTTTTTTTTTTTTTTTTACACTTTGATAACGATATCATTACCGAGGCAGGGAGTTTGATGGAAGTAACGTATGATATCCAAAGGGAGGGAAAGGATCCAAAATTAATAAAAAGTAAATAACGTTACATTTGCAATTAGCCCCTTACTGGTCGAATGGAATTTTTGTAAATAACCGCGTTTCTATAATTTACTTGAAATATGGTAAAGTGAGTGCAAAATCAGGGAATAGGGAATCATTATTTTATAGACATCTTTAACAGAGCAAGGTCGATCCATCCGATGGATCATATTGAGTTGGGTAGGAGGCATCGAATATTTCTTTTAAAAACGTCAGTAGTAGTGTTTGCATCAAAATTCCCCTGATGACCACTGAAGTAATCTCAAAATATCATTCAACATCTAGTCTGAATAATTTATCCAAGCCGGACTGAAGAGAGATCGGGGGAGGGGGGATTTTCCAAGGTTTGAAGACATATGGATGAGACTGTGAATTAATTTTAACTGTCTAAATGGTTTTTAGTGTTTAATTTTCCAGAATTTGGAGGGGAGAGATTGAGTTACTGAATGAGAGACCTTTCTTTTAACAAAAATAACAGTCTTGCCATATCAGTGTTGAAATAATAGGTTTCCCCATAGGTTCCCCCCCCCAGTGCAATGAAATGCCCCCCCCGGAAAAATAGAGTTCTTGTGTTTTCACTGGGGAAAAAGGTTTCATTCCCTCACCCCCCCGGAGCCACAGAAGTCCCTCCCGGAGAAAAGTGTCTGAATTCAACACTGAGCCGTATGGCGAAAGAGCATCGAGTGAGATAGGTTCTAAGATTTTGATTTGCGATTTTTAGAGTTTTTGAACTTCACCACCTTTTTAAGGATTAGATCAACAGAATTGCTGATTACGAAATTCCAGAGCTCATCGAGATTAGGGTCTGAGTTCGATAAAATTCTAACAACGTAAGAGAAAAAGATTTTTGAATTTTTGTAATTTATGAGGTTGGTAGAGGAAAGGGGACCGGTGTTTGCAGTTTTACCGGTGGTTTAAGCGTAAATCTAAGCCAATTGACTGTTTGGTATTTTATTATTTTTTTCTGATAATGATGTATTTTTTTCTAGTTTTATGATAATTTTGTCTAAATTTTGACCGTGGGGATTCACGGGAAATGGGTCTTTATAGGCCCCAAATTGTCACCATCTGAGCACACACGATACGTTATACCATTTCATTTTTTTTTTTTTTTTTTTTTTTTTTTTTTTTTTTTTTTTAACAGACAACTTACTAGCCGCCAATCTTCATTATTTGAGAGAGGCGACGTTCAATACATTAGAATTATAGAGAACGTGAACATGCGTGTTACTAGTGTGTCGCTGAATAAGGAAAAAGAAAAAGGTAAAACGCATCGTGTTGCCCAGCTTGAAGTTTTCAAAAAATAAGCAGTACCATATTTCGGTGCTTCTCTTTATTTTACTTCATGAATAGACTCCACTTTGAAATTCCACCACGGAAATTTTTAACATTGTATTATTAGATTTTTTTTAAAGAAATTAATAAGAATTTTTAATTTCAAATAATTTTTAGCTGAAAAAATTTCTTATTTGTCATACCTAAAAAAAATATTAGTTATTAATGTCATAATTTTTAAACCCAAAATAAATTAATAAGACAAATATATAACAGTAAAAGAGAAGTTTATTAAGAACTAATGCAAGTTAAAAATGTAATAAAAATACATACATAATAGTTACTTTTACTTTAAAATAGTTAAAATGTTACATACCTCTTTGTCCTGCACGTCCGGTATGAGGATCCAACTGAATGAAATACAAAGAGCATACATAAAGGTGAACAAACCCTTTTAACATATAAGAATAGCACTGGTATATATATTCAATGGTACATAATATTACAATTCGAATTGCATGACTATGACTAAGTGATTAATTAAACTAGTTTAAAATCTTAGAATTTCACTTCTATGAATTGTATAATTCTCCAATAAAAATTAAGGATGGATTTGACATCATTCAGTATGATAGATTAAAAGTTCCCACTAGAAAGACGACATCTATTCAGGCCGTCAAGAACAATGACGGCCCCAGAATCAGTCACCTCCCCCCCCCCCTTACACAGACACGCAAGACACATAAAATGCATGTGAATCTTAAATAAAGCCTCGTCTATTTTGTAGACTACTTAAGTCACCTTTCATAAATTACATTATTTATTTTCTTGTAGTTAAAGATAATAATGATATATTCTAATAATTATCTATTCTTCTTTAATACTATTTAACAAAAGTAAATACAGTCCTTTCTTTTTTTTATTGTTACATTATGGTATCCATAAAAATTATAATAAACAGTGTGTATTGCAAGAGTTCCCTTTGAGATTTTTGGACTCCAAAACAAGTTAACGGCTGCACTCCCCCCAAAAAAAATAAATCCCCAATCCCCACTCCCCCCAATCTCCTCAGATCTGCGCGCATTTACATAGCAACAACAAGAACATCGCTTGAGAGAATGCTATGCACTGAGGCGAGGATACCATATTTTCCCTTACTGAAATATAATTATTTTCAGTATAAATATCGCCTTTTTACTGAAAAACAATCATTTTATGGTATAAATACCGTTTATAATTGAAATAGCACAGAAATTGGTCATTTTATGGTATAAATACTGTTTATAATCAAAATAGCACAGAAACTGGTTTTTTTAATGCATAACATATCTTAGAAATACGGTACTCATACAGTAAAGAATGATAACAGTAGACGTACCGTAAAATTTAGGTACATCTATTGAAATGCTACGAAAATTTTTACAATGTCGTTTTCCTTATTGAAAAATAATTATTTTACGGTATAAATACCGAGTTTTTACGGAAAAATAATAATTTTACTGTGTAAATACCGTTTTTAATCGAAACAGTACAAAAAACTGTTTTTTACACTTAATATACCTTAGAAATACGGTATTCATACCGTAAAGAGTGAAAATGGTAGAAGTACCGTGAAATTTACGGTACATCTACTGGAATTTTACAAAAATTTTTTACAGTGTAATATTGAAACAAAAAAATAAATAGTAGGGAAAACATTATTATACTGAAGTAGAACATGTTTACTTATGAATAAATGCAAAATAATAGATTTCAGGACAGATTGTTTAAGTAGGTAAACTCACTTTAAAAGTTGATATAAAATTGAGTTCTTGTCTACATGCTTTAAATTTCAATCCATATTATTAGCGTTAGGAATGTAAAAACTGTATCAGAAATTATTTGCAGATAAGAATGGATACTAAGTAACAGACTGGCATAGTTTAGGATTTAAAATTTTATTCCTTATTGAAAAAAAAAATACAGAAAAGAAAAATTTTTAAGAAGAAAATCCAATATTTCTTCTGCTTATTAAAAATCAAGGACAGTTGTTATAACTTCAAAATATTTAAAGTTTTAGATAAAAGTATGTATTTTAAATTCAAGAAGTTTCTTGTATGCCTTTTTCATTCCTTAGTGTGAAAAAAATAAATAAGGAAAACATTGACAGGAGAAGGCAATATTTCTATTGTTCTTTTACGCAAGAAGGAAATCTCTTATATCTTTTCAAATTACTTGATATCAAAGATAAAAGTGCCTATTCTAAAAATTGAAATGCTACTTTTCGCCTTTTCTTCTTTTCTTTACTTTTTTCTTGTTATGTTTCAGGCTTATATTAAAAGTGATAAGAATTGAAGAATTAATTATCTAGTAGAGTTAAATTCTTGTAGATGGCAGCACTATTTTTCTATTGAAATCGTACAGTATTTTTTAAAAAGCGCACAAATTCAAAAGAAATTTTGCGTGAATGTAACAAAATTACCTTTCTGAACTCATTTTTTTCAGTGTTAGAAATCAAAGGGTAATATTGAAATTTTTCTAGCATATGATGGACTATGTTAATATTGTGTAATGTCGGATCGTTTCGTTATATATTTTTTGTTCATACTTAAATGGGAAAATTATGATTTTACAATTTTTTTTTAAGTTTTTAAGTTTTATTGAAGTTGAAGAAAATAAATTGTAACTTTCAAACTTGGGGAAATCGATCTTTATGGTCATTGCTACATCAGGCATCAATTTGACACATTTTTTTTAATTCCTTTAATTTTTATAACGTTTCTAATTTTCTCAAAATTCACACATTTTCAATTTTTAGAACTAATTTAAAATTAATCATGACGTTACCAAATTATTATCATTAAATAAATAAGAAAATAATTTTTCAGGAGTTTTAACATTATAAGCAACTTTTTTTTTTGTTAAATAATTTTCAAGATATAAAACTTCAAACTTGCAACTTTGGACGATTGCACACGCGCCATTCTATATCACAAGTTTTTTATAAGTCCAAAACTACTAAACTAATTCATTTTTTAGTTTTGTCAAGATATTTTAAAGAGCTCTATTTGAATAGGAATTGAGCCTGTGTATTAAATTTTATTAAAATCGGTTACCATAGGGCCATGACTTTTTTTTTAATTTTTGCTCATTTTACGTGGAATGACCCTACTGCAATTTATTAATTACATTATAAAGCAGATACAAACAATGGATACGGATGAAAGGTACACCAGAAGTTTTTTCCACCATACTGCGCACTGTTCAATAAATTCCAGTAAAATTACGGGCAGAGGCAGTCAGCAGAGATTCCAGTCATACCCAGTTAAAAAAATAATAATAATAAATAATAAAAACAAAACATGCCCATCATTTTTTACAGCCGTAAAACATGACGTAATGCACTTTAAAATACAATAACACTTTAATTACTGTTCCATAGCATGTACTGTGTTAGATAATCATCACAGAATGGCTTTTTTTGGTGGGTTAAAAAAGATGTCACGGTTAAGTAACATTATTTTTCGAAGCACGGCTAAAATAAAATGTTATACACTGGCGGAGGAAAATGCATGGGATCGTACCGTCTTTTTTCTAACATATGGGCTAGGACTGTAAAAATATGTATATTGCCCTTAATTTTTTACATATCTTTAGGATAAGACCGTTTTTTACCAAATAAGGCCTTTTTACCGTAAAAACTAACGGACGAACGCTCAAATTACAGTTTTTCTCACACTCAAATTGCAGTGAATTTACAATTTTTTTTTAGAGTGTGTACTAGCTGTACCTATAAGTACCGTAGATTAATTCAACTGTTATATTAAATACGTACACTGCGCATTTAAAATAGCTATTAAATTATAAACAGAAGTTCTGTTATACGTCCATTAAAAACATGTCAAAAACATATATTTTCTAAAACACCCCCAAAATATATATTAAAATATTTAATTGCTAAAAAGGACGTCAAATGTTAATAAAATAGCTAGTCAAATCGTATTTTAAGATCATGATGAACTCATAAAAAAATCACCACCTATTTTAGGTCCTTTATTATGTTTGCAGCAATAAAGATTCAAACGTGACAATTTTTCAAAAATTTCGACACAAAACACATCGACTGTTTAAAAGATAACTCCCTTTCTCGCTAAAATAACGAACTTACAACTACTACGGCTACGTAAAGTGGAAGTTAAAAGTGGAGTTAAAAGAGTGTTTTTTCAATGCACCATTTATATGCCTGTAATATTCACAATAGGATAAAAATTTTAGGCACAAATGTCATATACGCACTTCATTTCCCCCGCCAGTTTGGCGAAAATTTTGTTTTCCAACACAAGTTAAAAATTGCATGCAATATCAGCACATGATTTTTTTGATTGCAATATAAAAATAAAATAACGTGAAAAAATGAAAGAGATTCTAGTATTTTAAAGAGGGAAATAAAAATAAATGAATGATAATTTGATATAAATAATTATTGATATAATATACAAAAAAATATTTTAAAGAATTAAAATAAAAAATAACAGTAAATAAATATGAATTTAATAAATAAGGAAACAATAAATAAACGGGTATAAATAATAAACTTAATAAGTAAGAAAACAAATATAATTTTCATAATAAATTGTATATATTAATACTTATAGCCATATTAAATGCATGCATTTGCATCATTTATCAGCACATTTTACTGAAATCTTAATTCTTCCCATTTTATTTCCTAAACAATTGTTATAAATTTATTAAACGATCTTCTCCTTGGCACAGATGTGCAATGCCAAACTGGCGGGGAGAAAAACATGTGCAAATGTGGTGCGTATATGACATCTGTGCCAAATTTTAAATGAATGGTATTTATAAGTAAAGTCAGTAGAAAAAGTGCTAAACTAAATAAAATATTTCACAATAACTTTTAAAAAGTTAGTTTTAATACATTCCAACACAGTGGGAAAGTTTTTATAAATTTGGTTTCACTGTCTGCTTAGCCGTCTGTCGCTATGCTCATTCTATAAATCATGTAAATAATCTCAGATTAGCATGTAACTTTTATATGTTAATGAGATTCCTTAAAAGATGTTCATTATTTATAACGTAGTGTGAGCATGAGTGTAATAAAAGGGTATAAGAAGGTATACAGAGTATACGTTTTGGATTTTTTAAAGAAGCTCCGTATATCCTCACTGTTAAAAAAATTCTGAATCTCACGAATATTTTTTTCCTGAATTTCACAGAAAACGTCCCTTTTCACAACAAAAGGGCATTTTCCGTTAAAAATCAGAAAAATCCACCATATTTCCCTAAAATAACGAAATGGGTGGAAATAGAAACAAAAAACGGAGATACTTCGTTACGTGAGGGGCTCTATGGCTAATCGCCTGCGAGCGCAAATTGTGGGTTCGAATCTCACTGGCGCCATGAAATAATCAAAACATAAAGAATCCCTTTTCAATTACATTTTTTCTGTTTATTTTTCTCTCATTTCTTATTTTAGAAAATCTTTTAACTAATTAGCCAAAAAATAAATAAATAAATAGCGTACGACAATTTCAAAAAAATATCTGTAACATTATTTTTGTAAAAAATTAATTAAAAAAATTTCTATTCATTCATTCAAAGAAAAAAAAGGAAAAAAGAGAGAAAACGAAAAAAAGAAAACAATGATTTTAAACAGTGATTTTTTTTACAAATTTAAACTAGTTAAAAAATTAAATTTGATTAAAAAAATAATAAGTATTATGCATCAGTCTAAAATAAAATAAAATAAACTGTTTACAAATATTCTAGCGAATATATTTGAAAGGAAATCTTTGAAAAACACAACAGATTTTCACACTAACAACATAAAAGACATACTGTGTACAGGCCGGCATCAGCAGTTTTGGCTCAGTCAGTAAGGATTTGTTCCGCTATCAAAAGTTCTCTAGTTCGATTCTCAGGACGGCTTGAGGTAAATTATAAAATAAATAAAGTTAAATAATATAGCAGCTTAAAATCAGTCGGAAATTTCGAATTCTTTTACGATTAATCGATTCCTTAATTTTAAAAATTACTTTAAATTATTATCATTAAAAATCAAACCTTGTAACAGAAAGTTACTGTTTCTTCAAACGGAGTGTTCCTTTCATTTATTTCCCAAAACGGAAAATCCACTAACGGAACGGTAAAAGTTCGGCTATTTTGCTGCCAGTAGTTTCACCGTGAATTCACAGATTTATTTCTAACAGTGCTCTATTTTTCAAATAACACTTTAACGTGTGCTTTATATGTGAGCACTTATGACTTATATATTAGCTCATATATCTTTTTTTATGACAATAAAATTGAGTGTATGGCATTTACAATTCGTTTACACGGTCACACAACAGTATTTTATTACATTAGATTCTATTGGTAAAAAATGTCTGCTGTGCACTTTATTTAAATACCTCATTTAGATATCTTATTTCACTGTATTGAAAAAATGAAACTTCCCCATAATATTTTTGTAGTATTCGAAAGTGTTGCATAAACAATGTCCGAGCATGATTTTTTTTAATTTGTTTCAGCAGAAATTCTGTAACTTGATCTTATATCAAGTGGCAGTTAATGCAGAACATAATTACTTAATGCAGAAACTTCAAAATTACTATATTGATAATTACTCAATAATTTGAAACTTGATAGCTACTTAATACATACTTGAAAATAATTATAGATTCGTCACTTACTAAAAATTTTCCAATGACAGGATTATTAAAAATTCAGTATCTAAGTATGAAAAACTAATTAAAATCTAATTGGTTCAGCGAGTTTCCATGCCAGTATTCTACATAAATTTTCAAATCTGAATTATGAAGTGAATATATACCGCATCAATTATTCTATCATAAAGCTTTTCTATTCAACAGATCACTTATGTTATTTACCAGTTGAAAACAACTGGTTTCTGCTGTTATTATTTCAATTAATTATCTTTTTCTACATTATATAATAACTTCAGTTCCAAGTAATATTTAAACAATTACTAAATACAACTGTTTGCATTATAAACATTTCAATTAAAAATATAATGAGTTGTTTAAACACTGTATGAACAAAATATTCGTTATTAAATTCCTGTGAATATGCCACAATACATTAATTTGATGAATTCCTCTTTGTACGTAATTGTTATAATAATCACAATGAATTATAGCCACAATGCATGTTAAAGAGTTTCTCCTCAAACATTTAAAACAATTAGCATTTCTTAAAAATATAAAATACTGCGTTTATGCAATTCAAGTAAATCATTTTGTATAATTAACAGCATTTACAAAGAGTAGATTAATAAGGTCAGAAATTGAAATTTTCTTTAAATAAATGTTTAAATACATGCGTGTGAGTAAATGAAGGGTAATAACAAATCATTATAATGCCTACTGTCTCAGATTAATTTTTATGTTGTTAATTAAAAGTAGTAATATTTTCCATGAAACTTAATATTTAGCTGACATATAACTTCATTTAAATTCCAACAAATATACAGTTTAAATATTTTTTTTCTTTTCGAATTTTTTTAATATCTCGAAGAAAAATAAGGTACCCTGGGGTAATAACGCCACGTTAAGGTTCTACCAATTTCCACGGCTCAGTTTTAGTTTGAATTTTTCAAACAAATATATGATTTGATACAGCAACTCATTGACTACCTATATAAAAAAAATAATTTAACAGATATGAATGCATAAAATGTAATGGCGTGATTTCTTGACCAATGCCATTTGGCGTTATTACCCACCTATATGGGTAATAACGCCATGCAAACAAAACTATGAAATAAGTTGGAACAATTGCATGTAGATTGCCCAAATCTAAAAATACAAACTCTCAGCTCTAGAAATTGACAAATTGCATCCTAAGCTATTAAAAATGTTCAATTTTTTGTGAAAGTGTAAGAAAAATAAAGGTGTGGTGTGTGTGGGGGGGGGGAGGGAGGATGAGGCAAAAGAATATCAGACTGTGAGCTTCTTTTTGCTTAAAAAGGACCGCTTAAATAGAATTATTAGAAATGATGCACAGTTTTAATTGTGTTTATTTGAATCAGTACTTAGGATGTAGCTCGGCCACTATAGGGAATCAACCGGGGTAAAAATTTCAAGGATTGGCGTTATTACCCCGTTATAGTTATTGCGCTGTACATTTTAAATTACAAATTATCTCGAGAAGATATCCAAAATCTTCAACAACATTTTGAAAGTCCATGAAATGTACTACAAATTTATGTAATTAACAAAGTATTTCCGGATAAAAAAAATAGTCTTCACATCACAAAACGTATCTCGCAAATTTTAGATCAAGCGTCATTTTTAGCTGCTTGTGAAAACAATAACACCTAAAAATGAAACAAATTAACTTGAAGCTGTTTTTTGCGGTTTATATGACTCAAAACCCTTCTGTGCAGAGCACATGGGTGTCATTTACCAGATTATTTCATAATTATGCAAAATATTAGCACTTGGCGTTATTACCCCGTCTGGCGTTATTACCCCAGGGTACCTTATATTTAACTCTTAATTATTATTTTCGAAAAGACAGCTCGATTTTAGTTAGTTATCACGCGTAGTATAGTGCAAATCTTGTAATAGTTTCAAAAATCGAAAAAAATATATGAATTTACTTGTTTCAGACACTAGAGATTCTGAAAAACATATCTTTAGAAGAAAAAATTGCTGTCTGTGTGTGTGTGTGTGTGTCTGTAAACACTATATCTCCCGAACAAATTGAGATAGAGACTTGAAATTTGGTGTTTACTTAGTTTTTGATAATGAAAAGCCTAATAATTTGACTATTTAATATCAGTAGCCTCGATTATGCAATTTTTTTCAGACTCTTGAAATATTCGTTCTGAGATAGTACAAAATTTTTTTTCAAAATTGTTTATTTTAAGCTGTGATTATAAAAGACAATAAAAGAATATAAATTTACCGTGAAGAATGAAGTTAGTTGAATAATTAGTTGAATAGGTGTTTGTAATCATATTTTCTACACTCTTTGATTTTTCATGAACCTGTATTTCATTAAATTTTAATTCAAAGATATATTTTAATTGGATATGAGACCCTTAATCCGACGAAGTAAACTATTAGTGAATATAATTATCATTTTTGTAATTATAAGAAATGTTTTTTTTTACGCAATTTGGTACCATTTGATCATTCCTTCGACGAAAAAACTATCGCCAAACTACAAAATTAAATGGCAATAATGGCATATCATTAATGTCACATTCAATTGACATTAAACACGTTACATATATTTGTTACATCATCAAATAATTTTTAATTCGACGTTATATTTGTATTTTTATTAATCTTTTACTACTTTATTTTTTCTTTCGTTATTTAAAATAAAAATTTTCCCAATTTGTATAATTTGAGAGTAGTTTGGCGATTTATATAATTGGTCGAAACTGGGTGACGGGATAATGAAGTAGTATCCGTAATTCAGTAACAGAGCATTATTATGTATTAAAAATATTTAAATATTAAACAAAAACATAATTTTCAGAACAAATTAAAAAAACAAAATTTATTTCCAGCACTATTTAAGCCTAAGAAGGGACAGATATTAAGGTATTTGATTTTGTTATTTCTACATTTAGTATTAAATTTTTGTACCAAATAATTTAAATTATGTGAACATTAAAAAAATAAAAATGAAATTCAAACAATATGATACTTAAAACCCTTAAATCTTAGATTCCGTTCAAACGAAATCGAAATGAATCTTTGACTTTTTCTGAACATTTGCTTTTTAGATGTGTCTATTCTTTTTATGTATACCCACCGTAAACATTATACAAAATCTGCAAAACAAATATTTGCAAGTTAAGTTTGGAAAAAGTCTCAGATTGAAAACGAAATTTTCGCCAAATTGGCGTGAGAAAAAAATTGCGCCAACATGGTAAGTATTAGACATTTATGCCAAAAGGTGACGTATTATGAATATTCCAAATGTGCTTAAATTTTATTAATTTATTGAGATAGTGAATAAAAAGAGTTTTATAAGAATATTAACTTAATGTATAAAAAAACAGCTATTTTTCAACAGAAACTCTTTGCGATATTTTAAAAATTAAATCGTGTGGTGTTTTATCATATTAAAATCATTGGAATAATTAATTTAATACTACTACGGTACTACTTGGTTATCCCGTCAACCAATTTTGCCAAATTATATAAGTCGCCAAACTAATAGCCAAATTATACATATTGGCATTTTTTAATAACAAAAGAATAAATCAATGAGTAAAATATTAATAAAAATACTAATGAAAAGTGGAAATAAAATCATTTGATTACATCTCTAAATACGTTTACGTATTTAATGTCATTGAATGTGACATTCACGATCATCCATTATTGGCATTTAATCTTATAGTTTGGCGATAGTATTTGGTCGACGGGATAACCAAGTAATACCGTTGATTCAAAATTTATTTTATCCAATATTATTTGTAAAATTACAAATTTAGGCACGATTTAAAAAATCTCCAAATCGGGGGGGGGGGGGAATATATATTTGTAAACATTATTGTTTATATTTGTTTACATTGGATTTGAATATTTAGGTTGATAAAATTGGCGAATTTATTGCAGTGCCGAAAAGTCTTACACCAAGTAATTGATAATTCTGCGGTCTAGCCTTAAAAAACTGCTATGTTTGAAGTCCTAGTTCTGAAGATTTACCAGTTTCATTACATACAAACGATGAAATACTATTATTCTCAAGTACTATTATTTTTGAAAACTTTTATTCACCTAATTTTATTTTGATTTTCTTTGAACATATCAGGCGAAGAAATTTTTAAAAATGTGGTATAAGTACGAAATCCCGGCGCAAATATCATATACCCACTGGGTTTGGTGCGATTTTTTTCTGATGCCAATGTGCCAAAAAACTCGCTTTCGAATACCAGTTACATATATATTTTTAAGTTATTTTCGGTACTACTAGGTTATCCCGTCGACCAAGAAATTATCGCCAAACTATAAGATTAAATGCCAATAATGGATGATCGTGAATGTCACATTCAATGATATTAAATACGATTCACGTGTTTAAAATGTCCTTAAGTGATTTTTATTTCGTTTTTTTAATTTTAATTTTTATTGATATTCTACTAATTATTTGTCTTTTCGTTATTTAAAATAAAAATTATGTCAATATGTATAATATGGCTAATAGTTTGGCGACTTGTATAATTTGGCGAAATTGGTCGACGGGATAACAGATTAGTACCTTATTTTCTATTATTTTGTAGAGACAATTGGTAGAAAAAAGTTTAATTTACTTATTTTCTATATTTTTTCAGTTAGAAATTTCTTGATCAATGTTCTTTTTCTTCTTTTCTTCAAAATGTCCTTTTATTATAAAAATCTTGCTTCATATTGCTTTCTGATGACGATTCTTGTCTTTGTACCAAATGTTTGCAAATCTCCGTTTCATTTCTAATATGACGTCGAAAATATACCATTTTTAATTCATACAAAAAAAAAAAAAAAAAAAAAAAAAAAAAAAACACTTATCACGTAAAAATTATTAATTGCTACAGGAAATATGCCCATTGACCTCTGTATATATTTTTTTTGATTGGAGGAAATTATTTTTTAAACAATTAGATCCTGTAAAATAATGCACACACTACACAAATTATTCCATAGGCACTGATTATATTAAAAAACACTTTATTAAAAGAATAACACTCACTCGCAGCTCACTGCTGCATTATCGTCTGCACATTTCTCAAACACAACTTTAGAATAAAAACAGAAAAAACACTTCACTTCTCTTCAGTTTCTCAACACTGACATTTTAATTTAGGTAGCACGGTATCGTCTGCCTACATGGAACATACCGGCCCCCATTGACATGTTTCACATTCAATAATAACTCTTTTTTTACCAAGTACACTAATTACACAAATAAATACAAAAGGTCACTATATATGTTTACTCAAATGTAAAAATTGAAAGAAAAACACAATATAACACTCACACACATATATATATATATATATCTTTTATCTTTTTTAAGTACTATGGTTTTCAGGCATAGGAAAATACATAATTTACTAATCGATCTTTTAAAAATTCCATTCTGAGTTTTTAGCTGAACTACACGAATTTTCTTATCATTACCGTAATATACTTCAATAATTCTGCCTAATGGTCACTT
The DNA here is from genome assembly GCA_964019185.1 of Maratus speculifer. Classification (NCBI taxonomy): domain Eukaryota; kingdom Metazoa; phylum Arthropoda; class Arachnida; order Araneae; family Salticidae; genus Maratus; species Maratus speculifer. The sequence goes on along the minus strand of OZ025297.1, from coordinate 8,396,199 downwards.
ATTGTTTGGTGTATTTTCCTCTACTAACAACACTAGATCTCCTATTTTTACATTATCCTTTTCAATTCTCAACTTACCAAATCTTACAATTAATTTAAATTATTGATTAAATTAAATAGAACTTTAAATTTAATTTTTTAACAATTGATAAATAAACTTTTTAGCCTTTGCTTTAAATATCATTTAAACTTTAGTGCTAAACAGAAATATTAGAAAGGAAATAAAAGGGATAAGAACTCCTAGTATCCTACTGATGTTAAATCCTATCAAAACCCCCCTCTTAACACTTTTATCTAAAAAGGAGAGGCGACTACAAGAATATTAAAATACACCACTATAGTTTTAATCCTCTTAAGGATAGCCTAACACACTGGTGTATCCTGACGATGTCCATATTTAGAACAAAAAAGGATAACATCTTAAAAAGGACCATTATATCAACAGCACTTAATCAGTACACTAACTCCAAATATATTAATAAATCTTTAAAGAAGACACAATAACCGGGAATAAATAATAAAAATTAGCCAAAGTTCCAGCTTAGAACAATACCCAAAATATTCAAACATATTTATAGACAAAATAAAAACGTTTATATAATATTTACACACATCAAAAAACAACTTTTACCAGGTAGGTAGTCACTTAAAATTACTCTCATATCAACAAGATCCACTCGATCTGGCTCCTAGGTTTTAAAACATATTCAAAAATATTGATATATACTGCTTTTATATACCTTATACACACTTGAAAAAACCCTACATATATTTACACAAGAACACAGCATGTCAATATCTTACACTTTTAAACTTTTTCAACATTGTAATATTCATTAAACAAGCTTTAAAGTCCATAATAGGAAGAAATTTCAATTATCGTATACATTAATAATATATCTTACACAATTAACTGTTTTAAACAATATAAAAATATTATTTTCACATATTGAATAAAAAGATCAAAAATCTTTAATATTCAATTATAAAATTTAAGAATAGTGGAACCACATGATTAAATTCAAAGGTAACCAAATCTCATTTTTACAACATACAAACTTTCCGGTCTGGCATCAACACATGACTCCATTCTCAAAAATAATCCTATCCTTCACAGCAGCCAATTTCCTATAAAAACAAAGTTTCAGCTACAACATCTCCTAAGAATCCGGAGGACACATAAATTTGTATATAACATTCATACAACTTTCAGCGCCGTGCACACCCGGCTACCCTTTCACTCTCTCCAAATTTGCCTGGGGCCCCTAGGTCTTCATACCTCACTCTCTCGAAAAACACAAAATCACATAGGCAAGAGTTGTAGCACGTAATACAGATTACTTGAATTCAGACAATCACAAATAAGCCTCAAATAATAAACTATTGTTTCCATACTTAACATATTAGGACAGATCAACCAATGTTGACACTAAGACCATAGAAACTCCTTATTGCCGAGAAATAGTACACCAGTACAAAAACACTTTCACAAAAATTAGACTCTCCTCACAAGCCGGCTGACACTACACAGCTGACTGAATATACTATCACATGATTGTTTCTGTCACTCAGCGAGGAGCAAAGTTAACATCTGAAATCAATCCCCCTCCACTAAACACAGAAACATTTTGCAAATTTAACATCAGTTTTCAAAACAAAAATTTTCATTCCGAAAAATCTCCATTAAATATCCAAAAATTCAGCCCAAGAATTGAAAACAAGCAACTCCATGAGAGTCCAACACATACTAAACACCTCCAACTAAACCAAGTTTAGCCCATAGGGTTCTTTCGCTCTTACACTACAACATGGTTCCCCCAATCTATTGCTCTTATATTCACTGGAGATTGAATTTTATCTGACCAAGTCTAACACATTTAGAAAACTTGACAAGCCAGCTGAAAGATGTTCCTTCCACATTCAGAAGACAATTCTAACAACTTCAAAGAAATGCAATCCTACAGTTGAATCTAACACAAAATATTTAAATCTGTTCTATTACATTAATATAACAAAAACTTTATTAATTTATTTCCATATCTATTTCAACATTTCACAATTTCTTAAACTCAATACCAAAAAAAATATCCGCAAAAAGATCCATCAACTCAATCAAAAAATGGATCCGATCTTCAAAGACTCCTTCATCAAAAGAGTTGAATTTTTAGCCTTACACATGATCAACTTTCAACTTCCAATTAACAAAAGTCAACTTTAAAAATCATTTCTCAAATTAGCACTGAGCAGACATGACACTAAACAACTGCAAAAAATCCTAACACTTAAAATGGTGGATCTCTTCCATGGCTCTAAAACTCTGAAACAACTCTAAAACTCTAAATCAACTCTTAAACTCTACATCAACTCTTAAACTCTACATCAACTCTCAAACTCTAAATCAACTCTCAAACTCTAAATCATCTCTTAAACTCTAAATCAACTCTAAAACTCTAAATCATCTCTTAAACTCTAAAACAACTCTAAAACTCTAAATCAACTCTAAAACTCTAAACCAACTCTTAAACTCTAAATCAACGCTAAAACTCTAAATCAACGCTAAAACTCTAAATCAACTCTCAAACTCTAAACCATCTCTTAAACTCTAAATCAACTCTAAAACTCTAACTCAACTCTAAAAACTCTAAATCAACTCTAAAACTCTAAATCAACTCTAAAACTCTAAATCAACTCTTAAACTTTAACTCAACTCTTAAACTCTAACAACTCTAACTCAACTCTTAATCAACTCTCAAACTCTAAATCAACTCTTAAACTCTAAATCAACTCTAACACTCTAAAACTCAACTCTAAAACTCTAACTCAACTCTAAAACTCTAACTCAACTCTAAAACTCTAAATCAACTCTAACACTCTAACTCAACTCTAAAACTAAATCAACTCTAAAACTCTAAATCAACTCTAAAGCTCTAAAACTCTAAATAAACTCTAAAACTCTAAGAAAAAGAATCTGTAAAACATATTGCAAAAATTAATATTTTTATGAGAGCTCAAAAAAAGAAAAGAAATATTTATCTACGATTATAGATTATATGCACTAAATCAATGACTGGTGTAAAGTAAATAATAAAATTCATCCAGTAAATAAAAATTCAAATTTATTTAGAATATTCTGTACTTAATATGCCAAAATTTTCATGAGATCAAGTTTCCCTAAATCTAACACTAATAATCAAGAAAGCCTCCCACACTGAAAAAAATATACTTGATTTTTTAAAACATAATACGCTAAACTTTAAGATTATATATAAAAAAAAATACCAAACTTTTAAACTAAAAAGAATAGGACATAAACTCCAGGAAATCAGCAAGATCAAGTAAACCTCTGGAGCCATGTCGCAAAACAAAATTTAAAATATTAAATTACTCAAAAATATCTATAAACTTTCATTAATAATTCATAAATCTCCGCCCGTAGACAGCACCAAAAACTGATTTTTTACCATTTAAGCACCTTATAAGTTGTTTTTAAAAACTTTAGATTTATTAAAAAATTTAAATATATAAAAGAGTCTATTAAAACATTACACACTTTATTCAAAGTTCAAATATACTCTCAAATCTTATATTTTTCAAAAATCCTCAAATGCAGGCCTGTTAATTAAAATTTTTATATATATAGATAGATAGATGTAAAATTTTTAACTTCATTATACTTAAACTTCAAAATTAAATTTAACAGTTTAAATTTAAAAATATAGCAAAACTATTAAGGTTTTAACACTTCATTTTTAATAAATATCTCTATATAATATTTTTCACATAAACTACTTAAAAATGTATCCATTTAATTATTTTCTATTAAACTAAAGAAAATCATTTCATTTTCAATAAAAAGAATTTTAAAAATTTCACTTTTACTGCAGAAGTCCTCCATCACACAAAGTACCAGAACCGGTAGTTCTGTCGAGAAAATATGTCTCGCAAAAATGTCATGGCCAAGTAGATTCCCCAGTTTATCAAACCTCTTGAAAGTATGCAGGATACAGTCTGTCACAACTAAGTCCATGATTCCTTGAAACAAAAGCTCATTCATAAACTCATTTCAAGCACTGTAGATCACAGTTCATGATCGAAAGAAAAACTCATCAGGATGAAGTCCTTTCAGGCACCATAAGGCATCACAGCAAAAAGTCCAACTGGGCGAGGTCGTCATAGGCTATGTAGAGCACAGTTCAAGAAAAACAAAGCTGAAAGGTTCTTGTGAGCATTCAGGGAAATCAAACTTTCATCCTGCCCACACACTTCACTTGCTGCACCATGACATTCACGACAAAAATGCATAAACTCCAATGTTTGGGACGCAGACCATACTCAGGTCTTATCGTCGTTCTTCACACTAATAAAATAAAACCAGCACTGTCTCTCTAGGGGCGATAAACTTAAAAAAAAATCAGCACAGTTCCTCTTATCATATCCCACGAAAACGACTGAAAACTTTATTCTCTCAATATGCAAAAAGTCCACTGAATATAAAAAAAGCCCACTTATTTGTCCATATCTTAATAACACAATAATTTGAACAGTTCATCTTCAGATTTAACCAACATATGACTTCTTTAATTTTAATTGGCAAAGTCGTTTCAAAGAAAATTTTCACGAAATATGAAGAGCAGCATCTAAACTTCTGACTGCTTCCAAAAAGCATTGTTCCAAAAAAATTTTTCCAGCGATCGGTATCAAAACAAAATTTGTCAAAATATTCATTAACTCTTAAAACAATATCTTCTTAAACACAACACTTCTATTATTTGAGCACAACACTTCACTAATTTAAGCAGAATATTATTCGAAGACTCTCATGTTGAACGTTGAACAGATCTTTAATAGAACTCTTAACATAACATCAGCACATAGTTAATTCGAAGATTATTCACTCAAATAAATAATCATTTTTACCTCCTTGCGAGACGGACCATGTAAAATAATGCACACACTACACAAATTATTCCATAGGCACTGATTATATTAAAAAACACTTTATTAAAAGAATAACACTCACTCGCAGCTCACTGCTGCATTATCGTCTGCACATTTCTCAAACACAACTTTAGAATAAAAACAGAAAAAACACTTCACTTCTCTTCAGTTTCTCAACACTGACATTTTAATTTAGGTAGCACGGTATCGTCTGCCTACATGGAACAGATCCTTTGAAGAAAATTTGTGGCAGCACGTACAAAATGTGGGAAAATGTCTAGTAAATAATTCGTTCAATGTTAAATTCCGTATTAAAATAACATTACGGAGTCGCACTGGAAATAAATAAAGCATAGCACTGCCGTGCTATGCTTTAATACGTTTAAATTTTATTTTGGAATTGCAATGCATTTTATAAATAGTTTACAGATGTTTTATTTCCAATATCCAATTATAATACTTATCCATCATGAATAATATAATATTCTTATCCATGATGGATATGTATTACAGCAGCCCTCAACGACTAGTTTCAAATTTTACCAGCTTAACTTGTAATTTTCACTTTATTTGTGGATATTAGATAATTTTGCTTCATTTTGAGACCTAGTACTACCGCTAAAAGCTTCTGATATGATTAATTTTGCATATAATAGTCATGTATATTTAGTACAAAAACAATACAATTAATCCAGCTTTTTTTATTTTTTTTTTATTTTTTTTTATTTTTATTTTTTATTTTTTTTTTATTTATTTTTTATTTTATTTTATTTTTTTTTTTTTTTTTTGATCAATCGATTTACAGGAATTATGAGGCAATTAATGTAAAAAAAGTCAATAGTTAAACTGTGAGTGTTGGTGCAACACTTGTTTTTAAAATATCCGTTAATGCATTGATTAACGAAAGAAATCAATTCTCTTGCATTCAATTAGTTTACGTTCTTGAGTAACATTTTTCTAGGTTTAAATAGTAAAAGAGTTACAGTCCAAAAAACAGATTTTTAGCACTTTCCAACAAAATTGAAAAGTGCTTATGCATTCGGTTTGTCTGGCCGTCTGGCCGTCTGACCGTCTGTCCGGATGGCCGTCTGTCCGTCTGTCCGCGCTCTAACTCCCGTAAATATACTCGGATTGCTATGAAATTTTTATACGTTATTGAGGTTTACCCTAGCACGAACCCTATTGAAAATGAAGTATCTACCATGATTAGTTTATCTACAGGGCGAATCAAAAGTTTCCCATTACATTACGGCCTATGGGGAAAAATCGTTAATATACTCAGATTGCCATGGAATTTTAGGACGTTATTGAGGTTTACCCTAGCACGAACCTTATTGAAAATGAAGTTTCTATTATGATTAGTTTATCTACAGGGCGAATCAAAAGTTTTCCATTACATTAAGGCCCATGGGGAAAAATCGTTAATATACTCGGATTGCCATGAAATTTTAGCACGTTATTGACGTTTACCCTAGCACACGTCCTATCGAAAATGAAGTTCCTACCATGATTAGTTTATCTACAGGGCGAATCAAAAGTTTCCCATTACATTACGGCCAATGGGGAAAATCGTTTCAAAGGAATTTTAAAGATGTTATACCCTATCAAACATATTAAAATATGCATTCTATAAAATATAAGGTGAAAATCTAGCTAATATTCATTTACAGGGCCACACAAAAGAATTCCATTAGATAATGGTAAAAGGAGGAATTGTGTGTGACATATTTTAAATATATTAAGCTTTTTCATGTATAATAAAATTGATATATGTCACTGAAGCTTAATATAAATTATACGCTACTGTCTTGCATAATATGAAGTACATAGCATTTACAGGGCCATACAAAAGATTTCAAATAGTATATTCTTTCCGAAGTACCGTATATGTGTCCGATGATGGCTGATGGAGGTATGAAATGCATTTTAATTATGATATGCACGTTTATATTTCGCTAAATATATGCACATTATGTGGTGTGTATAAATGTTATAGTTGATATACAGGGCTATCCAAAAGAGCTCACCAACGTCACTGAATATGAGCGTAAATTATTTAAACGTGGTTCTTAAATAAGCTATGCATTTTTACGCTGAGCTGCATTCAATTTACTGAGAAATGTTTGCAGAATATAGATAAAGGGATATACAGGTCCACGCAAAGAATTGGGTACATGGACGCCTATGAATGATGATTTATGAGAATGTGATTTCAGTTGTTTTAAAAGTGTTTTAGTTTACAATAAATTTTAGCCCAATGTTGACGTTTAATAAAGATACAATGTAAACTACAGGGTTGAACAAATGTTTCCATCTAATAGTATGAAATGCTGAAAAAGAAATTTCAAGCTACTGGGTATTTTCTTGCTAAGCTAAATTTTCCCATTATATGAAGTGACATATGAAATACAGGGCTGTTCTAATGTACTGGAATACATATTTGGGTATATTTGGCTATACACTATTATTTCCCTAAATGACAAAGTTTTGTTAAAGATTTCATTAAATGTTGGAAAGTGCTTAATAATCTATGCTTAACGCATGATTTTTCGTACTTGTTTTATTATTATTCCTGAAATCTGATGTAAAGTTTCAAAGTTTTTTCATGTATTAAATTAAGCTGCATGATAAGGCTTTGTGTTAATGGTGTTGGTTGATAAATAATAGTTATGAAATAGAACGGTAAAACGTTCTATTATTAATAGAATAAATTGATATAAAATCTCTCTAGTGTCTCACGTCATCTGCTCTTTGTGAAATATGCATAATTTTCTTCTTCTTTATAACGTAAAAATTATATGAAATAATTATCGATAAATATATTTATCTATTACTGAAAGATGACAGAATAAGATGATAATCACAACGTTTTCGGAGTTAATAGATTTTTCAAGATAATGGTATTTAAAAGTAAATTTACGAAGGATCCAAATGAAAAATCGATAAATTTAGCTTGTAGACTTCTTTGAAATACATATTACTTATCTGTCATATGTAGTATAGGTTAAACCTTGCAATCGTTTTAAATAGAAAACAAATTGACGGATTTACACGTTTCTGTCATTGGAGAGTCCGAAAAACTTATTTTTATTTTTGCCGTCCTTCTGTGTGTCAGTCTGTATGTCTGTAAACACTCTATCTCTCGAAACAATTGAGATGGAGATTTGAATTTTGGTGTGTACTTAGTGTGTAATAATGTAAAGAAGTCTATTGAATGTCAGTAACCTTGATTATCTGACACTAATTTTCCGAACTCTCAAATTATTTATTCTGGTGAAAAACTTACAAAATTTTTCGACTTTTTTTATTTTAAGGAATGAGTGTAAAAGACTGTAAAAAAAACATAAATTTTGTATAAAGAATGATGTCGATCAGATAAATACTTGTCGACATATTTATAATTTTCTTTTCCACACTCTTCGATTTTTCATAACCATGTATTTCATTCAAATTTCAATTCATAGATGTATTTTAATTGAAATTGTAACAGTTAATCTAACGCAGTAAATTGTTAGTTAATATAATTATAATTTTTGGGGTTATAAGGATGTTTCTTTTGCACAATTCAGTACGACTTGAGTAGTTTGGCGTTTTATAGAATTTGTCGAAATTGATTTCTCAGCAATTCAGTAACAAAGGATTACTAGGTATTAAAATATTTAAATATACGTTTAAACTTTTTTTCGTAATTGCAATGCATTTAATAAATAGTTTTCACATATTTTATTTTTATGTTTTATATTATGCATATCCACGATAGATAAATATTACTGTGGCCCCCAACAGTTAGTTTTTTTATTGTGAAAGTAAACATTCAAGCCTATTTTTATGCATTTTCATAACGTGCAAAATTTAGAGCGCTAGACACGAATAGGTACATATTTAATTTCCAGTTAGGGGACTGTTATCTATGTAAAGTTTTTTGAGAATGGTTGTGAGAAAAAAAATGAAACATCATATACGATTCTTATTAAATTATTATTACTAATACTTATAATGTTAGTTTTCTCTGTAAAGAAATAAATATTTTTCATAAGGTAACTGTACCCAATATGGACACCCTAAGGAAAATGTATTTTTTTTCACCTCCATATACAAGTCATAGGACTCCAAAAATATGTGACCACTATCCTTGGACTATTGCTTATCATTATTAAAATTAGCGATCTTGTAATTATTCTGGTTTAATTTAAATGATAAAAACAAAAAAATGTTTACAAGTGTCCATATAAGGAACTACCTGTTCCTATTATGGACAGGTGTTTCCTTATTGACTTTCTACACAGTGTGTATGGAAGAGCCACTTTTCCAAGGGATTTTAGAGGAGAGGGGATAAAAAAAATGTATCTTAAAGTATTCCGAGGAGGAGGGGGGACAGTAAGTATCTTCAGAACATGCATTTTAGAAAGGGGGAAAATTCTCGGTTTTTACCCTTCGAAGACCCATGCAAAGCCCCTTAGTTACTTGTAAATATTATGAAATAATATTGTTGGTTTTGCTTAGCTTTATTGCATCTGTTATTACTCAGCCCTCACAGCATGGACAAATAGAAACTTTTTCACCATGGGCAGTAAGTCCCACATAATCCTCATGAACATATCTGCCACATGTGATACATGGTCGCATGTTTCAAAAAGCATCAATACTGCAAAAGAAGCAGTACCAGCTCTCTTTTATTGAGGAAGTCATACCATTGGTACAACGGCTTCGCCAACAGATATCCTACTGGAGGGGGCTTCTTTTTATTTTTCTGCAAGGGTTTTTTGGAGGAAGGTTTTTGGGGGATTGTTGAAATGACATCTTGTTGAACAAAGATTTTACCACTTTGATGCCTTTTCAATTTATTGCTTCGCAACGTTGAATTTTCTTCTTTCTTACAATTGTAGTCGATGGGGACATAAGCTGTCCATATTGGGAACTGGGCGTAGTTTTACTAAATCTTGTAACAAATGAATAAGGAAAATATTTTTAAGCTATATATGCAATAGCAATAGAAAATATGTTTTATTATCTTTCTAAAATACTCCACTTTTTAACAATTAATGTAATTTTACCATATCTAATAAGAATTTAAGATTACAAGTAATTAAGATCAGCACATCTCGAAACAACAAGTTTCCTCCTAGATGGCGAACAGCGCGCTTTTTTACACTTTCCAACCTTAATTATCTTTTCAGCTGCTTTTCTTCGCGAAAATGTTGAGCCATCTCTCGATCAAAATTATTTCCTTTAAAAATATTAGGGGTGTCCATATTCAGAGCCCTGTCCATATAGGGTACAAATACCTTTGTTCATAAAAATACTAATTATAGTCTATAAAATACAACTTAAAAGCTTATTTTATGTAAATTTAGACAAAACATATAATTATGCATAGTAACACTCTATCATTTTTCGAATTACTGCGAATTTTAAGTAAGTCTGTGATGCCATCATATACATATAGAGAATAAAATCTTTTCAAAATATCATTACAGTCTTTTTGTACAGTTAAAGTTTTAAATAAAATTCCAGTTTATCTTTAAGTGAGACTAACTAACTTCATAACTAGCAATGAATATCATACGGGGCTGCCCGATTGGTAGTTCCGTTCATAGTTATATTTATTAGTTGGATCAAATTGAAATTACTACAGTGACCGTTCTTAATAAAATTATATTCGTTTCGAGCCAAATTGACTTTAAATAACGGCTGATTTTAACATATGGTGAACATTCTCTAACCCAAAAAAATGATGGTGGTACCTCACAAACTTGAAAAAAATAGCAAAATGTGACATCTAATGACTTAATAAACCAGATTAATTATTTTTATTAAAATTAATTGATTTTTCAATCAAAACTAATAATTACCATACATATAAAATTAGTAAATACTTTATACATTTAAAATTAATTTTTTTATGCATCATTACTTCCATTATTGGGCTTCGTGAAACACTGATCAATGGTGCGTTGTTTCGTTGGAAATATTAAACGTTCAGTTTTTTAGCGAGAGAATAATACTGACTGTACAGTTCATTTTCTGCACCATTATTCTCTAAAATCTTTCTGAGTGTATGAAAAGTCTTGTGTTTATCAACAGCAGAGGGGTCAAAGGATCTGGCTTTGTGTCTACGTCAAAATCTTCATCTTCCCTAGCTGCTCTGCTTGAAACTTGAGAAGACAAAATCTGCTCTACTATTTATAAATCAGAAATTTCACTAGAAGGTGGGAAATTTTCGTTCATTTTAACATATTGTCAAAATCTTCTTTACATTCAGAGATAGCGGTAATTTCTTGTGACTTTTTCGATTTAAAGCCAAAAAAATTTTGTGACAATTTTGCTGACTTTTGTGACACTGTCTCAAGGCATTTTAATCTAAAGTGTTGCATCTAAAAGAATGACAGATTTTACTTTGTATCTAACAGAAGAAGCTAACATGTATCATATCCTTGGATTTTTGTTACTGCTTTTTTTAGCCAATTCCTTCCTATAATTCCTTCTCATTTAATAGGTTTGATAATTCCCTGATCAAGTGGCTGTGGCTTATAACACTGGTGGTGTTAGGTGGAAGAGACAGTAATTTTATGTGCTTCAGTATTAAATCTGTGAGTGCAATAACCCATAATCAGGTCAATATTTTCCAAAAGATTGTTATCCCATTGCACAAGAAAATCTGCGAAAATTGGAATTGTCCTCAACGAATTCTTTTTGTTTCGGTAAGCTTCAGGAAAACTCTTCACTCATTTAAAACACCACAATTCCTACTTCCTCCAAACACAGGAGATGTTTCCCTGTCATATTGCACATCAGAAGAACAGTTACACGTTGTTTAATTATCTTGCATTCTTCACTTGACTATGTTCTAAACATATAAATGTTCTCTAGTAAAGCCCGATAAATCAGCGTTAAATATATTAGTGTTAAATATTTGAGAAGGATTTTATTTTCGAAGGACTTTCAACAAATCCGGTAATTTTTTTTACTTTCCAATAATCTGCAGTGTCCAAATCCATGTCCACTTCTCATTGTACAATTTACAAAAAGCGATATTGTTTCGTTCTTTCCAATGAGACAAGCAGCCAGCAGTTTCAACACTCGTCATTTTCGTGAAATGTTCGACTTTCTCGCACAAAATTGAAATACTAACTTTTGTCGATCTGGCTTTTTTAAAGCCATTCTAAATGTGCTACCTCAACGTCTTTTGCTTTTCCTTCTAATTTCCGTTTGCTGCTCAAGTTTACGTTTGCTACAATCTCAAACTTAATATCGTGTCTATTCTTAAGCAAATTATATAAAGCATATTGGAAAATCCCAAGCTTTGATGCCTCTTCTTTTGACTTTATTTTGGTAAACTATCATAATTCTCTTAAATTTCATTCTTTTCCGTCAAACTTAAATCTTTTCAATAAATATCTTCTATCAAAAATAGGCATTCGATTCAATTTCATATTTTGTGTCAAGTTATATTTTTAAAAAATATTTTATGCGTGCATCTTTATAATTAGTAGCAATGTTTTTTTTATTTTTACACCTAACTCCGATAACATATTTGATTTTTTTTCTTGAGTACCATAGGGTATACCAAAGGGGAAAATCCTCCAGCCAAGTAGTTTAAGAATTATGCATAACTAAATTTTGTGAGTTCTAATATTAGAATCCTTTTTAATAGTAGTAATACACGCTGCAAGTAAGGAGTTTTTTAAATATAGCTCAAAAGTTGTTTACCAGAATGAATTTGGATCGACATATTTGAAGCTTCTGTAAATTAATTTCTGTTGAATAAGCAATGGGTTACATTTCATACTTCTATCGAAAATTAGTTTCATAATATTTTTGTTTCAATATTAATTTTCAAAACAAATGTTAATTGTAACCTAAACTTTTTTTAATAGCTTCGATTTCTAGAAGTTTCAAAAGGTGGGAATCGAAAATTAAACTCATCCAACTAAGCAATTTTTTTTTAGTTGAGCATAAAACATTGCATGCATTATAGTTTGTTTTAAGACTATTAAAAAGAATTTTCGCATAAGGAATTCAAAAGTTTAAATCTGTATTCCTGAAATAATTCACGAAAGGTTTTATGTTTGGTCTAATGATTCCGAGAATTTAAATTTCATGTCAATAGATGTTCATAATAAAACTTTTAAAGTTAATTATGATTTCTCTATTTAGACTACTACTTAAATCATTTTTTAAAAAGACAAATTAAAAGAAGACAATTCCCAATCAAATATAGACCGGATGGCGACTACACAAAGCATCACCTTATCGACTTAATGACTGAAATTCTAGGATTAGTTAGAACTGATTTCTATATTAAAATTCAACTGACTTACCAAGTCATACCTTGGTAAAAACCACCTGTAGAGCCAATTTTAATGTTTGATTGATAGTTTTACCATTGTGTTTCTTGCTCCCGGTCTTCATTTTTCACACCTCTGGGTGCAGAAAATGTGCAATATTAAATGTACCGATCAACCAATAAAACGTGTCCGCGAGTGGTTTCTAACAGGATAATGAATTGGCAGGTCAGTTGTAATTTTATAATCGACTTTTGTCTAATCTGAGAATTTCAGTTTGATAATTTGATGATCTATGCATCCGTATCCCGATCTAATAGCAATTTTTTGTTTATCTGCGATGATTTGGTGATTGAAATCGATGCGGTTTTGTAGGCGCAATATAATCGTCTAGAGATTTTGCATGTGCGATAAATATCCGCTTACAAACGATTTAAAATCCGCGTGAACAATAAAAATGTTGCAACTTCGCTCAACGTCAAAAACGCCTTTTGATATACATAAACAAGATTAGACGGAAAAACAATCGATGAGAATTAAGGAAAGTGTGGTAGAGAGATTGGGAATGTATTTATTGTTTTCTTCATCAGGGTCAATAAGCTTCTAGAAAAGGCACTAGACACACGTTTCTGAATAAATTACTGGATTGCAAACCAATGTTTTTGTTTAATTTTTCTTTGTCTCTGTGAACTTGATTACTGTGCCTTTTATTAAGGTATTTTAGAATCACCTCATATTTTGGAATGTCGGCGTAAAATAAAAAAATGTAACGTATGTATCAACATTTTATTAACTTGGCACATACCCTTGAGAATGCATTTTCATTCGTTAATTCACATACAATGTTAAAAATCTTGTCTTAATTTGAGCCAAATTTCGGTGCTAAATAGCTGCCACTGTAAGATGGTAAATTCGTGAACCAATATTTGAAGCTCTTGTTGAAGCATTGTCCCAATAGTTGGAACTAGGTTGAATTAGGAAGCTCCAAATATTGGCACGAGATTTCACCATCTCATGATGGCAGCTATTGGGCTCTAAAATTTGTTTCAAAATAGGGCAAGACTACTAACAGTGTAAGGCTGCTCTTAAGTTCAAATTGGCTATTTTATGGCGCATTTATGAAGCCGTTTTTATTGTTATAGGCAGAAAAGTAGTAGATATTCTTATTGGAAAACTGGAAAACGAATATAGTTCATATGTATATATATAGTTTATTATATTCCGCCAGCATTGAAATTTATTGGGATCTTTTGTGTGACTCTACATATGATTTGATTTGTACAATTTACACACACCAAATTATATTTTTAAAAACTTAAATTTGAAAACGCACACAATGGACAAAAATTCTCTTCCAGCAATTATTGTTCATAGGTTTCAGTAAGTCATTTTCTTCTGCACCCAAATTCTTTTGTGCATCTCTGTACGTGAACGATACGTTCTATGCACACTATATTCCGTAGTCACTTAAGTGATGTACATCAATTTCAATAAGTTTAAAATTTTTTAACAGCATTAAAATACATGGCAAATGATTTTTCTCCATAAATTATAATGGAATGTAATTCTTTTGAGTGCCCTTTAAATGGACTGATTATGTTAACACATTTTATTTTAAATTCCAAACATAAGATACGAATAGCCAATAACATATATCCATTTCATGATAGTCAGACTATATTAATGTGAGTTAGGTCATTGAGAGACGCACAGACAGACAGATGGAGGAACAGACATTTGGTCAAACCGAATTCATAAATACTTTTTAACTACGTTTGCAAATGTTAAAAACGAGTCTGTTAATGTACCAAAAAGTGTTGCATTGTTTAACTGGAAAAAAAACTTTTCTTTTTTTTAAAAAAACAGGTTCAATATACAGACCTTTTCCATTGTTATAATACCAAGGACCCGGATGCTGCAGCACAGACAAACACCTCATCGTGTTCTAGGCTGAAATTCTCTAATTATTTATAACTCGATTCGCATATTAAAACGCAATCGGTCTGCCAAGTTATATTTTGGTGGAAAACACCTAAAAAACCGATTTTAGCGGTTGACTCATAGGTTTATCATTAGCGTTGCAAAGGTCAGAAAAAACCCGGTTTAAACCCGGGAATAAACCGGATTTTTAGGAATAAACCTGGAAAAAACCCGGGATTTTTTGGAATAATTCGGTTTTTTGAAAATAAACCTGCTAATAAACCTGGTCTATTGGAAATAAACCCGGGAATAAACCGACTTTTTGCAACTCTATTTATCATTATGTTTTCCTGCTCCCAGTCTTCCATATTTTTACATCTTTGGATGCAGAAAAACTCATTGATAAACCTACAAGTCAACCGCTAAAATATATATTTTTCAGGTATTTTCCACCAAGATATGACTTAGCAGACCGATTGCATTTTAATATGCGAATCCACTTTTAACTATTTCTGGAGTTGCGACCGTGAATCTCGATGAGGTGATTCTCTTTGCTGCTGCCTTCCTGTCTATCAGACTCAGAGAGTGTTAACTGAATGCAATTTTAAAACGAACCTATAAACGTTATATAAACGAATTTAAATTTAAGTTTAGTTTAAATGAATCAACATAAAGCACGTTTCAAATTTTCTTGAGAATACTTTAGAAATGTAAAAGATTTATTTTTCATAAAATTTATTCATTTTGCGTGTTGTATATATGTAACATACCAAATATTTAAGTTTCTTTAATCTTAGAAAGTTAAAATTCTCACAGAATTTTGAAATAAGATATCCCAGAGGGCGATAATTAAAGAGTTTAGAATCTTTATTTAAAGCTGCGCTTTCAAAATAACTGCATCCTTTAGAAGAGCAATTACATGGTAGACTGCTTAAAACGTGTTAATTGAAGCTTGCTCGACTTCTTTAGAATTTCCGACTTCTGACATTTCAGCATCTCTTTGAAGATTTAATTCATGAACTACTTAATCTCGAACGTAGTATAGTGAGACTTAATTTGATTGCTTGAGTAATTGATCTGTTTTTGATTTCGACTTTAAACAATGTAACTATTTTTATGACATTGTATGGAGAAGAATTGGATTGTGTCAGAAGTGAATTAGTTTGTATTGTGTTATAATAATAGCTTAAGTTTCCAGAAAAAAATACAGGGTGTCTTATAAGTTCCTGTCGTATTTTATAATTCATTATAAAATCAAATAATTGTCACACAGGAGGGAGAATTTTTGATTAAAATGCTACTCACGATGAGAAATTTTCTTCGGGTGAAGGAAAGTAACTAGTTCCAAACTTCGATGATAGATAGCGTCACTTTGTCTATATGTTTGATTTCAAACATGTGGGAATTTTTGTCCTCATTTTTAAATTAGTTTTGACGCTGTGATACAGAAATGAAGACTCCCAGGGAAAAAGTTGTTTGCTTTAGTTGATAATTCGGAAGCAAACCGAAATTAATCTGGAAACCGTAAAGAACACATGTTTGAAATGTATAACAAGTGGCGGCATCTATGACCGAATTTTGAACTAATATTTTTTATTCGCTTGAAGAAAACTTTTCATCGGAAAAGAATTTTAGTCCAAACAGTACTCCTATACAACAATTATTGATTTTATATTGAACTTTAAATCAGAGTGTCAGGGACTTTTGGAAAAAAACTTTCTCAATAGTAATGGTAAAAAACATAATTGCATTTCCATTTTTCATTATAAAAAACTTTTTTTTTAGGTGTACCGATTGATTTTTTCTTACATTCTTAAATTTCGTCATTTTTATGTGTTATCTTTCAGAATTTTATATATCCTTTCTTATATCTCACTTCATTATACATATTCAAAAGAAATAGGTATAACGAAAGGGCACTCTATTACTAATCAGTGTCCTCGATTTGCTTTAAATCTATCAGAGAAACTGCCTGTTGTATGAATGATTTACAAACGTTTTTAAATGACGTGAATATGACATTTATTTTAACTTATAAATCGCAATCTGACAGGGTCTTATTAATGTTGGAAACGTCTGGAAATAATGGATTAATATCGAAAACATTTAGTAGGAACAAATGAAAATTTTACGGGTCAAAACTCTTGCTAAAATGTCATAATTTTGAATTTCTTTCACCTACATTTCATAATAAAATTCTCACACTTAAATGAACGCCCGGACAGACCGTCCACCATGTGCATTACATCATTAAAAGTGGAGGGGGGTGGTTAGAAAATGAGCCTTGCTAAAATCAAGTGACGAAAACGTTGCTAGATCTCATACTACAGGAATTTAAATAATTTTCGATATTTATATGTTTTTCATAATATATTCTATGATGAAATTATAAATTTTCAAATTGATGTGTGTTGTTTATTTTTTCAAAGACGCTTCCGATTTTTAAGTGATATCGTAATTATATAAATACGTAGCTTAATTTTCATTATTATATAAATACGTAGTTAGGTATAATATCGATGAGGGTAATATCTGTGTTGCCATTCTCGCAGTCTATATGATACATAATTAATTGTATTATACCTCATTATATTACCCTAGGATCATTACTTATAGGTAATGATCCTAGGTTGCTATGGTACTTATTCCCTATTAAAGATGGAATCATATTATTTTTATATTGCTGAATTTAATGGAATATAAATTTTGAATTCGAGCATTTTTGCATAAGAGTGCAACAACTATTGCACCAATATCTGAATTTTTATAAAACCAATTATAGTACGAATGCATCCCATTCGCCACGTTTGTCTGACTTGTTTCTTTATGAAGCGTCTATGCCAGAAAAATTAAATGATTAAAATTAGTGGTTTAGACTAGTGATTGGAACTAATAATTTTGTGTTTTGTATTAGACTAATGAATAGCATTTAAGGTACCAATGTCAGGTACCAATTGGATTTTACATTCGATTTTTTTACGATGTCTGATCTTGATACATTAAAGATAGAAAGAACTATTTTGATAAGTCATGTCAGAAATTGACAAATAATATAGATACGATTTTGAGAAATAATTCAGTATATCGAATCACTGCAAAAATAATAATAATAATAATCACTTAAAACTTCAAGCCTTTGATTAAAAGAATTCGATAATAAAATACGGGGGACGAAATTAAGTTTCCCCTAGCGACTGTGGACCGAGGTGTATGTGAAAGACAAAACGTATAGTAAAAAACTAAAGAAAAGACGTAACTTTACTTTTCTACATAAATGCCAAGTGAGTTGAGACATTTGCCATACCCCTTTACAAGCTTCAAAAAGACCTATAGGAAAAAATCAGGGCTTTTCATACTAAAAAAGCATTGAACCGCTTGTGTGATTTCGGCATTGCTTCCAAGTATTTCTTTAGTCTACAGTAGCCGTGTACGCCCGTTCAAGTCTCGATCTGTCCAACACTTGTTGATGCATTTCTGTGGAAGTCTATGGGCCAGATGTAATGTCGAAACAAAAGGTGCGGAAATAGCGCCGCCAATTCAGTGAGGGGCATCATCAAGTGTTGGACAGATCGAGACCTGAATGGACGTGCACGGCTACTACTGAAGAAAGCAATGCCGAAATCACACAAGCGGTTCAATGCTTTTTTAGTATGAAAAGCTCTCTTCTGGATCTCCGTCATCTTGTGAAGAAAATATGTAACTTTCCCACTCCAGGAAAAACACATCTAAGCACATTGAATTACATGTATTTTTAATTTGTTCAGAAAGATTATTTTTTGTATAGTTTCAGATTTCATGTGATATTGTAGTCTTTGATGTATTAAACTTCAAATTCATCCTAAATTGAATACCAAAAGCTTTCAAACGCATTTGCAATAAAGAATTATTTCAATGATACTTTAGCATTAATTCAAGGAGCAATTTTCCTCTAACGGCGATAGTCCTTGACACTTCTATAGACCGCTTTAAGTCCCAATGATCAAAGCATAAATATTGTCGTACTGCGCATCTTCAGATCCTCACGTATCCACGGCTTAAATTTCAAATTAATTCTAATTTGAATATAAAAAGCTTTCAAACGCATTTATAATAAATAATTATTTCAATGATACTTTGGCATAAATTAAAGGAGCAATTTTCCTCTTCTGACGATAGTGCTCAGCATTTCTATGGACCGTTTTACGTCCCAATGATCAAAGCACAAATATTGTCGTACTGCGCATCTTCGGATCCTCACGTATGCACGGCAACACGACAGCATCACTTTTGAGACCACTTTACAACATAATTGAACATCGTTCTTCGGACATCAGCAAGAAGTCCTCTTCAGTGAGCGTCTAGTACCGTGGCAATCAGGGGCGTGCGAAGAGAAAACTGCACCCGGGGCAAAGTTAAAATTTGGCGTCCCCTCATTCCAACTTTTTTTGCAACAGGCCAAAAATGACGTTGTAATTTAAATTTGGCGTCCCCTAAATATCTGAGCCCGGAGCGGCCGCCCCTTCGCCTACCCCCTTTTCGCACGGCTCTGGTGACAATGCCATCTTGCAAAGTCAGTAAAACGCGTTTCTAACATGAAACAACCGAGCTATCCCCAGGCCAACTTCGGTAGAGGCTACAGAAGATCTTGCTTGTTAAGGCGGGGATTAGGACGGAGTTCATGATGTCAGATTATGTGATCGCCGCGGACCCAGTCGCGCCAGAAAGCTTCTTAGCTAGAGGCCTTAGAAACAAGAACTCTCTCTACCGACTGGGTCAGTCTTAAATCACATAATATGATGACAGAAACTCCGTTTTAATAACCAAGATCTTTCTACACTGTAAAAAAAATTTACCCTTTTGCTGCATCGTCACTCTCCGGCTTTTATAGAATATCTGTCTTTTGACCCATGAGAATGCTTCATGATAGGCTGAAGTAGTCGTTTTCTATAAAAGCGGTGGAGAGACAATACAGCAAAAGGGTAAAATTTTTAAAAGTGTAGGCCTCAAGTGAAGTCGGCCGTGGTTAGCCTGTTGAACGGCTCTATAGATCTCACCTGCAGTCCTGGGGTACATTTTTGGCCTTTGATGCCGCGCACATATCCTACAAATTCGACGTTTTTTCTGCAGTTCTGAATCTGCTTCCCTCAAATCTACTTCTAGAATATCGCACCCTTGCTAAAAAAGTGACATTACGTCAAAAACTTCGTTTTTCAGGAAATGCGAAAAACTGTTTCAGTTTATGGAGGCTCAGTGGCCACTTTACAAGTACAACTGCAATCTGACTGCTAAATTTTAATTGCACTATCTTCTACTTTAGGTGGTAGATCGAGAACTGAAACCACATAAAATGGCAGCCGTATCTCAAAAACTCTCTTACTGTTCAGCGTGTTTTTATCGAGCGTTTGACACATCACAGACGTATGTCTTTTATCAGAAAAGAAGCATTTTAAGATACCGTTACATTGTTTCGTTGTATGTCTTGTAGCTAAACATAAAAAACAGCATCGTTTGACTCTCAATACATTGTGCTTTTCATTAAGGGGTCTCAGGAGTCTTACTTTTTACCTGGTAGTGCAACTTAGCAACATGTCACATTTCATTTTTTTCTCAGTCCCTATAAAACATAAATGCATAAAATTTTTAATATAGACACCTTAATATCTCTTCTATTAAAAATATTTTTTTTAATATTCTACATTGAAATTCTATTTTATTTTTTAATTTTTAATTTTGATTAAAAAAAAATAAACTTGTATTCATTGCGCGCAGGATTCTAGCAAAACTATTAGCTGAAGAACCGCTAAAAAAGTTGATAATGGTGTAAAATTAATGTATCTTGAACTTATACCTCATTTTAAAGCAATTTATGCATTTATTTATTTAAAATTTAAATTTAAATTGGAAAAATTGAAAAAAAATCATTTTTTATTTAAAAAATTGCCAATTATCAATAATCAATGTAATTAAAATTCTAAATTTGAGGTATAAGTTGTTCTTAATTTTAAAATGAAGATATTTACCAAGTTTCATACAAATTGCTTTATTATTTTTTGAGAAATGTTGCGCGCAGTCAAAGAACAATTTAAATTTTAGATCAAAATTAAACATAAAAAATATATAATAAAAATTCAATATAGAATGTTAAAAAAATTACTTTAAATAGAAGAGATATTAAATTGTCTATATAAAAAGTTTTATGCATTTAAGTTTAATAGGGACTGAGAAAAAAAATCAAATGTATATGTTGCTAAATCGCACTACCATGTAAAAGTAAGACTCCTGAGACCCCTTAAAGGTCATCTTCCGTGCCGAAAAGCATTCTGAATTCCCATATCTTCCGTTACAAAAAAAAAAAAAAAAAAAAAAAAAAAAAAAAAACGATTTTTATTTAAATCTGACTTTGAAGAAGTTGTTAGAGGATAGCAATAGTTAGTCAATTTTTAGTAGCATCACTGTAATAATTATTATTTATTTTAAAGTTCGCATCATCCTTTTCTACCAAACAAAAACCTGCCACTGCCAAATCAATTCTTTCATCTCCTTCAACTTCCGATTTGAGAAACGATCTTAAATTATTCAGGCGTTGTTTTACTAATGGGAGTCGTATAAGTTCGATTCTACGCTTTCAAAAATTCAGCAGTAAAACAAGATTCTACCATTGGATATAATATTGAAGCACATTTATCCATTGTGATTCCTAGCTCATATAGAGTTCTTAAATATGATTCAAGTTTATCATACAATGATGAGGAAATTTTCTTTTTGATTTTACAGATATAATTAATTTTATTAATTTCTTAACATATACTTCAACCAAAAGATCTTCCCTACTGAAACGAGCCTTAAGACTCTCTATAGTTTTCGCACAGTTAGTGCCAGTTGGCAGAAAATTGTCAACAATTTTTCCGCTCTTGATCCAGTCACAGTTACTTGGATCAAATACTGGAATTTATTTTCTGGTACATATCCTGATCATTGTGAATCTGCACAAATTGACTTCAGAATGGCACCCATTCTTTTAAATAACCATCAAATTGGCTAAATTCTAATTTGGGTAAAGTAAATTTTCTTTTATAATTATTAGTAATTAGAAGTCTGTTGGGCCGAGCCTCAGCCCGAAGCCCGAGCCCGGCCCGCGGGCCGTGTTCGGGCCGATTTTCATTAACGGCATTTGGGCCGGGCTGGGCTCGGGCCTTAATTTTTTTTTCCTGGAGTGTCGGGCCGGGCCGAGTCTAACTTATTTTTTCCGTACGAAGCCGAGACTAATTTTGTTCTTCCTAGTCTTCACGGACCTAAATAATCAGTTCTTGTTGAATCTTCCCGTATGAAAATCCTTTTCTCGACATGGAAAAGTCTGTTCATAAATCATTAAAGTTTCGATTGGTCCAAAATTTTTTTGCAAAATAGACATATACTTTTAAGTCGTTATTATTTTTCAATTAAGCATTAGAATTTATTTTTTTAAAGAATCGTAGATCACTAGCCGTCTTAAAATAGAATTTAACGCATAAAAAAAAAAAAAAAAAAAAAAAAAAAAAAAAAAATATTATGACGGAATTTTTATTTAAACCGAAAACTGCAAATTTCTTTTGAACTGTTCATTCATGCAAAATGAATACAACAATACGCGAAAAAAATATATACATTAAACATTTACATCTGTTAAGAAGAAAAGGTATTTTTTTTTCAGTGTCTTAGAAGATTTTACTTTTACCATATACCATTTTTTTAGATTTTTTATTCTATGTATTAATAATACTAATGATAACTGAAACATTTACATACAACAAACAAAGGTTCATTAAAAGCGTAAATATCGCAGCCTATGGCATTTCTGCATAAATAGAGATTATAAACATAGAAGAAAATAAAAGACTAAGATAAGTTTTTTGGTCTGAACTCTTCCGTTAGAGTAACGATCAATGTTCTGTAGAAATTCATCCGAGCCGGGCCGGGTTCGGGCCGAAATTTTAACTCTCGGGCTGGGCCGGGTTGGACCAATATTTTTTTCGTTCAGGCCAGGCCGAGCTCGGGCCGAAATTTTAACTTTCGGGCCGGGCCGGTTCGGGTCAATATGTCTGTGGTTCGGACCGGGCCCGGGCCAAAATTTTAACTTTCGGGCCGGGCTCGGGCCTGGAAATTTCGGCCCGTGCGCTAATTCGCAAACACTCAACGTCCCAGCGCGCTTCACGCCAACCTCTATAGCCAAGCGCTTTCGGGAGAAAATGAAAATGTGCGTGCAAGTCTGAAGTTCTAAAGTAAGTCTGGAAAAAAAAAAGACAAGCCAAGTTTGTAAATATTTTTGAATTACGTTGATCTATCTTGATTAACTACGCGGGTAATTGTTTCAACTATTATACCTTCATAACGCTAAAAACATGCATTTTAAATTTTCCAGCGTCATCCTAGCTTTTTAACGGTAATCCTATTGTAACAGCATCAGTACTCAACTAGTGTAATCAATAGCACAACTTGTGTAGACTAAATTAATCTGCTACAAAAAAAAATAATCTTTGAATTCTGTAAGCGTATCTAAAATATTCATATAAAGTGGATATAAATATTTGCAATGCAAATTTCAAACTACGATACTAGCAATATTCAAGTATGCACGTCGAAGTTCAATTTTTCACCAAAGCCCTTGGCTAGAGGGGTTGGCGTCAAGCGCGCTGGGACGTTGAGTGTTTGCGAATTTGCGGCCCGTGCAGACCTCTAATTAGTATCACTTGAAATGTATTCATCCTGCATTTGTCCGTATGAGTGTGTCTCTACTTCTTGATCCAACTTCCCCTTTTCTAACTTCTTAGCATCATTTTCGTTTTCTTTTTCTCAGCAATACCATTGGATAAAATTTCTTGTACAAAAGCAGGATCTTGTTTATATTCCTCACTATTGAAAATAATTTATTTTAGAGTTCTGATGGCATAAATCTTGCGAAATTGTTTCTCCAAGCTCTTCTGCTACGAATTCTAAATCAGCCTTTTAAAAAAATTTCTCGGCTTTAAACATTTTGCTTCAATAAATTTTATAACTGTCCTGCCGCAGACGTCACAAATGTTACATAAAGCATTCAAAAATATGTTATTTTAACACTCTAGCCTTCGGAATACAACGCGTTTGCCAATTATAACTTTAAAATGAGCGTAAAGTTTTTTATCCTTTTCCATAAAATATATTCAAGCATTAAAAAATATATAATAGATTTAACAATGGACTTTAAATAATATAAGCATGGCCAACTAGATCTATACGGCCCATTTATTTGAGATTAATGTATGAAGTCTCCCGCCAGAGGACTCTGATACCTTGCCCAAGTTATTCTGACCATTCATGCAAACCCTGAACCAAAACAATGACCATGTACTCAGAACAGAAATCAGCTCACACAATGCTAATTTGGGCAGGGTTTGTGCCACGGGGTCCAATGAAATGGTTCAGGATTTGAAGCTAAATCCAGCTTCACTTTTTCGGCGGTTTTTAGCGAAATGCGCAGGCCGTTATATCTAGTTGGCAATGATATAAGAAGGACAGAGAGAAAGAAAGGAAGAAAAAATTAGTTTTTGCGCTGTTAGTGAAACGAAATTAAGCAATAAAAAAATCTACTCATTTAAAAATGTAAAAAGTTCGCAAAAATGCAGGCTTCTGATTAGTCAGTATCATTTTGCTATAGTGTTGAATTCCGACACTTTCTTCCAAGAAGGATTTCTGCGTTTCCGGTGGAGGATATCTGCCCGGGCCACCCCCTTAAATCAATATAGACCGGGAGGCCGCAGCACAGATAATCACCTCATTGAGTTCATGGACAAAAACCTAGGATTAGTTAAATATCGATTCACATATTAAAACGCAATTGGTCTGCCAAGTCATATCTTGGTGAAAAATGCCTAAAAATTCAATTTCAGCAGTTGACTCATAGATTTACCATTGTACTTGTAGAATAGTTCTGTATTTTAAATATTGCTGACCAGGTTCCTTTTAAAACGCATTCGCTAAAGATGTAGGCTGTGATCCATTATAAAAATAAATGCTTTTTAAGAAATTTCTTTATTTGAAGTAGAGTTATAAAAATTGAATCATTTCTTACAGAAATAGTTAGAGATGGTGCTTGAAAGCATTTTTTAAAAGACCTTCTTTACATGACTGAGTTCGTGAAGCGAGGGCGAGGGGATGAATTCCTCATTCTATAATTCGCACATTGGCACCACAGAATTGGAGACAAAGAGCACATGAAAAATAAATGATATCATATCCGTGAAATTTTCTGTTACGCCTTAAACAATTAAGATGATTTTGAATTTAATGCAGGGCAACCAGAAATAGGCAGTCCTAAAAAAATACGCCAAAAAGAATTCTCGCCAAATCGTACGTTAGAGCTCTGTTTTGAAAAAAATTGTGAAAAGACAATATCCCGCATGCACATGAAATGATTATTATCTAACGAGTAAATTAGATTCAAAATTACGCAGAGAAGAAAAGGATATTTCACTAACCGCAAGCACAGTCGAACTTTATTCCTTTTTAGATGCGTTCGTAATTATGTAAATAAGTAGCACCTATAGTGGTCGTTCAGTCCGTCCGTCTGTCTGTCCGCATATAACAACGCAAAAACTATCCAACCGAATCGTTTGAAACTTAAAATACATAATTATTATATAATTTTGTTGAGTCATTTCAAATTTTATGAAAATCGGATGCATAGATCAATTACATGGACTATCAAAAGGATTCCATTACATTACGGCCAATGGGGAAAAGTTTCAAATGCATTTTAATCGCTTGAAATTTTAAATACATAATTATTACGTAATTTTGTCGACTTATTTCAAATTTTATGAAAATCGGATGAATAGTTCAATTACAGGGACAATCAAAAGTATTCCGTTACATTACGGTTAATGGGGAAAAATATTTCAAATGCATTTTAATTGTGTTAAACTCATTCGAAAGTAATAAAATTGATATGCATCTATAAAGTAGATATTATAATATACATTTTGCATAATCTGTGGTGCAAAGAATATTTTTTATTGATTTACAAGGCCACACAAAAGTATTCCATTGCATAATGGTATAGGGAGAACATTGCTTGGTGCGCATTTTAATTGTAATTATTTACAGTTTTATGAGATTGATATATGAGAGTGATATTTTTAAAGCTTCGTTATCGTACGAACGCACCTTATTTGCTACGCTTCACGTGCAATTTCCAACTTGTTTTATTTGTTTCTAGCACGGGTGAATATTCATCTAAAGGAAATATGTTTATCTGAGAACCGTTTTAATGATAAAGCAGATGCTACATATGTTTTCTTTCTTTACCTTTTAAAGGAAAGTTATTGTGGGATCGAAATAAAACGTTAAGATAAAATGGATATGTAATTAAAGAATAGTTTTAACTGTAATTTAGAAAAATGTATAATTTAAGAAAACTATATGTGATTCTACATCACAGTGCTTTCCTACAACCAAAAATGTTTAAGCGTAGCCGACTGGGAGGAGGAAAACACAATGGTAAACCTATGAGTCAATCACTAAAATCGGGTTTTTAGCTCACAGGCTATCATAGCCTGTGAGCTTATGTGCCCGTCCGCTCTGTATGCACGTTCGTACGTGCGTAACGCGATAACTCATGATAAAAATATCCCATCGACTTGAAATTTTGTATATACACTGGTGGACAAAATTAAGAGATGGATGGCATTTTCCCAAATATCTCGAGAAATACTGGATAAAAATCAATGAAAATTGGTATGGATATAACTTATAGTATGACAATAATATGTACAAAGCAAAAATTAAAGGGCCATTCACTGGCAAGAGTTATTGCCAACAGTCCAATGTGGACTGAAATTCACGATGAAAGATGGCAATGAAAGTGAGGCTTGTATGGGGTGTGGTCGCCTCTAGTATGGTGTGTGGTCACCTCTGACAGATAGACAGTATGCACAACGAGTGTGCATGCTGTTAATAAGAGAGTTAAGGATTGCTTGTGGAAGACTCTCCCACTCTTCCACCAGAGCAGTTTTTAACTCCGGAATGGTTCTTGGTGGGGGTTGGTGTCTCGCAATAGCCCTTCCAAGAGCATCCCAAGCATGTTCAATGGGGTTAAGGTCATGAGATTTGGCTAGCCAATCCATTCGATGAATATCCTCGCTTTCGAGATACTCCTCAACCAGGCGAGCCCTATGTGGTCGGGCATTGTCGTCCATAAAAATTAATTCAGGGCCAATAACACCCCTGAAAAGATGCACGTAGGATTGTAGGATCTCCTGCCTGTACCTCTGGGCATTCACTCAACCAGTGTCAAACACATGGAGTGGTGTGCGGGTATCTTGCATGATCCCTGCCCAAACCATCAGTCCTCCACCAGCATAATGGTCCCTTTCCATGATGTTACTGGGATTGTATCGGGTCCCAGGTTCCCTCCATATGAATATTCGCCGAGAATCAGGTTGAGCACTTAATCTGGGCTCATCTGTGAACAGAACATTAGCCCATTGGAGAGATGTGTCCAGTGTTGGTGCTGTCTGCACCATTGTGCACGCTCTTTTTTTATAAAAGGGAGTGAATGGGATGCAAATGGCGGGCTTTCTGTCATACAACCCTCTTTCACCGAGCCTCCTAGCAACAGTCTTCCTTGAAACTAATGTTCCTGTGGCAGCAGCTAGGTCCCCAGACAGTTGTGTCGCTGTAGACGTCCGTTTAGGAGTATCTGAAAAGAGAGAATATTCATCGAATGGATTAGCTAACCAAATCTCCTGACCTTAACCCCATTGAACGTGCTTGGGATACTCTTGGAAGGGCTATTGCGAGACACCAACCCGCACGCAGAACTATTCCGGGCTTAAAAAATGCTCTGGTGGAAGAGTGGGAGAATCTTCCACAAGCAATCCTTAACTCTCTTATTAACAGCATGCATACTCGTTGTGCATGCTGTCAATCTGTCAGAGGTGACCACACACCATACTAGAGGCGACCACACCCCATACAAGCCTCATTTTCATTGACATCTTTCATCATGAATTTCAGTCCACATTACACTGTTGGCAATAACTCTTGCCAATGAATGGCCCTTTAAATTTTGCTTTTCACATATTATTGTCATACTTTAAGTTATATCCATACCAATTTTCATTTATTTTTTTCCAATATTTCTCGAGATATTTGGGAAAATGCCATCCATCTCTTAATTTTGTCCACCAGTGTAGATATATCCTGATAAGGCGCTTCCCTGATTAGTTTTTGAAGTTCATTCGATATGTTTAAGAGGGGGAACGGGGGGCTCATGCCCCTCCCCTTAATAGATATAAATGGATTTTTCATTCAGAAATATTAGTTTTTGTTCAAAATTTACACATAGGATCATTCTGATGAAGCGCTTCCGTGATTGGTATTAGGTATTCATTGAATAAATATAAACAAGGGAAATCGGGGTTCTAATACCCCTCCCCTTAATTTATATATATAAATGGGTTTTTCATGCAGAATTGTCAGATTTCGTTCATATCTCTGAATAGTTTTAGAAATTTAATGGTTAAGTTTATAAAAGAGGGAGATAATTATTCATAAATTATACAAAGGTTTTTTATTAAGAATTTTCCAATTTGCTCTGAATTTTGGATATGGATTTTTTATATGATAAAGCATGTCCTTGATATCCTTGATCAGTTTAGAGGGTTCAATGATTAAGTATAAAAAGGGGAAAGGGGCAAATTGTTCCCCCTCCTTAATTTTTATTCCGAACGGAATTAACACTTAAAAACATAAGGCTGTAATGTACAATTAGTATGCCTGTGAGATAAAGATGGCGTAGCCTGTGAGCTCAATGCCATCAGTTTAACTGGGCAATATTCTTTTTATTAGATATATTCCACCAAAATATGACTTGGCAGGCCGATCGAGTTTTAATATGCAAATCGAGATTTAACTAATCCTAGAGTTTCATCCGTGAAGTGATTGTCTATGTTGACGCTTCTCGGGCTAATACTGTTTCGCTCAGTGGCATAGCTAAGGGAGGGAGGGGGCAAGGGGACCGGCCGCCCCGGGCGCCGAGGCCCAGGAGCGCCAAATTAAGATAAATTCAAACCGATATTATTTCACATATTTTGACAATAAATAAGAATTGTAAAAAAAAATAAGGGCGTGTGTGTGAGAATGTTTTATTTAGTAAGATATTTTGTTTTAACCAAATAAGGAGAAAAAAAAGCTTCTGTGAATGTTTCTAGGGAAACAACCTAGGGAATGTTTTCTAGGGAATGTTTCAAGTGCTCAACGCACTTGGTATTTCCTAAGATAATTATTTATCTGAATTGAGGCGCAAAAAAGATTAAATATGGGGATTAAATATAAATTGATCGGAAGTTTAGACTGAAATTATTTCAAATATTTTGACAATAAGAATTGTTGAATTTTTCTCGTGTTTATGTGTACGTGCGTGTGTCTGAATGTGAATGTTTTCTTTAATAAGATATTAAGTTATATCCAAATAATGGAGAAAGAAAAAGCTTCTGTAAATGTTTTTAGAAATGGCTCAACACATTTGGTGCCTAAGATAATTATGTACCTCAAGTGAGGCGCAAAACGATGAAATATAGGGCTTGAAATTTAGTTTAACTTATTATATTTTGACTTTAAATAAGAGTTCTTGATTTGTTTTTGTGTATGCGTACATGAGTCTGTGTATGAATGTTTTCTTTAGTAAGATATTTTGTTATGCATAAATAATGAAGAAAGTAAATGATTCTATAAGTGTTTCTAGGAATGGCTCAAACACTTGGTATCTGAGATATTTATGTACCTAAAGTGAGGCGTAAAAAGAATAAATAGGGAGTGTCAAATTGAGGGGATTTTTAAACCGGAATTATTTCACAAATTTTGATAATAAATAAGACTTTTTTGTGTGTATGTAAATGTTTTGAAAAAAATCGGTGTAGGTAGGGAGAATGGAAAGATCTAATATTGTCAATCGCTGATGACGTTTTCTAATTGTCTAGTCTTAATTTTATAAATAAAAAGGCCTGTTTGGGATTTGAAATTACATTTGTGATATCAAAAGAACATTTTTCATTTGTATACTATCTGAACTCCCCCCCCTTCCCCCTTATCAATTTTCCCAAACGAACCGCGAATGTTTAAAATTTCTATTCATAATATATACACTAGCAGGGGTGACCGAGCTCAGCTCGGTCAAAATTAACTTTGTGTTGAACTCGATATAGTATTATTACTGTAAAACATGTTATTAATAATAGTATTATTTACAAAAACAATCAATAAGAAAACTATGTTTGTATGCACATGTTCATAAATTTTACCTTATTTTAAAATTTACAACGAAAGGACATCAATCCAAATCACTTTTTTAGCTCGACTCTGATTAATTTAACTATGCATCTCGAAGACTTATTAAGAATGTATAAGAAATTTCTTCACTCTGAAAGACAATATTTTTTGCCAGATATAACCAAATTTGGACACATTTTTTCATTTGGCGCCAAATATGTGTTTTGGCTTCGTAACCTTAATAGTCGATTTTTCGGCCAAATTTCGCCAGTAGTTTGTCAAATATCGCCAACTTATTGGCTTTTGCCATAGTCTCATGATCCTGACCCTTATTACCCAAATGATCCACTAATCACATGTGATGAAACAGGTGACTTATCTCAATGGTCTTCAGGTAATCAAAAACAGTAGAGTATAAAATGAATCAAAATCGTTTAAGCCATTTCTTAAGTAAAATTAGCTTGACAGCATTCAGCAATGAAGCGATATGACCCACTAATATAATTTTGTTTGATATGCAACTCAGCTCAATAGTCTTCTCGTGACAAAAGACGTTCCGTT
Source organism: Maratus speculifer (assembly GCA_964019185.1). Classification (NCBI taxonomy): domain Eukaryota; kingdom Metazoa; phylum Arthropoda; class Arachnida; order Araneae; family Salticidae; genus Maratus; species Maratus speculifer. Next base: position 8,365,235 of record OZ025297.1, on the reverse strand, counting down.
GCAAAATTTAGGTAAAATTGACTGAGTCGTTGTTATACATAATTAGAATGACCCGAACCCATTAAGACCTAAAACGACCCACTAATTTAATTGTTACGTGCATGTGTCCTATCTCAATGGTTTTCTTTTGCCCAAAAATGATATAATGAAAAATATACTCAAAATGGTGAGAACAATTTTCTAGATAAAATTAGCATGACCCACAAATGACCGTCATATCGAAATCTCTCGAAAATGTGACTTAGTTCATTAATTTTTGCGTGCCGAAAAACGTTAAATACAAAATTTAGATAAAATCGATTGAGCCAATTTTTAGGTATAAATAGTTTGACCTTGACTCATTATGACCCAAAACGACACATTTTCTCAACCATCTGACCTAACCCAATCATTTTCTTGTGTCCGAAAACGATAGAATATAAAATTTAGTCAAATTTGCGCGAGACATTGTCTAGATAAAATTAGAATAACCCAAAAGTGACCCACTGATCGAAATTTCTCGAACATGTGACATAGCCCAATGATTTTCTCGTGCCAAAAACATGCTTTATACAAAATTTCGTTAAAATCGATTCACCCGTTCTTCAGATATAGCTTGACCATGACCCATCATGACCCACAAATGACCCTTATAATCGAAATCTCTTGAACATGTGACTTAGCCCATTAGTTTTCTCGTGTACAAATATTGTTACACTCAAAATTTCGTTAAATTCGATCCTGCTGTTCTTTAAATATAAATAACTTGACCCAGACCCTTTATGACCCAAAATGACCCATTAATCGAAATTTCTCGATCATGTCACCTAGCCCAATGATTTTCTCGTGCCAAAAAATGTTGTATACAAAATTTCGTTAAAATTGATCCACATGTTCTTTAGATATAGCTTGATATGACCCGTTATGACCCATCATGACCCATAAATGACTCTTATAATCGAAATCTCTCAAACATGTGAGATAGCCCATTAATTTTCTCGTGTCAAAAAACTTACATACAAAATTTCATTAAATTTGATACTGTCGTACTTTATATATAAATAGCTTGACCCAGACCTTTTATGACCCAAAATGACCCAGTAATCGAAATTTCTCGAACTGAGATCTAGCCCAATAGTTTTCTCGTGCCAAAGAAATATTGTATACAAAATTTCGTTAAAATCGATCCACCTGTTCTTTAGCTATAGCTTGACCATGACCCATTATGACCCATCATGACCCACAAATGACTCTTATAATCAGAATCTCTCGATCGTGTGACTTAGCCCATTAGCTTTCTCGTGTCAAAAAACTATTACAGGCAAAATTTCGATGAAATTGATTCTGCGGTTCTTTAAATAGAAATAGCTTGACCCAGACACTTAATGACCCAATATGACCCATTAAAATTTTTTTTCGAACATGTAACCTAGCCCAATGTTTTTCTCGTGCCCGAAAACCATAGAATGCAATTTTTAGTCAAAATTGCGTGAGAAAATCTCTAGATAAAAATAGCATGACCCACAATGACCCCAAAAATGACCCACTAACCGAATTTTCTCGAACATGTTACCTAATCCAATGGTCTTCTTGTAATCCAAAATGATAAAATATAAAATTTGGTCGAAATCGTTAGAGCCGTTTTTTAAATAAAAATGGCTTGACCCACAATGACCCAAAAATGACCCACTAATCAAAATTTTTCGAACATGTGACCTAGCGCAATTGTTTTCTCGTGCCAAAAAACGATTGGATACAAAATTTCCTTAAAATCGATCCAGCCGTTCTCTAGATATAAATAGCTTGATCCTGACCCATTATGACCCAAAATGACCCAATAATCGAATTTTCTCGAACATGCGACCTAGCCCAATGGTCTTCTCGTGCCCGAAAATGGTAAAATCCAAATTTTTGCGAAAATCGTTAGAGCCGTTTTTGAGATAAAATTTACCCACACACACACACAATTTTTGCTCGCATTATAGTATAAGATATATACAGGGTGATTCATAAAAGATGGGCAGAACTTTAAGGGGTTATAGTACACTTAAAGACAAATAATATTACATAGGAGACTAAGGGTCCCAGACGTATTCCCAAGGAGATAGGGGGCATTAAAGTTTAGGATCCGAAATTTCAAATGATTATAAAAAATGGAAAAATTGGTCGATTCGTTTGCGGTTTTTGCAAAAAATTTTCTTTATGCCAGTATTTTCTTGAAATAAAATTTTAAAGTTCAATTTCAAAAAATGCCGATAGGGGGCGCTTTAGACTTTGGAGTAACAAACAACTATTTTTTAACGTTATTTTTTGTATTTCTTTAAATGATTTCGAAAGCTTAGACTTAAACTTAAATTTTGATATAAAAATCTGAGTCCTAACGAGTAGTTAAGTAGCGTAAACTGAAATTTGAAATTTGAAACCCTTCTCCCCCCAGAACAAAAATCAGTTATTCCCGATCTTTGTGTCGTAGATTAGGCTCTAACTACTGCCGCGTTTTGCTAAAATTATTCTTTATGTCAGTATTTTCTTGAAAATAAATTTTAAAGAAAAGTTTCAAAAAATTCCGATAGAGGGCGCTTTAGACTTTGGAGTAACGAACAACTATTTTATACCGTTATTTTTTGTGTCTCATTAAATGCTTTCTAAAGCTTAGACTTAAACTTAAATTTTCAGCTCAAAATCTGAATCGCTGAGCGTGGTTCAGTAGCGAGGGGAGGGGGTTCAAATTTCAACTTCTGAACATAGTTCAGTTTGCACTACTTAACCATGCCCAACGATTCTGTGCTGTGATACGAGGCAAAAATACAACTTTCGTCAAGGACTGCATAGTCGGAATTCACTCATAAAGGCACTGGCACAGTTGGAAACGTCGCTCATGCAAACGTTAAAGCTCCATTCCTGACGCTAGTCACCGGGTGAAGAAGGAGACAGAAAGTATGCAAATGTCAAATGGGGAAGAAGAAGAACACGTATGCAAAATTTCGACACGATTCAGGCATAAAAACCACTGAACGGTGAGTCAAGTGTAAGTCGCTGTAGTAATGAATCGGAAGATGGTGCCCTTCACGAATAAGGAAAAGGCTGAGATGCATTTAATTTACGGAGCGGCAGATGGAAATGGTGCAGAAGCACAACGAATGTACGGAGAGCGATTTCCCAACAGGCGGTTGCCTAACCGCAAAACTTTCGAGCCCTTGCACAGACAGTTGTGTGAGACGGGATCATTTCTCGCTTCCCGGTCGAATGCAGGTCGTGCAAAAAAGGACGAATCAGTAGTTGTTGCAGAAGCCATTCTGGATGTATTAGCGGCGCAGCCAAGTACAAGTACACGAACAGTGGCTAGGCAGGTGGATACCTCACAGTCCATGACTTGGAGGGTACTGAAGGATGAACATTTGCTCCCGTTTCATGTGCAACGAGTCCAGAAACTGTCTCCAGGGGATTATCCAAATCGTATTGAATTCGCCCGCTGGTTTCTGCAGCAGAACGCGCTAAATCCACATTTTGGACGAACTGTGCTTTTCACCGATGAATGTACCTTCACACGTGAAGGTACATTTAACACACACAATGCACATGTATGGGCGGATGTCAATCCACATGCTACGTATCCACATGCTCATCAGAGAAGCTTTTCCATCAATGTTTGGGCAGGAATCCTCGGAGACCACCTAATCGGACCGTACCTTCTTCCTGAACGCCTCAACGGTAAAACATACCTCACATTTCTGCAACATGTGCTGCCAGACCTGTTAAACGTTGTTCCTCCACGCATCCGGCGGGTCATGTGGTTCCAGCACGATGGAGCGCCAGCCCATTACGTACGAGACGTCCGCAACTATCTGGACATCACATTTCCGAACAGATGGATTATTTGAGGTGGTCCTGTTGCTTGGCCTGCTCGCTCGCCAGATCTTTCACCCCTCGATTTCTTTTTTTGGGGACAATTGAAGGCTTTTATGTATGAGACACCCATTGAATCCCCCGAGGAACTGGTCGCCAGACTTTCCGCCGCTGTAGGGGAAGTGCTCGAAAAGCCTGATGTTTTCCGAATGTTCGCCGTTCCATTCTTCGCCGTTGTTCTGCGTGCATAACCTCTGGTGGTCACAATTTTGAACATTTATTGTAATTACATGTTAATAAATATGCTTTGGTAACATAATCCTAATTTGTGTCTTTTTACCTCGTATCACAGCACACAATGTGTGGACATGGTAAACTGAACTGTGCTCAGGAGTAGAAATTTCAAACCCCTCTCCCTAGAAACTTAACCACGTCTAACGATTCAGATTTTGGGCTGAAAATTTAAGTCTAAGCTTTAGAAAGCATTTAATGAGACACAAAAAATAACGGTATAAAATAGTTGTTCGTTACTCCAAAGTCTAAAGCGCCCTCTATCGGAATTTTTTGAAAATTTTCTTTAAAATTTATTTTCAAGAAAATACTGACATAAAGAATAATTTTAGCAAAACGCGGCAGTAGTTAGAGCCCAATCTACGACACAAAGATCGGGAATAACTGATTTTTGTTCTGGGGGGAGAAGGGTTTCAAATTTCAAATTTCAGTTTACGCTACTTAACTACTCGTTAGGACTCAGATTTTTAGATCAAAATTTAAGTTTAAGTCTAAGCTTTCGAAATCATTTAAAGAAATACAAAAAATAACGTTAAAAAATAGTTGTTTGTCACTCCAAAGTCTAAAGCGCCCCCTATCGGCATTTTTTGAAATTGAACTTTAAAATTTTATTTCAAGAAAATACTGGCATAAAGAAAATTTTTTGCAAAAACCGCAAACGAATCGACCAATTTTTCCATTTTTTATAATCATTTGAAATTTCGGACCCTAAACTTTAATGCCCCCTATCTCCTTGGGAATACGTCTGGGACCCTTAGTCTCCTATTTAATATTATTTGTCTTTAAGTGTACTATAACCCCTTAAAGTTCTGCCCATCTTTTATGAATCACCCTGTATATAGATGTATTTATGAATCTCTGAAAACGAACTTTTGGGATGGGCTTCTTTATCACTGTCTTTGGCGAAGTAGACCGGGAGTGGTAACCAATAAAAAGCTCCATTCAAGAATTCTCTTTCCTTTTTTCAAGATGAGCCTCCAGCAGGGGTCTCAGCTGCCTACATCCCCATATAGCAGTCATGCTACTCAGAAGAGAATCGTCAGATGAATTGAAAGGAAAAATTCCCAGAAATTAGCTTCATGAAATCACAGAAAAAAATGCTCCATAATGGTGGAAACAAAACTTCATGGTGGATTAAAACTGCAAGACAATTCAAAACCAAATGGAATGAGCAGAACTCAATTGAAATTGAATGCGTAGAATCTGAGATAAGAATGCGCTACCTGCACGCACTAGAAGGTGGAGTTAACAACTTCAAGGAGTAAGCTAAATTGTATGAATCAACTGCGAAATTGAAATCCGGTCCATAGATTTCGAGAAAAGAATATGCCGTTAATGTTTGATAGTTATGTTAAAAAAAAGTCTATATTTTGGAAGATCATTTTTTTTAATGTATATAATCATAAAAAAAACCTTGTAGAAGAACTCTTGATTTATATCACGAAACTCTTGCCACAGAACGTAATTATAATCTTCGATAAAATTGACAAAATGCATTTAAATTATGTTTTTAGCATTTGACAACTTTTAATAATTACGCCAATTGTTTGCATGTCATATAACCATTGATCCATCGTTTTTCGGAAATTAAATGGAGTGGTCGGCTTTAAAAAGTTCTTTTTTTAGATCAGTTTCTTAAAAATATTAAGAAAATTTTCCAAACCGATTTCCCAACATTTTTTACACGTGTGTAAAATATATTTCTACGTGTACTCTGAAATTTTCAAATCGATATCTTCATTAGTTTTTTTAATTTTTGTTGATTATAAAAATTCTTAATTTCTTTCATTTCGACTGTGGAATCAGGTTCAGATGTGCTCGTAATTTGGTCATTTTTTGAAAAAATACGTTTTTGATGAGTTTTTAATTAATACTCTCCACTAAATACTTATAAAAAATAGATATATGAGCTTCATGTGCATCAGAACGTGCTTGGGCTATCCGCACACAAATTTTCAGACTTGCACGTGCGTTAAATATTTTTGTTTTTCTCTGTCTCACAAGCACACACATAAATTGGTTTTCACTCTGATTTTTGCGTTATTCATTCCACATGAATATTTTCGCGTAATATAGACTTCTGTAAATCAAAGCAAAATGGATTTAGCTGGAAGAACAACAAGTAACAATATAATTTCTTTATTTGAAATTCCATTTTTCCATCATATTGGCATTGAAAACAACCAAATAATAAAATGAGCGGCCTAACCCCTCCCCCTTTCCTACAATTTTTTTAAATCGTATATAAAACAAATTAGGAGTTTTCAGACTTACTGACAGAATAATGGGGAAAATGAGTTTGATTCGGAAACTTCTTTATTGGCTGAACTTATTCATTTTCACACTGCTTCTCACAATCATGTCCGCGAATTCGATTGGATGTTTCACGAGTTATTTACGTCAGTTTCGGGGCTTATATGGCCTTAGGTTTTGCAGGAAACCCAAACGAGCTAATATATTTCGTGCGTTTTCTTGTTAATATATTTGCGGTATTTTACAGCAGGGGCTGAAAATATCAATTTGGGAGCAACATTTAGTTTCTTTGATTAGTTAGTTCTTGATTGACACGTGGTTAAGATCCAAAAAATTCTCGGAATGTATGATGTACAAGTCTTTAATCATAAACTAATGAGAATAGTCCAAATGTTAGCATTTTCTATGTTAAATTATTCTTTGAATTTAATGGTGAACGTAATAAATCTCTTAAAAGGTATGTACAAATATTATACAGACATGCATGCAATAAATCCAAATGGAGTGAAAAGTTGGCCAGAGCGTGGATTTGAACCTGGATCCACAGCGTACTAGACTGTTCCTCTAAATACTGTGACCAGGTAATGAGAACTAGTGAAATAGTGGTTAGAGAAACAGCCTAGTTCGCTGGGGACCCAGGTTCTATTCCTGGCTTTGGCTAATTTTTCCCTCCAATTGGATTTATTGTATGCATGTCTGTATAATATTTGTATGTACTGTTAACAGATAAATGCAGTCGTCGTTTATGCATGCATTAATGTGGCAAATCATGTTGGTCAGACAAAAAACTGTAGTTTCTTAACCAATCAATAAAATGCGACAGTTTTTTCTTTACTTTCACACATTCTTGTGGTGTGATGAAATATTCAATTCCACATATATTTAGAAAATATTAATAAATTAAATCATAACTATAAAAGTGGTTTTTGAAATATGCATTTTTTGCGCACGATTTTGCAAATTCTACTGCAGATACATGGTTCATATTTTGTTACTTATAATGCAAAGCAGAGCTTGAACGATATTCAAATTCTTTAGCATAATTGATGGCTTTTCTAATCATAATCACTAAATTTCACCAAGAAATGTACAATTTTTTTCAACCTGCAATTTTCTGACACAAAAGACTAAATTGTGGCTCAGCATAACTTAACACATATAAGCTAAGAATAAACATAATTTCAAAATTCCATGATAATTAGTTTTTAAACTAGAAAACACGTAGTACCAAAAAATCATTTTTTAGAAAAACGGCTTCAAAGTTGGTTTATAACATTACAGCAAATGATGTTATGACAGATATTCTTCGCCGTGACTTCTTTCTAATTGTAAATTTTGCAAGAATTCTTTTTACAATGTATTTGTAATTTTCGAAGGCATCCATTCTGAAATTTGTGAATATATGTTGTGCTGGGAAACAAAATTGCAAATTGTGAAACGGATTTTAAAGTTGGGAAAAATAACTTTAAGATTTTAATTTGATTCTAATTCTCAAGTTTAAAATAATTTTAATTATATTTTTATCTGTATGTATAACATGTACAGTGAAACCCCTCTGTGCGTTCATCTCCATTAAACGATCACCTCCTCTGAACGACCATTTTTCATGGAACGAATTTATTCCCATAGGCTTAGTTCTAATTTTACCTCCATTCTTAGACCATTCCAGTTAAACCTCTTCATAAGCGATTATTTTTTTTTCTGATCGCTTGAAGAAGGTTGTATTCGAAAAATGATTCCAAAGAGCACATTATTCATAAAACTACTAAACTAAGTTTTATTTATTTATTTTTTTAATATATTCCGATAAATTTTAAGTGTTTAATAACTTTTGTGCTTTTTATGCAAAGAATTTCACTGTGATGACAAATTATGAATGACGGTCAGTAAACTCTTGCCAAATTCTATCAGTAAACTATCAAAGAAATAAAGTAAGGAAATCGTCTTTATTTTTTTTTTGTCCGAAAAAATTTACATTTATTTACTGAATTTCGAAAGTACTTGGAATGAAAAGTTCGTAAAATCAAAGCAAACGTCAATGTATTTATTTTTTAAACGGTGCTGTAATTATCAATAAACTGTTTCTTATTTTCTCATAAATGCAAAAAGTGATTTTGAAATATTCTTAAATTAGCATTTTACGATAATTTTTAGGACTTGACAGCCACAGAAATGTCGTCATGTGGGAGCAATTAGCAGTCGCGTCCAAAAATTCAGTTTAAAATGCTGAATTTCCCGAATTTTTTTAAAAGTTTTATTTAAAAATTCGCTTTTATTCAAAATGGAAAATACTTTTTAATCACATAGTTTCCGAATAAATACACTTGCAAATTTCTCGAGATCAAAAAGGCTTCAAAAAATGTGTCAGAAATTATCAAATTTTTACATGAGTAGACCTTTACAAAATAAGAAAGATTCGCATTATTGAACAGTAGGTGGGATGGGAGTAAGAATATAAGGTATACACGGGCTTGCGAAGAGAAAACTGCGCCCGGGCCAAAGTTATGACCGCAAAAATTTGGCGCCCCCCTACCCCAACTTTTGCTTGTGACAGATCAAAAAATGACGTTGTTAGAATAAATTCGGCGCCCCCTAAATTTCCGCGCTTGGGGCGACCCCCTTCCTTTCTTTCTTTCTAACCGATGACCAGGCCCCTACCTGCCGAGTTATCTCAGCTTAACAGGTTAGATACCTGGTATCGGGGCGGACGACCGCCTAATTGCCGCGAAGCGGCAATAAACTTTGCTTCGCTTGCCATCATTTCTGCAGTACTTGCTTGTCGTTGAGCATACTTTGTTTCGCTTGTTAAATAAAGGTACATCCTGTTGTTTGAACTGCAAATGGCTTCGCAAGATGGTCTCGTAATTTAGCGTCTTGATCAGATGACGAGACCTTCAACTGGCAAGGCACCTTCAGAGGTATAATTCACAGGTAACATGGAGGATTTTGCACCCACGACGGATTTTACAAGCACCAGGCGCCATTAGCGTACATGATGGAGTTTTAGCCGGCAGAGTGGGGGCGATCTACGCAGACAAGTGCCGAGGTCGGCTGATTGTGGCTAACGGTTGCTGGACTTAGTAGTTTATTGGCTTTGTGAAATTACTGAGTTTGGCGCCGCACATCTCTCCCACCTGCCGTGCCAGGTGAAATGGGGCTGGATCTAAAATTTTTTGAGCCGAAACGGTGGCATGTCCTTAGCAGACAACAGGGGGGACAATTTTGAGGGAGATTTAGAAAAATAAATAACCAAAACTAAAATGGCCGAAATGCTAAGTAGTGTCAAAGGAGGGAGAATTTTTGGGCCGAAATGCAAGGCAGTCGAATCGCTGCTGGTGGTGACGAGATCCTGCCTTTCTACCGTACCGCCCCCCCCCCCACAAAAAGTGCTTCATGGGCTGTTCCATTGGAGCGGGTCCGGTAGCTCGTGCGGATAGAATCCAAATGCACCTAATAAAGAGGCGTACTGTCACTAGAAAAAAAAAAAACTCCCTTCGCACGGCGCTGAAGGTACATTTAATTTTTAAAGTAATTTTTTTAATATTTTTGCAGTTCAGGGGAGGGGAAGAGTCGTGATCTCCGTGACCTCACTGTTGAATCCGCCATTGATCATACGATAGTTTCCTAGAGCTTGCGGATTTAGCAAAAAGTAGCTGTCAGTGATGTTTCCATCAGTATCATCTGAAAGATTTTTTGCAAAATCGGGTTACATATTATCTGAAGAGTGTCCTTCGTAAAACCAAAAAGAATGGAAAAATAATATTTTTAAACATAAATTATTCTGAAATAATAATGCGAATGAGATATGCTGTTATTTTTAAGATGTTAAAGTCTAGAACAAAACACATTTCCTTTAAATATTTGAAAATTTTCAAGCAATTAAATATTTACAAGTTTGCTTTGAGTTCATTTTATTCTATAATTTTTTTTCTTTTGTTCGTATATTTATGTTTTATATTTGAAAAAAAAATATTTTTAGGATAAAAACAAATTTTTAGATTGCCTGTAAGATTGCTTTTATGATAAATTTTATTTATTCATTTATTTTTTGTTGCTTATAAAAAAAATTTTTTTTGTTATATTTTTCAATATCATATTTAAAAAAAAGTATTTTTAAATATAAATAAAAAATTTCAGAAATAATAATATGATTAAAGTACAATGTTATTTGATAGAATGATCATGTAATAAATTAAACATTTTTTTAAAAAAACATTTTTAAATTATTATAAAAATAAAATTTTTACAATACACAATTAATTTTAGTGTAAAATTAATAAGTAAACTTGCTTGTAAAAAAAATTATATCAATTTGCAAATGAATTTGCATTTTTAAGTAAAATTTAGAAATTCTATTAAATGTAAAATTTACCTACAGATGGCAGCACATGACATCTGCAAATTCTTTTAAAGAAACTTCTGTACAGTTTTGTAGTTCGTATGATGATTGTTAATGTGCCTGATTTCTGAACTGTTAGGAAAGAAACGAGTAAGGAATACTTTCTAACGGGTAGCGAGTCCGAAACTAACGATATCATATGGCGTCTCATATCATAACGTCTTTTGTCATTATTTTTACAGTCTGAAGAGCCAATCAGAGCAATGCTAACTGCTATAATGAGGTGTGTAAATCGCAAGTAAATCAGTAAATCATAAGTAAACATAATAAATCACAAACAAAGCGCAAATAAATCAGTAAATCTGCAAACACTTATAAATCAATCAGAAATCAGGTAAATCAACTTGATTTATAAATCTGGTACACGAAAAACTAGTTTGTAGAACCCCTCGCACAAGACATTAAGTTGGAAAGTTTTTGTCCAAAATGAGGTCATGTATGCAGATTTATTGTTCGCTGTAAACGAAACCAGATCGACCAATCAAAACCCTGCATTAGAACTTTTGGCAGACTCAGGCTTCTGATTGGTCAATCTCGTTTAGCTAACATCGGAAAATATATTTGAATTCTGACCAAGATCACTCACAATACAGAATCGGGTGACATTTACATTATAATATACACTGCTCAAAACAATTAAAGGATATTGCAGTTTTAGGTGGATTTTGTATCTGGGAAACTCTTTAGCTGATTGATACATGGTCGACAGACACAGTAGGTTGTATGAGAATAAATTACACATGTTTGGCAGAAAAAATTCATTTTATTGCGCATATGTGTACAAAAGGAAAAAAACACAATTTGTGCATATGAGAAAAAAAGAATAAGAAAATATGTTTTCTTCTAAGAAAATCATTTTCAGTAGGGGGTATGGTTTCCACGGGCGGCCAGCAACGTTGAACACCTTTGAGGCATGGACTCAATGAGGCTATTAATGACGAGTTGGGGTATTCTGCCCCACTCTTCCAGAAGAGCTCTTTCCAGTTCTTGGAGAGTTTGTGGGGGTTGTTGGCGGCCAGAAATTCGTCTTCCTAGAGCGTCCCAAACGTGCTAGATTGGATTCATGTCTGGAGAACACGCTGGCCATTCCATTCGAACGATTCCTTCCTCGAAAAGGAAATCCTCCACCAGGTTTGCACGATGTGGCCTGCAGTTATTGTCCATTAAAATGAAGTTATCTCCGATTGCTGCAGCGTAAGGGACTACAATAGGTCTGAGGATCTCATCCCTATATCGGCGACCAGTCAGAGCTCCATCTCAAATGATGTAGAGGTCAGTGCGCCCGTCAAAGGAGGTGCCACCATACACCAACACGCCTCCACCGACAAATCTGACACTTTCGTGCACGAACGCAGGATTATTCCTACTGCCACGGTCCCTCCAGATGAAAATACGCCTATTATCCGGATGCACAGAAAAACGGGACTCGTCAGAAAACAGAATATTGCTCCATTCATTTCTCCTCCAGTTGACATGCTCGGTTGCCCACTCCCTGCGGTCGCGACGATGCCTTGATGTTAATCTAACACATATCATCGGTCGGTGAGCATACAGACCTACAGCATGGAGCCGGTTTCGGACAGTCTGAGTTGAAATCGTGGTGCCTGTAGCCGAGCGAAGGTGTTGTTGGAGAAGAGTAGCGTTCATGTTTCGGTGTCTCCGAGCTGTTAACGTTAAATACCGATCTTCATTGGGCGTTGTTGCCCGTCTACGACCTTGCCCTGGTCTTCGGCTTGCACATCCACTCTCCAAAAAACGGTTCCATATCCTGGAAATGACACTTTGTGACACTCCAATGGCTTGCGCTACTTCGGTTTGAGTTTGGCCCCCTTCTAACCTACCAACAATTCTCCAAGCTTCTGAATCTGTCAAATGACTTCGCTAAGACATCGTACTCATCGAAACAAAGCAATTACTGAATGCCGATCATCTTTGTCTTCATTCTCCTTTATCCAGTTGAAAGTCAAATTTCATTCGCTGCCGCTGAAGCGACGTTCTTGATGTCGAACTCAAAATTTGCATACTCCACAGTTTGAAAACCAGAAAAATTTGCATTTGTGATTCTCTTCTTCTATTTTCGGCAAAAAAAATTTCGTTTATATCTTTATTTTATATAAAACTTCAAATATCCTTTAATTGTTTTGAGCAGTGTATATAGAATTAAACTTGACGAATATTACAAGTATGTCGAGTTTTAAATCGAAATGGACCAGTAGCATTTCTGACGTCATAGAACGTCACGATGGATTCTAGCTAATCAGCTTCTCGATTTATCCCACAACCATTCACCAAAAGCCAATCAAGTACAGCAATGCTTGTGGCAAACATTGCGAACTCTGCCTATATCAAATCTGTAACTCAATCCTCAGATATATAAAGGTACTTTATTTTTTTTTAAACGAAATAATTAGGCTAGATTTTTATCTAAAATATTTTGTGTTTCTTGATTTGGATTATTTTTTTTTTCTTTTTTGATAAAACTAACATTTTAGATACCATTGAATGCATAGATCAGAAATAACAATAGTTATATTAGAAGTCAATGGATGAATGTTACCGAAAGCATAGGTTTTCTCGGTGAGGTTGGTGCGGTGTGGCAACTTCTCCGACGTTTACTATACCGTAGTGGGCGGTGTGTGTATTTGTGTGCGAAGTGTGCACGTTGTTGAATTTTTTGTTTTGTTGTTAGGAAAGTTCTACCATTTCGGTTCAGGTTGTATATTACTTGTGTTTTAGTTCATTTATACTGTAAGCTAGGTTTTTATTTTGTGTTTTGTTCATTTTTCGTGTTGTATTGTTGCGTGGCTCTAGTTCATGTTGTTACAGAGCTGAGCTGTTTATCATGTCGGGGTCACCCCAATCTCTAGTAGTCAATGATACTACTCCAGCAAGTGTAATTACTCCAGAAAATAATATCGAGATGGAAAATACAGAGAAACATGTTGAAAATAGTGCTTTGTACCGGTCAAACAAATCTCAAGTTGAAATTTTAAATGAAGCCAATGAGGCTGGGATAGCGAGTGTTGCGATATTGGTTGCTGCTGTTACAGGAACACTTCCGAGTTCTCACCCGAAGGCTCTACGTGACGCCATCTCGACACAAGTTGAAAACCACATGGGAATAGATTCGCTGCGGCTATCTCGACAAGGAAAGCTCACATTGACTACACAGAACATCGTTACGGCTACTCAAGCGTTAAACATCAAGACACTCCTGGGTATCCCGGCTTCTGCCCAGCTGCTAACGGACAATATTACCACCAGGTTTCTGTTGCGCAACATGAACCCTCAAATCAACTGTAAAGACATAGCTGAAGAACTTGAATTTTCTGGAATTCCCGTCTTGGAGGTCCGTCGATTTATACGTAAAGACTCTGGCCCCACTTCGACTGTTCTGGTGACGAAACTGGGATGCAACTTGCCGGATACTGTTAAACTGTGGTATCAAGTCTTCCGCATTTCTTTGTTTATTGATAGGCCGCGAAAATGCCGTAAATGTTGGAAGTACACTCATGGTGCCGGTGTTTGCAGAAGTGACTTTGTGTGTGCCCAGTGTGCTAATGTTCATACGGGTTCCTGTACGGTGGACCCCCCCACTTGCGCAAACTGCAAAGGTAGCCATCTTGCCACAGACAGGACTTGTCCTAAATACATACAGGAAACTCGATTTTTGAAATTTAAGTGTGAGCACCACCTGGGTTTTAGTGAAGCACGGAAAGCATTCCCGACCAGTGGCTATGCTAAAGCCGAGTCCTATGCCCAGGCCGCCTCTGCCTCTCCCCCCCCCTCCGGCGGACTATATCACTAGATCGGACCTTCAGATTATGCTACAAGGTTTTGCCGAGAATATCGCTGCTATGATGCAATCTGTCCTGGAAGCCCAGGCTCTAAATTATGAACATATGTTGTCTGCTGTCACCTCATCCGTGGTAGGGGCCCTGCGGGACGCTCTCTCCCCAGGTCACCCCCCTCCTTCACATAGCGCTACTGATAAACAGCAAAAGCCGGGTCACTCATTGACTCGCACTATTTCACGCAATAGCAACGTCAAAAAATTGTACACCGGGATGTCTAATCCAAACAATCTTCAAACACAGAACATGGATTCTTCCTCAGGGGATGATTGGACTTTAGACGAGCATTCCACCACAAGAGACAAGCCCGAGCTCAATGCCTCCATCACTTAGGGTGGTTGAGGTAAGCGTCTTCTTTTGTCTATTCCTTTTCCTTACTGGTTTTTGTTTTCATGTTTATCTGCAGTTTGTGGAGTTATTGTCTTGTCCTATTTAGTTATTTTTGGGTTTTTGTTTCGCAATTGAGTTTTTTCCATTCTTGCTTTCCGTGTCTGAGTTCCGGGGGTTGGGGTACTCGTATCTTTATTTGGTGGGGTTTTCTTTACAGAAACTCTCTATTTGTGAGTTTTCTTTATGGTCAGTTTTTTAGTTCATTGGAACTGTAGAAGTGTCCGGGTCAATGGTCATTGGCTTCGCTCTCCCACCTTCGCCCAGACTCGCATTATTTGCCTGCAGGAAACCTTCCTTACGCCTTCGGATAGTTTTTCTCTCCCGGGCATGAATGTGTTTCGGAAGGACCGCCTGGATGCTCGCGGTGGTGGCCTTGTGACGGCCATTAAGACCTCATTGGATGCTCTGTTGGTGCCTTTGCCTCCCTGTCCGCAGCCAGATTTTGAAGCTTTAGCTGTCAAGGTCTGGTTTAACCGCTCCTGGGTTTCCTTGATTAATGTTTATTCCCCTTCGGGTCTTTTCCCGGGTGTGTGGCTCTCTGGGGTCCTGGATTCGTTGAGTTCTCCTATCATCCTCTTGGGTGATTTCAATATTAATCTTCTGGGTCATGACCCTCCGTTCCCTCCTAGGGTTCGTCACCTATTAGATTGGTCTGCCTCTCATGAGATCTGCTTCCTAAACTTGCATTCGCCGACACGCTCTGCTCCTAACGGGTCGGCTTCGTTGTTAGACCTTACCTTGTTGTCCCCTTCACTTCATAGGGACATTCACTTCTACATCCACCCTGATAATTTTGACTCGGACCATCATCCTATTGTTCTGTTCCATAATAGCATGATCGCCCCGGCTGGCCCGGGTCGGGTTTTGATCAATTGGTCTAAGGCTAGCGCCTGCCTCAATGAGATGTTAAACGCCTCCAATCCTACCTACTCAGAGTTCGAACAGTTCTGTCACCGGGCTATCCAGGCTCGGCAAGTGGTCCGGCGTTCCCAGGCGGCCCCGTCCCCACCTTGGTGGGACGCTACCTGCCAATCTCTATTGCGCCAGAAGCGGAGGTCCCTAAAGTGGGCCCGCTCTACTTGTTCCAGGGAACATTGGAAAAACTACAAGATGTTTGCTGCCAAACTACGGCGCCACATGAAACTCGTGTCTCGTCAATACTGGGATAAGATTTGTCGGGATAGCTGCTCAAGTGGCAGAATATTCAAGATTCTGAAGCGTCTTGCTAACAGGGAGTCCACTCATGGGGACAATGTTTTATGCAACCCTCACCCTGTGGTTTCTGCCCATCTTCAGGCCGAGGTTTTCTTGCAGCATTTCCAACAACTAGATGCCTATGAACCCCTGCCTTTTGACCTAAGTGACGGGGACGTCTCTTTGGATGCCAGTTTTTCTTTGGAGAAGCTTTCAGATGCACTCAAACATACCAGGCCTACGTCCCCCGGCGCTGACGGTATTTCCGCCCGCCTTTTGCAAAATCTCCACTCCGACAATCGGCAAAAGCTTCTTTCGATCTTCAACGCCTCGTTTGAAAGTTCGTCGCTTCCGGCATCCTGGAAATTGGCCACTATCATCCCGATTCGTAAGCCGGGTAAGCCGACTATGCAGACAAGTTCTTACAGACCGATTGCCCTGACTTCTGTCTGTGTCAAGGTGATGGAAAGAATGATCCTCCGTCGCCTCCTGATCTGGACCGGTGTGCGGAACACCTTTCCTCCCAGCCAGTTTGGTTTCCTCCCTTTCAGAGACTGCACTACGGCTCTATGCACACTTGTTGATCATGTACGTCGTGCGAGGGCAAAAAACCACTTTGTGGCCGCTGTGTGTCTAGATATTAAGGCTGCCTACGACTCCGTTTGGATTGACAACCTCATCTATAAATTGGCTTCGCTGGGAATTCGTGGGCGTATGGGCCGTTGGATTGGGGATTAGGACGGAGTTCATGATGTCAGATTATGTGATCGCCGCGGACCCAGTCGCGCCAGAAAGCTTCTTAGCTAGAGGCCTTAGAAACAAGAACTCTCTCTACCGACTGGGTCAGTCTTAAATCACATAATATGATGACAGAAACTCCGTTTTAATAACCAAGATCTTTCTACACTGTAAAAAAAATTTACCCTTTTGCTGCATCGTCACTCTCCGGCTTTTATAGAATATCTGTCTTTTGACCCATGAGAATGCTTCATGATAGGCTGAAGTAGTCGTTTTCTATAAAAGCGGTGGAGAGACAATACAGCAAAAGGGTAAAATTTTTAAAAGTGTAGGCCTCAAGTGAAGTCGGCCGTGGTTAGCCTGTTGAACGGCTCTATAGATCTCACCTGCAGTCCTGGGGTACATTTTTGGCCTTTGATGCCGCGCACATATCCTACAAATTCGACGTTTTTTCTGCAGTTCTGAATCTGCTTCCCTCAAATCTACTTCTAGAATATCGCACCCTTGCTAAAAAAGTGACATTACGTCAAAAACTTCGTTTTTCAGGAAATGCGAAAAACTGTTTCAGTTTATGGAGGCTCAGTGGCCACTTTACAAGTACAACTGCAATCTGACTGCTAAATTTTAATTGCACTATCTTCTACTTTAGGTGGTAGATCGAGAACTGAAACCACATAAAATGGCAGCCGTATCTCAAAAACTCTCTTACTGTTCAGCGTGTTTTTATCGAGCGTTTGACACATCACAGACGTATGTCTTTTATCAGAAAAGAAGCATTTTAAGATACCGTTACATTGTTTCGTTGTATGTCTTGTAGCTAAACATAAAAAACAGCATCGTTTGACTCTCAATACATTGTGCTTTTCATTAAGGGGTCTCAGGAGTCTTACTTTTTACCTGGTACTGCAACTTAGCAACATGTCACATTTCATTTTTTTCTCAGTCCCTATAAAACATAAATGCATAAAATTTTTAATATAGACACCTTAATATCTCTTCTATTAAAAATATTTTTTTTAATATTCTACATTGAAATTCTATTTTATTTTTTAATTTTTAATTTTGATTAAAAAAAAATAAACTTGTATTCATTGCGCGCAGGATTCTAGCAAAACTATTAGCTGAAGAACCGCTAAAAAAGTTGATAATGGTGTAAAATTAATGTATCTTGAACTTATACCTCATTTTAAAGCAATTTATGCATTTATTTATTTAAAATTTAAATTTAAATTGGAAAAATTGAAAAAAAATCATTTTTTATTTAAAAAATTGCCAATTATCAATAATCAATGTAATTAAAATTCTAAATTTGAGGTATAAGTTGTTCTTAATTTTAAAATGAAGATATTTACCAAGTTTCATACAAATTGCTTTATTATTTTTTGAGAAATGTTGCGCGCAGTCAAAGAACAATTTAAATTTTAGATCAAAATTAAACATAAAAAATATATAATAAAAATTCAATATAGAATGTTAAAAAAATTACTTTAAATAGAAGAGATATTAAATTGTCTATATAAAAAGTTTTATGCATTTAAGTTTAATAGGGACTGAGAAAAAAAATCAAATGTATATGTTGCTAAATCGCACTACCATGTAAAAGTAAGACTCCTGAGACCCCTTAAAGGTCATCTTCCGTGCCGAAAAGCATTCTGAATTCCCATATCTTCCGTTACAAAAAAAAAAAAAAAAAAAAAAAAAAAAACGATTTTTATTTAAATCTGACTTTGAAGAAGTTGTTAGAGGATAGCAATAGTTAGTCAATTTTTAGTAGCATCACTGTAATAATTATTATTTATTTTAAAGTTCGCATCATCCTTTTCTACCAAACAAAAACCTGCCACTGCCAAATCAATTCTTTCATCTCCTTCAACTTCCGATTTGAGAAACGATCTTAAATTATTCAGGCGTTGTTTTACTAATGGGAGTCGTATAAGTTCGATTCTACGCTTTCAAAAATTCAGCAGTAAAACAAGATTCTACCATTGGATATAATATTGAAGCACATTTATCCATTGTGATTCCTAGCTCATATAGAGTTCTTAAATATGATTCAAGTTTATCATACAATGATGAGGAAATTTTCTTTTTGATTTTACAGATATAATTAATTTTATTAATTTCTTAACATATACTTCAACCAAAAGATCTTCCCTACTGAAACGAGCCTTAAGACTCTCTATAGTTTTCGCACAGTTAGTGCCAGTTGGCAGAAAATTGTCAACAATTTTTCCGCTCTTGATCCAGTCACAGTTACTTGGATCAAATACTGGAATTTATTTTCTGGTACATATCCTGATCATTGTGAATCTGCACAAATTGACTTCAGAATGGCACCCATTCTTTTAAATAACCATCAAATTGGCTAAATTCTAATTTGGGTAAAGTAAATTTTCTTTTATAATTATTAGTAATTAGAAGTCTGTTGGGCCGAGCCTCAGCCCGAAGCCCGAGCCCGGCCCGCGGGCCGTGTTCGGGCCGATTTTCATTAACGGCATTTGGGCCGGGCTGGGCTCGGGCCTTAATTTTTTTTTCCTGGAGTGTCGGGCCGGGCCGAGTCTAACTTATTTTTTCCGTACGAAGCCGAGACTAATTTTGTTCTTCCTAGTCTTCACGGACCTAAATAATCAGTTCTTGTTGAATCTTCCCGTATGAAAATCCTTTTCTCGACATGGAAAAGTCTGTTCATAAATCATTAAAGTTTCGATTGGTCCAAAATTTTTTTGCAAAATAGACATATACTTTTAAGTCGTTATTATTTTTCAATTAAGCATTAGAATTTATTTTTTTAAAGAATCGTAGATCACTAGCCGTCTTAAAATAGAATTTAACGCATAAAAAAAAAAAAAAAAAAAAAAAAAAAAAAAAAAATATTATGACGGAATTTTTATTTAAACCGAAAACTGCAAATTTCTTTTGAACTGTTCATTCATGCAAAATGAATACAACAATACGCGAAAAAAATATATACATTAAACATTTACATCTGTTAAGAAGAAAAGGTATTTTTTTTTCAGTGTCTTAGAAGATTTTACTTTTACCATATACCATTTTTTTAGATTTTTTATTCTATGTATTAATAATACTAATGATAACTGAAACATTTACATACAACAAACAAAGGTTCATTAAAAGCGTAAATATCGCAGCCTATGGCATTTCTGCATAAATAGAGATTATAAACATAGAAGAAAATAAAAGACTAAGATAAGTTTTTTGGTCTGAACTCTTCCGTTAGAGTAACGATCAATGTTCTGTAGAAATTCATCCGAGCCGGGCCGGGTTCGGGCCGAAATTTTAACTCTCGGGCTGGGCCGGGTTGGACCAATATTTTTTTCGTTCAGGCCAGGCCGAGCTCGGGCCGAAATTTTAACTTTCGGGCCGGGCCGGTTCGGGTCAATATGTCTGTGGTTCGGACCGGGCCCGGGCCAAAATTTTAACTTTCGGGCCGGGCTCGGGCCTGGAAATTTCGGCCCGTGCGCTAATTCGCAAACACTCAACGTCCCAGCGCGCTTCACGCCAACCTCTATAGCCAAGCGCTTTCGGGAGAAAATGAAAATGTGCGTGCAAGTCTGAAGTTCTAAAGTAAGTCTGGAAAAAAAAAAGACAAGCCAAGTTTGTAAATATTTTTGAATTACGTTGATCTATCTTGATTAACTACGCGGGTAATTGTTTCAACTATTATACCTTCATAACGCTAAAAACATGCATTTTAAATTTTCCAGCGTCATCCTAGCTTTTTAACGGTAATCCTATTGTAACAGCATCAGTACTCAACTAGTGTAATCAATAGCACAACTTGTGTAGACTAAATTAATCTGCTACAAAAAAAAATAATCTTTGAATTCTGTAAGCGTATCTAAAATATTCATATAAAGTGGATATAAATATTTGCAATGCAAATTTCAAACTACGATACTAGCAATATTCAAGTATGCACGTCGAAGTTCAATTTTTCACCAAAGCCCTTGGCTAGAGGGGTTGGCGTCAAGCGCGCTGGGACGTTGAGTGTTTGCGAATTTGCGGCCCGTGCAGACCTCTAATTAGTATCACTTGAAATGTATTCATCCTGCATTTGTCCGTATGAGTGTGTCTCTACTTCTTGATCCAACTTCCCCTTTTCTAACTTCTTAGCATCATTTTCGTTTTCTTTTTCTCAGCAATACCATTGGATAAAATTTCTTGTACAAAAGCAGGATCTTGTTTATATTCCTCACTATTGAAAATAATTTATTTTAGAGTTCTGATGGCATAAATCTTGCGAAATTGTTTCTCCAAGCTCTTCTGCTACGAATTCTAAATCAGCCTTTTAAAAAAATTTCTCGGCTTTAAACATTTTGCTTCAATAAATTTTATAACTGTCCTGCCGCAGACGTCACAAATGTTACATAAAGCATTCAAAAATATGTTATTTTAACACTCTAGCCTTCGGAATACAACGCGTTTGCCAATTATAACTTTAAAATGAGCGTAAAGTTTTTTATCCTTTTCCATAAAATATATTCAAGCATTAAAAAATATATAATAGATTTAACAATGGACTTTAAATAATATAAGCATGGCCAACTAGATCTATACGGCCCATTTATTTGAGATTAATGTATGAAGTCTCCCGCCAGAGGACTCTGATACCTTGCCCAAGTTATTCTGACCATTCATGCAAACCCTGAACCAAAACAATGACCATGTACTCAGAACAGAAATCAGCTCACACAATGCTAATTTGGGCAGGGTTTGTGCCACGGGGTCCAATGAAATGGTTCAGGATTTGAAGCTAAATCCAGCTTCACTTTTTCGGCGGTTTTTAGCGAAATGCGCAGGCCGTTATATCTAGTTGGCAATGATATAAGAAGGACAGAGAGAAAGAAAGGAAGAAAAAATTAGTTTTTGCGCTGTTAGTGAAACGAAATTAAGCAATAAAAAAATCTACTCATTTAAAAATGTAAAAAGTTCGCAAAAATGCAGGCTTCTGATTAGTCAGTATCATTTTGCTATAGTGTTGAATTCCGACACTTTCTTCCAAGAAGGATTTCTGCGTTTCCGGTGGAGGATATCTGCCCGGGCCACCCCCTTAAATCAATATAGACCGGGAGGCCGCAGCACAGATAATCACCTCATTGAGTTCATGGACAAAAACCTAGGATTAGTTAAATATCGATTCACATATTAAAACGCAATTGGTCTGCCAAGTCATATCTTGGTGAAAAATGCCTAAAAATTCAATTTCAGCAGTTGACTCATAGATTTACCATTGTACTTGTAGAATAGTTCTGTATTTTAAATATTGCTGACCAGGTTCCTTTTAAAACGCATTCGCTAAAGATGTAGGCTGTGATCCATTATAAAAATAAATGCTTTTTAAGAAATTTCTTTATTTGAAGTAGAGTTATAAAAATTGAATCATTTCTTACAGAAATAGTTAGAGATGGTGCTTGAAAGCATTTTTTAAAAGACCTTCTTTACATGACTGAGTTCGTGAAGCGAGGGCGAGGGGATGAATTCCTCATTCTATAATTCGCACATTGGCACCACAGAATTGGAGACAAAGAGCACATGAAAAATAAATGATATCATATCCGTGAAATTTTCTGTTACGCCTTAAACAATTAAGATGATTTTGAATTTAATGCAGGGCAACCAGAAATAGGCAGTCCTAAAAAAATACGCCAAAAAGAATTCTCGCCAAATCGTACGTTAGAGCTCTGTTTTGAAAAAAATTGTGAAAAGACAATATCCCGCATGCACATGAAATGATTATTATCTAACGAGTAAATTAGATTCAAAATTACGCAGAGAAGAAAAGGATATTTCACTAACCGCAAGCACAGTCGAACTTTATTCCTTTTTAGATGCGTTCGTAATTATGTAAATAAGTAGCACCTATAGTGGTCGTTCAGTCCGTCCGTCTGTCTGTCCGCATATAACAACGCAAAAACTATCCAACCGAATCGTTTGAAACTTAAAATACATAATTATTATATAATTTTGTTGAGTCATTTCAAATTTTATGAAAATCGGATGCATAGATCAATTACATGGACTATCAAAAGGATTCCATTACATTACGGCCAATGGGGAAAAGTTTCAAATGCATTTTAATCGCTTGAAATTTTAAATACATAATTATTACGTAATTTTGTCGACTTATTTCAAATTTTATGAAAATCGGATGAATAGTTCAATTACAGGGACAATCAAAAGTATTCCGTTACATTACGGTTAATGGGGAAAAATATTTCAAATGCATTTTAATTGTGTTAAACTCATTCGAAAGTAATAAAATTGATATGCATCTATAAAGTAGATATTATAATATACATTTTGCATAATCTGTGGTGCAAAGAATATTTTTTATTGATTTACAAGGCCACACAAAAGTATTCCATTGCATAATGGTATAGGGAGAACATTGCTTGGTGCGCATTTTAATTGTAATTATTTACAGTTTTATGAGATTGATATATGAGAGTGATATTTTTAAAGCTTCGTTATCGTACGAACGCACCTTATTTGCTACGCTTCACGTGCAATTTCCAACTTGTTTTATTTGTTTCTAGCACGGGTGAATATTCATCTAAAGGAAATATGTTTATCTGAGAACCGTTTTAATGATAAAGCAGATGCTACATATGTTTTCTTTCTTTACCTTTTAAAGGAAAGTTATTGTGGGATCGAAATAAAACGTTAAGATAAAATGGATATGTAATTAAAGAATAGTTTTAACTGTAATTTAGAAAAATGTATAATTTAAGAAAACTATATGTGATTCTACATCACAGTGCTTTCCTACAACCAAAAATGTTTAAGCGTAGCCGACTGGGAGCAGGAAAACACAATGGTAAACCTATGAGTCAATCACTAAAATCGGGTTTTTAGCTCACAGGCTATCATAGCCTGTGAGCTTATGTGCCCGTCCGCTCTGTATGCACGTTCGTACGTGCGTAACGCGATAACTCATGATAAAAATATCCCATCGACTTGAAATTTTGTATATACACTGGTGGACAAAATTAAGAGATGGATGGCATTTTCCCAAATATCTCGAGAAATACTGGATAAAAATCAATGAAAATTGGTATGGATATAACTTATAGTATGACAATAATATGTACAAAGCAAAAATTAAAGGGCCATTCACTGGCAAGAGTTATTGCCAACAGTCCAATGTGGACTGAAATTCACGATGAAAGATGGCAATGAAAGTGAGGCTTGTATGGGGTGTGGTCGCCTCTAGTATGGTGTGTGGTCACCTCTGACAGATAGACAGTATGCACAACGAGTGTGCATGCTGTTAATAAGAGAGTTAAGGATTGCTTGTGGAAGACTCTCCCACTCTTCCACCAGAGCAGTTTTTAACTCCGGAATGGTTCTTGGTGGGGGTTGGTGTCTCGCAATAGCCCTTCCAAGAGCATCCCAAGCATGTTCAATGGGGTTAAGGTCATGAGATTTGGCTAGCCAATCCATTCGATGAATATCCTCGCTTTCGAGATACTCCTCAACCAGGCGAGCCCTATGTGGTCGGGCATTGTCGTCCATAAAAATTAATTCAGGGCCAATAACACCCCTGAAAAGATGCACGTAGGATTGTAGGATCTCCTGCCTGTACCTCTGGGCATTCACTCAACCAGTGTCAAACACATGGAGTGGTGTGCGGGTATCTTGCATGATCCCTGCCCAAACCATCAGTCCTCCACCAGCATAATGGTCCCTTTCCATGATGTTACTGGGATTGTATCGGGTCCCAGGTTCCCTCCATATGAATATTCGCCGAGAATCAGGTTGAGCACTTAATCTGGGCTCATCTGTGAACAGAACATTAGCCCATTGGAGAGATGTGTCCAGTGTTGGTGCTGTCTGCACCATTGTGCACGCTCTTTTTTTATAAAAGGGAGTGAATGGGATGCAAATGGCGGGCTTTCTGTCATACAACCCTCTTTCACCGAGCCTCCTAGCAACAGTCTTCCTTGAAACTAATGTTCCTGTGGCAGCAGCTAGGTCCCCAGACAGTTGTGTCGCTGTAGACGTCCGTTTAGGAGTATCTGAAAAGAGAGAATATTCATCGAATGGATTAGCTAACCAAATCTCCTGACCTTAACCCCATTGAACGTGCTTGGGATACTCTTGGAAGGGCTATTGCGAGACACCAACCCGCACGCAGAACTATTCCGGGCTTAAAAAATGCTCTGGTGGAAGAGTGGGAGAATCTTCCACAAGCAATCCTTAACTCTCTTATTAACAGCATGCATACTCGTTGTGCATGCTGTCAATCTGTCAGAGGTGACCACACACCATACTAGAGGCGACCACACCCCATACAAGCCTCATTTTCATTGACATCTTTCATCATGAATTTCAGTCCACATTACACTGTTGGCAATAACTCTTGCCAATGAATGGCCCTTTAAATTTTGCTTTTCACATATTATTGTCATACTTTAAGTTATATCCATACCAATTTTCATTTATTTTTTTCCAATATTTCTCGAGATATTTGGGAAAATGCCATCCATCTCTTAATTTTGTCCACCAGTGTAGATATATCCTGATAAGGCGCTTCCCTGATTAGTTTTTGAAGTTCATTCGATATGTTTAAGAGGGGGAACGGGGGGCTCATGCCCCTCCCCTTAATAGATATAAATGGATTTTTCATTCAGAAATATTAGTTTTTGTTCAAAATTTACACATAGGATCATTCTGATGAAGCGCTTCCGTGATTGGTATTAGGTATTCATTGAATAAATATAAACAAGGGAAATCGGGGTTCTAATACCCCTCCCCTTAATTTATATATATAAATGGGTTTTTCATGCAGAATTGTCAGATTTCGTTCATATCTCTGAATAGTTTTAGAAATTTAATGGTTAAGTTTATAAAAGAGGGAGATAATTATTCATAAATTATACAAAGGTTTTTTATTAAGAATTTTCCAATTTGCTCTGAATTTTGGATATGGATTTTTTATATGATAAAGCATGTCCTTGATATCCTTGATCAGTTTAGAGGGTTCAATGATTAAGTATAAAAAGGGGAAAGGGGCAAATTGTTCCCCCTCCTTAATTTTTATTCCGAACGGAATTAACACTTAAAAACATAAGGCTGTAATGTACAATTAGTATGCCTGTGAGATAAAGATGGCGTAGCCTGTGAGCTCAATGCCATCAGTTTAACTGGGCAATATTCTTTTTATTAGATATATTCCACCAAAATATGACTTGGCAGGCCGATCGAGTTTTAATATGCAAATCGAGATTTAACTAATCCTAGAGTTTCATCCGTGAAGTGATTGTCTATGTTGACGCTTCTCGGGCTAATACTGTTTCGCTCAGTGGCATAGCTAAGGGAGGGAGGGGGCAAGGGGACCGGCCGCCCCGGGCGCCGAGGCCCAGGAGCGCCAAATTAAGATAAATTCAAACCGATATTATTTCACATATTTTGACAATAAATAAGAATTGTAAAAAAAAATAAGGGCGTGTGTGTGAGAATGTTTTATTTAGTAAGATATTTTGTTTTAACCAAATAAGGAGAAAAAAAAGCTTCTGTGAATGTTTCTAGGGAAACAACCTAGGGAATGTTTTCTAGGGAATGTTTCAAGTGCTCAACGCACTTGGTATTTCCTAAGATAATTATTTATCTGAATTGAGGCGCAAAAAAGATTAAATATGGGGATTAAATATAAATTGATCGGAAGTTTAGACTGAAATTATTTCAAATATTTTGACAATAAGAATTGTTGAATTTTTCTCGTGTTTATGTGTACGTGCGTGTGTCTGAATGTGAATGTTTTCTTTAATAAGATATTAAGTTATATCCAAATAATGGAGAAAGAAAAAGCTTCTGTAAATGTTTTTAGAAATGGCTCAACACATTTGGTGCCTAAGATAATTATGTACCTCAAGTGAGGCGCAAAACGATGAAATATAGGGCTTGAAATTTAGTTTAACTTATTATATTTTGACTTTAAATAAGAGTTCTTGATTTGTTTTTGTGTATGCGTACATGAGTCTGTGTATGAATGTTTTCTTTAGTAAGATATTTTGTTATGCATAAATAATGAAGAAAGTAAATGATTCTATAAGTGTTTCTAGGAATGGCTCAAACACTTGGTATCTGAGATATTTATGTACCTAAAGTGAGGCGTAAAAAGAATAAATAGGGAGTGTCAAATTGAGGGGATTTTTAAACCGGAATTATTTCACAAATTTTGATAATAAATAAGACTTTTTTGTGTGTATGTAAATGTTTTGAAAAAAATCGGTGTAGGTAGGGAGAATGGAAAGATCTAATATTGTCAATCGCTGATGACGTTTTCTAATTGTCTAGTCTTAATTTTATAAATAAAAAGGCCTGTTTGGGATTTGAAATTACATTTGTGATATCAAAAGAACATTTTTCATTTGTATACTATCTGAACTCCCCCCCCTTCCCCCTTATCAATTTTCCCAAACGAACCGCGAATGTTTAAAATTTCTATTCATAATATATACACTAGCAGGGGTGACCGAGCTCAGCTCGGTCAAAATTAACTTTGTGTTGAACTCGATATAGTATTATTACTGTAAAACATGTTATTAATAATAGTATTATTTACAAAAACAATCAATAAGAAAACTATGTTTGTATGCACATGTTCATAAATTTTACCTTATTTTAAAATTTACAACGAAAGGACATCAATCCAAATCACTTTTTTAGCTCGACTCTGATTAATTTAACTATGCATCTCGAAGACTTATTAAGAATGTATAAGAAATTTCTTCACTCTGAAAGACAATATTTTTTGCCAGATATAACCAAATTTGGACACATTTTTTCATTTGGCGCCAAATATGTGTTTTGGCTTCGTAACCTTAATAGTCGATTTTTCGGCCAAATTTCGCCAGTAGTTTGTCAAATATCGCCAACTTATTGGCTTTTGCCATAGTCTCATGATCCTGACCCTTATTACCCAAATGATCCACTAATCACATGTGATGAAACAGGTGACTTATCTCAATGGTCTTCAGGTAATCAAAAACAGTAGAGTATAAAATGAATCAAAATCGTTTAAGCCATTTCTTAAGTAAAATTAGCTTGACAGCATTCAGCAATGAAGCGATATGACCCACTAATATAATTTTGTTTGATATGCAACTCAGCTCAATAGTCTTCTCGTGACAAAAGACGTTCCGTTGCAAAATTTAGGTAAAATTGACTGAGTCGTTGTTATACATAATTAGAATGACCCGAACCCATTAAGACCTAAAACGACCCACTAATTTAATTGTTACGTGCATGTGTCCTATCTCAATGGTTTTCTTTTGCCCAAAAATGATATAATGGAAAATATACTCAAAATGGTGAGAACAATTTTCTAGATAAAATTAGCATGACCCACAAATGACCGTCATATCGAAATCTCTCGAAAATGTGACTTAGTTCATTAATTTTTGCGTGCCGAAAAACGTTAAATACAAAATTTAGATAAAATCGATTGAGCCAATTTTTAGGTATAAATAGTTTGACCTTGACTCATTATGACCCAAAACGACACATTTTCTCAACCATCTGACCTAACCCAATCATTTTCTTGTGTCCGAAAACGATAGAATATAAAATTTAGTCAAATTTGCGCGAGACATTGTCTAGATAAAATTAGAATAACCCAAAAGTGACCCACTGATCGAAATTTCTCGAACATGTGACATAGCCCAATGATTTTCTCGTGCCAAAAACATGCTTTATACAAAATTTCGTTAAAATCGATTCACCCGTTCTTCAGATATAGCTTGACCATGACCCATCATGACCCACAAATGACCCTTATAATCGAAATCTCTTGAACATGTGACTTAGCCCATTAGTTTTCTCGTGTACAAATATTGTTACACTCAAAATTTCGTTAAATTCGATCCTGCTGTTCTTTAAATATAAATAACTTGACCCAGACCCTTTATGACCCAAAATGACCCATTAATCGAAATTTCTCGATCATGTCACCTAGCCCAATGATTTTCTCGTGCCAAAAAATGTTGTATACAAAATTTCGTTAAAATTGATCCACATGTTCTTTAGATATAGCTTGATATGACCCGTTATGACCCATCATGACCCATAAATGACTCTTATAATCGAAATCTCTCAAACATGTGAGATAGCCCATTAATTTTCTCGTGTCAAAAAACTTACATACAAAATTTCATTAAATTTGATACTGTCGTACTTTATATATAAATAGCTTGACCCAGACCTTTTATGACCCAAAATGACCCAGTAATCGAAATTTCTCGAACTGAGATCTAGCCCAATAGTTTTCTCGTGCCAAAGAAATATTGTATACAAAATTTCGTTAAAATCGATCCACCTGTTCTTTAGCTATAGCTTGACCATGACCCATTATGACCCATCATGACCCACAAATGACTCTTATAATCAGAATCTCTCGATCGTGTGACTTAGCCCATTAGCTTTCTCGTGTCAAAAAACTATTACAGGCAAAATTTCGATGAAATTGATTCTGCGGTT
The DNA here is from genome assembly GCA_964019185.1 of Maratus speculifer. Taxonomy (NCBI): domain Eukaryota; kingdom Metazoa; phylum Arthropoda; class Arachnida; order Araneae; family Salticidae; genus Maratus; species Maratus speculifer. Next base: position 8,335,790 of record OZ025297.1, on the reverse strand, counting down.
CTTTAAATAGAAATAGCTTGACCCAGACACTTAATGACCCAATATGACCCATTAAAATTTTTTTTCGAACATGTAACCTAGCCCAATGTTTTTCTCGTGCCCGAAAACCATAGAATGCAATTTTTAGTCAAAATTGCGTGAGAAAATCTCTAGATAAAAATAGCATGACCCACAATGACCCCAAAAATGACCCACTAACCGAATTTTCTCGAACATGTTACCTAATCCAATGGTCTTCTTGTAATCCAAAATGATAAAATATAAAATTTGGTCGAAATCGTTAGAGCCGTTTTTTAAATAAAAATGGCTTGACCCACAATGACCCAAAAATGACCCACTAATCAAAATTTTTCGAACATGTGACCTAGCGCAATTGTTTTCTCGTGCCAAAAAACGATTGGATACAAAATTTCCTTAAAATCGATCCAGCCGTTCTCTAGATATAAATAGCTTGATCCTGACCCATTATGACCCAAAATGACCCAATAATCGAATTTTCTCGAACATGCGACCTAGCCCAATGGTCTTCTCGTGCCCGAAAATGGTAAAATCCAAATTTTTGCGAAAATCGTTAGAGCCGTTTTTGAGATAAAATTTACCCACACACACACACAATTTTTGCTCGCATTATAGTATAAGATATATACAGGGTGATTCATAAAAGATGGGCAGAACTTTAAGGGGTTATAGTACACTTAAAGACAAATAATATTACATAGGAGACTAAGGGTCCCAGACGTATTCCCAAGGAGATAGGGGGCATTAAAGTTTAGGATCCGAAATTTCAAATGATTATAAAAAATGGAAAAATTGGTCGATTCGTTTGCGGTTTTTGCAAAAAATTTTCTTTATGCCAGTATTTTCTTGAAATAAAATTTTAAAGTTCAATTTCAAAAAATGCCGATAGGGGGCGCTTTAGACTTTGGAGTAACAAACAACTATTTTTTAACGTTATTTTTTGTATTTCTTTAAATGATTTCGAAAGCTTAGACTTAAACTTAAATTTTGATATAAAAATCTGAGTCCTAACGAGTAGTTAAGTAGCGTAAACTGAAATTTGAAATTTGAAACCCTTCTCCCCCCAGAACAAAAATCAGTTATTCCCGATCTTTGTGTCGTAGATTAGGCTCAAACTACTGCCGCGTTTTGCTAAAATTATTCTTTATGTCAGTATTTTCTTGAAAATAAATTTTAAAGAAAAGTTTCAAAAAATTCCGATAGAGGGCGCTTTAGACTTTGGAGTAACGAACAACTATTTTATACCGTTATTTTTTGTGTCTCATTAAATGCTTTCTAAAGCTTAGACTTAAACTTAAATTTTCAGCTCAAAATCTGAATCGCTGAGCGTGGTTCAGTAGCGAGGGGAGGGGGTTCAAATTTCAACTTCTGAACATAGTTCAGTTTGCACTACTTAACCATGCCCAACGATTCTGTGCTGTGATACGAGGCAAAAATACAACTTTCGTCAAGGACTGCATAGTCGGAATTCACTCATAAAGGCACTGGCACAGTTGGAAACGTCGCTCATGCAAACGTTAAAGCTCCATTCCTGACGCTAGTCACCGGGTGAAGAAGGAGACAGAAAGTATGCAAATGTCAAATGGGGAAGAAGAAGAACACGTATGCAAAATTTCGACACGATTCAGGCATAAAAACCACTGAACGGTGAGTCAAGTGTAAGTCGCTGTAGTAATGAATCGGAAGATGGTGCCCTTCACGAATAAGGAAAAGGCTGAGATGCATTTAATTTACGGAGCGGCAGATGGAAATGGTGCAGAAGCACAACGAATGTACGGAGAGCGATTTCCCAACAGGCGGTTGCCTAACCGCAAAACTTTCGAGCCCTTGCACAGACAGTTGTGTGAGACGGGATCATTTCTCGCTTCCCGGTCGAATGCAGGTCGTGCAAAAAAGGACGAATCAGTAGTTGTTGCAGAAGCCATTCTGGATGTATTAGCGGCGCAGCCAAGTACAAGTACACGAACAGTGGCTAGGCAGGTGGATACCTCACAGTCCATGACTTGGAGGGTACTGAAGGATGAACATTTGCTCCCGTTTCATGTGCAACGAGTCCAGAAACTGTCTCCAGGGGATTATCCAAATCGTATTGAATTCGCCCGCTGGTTTCTGCAGCAGAACGCGCTAAATCCACATTTTGGACGAACTGTGCTTTTCACCGATGAATGTACCTTCACACGTGAAGGTACATTTAACACACACAATGCACATGTATGGGCGGATGTCAATCCACATGCTACGTATCCACATGCTCATCAGAGAAGCTTTTCCATCAATGTTTGGGCAGGAATCCTCGGAGACCACCTAATCGGACCGTACCTTCTTCCTGAACGCCTCAACGGTAAAACATACCTCACATTTCTGCAACATGTGCTGCCAGACCTGTTAAACGTTGTTCCTCCACGCATCCGGCGGGTCATGTGGTTCCAGCACGATGGAGCGCCAGCCCATTACGTACGAGACGTCCGCAACTATCTGGACATCACATTTCCGAACAGATGGATTATTTGAGGTGGTCCTGTTGCTTGGCCTGCTCGCTCGCCAGATCTTTCACCCCTCGATTTCTTTTTTTGGGGACAATTGAAGGCTTTTATGTATGAGACACCCATTGAATCCCCCGAGGAACTGGTCGCCAGACTTTCCGCCGCTGTAGGGGAAGTGCTCGAAAAGCCTGATGTTTTCCGAATGTTCGCCGTTCCATTCTTCGCCGTTGTTCTGCGTGCATAACCTCTGGTGGTCACAATTTTGAACATTTATTGTAATTACATGTTAATAAATATGCTTTGGTAACATAATCCTAATTTGTGTCTTTTTACCTCGTATCACAGCACACAATGTGTGGACATGGTAAACTGAACTGTGCTCAGGAGTAGAAATTTCAAACCCCTCTCCCTAGAAACTTAACCACGTCTAACGATTCAGATTTTGGGCTGAAAATTTAAGTCTAAGCTTTAGAAAGCATTTAATGAGACACAAAAAATAACGGTATAAAATAGTTGTTCGTTACTCCAAAGTCTAAAGCGCCCTCTATCGGAATTTTTTGAAAATTTTCTTTAAAATTTATTTTCAAGAAAATACTGACATAAAGAATAATTTTAGCAAAACGCGGCAGTAGTTAGAGCCCAATCTACGACACAAAGATCGGGAATAACTGATTTTTGTTCTGGGGGGAGAAGGGTTTCAAATTTCAAATTTCAGTTTACGCTACTTAACTACTCGTTAGGACTCAGATTTTTAGATCAAAATTTAAGTTTAAGTCTAAGCTTTCGAAATCATTTAAAGAAATACAAAAAATAACGTTAAAAAATAGTTGTTTGTCACTCCAAAGTCTAAAGCGCCCCCTATCGGCATTTTTTGAAATTGAACTTTAAAATTTTATTTCAAGAAAATACTGGCATAAAGAAAATTTTTTGCAAAAACCGCAAACGAATCGACCAATTTTTCCATTTTTTATAATCATTTGAAATTTCGGACCCTAAACTTTAATGCCCCCTATCTCCTTGGGAATACGTCTGGGACCCTTAGTCTCCTATTTAATATTATTTGTCTTTAAGTGTACTATAACCCCTTAAAGTTCTGCCCATCTTTTATGAATCACCCTGTATATAGATGTATTTATGAATCTCTGAAAACGAACTTTTGGGATGGGCTTCTTTATCACTGTCTTTGGCGAAGTAGACCGGGAGTGGTAACCAATAAAAAGCTCCATTCAAGAATTCTCTTTCCTTTTTTCAAGATGAGCCTCCAGCAGGGGTCTCAGCTGCCTACATCCCCATATAGCAGTCATGCTACTCAGAAGAGAATCGTCAGATGAATTGAAAGGAAAAATTCCCAGAAATTAGCTTCATGAAATCACAGAAAAAAATGCTCCATAATGGTGGAAACAAAACTTCATGGTGGATTAAAGCTGCAAGACAATTCAAAACCAAATGGAATGAGCAGAACTCAATTGAAATTGAATGCGTAGAATCTGAGATAAGAATGCGCTACCTGCACGCACTAGAAGGTGGAGTTAACAACTTCAAGGAGTAAGCTAAATTGTATGAATCAACTGCGAAATTGAAATCCGGTCCATAGATTTCGAGAAAAGAATATGCCGTTAATGTTTGATAGTTATGTTAAAAAAAAGTCTATATTTTGGAAGATCATTTTTTTTAATGTATATAATCATAAAAAAAACCTTGTAGAAGAACTCTTGATTTATATCACGAAACTCTTGCCACAGAACGTAATTATAATCTTCGATAAAATTGACAAAATGCATTTAAATTATGTTTTTAGCATTTGACAACTTTTAATAATTACGCCAATTGTTTGCATGTCATATAACCATTGATCCATCGTTTTTCGGAAATTAAATGGAGTGGTCGGCTTTAAAAAGTTCTTTTTTTAGATCAGTTTCTTAAAAATATTAAGAAAATTTTCCAAACCGATTTCCCAACATTTTTTACACGTGTGTAAAATATATTTCTACGTGTACTCTGAAATTTTCAAATCGATATCTTCATTAGTTTTTTTAATTTTTGTTGATTATAAAAATTCTTAATTTCTTTCATTTCGACTGTGGAATCAGGTTCAGATGTGCTCGTAATTTGGTCATTTTTTGAAAAAATACGTTTTTGATGAGTTTTTAATTAATACTCTCCACTAAATACTTATAAAAAATAGATATATGAGCTTCATGTGCATCAGAACGTGCTTGGGCTATCCGCACACAAATTTTCAGACTTGCACGTGCGTTAAATATTTTTGTTTTTCTCTGTCTCACAAGCACACACATAAATTGGTTTTCACTCTGATTTTTGCGTTATTCATTCCACATGAATATTTTCACGTAATATAGACTTCTGTAAATCAAAGCAAAATGGATTTAGCTGGAAGAACAACAAGTAACAATATAATTTCTTTATTTGAAATTCCATTTTTCCATCATATTGGCATTGAAAACAACCAAATAATAAAATGAGCGGCCTAACCCCTCCCCCTTTCCTACAATTTTTTTAAATCGTATATAAAACAAATTAGGAGTTTTCAGACTTACTGACAGAATAATGGGGAAAATGAGTTTGATTCGGAAACTTCTTTATTGGCTGAACTTATTCATTTTCACACTGCTTCTCACAATCATGTCCGCGAATTCGATTGGATGTTTCACGAGTTATTTACGTCAGTTTCGGGGCTTATATGGCCTTAGGTTTTGCAGGAAACCCAAACGAGCTAATATATTTCGTGCGTTTTCTTGTTAATATATTTGCGGTATTTTACAGCAGGGGCTGAAAATATCAATTTGGGAGCAACATTTAGTTTCTTTGATTAGTTAGTTCTTGATTGACACGTGGTTAAGATCCAAAAAATTCTCGGAATGTATGATGTACAAGTCTTTAATCATAAACTAATGAGAATAGTCCAAATGTTAGCATTTTCTATGTTAAATTATTCTTTGAATTTAATGGTGAACGTAATAAATCTCTTAAAAGGTATGTACAAATATTATACAGACATGCATGCAATAAATCCAAATGGAGTGAAAAGTTGGCCAGAGCGTGGATTTGAACCTGGATCCACAGCGTACTAGACTGTTCCTCTAAATACTGTGACCAGGTAATGAGAACTAGTGAAATAGTGGTTAGAGAAACAGCCTAGTTCGCTGGGGACCCAGGTTCTATTCCTGGCTTTGGCTAATTTTTCCCTCCAATTGGATTTATTGTATGCATGTCTGTATAATATTTGTATGTACTGTTAACAGATAAATGCAGTCGTCGTTTATGCATGCATTAATGTGGCAAATCATGTTGGTCAGACAAAAAACTGTAGTTTCTTAACCAATCAATAAAATGCGACAGTTTTTTCTTTACTTTCACACATTCTTGTGGTGTGATGAAATATTCAATTCCACATATATTTAGAAAATATTAATAAATTAAATCATAACTATAAAAGTGGTTTTTGAAATATGCATTTTTTGCGCACGATTTTGCAAATTCTACTGCAGATACATGGTTCATATTTTGTTACTTATAATGCAAAGCAGAGCTTGAACGATATTCAAATTCTTTAGCATAATTGATGGCTTTTCTAATCATAATCACTAAATTTCACCAAGAAATGTACAATTTTTTTCAACCTGCAATTTTCTGACACAAAAGACTAAATTGTGGCTCAGCATAACTTAACACATATAAGCTAAGAATAAACATAATTTCAAAATTCCATGATAATTAGTTTTTAAACTAGAAAACACGTAGTACCAAAAAATCATTTTTTAGAAAAACGGCTTCAAAGTTGGTTTATAACATTACAGCAAATGATGTTATGACAGATATTCTTCGCCGTGACTTCTTTCTAATTGTAAATTTTGCAAGAATTCTTTTTACAATGTATTTGTAATTTTCGAAGGCATCCATTCTGAAATTTGTGAATAACCATTTTCTTTTTAATCGTCAACATGATCCACCAGGTTAAAATATAATATATGTTGTGCTGGGAAACAAAATTGCAAATTGTGAAACGGATTTTAAAGTTGGGAAAAATAACTTTAAGATTTTAATTTGATTCTAATTCTCAAGTTTAAAAGAATTTTAATTATATTTTTATCTGTATGTATAACATGTACAGTGAAACCCCTCTGTGCGTTCATCTCCATTAAACGATCACCTCCTCTGAACGACCATTTTTCATGGAACGAATTTATTCCCATAGGCTTAGTTCTAATTTTACCTCCATTCATAGACCATTCCAGTTAAACCTCTTCATAAGCGATTATTTTTTTTTCTGATCGCTTGAAGAAGGTTGTATTCGAAAAATGATTCCAAAGAGCACATTATTCATAAAACTACTAAACTAAGTTTTATTTATTTATTTTTTTAATATATTCCGATAAATTTTAAGTGTTTAATAACTTTTGTGCTTTTTATGCAAAGAATTTCACTGTGATGACAAATTATGAATGACGGTCAGTAAACTCTTGCCAAATTCTATCAGTAAACTATCAAAGAAATAAAGTAAGGAAATCGTCTTTATTTTTTTTTTGTCCGAAAAAATTTACATTTATTTACTGAATTTCGAAAGTACTTGGAATGAAAAGTTCGTAAAATCAAAGCAAACGTCAATGTATTTATTTTTTAAACGGTGCTGTAATTATCAATAAACTGTTTCTTATTTTCTCATAAATGCAAAAAGTGATTTTGAAATATTCTTAAATTAGCATTTTACGATAATTTTTAGGACTTGACAGCCACAGAAATGTCGTCATGTGGGAGCAATTAGCAGTCGCGTCCAAAAATTCAGTTTAAAATGCTGAATTTCCCGAATTTTTTTAAAAGTTTTATTTAAAAATTCGCTTTTATTCAAAATGGAAAATACTTTTTAATCACATAGTTTCCGAATAAATACACTTGCAAATTTCTCGAGATCAAAAAGGCTTCAAAAAATGTGTCAGAAATTATCAAATTTTTACATGAGTAGACCTTTACAAAATAAGAAAGATTCGCATTATTGAACAGTAGGTGGGATGGGAGTAAGAATATAAGGTATACACGGGCTTGCGAAGAGAAAACTGCGCCCGGGCCAAAGTTATGACCGCAAAAATTTGGCGCCCCCCTACCCCAACTTTTGCTTGTGACAGATCAAAAAATGACGTTGTTAGAATAAATTCGGCGCCCCCTAAATTTCCGCGCTTGGGGCGACCCCCTTCCTTTCTTTCTTTCTAACCGATGACCAGGCCCCTACCTGCCGAGTTATCTCAGCTTAACAGGTTAGATACCTGGTATCGGGGCGGACGACCGCCTAATTGCCGCGAAGCGGCAATAAACTTTGCTTCGCTTGCCATCATTTCTGCAGTACTTGCTTGTCGTTGAGCATACTTTGTTTCGCTTGTTAAATAAAGGTACATCCTGTTGTTTGAACTGCAAATGGCTTCGCAAGATGGTCTCGTAATTTAGCGTCTTGATCAGATGACGAGACCTTCAACTGGCAAGGCACCTTCAGAGGTATAATTCACAGGTAACATGGAGGATTTTGCACCCACGACGGATTTTACAAGCACCAGGCGCCATTAGCGTACATGATGGAGTTTTAGCCGGCAGAGTGGGGGCGATCTACGCAGACAAGTGCCGAGGTCGGCTGATTGTGGCTAACGGTTGCTGGACTTAGTAGTTTATTGGCTTTGTGAAATTACTGAGTTTGGCGCCGCACATCTCTCCCACCTGCCGTGCCAGGTGAAATGGGGCTGGATCTAAAATTTTTTGAGCCGAAACGGTGGCATGTCCTTAGCAGACAACAGGGGGGACAATTTTGAGGGAGATTTAGAAAAATAAATAACCAAAACTAAAATGGCCGAAATGCTAAGTAGTGTCAAAGGAGGGAGAATTTTTGGGCCGAAATGCAAGGCAGTCGAATCGCTGCTGGTGGTGACGAGATCCTGCCTTTCTACCGTACCGCCCCCCCCCCCCCCCCACAAAAAGTGCTCCATGGGCTGTTCCATTGGAGCGGGTCCGGTAGCTCGTGCGGATAGAATCCAAATGCACCTAATAAAGAGGCGTACTGTCACTAGAAAAAAAAAAAACTCCCTTCGCACGGCGCTGAAGGTACATTTAATTTTTAAAGTAATTTTTTTAATATTTTTGCAGTTCAGGGGAGGGGAAGAGTCGTGATCTCCGTGACCTCACTGTTGAATCCGCCATTGATCATACGATAGTTTCCTAGAGCTTGCGGATTTAGCAAAAAGTAGCTGTCAGTGATGTTTCCATCAGTATCATCTGAAAGATTTTTTGCAAAATCGGGTTACATATTATCTGAAGAGTGTCCTTCGTAAAACCAAAAAGAATGGAAAAATAATATTTTTAAACATAAATTATTCTGAAATAATAATGCGAATGAGATATGCTGTTATTTTTAAGATGTTAAAGTCTAGAACAAAACACATTTCCTTTAAATATTTGAAAATTTTCAAGCAATTAAATATTTACAAGTTTGCTTTGAGTTCATTTTATTCTATAATTTTTTTTCTTTTGTTCGTATATTTATGTTTTATATTTGAAAAAAAAATATTTTTAGGATAAAAACAAATTTTTAGATTGCCTGTAAGATTGCTTTTATGATAAATTTTATTTATTCATTTATTTTTTGTTGCTTATAAAAAAAAATTTTTTTGTTATATTTTTCAATATCATATTTAAAAAAAAAGTATTTTTAAATATAAATAAAAAATTTCAGAAATAATAATATGATTAAAGTACAATGTTATTTGATAGAATGATCATGTAATAAATTAAACATTTTTTTAAAAAAACATTTTTAAATTATTATAAAAATAAAATTTTTACAATACACAATTAATTTTAGTGTAAAATTAATAAGTAAACTTGCTTGTAAAAAAAATTATATCAATTTGCAAATGAATTTGCATTTTTAAGTAAAATTTAGAAATTCTATTAAATGTAAAATTTACCTACAGATGGCAGCACATGACATCTGCAAATTCTTTTAAAGAAACTTCTGTACAGTTTTGTAGTTCGTATGATGATTGTTAATGTGCCTGATTTCTGAACTGTTAGGAAAGAAACGAGTAAGGAATACTTTCTAACGGGTAGCGAGTCCGAAACTAACGATATCATATGGCGTCTCATATCATAACGTCTTTTGTCATTATTTTTACAGTCTGAAGAGCCAATCAGAGCAATGCTAACTGCTATAATGAGGTGTGTAAATCGCAAGTAAATCAGTAAATCATAAGTAAACATAATAAATCACAAACAAAGCGCAAATAAATCAGTAAATCTGCAAACACTTATAAATCAATCAGAAATCAGGTAAATCAACTTGATTTATAAATCTGGTACACGAAAAACTAGTTTGTAGAACCCCTCGCACAAGACATTAAGTTGGAAAGTTTTTGTCCAAAATGAGGTCATGTATGCAGATTTATTGTTCGCTGTAAACGAAACCAGATCGACCAATCAAAACCCTGCATTAGAACTTTTGGCAGACTCAGGCTTCTGATTGGTCAATCTCGTTTAGCTAACATCGGAAAATATATTTGAATTCTGACCAAGATCACTCACAATACAGAATCGGGTGACATTTACATTATAATATACACTGCTCAAAACAATTAAAGGATATTGCAGTTTTAGGTGGATTTTGTATCTGGGAAACTCTTTAGCTGATTGATACATGGTCGACAGACACAGTAGGTTGTATGAGAATAAATTACACATGTTTGGCAGAAAAAATTCATTTTATTGCGCATATGTGTACAAAAGGAAAAAAAACACAATTTGTGCATATGAGAAAAAAAGAATAAGAAAATATGTTTTCTTCAAAGAAAATCATTTTCAGTAGGGGGTATGGTTTCCACGGGCGGCCAGCAACGTTGAACACCTTTGAGGCATGGACTCAATGAGGCTATTAATGACGAGTTGGGGTATTCTGCCCCACTCTTCCAGAAGAGCTCTTTCCAGTTCTTGGAGAGTTTGTGGGGGTTGTTGGCGGCCAGAAATTCGTCTTCCTAGAGCGTCCCAAACGTGCTAGATTGGATTCATGTCTGGAGAACACGCTGGCCATTCCATTCGAACGATTCCTTCCTCGAAAAGGAAATCCTCCACCAGGTTTGCACGATGTGGCCTGCAGTTATTGTCCATTAAAATGAAGTTATCTCCGATTGCTGCAGCGTAAGGGACTACAATAGGTCTGAGGATCTCATCCCTATATCGGCGACCAGTCAGAGCTCCATCTCGAATGATGTAGAGGTCAGTGCGCCCGTCAAAGGAGGTGCCACCATACACCAACACGCCTCCACCGACAAATCTGACACTTTCGTGCACGAACGCAGGATTATTCCTACTGCCACGGTCCCTCCAGATGAAAATACGCCTATTATCCGGATGCACAGAAAAACGGGACTCGTCAGAAAACAGAATATTGCTCCATTCATTTCTCCTCCAGTTGACATGCTCGGTTGCCCACTCCCTGCGGTCGCGACGATGCCTTGATGTTAATCTAACACATATCATCGGTCGGTGAGCATACAGACCTACAGCATGGAGCCGGTTTCGGACAGTCTGAGTTGAAATCGTGGTGCCTGTAGCCGAGCGAAGGTGTTGTTGGAGAAGAGTAGCGTTCATGTTTCGGTGTCTCCGAGCTGTTAACGTTAAATACCGATCTTCATTGGGCGTTGTTGCCCGTCTACGACCTTGCCCTGGTCTTCGGCTTGCACATCCACTCTCCAAAAAACGGTTCCATATCCTGGAAATGACACTTTGTGACACTCCAATGGCTTGCGCTACTTCGGTTTGAGTTTGGCCCCCTTCTAACCTACCAACAATTCTCCAAGCTTCTGAATCTGTCAAATGACTTCGCTAAGACATCGTACTCATCGAAACAAAGCAATTACTGAATGCCGATCATCTTTGTCTTCATTCTCCTTTATCCAGTTGAAAGTCAAATTTCATTCGCTGCCGCTGAAGCGACGTTTTTGATGTCGAACTCAAAATTTGCATACTCCACAGTTTGAAAACCAGAAAAATTTGCATTTGTGATTCTCTTCTTCTATTTTCGGCAAAAAAAATTTCGTTTATATCTTTATTTTATATAAAACTTCAAATATCCTTTAATTGTTTTGAGCAGTGTATATAGAATTAAACTTGACGAATATTACAAGTATGTCGAGTTTTAAATCGAAATGGACCAGTAGCATTTCTGACGTCATAGAACGTCACGATGGATTCTAGCTAATCAGCTTCTCGATTTATCCCACAACCATTCACCAAAAGCCAATCAAGTACAGCAATGCTTGTGGCAAACATTGCGAACTCTGCCTATATCAAATCTGTAACTCAATCCTCAGATATATAAAGGTACTTTATTTTTTTTAAACGAAATAATTAGGCTAGATTTTTATCTAAAATATTTTGTGTTTCTTGATTTGGATTATTTTTTTTTTCTTTTTTGATAAAACTGACATTTTAGATACCATTGAATGCATAGATCAGAAATAACAATAGTTATATTAGAAGTCAATGGATGAATGTTACCGAAAGCATAGGTTTTCTCGGTGAGGTTGGTGCGGTGTGGCAACTTCTCCGACGTTTACTATACCGTAGTGGGCGGTGTGTGTATTTGTGTGCGAAGTGTGCACGTTGTTGAATTTTTTGTTTTGTTGTTAGGAAAGTTCTACCATTTCGGTTCAGGTTGTATATTACTTGTGTTTTAGTTCATTTATACTGTAAGCTAGGTTTTTATTTTGTGTTTTGTTCATTTTTCGTGTTGTATTGTTGCGTGGCTCTAGTTCATGTTGTTACAGAGCTGAGCTGTTTATCATGTCGGGGTCACCCCAATCTCTAGTAGTCAATGATACTACTCCAGCAAGTGTAATTACTCCAGAAAATAATATCGAGATGGAAAATACAGAGAAACATGTTGAAAATAGTGCTTTGTACCGGTCAAACAAATCTCAAGTTGAAATTTTAAATGAAGCCAATGAGGCTGGGATAGCGAGTGTTGCGATATTGGTTGCTGCTGTTACAGGAACACTTCCGAGTTCTCACCCGAAGGCTCTACGTGACGCCATCTCGACACAAGTTGAAAACCACATGGGAATAGATTCGCTGCGGCTATCTCGACAAGGAAAGCTCGCATTGACTACACAGAACATCGTTACGGCTACTCAAGCGTTAAACATCAAGACACTCCTGGGTATCCCGGCTTCTGCCCAGCTGCTAACGGACAATATTACCACCAGGTTTCTGTTGCGCAACATGAACCCTCAAATCAACTGTAAAGACATAGCTGAAGAACTTGAATTTTCTGGAATTCCCGTCTTGGAGGTCCGTCGATTTATACGTAAAGACTCTGGCCCCACTTCGACTGTTCTGGTGACGAAACTGGGATGCAACTTGCCGGATACTGTTAAACTGTGGTATCAAGTCTTCCGCATTTCTTTGTTTATTGATAGGCCGCGAAAATGCCGTAAATGTTGGAAGTACACTCATGGTGCCGGTGTTTGCAGAAGTGACTTTGTGTGTGCCCAGTGTGCTAATGTTCATACGGGTTCCTGTACGGTGGACCCCCCCACTTGCGCAAACTGCAAAGGTAGCCATCTTGCCACAGACAGGACTTGTCCTAAATACATACAGGAAACTCGATTTTTGAAATTTAAGTGTGAGCACCACCTGGGTTTTAGTGAAGCACGGAAAGCATTCCCGACCAGTGGCTATGCTAAAGCCGAGTCCTATGCCCAGGCCGCCTCTGCCTCTCCCCCCCCTCCGGCGGACTATATCACTAGATCGGACCTTCAGATTATGCTACAAGGTTTTGCCGAGAATATCGCTGCTATGATGCAATCTGTCCTGGAAGCCCAGGCTCTAAATTATGAACATATGTTGTCTGCTGTCACCTCATCCGTGGTAGGGGCCCTGCGGGACGCTCTCTCCCCAGGTCACCCCCCTCCTTCACATAGCGCTACTGATAAACAGCAAAAGCCGGGTCACTCATTGACTCGCACTATTTCACGCAATAGCAACGTCAAAAAATTGTACACCGGGATGTCTAATCCAAACAATCTTCAAACACAGAACATGGATTCTTCCTCAGGGGATGATTGGACTTTAGACGAGCATTCCACCACAAGAGACAAGCCCGAGCTCAATGCCTCCATCACTTAGGGTGGTTGAGGTAAGCGTCTTCTTTTGTCTATTCCTTTTCCTTACTGGTTTTTGTTTTCATGTTTATCTGCAGTTTGTGGAGTTATTGTCTTGTCCTATTTAGTTATTTTTGGGTTTTTGTTTCGCAATTGAGTTTTTTCCATTCTTGCTTTCCGTGTCTGAGTTCCGGGGGTTGGGGTACTCGTATCTTTATTTGGTGGGGTTTTCTTTACAGAAACTCTCTATTTGTGAGTTTTCTTTATGGTCAGTTTTTTAGTTCATTGGAACTGTAGAAGTGTCCGGGTCAATGGTCATTGGCTTCGCTCTCCCACCTTCGCCCAGACTCGCATTATTTGCCTGCAGGAAACCTTCCTTACGCCTTCGGATAGTTTTTCTCTCCCGGGCATGAATGTGTTTCGGAAGGACCGCCTGGATGCTCGCGGTGGTGGCCTTGTGACGGCCATTAAGACCTCATTGGATGCTCTGTTGGTGCCTTTGCCTCCCTGTCCGCAGCCAGATTTTGAAGCTTTAGCTGTCAAGGTCTGGTTTAACCGCTCCTGGGTTTCCTTAATTAATGTTTATTCCCCTTCGGGTCTTTTCCCGGGTGTGTGGCTCTCTGGGGTCCTGGATTCGTTGAGTTCTCCTATCATCCTCTTGGGTGATTTCAATATTAATCTTCTGGGTCATGACCCTCCGTTCCCTCCTAGGGTTCGTCACCTATTAGATTGGTCTGCCTCTCATGAGATCTGCTTCCTAAACTTGCATTCGCCGACACGCTCTGCTCCTAACGGGTCGGCTTCGTTGTTAGACCTTACCTTGTTGTCCCCTTCACTTCATAGGGACATTCACTTCTACATCCACCCTGATAATTTTGACTCGGACCATCATCCTATTGTTCTGTTCCATAATAGCATGATCGCCCCGGCTGGCCCGGGTCGGGTTTTGGTCAATTGGTCTAAGGCTAGCGCCTGCCTCAATGAGATGTTAAACGCCTCCAATCCTACCTACTCAGAGTTCGAACAGTTCTGTCACCGGGCTATCCAGGCTCGGCAAGTGGTCCGGCGTTCCCAGGCGGCCCCGTCCCCACCTTGGTGGGACGCTACCTGCCAATCTCTATTGCGCCAGAAGCGGAGGTCCCTAAAGTGGGCCCGCTCTACTTGTTCCAGGGAACATTGGAAAAACTACAAGATGTTTGCTGCCAAACTACGGCGCCACATGAAACTCGTGTCTCGTCAATACTGGGATAAGATTTGTCGGGATAGCTGCTCAAGTGGCAGAATATTCAAGATTCTGAAGCGTCTTGCTAACAGGGAGTCCACTCATGGGGACAATGTTTTATGCAACCCTCACCCTGTGGTTTCTGCCCATCTTCAGGCCGAGGTTTTCTTGCAGCATTTCCAACAACTAGATGCCTATGAACCCCTGCCTTTTGACCTAAGTGATGGGGACGTCTCTTTGGATGCCAGTTTTTCTTTGGAGAAGCTTTCAGATGCACTCAAACATACCAGGCCTACGTCCCCCGGCGCTGACGGTATTTCCGCCCGCCTTTTGCAAAATCTCCACTCCGACAATCGGCAAAAGCTTCTTTCGATCTTCAACGCCTCGTTTGAAAGTTCGTCGCTTCCGGCATCCTGGAAATTGGCCACTATCATCCCGATTCGTAAGCCGGGTAAGCCGACTATGCAGACAAGTTCTTACAGACCGATTGCCCTGACTTCTGTCTGTGTCAAGGTGATGGAAAGAATGATCCTCCGTCGCCTCCTGATCTGGACCGGTGTGCGGAACACCTTTCCTCCCAGCCAGTTTGGTTTCCTCCCTTTCAGAGACTGCACTACGGCTCTATGCACACTTGTTGATCATGTACGTCGTGCGAGGGCAAAAAACCACTTTGTGGCCGCTGTGTGTCTAGATATTAAGGCTGCCTACGACTCCGTTTGGATTGACAACCTCATCTATAAATTGGCTTCGCTGGGAATTCGTGGGCGTATGGGCCGTTGGATTGTTGAATTTCTCACTGAGCGCCGGATCCAGATCAGATGGAGGTCGGCAACTTCTGGGGTCGGCCCCTGTCGTCATGGCGTGCCTCAGGGGAGTGTGCTCTCCCCTTTTCTATTTCTTATCTACTTGGCTGATATCGTGGAGACCTTGGAAGATGGCGTCTACCTCATAGTGTACACTGATGACATTATCGTGTACGTAATTGGCCTCAACGAGCGTCGTGCCCGCGAAAAGCTTAACAGTGCCCTGCAGAGAATTTGTAATTGGTGTGCGGCCAACAAGTTAAAGATCTCGCCTGAAAAGTGCTTGGCCATAAATTTTTCACGCAGCCGTGACCCGGGCAACCCTCCGTTTGTTGCGGGGCAGGAGATCTCTTGGAGCACCACGGTGAAGATCTTGGGTATCTGGTTTAGTCGCTCCCTTAACTTTCACTCACACTTTTCGATGATCCGTATCAAAGCTCTTCGGCGTCTCAACTACATTAAGGCTGTGGCCAGCCACTCCAGGGGAGTTGCCAGCACGCACCTGCTGCGTATAATCAATGCCCTGATCAGAAGCCTTCTTGAATACAGATGTGCGCTTTTCTTTGATTGTAATAAATCTGCCATGATCACTCTGGAGAGAATCTACTATGCTGCTCTTCGTACTGCTACTGGCCTTCCCATGTGCACCCCCATTCCGGTCCTTCAACGTGAAGCTGGTGCGACCTCAATCCGCAGTCGCCTTCTGTTCCTGGCGAAGGCTTTTCTCCTACGGCAGCTTGCCCTTCCCCCGGGACTTGTTCTCAGTGACTCTCTCAGGTCGACTCATCCTCCCGATGGCTTTGGCTCTAATTGGACTCGCCTCTGTGACTCCTTGTCCGCCGCTTATGGCTTTGATTGTTTTAAGATACTTCGGTTCATCTGGCCTCCTCTTCCTCAGGATTTGACTCTTCACATAATTACTGAGGGCCTCCCCTTTCAGAACGTCTCGCTCCCTGATCGCGTCCTTGCAAGCGAATGGGTCCGCTGGTGCGAGGCCCACCGCTACTGTACTGTCCTTTCCTCCGATGCCTCCAAAGACTCTGCAAAGACTTCGGCGGCGGCAATTGATGCCGACTCCGACCGTGCCGTGGCTGCCTTGCTCCATCATTGTAATTCCATTTTCACCGCCGAGGCGATCGCACTCTGGTTGGCCATTACTCACCTTCCTTCGATACACAAGACTATTTTCCTTTTAACGGATAGCTTGTCTGTCTTGCGAGCTCTCCAGGCCTATTCACTTCGTTCTCCTAAGGTCATTCTGCATCTGATCCATAGCATTTCGGTTTTGAGTAGTAGGGGCTACTCCGTCACTTTGGTCTGGTGCCCCGCCCATAAGGGTATCGTCCCGAACGAGAGGGCCGAAGTACTGGCCAAAAATGGTCCTTATCTCTGCCAGTCCTTCCCTTGGGTGTCTCCGGAGGACCTACGCTCTCACATCAAGAAGAGCTGGCTTATTGAAAATGATTTCTCTTGGCTCAACAGTGATTACGCTCCTACTTACCCTCACCTCACCACTGACCGGTCTTATTCGTTGTGGACCCCCTCCAGGCGAACGGATGTGCTTATTGCCCGATGGAGGGCTAGGATGATCCTCACCCAGCAGCGTCTCTTTCGCATGAACCAAGTTTTTCCCCGCTGTGTAGGCATTGTTTTGAGTTGGATACCCCGGAGCACGTTCTACTACATTGCATGGTTCTCAAAGACCCTCGCCGACAGCTGCTCTTGTCGCTCAAGCTACCTGCCTCCTCGAGCTATAGCGAGATCATGTCTGTGGCCCTCTCATCTCCTCATGGTGTTGCGGCCCTAATCCGCTTTTCACGTGTGGCTCTTCCCCATCTTGTTTGACCGCTCTAGCTGACAGTTGTTTTTTCTTCTCTCGTCTGCCTGTGTCGTACATGATTTGACCCTGGCTGATTAAGTTTGTGTTTACCCTGGAGTTTCGAGACAAAAGCCTCCCTAACGGGTAGTAGCATACGTCTCAGTACTTGCCAACCAACCAACCAACCAATATCATCCAACCAATGAATCATTAAATCTTTGTTTACGTTTACAATGTTCAGTAAATGTTGCAGTGTTAAACTTATAATTCCTTAAAATGTATAAAATATTTCTTATTTTGTTATTAGATAGTGAATTCAAAAGTCTGATAGTTTAAAATTTATAAAAAGAATGCAATTTTCATGTGGCTCTGCAAAATCTATCTCGAAGGTAAATTTATAATTGATTTTGATAGAAATGGAATATATTTTCATTTGCTATAAATTATTTTTCAAAAGTAGTGTGTTCGAAAGTTGTATTTTACTGTAGTGTATAATTCTTAATTTCCGTGTCATTTAGCTTAAAGTTTTAGCAAGTGACACTTTCGTATGTTATCTAGTAGAATGTTATCGTAGTTTCGTTTGTTATCTAGCCTATTTTCCCTCGTTTTTTTAATATTCTATCTCTCTTCCTTCTTCATTGGCTCGCGTATATTGTTTTTTTAAAGTGTCCTGGGTGTTTTTAAAATTTGTTACTGTAATTGACGATTATATTTTTAAAAAAAACATTACGTTTATTATATTTACAGATCATAAACGACATGAAATGAGTATTGTTTTAATATATTGTGCTTACATTTTTATCAATCATGCATGTAGATTTCATTAGCATATGAATATTTCTATAAATTATGGTTGAAATAAGTGTAATAGTTTAGCATTAAATAAAACTCTATACTTACTGACTTGCATACCATATTTAACGTTTATTTCAAGGTATTTACTTAGATACTTTTCAACTTACTTTTTGACTCTAAATTCGTTTTTTTATAAACACAAATAATTTGTTCAATTTTTACAGAATTATGCATTAAGAGACATTTATTTAACATTACATACAGCATGTGTAATTTACACATTAGGGTAATTCTCTGCAATAGTGCAAAAAGTGTTTCCCAGCCATATAAATGCTCTAAATTTCAATTTATTTTTATTTATTTATACTTTTATTAGAAGGTCTAAAGTTTGTTTATTAGGGGCAGGGCAAAAAATTTAAAAATAAACAAATTTAACTGTTTGTCCCGGCTTTTTCCGTTTCTAGAAATCATGTTTAAATGGCTGCAGATAAAAATATTTTAAACGGAATGTTATTTTGAATCATACATAGAAAGAAGTGATATTAAAGATATTATAGCATCAAACTGTGATTAATTAATATAAATATCTTGCAATTTATAAGCATTCTTATAAAAATACATGAAAATCCTTGGATGGTGAAAGGGTTAATATTTAAAAATGTAAGATATATCATGCAAATATCATTCCCTCACCTCTCCCCTACCCATACTACCATACTTTACTGTCTGATTTTTTCCATTCAGAAGTAAAAATAATTAAAAACACCCTAAGCAAAATAAAGTTCTTAATTGGTACCTTACAAAAAATAATAAAAATATTATTTTTTACTATAATTATGTAGTCTACTCAATCAATTATATGTCTCCCCATGTTAGGCCATCATTCCCTCACACCTTGCTATTATCGCAAATATCCTATCACTAAAGATGAGCAG
Organism: Maratus speculifer; assembly: GCA_964019185.1. Taxonomy (NCBI): domain Eukaryota; kingdom Metazoa; phylum Arthropoda; class Arachnida; order Araneae; family Salticidae; genus Maratus; species Maratus speculifer. Next base: position 8,316,562 of record OZ025297.1, on the reverse strand, counting down.
CAGTCTAGCATTCTTCACAGAGAGGAAGCTAATTTGAGTACTTGTCAGTCCAGCAACATAAATTGGTGATATAAGTTTTTGTTAATTTTCTAGGAATTTTTTTCAATCAGAAAATCAGGGAGTATTTTTATTAGCAGTCATTCCCTCACACAGAATGCTAGATTTTTAGCATTTTTCAAAATTTTTAATTTTATCATACATTATATATTATGTGTTCTTCTTTAAGGAATCAGTTTGTTTTTTTCCATAATTCTGCATTTTTCATGACAATTAGTAAAAACATCTTAATTTCACCATTCTTTCACTCGTCATTCCCTCACATTTATTGTTATGAGTTAATGATAAAGTGAATGGGGAATATGTACTTTTGTTAAAAATTTTATAATGATTTCTGCTGCTATTAAAATCTTCAACAATTGACCAATTACTAGCAATTTATCCAATTTTTATGAAAATTTACCTATGTAACATTCAAGTCAGACTGCTTGGTCAAATTTGCAGTATTGTAGAGAATAACTCATTATACATACAATTACTGCAATATTATAAAGAAAATGAACTTTTTTGGTAGGGGAAAATTTTTGAAAGCTTTATTTGGTAGGTTAAGATGTTTCATGTGATATAGTACTATAAAAAATTTTTGCAATATTTTAACAATTTATATAAAATACATGTTGGACCAATGTTCTTTATATTGGTGGAACTAGAGAGTAAAGTAGAGCTTGATCTAAAAAATGTTACTATAAAAATTGACAAATATCTTCAATCTAAAAAAGTACATAGAAAAGAAATGAAATCAGATTATCTGTAAAGCTCATGAAATAACCCAAATTTTTGTTGGCTAAAACTGTGGGCTGAGTTTTATTGGTACCTTAAAATCAATTGGGGAACAATAGGCATTTTTAACACACTTCATATTCCAATCATCCACAACCAGTTTAAAAATTTGGGTTCATAACTATAAATTACAGGCTGTAAATAAAGAACAACAACGGTCCGTTCAGTACAAAGTGTGGACAAAATTCCATTCCAGGGGTTTTTGATTAGTGGAAGTTAATTTTAAATAAATTTAAAATGTAAACAAGCATAATAATATGTACTTTAATATAATTTAGTTTTTTATATAATAAAGATGTTCAAATAATTTTTAGAAAAATAAAGTTTAATCTATGTCAAAAAGTAAAATACAATGTAAAGTTTTGAAAAAAAAAATGCTTTCAAATTTCATTTGAATCAATTTATAAAATAGTTTTGTAAAAATAAGGAAATTTAAGCAGGAATATATTAAATATTTGGTTATTTACTTATTAGCATTAAGAAAAACGTCTGCAAGTTGAGGTAAAATGAAATTGTATGACTGTGTGCTCTACTTTGGTGATGCCTATTAATATTAAAATCTAAGCAAAATCTGAACCGGTCAATGAATTTAATCCCAGCTTTTAGGAATAGTGGAAAATATTTGTTATCGTTATCAAAAAGGCGGATACTAAAAAACTTAAGAGAATTAATGATCAACTCGCATTTTACTGTAATAGCCCCCATCTGCTGCTTCAGTAGAACAAATGTTTCTGCCTTTGGTTTGGTACATTTCAGAAATCGACTTATAAAGATGCTATAAACTGCTGCCATAGAAATACTCAAGGCCAGAGGACATGAATTGTGACATCATCACTAATCGGCAGGGCTGGCAAGTTTCTGCCAGTAAGTGGCAGAAACTGAGTAATATTAATAAGAATTTTAACCTGCAATTATTCATAATTCACATGTATTTAATATATAAAGAGTTTAATTAAAAACATACGCTAGCATAAAAGCTAACACTGCATAAAATGTGATTTGAATCTTGCATTTATGAGTCTAAATGATATTTTCATCATTAAATAAAGCTAAGTAAATTTTATGAGCAGCTGAAATAGAACAGTCATGTTTTTTACTTTATATTTAATCCAAATTATTATTTGTTATTTATCATAAAATAAAAGGTATAAGCAATTGAATACTAATAAAAAGTCTTAGATTATGTCTTGAAATGAATTTGACAGTTATTGCCAGTTGTTGCCAGTTAAAACCACTTTCTGCCGGCAAAAACCTAGCCCTGCTAATCAACCAACTTCTCACTAGTATTTGAATTCACATCAGGAAATTTTCAACAGCAATTTTATTTTATTTTACTTCTGGAATATCTATCATCTTGTAAATCAGTGATAACTATTTAACTTACTGGTGAGAATTTGGAATTCCCCAATAAGAAAAATCAGCCATATGCTGCAACACCATATCTTTCTTTCTCTGGCTGAATTTTTATTTAGGAATTTATAGTTCTCACCAGTAAGTTTAAATAGTTATTGTTTTGCTCAGATGATTGATATTCCACAAATAAAATAAAATTGCCAGTCAAAAATTTCAATTTTTTGGTGTGAATCCCAACACTAGTGAGAAGTTGATTGATTAGTGATGATGTCATGTCACAATTTGTGGCCTCTGGTCTTAAGTATTTTGATGGCAGCCACTAAATTCATTTCTCTGAACTAGCATTTTAAAAAACAAAAAGTTAGCAACTTAATTTACTACCAAATTTCAGAGTTCGTGATTTTTTTAAAAAAAAGTCACACATTAGATTATTATTATTTTACATGACTTTTTGTTTAATTTTAAAAATATAAATTTTACGTACATACACATGCATGTTATTAGTATTACCTAAATAATATTATACATTTTACATAAATGTTTCTTATTATTTCAAGATAAAATTTTAGGCTATGAAAAAATCTTGATTACACAAAAAGCATCAAATCAGGTGTCAAAAATTAATCCAACCTTCAGTATTTTAATTAAAATAAAAACATCTGCAGCACATAAAAAAATTAAAATTGTAAGCAAACTAAATTTTTTAACTTTTGCTTTTTTAAAGTGTTGGCCGAGAAAAATGAGTTTAGCTGCTGCCATCAAAATACTTAAGGACAAAGGACATAAATTGAGATGTCATCATTAATCGATTGACTTTGAAGTAGTGTTGGGAATTCACACCAAGAAATTTTGAGTAGCAATTTTATTTTATTTGCGGAATATCTATCATTTTATAAAACAATAACTATTTAAACTTACTAATGATAACTTGGAATCCCTAAATAAAAATTCAGCCAGAGAAGGAATGCTTCAGTGTTGCCACATCTGGCTGATTTTTTATTGGGAGATTCCAAATTCTCATCAGTAAGTTTAAGAAGTAATTGATCATAAGTTAATCAGTAAGTTCATTGTTTTATAACATGATAGATATTCCACAAATAAAATTAAAAAAAAATTGCTATTCAAAATTTCCAGGTGTGAATTCCAACACTAGTGAGAAATCAGTCAATTGGAGATTATGTCACAATTTGTGTCCTCTGTCTTTGAGTATTTCGATGGCAGCAGTTTTATCAGTTGATTTCAATTTCTGAAAGTACCAAACCAAAGGCAGTAAACATTTGTTCTACTGAAGCAAATAAATCTATTACCGTAATTTCGGGTGTATAAGCCGCAGATCAAACAATTCTTTTTCAACCCAGAATTTTTTTAAAAATAAATGTTACTACTTAGATCGCCGTAAGTATTTGTGTTCAATCATTAAATAAGATTTCTGGGTCCAAAAAGAATTGTTTGATCCGCGGCTTATACACCCGAAATTACGGTACATTAAAAAGCTAGTTGTTCATTAATTCTCTAAGTTTTTTAGTATCAGCCTTTTCAATAACTTAAACAAAAATACATTCCACCCTTCTAAAAAGCTGAGATCAATTGTATTAAATTAAAAATAAATAAATGATTGGTTCAGATTTTGCTCAAATCTTAATACAACAGGCCTCACCAAATTTTATTTTACCTCAACAAGATTATTTTATAATTTGTTTCAGGTGGAATTTGAAGACTTTTTTTTCTTCTAAACTTTACATCTATTTTACTTTTTGACAAATTTTAAGCTTTATCGTTCTGAAAGTTGTGCGATTATATATATTATATAAAACTAAATTATATTAAAACCAAAGTTTCCCCCAGAGGGTTTCAGGGGGGCGCTCCGCCCCTCCTGCCCTTCATTTTAAAAAATAGCGCCCCTCTTGACCTTCATCTAAAAACTAGTGCCCCTCTTGCCCTTCATTAAAAAAAATAGTGCCCTTCTTGCTCCACATTAGGAAAAATGCAGCCCTTCAGCGATTATGCGGATGTGATATAGCACGTAAATTACGCAAAAAATCGGTGACAGAACGCAAATAATAGCTGTTACGCATTCTAGAAAATGCATAATTTCGACAAAAAATTGCGAAATGACGATTAATTTTTGGCAAGATTTGCGAAAAAAATGGCTGATTTCGTCACAAAATCCCGAAAAAAAGATGATTTAAAAAAAAAAAAAAAAAAAATAGTGAAAAACCGACAAATTTCATCCAAAAATCATGATAAAATGGCAAATTTTGTCAAACGATTTGCGAAAAACTGTAAATTTCACTATAAGATCATAAAAATGGCAACTTTGTCAAAAAATTAAGATTAGACGGCAGATTTTGTCAAAAGATTTGCAAAAAACCAGCAAATTTCATCCAAAAATCGCAATAAAACAGAAAAATCTGTCAAATAATTCACGAAAAACAGCATTTTTTGTCAAACTTTCGCTAAAAAATGCAAAAATGTCAATATCCCCGAAAAAAGACAGATTTCGTCAAAAGATCGTGAAAAATGTAAATTTCGTCAAAGGGGTACAAAAAAAAAGAAAAAAAGAAGTTGAGGCCAGAAGTGAATTTTTCTGTTATAAAAACTAATTTCCTTGCTTCAAAATTGTTTTCTCCAAAAGCGGGTTTTCCTGTTTCATAACCAAGGGCATGTGAAGAGAAAATTGGACCTGGGGCATAATTAGAATTTGCTGCCCCCCCCCCCCCCCTCCCAACTTTTTCTTGTGACAGCCCAAAAGAGACATTTGTAGTATAAATTTGGTGCCTCTTAAATTTCTGTTCCCGGGGGTGACCGCCCCCTTCGCACCTCCCCTCTCACTCCCATTACGAACTATGTGCTTTTTTTTCCGTGCTTCTTTTTCGTGTTTAAATGTGACAAAGTTGTCATTTTTTTTGCTTTTTTTTTGACAAAATTTGCCATTTTTGTGATCTTTTAACAAAATTTGCCTTTTTTTTTAAGACTTTTTTTAGCAAAATCTGCCAGTTTTTCGTATTTTTTTAAAACAAAATCTGCTGTTTTTGTGAATTTTTAACAAAATCGGCCATCTTTTCATGATCTTTTAACAATATTTGCCGATTTTTTCAAGTTCTTATAATAAAATTTACTTTTTTTTTTTTTTTTTGATGAAATTTTTGGATTTTTTTCTCGATTCTTTGATGAAATTTCTGTTCTTCAATGAATTTTTGAACCGCTAGATTCTAAATTCAACTCAATAATAAAAGTGCCCTTAAAAATAAAAAAAAAAAGTGCCCTGAAGAATGTTAAATGTGCCCTTTCCCAAACAGTAACACCCTGCCCCTTTTTAAACCTGGGAAAAATTGTTAAAACACATTATTATGCTTGTTTACATCTTAAATTTATTTTAAAATAATGGAAAAGAAAAACTGATTTAAATCAATGATTTAAAAAAAATCAAATGATTTAAATCATAATTAAATGAACCCTGCCAAATTTATTTAAAGTTTTTATGTGCTGCAGAGATTTTTATTTTAATTAAAATACTAAGGGTTGAATTAATTTTTAATGTTCGATTTGTAGTTTTTCATGCATTTTGTGTAATAAAGATTTTCTTTAGCCTAAAATTTTACCTTGAAATAATATGAATCATTTATTTAAATTGTGTAATATTATTAATTGGTATGTATTATATAATACTCATAACATGCATGTCTGTATAACATATAATTTATATTTTATAAATAAACATAAAGTTATAAAAAATGTTTTTGAAATGTTTAAAAAATGTTTGATCGAATGAAAAATTCAATTTAAGTTTTAAAAAATCAGATTATTTTGATTTTTATTAGAAAGTTTAAAAAATCATGAATCCTGCAAAACAGGGGTTCTGGATCTCCATATCTAATCAGTGGATTTGGATGAAATTTTGTAAACTTTGAGGTTGGGAGAACATTTTGCCTTTTCAATTTCATCACAATCTGATTATTGAGCCCCTAACCCCATCCTAAATATATTGGCCTAAATATATAAAATAAATGTTTTAATAATCTGTAAATATGTGGGTCAATAGACTTTATTACTTCCTGCAATTTGAGCTTTCCATGTTTCATAGTTTATGAGTAAAATGATCATCACCGAAGGACAGACGGATACAGAAAGTGATCTTATAATGGTTCTGTTTTCATTTTATAAGTATGGAACCCTAAAGTGGAAGAAAGCGATGTTTTTATACAATTTATTTTTCAACTTTCAACCAAGTGTCATGGGCCTTAACAATGGGGGTGTTAAGTGAATCTTCAATTTTAAGATTTAAGTCTGAATCCTCTTTCACAAGCTAAACTTGTGATGGACAAGCATAACATTTTAATTTTGGAAATTATCGGAAATATATGGTTGTGCTCTGTAAAAAAAAATTTTTGAGACACCTTTACTACTGGAGATTCCCTCAAATCCACACAGCTTGGGAACAGTGGTTGTGCAGATTTCTGTTTATTGCTTTGTTTACATTTTTTAAACAGTAATTTGAATGTAATTAATAATGCAATCAAAGTTATGACAAATGCTTACAATATAATAAATCATTAAAATAAGTAATAAACTAAAGTAAAAAAAAAAAAAATTAGATAATTTTTAACGTGATAAAAATATTAAAAGCCAAGGTCAAATTAATAGTTAATAATGTGTAATTATAGATTTATTACAAATATGACATGTATTTTTCCTAAATTATTCAATGAAACTTGCATCATAAAGGTACATTACTAATTCACATCAAAATTATAAAATAAGGACATTTTATTTTAGGCTTAGCCAGATTAATAACCGAAAAGGCTTGATTAATTAATACATAAATATATTTGATAAGAAGATTGTGATTGCCAATGATATTACCAATATTCTGAATTTTTTCAAGAAAAAATACATTCTTCCTTTATGAAAAAACAAGAATTCAGTAACATTAACAAAAATTACAAATTAAAACAATCTGTGGAATTGATATAAAACTAAAAAAGTCAAATTTTGTCCTATATCTGAACTGAACGTTTCATTCTTTACATCTGTAAATTATGTGTGGATTTTTGGGTTTCAGATTTGGAGTAGTCTACTGTATATCTGAAGTGCCTTCATGTTTAACTATACTTCCAGGAACAGTGTCTATTCATCGATGTCATCATCATTATCCATATGAAACTATTTTATTATATTTTTAATGGAATTATAATCCAGAGTTTCCCCCAGAGGGTTTCAGGGGGGCGCTCTGCCCCTCTTGCCCTTTAGTTTAAAAAATAGCGCCCTTCTTGCCCCTCATCTAAAAACTAGCACCCCTCTTGTCGCTCATTTGAAAAAATAGAAATTTGCCATTTTTGTGACCTTTTAACAAAATTTCCCGTTTTTTTTGGCGATCTTTTCACAAAATTTGTCATTTCTTTCGTGATTTTTTAGCAAATTCTGTTGTTATTTTAAACAAAATCTGTCGTTTTTTGTGATTTTTTTAACAAAATTTAACTTTTTCCTCTTTTTTTCAATTTTTTGGATTATTTTCTCAATTTTTTGAAGAAATTTCTGTTTTTCCACGATTTCTTGACCCGCTAGATTCTAGATTTAACTTTATAAAAGTGCCCTTAAAAGTCAAAAAAGTGCCCTGAAGAATGTAAAAAGCGCCCTTTTCAGAACAGTAGCGCCCTGCCCCTTTTTAAACCTGGGGGAAACTCTGTATAATCAAAACCTGATTCTCTGGCTTTTTCTTTAACTGAATAAGCTTCTATGCATTCAAGTTTTAAACAAATTCCAAAGTGAATAAAATCGTGAAATTTATCACCGATTTGTCCCAAGAGAAAAAAAGTGCAAAATATGTCATGAGAATGGAAAAATCACAAATTTCATCAAATTACCACAAGAAAAAGAAAAAAAAAAACCCATAAAATTTGTCAGTCGGTCACAGAAAAATAGCAAAATATAAAATCGATCCAGGAAAAGATGTAGAGGGATAATTTTATTGTTCCTACCAGAACAATTTAGTAATCCTCATCATTCTATTTAACATATGCTATAGAAATGTACAATTTACATTATTAAAATCCGACCGTATTATGTATGTATGAAAGGATAAAAACTAACCCCTTTCTAAAACTTTAATTTAAAATTAAAATTCAAAAATTTAAAGTTCCCAATTAATATTTTAAACTTTAATTCTTAAGCTTAAAGCTATTTTTGCCCCTGGTAACTTTCTTTCCCAGCCTAACATTTATTACTTTCAGAGATCATTTTTGGATGTTCTTTAAGATTAAAAATGCTTAGATAAGCGCAATTCTTAATTTGTAGGATCAGCATGCAGCCCTGGACAGCCGCACCTAAATTGCGTCAGATTGCCCAGATATTTCTTAACCAATTAAATTAAATGGTCCTCCCAAATTCACAACTCTGCCCTCTGCTGGAAAATATGACAATCCCTAACATATTAGCGAGAACACGCGCGAAAAACAAGAGACTTTGCAGTTTTGAGAAGCCTGCAGAAACTATGGCCATGTAATCTCCATAATCCCCTTAAACGGCTCGGGTGACTTCGACCGGACTCGCGTACCCCTCTGTAAGATGAGCGACCAAATAAAGAGTTCGATCCAACAAGAGGCTCCCGAGTCCCACTTCTTATGCCACCACTACAACACATCCGAAGTCGTTACAATAATATAAAAGTCGACAGGATAAAAAGCGCGTGAAGAACCAATCCCTCTGCCTTACCACCAAGCCGCGAAAATTCAGAAGTGCTCGAGAATTCCTTTCCCTCAGAAACGCCATTTACCGTCGACAAAAAAAAAAAAAAAGATTAAGCCAGAGAAAGGAAATTTCCCCCATGAACAATGTCGTTGAAACAGAAACTATTCACGTTCCGAATAATTCTTGGACAATCGTGAAAAAAAGAAAAAGCATTTAATCGGCTGTGATCTATTATTTATTCGTACTAACTTCTGAAGTAATACATTACGACTTTTTCTCCCTACTCAACTGCTTGAGAAGCCGCAGACTAAGAAGTGATTCACTTACGGACATTCCAAAGCGATACCTACGTATTTCTCTTCCCCAAGCAGAAACTTAACACAGACTCGCAAAATGAACCGAACTTTATTCCGCAGGAGATCAAAGGTCTCCGTTCTCTGTATCACCGTACAAATGACTCACTCAAGAGTTGGAAGTGGAAATTTATGTTTACTTTTTTACCGGACAAATGATGATCTATGATGGAGTAGAATGTTTTATTTAGTTATTTATCCTTAAAAGTTATTTGAAATGAAAAAAAAAAAATAGTAATTTAGTAGTTTGTAAATATTAAATTTTTCTTTCTTAAGAAAAAAAAAAAAAAAAAAAAAATTGGATAATCGAATTTACAGGTATGCTTTTTATTTATTTTTTCTTTGACATTGACGTTATTTTTTGTTGAAGATTACATCTCATTGGTGAAAAATTCGTATTTTCCTTTTACCTTTATGTTATCATTTCAATGGTTACCCTACCGATTTCTTTTTTGCATTATTTAGTTTATGAAATATTTTAATTACAAGGAAAAAAAAAAAAAAGTTTTATTGAGCAGGTTATGTGTTTATTTTTGTGTTAACATTTTAGTAACATTAGTAAAAATGCAGATTCCTCATTTCAATCATTTATTTTATAAAATATTCTCGTTAAAAGTTTTATTTTACTTTAAACAATGTTTTTATTTTCTATTTTATGTTGTCTATGAATGTGTTATGGCCGAAAGTACCAAGGAATGGAAGTGTTTGTGAGAATGAAAAATATTTAATAATGAAAAAGAGAACAAAAAAAAAAAATACTGTTATCAGAGTGAACATTTTAAAATTTTGACAGCATTCATGAAGTTTTAAAGTAGTTTATTTAAAATGATGTTATAGTATTAAAGGGATTTTAAAGATTTTAACAAAATTTATATTTATTATTTTAAGATTTTTATTAGCTTTATTTTTTATTTCTTGTGGAATTTAAGATTTATGATTTACATTTTAGAAAATTTTGTGATTGATATTTTACATACGCGTTAAAATTGTGATAAATTAAAGTGACAGTATTTTTGTTTTCTTGTTCATCCGATGAAGCATAAGTGCGATCACCAAAAAATAAAGACAATTGTTTTTTATGTTTTTGAACTAAATATTATCAATAATATACATGCAATTTAATGATGTCCAACATTTAGTGTCCTGTTTTGCATATATTTAGAGTCCTATTTTATTAATTCCTTTTTTATAAATTCAGATGAGAACATCCAGATTTCCACATATTTGTAAATAGTAATTTATATCAGTTTGTGTAGTATTTTATTCCATATTTTGAGCCTTTTTTGTGTTGATAAATGTTTTATTTGTGCATAATGAAAAAAAAAAAAGTTCAATCAATTTTTCCAAATATTTCTTTTTGAGACTCGGTCACCCGGAGTAAAATGGGTATAAAAATCAGCTTTTTTAATTTTAATGCTTCATGGCAGAAATATTACAAAATAAACTCATGTTTTTGTTCAATATTTTTGACATTGTGTATCTTAGGTTTAAATTAAACATAATTTGTGTTTCTTTTTTTTAAAAATTTTTGTGTAAAACACTATATCTATTTTACCCCGGTGTATACCCATTTTACCCTGTGGTTCGGGATAAAATGGGTATGCACCGGGGTAAAATGGGTATATGCTAGTTAAAGTTGAATAATAAATTAAATATACTTAAATAAACTATAATTAATGTGTAAACCCTTTAAAAGTTTTGTACTTTCATCCTCTGAATCATGTGTAAACTAGGAATGTGAGGGAAAGGGGCTTCAAAAACTCCGCACTTCAATTTGCTTACATTTTATTCTTGACATGTAAAAACACTGTTATGAAGCTAATTCAAATAAGATGAGAGTACTGATAAATCCTATCCTCCACCACATCAGTTTACGCACATGCTGTGAATCATGTTTCTCTTTAAAAGTATTTTTTTTTTTTATTTAATGCAATTCAAAAGCAGATAGATATCAGCATGAATATCTGTAGGGAAAAAATGAGAAATTAAATTACACTGGAAAATCAATGTTTAATCAAAAGTAATTTATGCAGATAGGTATAACATAATAAAATTTTACATGCAAAGTGTATACTGGCAAGGAATATTGCAGCTTGTTTGAGATAGCTTTCTGACAATTTGGATGTGTTCACATCAGCAACATCGTCTTTCTCAGGAAAGACAGAAAATAATCCAGCAGATGACTTTGTTGCAAACTTCACAAGACCTATGAATTCTTGAACAGACTTTACATTAAATTTTACAGGGACTCAATCACCAATCACTGGATTCATTACAGTGAAAACCTTTGGTTTAACTTCTATTTTATGGGTTGCTTCGATTCTTTTAACTGTTTGCACTTTTTTTGTGTTCCTAGTGCAAAGACTTGCAGCCACCTGCTCTGTAGTTAAAACTTCTCCTACCTTTGCTTGTACTCTATTGCGTTTTCTCTGAGTTTTTTTATAGCCTCGCCAGTACTAGAAAATGTGTTTTAATTTAATTTTGTGATATTTTTCTTACCTTGTGTTCTTGTACATTTAATCAATTTGCATCTATTTTAATGTCACCCGAAATAGCCTAATTTATAATATAAATGATAAATTGATGATATAAGTAATAGCCTAATTTCATATAACAAAGCATAATTTCAGTTTAAAACATAGGATCAATAACAATTTGCCCTCAAAGGTCTTTCATCTTTGATCAATCTTCATACATTCATATCTTGACCTATACCCGTTTTACCCCATATGACAAAAAACGTTATAAAATTTTTGTGAGTAAATAAATTTACTTAATTTTACAGTTTTCAGTTAGAAAAATCCTTCTTCTGTAAATATCAAACAGTTTATTCCTAAAATTCTTCCTCTATATTTTTCTGGAAAGAAGTTTTTCAACCACTAAAAACACTTTGTTCTATCTTCTGAAAAACAAAATGGTTGCCAAGCCCATTATATGCGTTGCCAGTTTGTTTTTATAAGGTTTAAGTATTGCCAGATATGTAAGCACTTTGTTCATAATTTTAATTTTTTTTAAAAATTTGTCTGGTAAAAATATAAAATAAATAAATAAAATATACCCATTTTACCCCGGGTGACCCTACTCATTTTAGAATTTTTGTATAGCCAAATGTTATATTTTACATTATGATATATTTTAATGTTTGAGTTTTTAATTTAGTAGTTTTACCCAGTATTGTTTTAAAAATTATATTATATTCTTTCCTTATTGCATTACCCAGTGAGTTGGCCATCCCAACCATTTTTTTATTATTCCATTTTTAACATTCCCCATTTCATTAAAACAAATTTAAGAACAGGTATTTCACCCCTGTCAATTTTTAAAAACATGTTAAAAATATTTTCAAACAATTAAGCCATTGGTTTAGACATGACCGTGGTAACCCCACTTTAACCGTGGTAAGTCCACTAATGTCTAACACCGCCTATTAAGTTTTTAAAGATGACCATGGTTCCAGCCCATTAAGTCTTTAAAACATTTTTTTTTTAAGTTTGTCAAATTCAACCAGAAAACAACCCTCTGCAGACAAAAAGGATTCAATGACTTACCATCTCAGCAAATGTGGCAACTGTTGACAAGAGATACTCGGGCCCTCAATAAAAATACAAGTATCCATTAATAACAACAAACATGTCAATAAGTTGCCCATGTGCTTTAAATGTTGGATCATTGGCCTGTTTGTTTTGAATCAGAGTCTATTATTTTATTTTGTCTGTTTTATTTAAATACTTTTATTTCATTAATTTTTTTTCCCTTTGCAGTAGTAAAAACCTTAAAATTTAAAGAATTTTGCTATTTGCATAAAAATTCGTCAGGAGAACTAAGAGCGTTCTGGCCTTTGTAAGGAAAAATGCTCTTAGAAATTTTTTTACTCAGGAACTTTTTATGAGCTATCAATGACATGTAGATGTGGTTTATTAAATTGTAACTTGGGTTTATTAATGCCACTGGGAAAAACATATCTCAGTCTGCAAAATAATAAATACCTTTACTTGATAAATTGCATTTGCATCTTCACACAAAAAGTCAAACCCAAGCTCATTTTTCTTTTTTTTTTTTTTTTTTAATTTTTGCTAAAACCTTCAATGGTTTAGGTTTTGCTAAAACCTCCTTGAGGTTTAGGATTTGCTAAAACCTTTAATGGTTTAGGATATGCTAAAACCGTACACGGTTTAGGATTAACAATGTAAATAGCATTTTATGTTAGATTTTTTCTTTATTTTTATAGGTATTTCAATATTTTTATTATATTTCATATTTATATCCTCTTTTATTTTTATAAATGTACCTCCACCACCTTTTATCCTACTATCCATTTACTGCCAACATATTTTTAGTATTTTCCAATTTTATAGAAAACATATTTTTTTTAAGTTTTCCTATGTTTATGTGTAATTTCATGTATTATAATTGTGTATAAATTTACATTTTGACAATATAACATTCTATAAAAATCTGAAACATGTGCTTAAAGACTTATTAAAAGAAAGCACAAACTTGTTGACCACAGGACTTTCAAACAAGAAAATATGGTCACTATAACAAATTATTTTATTACGCTGTTTTTCCATATATTTCCCATATATTTTTTCAGCTTTTTCTCATGTTTATATTTTTATATTTTCTGTCATATAATATGCTTCAAATTCCTATGTAAAGTTCGGTCAGGTCGTCTGGAGAGCCATATCCCAAAATTTTAACATAAAAACTTAAAATCATAAAGTTTTTTCCTTAAAAGTTACGCCTCAAAATTTAAATTTTCAATATTTTTCCAGCAGAAAAATTCAGTCCTCACATCTTAGAAAACTTTTCTTTAACATTAAATTTACTTCATATTTAACTTTAATATTAACCTTAAAAATTTAGCGTTGTATAAGTAAATTCTTATCCGATTTTGTCTTCACCATTTTCCTGGGGAGTCCCCCCAGATTTGCAGGCAAATCTGGTGGACCTCAACTTGGAGGGGGGGGATATGAAAGGATAAAAACTAACCCCTTTCTAAAACTTTAATTTAAAATTAAAATTCAAAAATTTAAAGTTCCCAATTAATATTTTAAACTTTAATTCTTAAGCTTAAAGCTATTTTTGCCCCTGGTAACTTTCTTTCCCAGCCTAACATTTATTACTTTCAGAGATCATTTTTGGATGTTCTTTAAGATTAAAAATGCTTAGATAAGAGCAATTCTTAATTTGTAGGATCAGCATGCAGCCCTGGACAGCCACGCCTAAATTGCGTCAGATTACCCAGATATTTCTTAACCAATTAAATTAAATGGTCCTCCCAAATTCACAACTCTGCCCTCTGCTGGAAAATATGACAATCCCTAACATATTAGCGAGAACACGCGCAAAAAACGAGAGACTTTGCAGTTTTGAGAAGCCTGCAGAAACTACTGCCATGTAATCTCCATAATCCCCTTAAACGGCTTGGGTGACTTCGACCGGACTCGCATACCCCTCTGTAAGATGAGCGACCAAATAAAGAGTTCGATCCAACAAGAGGCTCCCGAGTCCCACTTCTTATGCCACCACTACAACACATCCGAAGTCGTTACATGTATGTGCCACTGTCTATTCCAATCCCGGAAATGGAGAAACGTTGCATTTGTTTTGAATTGAAGGAAAAAAATCCTGAGTTGCCCAATTGTATGTCTGTCTGCATATAACAACTCAAAAACTACCCAACCAAATAATTTGAAACTTAAAATATATAATTATTAGATAATTTTGACAAGTCATTTCAAATTTTATGAAAATCGGATTCATAGTTCAATTACAGGGACAATCAAAAGTATTCAGATACATTATGATCAATGGGGATAAAAGTTTTAAGCACATTTTAATGGTCTTGCACTGTTTCAAACATAATAAAGTTGATATGTATCTATGAAGTATATATATTATAATATACATTCTGTACAATCTGTGGTGCAAATAATATTTTTTTATTGATTTACAGGGCCACACAAAAGTGTTCCGTTGCATAATTATATATTGAGACATTGTTTGGTACGCATTTTAATAGTATTAAACTATTTAATATTTTATGAAATTGATTTACGTTGCACAGAATCAGCGTTGTTATGATTTTGCCCAGCCCAAAAAACCCGGGTGGTTTTTTTCAGAAAAAACTCACTTGAAAAAACCCAAGTGGGTTTTTTCAAAATTTCAACTTTAAATTACATATATAATGTATTTATATTACATATATAATATATTGTAATATATTTCTGAATATCAGTACACCACTCATAAAGTTTATAACCATCACCCCCCACCCCAAAGAAAAGAAATGTCCTAATTATACCATCACAATTTTTAAAAGAAATAATTGTTAGTTAATCTCTGTAGCATGTGTAAGTAACAAACATTTTTTTCCCATTAAAAAAGTACTTTGATGTGTAATCCGTTCTATGTTATACAATAGAAACTCATAACAAAATACCATATATGCTTAGAATCCTAATTTAATTATATAGACATGTAGAATTACTTGGCTTATTCTATTATTCTAATAAAAAATACTTTATAAATTATTACTAATAATCAATTTATCTATCATAATTTTGATTACTGTCATTGATTTATATATATTTGTAATAATCAATTAGCTACTTTAAATTTAATAAGTACATTTTTTTTTCAAGCATTCTGAACCACCTCCAATAACCCCCCCAAAATCTGAAAAAAACGGAAAAAATCCGAAAAACCCTGATAAAACCCAAAAAACCCGGGTATTTAACAACCTTGCACAGAATTACACCAAGGTATAGTCATCATTCCGTCTGTCTGTCTGTTTGTCCACATATAATCGAACAAAAACTACCCAACTAAATTCTTTGCGATTTAAAATATATAATTGTTGCATAAATTTGTCTAATCAATTAAAAATTTATGAAAATTGGATATATAGTTTAATAACAGAGACAATCAAAAGTATTCCATCACATTACGATCAATAGGAAAAAATAGTTTGAAATAAATTTTAATGATGGGTACACTCTTTCGAATATGATAAAATTGATATTTAGTGTTCTTCAAGTTTTCTTTAGATAAGCCAACTAGCATAGCGGGCGAAGGCCGGTTGTAAAGATATTAATTTCAAAATAATGATAGGAATAATGTGACCTCTGCATGTTGTATTACAAATAATACACTGCTTCTTAAGTGGTTGGTTTTATAAAGGGGAGCAATTTCAACAAAAATATGCAAAGATCAAGGTAATTCACATAATACATTTTTTAACATGATTGCAATTTAAAATTTTAGATTCTAGTTATGTTTAAAAATCTTTTATATGTATATTATATAATATGACAGCATTTTTACCTATGTTCAGCAGCACACTTTTGTACGAAATGCTAGCTAATTTTAATTTTACAGTGTATAATGATAATTAAAAGAAAAATAAATTTATCTACTTTAGTTAAATTTTTTTTCTGGTGAGTTATTTTTTGTAGTTGACAATGGGAAATTTTTATATTTTATTTACATTTTTTTTTTTTTTTTTTTTACAACAAAATAGAATTTTATACATGCAAATTTTATTTTGTGCAATACTAATATAATAAACTTGCTTTTTTAAAATTTGCTCTGTATTTTGTAATATCTTCTGCATGTTATACATAATGATTAATTGGGCTCCTTGATAGACTGAAAGGTATCAGCACAGACAATCACCTCATCAAGTTCATGGATAAAAATCTAGGATTAGTTAAATCTCAAATTGCATATTAAAATACAATCGGTCTGCCAAGTCATATTTTGGTGGAAAACACCTAAAAACTCAATTTTAATGGCTGACTCATATGTTTACATTTATGCTTTCCTGCACCCAAAAGTATAAAAACATGGAGGATTGGAGCAGGAAAATATAATAGCAAACCTATGAGTCAATCGCTAAAATCAACTTTTTTGAGGTTTTCCACCAAGATATAGCTCGGCAGACTGATTGCATTGTAATATGCGAATTGAGAGTTAACAAATCCTAGATTTTCATCTGTGAAATCGATGAGGAGACTGTCTGTGCAACTGCCGCCAGGTCTAGGCAGTAAACGAGTATGACTTGCCTATTCTAAGAGAATTGTATTGTTATGCAGCTTGCTTGCTTATGAATCCTTGTTTAGTATATTTGTTTATTTTTTAATTATTTAACTAAGCAGAAAGTAAATGAACCATAAGAATGTTCTCAAATTCAAAGGGACACTTTATAACACCTGTTTTAGCTTTTTTTTTTTTTTTTTCAAAAATGCATGAAATTTTTAAATGTTATTCAGTAACTACTATGTGATTGAAAGACTTTTTTGATTTTTTGGTAGAAGCAAAAGATATTTTGGAAATTGCTGTCAAAGTTAGTGTTTTGAACTAAATTTCTGAATGAAAAGAGAAATTACCAAGTATGCAAGGGAGAAAAACGGGTTTATTACATGACCCATAATTGATTATATCTCGATAAATTATTTATCAAAAAATAGAAAAAGACTTTTGATTCCAGATTATTTCCTTAGTTAGCAACAGCTAATTTTGTGCCTTTTATGTTTAAAAATGAATCAGTAATGTGTCAAAGTTTCAGGCTAGTTGAGCAGCGGACTCAAGAACCATCTTAAGGATTTAATTTTTGAAAGTAATTTTTGGGTATTTTTGTGTTAGCTAGGATAAATCATTTAAACATTGTTTCAATTGTCATCATTTATATTGTATTCTTTTCATTTAAAGAATAAAAATGGTATCACGCATGTAATTTAAAATACATAACTTTCATTTTAAATACATCCCTTTCACTCATTTAAAATAACAAATAAATAAATATATCAAAAAAAAAAAAATAAAAATAAAAATAAAAAAAAAATAAAAAAAATAACTTTTATTTTAACCCCACGGTATTTAGTCTAATTAACACATGCAACAACAACAACAACAACAAAAAGCTTTGATTGGCAATAACAAAATATATATTTGCAAGATTTGTGCCTAGTTAACATAAAAATAGCATTTTAAAATATGTATTTTTTTTTTCTTATCTAGCTTATCCTTGCCTTCAGCTAAAAATAAATAAGTTGTTTCTAAAGCTGCAAATGGGTTGTCCTCATGAGTCTGTAAGTATTTCTTTTGTTTTTCGTGATTATACACATAAATCTTCAGTAGAACACCGTTCATTACTGTGCATTACACTGTAATTCTTATAGTGATTAGACCTTGAACAACAATGTAGCTGAGACTATCTAAGGTAAATAAAAATATTATAAAATCAAATATTTGTCTTAGTACCAGACTAATAGAGGCTGTATATTTAGTAGTCACTACTGTTGCAAAAGAATCTAAAGTTCATCAGACTCGGTTAAAAAAAAAATAAACAGAAGCATTGCTAAATTCGAAGCATCTACCTGATGCCTTTATTTGTTTGAATAACAACTCATAAAGAGTTTCTTCTATTAACAAAACAAACAAAAAACATTTATTATAAGAAAAAATAAGCTGATAGTATACTTAAACTATGTACATGATTTCCATACATGTTCAACATTTCAATCAGCTGATGAGAACATTCTTTATTTCTTAATAAACAGAAAGTTTAATAAAAATTGTTTCCATTTTATAAAAAGAAATTACCGTAATTTCTGGTCTATAATCTGCAGATTATCTGTCAAAAAACCTGAAAATTTTAAAGTGTGGATTATCTGCTGACCTTTTTTTTAAAATTGAATTTCACCAAGCATATCCAGTTTCAACCGGCAGTTATAAAAATGTAAACAGTTGTCCCACTTTTGTTTGTTATCGACTGAACATGGAGTTGCTCGTGATTGGTTCACATAAGACGTAAACGTACTAATAGGTGTGGCTTCCACTTTTTATGCTGTATTTTTTTAGCCTTTTGGCAACATGTTTCTGTGAACAACAGGTGTTTCTCAACTCATCTCATATAAAAATGGCAAACTCAATCCTTTAGCTGAAGCAAAGAACTATTAAATAATAATTTTATGCAGTAAAATTATCCTGCTACGCAAATTATAAACATTACCAGACAGCCTTTAAAAGTTATATTGCATTGAAACTACGATACGATAATGATTAATTCGATTAAATATCTATTGTCATAATCAGTAAAACTGACGTAGATCGCAACTTCATTTCACAACTTGCAGGGATACAAAAATCATATTGAAAAACATATTATTTAACACTGCAGAATTTAAATTGAATGTTATTTTAAAAAAAAAAGAAAATGTTGAAAATGATTTAAAAACAGCAATTTGTATAGAATTATTTGTATTAACAAGACATTCAACATTTTAAATATAAGATTCAAAGAAAAAAATATTTGTATTTTTAAATTGCAATTATTATATAATTATTTTTCAATTATTTTATTATAAGTATCATTTGAATACAGCGACTAAATAAATAGGGTAGTTTATTAATAATACATTCGAATATTGAAAACAATGAGTAATCCTCGTAAAGTCCGGCTGATAATCTGCGGATTATACGCCGGTGCGGATTATCTGCTAAAATTATTTTAAAAAGGCTAAAAATCGCGACTGCGGATTATACGCCGCCGCGGATTATAGGCCGGAAATTATGATAATTAATAAGTAAAATGCAACAAATGAAAAAAATCATTTTTTATGCAAAGGAATACAAAAATAATAGTGTGAAAACCATGTCACATGATCTTCCCACTCTCGAGCTGAAATAAGAGCAGAAAGGTTATGCAACATCCTCTTCCCCTTTTGAGTCAGTGGCAAAGGACTTAAAAGAATAAATTGCCTGATTAAAAAGATCAAGCCACTTACAATACAAGGAAGGTCTCCACACTTCGGCATACCCAAAATTTTTTGAAAAAAATACTAATTAAACTACTCATGTATGTAATAAAGGATCAGTCAAAATTAGCAGTGAAATTACACTAGAAAACATGTAAAAAAATAAAATACTTTCAAATATTTGGCATGAAAAGACAAAAGTGTCATGCGGTTTGGTGAGCAGCACTTTTCCTTGCCAAAACCAAACGATTTTAATGCAACTGAAAACTTTTGGATTTTTAGAATGCGCGTGAACGATATTTAATGAATTTAAACATAAACAATGAGAGAATTTAATATATTATATACATATATAGGGTAACATCCCCAGTAATTGGCACATTAAGAATTTGTCGTTAAACTTACTTAAATTTTCATTACAAAGAAATAAGCTATTTACTTGGAAATATTTTTAAATCAAAGAATGCATATCTGTGCATCTATTTTGCCCACTAAAAGCAAAAAAAAATTGAAAAAGTATTTTTATAAAAATATATTTATAAAAAGTTGCTGAGTAATTGGCACAGTAATTGGCACCTAGAGCACCAATGTATGACACCTTATGATCCAGTAATTGGCATATGTTTATATTTTTAAAAAAATTTACATTTTGCATTGGGTTTAATCGCTTTAAATTAATTTACTGTAGATGAAGATGCCATATTTCAGGTTTTTGAGAGTAAGAAATCAGCATATTAATCTGAAATGTGAACACTTTAAAACAATACAATATACTTACATTAATATCCAGTAATTGTCATGCTGTCCCCAGTAATTGTCATATGAAGCTTTAATGGATTCCAATTACTGATAAAATTTATATTTTCAAATAAAAACAAATGATAAACAAAATTAGTCTATAATTTTAAAAATACTTCCAAAATAAATGGTTTAATCTCAAATTCGTTGCGAATTCCTTGTAATTGGAATAGGTGCCAATTACTCGGAACTAGCAAAATTGAAGCACCATTAATTGGCAACTACCATTAATTCAGAAATCCAAATATTTGTGTCGAAAATACTTTTACACAATTAAAGTAACCCTTTTTAACTAATCAAAACTGTTGTCAATTAAAATTTAAAATATATTATAAATCAGATAATAATGAATTGAAAAGCATGCCTTCCTTAAGCCAAAGAACAAGAATTTGCAACAAAATGGCTAATTTGATACAAGCCAGATTTGTTTCTCTTTCCTAGGCTCTATTGTCATCTTGTAAAATAAATCAAAGTTATAATCTTTAACGTAAATGAGCATATAACTGATATATGGTCTTGAATTTTTAAAAGACTGGATATAAATCTTTTTTTAGGACATGTTTGTAAAATGTGCCAATCACTGGTGCATGCCAATTACTGGGGGTGTTACCCTATATATTGTATTGCTTATATATATCATTTTTTGCTGTAGTTATTTTATTACTTCTGGGAAAAAAATATTTTCAGATATTAAAAATTCTTATTCAGAAAAATTATTTTCATACATTTAAGTGTTTTCAATAAATAAAAGCAAGATGTTTCCATGGCAACAAAATCAAATTGACAATGCTCAACTGGACTTTGAACTTGAAACAATTTTAATTAGTTTAAACTTAAATCTCAAATTTTGATGGTTAAATTTGAATATAAAATCATATAAATATCGATATAACAAAATTATACTTAAAACAAACTAAAACTGACAGAACTAAAGATAATTAATTTATGTGAACAAGTGGAACATGAAACTTTTCCCTTTTAAAATGTAATGGACATAAAAAAAAAATTTTGAAATTGCTTTTTATCGCCAACGGATGATAAATCGCCAAATACAGAAATTTTCATTATTTTTTTATGGACAGGGAAGGGAGGTTCCACCGAAATTTTTTTTATAAATGTATATATTCTCATGAGAAAACATTCTGTAATTTTTTCAAAATTTTCGGAGTATGCCTGTATGGAGACCTTCCTTGTTAGGAATCTTAATTAGCCTACCAGATGAAGAAAATTTTTTCTGTACTATTTTTTCATGAGATGATGACTGATCATCACATTCAGTCTCATCTACATGGTCATTTGATTGCAACATACTTCCAGGCAGGGTTAGCATGGTTTAAATCAACGGTTTAAACCAACTGGCTTTTTTCTCAAAAATATCAATTTTTTTTTACTGGAGATTTAATGGCATTTTCTTTGTTTTTTCTTTATAAATTATGTGTTTCAGTTTATTGGATATAAATAATATCTAATTTTAATGCTTTATTTCAGCAATAAGCATTAGATATAGTGTGTTTAGGTCATTTTTTTAGGTATAAGATAAAAATCAGTATGTGTTGGTGAACATATCTATTGCTCAAAAGAAAAAGCTTCAAACATGTCAATTGAACAGAGATAAAAAGTATTCAATATTTAGTAGCATAAAATGTTTTAATTTAAAAAATGTAAATTATTTAATGCAATTAATAACATAAAGATATTTAAGATTTTGCTCAAGCTGTAAAAGAAATTTTTTTAAATTTTTATTGTGGAGATTATCTTGAAGAATTAAAATTAAATGTGAAGTCGAATAAGTGAGTATTCAAAGATTGGGTGATAGTTATAGCATTTTAATAAAAATCCTTCCCCCACCCCCCACCCCTCTCTTATCTGCTGAATCTAATGATAAAAAATGTTGACCTCAAATTGTTACTCAAAGCACAAAGTCTCAAGAAGTAATTGAAATTTATTGTTTGAATAAATGTGGCAAGGAATATTTTATTTACCAACCACATCCAAATGTTTATAATTATTAGTGATCAAAAGATTGTTTATAAAGATTTTCAGAGTACCAATGTTTCACTGTGTAGTTTTCTGTGCAGTTTATTCTTTGAACATACTGTTTGCTAATGAAGTTTAAATTATTAGTATTATGGTATTATTGTAATCCATACTAATTATATTATGGAGTTTTACACTTTTCTACATAAATTCTCTTAATTATGTAATTGAAATTATTTTAAAATGAAGTACACTATTTATAATACAATGTCTATTTTTCGCAATAAATATGCATGTATATGTAAAAAGAATGGATGTTTTTAAGAAACCTGGTTTAAACCAAAAATAAAACTGTTTTTTTAGGGTTAAAGGTTTTTTGCCAACTCTGCTTTCAGGCAAAATGATCTCTTTGGCTTCAATCTCCAACTGATAAATATGTTGAATTGGTCTTATGAAAATTCCTGGGGCCATTTTAAGTTCAATTGTTCGGACCTTCCCATCATGCCCTTGAATTTTTTTCGATGAGTCTTGCCAAAGGCCAATATAGTCGCTTTTTGAAATCACCAACTATCAATACAACTTCTCCAATTTCTGGTTCTTGAGTAAATTTTCGTTGAGTATGTTTCATTACTAACTGTCATAAATATTCTTTTCTAAAATGACATCTTAAATCTTTTAAAAGCTTAACACAATGCCTGAATCTTTTTTGTAAATGTTATGAATCAATCTTGTCTATATCAATTACACCTGAAAAACTTTGTTCTTTTAGAAACATTGAAGGGGTTAAGGGAATTAAATCTTTTGAATTTTCTGATACATTAGTTAAGGGACGAAAATTGATAACTGACTCACAGTTGCAAATTATAGTTCAAGTTCTTCATAAGATAATACTGATTTCTCCAATGTGCGCCTAAGAAGTTCCTTTAAAACGCATACTAATCTTTCCCAAAAAACTCCCCACCAAGAGGCAGTAGGAGGGTTAAATTTCCAAACTATCCTTTTTGTTTGATATGAGCAAATGTATTACATTTGATAATATTCATTTTAATTAAAATTTACTAAAATCACAGACAGTACAAGTAACTAAATTAAAAACATAAAAGCATTAAAACAATTTCATAAAACATTTTGGATCATTTCTGAATCCCTCATCAGTTATTTTAATGCATAAGTCAATCAGATTTTAAAAACCAACACATAGGAAAAAATCACAACAAATTGCCAAAAAAGAAAATTATTGTTAAATGTGAAGCAAATACTCAGTTGGTATCAATGCAGCTTTATTAATTGTGAATGCATTTGTTTTCAAGAACCAAGCCTCCAAAAAGATACGACTCATGTAATTGTTACAGTTTGATCTAATTAAGAAGTAATTTTCAAAATCAGGAAATTGGTTTGTCTTTATGGAGTGGTTAACTACCTTAGAATTTAAATTCCTGAAAGCCTATTTATGTTCCTTTAATCTAAACTCAAATGTCTTGCCAGTTTCACCTATGTAGATTGCAATGCATTCCTTGCATGGTATTCCGTAAACTTTGTCTTTAAATTGTAAGGTTGAGTATTTATGCTTATGCTGTTGATCCCTCAAATCCGCAATTCTCAAAAATATTCACATAATTTACGGATGTAAACAATGAAGCATTTAGCTTTACATCAATTTCATATATATTTTAATTTGTAATTTTTGTTAATATTACTGAATTCATGCTTTTCCATGAAGGAAGAATAAAATTATTTCTGAAAAAGTTCAAGATACTGCTGATATCATTGGTAATCACAATCTCCTTATCAAATATATTTGTGTATTCATCAATCTTTTTGGTTATCAAATCTGGCTAAACCTGAAATGAAACTTTCTTATTTTATGGTTTTGATAGGAATATGTAATATACTTTTATGAAGCAAGTTTCATTGAATAATTTAGTTTGATCTATAATGAATATTTAATCAAACATTATACTTAATTAACTTGACCTTTGTTTTAATATTTTAATTATTTAAAAAATGATCTACACTTTTATCATTTTAGTTTATGATTAATTTTAATATATTATTATAGTGTAAGCATTCATTATAGTTTCAATTGCATTATTATTTACATTAAAATTACTGTTTAAAAGACGTAAACAAAGCAAAGACCAGAAATCCGCAAAATTCTAAAATCAGCAAAACCTCTGGTCCCAAGCTGTGCGGATTTTGAGGGAGTCTACTGTAGTTACATAGCAGACTCATAAGTGGGTCATTTCTGCAAAAACCAAAGAAAAAGAATGGCCTTACCACAACTTCTAGTAAGAGGAAAATATAGATATGTATGTATACACTAGTATTAAAAAATGCTCTGATGAGCACCAAAAAAGGTTAATATGTTTTTAAGTATGAAAAAGGGTTTGACAAGTGCTTCTGTTAATTACTGAGCATGAGGAAGGACAAGGGATTCCTTCTTGGCTACAACTCACTTCAATGCCAACTTTGAAAAAATCATATTTGCGCTTTTTCCGTGAAAACAAATTAGTCGCAGTTACTATAAAAATGTATAGTGTAAAGACATAACCAGTAAAGATACAGCTTAATTAGACATAAATGTAAGGGAAGACGACATAGTGCCAAAAACCTAGTTCCTGTAGGCATCACATTCATGCACTGCACCAAGCATGCCCTAAGTGTATAATTGCACAGAAAATTGATTTGTAGTATAGTGCAGAGTGAACTGTGCAGTTAACATCAGGGATGTAGTGCAGGTTATACGCCGTATACCTTCTGGACTTTTTAATAGAACACCATATACCCTCTGTTTCTCAAGAAAGCTTATAGTATACACATTCTAGGGTATCCCTCTGCTTAGAGCATATATCCTATGTTATTTTTACGACTACACTCCTGGTTAACATCTAAAGCTCGATGGGAAGTTCTACTAAAGAACCGCAAATTTCTTTTTTATGGAAAAAGCGCAAATATGATTTTTTCAAAGTTGGCATTGAAGTGAGTTGTAGCCAAGAAGGAATCCCTTGTCCTTCCTCATGCTCAGTAATTAACAGAAGCACTTGTCAAACCCTTTTTCATACTTAAAAACATATTAACCTTTTTTGGTGCTCGTCAGAGCATTTTTTAATATACTAGTCATTTAATTTTTTTGATAATAACTGAAGATTTTCTAATATCTTAAAAAGAAAAATAATTGCTAATTTATAAAAGTCAAAATTTATAAAATGATAACAACAGCATAAAATTTTGATGTATCAGAATAATTATTGTCTGAGCGAAGCGAAGTCTTTATACTCAGAGATACGTAACGATATTAAAATTCAAAAAAATTCTTTCGTCAAGCAAATCTCAAAAAGTACTTGTCGGATTTTGATTCTGTTTGTACCAATAGGTACCTATGAAGGTAATCTGGTGAATGTACCTACTTTTAAAAATTAATTCCAAATAGTTTAAAAGTTATATTAAAAAAACTGATAAAAAAGCACAATTTATGTGCATACGTCACAGAAATTTGGTGAGCATGATTTTCACCGGCTGGACATTTTCGTAGATAACCGAATCAGTACATGGAGTAAATAGTAATCATTTACGCACTCAGAAATATTGAATGCAATAAAACATTTTAAAATTTAATCATGCAGGAAAATAAACTGTTATTTTTTTATATTAAAAAATGTCATAAAAACTTTGATTTTGAGATTTTGTGATAATCTCTTAACAGCACTTTTTGATCGCTAAAAGAATGTTTTACATATTTCATGTGTGAAAATAAGAAGCAATTATGTTTTTAAATAAAAAGTTTCTTTTATGACATCATTTTCCCTTTATATTTATTTTCATTGCATGTTTTCTTTTATCTTATATTTTGTTTGTGTATGGAAGTGAATTCTGGTCACTAATTTTTCGGCACGGATACCACAAGCGCATCAGATTTGGCGCAATTTTTTTCAAAGCCCATTTGGCGAAAACTCCCTTTTCAAATAAGGCTTTCATACACATTTTTAAATCATTTTCTATTTTCGAAAAGAACTTACAGTAAATAAAATAATAATAATAATTAATAACTATAAAAACAAATATTTTATATAATTAAAAGAAGGAAGTGGAAGTAAATAAACATTTTATGAGTAAATAAACAAATAATAAATAAATAAAGCCGGGTTACCATCTCAAGTAAAATAATGCCATTTTGACGCCAATTATGTACTCTGGTGCATATGTGACATCTTTTCCCATTTTTCATCCGTTTCCTGTTGGCATACAACTTTGAAATATGGAGTATGTATGCATACCTGGCAGTAATACTGGAATTAGACATTGATTCTTTTTAAAATTCGATCCAAAAAGGGGCAACGGGGCTATTTTTTAAAGTTTTATACAATTTATACTGCATAAAGGAGCCACTTACCTATTTCTATATACCAAAAGAAGTAAGTGGTATGTAAAAACAATTATAGTATACATAAATAAAATACTTGAGATAATATACTAGAGATATAAGCACCGGGTTTGGCGAGATTTTTTATGCCAATCAGGGGAAAACATCGTTTTGATTACCAGATACATATAGCATGCTATAATAATACGTTATTTATTTATTTCAAAATGAAAAAAAAAAAAAGGAATAAACGAAACACTTTGTTATTAAAAAAAAAGAAATAACAATCAATAAATGATAATATTTTTAGAACAAACAGTTTATTATAACATTTATATGATAACCAGCATGTTAGGCAACTGAGCGCCATTTTGGCACCAATTAGGTACCTCGGTGTGTATAGGGCATATATGTGCCATATTTATTTTTAAAACTGAGCATGAACGTTTACCAAGTGTGTTTTCATAGTCGCTTATATCTTTTTGCAACATAGCGCACCTTTCAAGCCAAAACTGCACAAAAGTAAAAAAAATCAATATTTGCAGATTTTTTTATGTAATGCACATTTCGTAATCAGTAGGCTTGATAATCAGACCTCGTTTTTTTGCTTTAAAAGATGATATTTCATACGCGTCTTTTTTGGATTCGTCGTTTTTCCATATTTGATAGTATGAGTCTACTCGTTTTGTAACTTTTTTTTGTAACTTTCTTCTTTATTAACAGCGACATTTAGATTTCCTATTTAAATAAAAATTCTACTAAATACAAAGAATTTTGTTAAAATAAATAAATAAATGAAATGCGGACATCTATGGCTCAAAGCACAAAATTTTTCCTATTGAGTTAATAAAAATCAGTAAAAACATAATTTTTATGATAATAAAAAGGTGACTTATGTAATAACAGAGTCATATATTATGTACGTTATGGATTAAGTATGAATATTTCTCCATCATTTATAAATAATAATAATAATAAAATAAAATGCGGGCAGACCAAAGTCTATATTTGACTGAAAACAACAACCATGTTAAAAAAATGGCCAATGAAAAGTGATATTTCAAAAGTATTATGAAATTAGTTAAAAACCATTTATTTTAAACTAAATGAATAAAAGATTTATATTTTTTATGAAATAAATGAGATTTGAAAAATTATTGGAAATTTATCACCATAGATGTATCAATATTACAATCAGTACTTTGTATGCAAAATGGAACAATTAGCAATACTTTTTGTACCCGAAAAATGGTCATTGCTTTTTTTAAGGTTAAAAAGTAGATTACGAAATATTCCTATACAGAGATGCCAAGCCCCCGCTTATTGCATAGCAGAATTTCCTTATAGGAAAAATTATTTTTTAAATCCGCAGAATGTTCCAATTTAATAAAATATTTTCTGTATTAAAATACCGGAAACTTGGCAGCTCTGCCTATAACATTTTAATTAATCACGATACTTTTTTAAATCTGATTCAAATTTGGTGAAGACAACGTTTTATGGCCAAAAGCAGCTTTTTTTCACATGTGTAACTACGATACAATTCCTTGATGCTGAAATAAAATATTTTGACTTATGCTATTATTGCTTCCTCTTATTTATTTATTTGAATTTTAAATAAGATGACTCAAAATCGCATTTTTTAAATGTACAGAAAAAATGCATTTCGAGAGAGGGCGAAAAGAACAATATTTGGCGATTTATTACCTGCATTTGGCTAAGTGTCTTACTACCTTGTATTTAATACTCTTCACAATACTTCGCTGTTATGTGGACTTACGCGCTTTTATAAAAAGTTTGCCGTAATTCGGGCTTAAGAAAGTGAGTTTTTTACTGAATAATACAAATAAAGGAAAAATGAATACTAAGAAATACTAATAAAAGAAAAATGAAGCATTATATTGATCTATGTATATTTAAAAATTCATCTGCTAGCACCAATTAGATAATTTATGTGCAGGGGTGGGGAAATTTTCCAAATTCTTACCAGCCAAGGATTTATTTCGCCAGCCCGCAAGATGCATCACACGCAGTTG
This sequence comes from Maratus speculifer, assembly GCA_964019185.1. Lineage (NCBI taxonomy): Eukaryota > Metazoa > Arthropoda > Arachnida > Araneae > Salticidae > Maratus > Maratus speculifer. The sequence goes on along the minus strand of OZ025297.1, from coordinate 8,287,398 downwards.
AAAATAGTTATGACAAAATCGCACGCGATTACAGACAAAATTACTATTACTACAATGCATTTTCATAATTCTTTTTTGTATAATATTAAGAAATATATATAACAAAGGTAAGATTAATATTAGATAGAACTTAGTACCATACTTACACTGTAATAATTTGGAAAGTTAAAATATCTAGATTAAAAAAGTGTTTCTGATAATGTGCCTATTGCCTACAGTTTTTCAAAAACTAAAAATGCACTCGCCACTGGCGAGCAAAATGATGTATTTCCCCACACCTGTTTATGTGTATATAATAGAAGATATATAGCTTTTGATTCTGTATTTCTATGCTATAAAGCATTAACGTTTGTGTGTTTTTCGTTAGCATTGGGAGTATCTAGCCGATTAAAAAAATAATGTGGGCAAGAAATATTGGCAACCATCTTTTCTGCAAAATATACTATATTTTGCGTAGGAACAATAATCACCATCAATGCACGAGCAAAAAAAGTTCTAAAATTGAGAATTCTTTGATGTTGATATGACTAAAAATTTTAAATCTTTTTTTTTTTGTGGCAACTTTTAAGATATAATATTCTCGTTATGAACGATTTCTAAAACATTCGACAATTTAATTTCACAAATTAAACTTTTTTTTTCTAGAAAAAGTTTTTAAACCTAATTTATTGAGAATATTACAATTTCTAGGATACTGTTGGGACCAGAAACTATAACTTTGGCATCACAGTAACTTATAAGATGTAAGTGCTCGTTTAGGACAAATTTTTAAAAAAGGATTCCTTAACTCTTATCAACAACCTCATTGCATCCATGGAAAACAGATATTCAACATTATAAACTATTCGGACGGATTTCACACCATATAAAATACACTCCATTTCTCTCCAAACATAATAGTTTATGTTATTTATAGTTTCTCAAATCGGTGCGAAGCTTCTGTTAATGCTCATGACATCATTTCAAAGAGCTATATTTCCAATATAGGAAAATTTGGTGTTTTATTTTCTGTATTACTTTTAACATTTTGCATATTTCCAATTTTATATCCATGCATAGTTTGCTTTTCTCTTATAAAAATAGTATATGCAACAAGATTTTGTAGTTCTAAGATTCGATATGCTTATTTTTATCATTATATTTTATCACAATGAAAGACCAATTAAAGGTAACATCTCATTTTCTTTACTTATCGCAAGTTATTAAATGTGTATTCTCAGCAATATCGCTCAGACTAATCCCTCTGAGGGAAGTCCTAGTAAAAATCATTGCATTGCTATATAAAATGCATGATATGAAAAATAAACCACGGATTTGAACGAAAAAAGTACAGAACTTTATTAAAAGAATTAAAAGACATACCAATTAAATACATTCAACTTAATTTCTCAAATGAAACATTCACAACTAGAAAAATTCTAGAAATTGAATAACAATTAATATAAGAATATTCCCGAAGGAATAATAATTTAACACAAAAGCATTTCTAAACAAAACGAACTTACATCCGACGGGATTTGAATTCTCTATCCGCTGCTGAGCAGCCAAATGCCTTACCTTGAGAGTCCTAGTTTAACACCAAAGATGTTGCAAATTTTGCTATAGTACCTATATAAATACCAGCATAAGTCTTGTGACTGTCATCAACAGCTCCGATCTGATTGTTTTATTTTTTATATGCCCGACGGCTATTTTCCTACTTTTATTTTAGCTACTCGAAACAATCGCCAAATAGGTTTCCTTCGCCATAATTTCATTTTAAATATAAAGCTGTCACTAGCTTTATTTAAAATACAAGACTTTCATTAAAAAACACATAAATTAAAAATACATATATCAGATACATTTAACTTGCACGTTTTTCTTTCATTTTATTAAAAATACTATAAGTAAATATATAACTACTTAATTTATCCCGTCGACCAAAGAACGATAGACAAACTGTAAGATTATATGCCAATAATGGATGAACATAAATGTTACACTTCCTTGACATTAAACCCGCTACACTTGTTTTGTTAAGTGATCAAATGATTTTAAATTTATTTGTTCTTTTGTTATTTAATATAAATTTTATGCCAATAAGCTGCCAATGACTCTCGAGGTAAGGCATTTGGCTGTTCAGCAGTGGATAGAGAGTTCAAATCCCGTCGGATGTAAGTTCGTTTTGTTTAGAAATGATTTTGTGTTAAATTATTATTCCTTCGGGAATATTCTTATATTAATTGTTATTCAATTTCTAGAATTTTTCTAGTTGTGAATGTTTCATTTGAGAAATTAAGTTGAATGTATTTAATTGGTATGTCTTTTAATTCTTTTAATAAAGTTCTGTACTTTTTTCGTTCAAATCCGTGGTTTATTTTGCTCTTGATATTAATTAAGAAAAATATAATATATAATTTATTAAAGTTACTTTATGGTTGTATCCGCCGACATTATTTGGTTAAATAAAAAGCATTTAACTCCTTACAAATTTCCGCTAACATTGATATTTTTGGTACCTTCGTATTAATGCCATCGCAGTAAAAGTTGTGCTAATGCGCCAATAAAGAGTGATTTTGTTGTTCGTGCCTTTTTAGTGTTTTTTTTTTTTTTTTGCTCATTTTGACATCATTTTTAGTACTTTAGTACTTTTTTAGCCTATTTTTGATGCCATTTTTTGTGCGCGTGCGAACAAGATTGCTCTTTATTGGCACATTAGCGCAACTTCTGCTGCAGTGGCATTAATACGTAATACCATATTTTTTATGCTCTTTAATAAATTCTAATATTACATTTAAAATACTTCATTGTTATTCACATACGCGATATCTTACAGATATTTCTTTATGGTTTGATTTGATAAATTCTGCATTAAAATATGAAAACTTTTATTAGTATTCTTTTGTTCGAAATCACCTGAATAAATCAAATTTTATATTTGGTACGTCTCAATGTCATAACTAAACGTCATCATTAAAGTAATCCTTTTCGTTAATGACTTTTATTTTTTTAACCTAAATTCATCAATTTTCTAAACTTAAAATTTTTTAATGGCAACATTTTTACTTTTGAGTAATTTGGCGAATAGTTTGGTGATTTCTATAAATGGGTGAAATTGGTCGACCTGATAATCAAGTAGCACCGTACGTAATGTAAATAAAATAGGTATGCATTTTTGGCACAGATGTCATATGCGCACCATGTTGGCAAATTTTTTTTTCTGACGCCAATGTCATATGCGCATCGGAGTATTTAACTGAATCCAGAGTGTCGTTATTTTGCTTGATATGTCAACCCAGATGTTGTTCTTTACTTTTTAATAAATAATTTTTTTCTTTTTTTAAAATATATAAATTGTTTTGTTCTATTAAACAAATCGTCAAAATAGATAGTGAATATGATACATGAAAATAACAAGACCAAAAAAAAAAAAAAAGGTATTTTTTCACGTGATTTATCTAATTTATTTATTTATGTTACATACGTAGCAATTTTTATGTTCATTTAAACTTACGTGCAACAATTACAAGAAGAAACAAATATAAGAAAAAGACTATCTTCAGCTGAAAATTTCAGACAAAAATTCGATTTTCTCAGCGACCGACAAACATACAAAGATGAAAAAAAAACTGTTCTAAGTTTTACCATGAGGATTAAAATAAACCAAAAACAAAGTTAATCCATCCACGGAAACGTTAGCTAGACTTAGTTGAACTTTTTGCTTTCCTTTTTTCATTAAAAATTAAATAAAAAACTATTCGAAGCTGCAGTAATTTTTTGAATGCTATCATTTGATTCGTCTCGTCGAGTTCTATCTTTTAAAAAACATTTCACTGCCGTATCTCAACTGGTTTGCCAGAAATTTTAGAAAGTTGTTTGCACTTTCTATTTCTTAAACATATTATACCAAACGCTACCGCGTTTGCTATGATATTAGTTTATACTTTAATTATTAATAATAATCAAGACTATGTGTACAATGCCTTTTTCACCCATCCCCCTCCAAAACCCAATAAATTAATCTAATTATTGTTTTCAAATTTGTGGTGCATTAATCTCATACTCAGCCAACAAATATAAAAGAAAAAATGGATAATCTATTTAAAACAAATTATTGTAACAGTGCTCATACTCATCAGGGGATTATGGGATTCAAGGGAAAATCAAGGGATAAATTTTAAGTTGTAAAATCAGGGAAATCTCAGGGGATAATACAAAAAATTCTCCTAACTCGAGAAAATGACTGGTTATTTTGGGTAAACGAGGCAATTGCTGCTGGTTGTAAGCCTCATGATATCACATCTGTTGATATCCATATTTAGTCACTAGACACCTTCTAAAATATGACTTTTGAGAACAGTTCAAGAGGAACTTATAAAGGACATTTTAAAATTGATTTGCACTTGTAGCCTTCATATTATTCATAATATTTTCAAAGAGTTAATAAAATCATAAAGTTAAAATTAAATTATTGCAACAAACTACCAAGTTTTAAGGATATCCCCTCCTTCTCCCAAGACATGCTTCATCTCTCTTTTACAGAAAATGTATTTTTTTTCCTTTAAAGTTCAGTTCATATTATTCATATATGCTTGAATTTTATTTTTGAGTGTAACTTGTTTTTATTTTATGTTGAAGAGGTTGGAGTGTCATAACACTGGTTAAAAAATGTTGTTAATTGTTGATGGGTATTTCCGTGAGCACGTCCTGTAAGTCACATTATTAGTAACTGCTAAGTTGTTGGCCACCGTTATTTTTGAAAGGTTTATATGGCCTTATTCAATTAATGAAATACAGTAGAAGATCTTTATAACGCAATTCTCCATATAATACACAACCTTTCAGATGTAAACAATGAATTTTGCCATGAAGAAGCACCTGAATTTTAAGACTGTAAAAAACTGCTACTGTCTGAAAACTAAATTTAATGCATTAATACAATTTTACTTCCTTAATTTAGAACTTTTAAAGGAAAAAAAATTATTATTACAATAAATGTTTTTGAAAATGAGCAATATAATGAATAAATTGGGTCCAGGTGTATCTGGACCATTTTTAAAACATATATTTAACAAAATGTTGAATGATCGCAATAATAGAAAAATTTATAATCTGGATAAGGAATGCAGTATAAAGGTAATTCTAATGTATTTTGATGTGTTTAGACATATTTGTCTATATTTATGAGGTAAATTTGATGATGCGTGATATGTGATCCAACACAAAATTCTATATAACGCACAATCTTGCGTTTTTAGGTTTGCGTTATATAGATCTTCTGCTGTATCTGTGATAAAATAAGTCACATTTTTCCATTCTAAAATACTGGTATCCAAAATTGTAGAAATAAATTGGAGAAATAAGTGTGAACCCTGTGTGTGAATCCTGTACTAATTCCTGTAATGTGAAAAACATAATTGATTTTATGTTTTTTGGTCTTTTTTACATGCAATTTAAAACTAGATAAGACCATGATATATAAATAACTTATAATACTTGGTTTATGACAGGGGTGTAAAAATTTAGGTGCTAACGGGCAGACTCTCACTGCTAAATTTTATTAGCTTTCTATGCTTAAATTTTATTATCATTCTTGCAAGAAATTTAGATGAAATATTAGATGAAAAATAACTATTGAAATTTAGTGGTGAAAGATTACCTCCTGGTGCCTAAATTTTTACATCCCTGTTTTATGAGCCCCTGTTACAGTAGACTCCCTCAAATCTGCACAGCTTGGGACCAGAAGTTGTGTGGGTTTTAGAATTTTGTGGATTTCTGGTCATTGCTTTGTTTACATTTTTTAAACAACAATTTGAATGTAATTAATAATGTAATTGAAACTATAATGAATGCTTACAATATATTAAAATATTAAAATAAATAATAAATTAAAATAATAAAAATTTAGGTAATTTTTAATATGATTAAAATATTAAAGCAAAGGTTAAGTTAATAATCAATAATGTATGATTAAATATTTATTGTTAAGATGTATTTTTCCTATGAAATTTGCTTTATAAAGATATATTACTTGTTCACATCAAAATCATAAAATAAGGAAATTTTATTTCAGGTTTAGTCAGACTTAATAACCAAAAAAGTTTGATTAATACATACATATATTTGATAAAAAGATTGTGATTACTAGTAATATCAGCAATGATTTGATTTTTTTTCTGAAATAGAAATATCTTCCTTCAAGAAAACACATGAATTGAGTAATGTTAACAAAAATTACAAATTAAAATATGTATGGAATTGATATAAAAATTAAGTAAAATTTTGTCCCTACTTTTCAATTGAATAAGCATTGTTTGCAATTGACATTGTTTTCATCTGTAAATTATGCACAATATTAGAGAACTGCGGATTTGAGGGAGTCTACTGTATTAGATTTTCAGTATTTGTTTTCTAATTGTGTTAAGAATTTACATTAATTTCTGCTATTAAAAAATATTACGTTGCAGAAATTTTTTGTTTTAATTTGGTTTGTCACAGAAAGCTTTGAAAAATTCTGCCATATGGCTTAGGAGTGGGTCAAAACCAGTTATATCAGGTTTTGTCCTACACTCATGGAATGATTTTTTTAGAGTAGTTTATAATTTAGCTTGGAGCTTTAAACTGTAATTTAATACTGTTAAGCATTGTTAACTCTTTAAAATGACATTTGTGGCACCCTTAAACTTATACTAGAAACAGGAGTTGGGGAAGATGTTGTTTTTCAATCATGTGCAATCTGTAATAACTTCCCAAATTGTAAAAATGTTCGAATATGCATTTTTAGAGGAGTAGTATCAAATGCTTCTGTCAGACGATTTTAGAAAATAGAGATTTTTCCCTATAACAGCAATTTTTTCCAGACCATCTATTTTCTCCTTCTGAAATGACAAGAAACCCAGGAAAGCCAGAAATAATACACCCAGGTTTATGCAGCAATAAATATTTCTGAAATATCACAGGATAATGAGGCTTATCTTTCTACATCTTAAAAGTGTTGACATCACACACCCAGCAGTTGAGAACATGAAACTTCTTTGTTCGAAATCTCAGATTGTATTGCCAGCAATTTGCACATCCATTTTCATCTGAAACGTTATTAACTCTTAATGGGAAGGCTTTAGGATTAAGAAAAGAGCTGATAAAAGAAGGACAAAAATGTTATTTTAACTCTGTAAGATAGAGTTGGAAATAGATGCTAAGGACAGAGTTTCCCGCAGCTTTAAAAAAGGGGCAGGGTGCTACTGTTGTAGAAAGGGCACTTTTTACATTCTTTAGTGCACTTTTTTTTTTCTAGGGCACTTTTATAGAGTTGTCTAGAATCTTACTGCCTTCTTTGATGCAACCATTCAGTTGATTTATTTTTCTAGTGTAGCAAGAAAAAAAAATTCACAAAATACGTCCATTTATCACAAGAAAATATTGTTATTTGATTGGGGGGGGGGGGATCATTAAATTTGCAATCAGTTGTGCAAAAATCTTCAATCGTTTGCGAAAGAATCATGGTTCAAAAAATCTGAGAAAGAAAAGTTCTGTTAAAGTGCCAAAGAAAAAAATCTAAAATGTTCGTTGAAATTTGCGATACTTTCTATGCCTGAATTTTCTGATTGATGGCCTTTTTTTTTTTTCTTTAATTTTCAGAACCAAATGTCTTGAATTTTTGGAAATTTCAGACTAGAATCACCCTTGGTTAGAAAAACATTTTTTTTTTCCTCTGTTTTAGCCAATTCTATTTTTTTTGGTGCATGTTGTTTTTAGATCAGAAGGCATCATGTCATCGATCAAGAATTTGTCTATCACGACTTTGGCCTATCAAAACTTATCTAAGGTGATCCAAGCTTTGAGAATGCATGATCCTAAGTGTATGAAGGAGAAAACAAAAAAATAAGTTCACATAACAGCAGTATGGGCTGCGTTTTTTCAAATGAGGGGCAAAAAGGGCGCTATTTTTAAAAATGAAAGACAAGAGGGGGCGCTAGTTTTTAGATGAGGGGGGAAAAGGGGCGCTATTACTTTAATTAAAGGGCAGGAGGGCTGAAGTGCCCCCCTGAAACCCTCTGGGGGAATCCCTGTATGGAGAAAGAAGCCAAACAGCCTGCAAAATTAACTAATTGTTGCAGACCACAGTATTACTTACCCATCATGATATGCATAATATAAAAAATATGAAAATAAAACATGTGTATGCTATTTATAAAATACATTGCAATTCGAAAATAAAATTTAAAGGTATATTTAAATATATTTAACATACATATAATAATGCACTATTGCTGAATTGTGGATATTACTTGATTATGCCATCGGCCAATTTTGACAAAATATATAAACAGTCAAACTATTCATACATGATGCAGATTGGCATAATTTTTATTTTAAATAATGAAAGAACAAATAAATTAGTTAAAGATTAATAAAAATACAAGTAAAATATCAAATTAAATATCACTTGATGAACGTAACAATCATGTGTTATGTGTTTAATGTCAAGTGAACGTCACATTTATGATAAGTCATTATAGACATTTAATCTTTTAGTTTGGCTATAGTTTTTTGGTTGATTGGATATTTAAGTAGCCTCAAATTATGTTATAGAAATATCCTTATAACTCCAAATATAATACTCATATTAAGTAATAATTTACTGAGTCAGACTAACTGTCCCATTTTCAGTTAAAATATATATTTGAATTGAAATTTGAATGAAATACAAGTTCAAAAAATCAAAGAGTGTGAAAATTTTTACAAATATCTCGGCAACTTTATTGTTTATGCAAAATTTATATTTTTTAATTATTTTTTACATTCATTCTTTAAAATAAAAAATTTCAAAAATTTTTATGTACCTTTCATCAGATATCAGAATGAATATTTTGAGAGGCTGAAAAAATATAGTTCAAAAAAATCAACATACTGATATTCAATAGGCTAATATTCAATAGGCTACTTCCCATTATTACATACTAAGTACATACCAAATTTCAAGTCTCTATCTCAATTTTTTTTTCTGGAGATAGAGCATTTGCAGGTACACAGACAGATGTACAGTAAACATTTTTTTATAAAAAAAAATTTTCTTAATCTCCAGAGTCTAAAATATGTAAATAAATTTTAAAAAAAATGATTTTTTAAATTGATTGCAAGATATACCCTAAACTTCATGTAATGGGTAAATAAAAAATAAAGTTTTATTGGAATATCGAACCCACAAAGTTTCGAAAGAGAAATTTTACAAGTCTGGCTTTCTACCAACTTAATGTACTATTTGGCCATACAGGAAGATGTGTTATTTATTAAGTTATGTTCTAAAGCATGAAAATTGTGAGACTCTGAGGCTTGTGTTTTAAGACTCCTTGCTTATTTCGTTTTATCCTTGTGATATGGTTATCTATTAATGATGCTGCTATCATTGCACAAAAGATCACCAGATTCTGTGTCTCCAACCTCTTGTCCTCTGTTTGTAAGATGTACTTTTTTTTTTTTTTTTTTGTCTTTATAAAAATGGAACAAAAATGTAGTAGATTCAGCTTGGGACCAGTGGTAGTGCGGATTTAGGGTCATCTTTTGTTTAAAATTTTCAAATATTAACTTGAATGTAATACAGTAAACTCCTTAAAATCCACATATAATTTACAAATGTAAACAACGAAACATTCACTTCAGATATAGGGACAAAATTTGACTTTATTTTTATATTAATTCCACATATATTTTAATTTGTAATTTTTGTTAATATTACTGATTTCTAGGGCTGGGCGATATCAGAATTTTAATATCGTGATATATCGCTGACCAAATATCGATAATTTTCGATATATCGATATATTTCAATTCATATGTCACTCCATTATAGGGTCATAAATGTAACTGTCCTCTGTATAAAATATTACAAACACATAATAGTATATATATATATATATATATATGTGTGTGTATGTGTGTATGTTAATTATCAAGAAAAAACAAAAATATCAATATCTTAACATATTCCAAGGAACATAAATTTTAATTTTTATGTATTGATTCAAAATATGCAAACCCTTTACCTGTAAACATTATAAATCATTAAAATGAAACAAGAAAATGTATATAAGACAACAAATAGATATTAGATATGTTGAAAGAAAATACTTTAATTACCTATAAACTTAGAATTTTTTTTATTACAATACAAAAAAAAAATTGCATTTCTGCAATTTTGGGCAGTAAGGAACACCTTCTTTTCGTTGTTATACTAAATAATTCTATTATTAGTCAAAATACAAATGAAAGCATTAGAATAATCAAATAATTTTAAGAAAACACGAAATTTCTTTAATAGAGTACAAAGTCCCAAATTAGAACGTTTTGCTAACTACCGTTTTTTTTTTCTTCTTTTAATAATAATGCTGAATTAATCTCTATAATGATCTTTTACTCTTTCGATTTTGTTTACATATTTTTTTTTCTAGGATGCTTTTACTTTCGAAACCAGTTTCAAAAATGAAAGTATTCCAGTAAAGAAAAAAAAAATCTTGAAAACAAATATTAAAAAACGGCTTTTGTTGAAAGAGATCAACCTCAGATGTGCAATGCAAAAACAAAAAATAAATAAATAAATAAACAAAAATATGGAAATGCAAACGAGGTATAAAAAAAATAAGATTGACATTGAGCGGATGTTTTTGCATTAGTGAACTCTTGAAATAAAAAGGAGCCATGATATTTAAAATCAAAACTATCCTCATTCTTTTATGAGAGATAAACTGTTTGATTTTTTTTTTAAACTTATAAAAAGGGTTTTGTGAAAGTATCAACTACTTTCAGTTGTTTAAGTGCGCGAAAAACACATTCAACGGCACATACAAACGAAAAGGGGGGGGGGGGAGAGGAAGAAAAACAAAACCTTTCATTCTTTATCATTAAAAGGGAAAAAAATTCATAACTCCTAAGTTAATTTACCGATTTTTTTCAAATTTTCAGCAATTTGCAATGATAGTAAATTAGGCTGTGTGACAAATTTTTATTAAAATATAATAAGTTATTATAAAATTTGAGCATCTTTTACAAGTGTCCAGTACAGAAGAACCTCAAAAAGAAAACGTAGAAAACTATCCATCGTTTTTTTTTTTTTTATCGAACTCAGCGAAATCGAAACTTGAATGTTTATACAATAATCATATTGTCATCTGCTGTGGATGGGTAATATGTTTTGCCAAGAAGAAAGACACCATCCATAGAGTTTTAGCGATCTTTCAAAATGAAAAGTATTTTCTTTCCTAATTTGAGAAAATTTTTCATTTTTTTTTTGGGGGGGGGGGGGGACTTTTTTAAAAACTCGTACGCAAAACGGATAAAAATACTAGTATCCAATAAACTCTAAAACTAAGGTGAATCGCAATGAAAAAAGAAAAACTTCCGCTTTAAGTAAAATTTCTGCTTAAAATAAATGACATAATAGAATTACCATACATGTAAATTATTAATGTTATTAATAAAAAATGTAAAATAATATGTGATTTAATATAATTATTTATTAATGCTATTAATAAATGAAAAACAAACATACAAGAAATATCGATTAATTGTGCTCACATTCTTGAAAATATGTCAATCAATTCTGCATTTCGGCAGCAATAACTGTACACAAACTCAGAGGAAAACAACAGTCAGCCACCGATATGGAGTCAACAAGTATCGGAAATTCCCTATCCTCAAACGAGCATTTCAACTTCGATTTTCGAACGAACTCCGATAAATAAAGCGGTACATCAGAATAGTAGACTGTTCGCCCATATTCCGGTATGTGCGCGACACCAGCGCAAAAAGTAGACGGTTCGCCCATATTCCGGTATCAGCGCAAAAAGCAGACGGTGATCGGTTCTGAAGCCAGAACCGCTCTAAAATTAAATAAAACTTAAGCAGAGATATAGAAATTAAAAATTGGTGACCTGAAATAAGTATTGGCAATCTGTGGTAGTGTAATAAAGTCAGTAAAGAAGCATTTATTTAAAAGTTAAGCTAACGTTTATTTTTCAAAAAAACATATTCAAAATAAAAATATATGTATATATGAAATAATAAACAAAGAGAAATTATATCTGGTAAAATCAACCAAAAAAAATAATTTCTGAAATTATATTATCTATAAAATTAAAGTCATACTTTAACACAATAAAAATACTTAATTAATTTAAACAGCATGACGTAAGGTAAAGTTTAAATTGACATGTACAGGTTGCAAAACGAACTACTCACCACAGCATAACTTGAAGAAAAACAGATTTTTCAAATCGGATGATGACGAAAAAATAAAGTCCAGCAAATGTCCAAAAGAAATAGAAACCTTGGATATCATAGCAACTCATCACAACAGATGTTCAGCAAAGATATTTTCACTATCTATAGACTGGATTCATCCTTAAAACAACATCTTTCAAAACATAAACAAACTACAAATATAAACTTCCATAACTGGAACTTAAAATAATGTACGGCCTTTACCAGACCAAAACATCGTCAGACCACCGCCAGTCAAAACAAACCGACTGATTTAAATACCCCTCGCCGTTCTATACATCGCCAGAGTGCAACGCCCCCTTTGCGTCTGCCGAGTTGAGCGAATGCGTTCCTGCTTTGCGAAAGGGAGATACGGCTACTCGTAAGTTGCGATTTGCGAAGATCGCAAATCGCGATCAGACGGAAGAAAACGATCATGAACGCACATGTAAGTGTTCAAATCGAAAGTAAACAAATAAGTAACCAATTTAAAAAATGGAATATGCCATGGAACCAGGAAAACAAAATAAAGAGATTGGAAATAAGATAAGATTGGAATAAAATAAAAACCTGTAAGTCATGCTATATTATCCTATTACAATATGTATATATATGCCCATAGAGTGTTAAGGGTAGTGAGTATGCTGACAATCGCCCCCCCCCCCTTAACACTCGTACTACAAAGAAACTAATTACCAAGTATTACTAAATAATATAAATAATATCAAAGGTCATATCGAACAACATAAGATATAAGTATACCTACTATCATACTTTGACAGTTACTAGTGAAGAATAAATCAACATTATCGTGCGTAAATGTAACAATTCACAATATCTTATAACAAGGTTAATTTCCAAAAATGAACAACTTTTTAACAATGTTAATAACCACACAATATGAATAACAATTTGATAACTATACAACAACAAGATTAACTATTTTTTTCATAGCACAAAAGTCTTTAGTTACCATAGTAACTTAAAAATTTCAAAGTCTTTCAGGTACACAAACATTTCAAAAGAGTTCATGAAAATTTGTTACCGTTTTACCTCGTCACATGCAAGTGACTACGATTACCAGTACATATCGTAACATTTTTTAGTATGTCGATTCTTGATCCTTGCCTTGACAATACACAATTACATTTACAAACATTTGCATAATTACACTAGAGTAAATGATTATCATACGACAGATTCATAAACATTACAAATATGAAGAATAGCAAAACATGAATTACTATGCAAAAACACTTTGATAATGTATGGGAAATTCATGATATGCAAAATAGACACATTTAATGATAATTACACTAACGATCATGATCATGATAATGACTGTGAATGTGATAATGATAAGGACGGTGAGCGCTCACACAAAAACAAACAACAACAATAACAACCACATGCATGCTTAAGCTTTTGAAATAATACACATTTGCAAATGTTTTAACAAAGATTTAAAAATGTGAAGGACACTTGTTATGCAATTTCTTAAAAGTAAAACAACCCTTTTCATATTTATATATGCAAAAAAATACAGCTCAATTTTCAACACCACGGACGGGACCTATGTGACATTTCCATTTTCCAAAAAATAGGGACTTACAAAACTTAAAAGAAACGATGCCCGCGACAGGCCTTCCTGTGATCAGAACACTCAAGAAGGCCACTACCCCCTGCAGGCCACTCTGGCTATTTACAATTGCACCCCTGCGAGCCGCTTCCTGGGGCTGCTCGGGTCCCGGAGGATGAACCATCCTGAGGTCTGATCACATTCCAGCGGGAGTTAAATTGTCCGCAATGTTGGAAATGAAGGTATTGAAAAACTTATTTATGACATTAGAACATATGCATATGAGACAAAAATATGGAATAAGAAGAAAACAAGTGTATAATCACATATTCAAACATTATAAAAAAAAAACACTGAAATATACAAAAATTTCAGATTTGAAAAATGAAACGTGTTAAACTTCAGGGTTTAACTTAAAAAAACTAAACAAGTATTTTAATACTTGACCCGAGTCCAAAGGAGGGGGAGTTTTTTTCACTTTATACATTTTATGTTTTACTTTTAAATAATACTTAACATTATATATTACTTATAACTAAAGATCACATCAATGAACCTTTTAAGATCAAACTTCGTTAAGGGTTTTGTAAAGATGTCTGAGAGATTAGCTTTACTAGTTACGTGTTTTACATTAAATATCTCTTGGTTTAAAAGGTCTCTAACAAAAAATAATTTAACGTCAATGTGTTTTGTTCTGTAGTTTTCTATGGGAGACTTAAGGAAATCAATGGAGGCCATATTGTCTACTAACAAGATTGGCTTAGTTTGTGGGCCTGTAAAAATGTGTTTATCATAACATTCATTTATGATTCTACTGAACCAAAGAAGCTCTTTAGTTGCCTCTGTTAAAGCCACAAACTCTGATTCCATGGTAGACAAGCAGACAGATTTTTGTTTGAAAGCCCTCCACATGATAGGAGATTTGTCTAACATTAAAAGTTGTCCCCCCATTGACGTCCTGTCATCGCGATTGGCGGCGAAATCAGCATCAGTGTATGTTATTAGATTTATGTGATGACAAGGTAGCCTCAGTTTGTAGTGTTTGGTGCTTTGTACATATCCTAGTAATTTTAAGAGACCATTCCAGTGGATGATACCTGGATTACTCTGGAATTGACTGAAGATATTTACAGCATAGGATATGTCGGGACGAGTCCTGCTTGTTAGAAAAGATAAGCATCCCAAAACACTTCTGTACGGATATTTTGACATCTCCTGGGTTTCAGTATCTGTTTGAGGGCACTGTGCTTTGGAGTACACTACTCCTTTACTTATGGGAAGTGAAGTGATGGGAAAGTTAAATTCCTTAAACCGTGTGCAGATATCATCAATATATTGCATTTGATGAATTGACACTACACCTTCCCTATCCTCCTCAAACTCAACCCCAAGAAGTTTACGTGTTTTCCCCAGGATTTTGATGTCAAAATGTTCAGCTAATAATTTTAAAATTTCATTTATGTGTTTCTGATAGTTACTTAAAACAACAAAGTCATCAACATATAATAATAAAACAACATAGTTAGAAAATGTATAAACGCAATTACACCAATCCAATTTGTTAAAACCAAGAGAAATTAAAACTTTATGTAACTCATAAAACCACACCCGGCCACTCTGATGGAGGCCATACAGTGCCCTCTGGAATTTACAGACCAAATGCTCTTTCCCTTTTATTTCAAAACCTGGAGGCTGTTTCATGTATATGTTATCTGAGAGAGGGGCGTACAGATAGGCTCCTTTCACATCGCATTGCGTGTGAATCCATCCGAGGCATGAAACTAGGGCGGCAAAGAAAAAGCGGATTAGACTAAAATTTACGACTGGTGAAAATGTCTCGTCATAAGTTTCACCCCTGACCTGTTTGTAGCCTTGGGCTACTAGTCTTGCTTTGTATCTTGCCACATGCCCTTTATCGTCTCGTTTGATGGTGAAGACCCATCTGCAGCCTAGAGGTTCAGTGTTGGGTGGTAGTGATGTTAATTCCCATACATGTCTTTTATTTATTACGTCTATTTCCTCCTGCATTGCCTGTCTCCAGAGTTCCCACTGAGGGGATTTTAAGGCTTGCTTATATGTGTTTGGTATGGAGTCTTCTAGTCATATATTGTTTTTACGTTTTTCTGATAAAGATGTGTGTGGAGGTGTGTAACTAGGACTTGAACTAGCACTGGAAGTAGATTTTACAATACCCTGGTATTTATTTTCCCCTTTGAAACTGAACATGGTTGGATCAAATTTTATACCATTAGACTGACAGTATTCCCGCACTTCTCTGAGTGATCTTAAACGTTGCGTTTCACCCATCTCATAATAATAGATGTCGGTCCTCGACTTATCAGGCCTAGTTATGGCCTTACGGAACCATACAGCATCCCTCAGTGTTCTCGAGAGTTCCTCGCCCTCCTCGTCACTTTCATCCTCAGATGAGTGAACGGAGGCGGGTTCAACGGATTCTGAGGTGCCTGGCTTAGGTGATGGAGATCTTGCCAAAGGAAATCTGTCAGGTTGAAGGTCGGTCAAAGGGTCAATTTCTGGTTGTTCTGAACTTAAAATATATGTGGGTCCCAGGTCGCTTCCGTTGTGCTGCTCTGAAGTTGTAAAAGGGTTTGTGCCTATTGAATAACTTGGGCCTTGCTCACTATGTCTATGAACATTTCTTGGTACGGATTCATCCCCAAATCTAACATTTATGGTTTCTATTATTTTATTTGTATCGGGAATCCATACCCTGTAGCCTTTAGTTGACATCGCGTAACCCACTAAAACCCCCTTTTTGGCTTTAGGATCAAACTTTGAGTTTCTTAATTGTTTGGGCACCCCTACGTATGCCACAGTACCAAAAGGTCGTAAATGTCTTATTGAGGGTTTGTTACCACAGTAATACTCGAAAGGTGTCTTTTTCTGTGTTTTATGACATATCTTGTTTAGTGTGTACGCGATGTATAGAACTGCTTCTGGCCAGAATTTTAAACTGAGTTTGCTTTCGTTAAGTATTGAGCGTGCCCCGTCCATTATAGTCTGATTTAAACGTTCCGAGACCCCATTTTGTTCCGGAGAATACACGTTGGTAAACTCATGGTGTATCCCGTTCTCTTCAAAGTATCTTGTAAAGGCTTCGTTGTCAAACTCCCGCCCATTATCACTACGGACCTCTTTTACCTTAGTGCCTAAAAATCTTTCAGCTCTCTTTACATGATTAGTGAATACCTTGAATACTTGTGATTTGTTACATAAGGGGTAGACTGATACTTTTCGTGAGAAGTCGTCAGTTATGGTTAAAAAGTACTTCTCGCCATTTCTACCTGTTATTTGTGTCGGTCCCCACAAGTCAGTATGAAGTAATTCAAGGGGTCGTTTTCGATCTTATTTGATTTATAGGACGGAAGGAAGTTCGCCTGTGTTTGTTAATTTTACATGTCTCACATTCAAAGTCTTTACTTTTAATAGGTGGTAAGCCCCTTACACCATTACATTTCACAGTGTGCTCAATTAAAGTGGAGCTAATGTGTCCGAAACGTCTATGCCATAACTTAAAGTCGTCCTTCTGGACAGTAGAGGCTTGAAAACGCACCTTTTTAGGACTTTGACTATTTTGAGTTTTATTTTTATTTTTAGGGCTAGGATCTGGGTACAGGCAGTAAATACCATCTTTAAGAAAAGCTCGAAATAGGGTACCACTGTCACGATATGCTCTAACCCTACCCTCACCTCCTCTGAACTTGGCACCAGTTTTATCAAGCCTAGGGCCAGATATCAAATTGTGCCTTAAACTTGGGCAATACATAACATCGCCGAAGCGAACCATCTCCCCATTTATTTTTAAGTCCACTAGACCAGTTCCTTCAATAGGAAAAGTTGCTCTGTCAACGGCAACAGCCAACTCCTCATTTTGCAAAGGTTTAAATTTTACATATAGGTTTTTATCTTTGCAAAAGTGGTGGGAGGCACCTGTGTCAAAGACCCAGGCGTCTCCACCACATTTAATGTTACTAAGATTAGATTGAATGAGGTAATTTACCTGGCTTGTTGGCTTACGTTGACGTTGGTTTCTGGTTCTATTGCGAGGCACATCTCTGCTAGGTCTGGAATTACTGGGTTGGACTCGAACTGGACTGGACACCGATGATCCTCTGGATACCGAGGAGTTCTGGAATGAGGAGTCTGAGGAGTCTCTCAAAGTAGTATGGAGGCAGGATTCGGGACTGGAAGCTTGTTGAGGCAATTTACACTGACGAAGCACATGGCCGGCTTGACCACACCTGTGGCATCTTCCCTTGAACTTAGGTTTATATGCGGACCTCTTGGGTGTGCGAGCTCGGGAAAAATGGGATTGGACCAGGTTACCTCTGTCTTCTTCTCGTAATTTAATGCGGGATTCTTCTGCTACTAACTCGGTCAGGACATCTTTAAACTTGAACTGCTGTTTGGGCCATCGCAAAATTCCCTGGACGAGATTATCAAATTTCTTAGGGAGCCACCTCAGCAACTGGAATGTCAGATAGATTTCCTTTATCGGCTCATTCATGGCAGCCAGTTGATCAGCTAGTCTCTGTAGGCGTGCAGCAAACATGTCGACCGGCTCATCAGGCTGTATTCTGCAGGATAGGATCTCGCCGAATAACTGCATATGGCGTGCACGGTTATCAGGTTGAAAGTGGGTCTTAAGCTTTGTCCATGCCTCATGAGGGTCGTCGATGTTTTCTATGATTCTCCGGAACTCAGTTTCGACGTTTAAGTATACTATGCACAGTGCTGACCTGAGCCGTGCCTGATATTCTTTTGTTGCCACTGCATCACTGGTATTCGGAGCCTCTTCAGTACCATTCACGATGCCCCAAGCATTTTTATCTAGCAGCAGGTATTTTACGTCCGCTGCCCAGGTTGCATAGTTGTGAGAATTTAGTTTGTTTATGCTAACCTGTACATTGGTCATCGCCATGCTCTTAACTAGACTTTATTAAAATTTAAACAGAAAGGAAAAGATTTTTTTTTTCAAAAAAACGTACTCTAAAACAGTCAGATAGTACGAAGAAAAAAAATTTACAAAAAAACCTTTCTATTTCATACCAGAATAATTAAAAGTTTATTAAAAAAAAATGCTATTGCGGCCCCCCCCCACTAGAAATCACTTGGAGGTCTAATGGCCGCATGCTACCACCAGTTTACGATATTGCCAACGAAGGTTATGGCCACCATAACAGGTTAAAAAAGCGTAGTAGCTTTGGCCCATAACCCGTGATCGGTTCTGAAGCCAGAACCGCTCTAAAATTAAATAAAACTTAAGCAGAGATAGAGAAATTAAAAATTGGTGACCTGAAATAAGTATTGGCAATCTGTGGTAGTGTAATAAAGTCAGTAAAGAAGCATTTATTTAAAAGTTAAGCTAACGTTTATTTTTCAAAAAAACATATTCAAAATAAAAATATATGTATATATGAAATAATAAACAAAGAGAAATTATATCTGGTAAAATCAACCAAAAAAAATAATTTCTGAAATTATATTATCTATAAAATTAAAGTCATACTTTAACACAATAAAAATACTTAATTAATTTAAACAGCATGACGTAAGGTAAAGTTTAAATTGACATGTACAGGTTGCAAAACGAACTACTCACCACAGCATAACTTGAAGAAAAACAGATTTTTCAAATCGGATGATGACGAAAAAATAAAGTCCAGCAAATGTCCAAAAGAAATAGAAACCTTGGATATCATAGCAACTCATCACAACAGATGTTCAGCAAAGATATTTTCACTATCTATAGACTGGATTCATCCTTAAAACAACATCTTTCAGAACATAAACAAACTACAAATATAAACTTCCATAACTGGAACTTAAAATAATGTACGGCCTTTACCAGACCAAAACATCGTCAGACCACCGCCAGTCAAAACAAACCGACTGATTTAAATACCCCTCGCCATTCTATACATCGCCAGAGTGCAACGCCCCCTTTGCGTCTGCCGAGTTGAGCGAATGCGTTCCTGCTTTGCGAAAGGGAGATACGGCTACTCGTAAGTTGCGATTTGCGAAGATCGCAAATCGCGATCAGACGGAAGAAAACGATCATGAACGCACATGTAAGTGTTCAAATCGAAAATAAACAAATAAGTAACTGATTTAAAAAATGGAATATGCCATGGAACCAGGAAAACAAAATAAAGAGATTGGAAATAAGATAAGATTGGAATAAAATAAAAACCTGTAAGTCATGCTATATTATCCTATTACAATATGTATATACACTGGTGTCCAAAATTTAAGCATAATTGGTAATTAAGTAATTATTTTTAAGTAATGAAAGAAATATGAATCGGAATGTGCTGAAACTCCAGGTGTGTAAACAAAATAGTACGCGTCACATATTTTCGCGAAGAGTTTTCCCCGAAATTGAACAGGGGACCGTCAACAAATTGAAAAAGACCGATGATCTTTTGGATAACCCTGTCAAAACTAATGTAGCAAAAGCGTTCAAACTGCACATTACAATTAATTGGCTTATTGTAATGTACTGTGTTAATTTTTACAAGGATAGCATGTATACTCGTAGAGAAATTAAGGTTTTTATAAAAACAGTCCTAAGTTCTTTGCTTATAATTTGCAGAGTTCTTAATATAAAATAGTGTTCTTTTTTGAAAAAATTACAAACATCATTGTACACAATACCCTGTCATCAGAATTAAAAAATAATAAAAATTGTATGACAAATGAGCAGGTTTACTAAATAATTTTTTACTGCGCATGCGTGAACGCTATTAAAATTTCATTTGCATATTATGTTAGTTAAATGTATAGAGCAACTTTTGTGAAAGTCTCAAAAACATAGCTTAAAAATTCTGAAAATTATCGTTGATAGAATGAGATCAAAATCCTTTATTCCCTAAATGAAGCAAAAAGATGAGGGGCTGTATCCATATTCCATTGTTTAGTGCCTACACAATATTGCACGTACAACTATATTTAGGTAAAACCCCTGATTTTTTTGCTTCCTTTAGGAATAACGGATTTTGAGTTGATTCTATAGGCTCCTATTTTCAGAATTTTCAAGCTATGTTTTTGAAACTTTTACAGAAGTTGCTCTATACATTTAGCTAACACAATATGCAAATGACATTTTGATATCGTTGACGCATGCGCAATGAAAAATTATTTACTAAACATACTCATTTTTCATACAATTTTTATTATTTTTAAATTCTGATGACAGGGTATTGTGTACAATGATGTTTGTCATATTTTCAGAAAAGAACATTATTTTATAATAAGAACTCTGCAAATTATAAGCAAAAAACTTGGAAAAATTTAGGACTGTTTTTATAAAAACCTTAATTTCTCTACGAGTATACATGCTATCCTTGTAAAAATTAACACAGTACATTACAATAAGCCAATTAATCATAATGTGCAGTTTGAACGCTTTTGCTACATTCGTTTTGACAGGGTTATCCAAAAGATCTTCGTTCTTTTTTCAATTTGTTAACGGTCCCCTGTTCGATTTCGGGGAAAACTCTTCGCGAAAATATGTGACGCGTACTATTTTGTTTACACACCTGGAGTTTCAGCATATTCCGATTCATATTTCTTTCATTACTTAAAAAAAAATTACTTAATTACCAATTATGCTTAAATTTTGGACACTAGTGTATATGCCCATAGAGTGTTAAGGGTAGTGAGTATGCTGACAGACGGTTCGCCCATATTCCGGTGTGTGCGCGACACCGGCTCAAAACCGGAAGTATCACGCAAGTGCCGATTACAGCGCGAACATTTGCAAAAGTAAACAACTTTTGCGCCGACAAAGGTAGATTCGAAATTCCGTAACTCCGTAATTCCGAAAGTAGGACGAAATACCGTTTGCAACAATATATTGGAAGGATTGAAATCTCAATATCGTTACCGCGGTCTTAAAGAAATATCGATATATAACGATATTACGGTATATCGCCCAGCCCTACGTGATTTCATATTTTTTCATGAAGGAAGAATAAATTTATTTCTGAAAAAATTCTAGGTATTGCTGATATCAATGATAATCACAATTTTCCTACCAAATATATTTATGCATTAATCAAGCTTTTTTGGTTAAGTATATCTAAACCATTTGCAGGAGTTTATTGTTCATCAATTTAAAGAATTTATGTTCCTGATTTAATGACTGTCAATGAAGATAATGAAAAATTGAAGAAATTTTCTAATATTTATTAAAAATGTTCATTGTCTCTTATTAAGCTTCTTTTTTTTTTTTTTTTTACATCTTTATTGGCCTTTGTTCTTTTTCCCTATCTGCTCTAGAAAAATACTTTTTACCCATTTTGTCTTGCCCTCATAGCCTGTGTATGATTGCTCTAAAGTGTTTGGAATGCAGGATTTTTGTACAACTTCTAGAAGGTGTCTATCTTCTAGAAGGTGTTTGTTTCCTTCTTTAATTAATCGCTAAGGGTCATAGATTATTAAATTGCCCATTAACAAAGTTTCTTTGCTCTGCTCTATACAAAGACATTGCAATTTTAAAAGAAGTAAACAAAAACATTGAAAGTCAGAAATCTTCAGCAGACAGGCAGGGCATTACAAATTCCACATTATAAACTGTCATAAAAATTAAATGAAATTAAAGAATGCAATGTAAATTATATGTGTGTGGAGGGGGTGGCTGCATTTTATAGAAAATTTGTAAAATCAGGCGTTGATGTCTTGCTTCAATACAATATGAGAAAATAGCATTGCTGTAAATAAGCCACTTCTATAAGAACAAGTTGGAAATTGCATGTGAACGTAGCAAATGAGGTATGTTTGTATATCAAATTTAAAAATATTCAGATTTTGCAGTTATAGTATACATTTACTTCGGATGCAGTATAATGGTCGAAATCTTTTGTGTGTTCCTGTAAATATTATCTGCTTTCTATTGTACAGGAATTAACTGATGTTAAACTTCAGCAACTTATATCAGTTTAATAAAATATGAAATATAGATTTAATATAATTAAAACAGGTCCCAAACAATATTTCCCTGTAAATTAATAATAAATATTTTTTGTGTCATAGATTGTACAGAATGTATATTTTAGTATCTACTTCATAGATTCGTGTGAATCCTATTATATTAGAAAAAGTGTAACATCATTAAAATGTACTTGAAACCACGGGTGCAGAATATGTCTGATCCGGCGATCTAGGATCGGGGGAAATTTTGCATAAAAATATACAATTGATTTTGATTTTAACAACGAATTACAAAGTTACTCAAGACAGAAAAATTGCCTCCACAATTAAAAAGATCTGTATGGTGATCTTTACAAAATTGATCTCAGAGTAATATATACTCGCACACATATATTGAGAAAGTTTGGGGAAAAAATCTTTACCTATGATAATACAGATCGATATGCATTAAATGCACAAATATGCATTAAAATTTGATAGCATTTTTAATGTGGGGAGGGGGGGGCAGTGTAGGTAGCAATAGCAGATGAAATATGACAAAAATAGGAGTACGAACTGCGCCAAATTGAGCAAAGCTCTTTAAAGGATCATAGAAGAAACCCCCAAAAATAATCGAAGTGTCATAGAAAAAAATGTGATTTTTGTCAAGAAATAACTACAATTTTTGTCTAAAAATCATGAAAAAAATGCAGTTTCTGTGAAAGGTTCACAGAGGGAAATGAAATTTCCATCAAAGGATTGTGGCAAAAGATGACATTTCTGTCAAAGGATTCCAGCAAAATAAAATGACATTTCCTTCAAAGGACATGATTTTTGAGAAGATTTCAACTAAAATAGTAACTGACGTATATTCGTAATATAATAGTAATTGACGTAATTGTATTGAGAAGATTTACGAAAAAGATGCAATTTTCGTTAAAAGATTGTAAAAAAAAAATGTGGAAGGATCGTGTAAAATACAAAATTTTAAATGAAAAATCATGTATAGGTGATTTTTGGCAAAAGATCGTATAAAATACACGAATTTTGTCGTAAGATCATTGAAAAAAAATATGAATTTTGTCAAAGAATCGCAAAAAAGAAGTGAATTCCATTGAAGAAATATGAAAAAACATGAATATTGAGAAACAATCATGAAAAAAGCAAATTTTGGCAAAAAATCATAAAAATATGGAAGTTTCATCAAAAAAATGCAAATTACAGTAGACCTCCCTCAAATCCGCACAGCTTGGAACCAGAGGTTTTGCGGATTTTAGAATTTTGCAGATTTCTGGTCATTTCTTTGTTTACATTTTTTTAAAAATAATTTGAATGTAATTAATAATGAAATCAAAAGTATAATGAATGCATACAATATACTAAAATATTAAAAAAAAATAATAAACTAAAATAATAAAAATTTAGGTATTTTTTAAAATGATTAAAATACTAAAAGGAAAGGTCAAGTTAATAATCAATAATGTACAATTAAATATTCATTATAAAAGAGGAAATGTGTTTTATTCTAAATTATTCGATGAAACTTGCCTCATAAAGGTACATTACTAATTCACATCAGGATCATAAAACAATGAAACTTTATTTCAGGTTTAGCCAGACTTAATAACTAAAAAAGCTTGATTAATACATAAATATATTTGGTAAGACTGTGACTACCAATGATATTAGCAATATCTTTATTTTTCCAGAAATAAATTGTTCTTTCTTCATGAAAAAACATGAATTCAATAACCTTAACAAAAATTATAAATTAAAAAATGTATGGAACTGATATAAAACAGAAAAAATCAATTTTTGTACCTACATCTGAACTGAATATTTCATTGTTTACATCCGTAAAATATGTGCGGATTTTAGAGAGTCGTGGATTTTAGGAGTGCGGATTTGAGGGAGTCTACTGTATATCAAATGATTGTGGAAAACACTCAAATTTTGGTAAAAGATCGTGGAAGATATGCACATTTTGAAGAAAAATCATATGAAAGGCCTCGAATTTTGTTGGAGGATTGCGAAAAAAAAAAAAAAAAAAAAATACAAATTCTTTCAAAAGATTACATAGAAAATGCAAATCTTGTCAAAACAGTGTGAAAAAAAATACAAATTTCATCAAAAGTCCATTAGGCTGTAAAAGTTCAGCTTCCTCTTTACTGTGTCTGTATAACATATTGTAAAAGTTTGGGGAAATTTTTATATGGATTGGGGGAAATATTAAAAGTAAAAACATTTTCTGCACCCTTGCTTGAAACTATATTTTCCCATTGGCCGTAATGTGATGGAATACTTTTGATTGTTCCTGTAAACACCCATTAAACATCTGATTTTCATAAAATTTGAAATGACTCGACAAAACTTTGCAATAATTATACATTTTAAAACTCAAATGATTTAGTTGGGTAGTTTTTACTCTGTTATACGCTGACAGACAGATGGACAGACTGAAAGATGACTATAGGTTCTACATATTTATATAATTACAAATGCAACTAAAAATATTCAGATCTTGGTGTAATAGCATACAGTACTTCAGATACAGTATAGTAGCTGAAATCTTTTGTGTGTCCTTGTAAATAGTATCTTCTTTCTATTATACAGGAAATAACTTGTAGTAATTTTCAGGAACGTATATCAATATCATAAAATGTTAAATAGTTTAATACAGTTAAAGTGCACACCAAACAATGTCTCAATATAGAATTATGCAATGAAATACTTTTATGTAAATCAATAACAAATACTCTTTGCCCACAGATTGTATAGAATGTATATTATAGAATATACTTCATAGATGCATATCAATTTTATAATATTAGAAAGAGTATAACACCATTAAAATGCACTTGAAACTTTTTTCACCATTGACTGTAATGTATCTGAATCCTTTTGATTGTCCCTGTAATTGAACTATGCCCCCAATTTTCATAAAATTTGAAATGACTCGACAAAATTATCTAATAGTTATATATTTTAAATTTCAAATGATTCAGTTGGGTAGTTTTTGAGCTGTTACATGCGGATGGACGAACAGATTGAACGACAACTATAGGTGCTACATATTTACATAATTATGAATGCACCTAAAAAAGCACTGCAATTAGTAAGAGGACTTTAGGTGAAAGATTTCACAGCTTCATGAGGTTGGCTTGATAGATTTAAAAAAAGGCCATTAGAACATACAAGATACAGTTATGTCTAACAAAAAAAAAAAAAAAAAAAAAAAAAGGAAGTATGATTTGGAATTTATAGCAAAATGGAAATCAGAAATATTACCTGAACTTATTAAGAATTATCCTTTTTTGAATATAGATAATGCTGATGAGGCAAGCCTTTTCTATAATTTATAATAGGATGAAATATTTTGTTTTCTAAATGAAAAGTGACAAAAAGGGGGAAAAAAAAGAGAAGTAAACTTTGCATCACTATCCTATAAGCAGCAAATTTCAACAGGGATTTTTAAATTCTTTATGAAATATTTCAGTGCTATTTTTAGTGTTTACATGTTGAACACTATTATCTTGGTATTTGTAAAGTATTTGTTTATGGTATTTCAATGAACCCTTTTTTAATCTTTTAGTAAATAATAAATTTTGTCTTCTATAATTTTTACAGCAAAATAAATAAATAAATAAAAATTAAAAAAATAAAATAAAGCCTTGGGTGTGACCTTACTGCAGCAAATTTCATATTTAAAAATTTTAACAAAATAATAATAAATGGGGGATTTGTTTGAATGTGAAAATGATAGAAAAAGAAATATATATATTTTGATAGTAATTAACATATGTAAAGTTATGCTTTTTTATTAATTTTGTCTGATGCTTAATTCATAACCTGTTTTATTATTTTTGTTGAATTATTGCTTTTCTTTTCAAATAAAATGAGAATCTTTGTTTTGTAAAAATAAAAACTTTTGTGGATTGCTTTAATTATATGTTATTTATATAAGTTAATTCAGGATAATTTTAAAGGTATTCCTTAACTTCGTTTTTCCCCTGAGTTTGAATTTATATACTACTGTATATGATATAAATAATTAGATTAAAACTTAACTTTATATTATTAAAGTAATTCATTAATTTTTTTTCTCTTTTCTTTTTAGGTGAATTAAAGCTGTTTAACTTGAAAAATTTCAACACATAAGTGAACACTTAAAATTCATTCCAAAATTGCAATGTATGATTAAACCACTTTCTTTCAAAATGACCAGTAATTCTGAGAAAGATTTAGCTGAAAAACTTAAAAGTTCCAGTACATCAGAAATATATAAAACTTTGGTAAAAATTCGTAAAAACTATGTTCGAGATCATGATAAAATGAAAAAATTACAGAAATATTCTGTTATTAAATTGATTATTCCATTCATGGAACATCCTAAATTTTGTAACATTTCATTGAGCATTATTGCAGATGGATGTCTCGAATTAAGCTTTGTTAATGAAGTAATAAGATGTGATGGACCTAAGGCTCTCATGAGAATAATGAAAAGTTCTGTTAATGATGATATTCATAATAGAGCTTGTCGAGCTTTGGGAAACATTGCTAAGTTTGATATTGGATTTAAAGCTGTTCATCTTATGAAGCCAGTTTCCAATATAATAAGTTTTTTGTCCGAAACCAAAGATGTTAACTGTCAACAAACTGCAGTACGTACATTGATGATTTTAGGTAAAAGCTCAAAAACTAGAGAATTAATTGCCCAAGAAAATGGACTTATTTATATAGCAAAACTGCTACGTTCCTCTAATGTTCAAGTGCTAATTTGTAGTATCAAGGCTCTTGCCAACTTAACTAATAATTGTACTATAACTTGTGCACGTCAGTTACTAGACTTTGAATTTCATAAATCTTTAGTTGAATTACATTCCCATTCTGAGAAATCTGTCAGAAATCATGCTCTGATTTCATTGAAAAATTTATCTTCACTTGAAGAAATTCGAACTGGACTAGTAAAAGTTGGAGCTGTAAAATTATTTACAGAAGTTTTATCTGCTTGTGAGTCACATGAAACGAGTAGGTATGCCGCACTAGCTTTATGCAGATGTTTAGATCACATTCACATGTGGAGTCATAATGGCACAGATAGATCTGTTGGCTTAAAAGCCTTATTAACAGTTCTGAAAAACAATAATCTCCAAGATATTCATATTTCTGTGCTCATAGCACTCATTCCTCTTTCTTTTGAATTTAATGTAACAGATATTTTGCTAAGTCTTGATGTACTACAAATTCTTATTGAAATTTTAGATAGTTATGTTAAAAGGCATGAATGTAAAATCATAGGTAAACTATCATACAAATGTATCGGTGATAAAGAATCCTTTTCTTCAGAACATAAATTTAGTAAAGAACATGAAGTAGATCAATTTAAATATCTAAGTATGTCAACTTCTCACAAGCTGCCAGAGAGTGACTTACTTAAAGATAAATGTGTTAATAGCTTTGAATATGGTTTCAAAGATATGGGGTCTCCTAAGAAATCAAATAATGTTTATAAAATGCATAAATGGGATAGTTCCCTCTATGGCTTCAGCTCAGTTACAAGTGATTACTCTGGTTCTTGTAGTCCAACTGGAACATGTAGTCCTCCAATGCAAAAGCGCTCAACATCTCCTGGTTTTAATTATGATGTTGATGTTGGTTCTCCATCTACTGGTCATACTTCTTCAGGTATATGGTCTCCAGCTTCTTTAATTGATGAAAGCATACCATATAATGTAAATTGTTGGTCACCTGTTGTTTCTACTCACTCCAGTTCACCGGTTCGAGAATGTGAATTGATGGACTATGATGAAAATGAGTTTATTATGAAGGATGAGTTTTCTTTAGTTGAAAATTTTAATTCATCAATTTTAGACATTGATACTGAAGGTAGTAATCTTGAAATGTCAGTCAATAGTAATTCAAATTGTCTTAAGTCTGATACTGTCGAAAAAATGAAGCTTGTATCAAAATTAAGCAAAAGTAATTCTTATGATGATTCAAAGTCAGTAGCACCTAACAAAAAGTTAAAAACACATCATCTACATGCATATAGTCCCCTTGAATTTCAATTTACAACTGCTGTAGCTATAAATATGAAAGAGAGTGATGCTAATAGCTGTTTGAATTTAGAAAATACTGCTAGCTGTTCATATGATCTGGCACAGAAAAATAATACTGGAGCAGTATCTTCAGATTCTTCTGTAACTGATATAGATAAAGAGTCAAAAACAAAAGATGTATACAAAAGTCAAGTTTCTGAATCTCTTCAAGTGAAAAACACTTCAGCTGAAGCTACAAGTTTTAAATCAGTTTCTAGTGATAATGAGAAACCATCTGATTTAAAAATCCTAAGTGAAACAGTTGATCGACCGAGTATTGATCGCTATGTTATTCTTTTTATTTTACAAATCTCCTTCCATATAGAAAAGAGATCTAATTCTCACATGGCTGAAAAATCTTTTTTCTCTGTCCTCATCGATTACTTGTTTCTAATTCATAAACCTTGTCTTAAAACAGAAACAGTGCTTTCAAATTTGATCAAAAATCGTTATTGTTTAGAAAAATTAATAGTTAATGGATTTTTCTGTGAGTTGGAAGAAAAAATGAGTGCACATGAAAAAAAAATATGTTCTTATCATTCTCATGTATCATCAGTGTATTCTAATTTAGTAAATGTTGGTAGGAAAGAAATGGAATCTGATGATTATGGAATTGGTATATTATCACGCATTTTAATGACATCAGACAAAAAGGGACAGCTTCATGCTATTTGTGCTTTGTCAAATTTAGTGACTGAAAAATTCTCATTATATAGACTTCTTATTGAAACAAAAGGGTTGTCTTTACTGTTAGAATTTTTGGCTAACTCTGATGATAAGATTCGGAGAAAAGCAGTTTTGTCTTTGCATAAAATATATGTGTCACTCACTAAGAAGAAAAAAGATGCTGTCAAGTGTTGCTTTGCAGGAACTTGTGCTATGGGAACTTCTACAAAATGCTTTTACAAAGAATCTTTCTTAAATGTTACATTTGTGGTTGGTGGTGGAGCTAAAATTCTGGCCAACCGTGAAAAAGTTTGTGAAAATTCAGACTATTTCCAGGCTTTGCTACAAGGTCACTTTCGTGAAAGTAGTAGTGAATTGGTTGTTCTACCTCATATATCTGCAGAAAATCTCTCTGCAATTTTCCATTTTCTGCATGGCTGTGGAAATGATAATACCTGCCCATACATCACACGTATACCATTTTTTTTATTATTAGAGTTATTATCTGACAGTGAGAAATTTTTATTAACGAGCGTTAAAACATTTGTGGAAGATAGACTATGTCATTGCTTATTATCTTCCCACATTTCAAAAATTTACAAACAGTCTAAAATGCATAACTCGCCTGCATTAGCTAAAAGAGCTTTAAATGAAGCTTTAAGAACAGTCTCATCTCAAAGAAGCCTTATATGGACTACTTTTAAAGAACTTTTGGATTCAGGATTAGATGTAAATATATATAGTGATATTGAAGAATTGATTAAAAGTTTGTTATTATGACCATTGTAAAAAATGCAGCAAAGTTGAGATTTTTTTTAGAATATATGACCAATGATGACTGCTCATTTGCAAATTTAGATATTTTATTAAATACAGAGTTTCCCCCAGGTTTAAAAAAGGGCAGGGTGCTACTGTTCTGAAAAGGGCACTTTTTACATTTTTCAGGGCACTTTTTCATTTTTAAGGGCACTTTTATAGAGTTGAATCTAGAATCTAGTGGTTCAAAAAGTTGTGAAAAACAGAAATTTCATGAAAAATTTTAAAAAAAGAAGAAAAAGGTAAATTTTGTTAAAAGATCGTAAAAAAATGCAAATATTGTTAAAAGATCACTTAAAAACGGCCAATTTTGTTAAAAGATCGCAAAAACAGCAGATTTTGTTAAAAGATCGCAAATAACGGAATATTTTGCTAAAAAAATCGCGAAAAACCGTCAAATTTTACTTCAAGTTGCCGTTTTTTGCGACTCATTTGACAAAATTTTCCGTTTAATCGCGATTTTTGGAAGAAATTTGTCATTTTTCCACAATCTTTTGAGGAAATCTACCGTTTTGTGAAATTTCGTGACGAAATTAGCCAATTTTTTTTTGCGAATCTCGCCGGAAATTAGTCGTTATTTCGCGATTTTTAACGAAACATGCCGTTTTTTAGTGATTTTTTGATGAAATTACCCGTCTCACGGGACGCGTATGAGGATATTTTTTGCGTTCCGTTGCCGATTTTTTGCGTAATTTTACTCGCCCTAGCGCGTTCGGATCATCGCAGGAGGGCTGCGTATTTCAAATGTGGGGCAAGAAGGGCGCTATTTTTTTTGAATGAATGACAAGAGGGGCGCTATTTTTCAAACTAAAGGGCAGGAGGGGCGGAGCGCCCCCCTGAAACCCTCTGGGGGAAACTGTTAAATATTTAGGAAATATATGAGGATTTTTTCTGAAACGCTAAGTGTGTAAATAGAATAGTACAATTCATATATTTCCATGAAGATTTTTTCCTGAAACCCCATAGAGGATGATCAACATCGAAAAAAAAAAAAAAAAAAGAATATCTTTTGAATAATCCTGCCAAAACTAATGTAGCAAAAGCATTCAAACTGTAGATTATCGTTAAGTAGCCTATTGTAATAAACTGTGTTCATTTATATGAGAATACCATGTATTCTCATAGAGAAATTAAGTTTTCATGATATCAGTTCCAAATTTCTCCAAGTTTTTTACTTATAATTTGCAGAGTTCTTAATATAAAAAAAAAAAAATGTTCTTTTCAGAAAGTATAATAAACAATATTGTACACAATACCCTGCAATCCAAATTTAAAAAAAATAATAAAAATTGTATGAAAAATGAGCACTACTCTTATGAGTTTACTAAAGAATGTTTCATTGTGTTATATACTGTTAATAATGTTTCATACACGAATGCAATCAGAATATAATGTACATAAAGTATTAGTTGAATGTATAAAGCAACTTTTGTGAAAATCTCAAAAACATAGCTTGAAAATTCTGAAAATTATCATTGATAGAATAAGTTCAAAATCCATTGGATCCCAAAAGAAAACAAAAAAAGATGAAAGATCGTATCATAGATACATTGATTAGTGCCAATTTAGCATACACAATATTGTCTATATTTAGATGCAGTCCCTCATCTTTTTGTTTCCTCTTGGAAGCAACAGATTTTGAGCTTATTCTGTTGACAATAATTTTCAAACTATTTTTTGAAACTTTCGCAAAAGTTGCTCTATGCATTTAGCTTACACATTATATTTTGATTGCAATTGTGCAGTCACAGTGACACATTATTTAGTAATCATGCTCATTTTTCATGCACTTTGTTAGTTCTGACTGTAGGGTATTGTGTACAATGTTGTTAGTCATTTTAGTAAAAAAACATTTTTTTATGTTAAGAATTGTGCATATTATGAGCAAAAAACTTGGCAAAATTTGTGAATGATTTTATGAAAACTTTAATTTTTCTATAAGCTTTTTCTACATGCTATCCTCATAAAATCGAGCACAATTTATTACAATAAACCTTCTTAATCGTATTCTAGAGTTTGAATGCTTTTGTTACATTAGTTTTTACAGGATTATTCAAAACATACTCATCCTTTTTAATTTGTTGCTAGTCCCTATGTGGTTTTTTGAGGAAAATTATCTCATAATTGTATGACCTGTACTATTTGCACTCGGGGATGGATCTTGCTCATATGGATCACCCATGCACTCACATGGATCTTAGGATAATTCTTTGTGTATTTTTAAAAATATTTAACAAAACATCTAAAATTGCAAATGACCAATCGTCTTCGAGCATATCGTGTATCGATGAGTATTTATCTTCTCATTTAAAGTGTGCAATAAATTAAAAATATATAGTATAATATTATTTAATATATATAGACAATATTAGGCAAAGTTAATTTCTATGCATTATTTTCATAATTAATCTCAAAGAAAGAAAGAAAAAGTTATTTAAAGGTTTATAACTATAAAAATGCTGGATGTAGTAGAATATGCAGATGACATTAAAAAAAGCATTCTTTTTAAAAAAAAAGTTTATTAAATTTGTTTAGATTTTAGATAAGACAGTTACAGAAAATCATTGCTGAAAACTAAAGACTGAGAAGATGGAGACAATGTAACTGCCCTAGATGCTGGATTAAATGGTGCAAAAACGTGGAATTGCATAAGGAAGCAAAGGAAGATATAAATTACACTATATTGTTATTTCAAAGTATTTAATTTTGTTGCATTAATAGGTCATTCTAAGAATAAATAAACCTTTGAAAATTCTTTTTCAAAATCCTTTTGACTGAAAATAAAATAAAAAAAAGGCTTTGAGATTGTATACACATTTAAGAATAGAAATTGAATATCAGCAGCATACTTAAAAAATATATAAGACAAACATAGGAGGATAACCTACTTTTTATAAAAATATATTTGTATTTTTTTACAATATAATAAAATTTACATGTTGACATTATTTGATAGCTTATAATGTTTGACATCATTTTACATTATTTTTATCTATTTAAATTTTAAACTATATTCTTGATTAGTGATTTTTGTAGAGTCTAGAAACCAGCTCAAACTTACTTGAGGGAGAATTGATCCACCACGAGGAAGATTTGATCCACAGGAATTGTGTGTAATTAAAAATTGTACATCAATAATTAGATATCAAAGAATTGCTATTGCAAGCTACAGACAATAATTATGAGTAGTAATATTTGTTTAATGATTAAAAATAACAAATAATCTGGACAAAAAATTGTTGAAAGAATTTAATTTGAATCAGTAATGATTTTGATAGTTAGAAATGTCTTATAGTCAAATTTCATTTTTTAAACCAACTTTTTTGGTGCTTCCACTGATCATAAGATGAGGCAGCTTAGTGATATCGCTTCTGGATACTGTTTCCACATCTTTTTCAGAATAAATAAAATTAAAACTACATGCATCAAATCTTCTGAGAAAATTTATAGAAAAACCATTGGCAATTTCT
Source organism: Maratus speculifer (assembly GCA_964019185.1). Lineage (NCBI taxonomy): Eukaryota > Metazoa > Arthropoda > Arachnida > Araneae > Salticidae > Maratus > Maratus speculifer. The sequence continues at coordinate 8,253,598 of OZ025297.1, read as the reverse complement.
TTAATGCCATAACCAATATAATGCAGTAAACTAGATTTAACTAATTAAAACAAAATCTCCAATTTCAATGATTGTTTGGGAGTATTCAAAATCATCATCTACATCATCATCACTTAAAACATGGAAGTTTTCTGGTTCAGTTTCACTGCCTGCAGACAAATCTACTATTAAAAATTTCTTTTGTTACTTGATATCTTATTATTATGTATAAATATATATATATCCCAATGTTGTGCTTTTTATTGTTTTTAGTTTTTACAGAGTTATTTGCAGTAAGACATCTTATTTGGGGAGGTGGTTGACCTTAAATTTCCAAGTCAAATTTCAGTATTTGCCTATTTCCCTCATTTAGAAAATGCAATATTGTTTTAATTTGCAAAACATTTAAAAATCTTCCCAATTAGAGTTGTAACTTTTGAAAGCCTATCAGAAATAAAAAGCATATTATAGTTTTCATTGAAGTTTTGCCAATTAAATTTGTAAATTTGCCAAGTGTAGAAACCTTCTCTAACTTTTTTTCAGGAGGGGGGGGGGGGGATGTCACCCTCTTTAGTGAGGACCTTCTGGAATATCATTCAGGAATATCTGGAATATTCCTGAGGAAATAACTGACTGGAAATTATATCACATGTGATTCCTTCTTGATTTTGCTTACAAATGACTAATAGACAAAAACAATATCTTATTTATTAAAATGCTGCCATCTGGCGCTCATCAGCTAAAGAAATTTTTAAATATGAAAAGGATATGGTGGGTCAAACCTCCCATGTTTCCCCTAAATTATTTCACTTAAAAACATACATTGACAAAAAAAAAAAAAAAAAAAAAAAAAAAAAATACTCATTTTATAATCTTAATGTAATATATTCTGAATGTATTCTCAATCTCAATGTATGTATATATGTAATTTCCACAATCTCATACAATTTTCATAAATTAATTTCATACTGTTAAAGTTTGTATAAATACAGATAAACATTACATCTATATGAACAATTATGATTAATTTTTTTTCTCCTTAGGATAGACTTTTATATGTTTTTGGTTACTCTTGTTATGTATCAAAAGGCAAATTTAATTAACCTTTTTAATTAAAATATTATATATATATTTCTTTATTTTTTAAATATTAATTAATAAAAGAATACTTATTACTACTGTAAAAAAGAAAACAGTAACAAAACAAAGAAATTTTTTATGAGTAATTAGTGTTAGCAATAATATGAAATTCCTGTTAAAAAAAAAATATTTTGCAGCCCATTTATTAAAAAAAAAAAAAAAAAAAAAAAAAAAAATTTAAACATGAAAAAATTTTCTGTTTTATTTTTCCTTAGACTTTTTACTAGAAAAAGATTAATATACAGGGTGATTCAGCTCGTCGGTGACAAACTTTAAGGATCGATAGAGCACACCTAGACGAACATTTTTGAATAGGGAATGTAGGGTCCCTGACGCGATGGTAAGGCGCTAGGCGCTTTCGAAAATTTGGGTGCCGAAATTCGAAACGTCATAAAAACTAGGGAAATGGTTAGATTTTCTTGCTTGTTGCGTCGAAATGATTCTGTTTGTTTAGACTTTCTTCAGTACCAATTTGATAAGCGTATCTCTTAAAACATGGATAGGGGGCGCTGCAGACTTTGGAGAGCTAGACAACAACTTTAAGCCCGTTATTTTGATAATTTAACACATGCTCGTCAAAGTTTATACTCTAACTTAAAGTTTGAACCCAAAAGTAGAGCCCTGCAAAAAGCGTAAGAGCCGGAATAAAATGTCAAAGTACAGGGTGGTCGAAACTCGAAGGCTCCTAAGAGATAAACAAACAGATTTCTTGACTTATGGCATGCATTTTCATGATTCTGTTTGCTGGGGCTCTCTGAAACTCAGTTGAACGGTACAAAAAGAAACATCGATAGGGGGCGCTTTGGGCAAAAAACATAATTCGTTGACATTTCGGACGCTAACTGGAAACGGGGCGCTACGATCAGTTAGAAACAAAACAAGAGAGTAATTTACTTATCATAAGAAGCTATTAAAACTGCAGTTTTTTTTTTTTTTTTTAACAAACATAGCTGGTTTCAATCATGCACAATGCGCGCAATAAAATTTACATAAGGTGCTTTTTGCTGATTTATGCAAAAGATATCGTACCATATCGATATGCAAAAGATACGTAATGCGTAGACGACAACGCGAGATGACGTAGTTGTATGCGCAGACACGTCTTTTGAACGTGCGGTACCTACTTAAGCTTCGGGTTACTTGTCTGCAGATCGGTAGTAGGATGGAACGGTACACACTCTGAATTGGCTGACATGCATTTGGCGTATGGCGCTGCTGGTTGTAATGGACGAGCCGCTCAGCGGTTGTACGCCGAGCGTTACCCCAACAGGCAAATCCCCTGCCATGCCTTCTTCGCTCGAGTACACCAGAGGTTGTCCACAACGGGATCTTTCGACGGAGGCAGGCCTGAACGGGAGCGATCAGTGAGCACCCCCGACAACGAAGAGGCTGTGCTTAACCTGGTTGAGGACAACCCAGGTCTTAGCACGAGAGATATCGCCAGACATGTTGGCATTTCGCAAGCAACTGCGTGGCGCATCTTACGTTCCCGGAATCTGCACCCCTACCACATCCAGCGGGTGCAGTTGCTCAGAGAGCAGGATTTTGGCCCTCGAGTGGAATTCTCAAGATGGTACTTGGCGATGAGATCCAGGGATCCCCGTTTTGTAAACAGCATTTTGTTTACGGACGAGTCCACCTTCAGCCGGGAGGGAATGTGGAACGCCCACAACAGTCATGTGTGGTGTGATGAAAATCCACATGAAACCAGAAGCCGAGCAGCCCAGGAGCGTTTCTCAGTAAATGTGTGGGCCGGCATTCTGGGGGATTGCCTCATTGGCCCTTATTTGTTACCTGAACGGCTGACAGTTGGAAATTACCTGATTTTCCTGGATCAAGTGCTGCCGCAGCTTCTGGAGGAGGCGCACGTACCCGAAGGTTCGCGTCGCCAGATGTGGTTCCAGCATGATGGAGCTCCGGCCCATTACACGAACGACGTGCGTCTCCATCTAAACGCAAGGTATGGCCAGCGGTGGATCGGGCGTGGGGGTCCAGTTCACTGGCCTGCCCGATCACCAGACCTCACCTGCTTGGATTTCTTCCTTTGGGGTTACCTGAAGGCCGAGGTATACCATACACCTGTCAGCAGTGCTGAAGAACTTGTGGCGCGCATTGTGGCAGCTGCAGGGCAGATCAGAGATACTCCTGGCATTGTTGGAAACACACACTCCTCAATGCGACGGAGGTGCGAAGCCTGCATCATGGCCCAAGGTCGAAATTTCGAGCATCTTCTGTAGTGTTATTTTTTGTAAATAAATTTCCAGTATCATTGATGTTTTTGGTCTAAATTTATTCAGAAGTGTTGAGCAGAGGTAGAAAATGTGTTTTCATTATTACTAACTGATCGTAGCGCCCCGTTTCCAGTTAACGTCCGAAATGTCAACGAATTATGTTTTTTGCCCAAAGCGCCCCCTATCGATGTTTCTTTTTGTACCGTTCAACTGAGTTTCAGAGAGCCCCAGCAAACAGAATCATGAAAATGCATGCCAAAAGTCAAGAAATCTGTTTGTTTATCTCTTAGGAGCCTTCGAGTTTCGACCACCCTGTACTTTGACATTTTATTCCGGCTCTTACGCTTTTTGCAGGGCTCTACTTTTGGGTTCAAACTTTAAGTTAGAGTATAAACTTTGGCGAGCATGTGTTAAATTATCAAAATAACGGGCTTAAAGTTGTTGTCTAGCTCTCCAAAGTCTGCAGCGCCCCCTATCCATGTTTTAAGAGATACGCTTATCAAATTGGTACTGAAGAAAGTCTAAACAAACAGAATCATTTCGACGCAACAAGCAAGAAAATCTAACCATTTCCCTAGTTTTTATGACGTTTCGAATTTCGGCACCCAAATTTTCGAAAGCGCCTAGCGCCTTACCATCGCGTCAGAGACCCTACATTCCCTATTCAAAAATGTTCGTCTAGGTGTGCTCTATCGATCCTTAAAGTTTGTCACCGACGAGCTGAATCACCCTGTATATACTTATGTCTTAAGAAGACAAAAAATCGCCCATGATGTCTTAGTTTGCATGGAATGGCCGTAGGGTCATTCCATGTCAATTCAACCAATTTTTCCCCCATTTGTAACCCGACCCACAGGGATTTGGATGAAACTTTGTGTGCACATTAATTCTATCATGAAATGATTCCATCAGAAATTTTTTCCTTCCCAGACCTCATAGTTTGTGAGATATGGGGGGTCCAATTCTTAGGTTTTTCTCAAATCGCACATTTCTGAGTCTGTATTCTGAGATTGCAGTTCCATCTTCAAAAAATTGTTTCTCTCGATCTAAAACATGAATCATCCTAAAAATATCACTGTAAGAAGATAAAAAGATGCAGATTTTAATAAAAAATATTTAAAAAATTTACTTGTAATATTTAGGATAAAAAAAGTCAGCCAAATTTGAGAGTTATGGTTATTTTTCCAAATTTTTGTGACTTCACGAAAAAGGCTGTACACAAAAAGGCAAATTAAATTTCCAATTTCTTTTTGTTTTAAATAAAAGTTTATACTTTGGGCTTTCTATCTATGAAATAAAAATGATGTGTTTCGCATGGCTTATGCAAAAATTTTGGGTACTTTCCAATTAGCCGGATGAATGCTTTTTTTTATATATTACATATGCACACAAAAAAGCAAATGAAATTTCCCATTTCTTTTTGTTTTAAATAAAAGTTTACACTTTGGGCTTTCTATCTGTGAAATAAAAATGATGTCTTTCACATGGCTTATGCAAAAATTTTGGGTACTTTCCAATTAGCCGGATAAGTGCTTTATTTTTACATATTGCATATGCACACAAAAAAGCAAATGAAATTTCCAATTCCTTTTTATTTTAAATAAAAGTTTACACTTTGGGCTTTCTATCTATAAAATAAAAATGATGTCTTTCGCATGGCTTATGCAAAAATTTTGGGTACTTTCCAATTAGCCGGATGCGTGTTTTATTTTTACATATGTACATATGTATAGATCTACATAAATGCAGAAGTATTATACATGTACATATGTATGTATATATACAGTATATTGATATATATATGTATAACACTGGTGCCCGTCTAACCGAAAAGTACCAAATTTTGCCTTGTTTTGAGAATCTGCACCAATTAAGAGGAAAAAAATCTGACTAAGTTTAGCTGTGGTACTTAAATAATTACTGGAATTTCTATGAGTTATTGAATTTAATGTTATTTGATGCATGTTTTTTTTTTAATTCTCAAAGTAAAGTTTAGGCTTTGTTTTTTCTGATTAAAAAAAAATCTGACTGTAATATGTTTCCCCATTAAATTTAGTGAATGGTCCATATATTTCATTTCGGTATTTAATAATGGGCATTTTTTGATAATCTAAAGAATCTCTTACTTTTATTTTCAATAATTAAAATCAAAACAGATTTTTTTTGTACAGTATAAAATAGAAAATTTTTTCTCCTCACATTTCCACTCTTTCTTTCGAATGCTTATACATTAATTATTTGTGTTTAAAAAATGTTCAAAACCTTGTATTTCCTTTCCTTGGTTAATTTTAATCAGTTTAAATATTTATATTGGCAAGTTTAAATACACAAATATTTAACAGAACTTAAATTTGTTTCTATAGTCTGAAAGATTTAATTGCACCTGCTTTGTATAAACACCTTCTGATAAAGGCAGGGTAATGTTCGTTAGTATGAAAGCAGATGTTTTGAAATCAAGTTAATCAAATTATTGTCATTCTGTTGTTTCTTATCTTAGAAGAATGATTTAACTTTTACTGTGCTACTAAAAATATATTCTGATTGTTACATATTTTATAGTTTGTGATATGTATAAATATTTTTTTGCTTTATTGTTTTAATATGAAGCCTGATATTAAACCTTCTACTAGTCTTCAGGCTTGCAGTATTGTAATATTAAATGGTTTAGAATGTCACAAAACTAGCTATACAAATAACAGAGAAATAGACTACATTGATAATCTCTGTGATTCAGAAAAATAACTTTTATTAGTTAGGACTATTGCATTTATAAAACGAAAATTAAGTGAAAACCGTTTGATTAATATATGTGAGCATATCGCAGAATTTCGCTCTTAATGAAATATGAATTATATAAATGTGGAGATCCATTTAAGCGGCATAAAAAGCAAGTGAAAAAAGCAATTAGGGCAATTAATAGAGATTTATATACGGCCGAAAAAGTAAACCAAAGTTGAAAGTTATGATTATTTTTCCGAAATTTTGTGAGTTTATGAAAAAGTCTCTACACAAAAAGGCAAATGAAATTTCCAGTTTGTTTTTGTATCCAATAACATTGAATTCAGTAACTCATAGAAACTCCAGTAATTATTTAAGTACCACAGCTAAACTTAGTCAGATTTTTTTCCCCCTTAATTGGTGCAGATTTTCAAAACGAGGCAAAATTTGGTACTTTTCGGTTAGACGGGCATCAGCGTTATACATATATATATCAATATACTGTATATATACATACATATGTACATGTATAATACATCCGTATTTATATAGATCTATACATATGTACATATGTAAAAATAAAACACGCATCCGGCTAATTGGAAAGTACCCAAAATTTTTGTATAAGCCATGTGAAAGACATACTTTTTATTTCACAGATAGAAAGCCCAAAGTGTAAACTTTTTTTAAAAACAAAAATAAATTGGAAATTTCATTTGCTTTTTTGTGTGCATATGTAATATGTAAAAATAAAGCACTTATCCGGCTAATTGGAAAGTACCCAAAATTTTTGCATAAGCCATGCGAAAGACATCATTTTTATTTCATAGATAGAAAGCCCAAAGTGTAAACTTTTATTTAAAACAAAAAGAAATGGGAAATTTCATTTGCTTTTTTGTGTGCATATGTAATATATAAAAATAAAGCACTCATCCGACTAATTGGAAAGTACCCAAAATTTTTGCATAAGCCATGCGAAACACATCATTTTTATTTCATAGATAAAAAGCCCAAAGTGTAAACTTTTATTTAAAACAGAAAGAAATTGGAAATTTAATTTGCCTTTTTGTGTACAGCCTTTTTCGTGAAGTCACAAAAATTTGGAAAAATAGCCATAACTCTCAACTTTGGCTAATTTTTTTTATCCTAAATATTACAAGTAAATTTTTTAAATATTTTTTATTAAAATCTGCATCTTTTTATCTTTTTACAGTGATATTTTTAGGATGATTCATGTTTTAGATCGAGAGAAACAATTTTTTGAAGATGGAACTGCAATCTCAATATACAGACTCAGAAATGTGCGATTTGAGAAAACCCCAAGAATTGGACCCCCCATATCTCACAAACTATGAGGTCTAGGAAGGAAATATTTCTGATGGAATCATTTCATTATAGAATTAGTGTGTACACAAAGTTTCATCAAAATCCCTGTGGGTCGGGTTACAAGGTCTGGTTGAATTGACACGGAATGACCCCGTATTGATTATTTTAGTTCTGACAGTAGTTTGAAAAAAAAAAAAAAGCTTAAAAAAAAAAAAATTCAATGACTGTCATAATTTTTTTGCTGACACTATAGACACATTGAATGAAAAATATCTTCTGTATTACCATACTTTTAATAATTTCCCCATTTTGAATTATGAAAGTAAAGTGTTTTTACAAAATTATCATTTTTATATTATGAATGTTGTTTTTCATTGTCACATATTTTTTTGTTTATTTATATATTTTATTACAAAATGGACATATATCCTCTGTGTTAGGTTTATAGTAGCCTCACTATATAAAGCTTTATATAATTAGGTAAAAAGCATATAATGATATAATGAAAGTTCAATCACACTTATTTATATACATTAATCATTGGATATCTTACTATTTGATTATTAAAACTTTTCCATTTTGTAAAGTAAAAAAAAAAAGAGTCAATATTGTAAGAGACATACAATAACAGACAGGAAACAACTTCATTTTCAACACTAAGAATGCAAAAATCTTAGAAATATTTTTATATATTATATATTTACTTACATGTACAGCATGCTTTTCATTTTTAATATTTGTTTTTAGCTCACAGGCTATCATAGCCTGAGAGCTTATGTGCCCGTCCGTTCTGTATGTACGTTCGTGCATAACGTCATAACTCATAATAAAAATATCGGATCCACTTGAAATTTTGTATATAAGTATATCCTCATAAGGCGCTTCCCTGATTAGTTTTTGAAGTTCATTCGATATGTATAAGAGGGGGAATGGGGGGCTCATGCCTCTCCCCTTAGTTGATATAAACAGGATTTTCATGCAGAATTAACAGTTTTCGTTCAAAATTTAGATATAGGATCATTCTGATGAGGCGATACCGTGGCTGTTATTAGGTGTTCATTGAATAAGTATAAACAGGGGGAAGGGGGGGGCTCATGCCCCTCCCCTTAATTGATATAAAAGGGATTTTCATGCAGAATTAATAGTTTTCGTTCAAAATTTACTTATAGGATCTTTCTGATGAGGCGATTCCATGACTGTTATTAGGTGTTCATTGAATAAGTATAAACAGGGGGAATGGGGGTTCTAATGCCCCTCCCCTTAATTTTTATAAATGGGTTTTTCAAGCAGAATTGTCAGATTTTGTTCAAATCTCTGAATAGTTTTGGAAGTTTAATGGTTAAGTATATAAGAGGGGGGATAACTCCTCTTAAATTATATAACTGCTAAATGGGTTTTTATTAAGAATTATCCGATTTGCTCTGAATTTTGGATGTAGATTTTTTATATGATAAAGCATGTCCTTGATAGTTTAAGAGGTTCAATGGTTAAGTATAAAAAAGGGGAAAGGGGAAAGCTGTTTCCCCTTCTTATTTTTTTTTTTTTTTTTTTTTTTTTTTTTTTTTTTTTATCGAACGGAATTAACTCTTGAAAATATAAGGCTGTAATGTACAATTAGTATGCGTAGCCTGTGAGCTCAATGCCATCAGTTTAACCGGGCAATATTCTTTTTACTTTATTCAACCTTGTAACAGGATAGCAAAATTCAGAAATTGTAGTACTGAAAAATAAGCACTTTTCTGTGCATCCTGTTTATAAATCTACATATGCTTTCACTAATTCACTGAATACATGTTGATAAACTTCTATAAATATAGATGTAGTAAGTAAAATAAATGCATATTTAAAGTCTATTAGTTTATGTATTATGAACAAATACGTGATATTACTGACTAATATCAATACATATTTTTAAATAATGTTTCCAGTGAGAGAAAAGTATACACATTATAGAAAGCTTGATTTTATACACATTTTAATAAAAGTACAAAAAAATACCAGAATAAATCTTAAATACATTGTAATTTAGATTTTAAGAAAAATGTAGTCAATGTTTTAAAGTTTAATTTTTAATTACTAAATTTTCTGCCTATTATACACAGGATATGTATTTGTTTTGTTTTCTCCCTTTTAAAAATATGGTTTTGCACTATAAATGGGGTACACATTCCTGATGCTTTATGCATTACAGTCTTTTGAATCAAAAGTTGCTCACTGTCACTTCTGTAAGGCTGTTACCATGATCAATTTCCAATATTTTAAATTGTACATTAAAGTACAACCTCCGTGGAGGTGGGAGAGTAGCTACAAATCAAATAGATTGTTTGCAGCAAAAGAAATAAAGGATACTTTACAACTTCTTAAAAGCAACTGACTTCAATAATAATAATAAATCTGTATTTTCTTAAGTTAATATACAAATTTTGCATGTAAGGTTTAGCTGTATAATTATCTAAAAATAAATAAATAAAGCCCTTGTGTTACCAATATCATAGCAACACATAGAAAATGTGTAAAGTCACATGGAATATTTTCTTTTAACTGAGAAAGTACAATTTAAACCTTTATGCAATAATATATATATTAATGTAAATTGCTGGTAACACGAGACATGAAACTACCTTCAAAAATCACTTTTGATTTGGACAACATTTAGATTACAAATTCTTGTTATATTATTAGGACAAAGTGGAAGTAATATAGGAAATAAATATTAGAGGGACTCAAGATTTTTTTTTTTTCTAATATAAAATGAAAAAATTATATATATACATATGTATTTGAAGCATGTAGATATAATATTAAGATTAGTGGGACTTAAAAGTAAAATTTGATATAACTTTTAAATTACTGTTTTTTTTTTTATTTTTTAAAAAGAAAATCTGTTTTAAAAACCCAAATTTTTTTTAAGACATGGCTTTTTTAGACACAATTTTAAATAAAACTATTTAAAAAATAATTTATCTAAAATGTAATATAAATTACTTTTTAAATAAATGCAATTTATCTAAAATTGCAGAATTGTATTTAAGAAAACTTTCGGAAATATTAATATTTAAATTTGGAACAGAATTGTAGGAAATATAACCTTACAAAATGTTGTACTCCATTCAAAAAGTATGTTTTATTTTTAGAATGACCCAAATAAGAAAATTTACTTTCATCCATAAAATTATACAAGAACAAGAAGGAAAATGACAAACCAGATTACCTCTAAAGCTTGCAGGGGCAGCCGAGATTTAATGGTGACAAACTGGTTGATCCTCCCCCTTCTGCTGTTGCAATCACCCTAACATTAGGCAATAATTTCGCCTTACTGTCTGTCTTTTTCTACACTTACTTATAAGAATAAATGATAAATGAAACAATTCAGTGGTAAACAGCTAACAGGGATGAGGGATGATCCAATGCAAAGACAAGCTTGTTTTTCTTCCGTCTTAGTTCTTACTGCCATGCTTTCATCAAGTTAGAATTAAAATCCTGCAATGATCAGTTTACCTGCCACAAATTCAAAAATTCTACCTATAACATCAATCCAACATACTTAAAGTTAAAGCCGACTCAAAACCAAAGTGAAAAATAGGAATTCATATTTTAATACTAAGGAACTGTCCAGAATTTTTTTTTTCCATTTTTTTTTTCACCATTAATTGCCTGTGATGACACCCATGTGGAAAATGTGTAATCAAAATAAAAGATTTAGTTTCTCCGATCTGTATTGTAATCAGAGATTAGTGTACTGACTCTGTGTCATATGCAAATTTTCTCCTTGCACCCCAATCGAGTTTTTTTTTATGGGGGGGGGGGGGAGGATTCGCAGAACGGTTTTTTGTGCGTGCATAACATGTCCGTTTCTTGCGATACAGGTACGGTTCCAACGCTCTTTATGGTTTTCGCATGCGCTGAGAATTTTGCGATGAAAAAAAATGGGTGTTGCCATTGGAAATTTTCGAGTTTCTGTAACTATAACCGTGAGCGCCATTTTGTTGTCGTTCACAGTATCTCGAGCTCATACCTCTGAATAGCTATATCTGAAATTTCATTTCTATCGGTTGAGCGGACTGGCCACTAGAGCTCCATTAGAGGTCTGCACGGGCCGGAATTTCCAGGCCCTGCCCGTAGGAAAATTTTTTCGGCCCGACCCGGCCCGTTGTAAAACTTAAAAGTTCGGCCCGGCCCGGCCCGTTTAAATTTTTATATTTTAGGCCCGGCCCGTACAGAAATCAGTGAAAACAGGCCCGGCCCTTTTTGGCCCGTTACAATTTCTACGATTTCTAAAAAATTAAGATTTTTTTCATATAATTAAGATTTCTTTAAAGAATACTGCATACATATCTATGGAATGATTTTACAGTACATTTTACAGGAAATACACATTAGCAATATTAGTGATTACTAAGATTCTTAGGTTTTCAACAATCAAATAAAGATTCATCAAAAAATTAATATGGCTTAGAATAAAAGAAAAGTTAAAAACATCGCAACTTTTGAAGCTGTTTAATAAAAGAAGATTTATAAAAATATTTCTATATCATTTTATTAAAGATTTTAAATCCAAATTCATTCGTTAACTCAAATATGCGCCTTTCTGATACATTTCTAAATTCATTTTTTTCTCAGAAACGCACTGCAGGTATCTTTATTCAGAAACTATATAATCAAGTGGCATTAACCGTTTTTTGATACATGCAATTTAAGAATACTGAAAGGAAATAAATTATTGTTATAGTCAGCATTTTCAATAGAATTTCCGGAAGCGATAGCATGGGAAGGGAGAAAAACCTGCAACCATTTGAGAAATTATTGTATCTGAACAAATTTATGCAAGTATTTTATTCATCAAAAATGAAAAATGCTATTCGATTCCAAATGCCTTCAATAGTCAGGCTTATCACTTTTATGTTTTTTCAATTAAAAACTAGTCGTTGGGGGCCACCGTAATACTTACCCATCATGGATATGTATATGAAAATAAAACATGTGAAACTATTTATACAATGCATTGCAATTCATAAACAAAATTTAAATATTGTTAATATGCATAGTAATGCTATATTAAAGAACTGCTTATGTGCCAATTTCGACAAATTATATAAAACGCCAAACTACTCAAGTAGTACCGAACTGCGTAAAAGAAACATCCTTATAACTCCAAAAATAATAATTCTATTAACTAACAATTAACTGCGTCGGATTAAGCGTCTCGTTTCCAATTAAAATATACTTATGAATTGAAATTTGAATGAAATACAGGGTCATGAAAAATCGAAGAATGTGGAAAACAAGATTACAAATATCTCGGCAACTAATAATCCGATCGACTTCGTTCCATATGCAAAATGTGTGTTATTTTATTGCCTTTTACGTCCATTCCTTAGAACAAAAGAATTCGAAAATTTTTATATACCTTTCATCAGAACGAATTTTTCGAGAGTCCGAAAAGAATAGTTCCGGATAATCGAGGTTGCTGATATTAAATAGGGTTCGTCCCATTCTTACATACTAACTACATACAAAATTTCAAGTCTCTATCTCAATTTGTTCGGGAGATAGAGCGTTTACACTGACAGACAGACGGACGGCAAAATTTTTTTTCTAAAAATATGTTTTTCTCCACTATCTAAAACGTGTACATCCGTCAAAAAAAAAAAAGTTTCGATTTTCAAAACGATTGCAAGACTTACCCTATACTACGTATGACGAGTAAGTAATTAATCTGAAAATGTGTCAAACTTTCGCGTTATTGAGAAATTAATTAAAAAACCAACAAACTTTCGCGTTATTGAGAAATTAATTTAAAAATCATCAAGAAGTATATATCCATTAGATTAATCTAACATAAGTTCTTTATCGCTGTTAATAATTTTACAAATCATGTTGTCTGCCCTACAGATCTTGAGAACAATTAAGTCTTGTTCCAGTCCGGCAAGTCTATATGTAGAAAAATAATGCCAGCTTGATTTCGGCCCGGTATGAGTCAGCTGCCGATCTCACACTGTACAAGTTACATTTTTATATTGATGCTGTCAAACTAGTATGGCTCGTGACACACATTTATATTTATTCTCGTTAAAACCGTTTGCGTTGAAAATAGATCATATTTTATCGTTTCCGCTTAAATCTTCAGAACGGGCCGGGAGGCCCGAAAATTTTTTTATCGGCCCGGCCCGGCCCGTATGGCCCGTTCAATTTTTTTGCCGGCCCGGCCCGGCCCGTTTAGAAAACTATTCTGATTCTGCCGGCCCGGCCCAGCCCGTTAGAAAATTTGAAACGATTCCGCCGGGCCAGGCCCGGGCCCGTGCAGACCTCTAACAAGGAAGGTCTCCATTGGGGGCATACTCAGAATTTTTTGAAAAAAATACGAATTAAACTACTCATGGAGGTAATAAAGGATCAGTGAAAATTAGCGGCGGAATTACATTATTAGATATGTAAAAAAATAAAATAGTTTGGAATAATTGGCGTGAAAAGCTGAAAGCGACGCGGGATTTGGCGAGCAGTGCATTTCCTCGCCAAAAGCAGACGATTTTAACGAATCTGAAAATTGATTTTAATTGACTTCACTGTTAAAAATCTGCAGCATTTACTGCAACGTCACTCCACTACTTTTATAGAATATCTCTCTTCTGACCAATGAGAATGCTCCATAGCACTGTGAATTGACCGTGTCATACACTGTTAAAAATCTGCTGCATTTTGTTGCAACGCACTCCACCGCTTGTATATAATATCTCTATTCCAACCAATGAGAAAGCTCCATTTCACGGCCAAGTAACCGTTTCTATACAAGCAAGGGAGTGCGTTGCAACAATTTTAATCAATTTAAATTGTGTTTTAAATGATAAAATATATTAATTTCATTTTGTTATAAGTACATATAAACGTATATGACAAAATTACACTTAAAGTAAAGTAAAGGTTTGGTTACGTATACCGATCCATTACTGGACATCATACGTCGCTAACGGTCGGGGCCTCCACAGGGACCCGAGGGCCCCCACTTCGGCCGTCTCCCGCTTCGCGAAACTCGTCCTGACATCCAGACCCTGCAACAGAGACACCCACTCAGTACTTATGAGAGGGGTCGGAACAGGTCCGAGTGAGAGCGGTATCACCGTCACATCATCGAAGCCTAATCATTGGGGACTCACAGAAGACCCCATGCTCGGCGACTAGTGAGGGATCCACCCCCCCCCCCTTAATCTACCGCCAGCCAAGACTGAGAAAGTCCTATAGAGGCAATCTCTGCGATCTCAGCCAGCGGATAAGTGTTAGTAAAAAGATAGAATAAAAAACTAGGAAAGTTAGTACCATCGAAGCCTATCGGCTCATTGGCACGTGGGCATCACACCCAGGACTGAGTACTAATGAACAACTTCAAGCTTCAATAGCGAGAAGTAAAAGAAACATATAGGACATCACATGCACATATCTCGACCACGGACCATGCATACACGGGTGCAGCCCTTCACCCTATGAGATGCTTTGGTCAATAACTAGTCGAGAAGTGGGAAACGCCTCGGACCTCCCAACAAGTCGAGGACACGCTTCCCTTGGACACACATAAAGTGTTAGTATGGATAGAATAAAAACTAGGAAAGTTATCCCTGTGAGTACTCGGACCGTCGAGTCCCACTGCACACGGGTGAGGAGTGCAACAAATGCAAAACTAAAATTACTTAAACTAAACTTATTTAAATAAATTGAACATAGAAAGTTTTTCTTTAAAAAGTATTCGAAGCGTAAAAGCGTATTTTTCAAAATTTCGTTTTTTCGCCAACCGGAGATAAATCGCCAAATAAACGAATTTTTTATTATTTTTTTACGGACGTTATAAGGAGGTTCCGTCGAAATTTTTTTTATAAACATATATAACTATATGAGAAGAACATTCTGTAATTTTTTCAGATTTTTCTGAGTATGCCCGTATGGAGACCTTCCTTGTAAGCTCCGTATATCGGCAAAGTTTTTTCTGACCACCCTGTACATTGTTGGCCTATGGTAAAAAATCGTTTCAAATGAATTTTAAAGAAGTTAAAAACTGTCAAACATATTCAAATTTACATGGATTCGCAAAGTTCACTAAAATATGCAGTGAAAATAATAGTTACTATTCATTTACAGGGCAACCCAAAAAAATTCCGTTACACAATAATAAAGGGGACAATTGTTTGCGACATATTTTAATTATGTTAAACGATTTCAAGTATCATAAAATTGATATACGTCACTGAGACTTAATATTTAACGCATAATATGAAGTGCATAGCATTTACAGGGCCGCACAAAACATTTCAAATCTTATATTCTTATCTGAAGTTTTGTATATTATCGATGATAGCTGATGGATGGATGAAATACATTTTCAATTGTGATATGCGTTTTTAAGTTTTATTAAATGTCTGCAAATTATATGATGCGTATAAATATTATAGTTGAAATAAAGGGTCATACAAAAGAGCTCATAAAGGTTACTGAATGTGAGGGTAATTAACTTAAAAGTAGTTTTTTAACAAGTTATGCATTTTTACGTTGAACTGCTTTGAGTTTACTAAGAAATGTTTGTAGCATATAGATAAAATGATATACAGGGTCACGCAAAGAATTATCTATATAGTCACACATAAATAATTTCTGGAAATGTGATTTAAAAGTTTTAAGAGTGTTTTTGTATGAACTAAATGTTAACAAAATATTGGTGTGTAATAAAGGTACTAGATAAATTACAGGGCTGAACAAAAGTGTTCATGTATTTTCCATCTTTTAGAATAAAATGCTGAAAGAGAATTTTTAACCAATTAGGCATTTTCTTGCTAAACTAAATTTTCCTATTACATAGTATATATATGTCAACCGACGGATCAAATACAGGGCTGTTCAAAAGTATTGAAACAGGAGTGATTCTCGTCCGAAATTTCCGAAAATTTAAGGCATCCACTTGCGAAAATTTGAAATTGGGTTATCAGTTCCGCATAGTTGCCAACTTGTACGGTTTTGCGCGCGGAAAAAACAATCGCGAAGAAAGGTTAATTTCGTGAAAGGAACGCCGAAAAAGCACACATTTTGTCAATATTTTGTGGAAAAACGACGATTTCGTCAAAGTTTTCGTCTACGAACTTTGTCAAAAGATCGCTGAAAAACGCGAATTTCCTGTGCGGATCGGGAAAAAATGCTAAGATCGCGAAAGATCGCTAAATATCGCTGATTTCGTCTGAAGACTGCGGGGAAACGTCGATTTCGTCTAAAGATTGCGGATATAAAGCCGATATCGGTAAAACATCGAGGAAAAAAACGTCGTTTTCAATAAAAGAACGCTTAAAAATATTTTGCCAAAAGATCATTGAAAATAAAGGCTGATTTCATCAAAAGATCACGGAAAAAAACGCCCATTTCGCCAAAAGATCGTGAGGATAAAACGCCGTTTTCGAGAAAAGTTCGCGCAATAATGCAAATTTTGTATAAAGATCGTTGAAAAAAAATGCCAATTAAAAAAAAAATAATAATAATAATAAAGGGAAAACACCGATTTTGTCAGAAAATCGCGGATAAAACCCCTATTCACGGAATTCCCCCCCCCCCCACACACACACGCACACACCCCCCACGCCGATTTCCGAAAATGCGATGTGAATTTCCGAAAAAAAAAATTCACCCAGAATCACACCTGTATTGGAATACTTATTTGGCTATGGACAGTAGCATCCTATTTCCCTAAATAATAAAGTTTTGTTAAAAATATCAGGAAGTGTTGGAAAGTGTTTCATAATCTATGCTTAACCCAGCCATGATTTTTCTTACTTATTTGCTTATAAAAAGTTCTCCGTGACAGTATCAACTAGTTGTTTAAGTGCGCGAAAATCAAATTTCAATTTTTTTCAAATTTTTAGCAATTTGCAATAACAGTAAATTAGGCTGTGTGACAAATATTTATTAAAATATAATAAGTTATTCCAAAATTAGAGCATCTTTTACAAATGTCCAGTATAGAAGAACCTCATAGAAAAAGTAGGAAACTATCCATCTTTTTTTTTTTTTTTTTTTTTTTTTTTTTGTTTTTTTTGTTTATCGAACTAAACGAATCAAAACTCGAATGTTTATACAATCATATTGTCATCTGCTGTTGGATGGGTAATATGTTTTGCTATGCAGAAAGAAACTATGCATAGATTTTTAGCGATCTTTCGGAATGAAAAGTATTTTCCTGCCTAATTTAAGAAAGATTTTCGATTTTTTTCAAAAACATGTACTAAAACGGATAAAAACACTAGTCTATACATATAATAAAACAGTAGGACCCGGTGTGTCTGTACATTGAAGATAATTGACAAAAATGGAGTCAGGGCGATAAAAGAAAACCAATGAAACACAAAAAAAATTTTTTTGAATTTTTTGTCTGTCTGTCTGTCTGTCTGTCTGTTTGTTCGAGGTTATCTTCGTAACTACTGAATGGATTTTTATGCGGTTTTCACTAATGAAGAATGCACACTCCCGGGCAGTGTATAGGCTTTGTTTCATCAAAATCGGACAACAGACAAAAAAGTAACAAAAAGAAACAAAAGAAACTATTAGGTGCGCTGCTCACGTTTTTTAGTACATAACGTTTTTTAGTACATATAAAATCCAATAGATGTCACTGTGCGATTTTAAAACGCGCTATCGTTATGTTTTCGCCAGTCTACTTAAGTATGAGAAAGTTTCAAGCTGGCTGTCGTTCCATGTGGTTTAGTCGGTAGAACGTCAGTGCGCCATACTGATGGCCCGGGTTCGATTCCCAGCATGGAATTTTTTTTCACTATGTTGGCATTAACGCCTATAAGCAATTAAAAGAATTTGAAATATTGTATTCAAGGCGAATTTTCTCTCTGGGAAAATTTCCTTGCATTAATATGTCAGTGTAATTTTTTTTTCGATTTAATTTTTTTTTTCGAAACTTTGTTTTTCTTAAAAAATTACAGTAAATATTTGATATTTCCCAACGTTTTTTGAATGATCGACTTGCTTTTTTTTTTTTAATGTATGTCTGAACCTTATCTAACTACTTCTTCAAGATTTCTTTAGATAAACCGACCAGCGTAGCGGGCGAAGGCCGCTAGTATTCAATAAACTCTAAAACGAAAGTGAATCATAATGAAAATAATAATAACTTCCGCTTTAAGTAAAATTTCTGGTTAAAATAAATGATAAAATAGAATTATCATACATGTAAATTATTAACGTTATTAATAAAAAATGTAAAATAATATGTGTTGTAATATAATTATTTATTAATGCTATTAATAAATGAAAAACCAACATGCAAGAAATCAGCGCCGTGCGAAACGAGGGGCGGTTGCCCCAAACGCAGAAATTTAGGGGGCGCCAAATTTATGCTACAAACGTCATTTTTAGTCTGTCACAAGAAAAAATAATTTGGGGGGGGGGCGCCAAATTGAGGCTTTGTCCCGGACGCAGTTTTTTCTTCATACGCCCCTGCAAGAAATATCTATAAATTGTACTCACCTCCTTTAAAATCTGTCAATCAATTCTGTATTCCGTCAGCAATAACTCTACACAAGCTCACGGGAAAATAATAGTAAGCCACCAATATGGAGTCAACGAGTGATTGTATCGGAAATGTCCGATCCATCCAACTTTTCAAAATGGATAATCTTTCATATCTGGTTCACCTGAATATAGAACTTTCCCACATGAATTTCATTACTAAGAAACAGAACGAATGCAATGTCCTAAAACAATCTGTGAAAAATTATCTAATAAACATTTGAAATCTCATTGAAATCCATTAAATAGAACTCAAAAAAATACAAATCTTTAATAATGGCATTCATCTGATTAGGGTTGGGCAAAAGGGAAGATTAGGGAGGGATGGGACATCTGCAATAATTCTTTAAAAAAGCTTTATTTTTAATTTCTGACTCTTCCAACAGATGGAATAATCATTGATTATACTTGTTGCTATAAATATTTTTAGATGCAAGCAGCTATGAGTTTGGATTTGAATAAAATATGTTAAAAAAAAATACTAACAGACTTAAAAAAAAAAAAAAAGAATCAAGCTTGGCGACAACGCACAGTGGGGCAAAAACCCAAAAAGCTGGCCAAAAGTCGAAAAATGAAGTTACGATTTAGGGAATTTTGATTATATAGTTGGCTAGAATAATGTTTGGAGAGTCAGAATCTGTATTTAAAAAAAGATTTTTGCTTCGCCCTTACAAACAGCATTATTTCAAAAATGATGTTTGAAGGTGTATCATTTAGAGCGAACAAAAACAGCAAATCAATAGTTCCTCTAAACGCGCGCTACATTTTATCATGTTATCCAATTTTAATGATTTGAAATGGATTCACACTATGATAGTGTGTACTTTATTTGCATGTAAAATTTGTACTAAGCACATAAAAATTAATAAATTCATAGTCATTTTTGATAAAATATTGTAGAAAATATTTTATTTTTTTGCTTTCAAACATCAAAAAGTTTAAATGTTCCACAGTGTTCCGCAACGAAATTTAATGGAAATAATAACCTGGGCTACTGTCTAATGATTCATGAAAAACCAGCTGCCTAAAACTGCCTTTCTGCGTTTCACGCATATTTTAATAATCCCAAGTAAAAATGCCACTTTTTTGGGCGCTTCAAAAATTCTGAAATTGAGTACTTTTCACATTAATTTAGCTGATAAATATCTTTCAAATTTTTGAATTATTCAATTTTGTAATAGTTTATTACTTTTATATTGTAAATAAGTACTATAATCATAAGTTTAAATTCATTTGATAAGTAAGCTTAGTAATTAAAAAAAAAAAAAATGAAAATAATTCTCTATTATTGATCCGATAGAATAACATTTTCTTACCTTTATAGGTAGTAATTTTGTTTGTTCTATTGTAATTAGAAGAATTATTTTGTCAATGGTAATATTTGGTAGATCAAACTACTGAGAATATTGTATTTCATTAATGCGAGTAAAAATCATTACAAATATGACTTTCACCTATATTAGCAATTTGGATTTGGTTTGCAAATAAGGATGTGATTGCAAATTTATTCTAAGTACATTTAAACAATTATTTCTCGATGAAGATGGCAGGAGGTTTTAATATATTTTTCACTTCTCTCGTGCTACTAGGATACATAAATATTGCGAATAAATCATGAATCGTCAATTTGAAAATTCCGAGATCTTCATTTCACTGATTTTATCGGGCCAATCAAGATCCATTTTCTTTTTTAAGAAATAAGGAAACTAATGTCAATGAATGGGATTGTATTAAACACTAGGAGAATTAACTTACTTCTTTTAATACAATCATTGATACAGAAGAAATAGTCGTTAGCAACGATTTAGTGTAATACTCAACGTTGCTACCTATGTCAGACAGTATCAAAATAGCTTCTTACCGTTATGACATTTTTTAATTAAATTGGATAGAGATAATTTAGAATTCAGAATAACTACGTTACATCCTAAGATGTTTTGAGAAGGCTTCCACATGGCAGACAAACTGCATAGAAAAAATGGAAAGCTCGTACTCTGCATGAAAAGAAGAACACTGAAATCGCAAAATAAAATATGCAAAAAATATTTCATTTACAATTAAAACTTCTCGTCAAGAAATCAAATCCCAGATTTGGAAGCACAAATGATGGCAATATAATTCAACCATTCTTTGAAACTCAACTATTTGTGCTTCTATAACAAGCGTATACGAAGATTTGATTAAACGATTATATGTCATAAGTAATTTCTTGTTGCCATGTCATTTATTTGATATATTTCAAAGATTTTTCTTTACAAACAGCTTGTAGATTTGAACTACATCCCTGGTTCTGTATGCCTACTTCAGAACACAAACTACTTATTAATGAGAAATAACATTATCTTCATTACTGCTTATTTGTCAAATGCCATAAGATACTCAAGAATCATGCAACAAACTGATGAAAAGGCATCGAGAAGATTTATGACAAACATGCAGTAGCGCCGAAAGAAAAAATAAATAAATAAAAAAGATATCTTTACGCCTTTTAATGTCATCAGATTCTTTCATTTCCAGTTTAGGTAAGTTATAGCAAAACAAATTAAAATCATTGATCCTATGAGTGACAGGATCTAGTAATACCGCCAACAAGTTCTGCTAATTATTTCGACACTTTGACCTCTGAAGAATCTTTTTATTATATTACAGTTGATTCTAAAGGTGAATTTCTGGAATATATTTCCATTTTTATTTTAATAATATAAAAACTAAACAGTCTAATATTTTACTTTCCATTAATTAATTTCGATTAAATATGTCTTGGTTCCTTCAAAATTTCTTTTTAAATTTAGCCTCGAAATTTTAAATATTTTTTAAATCTAATTGTTTTTACTTTTAATTTGTCATTTTATTTATTTATTTATTTTTAAAGTTTAACTTTTAAATCCTAATTAGCATCCTGAAAAGTTGAAGAAATTTTATACAAGTTGAATAATTTTCGAGATATTTTAATTTTTGTTCCGCCATATTGTATCCGCCATTTTTTTAATTTTAATTTTGTATTTTTACTTAGCATCCTCAAAAACACCTCTATACGAATTTTCGTACAATTTGAATAACATTTTCATATTTTGGCCAGCTTTTCGGGATTTTGCCCCTCTGTGCAACGTGGCGCTAACGCATATGAATGCATAGTTTTAATGCTTATGATTTGAAAATGGTTGCAACCATGAAAGATGATTTGAGACAAATCGTTATTATTATTTTTTTCATCAAATACACATTTTTTTATTTTGAAAAATTCTAATCATTAGAATTTCATGAAATTAAAATGGGACCACATGGGTATCTTATACTTTCAAACAAAAAAAAAAAATAATTATCAAAATTGGTTCATATTTAAAGAATTTATGTGGGAACAAGAAATACATACAGGTCGAAATCATAACCTACTCCTTGAAGTTGGTTAAAAACTATTTTACAATATCAAAAGCAAGTAACTTTTCATATTTTGTATGTAAATTTTCAATTTTATAATATTGTTGCTAAATTAATTGTTTTTAATATTTTATAAAGTCAACAATATGTCTTTTATAAATAAACAGTTAAATTAAATCTAAAAACCCTAAGCTTTTATAAAAACCTGTTTATTTTTGTTGTTTTAAAGGAGGGATAGGACCAGTGTTTCAAGGGCTGTGCATTTTGCATATATTTGAGCAGAAATACAATTACAGTGCACATCTTCACCAAAAATAGCAATTTTTTTTCTTCTTAAATTTGCGCGAAAACATGATTAGTACCAAAATGAAATTTAGCACGATTTCATCGATCCGAGAAATAAAGAATAATTCCATTTCTAACTTTTTCCAAACCGCTAATTTCGTAAAAAAATGGAAAAATCGCGAAAAACACGAGGATTTTCTCAAAAGATCATGAAAACACACAAATTTCATCCAAAATTTTCAAAAAAATTTTAATTTTAACAATATAACTCGAAAAACACTTGCGTTTGCCTAAGAATTGAGAAATTTTTTTTGAATTTTGTCAAAAAATTGCTATTTTTGACAAGATGAACATAACTTGGTTAAAAGATCAAGAAAAGACGCGGATTTCGACAAAAAATCGCGAAAAATACTCGGATTTTGTCAAAAGAATCGTGAAAAACAGGTAAATTTTATACAAAAATCTCGAAAAACATTCGAATTTTATAAAATTAACACGAAAAACACGCCATGTTCGTCTAAGAATCTCAAAAAATGTGAATATTGTCACAAAATCGCTAATTTCGTGTAAAACGAACAAAATGAGGTAAAAAAAAATCGCAAAAACACTTGGATTTCATCAAAAAATTGCGGAACTCAATCAAATTTCATCCAAAAATCTCGAAAAAAAAAATATTTTTTTTGTCAAAAGATCGCGAAAAACACGCCATGTTTGTCTACGTAATTGCGTAAAAAAAGTTAAATTTATCTAAAAATTGCTAATTTTGTCATAAACGAACAAATTTTTGCCAAAAACTTTAAAAAAGGCCAATTTTGTTAAGAAATTGAAAAAAAAAAAAACACGCAACTTTTTTTTTTTTTTTTTTTTTTTTAATAACGCGCAAAACAGCAAAAATTGTCGCAAGATCGTAAAAAACATGCAAATTCGTCAAAAGATTGAAAAAAAAACCTCGAAATTTGTCAAAGCATTGCTAGTTTCATTAAAAAATGAACAAAATGAAATCAAAAGATCGTAAAAAATCTAAATTTAGTCAAAATATCGCAAAAAAGTGCAAATTTCATCGAAAGATGGCAAAAAAAGCAAATTTCCTTCAAAGATCGTAAAAAATTTCATTTTACTGGTATAAAATTATTTTTACTACTATAATGCTTTCATGCGATTTTAAAGTGAAGAGGATACATAATTTTCATTCAATATGTACTTATTAATTAGCCCTTTAAACACCATTTTCAATTTATTTATGCATATATATATATCAAATATTACCTATTACATTATGATTTGAATCTGTTTTTTTCTGTTTTTGGGTGTCTAACTCTATCGCAGATTGTTAGACACGCAGACGACGTTTTCAAGAATCGAACTGAAAAGTGGTGTTTTCTTATAAAATTGTCATATTTATTCTTTTTGAGTGGCAGGCGGGAATAAAATATTTCATTTGTGTGTGAATAGATGGAAGGAAAGTTCATTTGCAGAAGCACCTATTACTAAGCAATTTGATTTTGAAAGAAATGTTTACAGCCTATCGAAGTAGAAATGAAGTGGAAAATGGATTCTTCAAATTTTGCTATTTAAAACCAAAATGATGTGTGACTTAAAACCAAAATTTTGGTGCAGCAGGTTCGCATTTAAAAATATGTGTGTGAAATGCATCAAAATGTGAAGTTGATGTTAGCAAGCTACATAACTGATGTAGATTATTATAAATTCCTAAGTAAAACAGTTTGTGACTTAAATTCTAAAGATTGCATGCTTCATCGTTGTGAAGTAGTCACTGGAACAGATGATTAAAAAAATATATACAGGGTGTATCTAATCTACAGGGCAAAACTTTAAGGGATGATAGTACACATCAAGATAAATAATATTAAATGGGAAACTAGGAGTCCCAAACGTCTTCCGAAGGAGATAGGCACCATCAAAGTTTAGGGTCCAAATTTGAAATGATTATAAAAAAAAAGGAAAAATTGGTCGATTCGTTTGCGGTTTTCACGAAAACTATTCTTTATGTAAGTATTGTCTTGAAAATAAATTATAAAGATAAATTTCAAAAAATGACGATAGAGGGCGCTTTAGACTTTGGAGTTACGAACAACTATTTTTTACTGTTATTTTCTGTATCTCATTAAATTTTTTTCGAAGTTTAGACATAAACTTAAATTTTGAGCTCAAAATCTATGGTTAAGTAGCGCAAACTGAACTGTGTTCAATGAGAGTGGATAGGTTCAAATTTCAAATGATTATAAAAAACAGAATAATTGGTCAATTGATTTGCGGTTTTCACTAAAACTGTTCTTTATGTCAGTATTATCTTGAAAATAAATTATAAACATAAATTTAAAAAAATGTCGATAGAGGGCGCTTTAGACTTTGGAGTAACATACAACTATTTTTCACCGTTATTTTTTGCATCTCATTAAATTTTTTTGAAGCTTAGACATAAACTTAAATTTTGTGCTGAAAATCTGAATCGTTGAGAGTGGTTAAGTGGCGCTAATTGAACTGTGTTCAATGGGGGTAGGAAGGTTCAAATTTCAAATGATTATACAAAACGGAAAAATTGGTCGATTCGTTTGCGGTTTTCTCTAAAACCATTCTTTATGTCAGTACTTCCTTGAAAATAAATCTTAAAGATAAATTTCAAATAATTTCATTAGAGGGCGCCTTAAATTTTAGAGTAATCAACAACAATTTTTAACTGTTATTTTTTTTATCTAATTAAATGCTTGCAAAAGCTTAGGCTTAAATTTTGAGCTCAAATTCTGAATCGTTGGGAGGGGTTAAGAAGCGCCAACTGAACTGTGTTCAGCAGTTTAAATGTTACCCTGCCCACCCTATGAACTTGGTTCAATTTTTCGCTACTTAATTGCTTATAACGATTCATATTTTGAGCTCAAAATTTAAGTCTAAGCTTTTAAAACATTTATTTAGATTAAAAAAAAAAATAACGGTTAAAAATAGTTGATGGTTACTGTAAAGTTTAAGACGCCCTCTAACGGAATTTTTTGAAATTATCTTTAAAATTTATTTTCAAGGACATACTGACATAAAGAATGGTTTTAGAGAAAACCGCAAACGAATCGACCAATTTTTCCGTTTTTTATAATCTTTTGAAATTTGAATCTCCCCACTCCCATTCAACACAGTTGAGTTTGTGCTACTTAACCACTCTCAACGATTCAGATTTTGAGCTCAAAATTTAAGTTTATGTCTAAGCTTCTAAAAAAAATTAACGAGATGTAAAAAATAGTTGTACGTTACTCCAAAATCTAAAGCGCCCTCTATCGACATTTTTTGAAATTTATCTGTATAATTTATTTTAGAGACAATACTGACATAAAGAATAATTTTAGTGAAAACCGCAAATCAATTGACCAATTATTCTGTTTTTTTATAATCATTTGAAATTTGAACCTACCCACTCCCATTGAACACAGTTCAGTTTGCGCTACTTAACCACAGATTTTGAGCTCAAAATATAAGTTTATGTCTAAACTTCTAAAAAAATTTAATAAGATGCAAAAAATAACGGTAAAATACGGTTCGTTACTCCAAAGTCTAAAGCACCTTGTATCAGCATTTTTTGAAATTTATCTCTATAATTTATTTTCAAGACAATACTGACATAAAGAATAGTTTTCGTGAAAATCGCAAACGAATCGACCGTTTTTCCGTTTTTTATAATCATTTCAAATTCTGGACGCTAAACTTTGATAGCGTCTATCTACTTCAGAAGACGTTTGGAACCCTTAGTTTCCCATTTAATATTATTTGTCTTGATGTGTACTATCATCCCTTAACCCTCTCATGCATACTGGCCTCATATGAGGACGGATAAATATTATCCTATAAAATATCAGAGTTACGAATTTTTTTCAGCATTCATTCATGGGGACCTTATTTATGGACAGATATTGCCTTGCATGCAACACAATAGATAGCAACAACATACCGATGGTTGTAATTCACACGAATGTTGCAATAAAATCAAAGTATTGAAGTATAGTGATATTGCGCAGAATTTGCTACAAATAGACTAGGAAATATTTACAATATAGTCAAAGTAAATTTTTTTATATACAATTTATCATCATATAGCATGTAATGATAGAAATTTTTTACAATATTTCAGTTAGGTTTTTATTTAAAGTATAAAACATATCTGTCCTCATATGAGGACAGTTTGCACTAAAGTAAACAAAATACATTTTTGTTTACTACCTTTATTTATTTTTGAAATACATTTTATCTATACTAATATTATAAAGAGGAAAGATTTGATTGTTTGTTTGTTGGTTTGTTTGTTTGAATTGAATAGGCTCCGAAACTACTTGACGGTTTCGAAAAATTCTTTCACCGTTGGAAAGCTACACTATTTCCTTAGAACATAGGCTAATTTTTAATTGATTTATTCAAATAATTTCCTTAATAATTCAAAATTTCATTATTTTTCATACAGAATCAATTAAAATTTTTCCGATAAAAAATAACCATTTTCTTTCCCGTTGCCAAAAAAATCAAAATATGGAAAATAATTTCTCCTCGGCAATTAATTTTTAGTTGAACAGTATCCAAATGAAAAATTAAAACAAGTAAGAAAAATCATGCGTTAAGCATAGATTATGAAGCACTTTCCAACACTTAATGAAATCTTTAACAATACTTTATTATTTAGGGAAATAATAGTGTACAGCCAAATATACCCAAATATGTATTCCAGTACATTAGAACAGCCCTGTATTTCATATGTCAGTTCATATAATGGGAAAATTTAGCTCAGCAAGAAAATACCTGGTAGCTTGAAATTTCTTTTTCAGCAATTCATACTATTAGATGGAAACATACTTGAAAACTTTTGTTCAGCCCTGTAGTTTACATTCTACCTTTATTACACGTCAGCATTAGGCTAAAATTTATTGTAAACTAAAACACTTTTAAAACAACTGAAATCATATTCTCATAAATTATCATTCATAGGCGTCCATGTACCGAATTTTTTGCGTGGCCCCGTATATCCCTTTATCTATATTCTGCAGACATTTCTCAGTAAATTGAATGCAGCTCAGCGTAAAAATGCATAGCTTATTTAAGAACCACGTTTAAATAATTTACGCTCATATTCAGTAACGTTGGTGAGCTCTTTTGGGTAGCCCTGTATATCAACTATAACATTTATACACACCATATAATGTGCATATATTTAGCGAAATACAAGCGCGAATATCATAATTAAAATGCATTTCATCCCTCCATCAGCCATCATCGGACACATATACGGTACTTCGGAAAGAATATACTATTTGAAATCTTTTGTATGGCCCTGTAAATGCTATGTACTTCATATTATGCAAGACAGTAGCGTATAATTTATATTAAGCTTCAGTGACATATATCAATTTTATTATACATGAAAAAGCTCAATATATTTAAAATATGTCACACACAATTCCCCCTTTTACCATTATCTAATGGAATTCTTTTGTGTGGCCCTGTAAATGAATAATAGCTACATTTTCACCTTATATTTTATAGAATGCATATTTTAATACGTTTGACAGGGTATAACATCTTTAAAATTCCTTTGAAACGATTTTTCCCCATAGGCCGTAATGTAATAGGAAACTTTTGATTCGCCCTGTAGATAAACTAATCATGGTAGAAACTTCATTTTCGACAGGACTTGTGTTAGGGTAAACGTCAATAACGTCTTAAAATTTCATGGCAATCCGAGTATATTAACGATTTTTCCCCATGGGCCGTAATGTAATGGAAAACTTTTGATTCGCCCTGTAGATAAACTAATCATAATAGAAACTTCATTTTCAATAGGGTTCATGCTAGGGTAAACCTCAATAACGTCCTAAAATTTCATGGCAATCCCAGTATATTAACGATTTTTCCCCATAGGCCGTAATGTAATGGGAAACTTTTGATTCGCCCTGTAGATAAACTAATCATGGTAGAAACTTCATTTTCAATAGGGTTCGTGCTAGGGTAAACCTCAATAACGTATAAAAATTTCATAGCAATCCGAGTATATTTACGGGAGTTAGAGCGCGGACAGACGGACAGACGGACAGACGGACAGACGGACAGACGGCCATCCGGCCAGACGGACAGACGGACAGACGGCCAGACAAACCGAATGCATAAGCACTTTTCAACTTTGTTGGAAAGTGCTAAAAAATTCAAAGGAAAATAAATATGACGTCATTTAATATATTATCGGAAGTTTCGTTTGCACAGATATCATATACACATCGAGGTAACTAATGGACACTAAATTGATGTTATTTTGCCCGGCATGGCAACCCGACTATTGTTATTTAATTATTAATAAAATGTTTTTTTATTTCCTTTCTCTTCTTTAAAATTATGTAAACTGTTTTGTTCTATACTTATTATTTAAATACTAATTGTTATTATTTTTTAAATAATAGAAAATAATTTAAATATATATATGAAACTGGTATTGGAAAACGATTTTTCCGCCAAATTAGTGTAAAAAATTATCAGTACATGACAACTGCACTGTTTTGTTTATGTATTAAGGATACTTTTATCCGATATACAACATATCCGATACAACATAAATCCGATTACAGAAAATTAGTCAGATTATTATAGCATAGCACGGTAGTGCTATGCTATATTTATTTCCAATGCGACTCCGTAATGTTATTTTAATAGGGAATTTAACATTGAACGAGTTATTTACTAGACATTTTCCCACCTTTTGTACGCGCTGCCACAGATTTTCTTCGAAGCACCTAATTGAATAAAAAAAAAAATTCCTCCAATCAAAAAAAAAGAAAAAGAAAATGAAAATCTTAGTGATCAATGGACATATTTCCTGTAGCATTTAATAATTTTTACGTGATTTAAAAAGAATTTTTTTTTTTTTTTTGTAAGAACTAGGGGGGCCCCGCCCCCCTGCTCGCTATGCTCGCCAACCCCCCGCGTAATCGCTTCGCGATTCCAAATTATTGGCTACCCCTGCTTGCTGCGCTCGCCAATATCCCATGGTATGAATAAGCAGTTGCAGACCTTTCAAATGATGTGTCACACGACTGGTGTTGTAAATAAATTAAAAATGTGCCCCCCTGGGAGGCAGAGTGGGAGGCGACACAAAAGACATCCATAATATGAATAAGCAGCTGCAGACCTCTCAAATGATGTGTCACACGACTGGTGTTGTAAAGGAATTAAAAATGTGCCCCCCTGGGGGGCAGAGTGGGGGTGACACACAAGACATCCATAAAATGAATAAACAGTTGCAGACCTTTCAAATGATGTGTCACACAATTTGTGTTGTAAAGAAATTACAAAATGCGCCCCCTCTGAGGGCAGAGGGGGGGGGGTTAAACACAAGATATCCATAATATGAATAAGCAGTTGCAGACCTCTCAAATGATGTGTCACACAATTGGTGTTGTAAAGAAATTAAAAATATGCCCCCCCCGGGGGGCAGAGTGGAGGATGGCACACAACACATCCATAATATGAATAAGCAGTTGCAGACCTTTCAAATGATGTGTCACACAACTGGTGTTGTAAAGAAATTAAAAATGTGACCCCTCCCTGGAGAGAGCAGAGTGTGGTGGTGACACACAAGACATCCATAATATGAATAAGCAGTTGCAGACCTTTCAAATCTTGTGTAACACGACTGCTGTTGTAAAGAAATTAAAAATGTGTCCCCCCTGGGGAGCAGAATGGGGGATAACACACAAGACATCCATTATATGAATAAGCAGTTGCAAACCTCTCAAATGATGTATCAAACGACTGGTGTTGTAAAGAAATTAAAAATTTGGCGAAATATTACAGTTATCGCCAAGTTGGCGTCACTTTTGACAACTAATTTTGGTCGCCAAATTTGGCGATATATCGCCAAGTTGGCGACAAATTTGGCGATTGTTGGCGATCGTAACCTTTCCTCTCTTTATGGTAACCCATACGGCGATGCATAGACGGAGTCCTTTCCTGATTGGTCTATTCGACTCATGGAAGGAGTGGACAACCCGGATTCGTTAGTTCCGGAAATCTTCCACATCAGCATCATTCCAGGAGTCATTCCTTTTAAGGCTAGTTTTTTTTTACTATAGAAAGATTAAAAACGGCATATTTAAGACTTCATATTGGAAGTGAAACGGAGATTTTTAAACATTTGGTACCAGGAAAAAGAATCATTTTCAGAAAATAATAAATATGAAGCATGATTTTTGTAATAAAGGGATATTTTCTAATATTAATTGATGGATCAAGGCAATTTTTAATTGAAGAAATATAAAAAATTAGTAAATTAAGCTTTTTTCTATTTATTGTTTTTTCAAAATAATAGAAAATAACTTAAAAATATATATGTAAATAATGGTATTTGAAAGTGGGGTTTCTGACACATTGGCATCTGAAAAAAAAATCGCGCCAAAGCCAGTATATGATATTTGTGCCGGAATTTTCTACCTATACCACAATTTTTATAATGTCTTCGCCTTATACGTTCGAAGAAAATCAAAATAAATTAAGGTAAATAAAAGTCTTCAAAAATAATAGTATTAAAAAATAATAGTAAAAAATAATAGTATATCATCCTTGGTAAGTAATGAAATTAGTAAATCTGCAGAACTAGGCCTTCAAACTCAATTCCTCGCAATTTTTTTAAGGCTAAACCGCAGAATTAACGACTAATTGGCGTAAGACTTTTCGGCACTGCAATAAATTAGCCAATTCTATCAACCTAATCATTCAAATGTTTTTTTTTAATTTCGAATTTGGCAATTTTTTAAAATCGCCCCTCAACTTGTAACATTACAAATAATTAATCATTGAATAAAATTTAATTTTGAATTAATTTGTATTAAATCTAGATCAATCTCTGTGTAAGCCAAGTTCACAAAGTAAAAAGCGACACACCGGCCGTGGGTTATATTACCCGAACCATTTCGAGCCACTTTTGACCCCTCAA
Organism: Maratus speculifer; assembly: GCA_964019185.1. NCBI lineage: Eukaryota > Metazoa > Arthropoda > Arachnida > Araneae > Salticidae > Maratus > Maratus speculifer. Next base: position 8,222,032 of record OZ025297.1, on the reverse strand, counting down.
TAACTTAAATTCTATTTGACCTACACACTTGCAATTTTTTGTGTCATGTAAGATCATCTTCTAATTCCCGAATCCTATTTTTTTTTTTATTTTTTATTTTACCGTTCACGAGAAATTGACGCCTGAAAACCACTGTTTTTATCACTGACTCACTGATTCACTGACTCACTCATAGAAATGTTTGACTACTTCTAGGTGACTTAGGAAGTTGAAATTTGGTGTGGAGGTAGGTTATTGGATCTATAAATAGGAAAAAATCAGAAATCACCATTAATTAAACATTAATGGTTGGTTAGAGGATAAATTATTGGATTACAATGGAAGTTTATGAGAATTTCACAAAATACCAGAAGTACTGCCAAGTTGGCGTCACTTTTGGCGAGTATCAGGGCTAATCTCTGAAACTACCGAACCGATTTCAAAAGTAATGGTACAAAATGATGGTATTCGCCCCGGTTCAAACATAGACTATATCTTATGTCTGTGCCACTAACCAAAAGAGGGTTCTGAAGCGAAAAACATTCTAAAAATGTGATTTTTGTTTTACTGAAGGGCCTAGAAGCACAAAATTTGGCATGTTAATTATTTATAAGATATAAATGATCACTAATGACATTTGCTAAAAAATATCAAATTTAAATGGGTGAAAATCTGTGAAGAGCGTTCTAAAAAAGTTCGACATACCAATTTTAAAACAATCTCAGCAAACAACAAACCGATCTTAAAAGTAATGAATAATGATATTAAAATGATGATGACAGTTTTTGCTCCAACATAGGATATATCTTATGTCGATTACACTAACCAAAAGGAGGTAAAAGAGCATAGAAACATTCTAAAAATGCGATGTCTGTATATTAAGGGACTGGACTGGAAACAAAATGTTTGGCATTTTAGAGTTTATGGGAATTTCGCGAAATACCAGAAATAGTGCCAAGTTGGCGACACTTTTGACGAGTATTGGGGCTAATCTCTGAAACCACCGAACCGATTTCAAAATTAATGATACCAAAATGATGGTATTCGCCCCGGTTCAAACATAGGCTATATTTTATGCGTATACCATTAACCAAAAGAGGGTGAAGAAGCAAAAAAACATTCTAAAAATGCAACTTTTGTGTTACTGAAGGACCTAGAACTATAAGATTTGGCATGTTAATTATTTATAAGATATAAATGATCTCTAAGGGCATTTGATAAAAAATACAGAGTTCAAAAGGGGTGAAAATGTGCGAAAAGCGTTCTAAAAATGTTCTAAATTGGGATTTTTAAGCAATTTCAGCAAACAACCAACCGATCTTAAAAGTAATGATATCAAAATCATGGTGGTAGTCCTTGCTCCAATATAGGCTATATCTTATGTCGATTCCACTAATCCAAAGGGGGTAAAATAGCAAAAAGCGTTCTAAAAATGCGATGTCTGTATGTTAAGGGCCTAAAAACATAAAATTCAACAACCTGCATTAGTGCACTAATAAAACAATTTAGATTAATCATTGAAAAATTCAGGGCCATAGCTAAGGAGGTGCTACGGGCGACTCAGATCTACCCCCCCCCCCTAAAACAGTTTGAACCTCCTGGAAAAGATTCCAATGTCACTAAATGAATTTCTGTTCCGAAAATTCAAAGGAAATTTAGTTCAAAAATCTAATTTAATTTGGAGGTCCTTCCACAGTTTTGCAGAATTACTAAATTGTAACTAAAGTATATGTTTCAACACTCGCTCATCTTACTTACACATATGAAGCTAACATTATGTTTAATATTGCACTAGATATGCACTCAAATTTTTCATCATCATATCCTTTTCTTAGCATAAAATGGAGCTATTACAATAGCTTGATAAAAAACATAGTACTTACGATGTGAATATGTACTAATTTATCTTTTCTGCGTAAGACAGAAAAAAATATAAGCCCCTTAGGCATTCTCTTGAGCTCACCCAGCCCTCCACCCCCATAGTTCACTTCTAGCTATGGCCCTGGGTGAATTACATCAGTAATTGTGACACGATACCGCATAAAGAAGTCCTGAAGATGATACCCTCAGTTAATTTTGAAATGAGTTCACCTGAATGCAATAGTTATTAAAAAACTTGAGATATTAAACAAAAACATAATTTGCAGAACAAATTAAAAAAACCAAGATTTATTTCCTACACTCTTTAAGCCCGAGAAGGGACAGATATTAAGATAATTGATTTATTCATTTCGACATTTAATATTAAATTTTGGTAACAAATAAGTTAAACCAAGTGAACATGAAAAAATAAAAATGCAATTCAAACAATATGATACTTAACCACCCTAAATCTTAGATTCCGTTCAAATGAAATCGAAATAAATCTCCGACTTTTTTTCCAAACTCAACTTGCAAATTTGTATTGCAGATTTTGTATTATGTTTACGGTAAGTGTAAACAAAATGAATAGGCAATCAAAAAAGCAAATGTTCAGAAAAAGTCGGAGATTTATTTCTATTTCATTTGAACGGAATCTAAGATTTAGGGTGGTTAAGTATCATATTGTTTGAATTGAAATTTTTATTTTTTCATGTTCACTTGGTTTAACTTATTTGTTACCAAAATTTAATATTAAATGTCGAAATGAATAAATCAATTATCTTAATATCTGTCCCTTCTCGGGCTTAAAGAGTGTAGGAAATAAATCTTGGTTTTTTTAATTTGTTCTGCAAATTATGTTTTTGTTTAATTTAATTAGAAGTTATTAAATTTATGTTTTTTTTTATTATGAAACAGGCGAAGAAAAGAAAATTTACTATTGCTGCCCGACTGGAGAATTAACCTTGATGTTATTTTAAAAAACTATCGAAATGGCGAATTTTTAATTGTTTGTTTACGTTTTTTTTATTTATGTTATTGCAAACATTTTTCCACTTTTATACACGCATCACTTTGGCGTGATTTTTTTTATGATGCCAATTTGGAGAACACTGTGTTTTCAAATACCAATAACATTTATATTACTTTTATTTATTTTCTATTATTTTAAAAAGGAAATAATAATAATGAACTAAGTCAATAAATAATTATGGAACAAAACAATTTATATAATTTTAAAAGAGAAAAGAAAAATAATGAAATAATTTACTCAAAAATAATCAACTATTACCGGATTATCACGTGAGGCATAAAATCGCAATTTGCTGCAATCGCGCCAACGGGATCCTTAGATGACACCTGCACCTACATATTATTGGCAATATTATTGTTTATACAATTTGTTTATATAATTTGGTAATACTTGATAATCCCATCGACCAAAAAACTATTGCCAAAGTATAAGGTTAAATGTCAATGGATGATCGTAAATGTCATATTCATTTGACATTAAATTTGTTATACGTAATTGTTACTTCATCAACCAATTTTAATTCGATGTTTATTTGTATTTCTATTAACATTTTAGTAATTTATTGATTCTTTGGTTATTTAAAATAAAAATTATGTCCATTTGTATAATTTGGCGAAATTGATCGACGGAATAATCAAGTAGTCGAACAAAAAACTATCATCAAGCTATAACATTAAATGCCAATAATGGATGATCGTAAATTTCACATTTATTTGAGGACAAACATGAAATAAGTCTGGTACATTTGTAACAATATCGTTTCTAGCGCTTCTAATGTTTGACACTAAAAATCATAATGGAATCGATTACAGAAGGTAGAAAGATGCAAACTAAAGACTTATTTTTCTACAAAATTTAGTCATCAAGATTATTCTGATTTAACGGCTACATGTTAGCAACTGTTTTATAAAAGGAAGAAGCAGTGAAACTGATGTAATTTTAATGTTATTCAAATAATACAGCTTTAAAACACACTTTTTATGCTTCATTGTTCTACTAAATATATAAGTGAAACACCCTTCTTCGTCTGACACCCCCACGGAGGGCATCCTTTTCTTAGGGCCTATATCCCACGTGTAGATAAATGGCCGTCATAAATACAAACAAACAAAAACTCTTCTTTATCTGTCAATAATTCTTTAAATTTTTTACTCTATGTATTCTTGCTGGAACAGATTAAGGTAGATAGGAATCTACAGTAGACCTGTTAAAAGAGGACGTTTATTAAAAAATGTAACGTGAATTGACATTGTATGTAGACTATCAGAACTACACATAGTGCAAGTTCAGATGTCGGGATTTTAAGAACTAAGAAATGATAATGTACAATCCGAAAGTTAATAGAGATTGATAATCAATCTCACTAATCATTGCAATGCCCTCTAATGTAATAGTGTGATGACTCGAGAGCATTTTGATTCCTGTTGTCATAACGGTCTCATGTTCATACGAAACTCTACTATAAATGATAAAATAAAAGAGAGGGTGCTTAATTGCCCAAATTTTCGCCAAGACTTACAATAGTACAATATTGCAATGGTGTTGGCATGATTTTCAGCAATACGGAAGAACATTCCAGGGTGGTCTATACTGCTTTAAAATAAAAATAATAAATTTTTAAATCACCATTTTTTTTTAGTCAAGGTTCGTTTGGAAATATGGACCAGCGAAGCGGGCATAGCCTGCTAGTAAATAATACAATGATTACTGATGACAATACAGATAAATATATAAAAATTCGACCGATTTTGACAAAATTGTATGAGACATTTCACAAAGCTGCCTATAATGAGAAATATCAAAGTGTGGATGAGATGATGATTCCATTCAAAGGAAAATCATCTATAAAACAATACTTACCTAAGAAACCGCACAAATTGGGATCCAAATGTGAAGTAGTGCTGGTGTATCTGATTTCATTTATTCTTTTGAATTGTTTCAAGATGTAACTGGTAACATCTGATTGTGGAGCATCAGTTGATGTCATACTTCGTTTGACTCATCATTTGCATCAGACAAACTGCAAAATATAAATAGCAGATAATTGCTTTTCCAGATTACCATCGATTTTAAAACTAAAACCCCTGGGAATTTGGTATGTTGGGGCTATAAGAATTAACAGGCTGATGGGTGCAGAAAAGCAGCTAAAATCAATAAAACAACTGAAGAATGAAGGAAGGGGTAGTAGTTCGATTGTTTTATCTTCGGATAATATAAATATCACCTGATGGATCGATAATACATCGGTTTATACAATCTCTTCATACTATGGAAAGGTACCTGAAGGCCAAGTAACACATTTCACTACAATGGAAAAGAAAAATTATTTCTATCAAGTGTCCACATTGTATCTCTAAGTATAATAAGGATACGGGTGGGGTTGACCTTATCGACTCTCTCATAGCCCTCTATCGTAATGATTTCGGAAATAAGAGGTGGTACATGTGTATTTTTTATCACCTTATAAATGTCACCATTGTTAACGCTGGGATTCTATGGAAATCAGAAAACACAAAAAGCATAGACCTGCCGGAATTCAAAAATTCATTTGAAATGAGTTTGATATATAAGGGTACAGCTGCGATAAATAAAAATAAAAGAGCCCTCTGAAAGATAATCAGCAATAAAACATAGGAATACACACGATGAACCCCAAACTATATGCGTTTAGATGGAGGAAAGTATTATCCGAAGAAAACGGAAGTAAAGTTTGCCAATCACTGTAGAGATAAAAATTTCAAAAGTAAAACACGATACATTTGTGGAACATGCGCTGTACCTGTATGTCCAGAATGTATAGAATCATTTTATACTGAATAAATCATATGAAACGTATGCAGATATGTGAACATTGAATCATTGTCCCCATATTTGAGGACAGTACGAATGTACCCCTTGACGCACAATGTCCTCAAATGAGGACGTATGAATATATTAATAAATAATGTATAAAAATTTCCAATAAAATTATTTTCATGATAAACGGCTCTCATTTATCACAAAAAATGATTGTTTGATTTTTTTTACTGTGTAGAAAATAATGCATGCATGAGAGGGTTAAAGTTTTGCCCAGTAGTTTAGATACATCCTATATATTTGGAATTTTTTTTTTAAGATAGTGATCCAGAAGACACAATTGAATTTAAACATTGGGTTCACACATATCGTGACACGTTGGAAACGAAACAATGACAATTAAAGATTTTATTGAAGAGTTGGTATTGTAAATCCCAGCACATTCTACACATCATTACATTTCAAAGCATGAAAAAGAACATCAGAGGATGGACAAATATATTCTTAAACCAGATGAACTGATCATATTGATGGACTTCTCAGAAAATTACAGCTTTGTTATCAAAGAAGCTATTCAAGATTTCAGGCAAAAGTTTGAGGTTTTTGGGAAAACAGGCAAGCGGCATTGCACACATTTGTTATCTTTTTTAAGGGTAATTCGGAAATTAAAACTGTAAATTAATATGAAATTAGCGATTGTCTTAAAGATGAATCAGTTGCTGTACGTACATTTTTAATAAAATTAATGGAAAATCTGAAAAAAAAAACTTTGACGAAATTGCACGTATATATTAGTATTTTAACGACGGATCTTTTTCGCAGTGCAAGAGTTTAAAAAAAATTATATCTTTTTTATCACCAAAGTGACTTTGGAATCTCTGCCGAGTGGAACTTTTTCTGCATAAGTCATGGAAAATTTCTCTGTGACGGAGATACGGAACACACTACAAACACGCGAGCAACAAAACCACGGGACCAGTGAAACTCGTTGACATACTAAAACAAGATGGCACAACAACCATAAAACAAACATTAACACATTTCCTAGACAACCTGTACTTAACAGACAGTTCGACACCACATACTATCAAGGCAGACAAAAATCCATTGGAATACGCAAAACCACCAGTAATAACTAAAGCGGAACTCAATAAGAAACATCAAACAAAACAAGGCGCCAGGGTACGACTACATAGACTATAACCTAATTAAAAGAATACACACAGCAGCTCTACAACTTCTACTAACTCTGTTTAACACGTGTCAAAAACTAGAATACTTTCCCAAATCATTTAAGTTAGGCGTAGTCGTACTCTTCGAGAAACCAAGCAAAGACCCAACAAACCCAAAAAATTATCGACCAATCTGCCTACTATCAGCGTTAGGGAAAATGCTAGAGCGAATAATCCATGGGAGAATTAATTACCACCTATACAAAGAAACATATTGGAGTAACAAACAATACGGGTTCAAACAGGGGACCTCAATAGAACATGCACTAGAAAACCTATTAAAAACAGTTAAAGAAGACGGCAACAACAATTATCAAACACTCCTAATAGCCATGGACATCAAAGGGACTTTGACGACACAAGATGGCCAAGTCTAATAAATAATTTAAAACACATACATATTTAAGATATTAATTAATTTCTTGATTAATTTTCCGCAGTGAATTTAAAACAGCCTCCCTGCCTGGATTACTTAGTGAACTGGGTAGTGAGTTTCCTCCAACAAAGATTTGTTTCATTAGAAGAAAACGGTATCAAGGTAACAATACAAACTTATGGCGGTTACCCCAAAGTCTTGGCCCGCTTCTGGGGCTACTAATCGCGGAAACAGCTCTCAAAAAACGCTGGGGGGAAAAATGTAAGAATACAAGCCTTTGCAGATGATTCCATAATAATTCTCAGGGGTAGGTCAAAAGACAAACTAAAAAGACTAGCAAACAGAATATTAAAAGAATTCAACGACTAGATAGAGGAAAACAACCTAACACTAAACCAAAAAAAAAACTGAATTACTATACTCAAACAGGGGCCATTCTCTGAACCTTCTAACAGGAGACCCAAACAGCATAGAGGAAATAGAGTTAAATGTTCAGGAACTACATGTCAAAGAACAAATTAAATACCTAGGGGTCATACTCCATAAAAACCTAAACTGGGAACCACACTGTCAAACACAAGCCGACAAGGTTAGAAACAACTTCAAAAACATAGCATACATGACAGCTAAAGGATGGGGTCTTAAACCTAACATAATGAAAATTTGGTACAACACAGTAGTTGAGAAGACGCTAACCTACGCGGCTCCGATTTGGGGGCACTGCCTTACGAAGAGGTGTATAGAAATCCTCTCGAGCTGCCAAAGACCCTTCGCACTGGCCATAGTCAGGGCCTATAGAACGGCCCCAACCTCGGTCCTATTGGTACTTGCTGGCTTGATTCCAATTCACCTTAAAGTAAACTATGAAGCGGCATACGGCACAGTCTCAAGATTAAGGGAGAATGCAACAATGCACAACAAAATCATCTTTCATAGAGAATACACGTAGAAAGTAAACATATGGCAAAACCACCCGGCAGAAACAATTGAACCACGTATAGGCCATAACCCAAAAGACACATGCATTTATACAGACGGCTCAAAATTGGAATCAGGTGCTACAGGTTCGGCTTTTGTAACTTTCAAAAATAATAAAAAAATAAAGACTTGGTCAGTGCCTCTAAGAAGTTGTAACAGCGTCTTCCAAGCCGAACTACTGGCTATACATAAAGCAGCGGAATGGGGCAATTCATTGTGTGAGCCATACAGCATTAGGTTTGACTGCCAATCAGCAATAGATTCAATAAGCAAACAATTCAACACCAGTGACACAGTCAACAAAATACAGAACCTAATCAAACATTCAAGAAACAATTTTAAAATCAGCAGGGTCAAGGCGCATGTCGGCATCCAAGGAAACGAAGAGGCTGATGTGTTAGCCAAACACGCAGCACTAAACCAGAACAATGAACGTGCATACTACCTGGAAAAACCTATTTCAAAACTAAAAAGAACACTAAAAGACTTAACAACTGAAGAGTGGCAGTTCGAATGGGATTATGGGGACACAGGCAGGGAAACTTACCAGTAATTTCCAAAAGTAGACGAAAATAGATTAGTTAGTGACTACCTACTCTCACAACTATATACAGCTCATGGAGCATTCCCAGAATACCTCCACAGATTCAAGAAGGCGCACACACCGGACTCTGATTGCGGTTCGGAGGGTACGCCTAAACACTACCTGTTACACTGCCCACTCACACAAGCAGATCACCTAGCAAACATAACAACAGTAAACGAGAAATTATGGCATAAACAATTAGCAAAAAATAAACATGTACAGAGAAAGGCAAAAATCATAATCAGGTGGCTCCAAGACAGCTGCGACAACATCACGTCACTCCTACATCAGAACACATAGACAAATGACCACACTTACAAAAAAAAACCACGCAATCCTTTACTACAGTTACTAATCCTTCATGTATCCGCGCGCATTTTTGTGTTATATGTTATTATATGTAAAAAAAAAAAATAAAAAACTTATAAAACGGCCTAGGATTCCTATCGCCACAAAAAAATTATAAAATAGTGTATTTTGTCTTATGTCTCAGCAGTGTGCGGTAGTCGTGCGATATCAGCAGTATCCAAGGCCCGAAACAGGTGCCCCGCAGGATCTTCCTGCATGCACGTCGCAAGACATCAGGGATCTGCAAGTCGCACACCATGACACAGTAAAAAGCTTCACCCGCCTCCGGCACTGCTTGTCCGTCCTATATGTTATTAAAGGAAAAGTGGCCTAGGTCTAAAACCCTACGATCAAGAATAAAAAATCATAAAATGTTAAAATAATGATATGTCTTATGATCACAGCAGTAAGCGGTAGTCATGCAGTAACAGCAGTATCCACGGCCCGAAACAGGTGCCCCGCAATAATACTATTGCAAGCACGTCGAAAGACATCTCGGATCTGCAAGCTGCACATTATGACAAATCAAAAAGCTTCATCCGCCCCCTCCTAACTGCTTGTCCGTCCAGATCTAAACAAGATAAGTTATATATTACAAAACAAATCAAAAGGGAATTCACGGGGAGTGCTTGGGTTAAGTGAACTCTCTGGTTAATTTTAAACAATAGCAATGTTACTAACCCATTTATCTTCCAGGATTCCCTCCCCTAGGACTTGGCTCCCGAAAATTTCAAGTTATCCTAATCGACGCAGGGACTCAAGTGACCCTGTGCGGTCCGAAGAGATTCGGGAGCACCAATCAAGTCCACTGCACCAGAACCGTACAAGTTGATCTCATAGACGCAGAGACTCAATGGACTCTGGCCGGTCCGACACCGTTCTGGAACCCCCCCCCCCCTAGTGGGCTAACGCCTCTCAGGCTTTCAAGTTGACCTCATTGATGCAGGGACCCACGGGACCCTGTGCGGTCCGAAGAGCAATGGGAAGCAACCTACTAGCCCACTTACCCCGAACCACACACGTTCACCTCATCGACGCAGAGACTCAAGGGACTCTGTGCGATCCGAAACGTGTTCGGGGTTTTCTTTTTCGTTTTTTTCCTTGTTTTTTTCTAGTGACAGTACGTCTCTTTATTAGGTGCATTTCGACTCTGCCCGCACGAGCTACCGGAACCGCTCCAATGGGACAGCCCATGGAGCACCTTTTTTTTCCTTGGGTACGGTAGAAAGGAGGGATCTCGTCACCACCAGCAGCGATTCGACTGCCTTGCATTTCGGCCCAAAAATCCTCCCTTCTCTGGCACTACTTAGCATTTCGGCCTTTTTAGTTTTGGTTATTTATTTTTCTAAATCTTCCTCAAAATTGTCCTCCCTGTTGTCTGCTAAGGACATGCCACCGTTTCGGCTCAAAAAATTTTAGCTCCAGCCCCATTTCACCTGGCACGGCGAGTGGGAGTGATGTGCGGCGCCAAACTCAGTACATTCACAAAGGCAATAAACTACTCAGTCCAGCAACCGTTAGCCACAATCAGCCGACCTCGGCACTTGTCTGCGTAGATCGCCCCCACTTTGCCGGCTAAAATTCCATCATGTACGCTAATGGCGCCTGGTGCATGTAAAATCCTTCGTGGGTGCAAAGTCCTCCAAGTTACCTGTGAATTATACCTCTGGAGGTGCCATGCCAGGTAAAGGTCTCGTCATCTGATCAAGGCTCTGAATTACGAGACCATCTTGCGAAGCCATTTGCAGTTCAAACAACAGAATGTACCATTAATTAACAGGCGAAACAAAGTATGCTCAACGACAAGCAAATACTGCAGAAATGATGGCATGCGAAGCAAAGTTTATTGTCGCTACGTGGCAATTAGGCGGTCTTCCGCCCCGATACCAGGTATCTAACCCGTTAAGCTGAGATAACTCGGCAGGTAGGGGCCTGCCGTCATCGGTTAAAAAGAAAGAAGGAACTGTAAAGCGGCTAGATATAAGAGCAAGTCTTCAAAGGCCAATTAAAGACTAAATTTTAACTCCGACGGATCTATATGATTTCTGTGAAGAGAATACAAAATAAATTCAAATTATTTTTGTTTAAAAAAAAGAAATTAAAGCAGTAAAATTGAATAAGAAAGGCTTTTTAAAATCTGATGTACAGTTCCTCGAACAAGAGAACATCATAATTTTGTACCAGTAAATGAAAAACAAATTCGTGTCAATAGAATATCAAATGATTCAACGTTCTTCATAACACATGTTGATGAGAATGCTAAGACTGTATCTCACAATGAGTCCGTATCAGATATACAGTCTGGACAATATTATGCCTGTATCTATGACAAAAATTGGTGAACTGGAAATGTACGTGAAATCTCACTTTAAGAGAGCGATGTCTTAGTAAATTTTATACACCCTCATGAACATGCGAAAGAAATTTATTGGCAACCTAGACAAGACATTTGTCGGATTCCAAAAGAGCATATAATAACTACTGTTCCAGTTCCAATAAAAAGTACAATTAGTCAGCAATGCAATTTACCGAAAGCTGTTATAATCGCAGAAATTTCACAAACTGAAGCACTAAGTAGACTTTTCTTATAGCTTGGGGATCATGAATCAACATAATGGGAGTTTGAAATAATCAAAATGTTTCTATAATTGTCTATGGATCTCGTTAGGTGTCCTCATTCAGAATAGACGCTTTCAGTCGTGATGTCAGTTATGACATTTTGCTTGGAAAATGACTCCAAACAAACAGTTGCTATACTGTACTTTCTATTTTATTTATATATTATAGCTACTTTTTTAAGCTATATATCACAGATAAGTGTTTAACGCTTTTTATGTAATGAGATCAATTTCTACGATTTATATTTAATAAGAATATCATTAATCATTAATATCATTATCATTAATATGAATAATCATTTTATACATACATGTATGTTCTGTACCAATTATATAAAAATTGAAGGGGGTCGAGCTGGAACCATGCGAAAATTGTGGACACTTGCCCAGTGGTGTAGCTACGTTTTTTTGGCGCCCGGGGCAGGATTAATTTTTGCGCCCCCCCCCCCTAAAAAAAAATTGGAGGAAGAAACAAAATAGTATTTTTGAATTGTACTGGGAGGAAAAGGCATCTTCATTTTTTCTTGTTTTTAACCGTTTACACGCCGAATTAACATCGCAAAGTAATTATAATTTTGCTTTTCCTATATTACAGCTTCAAACGTTTTCATTTATGCATACAAATTTAGAAAATAAAAAAAGAAAATATTTGTGCAGTTTTTTGGGCTGTTTTTATTTCAGTGTTTGCATTTGGGAACATGATTGACAACCTATGCAAATATAACAAATTATTTTCCGCTATATGCTATTGTATATTGTTCTTGAGTATTTTCTCGAATTCCAAAAACATTTAGATTCCAAGCCGTAAAATGTAAGTAATATAGAGAAAACGATAAAAACAAATAGTATATTTTTTATGCAAATTAAGGAATTTACATTTTTCTTATACCTGTGATAAATGCCTAAACCTAAATATTTTCATTTCAAAATATCAAATCAACCTTATATTTTATAGAAAAAATAAGGACATCGTTATTATGTTAGAAAATATATGTTTTGTATTACAAATAATGCAATGTTCCCATTTGGCTGAATTTAAATATATGTAAAATAAATTGAATTTTTAAAATGACGAAAACAGACGTTTGTAGTAGTGTTTTCAGGTGCGTTCGTAATTATGTAAATACGTAGCACCTATAGTTGTCGTTTAGTCCGTCTGTCTGTCCGCATATAACAGAGCAAAATCTACCGAACCGAATCGTTTGAAATTTAAAAAATATAAGTATTATATAATTTTGTCGAGCCATTTCAAATTTTATGAAAATCGGATGCATAGTTCAATTACAGGGACAATCAAAAGTATTCCGATGCATTACGGCCAAAGGGAAAAAGTTTCAAGCGCATTGTAATGCTGTTACACTCTTTTGAACGTAATAAAATTTACATGTATCTATGAAGAGTATACTATGATATATATTCTGTACAACTTGTGGTACAAAGAATATTTGTTAATATTTTACAGGGCCCCACAAAAGTATTTCATTACATAATGGGAGAACATTGTTTGGTGAGCGTTTTAATTGTATTAAACAATTTAACATTTTATGAAATTGATATATGTTTATGAAGATTACTACAAGTTACTTCCTGTATAAAAGAAAGCATATAGTATTTACAGGGACACACGAAAAATTCCGGCTTATGTAATGTATCCGAAATACTGTATACTATTGCACCAACATCTGAATATTTTTATGTGCGCTCGTAATTACATAAATATGAAGCACCTATAGTCATCGTGCAATATATCCATCCGTCTGTTCTTTCCCTCTGTCTATCTGTCCGCATATAACAGAGCAAATACTATCCAACCAAATCATCTGAGATTTAAAATACATAATGGTTGCATAATTATGTCAAGTCATTTCAAATTTTATGAAAATCATATGTATAGTTTTATTACAGTGACAATCAAAAGTATTCCATTACATTATGGTCAACAGGAAATATAGTTTTAACTACATTTTAATCATGCTACACTCTTTTCAATATAATAGAATTGACATGAATCTACAAAGTATGTATTAAAATATACATTCTGTACATTTTATTATTAATTTATTATTAATTTACAGGGCTACACAAATGCGTTTCAGTATACATAATGGTATACGGCGAAACATTGTTTGGGGTGTGTTTTAATTATATTAAAGTATTTCACGTTTTGTGAAATTGATATACGTTGCTGAAGCTTAATACAAGTTACTTTCTGTATATATATATATATAGGAACACACAAAAGATTTCGACTACTATAGTGTCCGAAGTACTGTATAGTATAACAGCAGGATCTGAATATTTTTTAAAACTTCGTTATAGTACGAACGCACCTTATTTGCTACGCTTCACGTGCAATTTCCAACTTGTTTTATACGATTTAAGTGGGAAAAATTTGAGTTAGGTCGCTCACATTTCATTATTTGGTTTTCTCAATGACAATTGGATGGAAAAATGAAGCTTCCAATAAGGAAGAAATAGTACCTTTTCTTGTTGTTCTTTCACTAAATACGTTTTGCATTGGTTTAAGGAAACTTTCATTTTAAATATTTATATGGAATGCTAAGAACAGCAAAAATCAGCGTGAAAACCAATCTATGTGTGTCCGTGTATATTATGGAGAGGACTAAAAATATCTACTACACATATAATTCTGGAATTTTGGGTGAGGGTAGTACAAGACAAATCCTATCCTAATGCATGTCAGACTTAAATTTTTTATTTTATTTTTTCTTATAGTCGAGAATATCAATAAATTCATCAAAAATGTGATATTTTCCTCGCAAATGGAAAAAATCGCCCATTCATCTGAATTTGATTACCCAGTCGAAAGAAATTAAAATTTCTTGTGGTCTTACAGATTTTAGTTCTATCTTCCACCACCAGAAGTATTTTTATCTGAGATTTCATGGGACCTATTTCAAGGGAATTTTCTTTCTTTCAAGTCATTTTACGATTACCACCAGATGTTCTTGCACATGCGCAGTACGCCTTCTACACGGTGACATAAGCAGCGCACATCCATTCCGCAGATTCATTTTGACAGACACAAATTTGAATGCATGTTTTTAATGGTTGATTCTTGGCTGCGTAGCACACCCGTTCTATGCTGCCGAAGACACTGGAGACCCATCTCAGAGATTCATTTTGAAAGTTTTTTTTAAAATTTAAATTTGAATAGACGTTTTAATCATTCGCGGTTCATTTGGAAAAATCGACGGACGGGTCAGCTAGCTACAAATCAAAAATGTTCTTGATAACAGAAATTTGATTTCAAGTCTTCAATCGGCTTTTTGATTTATTTACTTCAGGTTAGACAGTTAAAAGCCTCCATCCGCGATTGACAATTATGAATTTTGACACTGCTTCCACCTTCACCGAATTTCTTCAAAATATTCACTCACACACTCAAAAGCAGTCAACAATTATTATTCATTTTCGAAATATGTGAAATAATTTCAGTTTAAAGCTCCTCTGAATTTGGCGCCCCTATTTAATCATTTTGCGTCTCAATTCAAAAACATAATTATCTTCGTTACCGATTGAGTTGAGCCATCCCTAGAAATATTTATATAATTTTTTCCTTTCTTCATTAATTAGATGCAACAAAATATTTTACTAAAGATTACATTAACACACATAAAAAAATTAAAAGTCAACAATTTTTGTTTATTGTTAAAATATACAAGATAACTTCGGTTTAAACCTCGCTCAATTCGGCGCCCATTAGACTCGGCGCCCGGGGTGGGCGCCCCCCTTGCCTCTCCCCCCGTAGCTACGCCACTGCACTTGCCATAGAATGACCCGTATATGTTAAATATAAACGTTTCTGAGTTTTCACAATTCAGAACTATATGATATATAGGATAAATACCGAGAGACAAAGACTTTGTTTACTATTTACTTAATTCATTTTATATTAGCTTATTTTCAAAATTTTAATTAATATTTTAATCAAAGACAAAAACATACTTTCTGTCTCCTGACAGCGACTAATTTGGCCTTAAAAGCCTTCAATCTAAGAAATATGAATGGAAATCCATTTATAGGGAGATCACTCTTTAAAAAAAATATATATAATTCAAATTTTTTAAAGCCGATGACATTAGCGTGCTTTCAGAATTTTGGGTATCTGAGCAGGGGTTGGCGAGCATAGCTCGCCAACATTAGCGCATTAGCGCATTTAACAATTAGCGCATTTTTTTCCGATCCCATGGAAGCTAGCATAGGGGAGAAAAATACGGGCTTCTGATTGGTTGAATAATTTTGCTTTCCTTCATTTTTGAGTTTACGTTTATTTAATCATCAATTTCTGTTTGAAAAGCTTTTGAAAGCTGGATTTTGTTTCTGTTTTTACATATTTATTAATAGATAAAGAAATAGATAATTCAGAATTTATTAGGATGAGCGAAGCGAATCCTCTACTAGGCCACTCAAATTACATTGTGTCGTACACTTTACAAAAAAAAACTATTCAATATTTTAACTTCAAATGAAACACAAAAATAAACTATGATCTGAAGATTTGCACAATATAATTTTTTTTACAGTAAAACGTTAAAAAAATTATTATTTTAATTAATTTATTTTACATGCATTTCCAATACGGACGCATTTTAGCAAATGAATAAAAAATGAAACGCGTACATTTTCAGAAAAAAAAATATATAAATCATGGAGTAAGTAATTATAAATAGAATTATGATTAATTTAATAAGTAAAATGTGTTTTCATTATTCTGCAAAATCGTTTGCACAGATGACACTTAAAAATTTTTAAAAAATTGTATTATGGATTTTTTTTTGTAAAGTGGCAACAAAAGAATAGTAAACAAATAAAATTAATTGTTAAATTTGTTATATAAATGAAAAATTAAAAGAACTGCGTGAAGTTGTTGCCTCGATTTAAGCTCTTTATAAATGTACTAAAGCAAAGTTGGCTAATTCAGAAATTACAAATGGATTTTAACCATGTCCTTACTTTATCATTTGGATCTAAAGTAATGTTACGTTCTTATTTGTGGACCGAAAAAGGTTTAGTGAACGCGATTTTAGACTTTGTTGCACATATTAAAGCAAATCACAAGCCACCAGAGCTGAATAATCATGGATAAATTTGAATACTACAATAATTTAACTTATAAGAATTGGTGCGTACCAATTCCCCCAATAATTAAATTCTGGAAAAATGAAAGCATAAATTGCTCAAGGAAAAAATTTCTTCTGCAATTAGCTTTTGCTGTTACAATTCATAAATCCCAAGGTTTAACATTAGATGAAGCAGTTGTAAATATTGAGGATATATAGAGACCAGTTGGCTTAAAAACGTACGTAACGTTGTCGAGAGTGAAAATCCTTCAAAATTAAGCATTCAATAGAAATTTTCCTTACGAAAAATTCTACAATATCAAAAATTCTCGTACGCTAACATGTATAAAAACGAAGAAATTAGAATAAAAAGTTTTACAGTTAAAAATTCATAGTATCAACGACAGCAGATTTCAAATGCTTTTTCCAGAAAATAGGATTTTTAAGAAGTAACTTTCTTCAAGCTCTCTTCAAATATATTATTCTAAAATAGCATATCTCAAACAACTTTAAAAAACACCAGTAGCTACTGGAAATTGTAAAGCTTTTAGTTGAAAATTTAAAAATATTTTGTAAAAGTTTGCTTCGAAAATATTTTATTATGCCAGTCTTACATTATAAATAAAAAATTAAAATGCGCCAAAACATAAAATAACTTCTTTTTCTTTTTCTTTTTTTTTTTTTTTTTTTTTTAAGATGCAAAAATAATATAAAAAAATATTGTTACTTTCAAATATCTGTTTTATAAAATAATGCTTCGCGAATCCAAACAAAGTATGGCTTTTGCTAGTAATTAAAGAAGTTAATCAGGATGTTTAATAATTGTTCTGTATTACTTTTAGAAAATAATAAAAGTAGAATTGCCATTTCTTCTTTCTATTTTTTTTAACATGATATGCACATATATACGCATACACAATCAGAACAATTTTTTTAGAAACAATAGTATTTTTATTTTACGCCGTCAAACTCAATTGTTCTATATTACTTTTAAAAAAATTACAATTTCTTCTTCTTATTATTATTTTAATGATATACCCATGTACGCTCCTAATATGTACATTAGCATTCAGGATGATCTATTTGCAAAAAAAAAAATTCGACCAATCAGAAGCTCGTATTTTTCTCCCCAATGCTAGCTTCGGTGGGATCGGCAAAAATGCGGGCAGAGCCGCCTAGTGTCTAAAGAAAAAGAAAATTAAAGAAAAATTGGGGGAAAAAAGCTGAAGCATAGTTTACCTTTTCTGTTTTTTCTTAGTATACCAAATCATTAAATTTAAGAAATTATGTAATATTACTATGTTCAGGTTTCTTATGCAAAAGAAAAAAAAATATATATATAATTTTGCATTTGTGTAAGTATTCGAACATTTTTTCTGTAATAACGTAAAACTGGAATTAACTTTTTATTATACCGAAGGCTTTTAGAATTTATTCTTTTGAAGGTTTATCAGTTTCTTCATCGCGCCAACTTTTGAAAAATATTCGGTGGGCTCAAATTTTTTTTTTTTTTTTTTTTTTTGTAAAATGGTGCGACTAGTTTATTTTTCCATTAAAGGGATGGCAGATGGTGAAAGCTGAGAATTTTAAGGCAAGCTATCATGTTTAAATAAAATTACAATTTTAATAAATTATATTCTCATGCGTTTTTCCTTATAAAGATTGACAAAATAAATTTTATTCTAAGGAGAAAGATGAATAATAAAAAAATAATGAAATAAATAACTAGAATAATAGAAATTGGGCACGCTATCATTCAAAATTATTGGGTGAGCACGGGCCCATCTAAGTTGGCGCCACTGTTCTTCATTATCATTTAAATCGTTCGTTGTAGTTCATCATTACATTTTAGTACACTTTGCATTATTTCATAGTCAGTAGGCTATTCAATTGTAAACAAGTTGGAAATTGCACGTGAAACGTAGCAAATGAGGTGCGTTCGTACTATAAGTTTTAAAATATTCAGATCTTGCTGGTATAGTAGAGCGTACTTTGGATACAGTATAGTGGTCGAAATCTTTGTGTTCCTGTAAATATGCAGGGAGAAATTTTTATTATACTTCATTAATGTATATCTTATTCATAAAATGTGAAGTAGGTTAATATAATTAAAACACGCCCCAAACAATGTTTCCCCGTCTAACATTATTTAGTGGAATACATTTGTGTGGCCCTGTAATTTAATAATAAATATTCTTTGCATCCCAGATTGTACAGAATGTATATTTTAGTACATACATCATAGATTCATGTCAATTATATTATGTTCAAATGAGTATAACACCATTAAAATGCATTTGAAATATTTTCCCCATTGATCGTAATGTAACGGAATACTTTTGATTGTCCCTGTAATTGATCTATGCATCCGATTTTCATAACATTTGAAATGACTCGACAAAATTATGTAATAATTATACGTTTTAAATTTCAAACGATTAAAATGCATTTGAAACTTTTTCCCATTGATCGTAATGTAACGGAATACTTTTGTTGTCCCTGTAACTGATCTATGCATCCGATTTTCATAACATTTGAATAGACTCGACAAAATTATGTAATAATTATATGTCTTAAATTTCAAACGATTAAAATGCATTTGAAACTTTTTTCCCATTGATCGTAATGTAACGGAATATTTTTGATTGTCCCTGTAATTGATCTATCCATCCGATTTTCATTAAATTTGAAATGACTCAACAAAATTATGTAATAAATATACGTTTTAAATTTCAAACGATTAAAATACATTTGAAACTTTTTTCCCCATTTATCGTAATGTAACGGAATCCTTTTGATTGTCCCTGTAATTGATCTATGCATCCGATTTTCATAACATTTGAAATGACTCGACAAAATTATGTAATAAATATACGTTTTAAATTTCAAACGATTCGGTTGGATAGTTTTTGCGTTGTTATATGAGGACAGACAGACGGATGGACTGAGCGGCAACAATATTTACATAATTACGAACGCACCTAAAAATGGAATAAACATTGTTATATGGAATATATTGTTCGTAATATGAAAATTAAATTACTTTTAATGGTCATTGTTTTAGTCATAAAAGAAGCAGAGAGCAGAGGGTACACGCTGACATTATGAACCTTCATATGTAGGGTATACTCTAATGCTTAATTTGATAAACAGAGGGTATACACAGCTTCTTAAAAAATCCAGAAGGTACACGGCATATACCCCGTACACCTCCTCTATATCCCGATTAATGGTGTTTTAAATCAAGGTTCATCAGAAAATTTCGTTAAGTAGAAAGCTTTGTTAAATAGTAAATTTGTTAAAGGGAAGTTTCACTGTAGTTGTACTGGATATTATAATTGAAAAAAAAAGTTATGTATTGAAATTAATATAGCAAATTTGCTACAACTTTTATTTAAAAATAAAAGAGAAAAAAAGGGGAAAGAATTATATTCGCAATTCCTGCTCTAAAGCACTTAAGTAAATGTGCTTCCGCAATTATTTATTTGAATCTTTCTTTAATCAATTTTCCTTTGATATATATCGTAGAAACATTATCTTTCTCTTTCCTATTTGGTTTGCTGAAATTAATAGGTTTCTTTGTTTTGTATTACAAGAGATAAATTCCCAACAAAAGAATATTTCCTAACAGGATATATGAAAGCTGCAGGAAATTACTTTTCTCAAAATATCCGGTCTGGATTTAGAAACTGGAGTATATTAATAAAGTAGAAGAAATGCTCGCGCTCATTTTCGCTGAAGTTATCAAATTTTACCATGCTTAAGTATTCGATCCTATATCTAATACATAAATAAAGAATTAAAACATAACTAATTTATGAAACCGGTATTTATGAAGATATGAAGTTGAATTTCATTTATCAATTTATAAAGATCTAAATTCATGTTTATTTCAGTAAGTGTACTTTATTTATATAATTATATAGTGTATCTCCAAAACAATGACCTTAACTTTTTTTTAAAAAAAAGCCCTTCGCGATGAGCTTATATTAAAGAATTTTTAAATTTTTATCAACCATTTTTCAAAACAGAAAAATTATCCTAATTGAATAGGAAAAATGTCCTGATTTGGATGATAATTTTTTCCATTTTAATAAAATTTGAAATGAATCGTCAAAATTCTCCTACGTTTATCTATATATTTAAAATACCAGGCTGTTTTTTAGGTCTTCAACACTGAGCTTTCTACAGGACTAATTTTCACACACATATATATAATAAAAATGTTTATTTTTAGATGAGTTTGTTCAATATGTTTTTTTTTTAATTTAACTCCCATTTAGGTTTATTTTTTAATTTTAAGAGCTTTTCATGATATTTCTTCAAATTGGTAGCAATCAAGTTAAGCTTTTCTCTCTAATATAAATTTATTTTGCTTGTATCACATTTCACCAATCTGAAGTTTGATTTCATTTGTGAATGTGTCATCGTAATTTAAAAGAAAAAATGTTTTTCATTAAATTTATAAATAATAAAATGACTACATGTAATTATGTATTAATCACGCAAAAACAAATTATCTATCGGGAAATATTAATTAATTTATGTAAATAAAATAACAGAAAATAATTTATGAAGGTAAAAGTAGTTGCTAAAGCAAAATGGTTTCGATGAGAAACGACGACATTCAGAAAACAGATAAATTTGCTCAGTGAATGTAATATATTGTTATAACTGTGTCAGTGACCACATCATATTCAGTGACGTATATTCTCGCACCGGAGTAGATTGAACTTATGCTATTTATTTAAATGTACTTGGTATTCTCAAATGAAATTATTTCTGAAAATTAAAT
Source organism: Maratus speculifer (assembly GCA_964019185.1). Lineage (NCBI taxonomy): Eukaryota > Metazoa > Arthropoda > Arachnida > Araneae > Salticidae > Maratus > Maratus speculifer. The sequence continues at coordinate 8,200,347 of OZ025297.1, read as the reverse complement.
CCAAGTATTCGGGTTCGATTCCCGGCCTGTGCGATTTTTCGCTCAGTTGGAAACATTCAATTCGTATCATTTCCATTTAATTATAAACTATCGATTAAAAATACATGGCTGCTTGTTTTTTTAGTCATCTAACCTGAAATTTCTACTAAACTGATTTTAATCGTTATTTTTTAAATGAAAGTACTCTATTTGTAGTTGTGCTCGCACTCGCAATTTTAATGCAACTAAGTTTTCTAAATTAGGAAAATTATAAAATACAAGATAAAATTGAACAACAGAAATCAAATGTTTCTAAAGAGACCATTGGTGCTCTGTTTAAAAATGAATAATATATATATATATATATATATATATATATATATATTAAAATAACGCTTTATTTATCTTTAAGAATTGACAATTTAAATTGCCTAAAATTTGAATTTAAAAAAATATAAACAAACTGTGAACATTCATGACCTGTATTTTGCGAAAAAGCCTTAAATCTGCACTACACTTGAAATCAAGCTGTATAAATTAGAGGTCTTCTACACTGTAAAAAAAAAAAGGTTGATCTACTAAAAAAACTTTAGTGATCCTTGTAATTACTAAAAAATTTTTAGTAATCTTAGTCGGTTACTAGAAAATCTGTAAGAATTACTAGAAAAAAGTTAGCAATGAATAGAATTAGTAGTTTTATATTTTTAATAGCTCTTACTAAAACTCAGTTTCTGTGGCCTCGATAGCATAGTGGTTATAGTAACGGACTCCAGGCTAAAAGGTCCCGGGTTCGAAACTTGCCACCGCCAAATACACCCCGAATGTATGTAGTGTCTCGTTAATAAAGGGATTATGAAAATCCTGTCGGAGCAGTTAAGAATGTTTAGTGCTGCCATCTATTGCGGTTTTGCCGAAAATCTTTCGCTTCAGAAGTCTGGATGCAGCTCGAAGGAAGCTCCTCCGCTTCGGTTGCACGTAATGGTTATTAAAAGTAATTTTGGAGCTATTACTAAAATTTGCTTTGTGGCTCATACTAAAAATTTTGAAGTTAGTTATACAAAAAATTCTTTTGTTCAGTTTACAAAAGAAATGCTTGTTTCACTTGCAAAAAAAAAAAAAGTTTGTAATGGTTACTAAAAAATTCTGTGGAATACAAATTTACTAAGAAATTTTTAGTAACCTCTTGAATTTTTTTTTACAGTGTACTATCCATTGTTTTTCATAAATGTGCTTCGTTTTTAAAACATGTTATTTCTATCTATCATTGCGGAACAAGTCAGAAAATCTCATATTCTTGCACGTTGCACACATGTTGTATATATTTGTATCAGGTTTCGCACTTCGTACGCATTAGGGGATTTTAGGTGTTTTAGTACGAAAAGTTTCGTAACGCACCGGCCGCTACCTGAAGATAGAATTTTTTTTCTCATTAAATAAGGAAATGCTACTTTACAAAAAATCTGGTGAAAGTGAAATCTTGGACTTACGCTGTAAACATTATAAGTTAAAAGCAAAAATTATTACTTATCAGCGTAAAAAAACAATTTATTAAAGATTAAAAATTCCTAACGTTTTAAACTCAATTTAATGAGTCATCTTCAGAGGTATATTTTTAAAGGAGAAGTAATTTACATTAAAAACAGATTGGCATACTATAAATTGACAAAAATTATACTAAAAAAAAAATTAAAGGAGAAAATTGAAAAACTTTTTGAATTTTAGCCTTTAATTTTTGAGGCACTTTTGCTTTATTTTTGAGGCATAATTTTTGCTTTATTTCTTATCGTATTTAATGAAAAATAGTTTATTGAACTTAATGAAAGTTCGTAACGTGCTTTATTAATATTTTCGTTGCTTATCGTAAATGGCCATATTATTTCAAATGCATAAATCTTGAAAAAAAAATTGGGAAAACTGTCAAACATTAATAACGAAACAAGTTATATAAATTTAAAAATAAATAAATAAATAAATAAAAAGGTAAATGGCAAGTGTCTGTTTTTTTTAAAGATTATTCATATAATTATTGTGGTTATCATTAGAGTTTTAATTTTTTATTAGGAACATTGTTAAAGTTCAACAAAAACACTTTTTAATTTTAATTTTAGATTTTGCATCTAATACTTTTATTAATTGTCAAAAACATTACTTTTTCAAAAATTCTTACCGAGTTACAAATTTAAAATCCCCCCCCCCCTTTAGGGCATACGTCTCAGATTGGGAATCGTGCTTCTCAACCCACCGTAATTTTAAAGTACCTGAGATTACAGTTTTAAAGAGACTCTGTATATTGCAAAATTTCGTTATCGAAATGAATAATTCTTCCTAAATTGTATTGAAAAATACAAATAATTGAATGCTGATAGATCCAATGATACGCTACAGTAATCGTACATTGAGACGACCCCAAGTATACTAGGCCTGTTTTGCTGACACAAAATAGCAGCTATTCGTACGTGGATTTTTTCTATACGTTAATAGAGTCCCCAGAATATAGACAGAAGTATTTTCAAAATTTATTTTCTTTAATTTATTTAATTTTAGAAAAAAATATTGTGAAGAAAAACTTTTAAAAATTATTGGTATTCAAATTCAAGGGGTCGTAGAAACTGAAAGAAATTAGACTGTGTTAGTGAGAATGCCCCTCCAGATCATCCTGTATATCAAATGACTCAAATGTTACATTATGAATGCATTCTCGTGATCGTAAGATAGATTACTCTAGTAATTAAGATTAATTTTAATTTATTTATTTTTAGAAAAAAATATTGTGAAGAAAAACTTTTAAAAATTATTGGTATTCAAATTCAAGGGGTCGTAGAAACTGAAAGAAATTAGACTGTGTTAGTGAGAATGCCCCTCCAGATCATCCTGTATATCAAATGACTCAAATGTTACATTATGAATGCATTGTCGTGATCGTAAGATAGATTACTCTAGTAATTAAGATTAAAAAAAATAATTTTTCGTGATATTACGATAATAATATAACAGTTTTTGTTTCTTTATAATCTCTTCTCTTAGTTAATGGTTTTCTTTTTTGAAGAGTATGTGTGTGTGTGGGGGGGGGGGGGGCTGAGAAGGGCTGTACAAAAGTTTAAATTAAATCTGTACATCATTTTCTGGAGGTGATGAATTATCGCTTAAACATAACATTAATCTCACTTTTTATTGGAATGAAAGCTTTTCTTCGTGAACAATTTGTTTACAAAGTGCGTACGAGATGGCGACACTACAAAGATGTTTTGAAGAAAAGGAAATAATTTCTCCAAAAAAATTTCGATCTGACGTCACATATACTGCGGACCTTTTCTTCCTCTTAGAATTTTTTTATCTGTTGTTGACTGTTTCTCAAGCTGCCATTCGGCAGCAAAAATTGTGAGCTCCGAAATTACTTTCTTTTTTTAAAAAACTTTAAAGTATAAACTTCTGAAACTCTTCTTTTTTATGTTAAACATACAACTGTCCTGTGCTATGTTTTCTTCATATGCTTCATTGATTTTGTGTCAATTAAAAGAAGATATTATTTGAATCCGGAAGTCTTCATATTTTTGTTCTTCAGCACACAATTAATGCTCCAACATTAATTTTTCCAAGAGATATCTCAGTGAGTTCAAATAAGTTCTTCCTGTAGAAGAAATGAAATTTCTCTCAAGAACAGTGTTGCCAGTGGGCTAATTTTTTAAAATTCAGATTTTTTTTGACTGACACCCCTTTTTTGGAACTCTAAATCACCTTTTGTTTTCGCCTTAATTATCATGTCATTGAATAAGGCACATTTTATCATTTGTAAAAAGTGGTGCCAATCAAGAAATTGAATTTTAAAAAAGTAGCCCGCCTGGCAACACTGCTCAAGAAGATGGCACATAAGGTAGGATCTAATTTATATATATCCTGAGAACGATTTTAACTTTAAATTATTACTTACGACCTTCACTTTTTAATTATCTTGATATAGCTAATTTCATTTTTGTATTCTTTCAAAAATTCCGGATCAATATCAATTCTTTGAATTGACATAAATTATTTATTTAATGGATACGCGTTTGCAATATCATATCCCTGATGTACTTCAAGTAAGTAATCGTAACTATATCGAATACATAACATTAAATGTTATAGTTGATTATGCAAATTCACGGAGGCATATATTACATCAAATATTAAATCCTAAGAGGGACTGATAGAGAAAGACATTTTGGAAGCTTTATTGTTTCAATTGCAATTAAAATGGAATTATCAGCGATGCTCAAATGAAGAGTAATAAACTACCATACCGGCGATAAAGGTAGCTGGGGATTTAATTAATATCTATAATTATTACTGCTGATAAGAAAAATAAACACAATACAAAGATTACATTTGAATAATAAAATAAAAAAGTACTTACAGATATTAAGTTCAATATTTTATATGTCTCATTAAATTTTAAATTTGCAGTGTTGATGTATTTGCTTAAAATCAAAAGCATACCACGTTGTAGTTATGAGATTTGTTGCTTTGGGCTTTTATTTGAAATTGGAGACTATTAACCCTTTTATCAGGTGAAACGGTTAACAATTTCCGGTATATTTCTCTTTTATTTGCTTCGATGTATACCTGTTTCTGTTATATTTAAGTCTGTGACTGCAGGGAATTATGCATATCTATAGTTATTGAAAGATGCCAGCTTCTTATTATATAAATGTGTGAATAGAGAAGTCGGAATATAATAATAAGTTAGAATGATTTGTTAAACATATAAATTCTTATTCGTATAATCAGAGCTTCCGCAGGTGAATATGTTTTATATTCCGTTCACATTGCTATTTAAGAAAAATAATACATTTTGTAGAATATATCTCTTTCAAATGTTGTTAAATCTTACGTGAAAAATTTTTATTTTGAAAAAGTGGTGCGAAACAGAATTAAAAATAGTTGTACGTGGCAGCCCTGCATAATTTGCCGAATATTCTTTGAAATTTGGCCATAATAGTTTTATATTTAATATGTATTAATCACTTACGAAAATTAAAAGATTCTTACGTAACTTTTTAGAAATTGTGGATTTCTTTTCCCGCATATAAATTGTGCACTGTAATTTCAATGACCATTTGCATGGTTTTATAAAATTAATCGAAGTATTTGATTTCTATTGGCACAGACTTAATACAATTTAAAGTAAACTAAAACATTGCAAAAATATAATCTATTTATATACTTATTATAATAGAGTACCATTGCGTTATTCCAAACTAATTGGGACGGAACACAATCTCTTTCAATTTCAATTATTTTTTGAGATTTCTAAACTACCATGCTTAAACCTCACAGAGAAAAGCTGCGATTTACTAAAAGAAGTTTACATAGCTGTCTGTTTTGATTGGTTTTCAAATATTTGTGTCGGAAGTTAATATAAACACACTTTCCAGCTATTTCTAGAATAAGGAAGTTGATGAATATGTTGTCCAGCTATAGAAAATGTATTTATGCAGATTAGTTACAAAAATAAATGTTATATATCTGAATGTTGCTGTAAGAATTAAGATGAAAATAAAACATGTATCGTGATAGACCGGAAGGATTTTTTAGAGTAGCATAGGTGCAGAGTTTCACAGCTTGTTCAGTTTAGCGGGAATTTGGAATAGGCGGATTTCATTAATAATAATCAACGTATGGATTTGTTAAGGCGCAAATTATGTGCGAGGACATCACATCTGCTAGTGTCATCTCTACACAATGTTGATCGGTTTGTGGTGAACATGCTCTGTTATTTCGAGACTTGATATCCTCTAAATATCTGAAAAATACCACATCAATGCCTGCCGAAATCTACCGAAGGATACCGTGCCGAAGTCTGCCGAACTGAAACGACGTTAGCCGGAGTGTTAGTTTTTTTCTCGTTACGGAATTTCTAGATTAGGTCGCCGCGCTCAAAGTCCGCGATAAAAGCTATGCAATAGTTTAATAAATTGCCAAACAAAATTTGGCCTCTCTACGAAAATTAGATCGCGAGTTATAAGCATTTTAAATTTTTCGACTCTCACCGTGGGGGGGGGGGTCTCCTGTCACCAAAAATTAACACTGTCTCATAATAAATTACTAAACAAAATTTGGCCTCGCTATGAAAATAAGATCGCGAATTATAAGCATTTTAAATTTTTCGACCCTCACCGTGGGGGGGGGGGGTCTCCTATCACCGAAAGTAACACTGTCTCATAATAAATTACCAAACAAAATTTGGCCGCTACGAAAATTAGATAGCGAGTTATCAGCATTTAAAATTTTTTTACCCTCACTGTGGGGATGGGTCTCCTGTCACCAAAAATTAACACTGTCTCATAATAAATTACCAAACAAAATTTGGCCGAGCTACAAAAATTAGATCGCGAGTTTTAAGCATTTTAAATTTTTAGGTCCTCACCATTGGGGGTCTCCTGTCACCAAAAATTAACACTGTGTCATAATAAATTACCAAACAAAATTTTGCCAAGCTACGAAAATTAGATCGCGAATTATAAGCAGTTTAAATTTTTCGATCCTCATCATGGGGGATTCTTTTCTATACACATTCTACAAATTTGGAAAAAAATTATAATTATTTATATATCTTTTATTTATGCAGTTTTTTTTTGTGTTTGATATTAATTCAAGTTTTTCCTTTTCTTTGATATTAATTCAAGTTACACTTTCTGAGCGTGCTGACCGATAAGAAATTTTTTTTCTTTTATTGAATGAATGAGAAGTTAATATCGTTTAAAATATTTTTATTATCTTACAATACATGTAGGTTAATCAGGAATTTTTATCATTGAAACTATAGGTTTATGGTAACTGAAATAAGAAACATAATTTTGAGACTTAATATCCTCTAAATATCTGAAAAATCCCGCGTCAATGTCTGCCGAAGTCTACCGAAGAATACCGTGCCGAAGTCTGCCGAACTGAAACGCCGTTAGCCGGAGTATTAATTTTTTTCTCGTTACGGAATTTCTAGATTCGGTCGCCGCGCTCAAAGCCCGCGGTAAAAGCTATGCAATAGCTTAAAAAAGTTACATAGTTTATTCTGTTCTATTTGTCAGAAAAAATGACCGATTTTACTTCTTAAGTGTGTGTAAATTAGTTATTTTTTGTGTTTAGCTGTTATTAAAACGGATTCTACAGAATTGTATGCATGAAACTGACATGTACCATAAGTAACCAGCTTTTATTCCAGTTTGGTTTCAGGCGTTTTCATAAAACCTAGGCTGTATGTATGCATCTATTTAAATTCTTTGTAAAACGATAAATGTACTTTTTTTAACGAATAATTTTATAAATTTTTCTTGTTTTAAGTTTAAAAAATCGGTATTTTTTCGGAACTCTGTTTGGAATAGCGTGACACTACTGTATATCAAATGCGTGGATGGAGAAATGGGAATATAGTTTTAAGTTAGAATAATTCTTTAAATAGACCTACTTATATATTTTCCCGTATATTTTTCGAAATTCACCGATAATAATTTTATTTTCAAATGTAATTTAACATGCATTATTACAGTTATCATATCTTGGGAAAAATAAAAGTTTATATATATATACACAGGGTGTTTCGCTGCCAGACCGACAAACTTTGAGGGATGATAGTACACAGGAAGACAAACATTATTAAATAGGAAACCATGGGGCGCAAACGTCTTCTGTAGGAGCTAGGGGCCATTAAAGTTTATTGTCCAAAACTTCAAACGACGATAGAAAACGGAAAAAAGGGTCGATTCGTTTGCGGTTTTCTCTAAAATCATTCTTTATATCACGATTTTTTATTCTTTTAATTTTAAAGGTTAAGTTCGAAAATTGTCGATAGAGGGCGCTTTAGACTTTAGAGTAACGAACAAGTACTTTTTGCCGTTCTTTTGTGCATGGGGTTGAAAATTCTAAAGTTTAGACTTTAACTTAAATTTTAAGCCCAAAATTCGAAACATGTGGATCGGTTAACTAGCGAAAATTTAACTGTGAACCGAGGGGGAGATTTTAAACGCTCATAAACATTGGACAAACTAATCGATTTTGTTGCGGTTTGCGTGAAAGTCATTTTCAGGTAATTATTTTATTCAAAATGACGCACAGCTTTGGTGTCCTCATTTTTTGATAGATGGCGCTTTCGACACATCTCCGATATTTCAATAGCATTACTCCTGGGTGTTTTACTACCAGACCAACTTACTTCCAGGAACTGTTAGGGACACAAAGATGACTCGGAATCACATAGGAATGTAACGTCGGAAATGCTTTTTTTGCGAGTTATGGTTAAAGGAAGCAGAGAAGATAGCAACAAAAACAGTTGAGAAAGAGCAACACGTTAATGTGACAGAAAACAGTTTATTTAAAGGTTTTACTACAAAAGGTGTTCGAAATTACGACCAGAAGTAGTCCGGCAAGTTTGGCAGCGACGGTAGATGGCGCTGCGGTTTCCTTGCAGTAGATGGCGCTATACGGTAATGCGTATGAGCAGCGATCAATTTGAAGTGATCATTCACGAACCGGCTCCAAAGGTAGCAGAATGAAGTATTTGAAAGATGAACGGCCCGATGGGGCTCCTCCACATTTTACCAATGCCAATTGCTGACACTTCAAAGTAACATCTGGGAAACGGTGGATAGGTCGTTGTAGCCTGCCAGATCGCCGGACCTATCATGTATCGACTTCTTCTGCTAGGGTCAAATGAAAAGTTGGGTGTATGAGACTCCCGGACCATCAGTTAAAGACCTCGCATCTGGTACTTCTGTAGCTTGCCAGAAAGCTATCAGAGATGCCAGGAATCTTTCAAAGCGTGAGGTATTCCATGCGACGCCGCTGTCAAGCAATCCGAACTACTTCTGGTCGTAATTTCGAACACCTACTGTAGTAAAACATTTAAATAATCTGCTTTCTGTCACATTAACGCGTTGCTCTTTCTCTGCTGTTTCTATTGCCTTTTTTCAATGCTTTCTTTAACCATAACTCGCAAATAATCATTTTCAACGTTACATTCCTATGTAATTCCGAATCGGCTTTGCACCCCTAACACTTCCTGGAAGTATGTTGGTCTGGTAGTAAAACGCCCAGGAGTAATGTCATTGGAATGTCGGAGATGTGTTAGAAGCGCCCTCTATCAAAAAATCGGGACACCAAAGCTGTACGTAGTTTTGAATAAAATAATTACCAAGGGAATGATCTACACGCAAACCGCAATAAAATCGCTTTGTTTGTCAAATATTTATGAGCGTTTAAAATCTCCTCCTCTGTTCACAGTTAAATTTTCGCTAGTTACCCGATCCGAATGTTTCCGATTTTAAACTTAAAATTTAAGTTAAATTCTAAGCTTTAGAATAATTTCAACCCCATGCAGAAAATAACGGTAAAAAGTAGTTGTTCGTTACTCTAAAGTCTAAAGCGCCCTCTATCGATAATTTTTGAAAGTAACCTTTAAAATTTTTTTCTAAAAAAATCGTTATATAAAGAATGATTTTAGTGAAAATCGCAAACAAATCGACCTTTTTTTCCGTTTTCTATCATCGTTTGAAGTTTTGGACCCTAAATTTTAATGGCCCCTAGCTCCTACAGAAGACGTTTGCGCCCCATGGTTTCCGATTTAAAAATATTTGTCTTCATGTGTACTATCATCCCTTAAAGTTTGTCGGTCTGGTAGCGAAACACCCTGTATATATATATATATATATATATATATATATTACAAATTATGGAATTTTTTTTCCTGCATATAATCTGTGCAGTAAAATTTCAACGATCATTTGCATGATTTTATAAAATCAAAGGAAATATCTAATTTCCAATCAGACACACACACATATATATACATTGAATAACTCAAAGTAAACTAATACATTGCAAAAATATAATCTATTTATATAGTTATTGTAGTAAATGCGTGGATAGAGAAATGGGAAAATATTTCAAAGTTAAAAAAATTGTTAAATAGATAAGCTCCTACTCCTATAATTTTTCGTACATTCTTCGAAATTCATCAATAATAATTTTATTTTCAAACATAATTTTATCATGTATTAATGCAGTTATCACGTTTTAGGAAAAATAAAGATTTTCATGAAACTATTCACAAATTATGCACATTTTCTTTCCTATATATGAATTTTGCAATTCAATTTATTTGTTTACGATGTTGTTTTATATTATGTTTAGGACTATTTGCATGAATTTTTGAAACCAAAGGAACTATTTGATTTAATTTAATGTAGATTTTATCTTTATATAATTTGAAGATAACTAAGACATTGCAAAAAATATAATCTATATAAAAATTGTTGAAATACAGGTGGTTATCAAAATAATGGAAACACCCTAGATTTTGAAGGAATTCTTTATTAATATGGCTTAAGACCGCCTTTGGCATGTAATACAGCTTGGATTCGCTTGGGAATCGAATCATACAAATTCTGAATAGTATTTAGAGGAATATTGTACCATTCTTCATGGAGATATTGTGAAAGTTCCTTGAGAGAAACCGGTGGAGGATATCGATTCCGGATTGAAAGCTCTAAAATAGACCACAACGGTTCGATTATGTTGAGGTCTGGGGACTGTGCGGGCCAAGGTAGATGTTCCACCTCATCCTCATGTTCATCAAACCATGATTGGACAACTCTGGCTGCATGAATAGGGGCATTATCATCCTGGAAAATTCCATCTCCTGCAGGAAACAAAATTTGCATCATAGGATGGACCTGGTCAGCTAAAACTTCTCTGTACTTCTCCTTAGTGATCCTTCCTTTCAGGGTTACGATTGGACCAGCAGAAAACCATGACACGGCTGCCCATACCATGACCGATCCACCTTCATGCTTGACAGTTGGACGGAGGCAATCAGGATCATACGCTTGTGCAGGTGTTCTCCAGACATGTACCCGTCCTGTTGTGGGGAAAAATGTGAAAGATGATTCGTCTGACCATATAACAGTCTTCCACTTATCAATCGACCAGGTTTTGTGATTGTGGCACCACTTTACACGACGTTTGGCATTAGCATCTGTGACAAGTGGGTTGGGAATTGCTGTTCTGCCGTAAATGTTCTCTTTATGAAGGTATCTCCGAACTGTAATTGTTGACACTGGAGAATCCAGATGCTGATTGAGCTCTGCGGTCACTTTGGCTGCAGTTGTTTTTTTTTAGACATTACGATCCGCTTCAATACCCGTCGGTCTCTTTCACTCAGCTTCTCCTTCCGTCCACTATTTTGCTTTGCTGAGCTTGTCTTTCCGCGCTGTTTGTATGCTGTCATGACTTTAGACACCGTACCTCTAGAAACGCCAATAAGCTGGGATGTTTCGGTCACCGTTGCTCCAGCTAGTCGGGCTCCTACAATTTGGCCTCTTTGGAAATCTGTGAGGCCTGACATTTTACGCTTCTGACAAAAAAAAAAAATCAAAACGTAGACAACTCTTCTAGAGCTCTCTCATACTACCTAATACATGTACTTTTTATATTAAAAAAAATCTGATAGCTAAGATTATATTTTAATGCTTACGAAGGGAATTCTTAAATGTCCCTTTCATTCACAAGTGTTTCCATTGTTTTGATAACCACTTGTATATGAGTCGTTTATATAAAGGTTGTCGGAAATAAATCTAGAAATAATTAAACAATTATTACAATGTTTTTCCCATTAACTCCTTGGGGATGAGCGTCACGTATATGTGCCTCATAAGAAGCTCAAAATCCTTGTTTATTCCCACCAGTTATTTTTTTATTATAAATTTTATCTTATTTAATCAGTGTATTTTCTCGATTAAATCATTGAAAATTTTCTGCTTTGAAAAATCCGTTGATAAAAGATTAAAATTTCTGTTAAAGATGTTCATCTCAAAGGGGTAACCTAATACACATTTTATTTCAAATTGTGAAATGAAACTATAATAATGAAGGTTTTACATTATTAAAACCTGTATTGAAATTTATGGCTGTTCGAGTGAAAACATACTTGATATTGTAAAGTAATGAATCGCAAAACTTCTCTTTATTAGCAGGGTTTGTTAAAGACCATTTTTTCCGAACGATGCTTGTGAACATTTCGAAGAGTACTCAAAGGCAAGAGGGGTTCTGGAGCTTCCATTGGATTGCATCCAGGGGTTTGGAAGTCAGACTTCTGCAGCATAGGAAGTTCGGCAAGGAATCAACAGATGGCAGCACCAAACATTACAACCTCCTCAATTTCGATAGCTTCTCCAGAGATTAATACTCATGGTAATTGCTACGACTGACCGCAGGACTTTTAGAACCCCTATATTTAACGAACTCGTACACTGCATACACACGGTGGGTCCTTGGTGATGCCGAGCATCGAATTCGGGACTTTTCAGTTTGGAGTTTGGTGCTATCACCACTAGGCTACCACGGCTCTAAACTTAAGCCTAATTCTAGCTATTCTAAACCACATACCGGGTGTCCAGTAAATAAGTGACCCATTTTAAAATTAAATAACAAAAAAAAACGGTTTGAGATAAAAATGCGCGGTTTGCGGTATTGTTATTAGAATATCAATAAATTTTTAATACGCACTTCCTTCAAATAGTTCTAATTTCGTCCAAAAGATGGCGCTGGCGGCATCAGACTGTAGAAATACAGCCTGTTTTCTTGTTCTGAAGCTGATGATCTTTCCGGCTTATTTTTCCGAGTCGAATCTGAGTCGAAATGTTGAATCGACTCTCCACTCCCAGACTGCAGAAATAGGATTTGTTGATCGAAACGAGATTTAAAATAACATTTAAGATTGAACTAGGTCTATTGTAACAACCTATGTCTATTGTAACCTCCTCAGACAAATATCAGGGGGAACTACAAAAACTAGTTTAAAATTACTGTAAAACATCTCTAAAGGTGTGTCAATCTATGAATAAATATTTATGACAAGCAAACATTTGTTAAAGAAACTTAGAAATATTTGTAACAATTCTAGAAAAATTTAAATTAATTTAAAGGATGTTCTTTAGTGTTTCAAAATTCTCTTCGGAATATGTTATTTTAACCGCTTAACTGATACGCTTTTTTACGTACAATGAAATGAAAATATGGGATAAACGCCGCTTTTTTAAACCTAAAATAATCGTAATATTTAATTTAAATATTTTTTCTATTAAATAGTCTGAAATTGCATTTAAAATTTTTAGTAGTGTCAAAAAGCTTTAAGTGATGGAAGAAGCACACTATTATTGCCGGTACGTTGTACGGGCAAATCAGTTAAAAATTTAAAACAATGGTAAGCAAATAGCGTTGCCAAGTCTCCTGTCTAAAAAAACTTATAAATCGGCACATTAAAATTTTCTAAATCTTAATATAAAGGAATCCGTCTACAACAAATCTTTTCTTAAACATAAAAATTTATTGATCCCGAAGTAGAAAGAAACATACAAAACTACCTGCTAAGGCAAAAATCTGCCTAAAACAAAATATTATTAATTTTTCCGAAAACCGAATTCATCCCTACTTTATATTCATATTTTGTCATTTAACGTATCCAAAAAATTTATTACGAAAGCCGTGAGAGATTTTAAGATGTCTTTTGCACACACCTCGCCACCCCCTCTCCCCCACCCACTCATGGCAGCAAACGTATCTACGCTAAAATGGACGGATATTTAAAAAGAAAAAAAGAACACGTATCTTTTTTTATAGCCTGTAAGTTATCCCTCTTCAAAACTTCATTACAAAAAGCATCATAGATCCTGAAATATATTTCGCCCCCCCCCCCCGATATAGGAAGGAAATATCTAATCTCGTTCTTTCCCCCCGGTATGAGGAAAAGAACGAGAACAAAAACATTCTGAAAATATCTCCTGTATCTGATTTCAAATAAGAAATATTATTAAAAATATGATTTTTTATCTTTTTAAAATTATGTATAAAAAAATACCAATGTTCAATTTATTTTTCAATATTTATATTTATAAAATTGAACTAAAATAAGTAGACAGTCAGTTTTATCTAAAATATCTATGGCCTCACCAGTAGGCGATAGGTTCTGACGTCTCAACTGGCGTTTAAATCAGCATTGTAATAACCTCTTCTATTTACAGTGTAGATGAAGCAAATACCTAAAATTTTAAACATGACATTGTGCTAAGAGCATCAATTTCATGTTCATTGCTTTTTTTACTGTTATTCGGTATTGCATTACACAAATATAGCTTCAAAAGTTGTAATCTAGGCTTGTAAAACCGATTCGTATTTCAACTCATCGAATCCAACAGGAGAAAAATATAGAATCGGGAGATGGTAAATGAAAGAAAGGATCGGGACAGTGAATACTGCGTTGGCTTCTGAAATGTTTTCAACAGCTTTTGTCTCATGCAATATTTTAAAAAAAGAACAAAACTAGAATAAAAAGAAACGAAACTTTATTTCAGTAAAAAGTTTCCATAAAAATATTTTGCCATAAAATTGCATATAGATATTTTAGTTTGGTTTAATTTATTATGTACACGTGGGATATAGGTCAGAAAGGGGTGGGATGCCCTGTGTGGGGGTCTTTCTAAGGGCACCTAACCCGTATTTACACAAGAAAATCTAAGGTTCGAAGAAAACCACGGAAAACTCCGAACGGTTATGCCGACAGACGTGATTGGGTTCGAACCCAGCACTGCCGTCTACCAGTTGAGACGTCAGAACCTATCGCCCACTGGTGGGGCCATAGATATTTTAGATAAAACTGAATGTCTACTTATTTTACTTCAATTTTAGAAAAATTAATATTGAAAAACAAATTGAACATTGGTATTTTTTCTACATAATTTAAAAAAGATAATAAATCATATTTTCGCAAATATATTTTTATATTTTTACATTTGCCCGTACAACGTACCGGCAATAATAGTGTGCTTCTTCCATCACTTAAAGCTTTCTGACTCTACTAAAAAATTTAAATGCAATTTCATACTACTTAACAGAAGAAATATTTAAATTAAATATTACGATTATTTTAAGTTTAAAAAAGCGGCGTTTATCCCATATTTTCATTTCATTGTACGTAAAAAAGCGTATCAGTTAAGCGGTTAAAATAACATATGCCGAAGAGAATTTTGAAGCACTAAAGAACATCCTTTAAATTAATTTAAATTTTTCTAGAATTGTTAAAAATATTTCTAAGTTTCTTTAACAAATGTTTGCTTGTCATAAATATTTATTCATAGATTGACACACCTTTGGAGATGTTTTACAGTAATTTTAAACTAGTTTTTGTAGTTCCCCCTGATATTTGTCTGAGAAGGTTACAATAGACATAGGTTGTTACAATAGACCTAGTTCAATCTTAAATGTTATTTTAAATCTCGTTTCAATCAACAAATCCTATTTCTGCAGTCTGGGAGTGGAGAGTCGATTCAACATTTCGACTCAGATTCGACTCGGAAAAATGAGCCGGAAAGATCATCAGCTTCAGAACAAGAAAACAGGCTGTATTTGTACAGTCTGATGCCGCCAGCGCCATCTTTTGGCCGAAATTAGAACTATTTGAAGGAAGTGCGTATTAAAAATTTATTGATATTCTAATAACAATACCGCAAACCGCGCATTTTTATCTCAAACCGTTTTTTTGTTATTTAATTTTAAAATGGGTCAGTCATTTACTGGACACCCGGTAGGAAGATCCTTTCACACTCAAATAAAAGGCCTTTGCATTTCAGCAAGTTTCTGAACTTTTGGTAAAATTGTGGAAAATATTTTCTTGTTCAAAGCTTAGTCGCTTTCAGTTATTATTTTAAGCTAGTTAAATATGAAAAGAAAAGAAGAGCATTTTGTTTATTAGGAAAAAAAAATGTAGATACATTTTTTTGTACACCTTTTACGCATACATGCTGACCATTGTATGGGTGCATGTTTATTATACAAATTTATAGTTTTTGAAAGATTTGCATGAAACTTGATGCATGTACAAATGACCATAATAAAACTAACAGTACTTAGAGTGTTCTATAGCGCAATCTGATAGTGAGAATAACGCTCAATTTTGTAAGAAGATTAAAGAAGACGGAGGACAAAGGATTCCAAGGAAAAAAATAATAATTCCAGTCATCAGAAGGGGGGGGGGAGGATTGTACTTAACTGAGTCTTACAAGGAAGATCTCCATACGGGCATACCCCGAAAAATCTGAAAAAATTACAGAATGTTCTTCTCATGAGGATATATACGTTTATAAAAAAATTCGGCGGAAGCTCCATTCAGTATCCGTAAAAAAAATAATGAAAATTTCGTTATTTGGCGATTTATCGCCGGTTGGCGATGGAATGTAATTTCAAAAAATGCTTTATATCAAATACACCTCAAGAAAAAAAAGTTTCATGTTGAACTTGTTTTGATAAATTTAATTTAAGTAAGTTTAATAAGTTGTTTTAAGTATTTTGTTATATCGATATTTATATGCATTTATATTCAAATTTAATCATCATAGTTTGAGATTTAAAACGAAATTCATAATTTAAATTAATTAAATTTGTTTCAAGCTCAAAGTCCAATTGAGAATTGTTGATTAGATTTTGTTACTATGGAAACAACTGACTTTTATTTTTGAATAAGCTTAAATGTATGAAGATAATTTTTCTCAATATGATTGTTTTTTTATCTATGAAAACATTTTTTCCAGTGATTAATTAAATAACGACTTCAACAAGTGATATATATATATAAAATACAATATGTATATAACATATTAAAGTCTCTTCATGTTTATGTTTAAATTCATTAAATACCATTTACGCGCATTCTAAATATCTAACAGTTTTAAGTTGCATTATAATCGCCAAATATTCGAAAATATTTATTTTTTTACATATTTTCTAATGTGATTCCGCCGCTAATTTTGACTGATCCTTTATTACATACATAAGTACTTTAATTGGTAATTTTTTCATAAAATTCTGAGCATGCCCAGTATGGAGACCTTCCTTGTTAGTATATCTTAACTGAGTCTCAGTATATCTTAACTGAGTTAATTTCGATGGTTTATCGTAAATAAAAATAGACGGTAACAATGCTTGAAAATTACTTTACTCCTCCTTCTTTTTCAAATGGAGAAACAAATTCGTGATTTTCACCCTTTCCACACGATCAATGAGGTGTCTGGATTTTACTTGACTGTGAATTTGGCCCTTCATTTTGAAATTTCGCTTAGCGGCGAGCTTAGATGCACGGTTTATTTTATTTTATTTAACGATGTGACTTTCTTTTACGCTTTACACTTTTTAGCACTGATGATGGGACTTTAGAAGTCCCGAAACAGCTGTATGCTTTTAACATCTTTTATTTTATAATATTTGTGCTCTTTAACGTTGTTTATTTATTTAGTTATAATTCCAGTCATCGCTTGGAGAATATGTAGCTCTATGTTATAGAAAAGAGAGTTTTAAAAAAGGCAGAATCAGTATTGAAATAAAATTGTCTTATTTAGCATAGTACTGATTCTGTATTTTTTAAAACTCTCTTTTCTGTTATACAGGGCCACATATTCTGCTAAAGTTCAGCTCAGCCAGAAACTCTATCCCAGGGTCGGCGAACGTATGTCACGCATGCCGTACATGGCACACGGTCAATTATTTTCGGAACGGCATACATTTCATTTCTCAAATCAAATGATATTAAAATATCTCGAATAAAACAATATTAAAATTGAACGAAATGTATAAATTTTGTCTAACTAGGTTTTTCTGAATTTGATTATTTCAGTTGGTGGCCGTTGTCATACAGATAATAGCTTAATATTCAATTCTAGCTCAATATTGGCTCAAGAAAGCTACAATTTACTAAATCGTCGGAAAGGAAAACAAACATTCATTGTACGCATTATAAGCAAAAATGATAATGATAAATTGGAATTTGATTAATTATTTATTATCTAACATGAAAAAAAAAATAATAATACTTTTTATTTGCATTATAAAATATTACACCAAAGTTTTAATAAAAAAATTAAGACATTTTGATTAATTAACTATTTTATTTGTTGGTACGTCAAGATCACGTAAAGTTTATTTTGGGAAAATATTGGCACGCGGGTGAGAAAAGGTTCGCTATCCCTGTTCTAGCCATTTCTACAACCAGAGTGCCGCATAGAAAACTTGGCACTCGTACATTTAATGTCTTGTCAATTGCTGCGTCAGCCCCTTTTCCAATGACGAATGATCTGAAACTTTGGAGTAAAACTGAACGAAATAACTTTTCTTATTCATTGTATTTTTTCTTATCCTTTGTACTGTATTTTTAGTACCAAATTAAAATTGCATACGCAATGCATTTTTTTTCATTTCCGCCACTAATACGAACATAAGATGAATTTTGAGGGCTAACCAACCCTGTTCGATGAGGTAGGTGGTTCGATGTCCTAACTGACCATCATATAGAAATTATTGCTTAACCCTTGGGGACGAGCGACCACTATATATGCCGGCACCGATTGTACTCAGATCCCGCGAGACTACCATTCATGCCGGCGCTGTTTGTACTCACATCCCGCGAGACTACCATTCATGTCGATCAAATGGAACGTTTTGTTTTTCACAGGTTAGCATATAAAACATTTATCCTAATTCTATTTGAATGTATATTAAGGAAGAAGACTTCTCCTTCAAACTAGGAAAGCTAATGAAAACTTTTTTTTTCTTTTTAATCCACGTGAATTTATTTTTTTATGGAAATACTACAATGGGAAAAAGATTATTTTTTCATCACGTCTTTGTGTTTCATAAATCTTTTTACGCGTCTAGTAAAACTTTATTTTTTTTATTAGAAATAATGCTACTGAACTTCAGAAGGAAAAATTTGCGGTTTAAGAATAGGATCATAAGAAAGCATATAATTTACTTAAGTAAGCGTATCAGTAAGCACATTTACGATTACGAATGATAACATGAACATCTGATTCATGGCTTTATTTTTCACGCTTTTATATCGATCAGAAATACTATTTAGTTGAAAAAATCGACGTCATCAAGATTTCGTGTTTTCTTTCATTTAGAAAGAAAGATTTATCTTTTTTATCTTTTTATTTTATTTCACAAGTGCTTCGCAGTTAAAAAAATAATAAGAAGAATGAAAGAAAAGTGTTACATACTGATTGTGAGAGCTGATACGCTGATAATATATTCTCAGCGCCACTAAATTAAGAATATTTTTCTGTGTTCCTCTTTTGATTTTACTTTTCACGCTTGTTTAAATTAATTCGTTTTAAATTAATAATAAATATTTACGCGATATCTTTTATTAAATTCTGACTATTTTAAAGACTATGCGCATACATTAGCATGCATATTTTGAATCAAAAATCCGTTTTAGCTGTTATAATTGAATATATTCCATGCATTATTTGATGTTCAGTTATATATATTTTTTCAATTTCAAAAATACTTTCAACATTAATGGCATTTTTATCAGTATGTTTAGAATTACTATTTAATTTCATTCACTATTAATTACTTTTAATTTCATAACTTTATTTATAGTTTTAAATATTTAATACATAAGATATAACTAAAGATATTTTAACATCAATAAATTCTTTGATGAATGTATTTTAAATTATTATTCAAGTTAACTCATTATTATTAAACAATCCTTATCTATCAAATTACTTATGTTACGCTATAAGTGATATATTAAAATAAAATGGCTAAAAACAACTTTTGTTTAATATATCACTTGTAGCATAACATAAGTAATTTGATATTTTAAAGTGATGATTCATATTATACATAATTTTATTTAATATTTCATTTTATAATATATTACTATATATATATCTATATCTAGCTATAATGAACAAATTCAGCGAAATGCATATTTTATTTTAGTATAGTTTTATTAACTTTTCATTTATTACTATGCAATACTTTTTATTTGATAAATATTTTATGATTTATTATATTTTTATACATAATTTTTGAATTTTCAGAACTGCTTTTAAAGAAACATTTCAAATTTGTTTTTTATGTATGTTTCTATAATAAGCAATAAACACTAACATGCAGAAGTTTTCACACGTTTTATTTAATTAGTCTTATTTGTTAATAAAACAGCTTCATTAAAACGCTTATTTTGTTTAAGAAATGTCTTAAAAATTATTTAGAAGCAAAACTATTGCTGTTTTTACAAAAATATTTTTTAAATTAGGAAAATATTTCGCTTGTTGCTATATTAAACTTATATAAGTGATCTGTGATCATACTGTACTATTTTGAGGGCTAAATAATTTGTTAAAATGTTTATTACGTATATTTAAAAAGTCATTTTTATATAAAAATATCGTTGAAAATAACTCATTTTTTGTGTGAATATACATAGTAACAACCTACTCCATGCATGTAAATTTCAAAAGGTTACATGGAAAAATGAATTTTTTACAATTTTTTAAAGAACACATTACACGAGTTAGGCTTAGCTGCGCAAAATCCTTCGGCCCTGAAGATGAAATCGAATTTCCCCGCTCCGTCCTCAGATGCGCGCTTCTAAATGCGCGCGCCGTCGCGAAACGGTTAATATTTTTAAAACTGTCTCATGCGTGGTTACACTTTAAAATGTGGTGAATATACAAGGGAAAAAACAATTAATTCGAATATGATTTTTTCAAAGACTAACATTTAAAACTCAATTCTATATCTAAAAAATGAAATCAATCGGTTTAACATTAGATCGTTTCCTTTAGCGTGATAGTCGCACATTTCCTAATCGGTGGGATCGATAATCAGACCTCGTTTTTTTTTTGCTTTAAAAGACGATCTTTCATACGAAGTCTTGCTTTGAATTCGCCTTTATTCATAGCTGATAATTTGTGTCTACCCATTTTGTAAATTTTTCACTTTCTTTTATATTAACAAAGACATTTCGATTTCATATTAAAAAAAAAAAAAAAAAAAAAAAAAAAAAAAAAAAAAAAAAAAAGTTTAAATGCAAACAATTTTGTAAAAAATGTATAATGCGAAAATCCATCTACCAAAGCAAAATGTTTGAATATTTTCTATTGAGTTAATAAAAATCAGTTAAAACATCATTTTTTTATGATCAAAACAAGGCTTATGTAATAACAGAATCGTATATTACGTACACCATGTATTAAACATTAATACTCTTGGACCAATCATAAAAAATAAAATGCGGACATCACAAGGTCCATTCTCTACCGAAAACAACAACCATTTTCCATACGGTAAAAAAAATCCCCATAAAAAATACATATCTATATATATGTATATACATATACTACTTGATTGTAAAAATACTGGGTGTTCTGCCCTAACTTATTTTGGATTGACTGTAATAACATTAAAAAACTGAAGTATATTATAATAAAATATTTAATAAACATTCTCATCTTTCTTGTAAATGTTTAAAAAAAAAAAAAAAAAAAAAAAAAAAGTGGTAGAAGTTAGCGTTATACGTTCCAAGAGTAAGCACTTCACGCTTCGCATTTGGGTCTACACTGTAAAAAAAGAAAAAATAATAAAAAAAATAATTTTAAAAAATCCGTTAAATTTATGGCAATTTTTAAGGCAAAAACTGTTGGCAACATTGCTGCACCGTAAATTTAATTTTTTTTTTTTTTTTTTTTTTTTTTTTTTTTTTACGGTATAGGATTACCAGTTCATAAGGTATAATCGATTGCTTTAGCACCCTGTTTTACGAAAAATTTTAATAGTGTTATAATATTTCACACAAAACAAGGTATATATCGTTGCATTTCCTTTGCAATTTTTTTTTTTAAATTTTTCTCAAAATTTTTACCGTCAATCAGAGTTTATTTAGAATGAAACACAGCGTGTTTGTGACTTAACCCTTCACTGCACTGTGTGCTATATCTGGTACAGTCGACTCTTCTTATATTAATTCGAACTTGTCAGGATCACAACAAAAGCTGGAAATTTTCCAGAGTTCGAATTAGGGAATGTATGACAGGAAAACATGTTTAACCCTTTATCAATCGAATTATGAATTCATGAAATTTTACTTACCCATCATACGTAGTATAGGGTAAGTCTTGCAATCGTTTTGAAAATCGAAAATTTTTTTTGACGGATTTACACGTTTTAGATAGTGGAGATTCCGAAAAACACATTTTTAGAAAAAAAAAAATTTGCCGTCCGTCTGCCTGTCTGTCTGTAAACGCTCTATCTCCCGAACAAATTGCGATAGAGACTTGAAATTTTGTATGAACGTAGTATGTAAAAATGGGACGAAGACTATTTAGTATCAATAACCTCGATTATCCGGAACTATTTTTTTCGGACTCTCGAAAAATTCGTTCTGATGAAAGGTATATAAAAATTTTCGAAATTTTTTATTTTACGGTGTGGACATTAACTACAATAAAATAACACAAATTTTGCATAAAAAACAAAGTCGATCGGATTATTAGTTGCCGAGATATTTGTAATCCTGTTTTCCATATTCTTCGATTTTTCACGACCCTGTATTTCATTCAAATTTCAATTCTGAGATATATTTTAATTTGAAATGAGACGCTTTATCCGATGCAGTAAACTGTTAGTTAATATGAGTATTATTTTTTGAGTTATAAGGATGTTTCTTTTACGCAGTTCGGTATTATTTGAGTAGTTTGGCGTTTTATATAATTTGTCGCAATTGGTTCATCAGCAATTCATTAATAGTGCATTACTATGTATATTAACAATATTTAAATATACGTTTAAATTTGGTTTTGGAATTGCAATGCACTGTATAAATAATTTTCATATGTTTTATTTTCATATATTATATTATGCATATCCATGATGGGTAAGTATTACGGTGGCCCCCAACGACTAGTTTACATTCTAAAGCATTTTACGTAAATTGTTTAAACTAAATGAAAAGATTTACATATAATCATTTAATACATTTTGGAAGGATTTTAGAAAGTATTTAGAGGAATTAATTAAATTTGAATTTACAGGGATTTTGTGCAATATTTATTATACCCCACTCAAATCTTTTATTGTAAATTGTTTTCTTAGTATTTTGTAGAGTTGTAAAATTCACAAATATAATGTTCTTAGAACATAAATATAAAAATATTTCCGAATTGAAAAATCCCCACTCCCGTCCTTCAGCGCCAAGAAAACTGAAAAAACACAAAGGCAAAAGGAATCAGCCTTTTAAAAATATTTTTCTTTTGTGTAACCGGTAATGTTTTTGGAACAAAATAAAATAATGTATCTGTAACTCAGTCTAAGCAGTATTACAACTAATTGATCTATTAAAAGAATTTTATAATAAGTAATTTTGATGGTACTTATAAGTATCGTCGGTAGATAAAGGGTTAAAAGGGTACTATTCAGGCGCGGATCCAGCGGGGGGGGTGGGGGGGCGATGGGGCGATCGCCCCCCTCCGAAATTTCCGAGTTTGATTTGAAAAGTTCTCGAAATGAAAGGGAAAGACTTTTTTAAAAAATAGGTTTTATTTTTTTTTTTTGAATAATTTCTTTGAAGTTCAATTCACTTCATCCAACAATGTAATGTTCACTTCATCCAACAATGTAATGTTCACTTCATCCAACAATGTAATGTTCACTTCATCCAACTATGATTAATAAGTATCTGATATCATTAACCTGCGTTGCCAATTCGATACCTGCAATGATCGCTATGACAGAAATGTTTGTTTGTAAACTTTCTTTATTGCTACCACTCTAGCAGCGAACGGTGCATTTTTCAGATGGAAAATTTTCTTTATCTTACTCTATAGTATTTTATTCGCATTAATTAATCCATATCAATTTAATAATTAACTGCAAATAATGACGTAACTAATAGAAACTATGAATGTATTGATTACATGTCACTTGAGATCGCCCCCCCCCCCAAAAAAAAAAAAAAAAAACTAGTCTCTAGATCCGCCACTGGTACTATTACAAAGGAAATAGTGTTTTTTAATTTTATATATATTTTAATTTTATTCCTTTGAATATGACTTAATATAAAATTAAAAAATAGAAATACATAAACTAATTAAGGGATTAGGAACAAGCCCATTGTAAGAATGGATGGAGGTGTCGTTGATGGGCAGACGGGGCACTAAGAAAGAGCATATAAAATGCACGGGAATATATGTATATTTGTTCAGAATTATTATGACAAAAGTGAAAGAAAGAAAATTATTTCAAAAATCTGAAGTTTTAAGAAAGTAAGGCACAATGAAAAAATCGGAATCCGTGTTAGTTCGAATTAAACGAAGCCAAGAGAAAATGTGTTTGAATAAATGAAAGTTTTCAACGTTATTCTGTCATTGAGAATTCGGGACTTCATGTTTTTTTTTTTCGAATTAAACTAAGATTCGATTTATCCGATTACGAATTCACGAGAGCCGACTGTATATACCTAAAAACGTTCCAATTCTCATTATGTGGCATGAATTTGGCCAATAGGATATCTGTAACTGATAAAGAAGGATCCAAAGCATGGAATAACACTGATTTTGACCATGTCAGATGGTTGCATTTGACAAAAAATTGGAATTTGTTCTTCGGAAACAAACAAACGAACAAACAAACAAAAATGAAAAAAAATAGATCAAGCTATTAGGGTAAAATTTACTTTTATCATTTTTACACAATACTTAAAAATATTACTATAAAGAAAGTTTCAGAATGTTAAGCAGATAAAATTAATTGATTTAAGATCTTTTAATTGCAAAATATAGCAATACAATATTTAATAATCATAATTGTGTACATAGTGTATACGCCATAAAATATCAAATTTCAGCTGAAAATTTGAAATGTAAGGTACCCTGGGGTAATAACGCCACGTTAAGGTTTTACCAATTTTCACGGCTTAGTTTTAGATTGTATTTTTTAAAAAAATATAGGATCTGATACAGCAACTCATTGACTATCTATATAAAATAAAATAATTTAACAGATATGTATTCATAAAATGTAATGGCGTTTTTTCTTGACCAATGCTATTTGGCGTTAATACCCACCTATATGGGTAATAACGCCATGCAAACAAAACTAGAAAATAAGATGGAATAATGGCATGTAGATTACCCAATTCTAAAAATACAAAATCTACAGCTCTAGAAATTGACAAATTGCAATCTAAGCTATTGAAAATGTACAATTTTTTTGTGACTCTGAAAGAAAAAGAAAGGTGTGGTGGTGGCGGGGGGAGGAGGCAAAAGAATATCAGATTCTAAGCTAAGTTTTGCTTAAAAATAACCATTTAAATAGAATTATTAGAAACATTGCACGGATTATTTAAATCAGTATTTATATTCTCATGTATGCATTCTATGCGATAGAAAATATTGATTTTTTTGTGAAAGTGAAAGAAAAGGGAGTGAGGGGGAGCTTCAACAGAATACAACACCCTGTGTCTCTCTTTGCTTAAAAAATCCCGCTTAAATATGATTATAAGAAACATTGCATGGTTTCAACCATTCATAATGTAATATTTTAATCATATGAAGTTTTATAATAACAAGAGTTATATGTAATAAATATTTTTGTTAAACCTAAACTGCTGTTAACGTCTCACATACCGCTGAGTTTTTCAAATTTCTGAGTTTAACTTGCAATTTTTAGTTTAACTATAGATACCGGGAAAATTTTGTTTCATTTGGAGTCCTATTACTATCTCTAGAGACTTTTGAATAGCTGAATTTTATTTATAATAGTCCTGTATATAAGGTTCAATGCAAAAATAATATTCTAAAAGTTAATTTAACATTTTATTCATCGTTAGATTAAGTGGTCTGACAGGCCGCTCACAGTAAGTTATGCGACAATTTTTGTCACAGCAGTTAAGGGTTAATATTATTATAGTAATCTAGTAAATAGTTTTTAACCCATAACTCCACACTAATGCGGATTCTCCAAACCTACAATTAAATTGTCGACGTTTTAAAGAACATGCTTTAATAAATTTTTAATAAACTGAATAAAATTTTTGATTAAAAAATATTATCCCAAAGAGATCTCTTATTCAATTTTATACATAATTCATATGGTTATATATCATTTTCTCTATATTAGCAACAAAATTAACCTTTAACTGCTGTTAGCAATCTGACTGAACACTGTACCCCCTCCCCCCCCCCCAAAATAGCGTTTAACTTGTATTTTCCAGTTTAACTATAGTTACAACGGAAATTCTCTTTCGTTTGGAGTTATCGTAATATTGTTAGAAATATTTGAATAGATTAAACTTAATTAGAATTAATTCTGTACAAAAAGTTTAGCGCAGGAACAATATTCTATGATTTTTAATCATGGATCGCCTATTAACCTTTAACTTATGTTACCGGTCTCGTAGACCACTATTTTTCTTTTAATTTTTTAGTTTAACTTGTAATTTTCAGTTTAACTGCAAACACTACCGAAATTTTGTTTCATTTGGAATTTTAGTACTATCACCAGAGACTAAATAGGTGAATATTAAGTATAATACTCTTGTATAAAAAGTTTAGTACAAAAACACAATCATATGAGTTATTCCCGCCTTTTATTCATCTTTCAATTTTGCAGTCTGACAAACCGCATCACATTCATACGTTACAATTTCTGTCACATCAGTTAAAGGTTAAATTTATAAAGTTTTGAAAAACCGAACGCTGAGAAAGCGGACAGTTAAAATTTCGTACTCAATTGAACAATCCATTGGAAATTTAATAGAAACCTGATTTTGAAGATGTTCGAATTTGAATCTCGAAAACATTTTGATATAGTTTTATTTACAAGAGTTAAAAATTATTTTTTTATTAGTAAAAAAATAATAATATAATAAAAAATAAAATAGAGAGATTATTTTTAAGTATTGGGCATTCCCCCCTTAATCTTACCATTTCAACAATGATGATAATGCTGCTCCATATTAATATATAAACCCCCTTCGGATATAGTTCGGCCACTGTTGGGAATCAACCGGGGTAATAACGCCAATCCATGGCATTATTACCCCGGGATACTTATTGTGCAGTAAATCCTAAACTACAAATTATCTCGAGAAGATATCCAAAATCTTCTACAACAATTTGAAAGTACATGAAATACACTACAAATTTATGTAATAAACAAAGTATTTCTGGATAAAAAATATAGTCATCAAAAACCTTATTTCGCAAATTTTAGATCAAGCGTTAATTTTAGTTGCTTGTAAAAACAATAAGACCTAAAAATGAAGCAAATTAATTTGAAGCTGTTTTTTGCGATTTATATGACTCAAAACCCTTCTGTGCAGAGCACATGGGTGTCATTTACCTGATTATTTCATAATTATGCAAAATATAAGCACTTGGCGTTATTACCCCAGGGTACCTTATTTTTTTTCTTACTATTTTTTCCATCATTAGACAGATACAGTCGACTCTCGTTAATTCGAACTCGTCGGGACCACAAGAAATGTTCGAATTATCCGAAGTTCGAATTATGGAAAACATGCTTAATATGGTACTATTACAAAGAAATTAATGTTATAGTGTTTATTTTTAGTTTATTTCGTCTGTTATCATTAGAATATGACTTGATATTAAATTAGAATGTATAAATACATACACTAATTAAAAGGTTAGAAACAAGCACGATGGAAGAAAAAATTAAAGCGTCACTGATGGACAGACGGGGCACTAAGAAAGTGGATATCAAATGCATTGGATTATATGTAGACTCGTTCGGAACAACTTTTACAAAAATCAAAGAAAGAAAGTTATTCTAATGATTTAAAGTCCGTGAGAAAGAAAAAAAATGAAAAATCGGAATTCTACTTAGTTCGAATTAAACGAAGTCAAGAGAAAATGAGTTCGAATTAATGAAAAATTTTAACGTTATTCTGATATTGAAAATTTCGGGACTTCATGTTTAGTTCGAATGAAGCGAAGATTCGAATTATCCGATTTCGAATTAACGAGAGTCGACTGTATATAGATTTCAAATAATTTGTTTCATAAAAATAGAAAAAATCGTGCAGTGAAGGGTTAAATAAATGGTCTGCGATACCATGTTAAAAGAGATTTTTTTTATTCACCTGATGCCTATCATTATCGATATGAATTTGTCTGTCTGATTCGGCAATAAGTTGTATATACAGACGACTCTCGTTAATTCGAAATCGGATAATTCGAATCTTCGCTTAATTCGAACTAAACATGAAGTCCCGAAATTTTCAATGGCAGAATAACGTTAAAAACTTTCACTAATTCGAACTCATTTCCTGTTGACTTCGTTTAATTCGAACTAACGAGAATTCCGATTTTTCATTTTTCTTTTCTTTCTCACGGATTTCAGATAATTTGAATAACTTTCTCTCTTTGATTTTTGTGAAAATATTTCCGAACGAGTGTACATATAATTCAATGCATTTGATATCCACTTTCTTAGTGCCCCCTCTGCCCATCAGTGGCACCTCAAAATTTTCTTCCATTGTGCTTGTTTCTAATCATTTCATTAGTTTATGTATTTATATATTCTAATTTGTTATTAAGTCATATTCTAATGATAACAGAAGAAATACATTAAAAAAACACTATAACATTAATTCCTTTGTAATAGTACCCTATTAAGCATGTTTTTATTTCATATTTTACATAATTCGAACTTCGGATAATTCGAACATTTCTTGTGGTCCAGACGAGTTCGAATTAACGAGAGTCGACTGTATAATTTATCCTGAAGCATATATGAAATACTTGAGAAATATATACTATTGACTTTCCTCGTTCAATCTCTTTTATTTATTTTGCTTTTATGTAACAAGATATTTTCAAGAAGAAAAGAATATATATAAAAAAGAATATCGTTTACCTTGAAATGAAAGCCCTTTTTGATGTTCTTGTGTTAAAATAATATGTTTTCGAGAAATGTTATCAGATGTTATGCAGCAAAATAATACATTTTTCTGCAATAGCGATATCAAAGTGTTGAATTTCAGTGATTTCTTACATGTAAGTATTATTTCATGGATAGATAAGTAAGCATGATATTAATAAATGTAAGCATAATATAAGGATAATATAAATACAGGCATAGTTTGATTAACGTAATATCTGTGACTTCCGGTAATAACTAGGTAAAGCACATTTTTAATATTTTGAGTAATTAACGTTTAAAGTTTTCATATGTCTTTTTATCTCTACTTTTATAAAATAGATTAGAACTTAATAATTTTCACTACATTCAGTTAGCATATAAGAACCTATTTTTTTTGCCAAAATAGTTAGATAAAAATGGTTTTTATTAATTGAGAACCAATTAAAATTTTTTTCAATTTTTAAATGAAAATATATAGACGCCCTATGATGGCAAGTATTCGATTTTCATTTTTCAGTACTATGGCAGATGAAAGTACTCTTTTAAAGTTACATTTTCCCAAATTATCTAAATTTTTTTCAAAAATGTGCCTTGCCTGGTTATAACCGGAAGCCACAGATATAACTAAACTGTGCAAGTATCTGCGGTAGGCCAGAAAACATTACAATAACTCATACAGTTTAATCACCAAATCGTCACAAAAAGAAAAAAAACGAAAGAATCTATTTGATTAAAAATTACGTCTTTCAGTTTATGTTTTTTTTGCAAAGCTTATGGTTTCATCTTCCTACAAACATTATACAAAGCTCTGAAAATTTCACTACAAATACCGAATTTTCAAATCATATTTGAACTTTTCAAAAACTTTTACTCTAAAATATCGAGAGGGAAGTCATTTGATATAATAGTTTAGGAATTTTGCTGGTTTAACGTATTTAGTACCTGATATTATATTCATTTTTAATATTTATAAAGCAAACTCAATGCGTTTTGCTTTTTAATCATAAGCCTAAAAATATTTGGCAGGATGAATTATAATTTTTGATTTACATATTTAGAGCTTTGAGTAACTGAATTCTGTTTAAATTTGTATTATTAAATAACATATCAATAAAATATGAAATAAAAATTCGTAAAAAATAAGGAATTTAATGTATAAAAGTTTTAACAGAATTCGATTTCTAAAGTTACAGTTCATTACATAATGTAATTTTTGAGATAAGTTTAAAATTTAAACACACTGAAGTCTATTTTACGAACTTTATTTTACAACAAAAGTTAATTTAACCTCAAGTGTTTAAAACTTTAAATCAATAAAATTTCTGTACTTTACCCATCGATTTCTCCTATGCTGTCATAGGGATTTTTTTTTTCAAAATCTAAATATGATGTCAAAGCAAAATGTTTATACTGAAAATTTCAGATATTGGTAGAATTTTTATTTGGAGATCTACACTCTCTTAAATCCTTGTCAGGTTGATTTCGTAAGAAGTACTACCTATTTAATTCTAATCTATATTTAAATTTCTGAAAATTTTATGCAGATCTACGCCGATCGTGAACCCTAGAATACATAATAGACATCCCAAGTCCTAAGCTTTATCTATTAATTTATTTATCTGTTTACTTGTATCACCTGTATTATGTACACAATAATTTTCATATTTTTGCTCAAATCTCTTTCAAACTGATAGTTAAAAATAAGAATAAAAAAATCTCGATCAAGCTCTTTAATGGGTAAAATCAGACTAAGGGATTAGAAATAGGGAGCGGTTTTGTGAAAACAGAAAAAAAAAACCCCTATCATCTTAATTATAAATAGTATAAAATCAATTTACAGTCATTATTACGTCTAGGAAAAGGACCAAAATGAAATGGATGACAAAATTTTTAATATTAAGAATGGGTTTAACGTGCGAAAAATTTAACTATCTAAGAAAAAACATATTTTATAATTTCTTCAATCCATAAGATATCAAATGCACTTAAATGTTTTATAAATGTTCTTAATCTAATACAGTATTTTTATACTGGCAAATGTTTGATAGAACCAACTTTTACAGCAAATAAAAAATATATATGAAAATAAAATAAATAAAAATAAATAAAATAGGGGGGGGGGACTGAAGAAGAAAAATTTTTATAACTTCGCAATTCATAAGATATCAAATCCTCTTTAATCGAATATCATCAACCGTATTTTATCTAAACCTCCGACAATCACCGATTCTCCTCCAGCTAATACAGAATTTAAAAATGTTGTTACCTTATTTTCCGGAAGTCAGTGCACAAATTCCTCGTAATTTCAATAGGTTTGGTTTAAAATTTGTTTTTTCTCCAACAAATAAAGTTTCTTTTCCCAATCTCAAAGAACCACAATAACATTAAAATTCCGGTGAGAAATATTTTTATAAATCTTTAATGAATTTTCCCGCGGTTCTAGTGTTAAAACACGTATATCGATGATAAATTTGAAAAAAAAAAATTAATACTCACTTCTTATATGTATGGTAAAAAATGACTAGCAAATATATTTCCGAAATTACGTATTGGAATCCTCTTTAACCAGTTTGTTTTTTAAATATTATAGAAATATAATCTTTTCGACTTGATCTGCTAAAATTAATCGATTTTCCTTATTTTGTATTATTAGATATAATACCTGACAATGGAACATTGTCTAACAGGATATATGAAAACTACAGAAAATTACTTTTCTCAAAATATCTGATCAGGATTTAGGAATTGAAGCATTAATAAAATTTGAAATTTAATGAATTTTCATTCATTAATTGTTCATTAATTCTGGAGCTATACATTCTCCAAACTTTATTATCACATTACATGCATAGAGACAGACAGACGTTTTCTATAAAGAGGCAACTAGTGTTCAAGGCATATTAAAGTATGTATGTCGATTATAAAACTGAAAAAAAAAATCTCAATTTTATTATTCTCTTCTTACATGTATAGTAGAAAATAACTAGTAAATATATTTCCGAAATTAAATATTGGTATCCTTTTCAATCAGTTTCTTTTTGATAAATATCATAGAGTATTATCTTTCCGACTTGGTCTGCTAAAATTAATAGGTTTTTTTTTATTATTTTGTATTATCAGATATAATACCTGACAATGGAACATTGCTTAACAGGATATATGAAAACTTCAGGAAATTACTTTTCTCAAAATATCCGGTTAGGATTTAGGAACTGAAGTATTAAGGAAATAAAATAAATACTCTTCTCCTTTTTCGGCGTAATTCTCAAATTTTAACATGCTTAAGTATTCAATCATGTTTAATGCACAAAGAAGAATTAATAGTTAATATTTAAGTTATGAAATTGATGTTTACAATAAAGTATATGAAGTGATATTGAATATATAAACTTGTAAGTATCTAAATTAATATTATTTAGCCAATTTAAACGTATCGTTTAAATAAGCATACCCTTAATATTTACCTATGCATATTCATGTATATGGCAGGACTATTCAAAAGTTTGAATAATAAGCAATATTTATAAGCAATATAAAAAAAATTAATGATCAATATAGTTTACTTTCTTCTATCATTACAAGAAGAAAGTATTCTATTAATGAAAATTTTCGAAATTCTGTTATACACGTTTTGGGAGTTAGAGAACACGAAAAACATGTTTTTACAAAATGTCTGTCTGTGTGTCTGTCTATCTGTGTGTATGTGACAAAAATTTTGTGGGTGCTCTATCTCAAGAACTAATGCACAGAATTTCACAAAACTTTGGATTCTGCTAGATCTTCATATAAACAAGATCCGTTTAGATTTTGGTGTATATCGCTCAACAGGGGTCACTGCTATGCTAAAATTTCATAATTTGCACAAAAACCATATCTCATGAACTAGTGCAAAACTTAGTACTTTATATAACATCGTGCTGATTAAATTTTGCTGTAAATCGCTATGCTGTTGAGGCTGCCATGGTGCATTATTCTTGATCTTTGCAATAGTTCTATCTCAAGAACAAAGCATGTTACTTTACAAAACTTTAGATTCTGTGAGACTTTGCTATAAACTAGATTTGATTAATTTTTAGTATAAATCATTCAACAGGTGGCGCTTCTATACTGCATTATTTACATTTTCCACAATAACCATATCTCAAGAACTGGTACATGGATTTTCCTAAAGCGTTATATTAAATTAGTACTTGATATAACATGGTGCTGATTACGATTTGGTATAGTCTGTCTCAAAAGTTTAAGCACAAGCATGAAATATCGATTTTTAATGAATTATAAAATGTTAGAATTAATAACATTTTTTTATTTACATATTTCGCAATATTATTTAAATAAACGATATCAAAAATAGAAAAAAATAAATTACATAATTTTAAAAAATACAATTTTAAAAAAAGTTATAAAAAACTGTCTCAAAAGTTTATGCACAATGTCAAAAATAACCATATTTATAATTTTTACTAAACTTTTTGTAACAATTTTTTTTTCCATGTTTTCGGATTAGTTCAAATAAACGTGTTTCGTCGAAATTATTAGTTTTTGTGGGGTTTCTGGTGGCAAAGAATACAATGCTTTCTCAATAGCCTCGTGGAGTTCTTCAATAGAGTCATAATGCTTTCCATTGCCTAAACTTGGCGGGTTAAAGTATTCCAGACATTCTCAATCGGGTTTAAGTCTGGACTTAAAGCTGGCTAGTCAAGTACTTTATCGTTTTTCTGAAAAATCCAAAGTTTTGTAGAATGGGATACGTGGATTGAGGTATTGTCTTGCAGAAAAGTTCATTCAAAACCCCCCAAAATGTCACCGAATGGAAGCAAATGGTGGTTTAGGGTCTCTTGAAACTTTTTTCACTCTTCTCTTCCTTTTAGAAAAGCTAGAGTGGGCTGGCAAATGTCCCAAATGTCCCCTAAAGCATAACGGATTTACCGCCTTGCTGCCTGCTGAAAAATGTCCTTCGGTTCTTGCGTAACTCATGCCAATACACCTTCCAACTATCAGGGACATCTAAGTTCTACTTTTTCTCATCGCTGAATAAAACAGTAAGTCATTTGTCCCCGTAGGTCATGTGTTTTTTAGCCCAGCTCATTCTTACCTATTTGTGATGTAATTTAAGTGACGGTTTGCGAGCCAATTTCTTTTACATGATGTAATCACACGCTTTAATACGTCTATTTACAGTGTCTTTGGACATCTGTACTCTGAAATTATTTTTAATTTGCCGTATGGGGACATATTTTCTCTAAATACCAATCTCCGTATTTTCCGATCAATCTGAACAGTCGTCATACGTGGTCGTCTGACGATCTTGGTTTCCGCTTAAAATTATCACTTCTAGAAAGTGCTTGATATAAACATAGCTTTGATCAATTTAAAGCTTTTGCACTTTCAGAAACAGTTTTATTTTGAGATTTCAATTTAAAATCTTTCAAAATCTCACATTTTGTGAATTCTTACCCTTTGTCATGTTTAAAACATTAGGAAATAATTTCTCCACCTTTTATACTTGTATAAAAGTGCAATATGATATCATACAACGTCATTACACAATACCAATCCCGTGTTTCAAAAAAAATTTGCATAAAGTGCTTAAACTTTTGAGACAGCGTTTCTTCAAGAAAAAAAGAAAAAAGAAATAAAAATAAATATATTTTTTATTTTAACTACCCAAAACGGCTTATTTTATTTTATTTTGATTAAATGTTGAGTATTTATTGTGAATTAGCATAAAATATTTTCTTCTTCAATTATTTTAAACGAGATTTGCACAGTGCTTAAACTTTTGAGACAGACTATACAAATCGCTCAACATGTGGCGCTGTCATGGTACATTATTCGTGATTATCGCAATAGCTCTATCTGAAGGAACTAATGCACGAAATTTTCTAAACTTCAAATTCAGGAAATTCCTTATGTAGATTAGTGTTGTCTAGTTTTTGCTATAAATCGCTTTAGAAATGGCACGGCAATGCTGCATTTTTCACTATTTCGCAATAAATGTATCTCAAGAACAATTGCATGGATTTCCATCAAACTTCAGATTCAGTTACTGCCTGCTAAAAAAAATTCATCCTGATTAGTTTTTGGTGTACATCACCCAACAAGTAGCGCTGTTATCCAGATTTTTTAAAAAGATTTTCAATAGCTCTTTCAAAAACTAATTTACGAATTTTCATGAAGCTTCAGATTTAGTTATAAGATGACATAAGTTGTTGCTCACTAGATTTTGGTTTAAACCACCTAAACGGTGGCGCTGCTATGCTTCATTTTTCAAGAAGTATTAACAAGCATAATATAGAAGAAACTTCCAGGTTTGCTACACATGACTAGTTTTATTATTATACTTATTAACATTTACATTTAACTATGTAATCTCTTTGGTGCTGCCACCTATCATTGAAACTTGGTGCATTTTAAAGCCCTATATTAGAAAGTTTGAGAATCTATAAGATTTTTCTGTTAAAAGTCATATTTTTTGCATTTTATAGGAGCATAACTTTCTGAAAATGCAATTTTCAAATCTCCTTATCGGGCTATTTACATAAAGTTTTTTTTTTTTTTTTTTTTTTTTTTTTTTTTTTTTTTTAATAAAAACAGTTAAAAATACAATATCAGTAATAAGTACAAAAATAAGAATAAGATAATCAGTACCCGTCCTACATAGCATGGATGGTCACAGTGACGTCACTGTGACGTCACTGCAAGTCACTGTAGTCACATCACATCTGTGACCAAAATGCCACCACTCTGTGACGTCGCATTGTGACTTAGATGTGAACATCTTAGAAAATTTAAAATAATTACAAAAAGTCTCTAAAACATGACATTTAATGTAAAATTGTGTTTTTGTTTTGGCAATATAAAAAAAATACGTCACTGTGATGTCACTTCATGTAACGTTCATCACAAATATGTGACATAATACCACCACATTTTAAAATCGCAACGTGACAAAAACATGAACTTAAAAAACTTTTGAATCAAATCTTGAAACAATTTTTAGCTGATATATCAAATAAAAATTGAGTTCAAAAGAATTATTGTGGCGTTGACTTGGTGAAAATGATTCCAGTCTGTATCACAATAATTAATATTGAACTTAACTTGTACGGCAAAATTCTTCTTGCAATTTTTGTTTTAGTATGTTGTTAAGTATGTTTTTTAAAAAGTTATTTTACAAGATTTTTTTTTCCTACAGAAAATTAATATGAAAAAAATTACAGCTTGACAAAGAAAAATTTTTCATTCTCTATAACACTTTTTTTTATTTTTTAAGAAGATGTGTATTAGAAGTAAGCTGATGTAAACTGAAGGCAGTTACTACGTTTGATAACTTTACTTAAAAAAATATATTATCACCATTAAATCTACCTTTATACATTTTAAAAATTTTAACTATGTTTTATCTAATAAACTCTAATTATTAATATTATTTACAAGAAAAAAAAGGCTTATGAATAATTTTTTACTTTCTTTTGAAACTGACAAAAGTAAAAGATAAATTACCAGATTCATTAATTAAATAATAAATAAAAAAGTTTAGCTAGAGACACTCTTATTAAATTATTGTGTATTTAACTTCCAAATCTGTTGTTTACAAAATAAAATAAACGGTCATGCGCATTTAAAAATTCATCATCGTCTGCAGACGACTTTTTACCGGAGAATAAAATAAAGTTCTAAGGTGCCAGAAATAAGTTTGCTGGAGAGCATATGGCAGTTATGTGCGCGTATTAAAATGGATTTAAAAATTTAAACAAGAAAATCCTCAAGAGCAATTTTTAGCTGATATATCAAGCAAAAAATGAGTTGAAGAGAATTATTGTGTTGCTGGCTTGGTGAAAATGATTCCAGTGTGTGTCACAATAATTAATATTGAACTTAACAAGATCGGCAAAAAGCAATTTGAATAGAAAAACGTCAACAAAACATAGGTATGATTTTTTTTCTTTTTGCTGTTTGCTTTATCATTATTGTTATCATTAGAACGATTTTAGTTAGCTTTTAAAAAACATTATTTACTTTGTTTATATAGAAAACTTCACCATCAATAATTTGGATCAGGTTACTAAAATTAGTGATTTTAATTGCATTTTAATCTAATTTGTTTCTTTATTTAGAATATCTGGTTAAAACAAAATGTTTCCATAAATATAGCAGCATATGGAAGAGTATTATAATCAATCGTTTATACAATTACTAAACATTTTATGCTAATTAAAATATTTAATATAGAAATCCTTTTTTTAAATAAAATTATTTGTAAACATACTTTAAAAATTTTTGTATCAAAGAATGTTATGAAACATGGCATAGTTTTATTTTTTTTTTAATTGCATCTGCTCTGAAGAGAAATTTATAAGAAATAGGGTAACAAAAAGAACTATTGAACGAGATCGGGAGTATGCAATAATAATAATAATAATAATAATAATAATAATAATAATAATAATAATAGTTTAATGTATTTTTCAACCAAACAAAAATTATAAAATTTATGAAAGAAGTAATAATAGTGGTTGAAATCGTCTCAGTTGATAAACATTCTTAATGGAATATTTTCAAAGTATAACAACTATAAGTCTGAATGAAAATTTAGAAGTTAATCAATCAATAAGAGTTAAAATATGACTGTGCTTTAGAAATAACTATAAATTTTAAAATATGTATTATATGCACTATTAATATACATCATGATTAAAATGGCCTTCTTTTTTATAATTACCGTCTAATCTTGTAAATAAAATATTAATAATTTTATTTAACGTGTATATGGTTTTATTTTAAATTTCGGAAGTTTCGGGTTTCGGGTCGGAAGTTTCATAGGGTAGGTATGCTAGCAATAGACAACCTTCCAGAAATGGACCCCCTTTCATGTTTTTTGGTTCATAAAACAATAACTAATAAATATTTTGCTTTAATTATTTTTTCATAATTTCTATTAGCATGTATTACAGTCCGGGCTATTTTTGACAACTTTTAATTAAAACAATCAGGAAGCAGAAAATAATGTTTCAAAGTTCCACTGTTTTTCAATGAAAATCTTAATGAATATGCTAGGAGCTGCCTTTATTTAATAAATTTTGGTATTCTTCATTTTCTTACAAAATTTGAATGTTTTCGTTTGAATAGTAATAGCAAATTTTGAATTTTATATACTAATGACCATTTAAAAATGTCCTTTATTTTTAAGGTTTTAAGAGAGGTGTTCATTATTGGGATAGTTAATTAGTCATTTTCCAATAATGAACACCCACTGTAGACAGTTTCAGTAATGTTTATAGTGCATGAAATATTTTGACATAACTGAAAGCCTAAATAATCAAATTTAGTATTTAAATTTTGCATGCTAAAATGGACAAAAAACAAAACAAATTATTATTTAATTACGTCATTATTTAATGTGTATATTTTCATAAATAAAGATGTAATTTTGGCAATCAATTATTAAAATTATTTTAATCAATAAGCTTTTTTTAAATATGTTTTTTACTGCAGGGAAACTTTGATGTAAAATTACTCCTTCTAAATATCTGCAACATGCCCAAAAGTCAATTACTTTTACAGTGAGCTGAAAAATAAGGTTTTATTTATTGTTTTTATATTCCAAAATAGCAATTGTTCCCAAAATATAATTTTTAGAATTCTCAACATACTTGTATTATTGGTACGAGTTATATTTGTTTTCATACTAAAGTTACGTTTATCAATGGACTAGTTTTTTACGTATCTAAAACAACATTCGAGCATTTGCAGTTTCAAAATTAAATTGCCTTTAAAATAGTTGTTTGATTTAAAAACTGTGTCAACACATTTATCATATATGTTTCTACACCTTTTAAATGCCCTGACCGTGTTTTTCAGTCACATAATTATAGAATTTAAGGCGCAACACTAGTCACAGAAAGTCACAGAAAAAGACTCGGATGATAATGTAAAGTCTATGGGAGCACTCTTGTCAAATATGTCGCTCAAATGTTAATACTTTTACATGAGTTTTTTTATAGGATAGCTGAGGACGATCCACAACCAATCTAGTTTTTACTTTTTCAATTTTGGTTTCGGATAAAAAAAGAACTTTAAATTTCAAAACTGGTTTAAACCGGTTCTGAAATTGAAACCATCATAATATAAAAAATATATAAGCAAAATCGAAAAAGTGAAAACTAGGCCGGTTGCAGATCGTCCTCAGCTATCCTATGAAGAAAAAAACATATAAAAATATTAAAATTTGAGCGAGATATTTAAAAAGAACATACCCATAGACTTAACATTATCATCCGGGTTTTTTTAGTGACTATTGTGGAGCCTTACGGGCTGATTTAAGAGCCCACAATAGTCACAGAAAAATTACTCAAAAAGACCCGGATGACCATGTAAAGTCTATGGGAGCGTTCTTTTCGAATATCTCGCTCCAATTTTAATATTTTTGCATGATTTTTTTGCACAAGATAGCTGAGGGCGATCCGCAACCGGGCTAGTTTTTACTTTTTAAATTTTTGTTTCAGATTTTCTTTAAAAAAATACTTTAACTTTCGAAACCGGTTTAAACCGGTTCTGAAACTGAAACTATCGTAATATAAAAAATATATAACCAAAATCGAAAAAGTAAAAACTAGCCCGGTTGTGGATCGCCCTCAGCTATCTTGTGCAAAAAAATCATGCAAAAATATTAAAATTGGAGCGAGATATTCGAAAAGAACGCTCGCATAGACTTTACATGGTCATCCGGGTCTTTTTGAGTAATTTTTCTGTGACTATTGTGGGCTCTTAATACAAAATTTATATCAATGTCTTTTTTTTGCCGTGAACAAAATAACCACATTTGCAGTGAATAAAATAATCCGTGACGATAGTGACAAGATTGTGAAGACACTTCGTGACGTTTTTGTGAATATTTTGTAATCTGTGACGATTTTGTTACTACTTTTGTGATGGTGGCTACATTGCCAGTGTTGTAATGTTACACTGAGACACAATTATACAGTTATGAACATTGATATATAGTGTAAAATCATTTACATCTTTTACAAAACTTTATTATATTTTGACTGAGAGCTGCTATAAAAAGAAAGTTTCTTCATCAAACTGCAATGCTATACAGACTTTATCAAAACAAAATATGTTTTGTTTGCTTATATTTAATGAATTATTAAATATTCACGAAAAAATCTTAAGGCCGCTTAAAAGGTTAAACAGAAATATTTCTTTCAGAATTTTAATGCTTTTTAAAAAACAAATAGCTAAATTTCAAATAATTGTGATATATCGAATATTCAATTGTCTTAAATATTTCCATTTATTGCAACAGAAAAAAAAATATGTAACAAAGATTAAAATCTGCATGGCATTGCAGTTTGATTCAGTAACTTTCTTTTGGTGCTTTCTTTTCATAGCTGCTTTCAAGTTTGAATTGAGATATACTGCCAAATTATTATAAAATTTTGTAAAAGATGTAAATGATATTACACTATATATCAATGTTCTTAACTGTATAATTGTGTCCCAGTGTAACATTACAGCACTGGCAATGTAGCCACCGTCACAAAGTTAGTAACAAAATCGTCACAGGTCACAAAATATTCACAAAAATGTCACAAAGTGTCTTCACAATCTTGTCAGAATAGTCACAGTTTCAAAGACAATTTTGTCACAAATGACACATTTTTCACATTTTGCTCACACCGTGACTTCACAGAGTGGTCACAATGTGACGTCACAAACGAGCTCTAAAACGGCCATAACGACTTCACATTTTAGACACTTTGACTTCACATCGAAGTCACGCGACGTCACATCGACGGTCAGAAAGTCACAATGTGACTTCACAACGACGTCACTGTGACGTCACCATGTCTTGCGGGGTAAGACATGGTGACGTCACTGCAAAGTCGTTGTGAAGTCAAACTGTGACTTTGTGACCATCGATTGTCGATGTGACGTCACGTGACGTCGATGTGAAGTCACAGCGACTAAAATGTGAAGTCGTTATGGCCGTTTTAGAGCTTTTTTGTGACGTCACATTATGACCACTTTGTGACGTCACAATGTGACCAATTTGTGAAAAGTGTGTCATTTGTGACTACTTTGACATTAACATTGTGACGAACTGTGAAATGTTTTTTAGAAAGTCACATCTTAGTCACATTGTGACGTCACTGAGTGGTGGCATTTTCGTCACAGATGTGATGTGACCAAAGTGACTCACAGTGACGTCATTGTGACGTCACTGTGAACATGCATGCTATGTGAACATGCGTGCATGGTAATAAGAATTCCTTGAACAACTTACGAATTTAATTTTTAAAAATTACAATATTATATTTACATATTTTGCGGGGAAAAAGTTGGCGTCTTTTTTCCTCCCATTGAAATATCTAGTAACTCTAGCCGAATGTTTTAAATACCTGTCCTGTTTCAGTAATTTAGACTTCGCTAAAATTTGGAATATCAAACTTAACTAAGTACAGTAACTTTCTAAATAGCTTAAAAATATTAATTTTATGATTAGTTTGATCAAAAGACAGAATGTTTAATTCAACATCATTTTATTTTAATTATTCGAAACTTTATTTTATTCGATTTTAAAGGAAAATGTTTGCTAATATCGTATTTCTCTAGAGAGAAAATAGCTTTTAATCATTATGAAATTTAACAAAAATATATTTACAATTTATTCATTTATTGTCTGCAAATAAAAACCATGGAACAAAGAATATAAACTATATTCCTTCTTCCTTATATTCCTTCTTCCATGATAAAAACTTGTCTTTTGTTTCTTTGTTATCATTTTATCATTTATCAAAAAATCACAATTCAATTGTAATATGCATATCTACTCCAGGTATCAAGATAGTAAAAAATCTGAAGCGCCGTATTTTGAGACTGAAATCTCTTTTGGCGTAAAATTAACAAATAAAAATACAATAATAAACATTTAAAAGTATAAAAAAATATATTAAAAATATTATTTTTACAGGAAAATTTATCGGTTCTCCAACTTTTATGTATAAAGCATCAAAATACATCCTATACTGGCGTAAAATTAACAAATAAAAATACAATAATAAACATTTAAAAGTATAAAAAAAATATTTTAAAAATATTATTTTTACAGGAAAATTTATCGGTTCTCCAACTTTTATGTATAAAGCATCAAAATACATCCTATCTAGATGTTAGGTACGAGCAGCACCAAAAAAGGTTTTTTTGTAAGTATCGATTCCATAACTCAAACTAAGTTCCCTTGTCATGACGTTATTCTTATTAACTGAGTCGGTGCAAATAGTTGCTATGCTGTATTTCTACTATGTTTGCACGATATAAACATATTATATATTACATAAATATATAAAATTAAAAATGTTTTAAATAAATTAATATATTTTATAAAACTATCTATACTAATAAAAGAACAAAACGCTCTGTGTGTGTGTGTGTGTGTGTGTGTGTCTGTGTGTGCGATGGCTAGCAAAATCTACGGGACGCACCAGGCTCAAAATTTTTATGAGAGTAGCCCAATACCTCTCCTGGTGCACCTGAAGCTCAGAATTTTAATATTTTGATTAATTTCAGATATATTAATTACGAAGTGGAACTCATTTTCATTAAAAAGCCACTTTTTTAATGTTCGGGGAAAGAAATCGTTTGCACATGCGCACAAACTCTTTTATGCACCTAAACGAAAGAAGAAGCATTTTCGGCGTTTATTTCTGTTTTTGGATCATTTTTTAAAAATCCAAATCAACCATACTGCTTGACGCAGTTAAACTTAACAAACATATTTAGAAAGATCGTGCTTTTAGACTTCAAATGCTATTATTAATTCGAAATAATGTTGCAGTTAACCCTTTAAAAAGAAATATTCAAAAAGAGTCGTTTTTCCCAAAACCATTTTTCTCCCTTTTGTCAATGCTCTTCCAGAGCATATTTTTTAAGATGTAAACAAACAAAATAAAAGATCGTAAAGTTAAAACTTTTTTCTAACTGATGGTGCAATTGGTTTTAAAATATTTATATTTTAACCCTTTCAAATACACTGGCAAAAGAAGGTCATTTAGCGACTCGCAGAGAGGATATTTTTTCCATGCTAAAATGATCTTAACGTACATATTTCAACTCAATCTTTTAAAATCTTCTCAATAGACCAAATTTATACCCCCTACAAAAAATTCGATACGTTCGGACGGATAGAAATATTTTTTACAAAAGAAAATGTGCGAAAAATTCGATGAAATCAATAAAAAACGGATCGTTTTCATTGCGGTTTTGACTTAGCAAAATGCAATCCTATAGGTACCGGTAAACAAAAAACATATTCTTTAAGCTTAAAAACATTTTTGTAATATATGATGCAATCGGTTTTTAAAATATAAGATTTAACCCTTTCAAATACACCGGCAAAAGGAGGCATTTTGCGACTCACATATAGAATATTTTTTCTACGCTAAAAGTATCTAAGTGTACATATTTCAGCCCAATCTTTTAAAAGCATCTCAATAGACAAAATTTACACCTTCTTAAAATTTTTTGAAACGTTCGGACGAGTAGAAATAATTTTTACAAAATAAAAAGTGCGAAAAATTTGACGAAATCAATAAAAACCAGATCGTTTCATTGCGGTTTTGCCGTTACAGGGCGCAATTCTATATACGTCCTGACAAACCGAAAATATTTTCTTAAAGCTAAAACATTCTCATAATTTATGTTGCAATTTGTTAAAAAAAATATGAGATTTAACTCGTTCAAATACACCGACAAACACGAATTACATCCTGGCTCATGGAGAATACATTTTTGCTACGCTAAAAGTAACTAGATGTCCGTATTTTAGAACAATCTTAGAGCCTTTCAATAAACCAGATTTACATTACTTTCAAAAACTTTGGAACTTTCGTATGGATAGAATTCTTTTTTTACAAAATAAAATGTGTGATTTTTTTTTATGAATTCAGTAAAAAACCGAGTGTTCTGTCACGGTTTCGTTCGCTTTCGGTTTGCATAGTTTCCAAAAAATCAAATTACATAGAAAATAAAATACCAAACAGCATGTGCTTTCAATTCAATATCTTTTTGTGTTTTTTTCCGTTTAAAAATATAGATTTTGACAAAATGAACTTAAAGATATAAAATCATAGAAATTTGAGTTTAATTATGGGTCATTTAAAAAGCAAATAACACATTTGAAAACTGAATAACATTACGGTCCCGGGTAACGCCTGGCAGGACAGCTATTAATTAATAAATTTATCATATAAATTATATTATATATGTATAATGCATTATAAATATATCTCAAAGACAAGTGCTTTAATAATTTATCTGCAGTAGTAACATTTTCCAACATTTACATTTAACAAAAAATGAAACATAGCAACGGTTTGCTTGAAATCAGTTTCCAAGCAAAATGTTATGACTGACGTTACACTAAAAGGGCCTTTGTCAACTCATACTATCGCGCTGTGGCTATCACAAACATTTTATCTTCAATTTCCAATTTCTTTCGCAGTGTTTAACTTTTTGGAGGATATAGCGGCTATAACTGTTGCCTCGAATGACATCCAGGCGAATACATACATCAGAGCAGGTATTGCAAATAAGGCATATTTTTTTTCATTTTCTTAGATTTTACTGTTTCTT
The DNA here is from genome assembly GCA_964019185.1 of Maratus speculifer. Taxonomy (NCBI): domain Eukaryota; kingdom Metazoa; phylum Arthropoda; class Arachnida; order Araneae; family Salticidae; genus Maratus; species Maratus speculifer. Next base: position 8,155,974 of record OZ025297.1, on the reverse strand, counting down.
CTTCTGCTGTATACAAGGGAACAGCAGAAATACAGAGGATCCATTTAAAAAACGCAATTGCATCCATATCTTACGCACTAGATTGCTACTTTTTAATAATAGAATAACAATTTTTTTGACCGAAGGGCTAATTTTTATAGTTATGTATGACACTTTTATTAAATATTACTAAATAGTGATGCGATATGCTTAAAGTAAATGATGACTGTTTAAAGTAAATGATAGCGTTAAAGTTTGTTCTCGTATTATCGCAAAAGATGTATAATCTTGATAAAGTGGTAACTTTTTAACTTCAAATGACGAGTAGTTATTTATTAAGTCTATAATCGAGTACAAGCTATATTCCTCTATATTCATGTAATATGGAATATTTAAAGTTACTTAACATTTGACTATGCTATAATTTATTATAATATTTGACTATGCTTCTTATTCATGAGGGGATATATGATATATCACCTCGTATTTTACCAAAAGATGTATAATCTTGATAAAATGGTCGTTTTTAAACTTCAAATGACGCAGTAGTTATTGATTAAATCTATACTCGAATGCATATTATGTAACACATTCATCAACATTCAAGTAATATGGAATATTCAAAATTACTTAACATTTGTCTACGCCATAATATATTATAATAGTTGATTATGTTTCTTATTCATGGGTGGATAAATTTGATCAGATATTAACCCCCAGGAGTAGCAGTTAGAGAATGACATTTCATGCAGATTTATTGTTGGAATTGAAGAGGAATAATCAGAAGCAGTTAACGCTAAAGTAAAATATTATTTGATTAGAGATAATGATAACGAGACACTTAATAAAAACCTAAAGTTATATACAGTCGAGTCTCTCTATAACGAAACTCCATACATCGAATTTCTCTATATAACGGATTCTTAGTAGGAACGTTCCCCTTTTCGCATGATTACATTAAAAACAGTCTCTATATAGCGAAATATCGATCTCCTTATAACGAATTTTTTCATAAATTGGTCTTAAATTATTCAGTTTTAAAAAAGCTTCAAAATGATATGGAATCAATTTTCCACCACTTATTTTTGATTTATCGTTCAGTGCTAAGTTTTTTTTTTTCTTTAAATCCAACGAATTCATACCACCTCTCACACACCTTTCCACATCCTTCTCAAAACAGAGTCAGTTGGATTGTTGCACATATAAGAGAGGAATCAATGAGAGGCACATAAGAGAGTCCTTCAAATGAAGGAAAATGTTAACTACAATTTTTCATTCCTTCCTAAAATTTGAGCATTTTTTTTTTGAGAGCATAACAGATTTAAAATCAAAACAACAAAAAATTACAGATATCTTTGTCTGAAATTAATTCAAGTCTTCCTTATTTGATTTTCATTAAACTTTCAAATAAATGCTGTTCTCATTTTTGAAACAGCTTAAATAATTAAGAAATAAAATGTTAGGTTAATATTTACTTTTAAACATTTCAAATTCTTAATTAAAAAGATCAAAAGTAATACTTGTTCAAAATTTACACATTAAATACGATTTTAACATCATACTCTATACATCGAATTTCTCTATATAACGAATTTTTTACTGGAACGATGGATTTCGTTATATAGAGACTCGATTGTATATCCATGCATCCTAAAATTAAAGTAACACACAATCACAAAATTTGCTTTTATATTTTTGTCGCATTAAATTTGAAATTTGAAATTTTAAAAGGTTTATTCGAAATATATAAGACTTAATTTCGAAACTTAAATTACAATAAAAGTTTACAATATTGACATATTTGCTTTTAAATACATACGTATGTATTTACAAGTAAATATGTCAATATGTCAATAGATTGCTTTGAAAAATTTATTTCTTCCAGTATTCTTTTACATTTGAATGCCAATTTAAAAACTACTTGACGAAATATTAGAAGCCTCTAGGAATCTATTAAATTTTTTATACACAAAGCTCAAAACAATTAAAGGATATTCGAAGTTTTATATAAAATAAAGATATAAACGAAATTTTTTTGCCGAAAATAGAAGAAGAGAATCACAAATGCAAATTTTTCTGGTTTTCAAACTGCGGAGTATGCAAATTTTGAGTTCGACGTCAAAAACGTCGTTTCAGCGGCAGCGAATGAAATTTGACTTTCAACTGGATAAAAGAGAATGAAGACAAGGATGATCAGCATTCAGTGATTGCTTTGTTTCGATGAGTACGATGTATCAGCGAAGTCATTTGACAGATTCAGAAGCTTGGAGAATTGTTGATAGGTTAGAAGGGGGCCAAACTCAAGCCGAAGTAGCGCAAGCCATTGGAGTGTCACAAAGTGTCATTTCCAGGATCTGGAACCGTTTTTTGGAGAGTGGATGTGCAGGCCGAAGACCAGGGCAAGGTCGTAGACGGGCAACAACGCCCAATGAAGATCGGTATTTAGCGTTAACAGCTCGGAGACACCGAAACATGAACGCTACTCTTCTCCAACAACACCTTCGCTCGGCTACAGGCACCACGATTTCAACTCAGACTGTCCGAAACCGGCTCCATGCTGTAGGTCTGTATGCTCGCCGACCGATGGTGTATTAGATTAACATCAAGGCATCGTCGCGACTGCAGGGAGTGGGCCACCGAGCATGTCAACTGGAGGAGAAATGAATGGAGCAATATTCTGTTTTCTGACGAGTCCCGTTTTTCTGTGCATCCGGATAATAGGCGTATTTTCATCTGGAGGGCCGTGGCAGTAGGAATAATCCTGCGTTCGTGCACGAAAGTGTCAGATTTGGCGGTGGAGGAGTGTTGGTGTAGGGTGGCATCTCCATTGACGGGCGCACTAACCTCTACATCATTCGAGATGGCGCTCTGACTGGTCGCCGATATAGGGATGAGATCCTCAGACCTATTGTAGTCCCTTACGCTGCAGCAATCGGAGATAACTTCATTTTAATGGACGATAACTGCAGGCCACATCGTGCAAACCTGGTGGAGGATTTCCTTTTCCAGGAAGGAATCGTTCGAATGGATAGGTCAGAGTGTTCTCCAGACATGAATCCAATCGAGCACGTTTGGGACGCTCTAGGAAGGCGAGTTTCTGGCCGCCAACAACCCCCACAAACTCTCCAAAAACTGGAAAGAGCTCTTCTGGAAGAGTGGGGAAGAATACACCAACTCGTCATTAATAGCCTCATTGAGTCCATGCCTCAAAGGTGTTCAAAGTTGCTGGCCGCCCGTGGAAACCATACCCCCTACTGAAAATGATTTTCTTTGAAGAAAACACCTTTTCTTATTCTTTTTTCTCATATGCACAAATTGAGTTTTTTTTCCTTTTTTACACAAATGCGCAATAAAATGCATTTTTTCTGCCAAACATGTGTAATTTATTCTTATATAACCTACTATGTCTGTCGACTATGTATCAATCAGCTAAAAAGTTTCCCAGATACAAAATCCACCTAAAACTGCAATATCCTTTAATTGTTTTGAGCAGTGTAGATTACAATACATTTTGCTAGAATATTATTTACAATATGTATAAATTATTAAATTAATATTTGGAAAGGAAATGTGTTATAGTCTATGGGATTTTTAACAGAAATTAGTTTTAAAATCTTCAAATATGCGAATATCATCTCATTTTGTCAAGTATAATGTGAATTTTTATTAAAAACTGCATGCCTTGCAGTACAGTTTGGAGTTATTAATAAAAGGCATTCAAAAATTTAAATACATATAATTTTTAAATTTCTTCACCGAATGACATTTCGTTTGTGTTCTATGATAAAATTTCAAAAATCATCTATCTCTAGTGAGTTTTCATTCCTTTGATAGATGGCTGCACCAGAAATCGGCGGTGCTTGCTAATGCCATGTTTTTTAGAGTTAAATGGAGGTAATAGCAGTGAAACAAACACGAATATTACCCAATGAACTGATGGCATTGAAATCGCAGATTATCCACAGTAAAAGTATATTACTGTCTTATTTTATTCAAAGAATAATGTCCCTCGAAAAGCAAATTAAGGGAGGATTAGCTCTCACATTTCCCTCTTTATAATAAACCACTGGACTCCCTAAAATAATCACGGATACGCTTTTTCAGAATAACCTGTCTTCAAAATCCGAAGCAAATTGGATAACTCTTATGGTATATTTTATTCTACATTTCGCTCTATATTTTACTCTGCATAAAAGCTGATTTATCTAATTTAAGGGGGTAATCTCCCATTCATCTTTATATTTAATCATTAAACACCCAAAACTATTCAGGGATTCGCCTTATCAAAAGAATCTACATTGAAAATTTGAAGCAAATCAGATAATTCAGCATAAAAACCTATTTAGCTAATTTATGGGAGTGGAGTAATCTCCCATTCCCCCTTTATAATTAACTAAAGAACCCCAAAACTAATCAGTTGAGCTTATTATCAAAATGAACCTATATCCTAAATTGAAGCAAATCCGCTTAATCTGTATGAAAAACCCATTTACCTAAATTAAGGGGGTAATCCCCCGTTCCCGCCTCTATATTTATGTACAAATCCCCAAAACAAATCAGGTAAGCACCTTATCGAAATAAACTTATATCAAAAATTTAAAGCAAATCGGTAAATTCTGTGTGAAAAAGACATTTACCTAAATTAAGGGGATAACCACCATTCCCTCTCCTTTATAATTAACGAATGAACACCCAAAACTGATTATAGAAGTACCTTATCAGAAGGATCCTATATCTTAAATTTGAATGAAATCAGGTAATTTTGCATGAAAAACACATTTATCTAAATTAAGCGGAGGATATCCCTCTTTGCTTCTTTACAATTATCCAATGAACTCCTAAAACAAATTAGGGAAGTGCCTTATCAGAGAAATCCTACATTTAACATTTGAAGCAAATCGGATGTGAGTTATCGCGTTTCGAACATATATATATATACATACATATAAATATATATATAGAACCTGCGGGCACATTAGCTTTCAGGCTTTGATAGCCTGTGAGATGAAAAAGAGTAATGTATCACTATGAGTCCAAACAACTTTTTCCATTATAATGTAATATATTGTGTTTGTATTTCATGTAAAGAGATATAATAGTCTATTTGTAATTAGAGTTCTACAGAGCAGTTTTCTTGTAATAGTGTCTATTTTGTGTTTTTTGATTCAAGTTGTTTTCTTAATAGCCATAAAACTTACAGAAGAATTCAAATATTATTTAAAAATTAGATGTTTGTGTTGAAAAGTTACGAGTATGTTGCAATTTTAGTTAGGAGACAACTCCTTAAGTTTAATAAATAAATAAATAAATAAATATTGTTTGAAGGGAAAATAATCTACAGCAGATAGGCTATTCCCATTTTCTTCTGACACAATTTGGTGACTCGAATAAATGAGATGCTCTTTATTTGGCTGCATATCACGTTTCTAAAATTTAGTCTTATATGTGATGCACTGAGATTAAAATTACCTTAAAATGAATAATATGAACTTTAAAATGCTCATGCTTACTTAAAAGGCGATTAAATAATTAACTATAGATGTTAAAAGTTAATTTTATTTAAAAAAAATCTTAGTACTTTCAAACCTTTTCCAAACAGATTCTTTCTCAGAGAATATTTTGGAAAAAAGAAGAGAAAAGAAAAGAAATTATTCTTTGAGGAAGAACCTGTTTGAAAAAGGTTTGAAAGTACTAAGATTTTTTTTTAAATAAAACTTTTAACATCTATAGTTGTTTATTTAATCGCCTTTTAAGTAAGCATGAATATTTTAAAGATCATATTATTCATTTTATGTTAAAAGCAAGGCGAAATTTTCATTTCGTCATATATTTTATGTTTATTTATAAAATTACCTTGTTAAATAATTGCGATTTCAACCCTTTCCAAGATCTTGAAAGTGTCAAGTTATAAAATTCTTAAAAATGTCTCTAATCATTATTTTATATGCATTCTCTTAGAAAAGACGCCTTATTCCCTTGAATATTCAAATATGCAGCAAAATTATCTGATCGATATATTCAAGAGATATTACATAATACATGAACTAAGATTTAAGTAATGAAAAATATGTAAAATGTACAACTTATGATATATTTCAACATTCAGATATGTTTGATTATACATGCATATATGATATCAAATCTGAAACTTTAAGGGGTACTATTAGAGAATATGATATTTCCGAAAGCTTTGTTATTGGAATTGCAAGTAAATTAGAATTATTAGTGATATTTAAATCTGCACTAAAATACCACTTTAGCAGAGATAAAGGTTAACGGGAGTTTTTAAATATGCATCATTATTCCTGTTGATAAGAAAAATAATTACTATACAGAGATTAAGTTTGTATCTTAAACACACTTTCATTTAAACAATCTAAATTATGCAAAATACATAAAACTTAATATCAAAACTCTTGATTATACTTAATCATTGATGCACATATTGGCTTGGATCATAAACTTTAATTTGTGTTAGCAGAGCGGATAATATTTTAGCAAACTTTATTGTTTAGACTGCGATTACAAGAGAATTAAAGTATCTTAAAAAAACTATTTTGGAAGAGTTAATAATAATTGAAGCATTAAAAGATATAAATAGTTATTCCCGCTGAACGAAGAAATATGCATAATAGAAAAATTATGCTTAAATCATAAAATGAAAAAAAATATAGATATTGCATAGTTTTTTTCAACAATTTTAGTTCATTTTGTGTCGCATTTTCACAACAAATTTTAAGACTCATGATGTTTGGTAGATATGATAGATTAGGTTGCAGTGATAACGAAATTGACAATCCACACAGTTTTCAACAATGTGGCATGAATGAAAACTCGCGATTTCTGATATTATTCCAACTCTAATGTTACCGAATTATTTTGTGAGTCCTTGTAGATGAAAGGTATATGCTGTGTGCATTATATTCTGAAATTAGCATCTTGTAATGTTCCTTAGTGACTTATAAAACTTTCAATATGTTTCATATTTAGTCCAATATTATTCAAATTTATAGATTTTTACCATTAGCCACAATTAAACATAATTATTTTGAGAAACTAACTGTAACATTTCATTTTCATTAACATGCCACACTAATTCTTTTACAAATCTATTAAAAATTTCCGGCACAGGCAAAATCTGTTCGTAAAATGAGAAACTACTGGCTGCTACTGGAATTTACTAACAAAATTTTAGAAATTAAGAATAATTTTTCAATTTAAGTTTTCACTGTAAAAGCAAAGTTTTATTAAAATATTCTTGATGGCGTTTGCAAGTTTGGAATTAAAATTAGGTATGCCCCCCGGGGGGGGAGTGCAACCACTGTGCCGGAAAGGATTAATTACATTGAAATCTGAATACTGTTATGCAAGAGTTACAGCCTAATGAGACAGTTAGACATACAAACAGACAGGATGAATACCCGAATCTATAAATGTTTTTAAACAATGTAGGAAAATATTTAAAAGAATTATCAGAGTAGGAACATCCATTCAAAAGCTATCTAGGAACGTTAACACATGCTCAAAAAAGTCATATACACGAATTTATAATTTTTTAAGTGCGTTCGTAATTATGTAAATACATAGCACCTATAGTTGTCATTCAATCTGTCTGTCCGTCCGTCCGCGTGTAACAACGCAAAAACTACCCAACCGAATCGTTCTAAATTTAAAATATATAATTATTACATGATTTTGTCGAGTCTTTTCAAATTTTATGAAATCCGGATGCATAGATCAATTACAGGGACAATAAAAAGTATTCCGTTACATTACGGTCAATGGGGAAAAATGTTTCAAATGCATTTTAATGATGTTACACTCATTCGAATATAACAGAATACATGAACCTATCAAGTATACAGATATTAAAATATGCATTCTGTACAATATGTGTTGCAAAGAATATTTGTTATTAAATTACAGGGCCACACAAAAGTATTCCACTACATAATGCTATACGGGAAATATTGTTTGGGGCGTGTGTTAATTATATTAAACTATTTCACATTTTTTGAATATGATATACTTTGCTGAGGTGTAATAAAATTTTCTTCCTGTATAACTACAGGATCACAAACAAGATTTCGGCCATTATACTATATCCGAAGTATTGCCTACCATAACAGCGAGATCTGAATATTTTTAAAACTTCGTTATTGTGCGAACGGCACCTCATTTGTTACGATTCACGTGCAATTTTCAACTTGTTATGATTAATTTCGATTAAAAATACAAAGAAGTCTGTAAAACTGAACTTTGTGATTTATGATTTCCTTTATCTCAGATTATATATTGCCCACTTCAATTTTCAGTTATTGTATTCTGAGTTTCCTTTTATATTTATCTTAAAACTGTTTTGAAAGTGAATGCAAAACAAATAAATCCTCATTTGTAAAAGTTAGATATCCATTTACTTAAGTGTTACGGATAACAATGTTTACTTTACGTGATTCATTAGATGATTTTATTTCTATTTTACATTTTCTATTGCAGTTCACATTGCAGTTCGTAATTCATCTGTCTTTGGTTTATTCAATGTAATATTGAAGACAAACATTTTAATGTTAAGTCAAGTCTATTGGATATATTTTATTCTTATGGAAATTCAAGAGCTAACTTGCCATTCAAGAACAGTCTCTATAGCATATAAATAAACAAATATAAAGTGTTAGAATTTTGTATTTGTTTAAGTAACTTGTAATAAAAAAGAAGGGAGAGGATGCCATTTTCTTCTTTTTTCAGTATACAAAAGAAAAAAAATGTATTATGGACAATTTTCGATTTCAAATTTTTGATGAATTTATATATTTTAGAATTTTCTGAAAAAAATGCGAATAATATTGGAAAAGTGTGTCTTTTTGCTGGTGTGTGTATCTGTAAGTTGTAGCCGTTTTAATTAAAGAAATAATGCACTGAATTTCAGTAACATTTACATTCAATTAAACATCAGCCTAAATTGGCGCTAATTAAATTTATGCGTACATTGCCTAATGGCTGACACTGTTATGATGTATTTTTCCTGATCTGCATGGCAGTCTATATGAAATATAAGGTGGACAATCCATGAAATAAAATTTTAATAAACTAATTATTAAGTTTATTCATATTATCATTATTAATATTCAGTTTGACTTTGAAATAAGTTGGTGTTGATTAGAATTTGTTATCTTTCGACCAGTAAGAAACACTCCCTAATAGCATGCAACGCCACAGTGACGTTACTGTGAGTCACTTTGTTCACATCACATCTGTGACCAAAATGCCACCACTCAGTGACGTCACATTGTGACTGAGATGTGACTTTCTTAAAAAATTTTAGAAATTTATAAATATGCTTCAAAACATGTTATTTACTTTAAAAAACATGTTTCTGGCAATTTAAATATCGTCGCTTTTGTCACAGTTTCGTCACAAATGACACAAATTAGTCACAAATGACACATTTTTCACAAATTTGTCACATTGTGACCACTTTGTGAAACGTCACAAAAGAACTCTAAAACGGCCATAACGACTTCACATTTTAGTCACTGTGATTTCACATCGACTTCACGTGACGTCACATTGACGATCGATGGTCACAATGTGACTTCATAACGACGTTGCAGTGACGTCACCATGCTTTACGGGCTGACATGCTGTGTTTTTCACGATTTACAGGGTAATACATAAATCCTGTAACGGGATAAAAAAGGCAACTTAATTTAATATTTTCTTCGAATTTTTTAGCCAAACAATTATTTTATCCATGTTCCTCGTGCTTTTTCGCTGTGTAATTGTTACTTCCGTTGATATTAATTTCCTGTTTTCCAGGAGCACAGGGCGTGCAAAAATTAATTCTCCTTGTTCAAGCAACCATTTTCCCCCAAGCAAACTTCGCTGTTTGAAGGATCCTGGGGTAAAAAGCTTTTTCAATCAAGCACAAGTTTTTCAATTCATCGAAATGCCCTTTGGAAAAAACCTGGGTCAAAATCACGCTAGAAATATTCTTTCCTGGCTATCTTGACGAATTTTCCAGAAACAGATCTCTGGATCTCCTCAGGAGAAAGCCATTACGAATAATCTTGATTGTTTCTTGTACAGAATTTTATTTTATTTTGAATGGGATTTTTTTTGTCTCCCCAGTTAAAAGTTAAGTTTTTTATTTGCGTCACAGTATTAATGTGTCACCCTGTACATGGTAATTATAAATTGGCATATATGAAATGAAAATTTATCAAATTCAATACTTAAAAGGCTTGTAAAAAAGCTATGTTGTTTTTTGTCATTAATAGCTAAACAGATGGCGCTGCTATTTTATACTTTTTTGCATTGCATTTTATCGCTGTATTTCAGTTTCTACCACATCGAAGTGCAGAATTCTGCCCATATTTCGGTGAAAAATTCGGAAGTAATGGAAGTTATAGCCTTTTTAATTCTGTATTTCAACTCCGGCAAATCTTTAGGTGGTGGTGGAAAGTAGATAGAAACTTTTATAAAGCCGTAAGGGAAAATATCGTATGGCTATAGCGGATATTAAAGCTCTAGCCCATCAGTAACGTTTGTGCGCCCAGGAGTTTCAATTTGAGTTCGTTTCTAGCGTGGTAGCGAGTTCATAACCAGAGTTCGTACGGTTTTTGGAGCTTTTGGATCAGAAGATTCTTAGGTACTTGTATTTTCTTATTAAAAAACTCTGATTAAATAAGGTGAAATTTTGCGTGTTCGAAGCTGATGCTGATATTTCACCTGAAGAATACAGTCACCCGTGCGAAACAAATAACAAAGCGCATGTTCTTACCTAAAAGTTTTGAATTACACTTTATTTGTGATTTTCAGTCAATACTTTACAACAGTTACAGTTGATACTATTACAAATGTTTGAGTTGCTCTTAATTTGTGTTTGAGCCAGCACTTTATAATACTTACAGTTGATACTATCAAAATTTATAACTAGAAAATTATTTTATAGACACCACGTATATAACATTTAATTAACAGGTGTATTCAAACTTTTATAATAAAAACACATTTGCGGCTACAGAACTACTTAAGTAAATACTACCTTTCCCCAATTACAGTTCTGAATCTCTTTTAATCCGTTTTCTTTTGATATATATCATGGAAACATTACATCTCCCATTTCTTCGATTGAAGTTAATAGAATCTTTTTTTTTTTGTATTATCAGAGATTGATACCTAACAATGGAATATTTCCATACAGAATGCCGGAAATTACCTTTGGCAAAACATGCTGTACGAATTTAGAAACTGTAGTATTACTAAAATCGTCTGGTATTAATAAAATAGTGTAAAAATATGTAGTATTAATAAAATGCGACCTTGAACAAAGACTTGGAAACGTTTACAAATGATAACATCAAAATTCAAAACTAGAACATTCTTTTGTCGACACCATGTATATAAAATTTAATTAATAGTTATATTAAAACTTTTGTATAAAAACCCAATTTCTGCTATCGAACTATTTACCCAAATACCACATTTCCTCAATTACAGCTCTGAATCCTCTTTAATCAGTTTCCTTTAGATATGGAAATGTTATATCTCTTATTTGGTCGATTAAAGTTAGCAGGTTTCTTTGCTTTGTATTATCAGAGATTAATTCCTAACAAAGGAATATTTCCTTACAGAATGCACAGAATGCCGGAAATTACCTTTGGCAAAATATGTGATCCGAATTTAGAAACTAGAGTATTAATAAAACAGATTGGATGATCTATTCCATTTTCGCTCATATTTGCCAAATATGCTTTAGTTCACTTCCGATATATAAAGCAAAAATTAAGGAGGAATAATAATTTTATGAAACTGTTTATATCAAAGAATATGAAGCTATGGTCATTATGTCTGTCTGTGAGTAAAGTTCATGTTACTTTGTGAGGGAGTGACCTTTGTAATAAAGGCACTCTAGCATTTTTGAGATCGTGACGTCAATAATTTAACATGTGTAAGCGTGAAAGCGACATCTATCCTCTCTTTTACTTTAACTTTCTAGAGCGTGTGTGTCTTTCTCGGATTCTACAGTTATGCCGCGGTTAGAAGTAATATGTAAATTTGTAGTATCTCAGTTTGCAGAATATAAAAGCTTGGAGTTTGAGTGTGTGTGGTGTGTCTAGCGGCGTTAGCCAGCTAGTGGTGTCTAGCAGCGAAAAACCAGCTGAGTGTGTCTGCCAGAAGTTTTACCAGTGAGCCGCCAGCAGTTAGTTCCTTCAGAGGAGAGCGATTCGAGAAGTTTGCCGTTGCTAAGACATAGTAATTATTTACGTTGAGTATTACAAAGTTAATAAAGAGTGTATCTCAGCCACGGGCTGTCTAATAAAGTTTTATCTAGCAGTCTAGCTGAAGTTTAAGTGAGAAGTAATCCGAAGTGCCCCGATTGAATTAGTGCCGGATCTGTGAGTTTAATCTTTCAGTATTGTTACTAGTTATTAAAATTTTAGGATTAAAAGCTCCACTTTCCTTGAGCCCTAACCGTTTAAATAAACTGGTTTTATCTTATATTCTGAGTTATGTCTGCATTCAACACCCAGTACGAGCACACATCCGTTACAACTTAAGTAAATGAATGTTAATAAATGTTTAACCCTCTAATACTGTTGTTAGAATGCATTCTAAAAATTTCATAATTCAGAGGATCTGAATTCATACTAGAAATTTTAATAATAAACTTCTCTCGATTTAAATTTAAATGCGGAATATTTGTTATTAAATAAAGCAAATATATTTTTTAAAATTTCTGTATGAATTTGGAATAGCTGAATTAAAAAATCCACTAAAACAGAAATACTGGTGGTAGTATATATGTTACCATGGTATTAGATAGTTAAATAAATGAAGAATTCGACTGCAAAAGATGGTGACTAACATTTTTGAACATTTCATCATTTCCATGTACACATTTTTTTTATTGCAACTTGAGAACCTTTTAAAAAATATGTTTTTTTTCTCAGAATATACCAGTTTGTACCTGTAAACCAAGACTTTACAAAGCTTAAAGTTGATATTATTAAAATTTATATCCGAGACGTTCTTTTATAGGCAGCATGTACATAAAATTTAATTAACACATGTATTAGCCGAGGGATCCTGGTTCCAATCCGGGTAAGTCATGGATGGTGTGTTGTCCCTTTTTAGTGATATAAATATGTAATGCATATGGCGTAATAAAATTGCTCTGAATTGCCTCTGTCTCATTTGAGGCGAAATCCATAGCTGCTCAAGGCTTCGAAGAAATTTCAAATCAAACCGAATCAAACACATGTATTAAAACTTTTCTAGTAAAATCCCGATTTCTGCTACAGGACTACTTAAATAAATACTACATTTCCTCAATTACAGTTCTGAATCTCCTTTAATAAGTTTCCTTTTGAAATGCATCATGGAAATGTTTTATCTCTTATTTGGTCAATTAAGGTCAGTAGGTTTCTTTGCTTTGAATTATCAGAGATTAATTCCTAAAAAAAGGAATATTTCCTCACAGAATGCCGGAAATTACCTTTCGCAAAACATGCGGTACGAATTTAGAAATTGTAGTATTAATAAAACTGTGTATTATTAATAAAATGCGACCTTGAAAAAGACTTGGAAACGCTTACAATTGATAATATCAAAATTCAAATCTTGAACATTCTTTTGTAGACACTATGTATATAAAATTTAATTAACAGTTATATTAAAACTTCTTCTATGAAAACCCAATTTCTGCTGCAGATCTACTTAAGTAAATACTATATTTCTTTAATTACAGCTCTGAATCCCCTTTAATCGGTTTCCTTTAGATATGTATCATGGAAATGTTATATCTCTTATTTGGTCGATTAAAGCTAGCAGGTTTCTTTGCTTTGTAATATCAGAGATTAATTTCTAACAAAGGAATAGTTCCTATCAGAATGCACAGAATGCCGGAAATTACCTTTGGCAAAATATGTGATCCGAATTTAGAAACTAGAGTATTAATAAAATAGATTGGATGATCTCTTCCATTTTCGCTCATGTTTGCCAAATATGCTTAAGTTCTGAATCACGTGTAATATATAAAGCAAGCACTAAGTCTGAATATTAATTTTATGAAACTGATTTATATCAAAGAATATGAAAGAATGTTAATAATGTTTGTTTTTAGGTGAAGTTCATGTTATTTAATTAAATAAATGTAGATACATGTTTAACACTCTAATTCTCATTGTTAAATACGTTCTAATGATGATTTTTGTCTTCCTAAATTATTTTAATTAAAAAAAATAAACAAACGAAAACCCCCTTAATTTTCTTTTTTGATATTTCTAATAAAGTTTCAAAAGAATTTTAAACGTACACATTTTAAATTACAAATTTTAATAAAGATTAAAAAAAAATGTTTAAATAAAGACCTGGAAATACCTACAGGCAATTATATAAAAGGTAAGGGAAATGTCTGTAAAATGATGATCGAGAAACTCAATCTAATGTCGTTAATCTATAACTAGTGAAAATTTACAGAGAGTCTCCTTTTTTCACTGTTCTTTTACAAAAATTTTTACCAGTGCTTTTTTTCACGATTTTGAAAGCTTTTCTTTATCTTTAGGAGAATGAGTGGATTGGCGCCGGTTGTATTCGATCTGAGCATCCCGTGATCAGGAGGCGAGAACGTTAGCGTCAAGCAAAAGGCCAAGACAGTTACTCTCAGCTAGTAACTCGCTTTACACTGATCAACTGAGATGAGATCGTTACAACTTTTAGAAACCGAATATACCAATATATTTTCGACATTTATGTAAGCATTACTAAAAATGTTTTTTTTAAATGATACTAATTTTGAGAAATATTTCCAAGCATTTTTTTTTAGCAAGTTAGTCGTCTGAAACCTGAAAACCAGGATCATCTCTTCTTTCATGTATATGTTTTCATCTTCAACAAAGGTGTTCCTCCAGACACACAAAATAAACTGACAGTATTAAACATTCGCATGAAAATTAATACTATTTTGTTACTCTTGTATGCATCAATGCAGCTACTCGAGTGAAAATATTTAATTGAGAATGAACTATATCCTAAAATCCGATATTACAGTTTCAAGAAGCTGACTAATGCACTATAAAAAATGTTTCTGAAAATTAGTGGCAGTAAAAGAAAGCTTGTTTTTATAAATCTTTTTCTATCCCATTCACGCGAGAGCCGTCTGATTAATTTTTATTTTTTTACGACCAGTTTTTCAAAATAATAATAATAGTAACAATAATTCTGTAATTGAATTGCGAAAATGTTTTAATTAAATAAGGCAATTATGCAGTAAAAAATAATTGGTTAAAAAAATGACGTATTCTGAGATTCTTAAAATGGTATGAATATCTGTCGCTCGTTCCCAAGAGGCTAAATATCGAAAGTATATTGAGTTTTGAGGTTTTTAACACTTTTCAACAAAGTTAAAAAGTCCTTATGCTTTTGGTTTGTCTGTCCGGGCTCTAAATATCGTAAATATACTCGGATTGCTATGAAATTTTTGAACATTATTGACGTTTATCCCAGCACGAACCCTACTGAAAATGAAATTTCTGCCAGGATTAATTTATTTATAGTGACTGTCAAACGTTTTCCATTACATTACGGCGTACTGGGAAAAATCGTTTCAAATGAATTTTAAAGATGTTACATCCGGCCAAACATATTCAAATTTATATGCATCTATGAAGTGCACTAAAATATGCGTTCTGTAAAATATGCAATGAAAAGAATAGTTTTTATTCATTTACAGGGCCATACAAAAGAATTCCATTACATAATAATAAAGGGGGGAATTGTTTGCGACATATTTTAATTGTGATAAACGATTTCATGTGTAATTATATTGATATGCGTCGCTGAGGCTTAATATGAGTTATTTCATATATAATACGAAGCGCACAGCATTTACAGGGGAAGAAAAATATTTTAAATAGTATTTTCTATCCAAAGTACTGTATATTACGGATGATGGCTATTGGATTGATGAAATGCATTTTTAATTATGATATGTGTTTTTTAGTTTCACTAAATATATACACATTATATGGTGTATATAAATGCTAACAGTTACACAATTTAAATATACAGGGTTACGCAAAAGATATCGGACAAGTTACTGAATATAAGAATAATTTACATACATGTGATTTTTAAATAAGCTATGTTACATTGAACTGCATTCAGTTTACTAAGAAATTGTAGAATATAGATAAAATAATACACAAGGTCACGCAAAGAGCTTAATACAGGGTCGCCTACGTATGATAATTTCTGGAAATATGATTTAAATAGTTTAAAGATTATTTTTATTTGAACTAAATTTTAGCAAAATACTTTCGTGTAATGAAGGTAAAGATAAACTACAGGGTTGAACAAAAGTATTTAAGTATGTTTCCATCTATTTGTATAAATTGCTGAAAGAAAATTTCAACCAGTTAAGCATTTTCTTGCTATACTAAATTTCCCCATTCTATAATATATATCAACCGGAAGATCAAATAAAGGACTGTTCAAAAATATTGGAAAACATATTTGGCTATGGACAGTAACACCTTATTTCTCTGGATAACAAAGTTTTGTTAAAGAATTCAGGAAATGTTGGAGAGTGTTTCGTAATTTATGCTTAACGCATGATTTTTCTTACTTGTTTAAGACAAAAAAACCATTTTAGGCAGACATGAGTAACTAGGAAGAGATACTATTTTACATTTTTTTTTCTTGGTTATATTACACTATCGCAGCTGACTATGAAATAATCGCTCAAAAAACTTTAAAAATCTTTTTTAAAATTTGCAAAAAATTAAAAAAAATCAAAGGGATAAAATTTACTATATAGGTATAAAAAATTGAAACCGTATTCTTTTTTTTAAATCTTTTTTTCCTTTTATTAATTTTGGTTGTATTTATATTTATTGTATGGAAAAATCGAAAATAGTAATGAAAAATTGCATGAAATATTACTTAAATATTAATGTCGCAACGGACAAAATTTATTATTGAATTAAAAGATTAAAACAGGATTCCATTTATGATTGCTGAAAAATCATATAAAAAGTGCTGCCGAAAAAGCGTTCATAATTTTAAATGTCTCATAAAATATCCCAAAAAATTCAAAATACTCTTGTAATTCCGAATAATTTGATTTAAAAGAAGATAACCATTTAAAATTATTTGAATGTGTTTTATTAAAATACATACATTGTGAAATTAAAATTTCAAAAGCATATGAGGATCTCAGATGCTAAGTGATACCAGTGACACAATTTAGATTTCGAGTAAATTCAGTTTAAAATTGAACATCAAATAGTAATTGACCTGATTTAACAAAGAAAACATTACCTATTTCAGTCTTTAATATCTTATTGCAGAAACCCCGAAAGATAAGTGTAATGCAGTGTCTTTTGTAATTTAAGTAGTGATTAAAGAGGTTAAATAATTAAGTAGCTTAATGAGCTTAATTAACTTCTAGAATGCGGCACTTAATTAGTAAATCACTTATACTTCTTTACCTCCAAGCAAATAGCCTTATTTCAAGATAGCATGTGCACCAACCACAATTTTTTCAATTTTTCAAATTATATCCCTTGGCTTCTGGAATTCTCAAACATTTTCGATCATCACACTTGCTTATCACCTGGTTAAAATGGTTAAAAAATTAAAGGTTGAGTTAGTGTTGAAATCATACACTTTTTCCGAGAGGGGGACGTTATAGAGTTCCGGGGACAGGAAAATTTGCACTTTTTGACCATTGAAAATACAAAATCTCAAATCTTCCGGGGAGGGAACATCTCATTCTTTTGGGGCGGAATACCTCCCACCATCCCCTGGCTAACCGCTGAAATCCAGCACCGTGTTTAGTTCACTCATGTATATTTGATGAGCTCTTTCAAAATTTAGTTTATATCATTTTACCTAATAGCACGATAATATACAATGCTACGCTAAAATATTAAATTCGGATACTTTTTTTTTTTTTTTTTTTGCTAAGTTGCAGTTTTTATTAAAAAAGTAACTGTATTCGATGAAACATTTACACTAGTTTTTGGTAGTACTTTACATGAGAAAATTTTATTCGCGAATTTCTCGAAACTTGTATTCTGTTAGTTTACATTTTTTACTGTCGAATCCCTCAAAAATGGACTTTGTATTTATGTATATACATAAAAATTCAACTGAATTGCATGTACAAAAACTTACAACAAATTTGTTCCAAATCTTATAAAGAAAAGTAATAAATATTGTTTTTTTATATACAAAGACTATATGTAAATACGTTTTCTGAATTATATATTTGAATTACGTTTAATTACTTTCGTTTTGATATATATAATGGAAAAAACAACTTTTTTGTTTGTCTTACTCGGTTGAATAAAGTTATTAGTATTCTTTTCTGTGTGTTTTCAGAAATAAATTCCTGATAAAGGAATATATCCTAACAGGGTATATTCTATCTGCAGGAAATTACTTTTCTCGAACTATCCGGTTTGGATTTAGAAACTGGAGTATTGATAAAATAGAATACTTGATTTTAGTCATTTTCGCTGATTTTATCAAATTTTAATACAATAAATGAGGGTGTTACAAAACCCCTTTATTTCAAGTTTTAATGCGTGGAATTAAAAAAAAAAATTATATTCAGTTAGATGTTGATATAAATAGAACATGTGATGATTAATCCTCTAAGTGTCTTGCAAATGGGTAAAATTGTAATGTTATTTTCTGTACATTTCGTTTTAAATGCTCCGAAAATATGATTATTTCAGCATTATATATATATATATAAAGCTTAATTACAAAAATCAATGTAATCCTTGAGAGTATTAAACATTCTTCAATGTATTAATAAATTCATTAAATCTGTAGAATTACATTATTTTAAATATTGCTTATGTGCAGTGAAATCTGAAGCTTAATAAACAGAATATTACGTTCCAAACACTTAAAGGGTTAAGTATGGGTCGATAACTAATGGCGCTACTATTCTCCTTGTTTCATGATTTCTATATCTGAAAAACTAACGCATGGAATTTCACAAAACTTCACATTATTTCTCATCCGCAAAGAAAGTGACGGATATCACAACAAATTTATTTTGTGTTTTATTCTACTAATACGTCTGTCATGTATGTGTCTTGCATCACAAAAAGTTTATAAGCGTAATTATACCGGAAATAAATTATAGCGCTATTTGTCCATTCATGACCATATAAGAGGTGTGGATTGTGTGCGGAGGTAAATTTATCCAATCCTCCAAACCTCATCATATATCTTCACTCTTAAGGGTTTTATGCACGTTTATACTCCTATATGCAAAGTGCTAGACTTTCAAGTTACAATAAAATCATCCAAATTTTCCTTTGCCTCTCTTCTAAAATTTATTTTTTTCGAGCTGTGCCACTTTTCTTGCTTATGAGCGATATCTTGATATGGGTTGATACTTATTAGATTTTGCTTTATACTTCCCCACAAATGAAAAGACATGGTCGGATTAATAAGTAATGAGCCTTTGTTGAAAGGGACTGATTTATTGAGCATATTGGTACAATTGCCTAGTATTCGTCAAAATAGGTGCCTACTGTATCAATACACTTTTGTAGATGGCATTTCCATGACTCGAAAGCGTCCACGTAGTCCTTTCCGGGATGGCTTCAAAAGTTGTCTTGACATTTTATTGGATATCCTCGATCGAGTTGAAACTTTTACCTTTCAGCACTGATTTTAAACGCGGAAACAAGAAGTCAGGGAGCGACAGGTCCAGACTATAGGGAGGATGTGGAACAATTGGAACATTCAGCCGAGCCAGGTAAGCGCTCACGATAAAGTATGTGTGGCTCGACGCGTTATCGTGGTGAATTTTCCAGACACCCTTGATGTGTCTTCGCTTGCGCACAACGCCTTTTTTTAGCCTTTATATGTCAATATATAAGTCAACGTCTCTCACCGTCGTCCCTAGCAACAGGTGCGCACGCCGATGTACGCTAGCATAAAAAAAAGTGAGGCTCATTACTTATGAATCCGACCATGTTGCATGATGTTGTTACTAATATAGTCTATTATGATAGGTATTATTAAAATAGGGAAATATTGAACATACTGAAAAATGGAATGATTTAACGAATATCGCGACTAAAAATTTTTATATAACATGTATCTGCACCCACGTGTAGATACGCACACGTCACCCACTCACCCACATATATATATATAATTGCTAAAAACATTTAGATACCATTGTTATACATTTAAAGATATACAAAATACCAGTAATAAGTGAATATATATATATATATGTATATATATACTTATACACGCATAAATAAATAAATATCTTAGCAAAGAATAAAGATTTTAAGGTTTCCATTTCACTTAAATTAAAGCTTCTGCGAAGAAAAGAAAATGGTTGAAATCACTTAAAAACTGAAGAGTGCTTTATCTGAGTAAGTGAAGCTCTAGTCGTTTTATAAATAATACTATTTTTAAAACGACTTATCCAAAGATTTAGTAGAATGTAGAAGAATTTGACATCCTTTTCAACGGCTAATGCAAAAAAAAGGATCTGAGGGAGAAAAATTTGCTAGAGTGCTGTATGCATTATCTTTTTAATATTCATTTATTCTTTTATAAATCCTTAAAAGTTTTTTTTTTTTTTTTTTTTTTTTAATTGCATTATTTTGGAAGAGGATTTGATCAAGTTTCTTTTAGTTTAATGTCTCAAAGGAATCTTAATGTACTATATTTAGATTAGTATTTTACTGTGTATTGTAATCATATTTAAATGAATGTTTAAAACAGTTAAATTATGTATTTAAGGTGTGAAAAAGACATATACCGATAAGTACTTGTGTGCCTCATAGATATACTTTTGGTTCTACAAATTTCGATTATTTTCCTATTAATTTATTTTTTCCTTATTTTAATGTGGTAATTTGTATTACATTTAACGGTTATACATATATATAATATATATATTCATTCCATTGAACTTCATAACTAAAATGATGATTTGTTTTAATTCTTTTAAATAAGAGTAATTTTTCATGTTCATTATAATCAAGAAAATTCAAGACAATTTTGCTTAAAGACGATTTATCTATTGTTCTTATTTAATTTTAAAAATATGTATGTTGCATTGGATTTATTTATAAAAAGTGTATACACACATTTACATTTATACGCCGAAATACCTAATATATACCTAAATACCTAAACATCTTTGCAAAATATAAAGATTTTAAGGCTTCCGTTTCACTTGAATTAAATCTCTTGAAAAGAAAAGAAAATGGTTGAAATCACTTAAAAACTGAAAAGTGAGTAAGTGATGCTCTCAATGCTACTATTTTGAAAACGACTTATCTAAAGTTTTAGTTAGATGTAGACGAATTTAACATCCTTTTCAACGGATAATGCAAAAAAAGTTTCTGGGGGAGAAGAATTTGCTAGAGTGTTGTTTGCATTATCTTTTTAATGTTCATTTATGCTTTTTTAAGTGCTTTAAAAGTTTTTTTTGAAACTGTATTATTTTAGAATAGTATTTGATCAAGTTTCTTTTAGTTTAATATCTCAATGTAATTTTAATGTATCTATATTATAAAGGCCAAACGTATCTGTGCGTAACGCATACGTCATTTTGTGAATGGTAACACTTTCCCATGCAATTTCGGTTTTGCAATTTTCGCTACTGCTAATTTTATGCTTTTAAACATCGCACATTTTAAATTTTTATACTGTCGTATAGAGAAAAAAATGCACTTTAAAATGCAATTTGTTTGAAAGCTATATATCAATTTGTTTTTGAGATATTAATTTTTTGATAGTTTTTAGTACCGAATTTGTAATTGCGGCAACTCCAATCTCTCTTAAAATTGAAAAAAAAAAAAAAAAAAAAGAAAAAAAGAAAAAAGAAATTAAAATGCGTATACTTTGTTAAAAAATCGTCTTTTATAATATATTCGTTAATTTCGGTTTTATTTCGTTTTTATTCATCAATTAAATGGGGGGGGGACTTGAAGTTTTGAGTTATGATCGAATTAAAATACCATTTAAAAAAAAAAAAAAAAAAACATGGTGAATACGGATATGAGAAAAGCGCTTGTAAATTTTGAGAAGAGAAAATGATGATGGATTTTAATTTCACGTGAAATTTTATGATCGTAGAATGATTTTGGAATAAATTTTGTTTTTTTTTCATTCGCATTTATACCAAACATAAGACCTCAACTGATTACTTCATCATAATTACTGATCTTTATTGTATTTCACTGATTTCATATCCAATTAATGTTCAATTTTTAAAAAAATGGACAACTGAGTTTTATCATGTTTTGTTAATCTTAGCTTGAGAAATAGACTGATCAATATAAGATGTATTTTTTATAATATTTATTTGAGAGTTAGACTGGCCAATATAAGATGCATTTTTTACTGTAACTAATTTTGCAGATTTATTCTAAATCAATGAAACAGTTCTTTCTTAAACTTTTTCTTTCGTCGAATTTCGACGGGTTCCACCTCGTTTTATTAAAAACTGTATTTTGCTGTATTTTGTCATCGCATTTAAAAGAATTTTTAAAGAAGTTACATTATGTATTTAAGGTCAGAAGAATTATTACCGATTCATAGAAGTATTTTTTAAATTTTTGTATCTAATAATTACTTAATTCTTCTCGCATGTTTCATACAAATTATTATAAATATATTGTTTTCAAAAGTATGAAACCACACACTTTATTTGTAATTCCGAAGTATTTGTGGACTTAGTCAATCTACTTTGGTTTTACATTTTTTTCCTTTTAATTTATGTTTTCCATGTTTTAATGTGGTAATTTGTATTGCATTTAATGGTTATATGTACACACATATATATACAGTGGAGCATCGTTTATACGACGCCGAAGGGACCACCGAAAAACGTCGTATAAACGATAACGACGTATAATCGATTTTCACCTCCATAACTAGAATTAATTTTGTTTTCACTTAATTTTAATGTTTAACGTGATGATTTGCATGAATTTTTAACTAAACAAACCAAAATGAACAAATAATCTTAAAAACTGGGGGGGGGGGATTAGTAAGCAATTTATATATGCGTACCTTTATTTATGTTTCACCGAAAGGTTCCTCATTTGCAGTACTTCATTTCCTTTCCATTTAAAGTTAAAGATTAAAAACTCCGCGTGGCCAACTAAAAGTCGCCAATACTGATAACAGTTAGAAGGATAGTCTATTTGCAACTTAAAACAGGTTAGCGAAAGCTGACAATCCCCGAAAAAAGAATGGCCCCTCCCAGTGTAATCTGTTACAAGTAAGCTGATTTTTCAGACTAATCGAACAGCAGCCCACTCTTTTATAATGTACAGTGCATTTAAACACGCTCTTTGGTGTCATTCATAGCTGCCAACTTCCGCTCGTTCGTAAAATATACAAGAAAAATAAACAAAAATAAACCTATACAAAATCGAAAAATCGACGTATAAACGATTTTGGGCGTCGTATAAAAGATATATTTTTACATTAAAATGAATAGGAATGAATCAGGGCCACATTAAAACGTCGTATAAATGTAAACGTCGTATAAGTGATCGTCGTATAAATGATGCTTTACTGTGTATTTATATCAGTCATGTCAAATTCGTCTACCACCGCGGGCCAGATTTAGTACTTTACACAAAGCTGCGGGCCACATTATCGAAAATAAAGGGGGAAATTAATTGATGACTATCGTACAAAATGAAAACTATGCATTAAAAATAAAAGATTGTTTTAAAAAACAAATAAGCAAACAAAAATACATACAAAATTTTAAAACTATTTATTAGAAAAATTAAAAACACGCACTAGAAAATGTTTAAAAATATTTATTAGGTAAAAACAAATCTTGCAAAAGATTGTCAGATGCAATGAAAAATAAGTTAAAATAAAAATGCAAACATGCTTAAATGCATTTTGAATTTAAATAGCAATCAAAATAATGTAGAAATATGTTATTAATTTTAGAATCCTAATATCTGTATTTTTTATGCTATAATTGCTACTTTTTATTAAATCAATCATTGATAGAAAACAATTATTTACAATATATTATTATGAAAAAAAGTCATAATTGATTTAAATATATTAACTATGGTTATTAATCTGGCACAGGAGTAATTTCCTGTTTCTCTTCACTTATTTTTAGCTCACAGGCTATCATAGCCTGAGAGCTTATGTGCCCGTCCGTTCTGTATGTTCGTTCGTATGTGCGTAACGCGATAACTCATGATAAAAATATCCGATCCTCTTAAAATTTTGTATGTAGGTATATCCTGACAAGGTGCTTCCCTGATTAGTTTTTTAAGTTCATTCGATATGTATAAGAGGGGGAACGGGGGGCTCATGCCCCCCGTTAGTTGATATAAATGGGATTTTCATGCAGAATTAAGTTTTCAAAATTTGGATTAGGATCATTCTGATGAGGCGATTCCGTGGCTGTTATTAGGTGTTCATTGAATAAGTATAAATAGGGGGAACAGGGGTTCTAATGCCCCCCCCCCGTTAGTTGATATAAATGGGATTTTCATGCAGAATTAAGTTTTCGTTCAAAATTTAGATTAGGATCATTCTGATGAGGCGATTCCGTGGCTGTTATTAGGTGTTCATTGAATAAGTATAAATAGGGGGAACAGGGGTTCTAATGCCCCCCCCCCCGTTAGTTGATATAAATGGGATTTTCATGAGGATTAAGTTTTCGTTCAAAATTTAGATTAGGATCATTCTGATGAGGCGATTCCGTGACTGCTATTAGGTGTTCATTGAATAAGTATAAATAGGGGCAACAGGGGTTCTAATGCCTCCCCCCCCTCTTAATTTATATAAATAGGTTTTTCAAGCAGAATTTTCAGATTTCGTTCAAATCTCTGAATAGTTTTGGAAGTTTAATGGTTAAGTATAAAAGAAGGGGATAACTCCTTTTAAATTATATAAATGCTAAATGGGTTTTTATTAAGAATTATCTAATTTGCTCTGAATTTTGGATATAGACTTTTTATATGATAAAGCATGTCTTTGACAGTATAGGAGGTTCAATGATTAAGTATAAAAAAAGAGGAAAGGGGAGAGCTGTTTCCCCTTCTTAATTTTTTTTTCGAACGGAATTAACCCTTGAAAATATAAGGCTTTAATGTACAATTAGTAGTTGTAGCCTGTGAGCTCAATGCCATCAGTTTAACTGGGCAGTATTCTTTTTAGCTCACAGGCTATCATAGCCTGAGAGCTTATGTGCCCGCCCGTTCTGTATGTTCGTTCGTATGTGCGTAACGCGATAACTCATGATAAAAATATCCGATCCTCTTAAAATTTTGTATGTAGGTATATCCTAACAAGGCGCTTCCCTGATTAGTTTTTGAAGTTCATTCGATATGTATAAGAGGGGGAACGGGGGGATCATGCCCCCCGTTAGTTGATATAAATGGGATTTTCATGCAGAATTAAGTTTTCAAAATTTGGATTAGGATCATTCTGATGAGGCGATTCCGTGACTGTTATTAGGTGTTCATTGAATAAGTATAAATAGGGGGAACAGGGGTTCTAATCCCCCCCCGTTAGTTGATATAAATGGGATTTTCATGCAGAATTAAGTTTTCGTTCAAAATTTAGATTAGGATCATTCTGATGAGGCGATTCCGTGACTGTTATTAGGTGTTCATTAAATAAGTATAAATAGGGGGAACAGGGGCTCTAATCCCCCCCCCCGTTAGTTGATATAAATGGGATTTTCATGCAGAATTAAGTTTTCGTTCAAAATTTAGATTAGGATCATTCTGATGAGGCGATTCCGTGGCTGTTATTAGGTGTTCATTGAATAAGTATAAATAGGGGGAACAGGGGTTCTAATCCCCCCCCCCGTTAGTTGATATAAATGGGATTTTCATGCAGAATTAAGTTTTCGTTCAAAATTTAGATTAGGATCATTCTGATGAGGCGATTCCGTGGCTGTTATTAGGTGTTCATTGAATAAGTATAAATAGGGGGAACAGGGGTTCTAATGCCCTCCCCCCCGTTAGTTGATATAAATGGGATTTTCATGAGGATTAAGTTTTCGTTCAAAATTTAGATTAGGATCATTCTGATGAGGCGATTCCGTGACTGCTATTAGGTGTTCATTGAATAAGTATAAATAGGGGCAACAGGGGTTCTAATGCCTCCCCCCCCCTCTTAATTTATATAAATAGGTTTTTCAAGCAGAATTTTCAGATTTCGTTCAAATCTCTGAATAGTTTTGGAAGTTTAATGGTTAAGTATAAAAGAAGGGGATAACTCCTTTTAAATTATATAAATGCTAAATGGGTTTTTATTAAGAATTATCTAATTTGCTCTGAATTTTGGATATAGATTTTTTATATGATAAAGCATGTCTTTGATAGTATAGGAGGTTGAATGATTAAGTATAAAAAAAGAGGAAAGGGGAGAGCTGTTTCCCCTTCTTAATTTTTTTTTCGAACGGAATTAACCCTTGAAAATATAAGGCTTTAATGTACAATTAGTATTTGTAGCCTGTGAGCTCAATGCCATCATTTTAACTGGGCAGTATTCTTTATTAAATACATATCTTGTCTGCGATTTCAAAAAAACTGCCCACAAAGTAAAATTTTTTGCATTTATATTTTCAAGAATTATAAAGTTAAAGGGCAAAATTAATGCTAGCCACCGGCCACGGGGCCGCTAAATGAGAAGAAGTGGCTATTAAAAAAACAAGGTAGAATCCGTCGAATTTCGAAGACAGAAAATATTTAAGGAGAAACTGTTTTATTAATGTATAACAAACCTACAAAATTAGTTACAGTAAAAAAATGCACCTTACATTGATAAGTCTAACTCTTAAACACATGATATTTAAACTAAAGTTAACAAAATACCATATATATAACTGAGAAATAGTTGAAATTAAACTTTAATTGTACATGTGAGACTTAAAAAATAGATCTGTTATTATGAGAAAGTTATTGATTAAGGCTCTTATGCTAGTATTCTAAAATGAAACAAAGAAACCTTTATTCCACTTTGACCCAATCATAGAACTACTTTTTCGTGAAAACTAAACCCAACATCATTTTCACCATACCAAAATTTACATTGCACATTTATAATCATTTAAAAAAATGGTATTTTAATTTGACCATTTTGATTCAAAACTTTAAGCTTCGATGTTATTTGCTGAAATAGGTACTAAACTATTTATATTCTTTTAAGTGTACATGAATTTTTGTAAATGACATCAAAATTCTCTGGATTTTATAACAGAAAATATTCTTGACACAACACGAGTTTAAATTTCAATCATTTTCTCTTTTTGAGAGAATGGCAACATAAAGATACAGCAATAATTTTTTTCCTTTTTTTCTTTGCTTTAAATAGAAATGGAGTACTTCTGTTGCCACAATTAGAAAAACGGTATTAAAAACAACAACAAAATTAATATTTCAAAAATAAATTGAGATATCGTTTTCAAATAAATTGCATTTAAAAGTACATTTTTTTTCTATACGATAGTGTAAAAATTAAACATGTGCGATGTTTATTTTAAAAATTTGCATTTGTAAAAATTTCAAAACTGAAATTGCTTTTCAAACTTGAAAATGTTGCCATTCACAAAATGACGTATGCGTTACGCACAGATACGTTTGGCCTTTATAATATAGATATTTGTCGGTGGCTACTGATGTATACTGTCTAGGAATGAAAATTTGTTAATTTAATGAAAATTTTCAGTTTTAGCAACACATATTGAAATTATGGATTTCATGCGATTACTGGAATTTATGGTTACATCATTAATATTTATAGAAATGCCCCAGCATATTTTAAAATTTATTTGGCTATTCTGGACATCCTTTACTCTACCTTGAACGATTTCGAGTTGGGTACAATTGCATCCAACCATTGTTTTTAAAATCAGATGTATTACTTTTAATATGTTTCACAAACACACTTCTTTCAACAAAGTTTCATTTTAAAATCTATTTATTTTTTGAAATTATTTCTAAATATTTGTGGGTTTTTCGATATATTTGTGAGTAAATTCTTAGCAAACCTCAAGAAAGTTTCTACATATTAAGCACAATTTTTCAGTCTTTGTTTGAACATAAAAAATTAGTTCAAATTGATTTTTATGAATCTGCGATGTTACATCATAATCAAGAAAGGATAATTTATAATGATACGTTTACTAATCTTTAAAAATGAAATTAATTAATGAGCTTATGTCCAAAATGCTCACTTTCGACTATGCTTGCAGCCAAATTACAAAAACAAGGTAGTAATTTATTATTATTATTATTATTTTAAAAGAGTGTCACTTTCCCTTGCAAAGCTTTTTATTTCTCTTCGTTTTTTAGAAACTTTTAATTAGAAATTAGCTTCGTATTTTAATGGATTTTTGATACAATGTAATTACCTAACAAATACCACGCTTTACTTTGTAATGTCATTGTGAATAAAAGAGAACAATAAAATAATGCATTCGTTTCAACATAAAACACATAATAAACTCTTAGAAAAAGAAAACATAAAACTTTTCTAAATTTTTAGATTAAGATATTCTCTTCTTAATTTTCTTTATGATAACTTATCTCCTGGAAACAAAAATTTAAAATACATTAGATTTGATTATATTTAAGACAGTATGTTTGCATCTTTTATGCAGGAGTATTGTTGAATTGGTGTTGCTTGCATCTCCTATGCCAAACTGTAAAAAAAAAAAAAAAAAAAAAAAAAAAAAAAATCATCTAAAATAACAACCACTAATTTAAAAATTTAAAAATTTAAACTTTTCTTTATTTAATTGCGGATCATTAATTTTAATGTATGTCAATATCTGCTATTAAATGTAATGAAGATTAATATTCTGAAATAATGTTAGGTATTTTGAATAAAATCATTCTCCACTTTTGCAACGCTGCAATATTTGTAATGCGAATCAAACATACGAAAATGTCAAAGGCTTGGCGGGCCACAGAGAAGTTCCTGGTGGGCCAATTGTAGCCCGTGGGCCACGTGTTTGACATGCCTGATATGTATATATATATATATACATACAAAGGTATATACATATAAGTAAATATATACACATTCACATATGTACGCATAAATAAATAAATATTTTGGAAACGACTTAGTTAAAGTTTTAGTTAGATGTAGACGAATTTAACATCCTTTTCAACGGATAATGCAAAAAAGGTTTCTGAGGGAGACGAATTCGCTAGAGTGCCGTCTGCATTATCTTTTTAATGTTCATTTATTCTTTTTTAAGTGCATTAAAAGTTTTTATTTGAAACTCTATTATTTTAGAATAGTATTCGATCGTGTTTATTTTCGTTTAATGTCTTAATGGAATTTTAATGTATTTTATCAAGAACTATATTTTGCTGTGTTTTGCCATCGCATTTAAATGAATATTTAAAGAATTTATGTATTAAGAGACGAAAAATAAATACCGTCTTTAAGAAGTATCTTTAATTTTTTGTATCTAATAATTGTTTAATTCTTTTCACATGTTTTACAAATTATTATAAATACAGAGTGGTCATAAAAAAACTTTGCCGATATATGGAGTTCTAGCGGCCAGTCCGCTCAAGCGATCGAGGTAAAATTTCAGATGTAGCTATTCAGAGGTATGAGCTCGAGATTCTGTGAACGGCAACAAAATGGCGCTCACGGTTACGGTTATACTTACAGAAACTCAAAAATTTCCAATGGCAACAGCCATTTTTTTTCATCGCAAAATGCTCAGAGCATGCGAAAACCCTAAAGAGCGTTGGAGCCTTACGTGTATAGCAAGAAACGGACATGTAGCACGCACAAAAAACCGTTCTGGGAATCCTCCCCCCCCCCCCCCCTAGAAAAAACTCGATTGGGGCGCACGGAGGAAATTCGCATATGACGCAGGGTCAGTACACTAATCTCTGATTACAATACAGATCGGAGAAACTAAAACTTTTATTTTGATTAAACATTTTCCACATGGGTGCCATCACAGGCAAATACACATTGCATGGTGATGGCACCCATGTGGAATATGTGTAATGAAAATAAAAGTTTTAGTTTCTCCGATCTGTATTGTAATCAGAGATATGTGTATTGACTCTGCGTCATATGCAAGTTTCTTCCTTGCGTCCCAATCGAGTTTTTTCTATGGTGGGGAGGATTCCCAGAACGGTTTTTTGTGCGTGCATAACATCTCCGTTTCTTGCGATACACGTACGGTTCCAACGCTCTTTAGGGTTTTTGCATGCGCTGAGCATTTTGCGATGAAAAAAAATGGGTGTTGCCATTGGAAATTTTCGAGTTTCTGTAACTATAACCGTAACCGTGAGCGCCATTTTGTTGTCGTTCACAGAATCTTGAGCTCATACCTCTGAATAGCTATATCTGAAATTTCATTTCGATCGGTTGAGCGGACTGGCCGCTAGAGCTCCGTATATCGGCAAAGTTTTTTTATGACCACCCTGTACATTGTTTTTAGAAGTATGAAATCACACACTTTATTTTTGGTTCCAAAATATTTGTGGATTTGGTCAATCTACTTCGGTTTTACAATTTTCGATTATTTTCCTCTTAATTTATGTTTTCTATATTTTAATGTGGCAATATGTGTTACATTTAATGGATATATATATATATATATACATATAAATAGATATATACACATATATATATTCACATTTATATATATATATGCATAATACGCAAATAAATATCTTTACAAAATATAAAGACTTTAAGGTTTCCATTTCACTTGAATTAAAGCTCCTGCGAAGAAAAGAAAATGGTTGAAATCACTTAAAAACTGAAGAGTGCTTTATCTGAGTAAGTGAAGTTCTCAATGCTACTATTTTGAAAACGACTTATCTAAAGTTTTACTTAGATGTAGACAAATTTAACATCCTTTTCAACGGATAATGTAAAAAAGGTTTCTGAGGGAAAAGAATTTGCTAGAGTGCTGTATGCATTATCTTTTTAATATTCATTTATTCTTTTTTAAAGGCTTTAAAAGTATTTTTTGAAAATGTATTATTTTAGAAGAGATTTGATCAAGTTTCTTTAAGTTTAATGTATCAATGGAATTTTAATGTATTTTATTAAGAACTGTATTTTGCTAGTATTGTAATCATGTTTAAAATACTTAAATTATGTATTTACGGTGCGAACAATATATACCGACTTTAAGAAATATTTTTATGTAATTTTTATACGTAATAAGTACTTAATTCTTCGCGCATGTTTCATACATTTGTATGAAAAATGTATTGTTTTCAGAAGTAGTCGCTATAAGTAGTTTTAATTGTTCATATAACTGTTTTCTAAACTGCAAATTATATATACTTTTCTGAGCGTTGCCTGAAAAATTTTACTAACATATTGGTCCAACAACATGCATCATGCAGGTGTATATTACAGGCCAAACCCGATTTTAGGCCAAACTAGATTGGCCTAGGCCAAACCGGTCTATCCTAACATCCACCGGATAAACTAGTTTTTCCTAGGCCAAACCGGTCTATCCTAACGCCTTTCGGATAAACTAGTTTTTCCTAGGTCAAACCGGTTTATCCCAACGCCCATAGGATAAACTAGTTTTTCCTAGGCCAAACTAGTCTATCGTAAGGCCCATAGGACAAACTAGATTTTCCTAGGCCAAACTAGTTTGGCCTAACTCTTATAGGATCAACTAGTTTAGACTGCTGTTTATTGGTCTGAACTAGTTTACCCTAGGCCAATTCAATTTGGCGTGATTTTATTGAATTCAATGACCGCCTTAACGCCAACATTCTTATTTGTCCTAGGCTGATCTAGTTTATCCTAGGTCAATCTGGTTTTACGTGTTTTTACTCACGGGCGTGAAAACCAAAGAAATAATGGGCTCACAGGTTTTGTATATGCATGTACGCATGTATTTACGGATGTATGTATGTAATGCGATAACTCTTGATAGAGATATCCGATTTGCTTCAAATTTTGGATGTAGGTTCATTCTGATAAGGTACTTTTCTGATTAATTTTGATAATTCATTGGATAAGAATAAAGGGGGGAGAACGGGGGGGCTAATCCCACACCGTTAATTTAGAGAAATAGATTTATCATGCAGCATTATCATAGTTTTCATTTAAAATTTTAGATATAGGATCATTGTGACAAGGTACCACTGTGATTAGTTGTGGATGTTTATTGTTTAAGTCTAAAAGAAAGGGAAATGTAGACAACACAACATAATTTAGATAAATGGTTTTTGACACAGAATTGACGAATTTGCTTCAATTTTGGATATAAGTTCTTTCTGATAAGGCGATTCTCTGAATAGTTTTGGAGGTTTAATGGTTAAGTATGAAGGGAAAAATGAAGGATTTCCCTCTTACCTAGGAAAAACTAGTTTATCCTATACACATTTAGATAAACAAGTTTGGCGTAGGAAAAACTAGTTTATTGAATTGACGTTAGGATAAAATAGTTTGGCCTAGGCAAATCTAATTTGGCTCGAAATCGGGTTTGGCCGGTGAAAAACATGTTTTATACAAGAATAAGTATAAATGTGTGTAAAGAGTCATTGCTTATAACATTAATGCAGAAATTTAACATGGCCACCGTAGAAACATGATGCATTGATGCATTGGGCATGGTGTTTGCTTATTTTATTATTATTATTATTATTTATCATTTATTTATTTATTTATTTATTTATTTTTTGCATATTCGAGCTAGATCGGAGCTGAACCTAATTTGGAATCGAACAACGTTTTCCGTTTTTGAGAAATTAATTACCTGTCAACATATAAGCTATTCTTGTCACGGCGTCAAGTTTTTCTTTTCCGTAAAGTCGAAAGTGGAAATTCGATTCAAAACGTAGTTTTAATAGTATTTTCTCAAAGGTACGTCGCTTTTATGAAAAAATGGCTAACGCCATTCGATTACATATTTTCTGAGTCAAAATGCCTGTTAATCTTATGCATTTCCGAAAATGAATTAGTTCTTACATGTGTTAAGATGCAGCTCTTTTGGATTTGAGAAAAGCCTTAAGGGGACAAGGGACCTTGAAATCCTTAAAATTTTTTTTTTTTATTTTTTGTAAATTTTACCTAAATATTATTCAAGGGTACATTATATGCATTATAACATGCATTTATCACAAAAAAAATTAAAAAAAAAAAAATATTTTTGACAAAAAAATGGCATTTTACGCATCGAATTGTGCATCGAATTTTGAATATTTGAATTTAAAAGTTAAAAAAAAAAAAAAAATTGAAATTTTGAAATTTTTTCGAAAATTTTTTCAAAATTTTCAATTTTTTTTTTTTTTACTTTTTAAAATTCAAATATGTAAAAATCGATGCTTTATTTTGTTTATATATATAAAACATACTTTCCAAAAAAATATTGGGGATTTTCATAGATATGGAAAGCGCAGGGGGCATTTCGAAGATTTCGAAGACGCTGCGTAAAATTCCATTTTTTTGTCAAAAATAATTTTTTTTTTGCATTTTTTTTTTGTGATAAATGCATGTTATAATGCATATAATGTACCCTTGAATAATATTTAGGTGAAATTTACAAAGAATAAAAAAAATTATTTTTAAGGATTTCAAGGTCCCTTGTCCCCTTAAGGAATGACAGAGAAACATATTCACAAATCTACTTTTTACTGAACAGATTCAATAGTTATGATATTTATAACTCTCTTTTTTTTTTCTTTTGCTCTAAACTACATTAATTATTTAATGAATCGCTATTTGAATATTGAAAGATTTAAGCATCTAAATAATCAATAATACATTGTGTATTTACCATTCTGTGAACACATCATGATTTAAAAATACATTGTAAATTTATCCAATAAATATGTATGCAGTATTTTTTAAAGGAATCCTAATTGTATCTTATGTAAAATCTGAATTTTTTGCAGAAATTGAGTAGGGCCAGACTGAGCCAGACTGAGTCTTTTTTCACTGATTTTTGTACAGGCAGGGCTCGGTCTGAACTTTTAATTTTTACACAGGGTCACGGCAAAATAACTTTCCTTCGGGAAGGCCGGGGCCCGGGCCTCAAAATTCTGGCGAGTGCAAACTTCTGACAGTATTCTACAACTCTTCGAATAAAATACATTATATAAGGGTGATGACAAAACCACTTTGCCCAAGGTTAGCTATGGAGCAGTAGTCGGGATCAGTATTAAAAAGAATATTGCCCAATGAAACTGATGGTTTTTCATTCACAGGCTGTTTACACTAATTGTGAATTGCAGCCTTATTTTTTTTAAAGAATTACACCCTCGAAAAATAAAGTAAGTTGGATTACCTTTTCCCATTTCCCCAATTATACTTAACCATTGAACCCCAAACCTAATCACAGATACGCTTTATAAAATTAAACAACTATCCAAAATTTGTAGCAAATCAGATAAGTCTGCTCAAAAAACCAATCATTTGATTTAAAGAGGGTAATCCCCCATTCCCCCCTTTATACTTAATCATTAAACCCTTAAAACAATTCAGGAATTCGCCTTATGAAGAAAAAAAACTATATTCAAAATTTACGGCAAATCGGATAAATCTGCATAAAAACCCATTTATCTAATTTAAGGAAGGCGATAAAACTTCCACTACCCCAGTATACTTAAACAAAAGAATAAAAACCAAATTAATTAAAGAAGCGCCTGATCAAACAAATTCATGTCCAGCAAATTTAAGCAAATTGGATAGTTCTGTATTATAACCAATTTACCTAATTTAATAAAGGAAATAAATTGTAAGTTTTTTCCTTATATTTAACCGAAGAACCATCAAAATTAATCATTGAAGCTCTTCATATGAATAAAAAAATCCAAGATTTGCGGCAAATCGGTTAATTCTGCATGAAAAACCCATTTGTCAGAATTAGGCGGGATCCCCCCGTTCTTCCCGTTGTTATTTTTCAATTAACCCCCAAAACTAATTAGGGAAGCGCTTTACCAAATAGAATTTATTTCTAAAATTTGAAGCAAATGAGTAAATTCTGCGTGAAAAAAGCATTTACATAAATTATGGGGTGTTACACCTATTCCCCCTCCCTTTATACTTAAACAATGAACACCCACAACTAATCATGGAGGCGCCTCAAGAGGATGCTCCTATATTTAAATTTTGAATAAAATATGCTAATAATGCATAGAAACCCATTTATTTGAATTAAGGGAAGGGGCGAATCAGCCTCTAATCGCTCCTTTCCCTTCTTCTTCTCCAATGATTATTCTTCTCCCAAAATTAATCAGAGAGGTTCCTCATAAGAATAAACCTATATTGAAAGTTTGATGCAAATCAAGTATTTCTATCAAGAATTATTGCGTTACGTACTTACGTACATACATAAATACAGAGCCCACGGACACATTAGTTCTCAGGCTTTGATAACCTGATGATATAAAAGCACGTCAAATTACATTATTTCAATCAAGAGTTATCGCGTTACACACATACATACATACATGCGTACATACACGCGTACATACATACATGCAGAACGCAGAAGCCCATTATTTCTCTGGATTTGACGCCCATGAGCTAAAAACACGTAAAACTACATTGGCCTCGGACAAACAAGAATGTTGGCGTTGAGGCGGTCATTGAATTCAATAAAATCACGCCAAATTGAATTGGCCTAGGATAAACTAGTTCAGACCAATAAACAGCAGTCTAAACTAGTTTATCCTATAAGAGTTAGGCCAAACCGGTCTATCCTAACGCCCATCGGATAAACTAGTTTTTCCTAGGCCAAAACGGTCTATCCTAACGCCCATCGAATAAACTAGTTTATCCGATGGGCGTTAGGATAAACCTGTTTGGCCTAGGAAAAACTAGTTTATCCGATAGGCGTTAGGATAGACCGATTTGGCTAAGGAAAAACCAGTTTATCCGATGGGCGTTAGGATAGACCGGTTTGGCCTAGGAAAAACTAGTTAATCCGATGGGCGTTAGGATAGACCGGTTTGGCCTAGGAAAAACTAGTTTATCTGATGGGCGTTAGGATAGACCGGTTTGGCCTGTAACATATACGTTTTTAATCTTCTCACTGTCGCGAACTGATATTTCCGCTTTCTAAGCTTCAGATTTCACTGCAATAGAATCATTATTTAAATTAATATAAATGTGC
This sequence comes from Maratus speculifer, assembly GCA_964019185.1. Lineage (NCBI taxonomy): Eukaryota > Metazoa > Arthropoda > Arachnida > Araneae > Salticidae > Maratus > Maratus speculifer. Next base: position 8,119,862 of record OZ025297.1, on the reverse strand, counting down.
TACAAATAAAATTCAATTTTAAAACATTTTGTTTTGGATAACATTTTTTACACTTATATTCCTATAAGTAATTAACTTTTAATGGAGTCAAATCACTGTATTTAAATGCCAGCGACGTGAAGGAATTTTGATTTTATTATTAAAATAAACTTTAAAAAAATATACATATATTTACTTAAAAGGAGTTAAAAATATCTAAGGATATTATTTAACCTCTTCAGACCTGAGCATAAAATAACTTTACCAATGTATATTTATTGCTTTTGCATGATCGAAATGACACCATAGATGACAAAAAGAGTCATTTTTATGAAATCCCTACCTTAAGGGGACTGGTAATTTAGGTTTACAAATACGGATATAAAAGTACTAATCCCCTTAAAACGTCAGTTTAACTATCAGTAATATAAATCTAAACAATAACAAAATAAAGGTCTTTAAACAAGTAAATGATCAACAAATCCTCAAACTTTTACACTGTAAAGCATTTAAGTTAAATAATCATGAATATTTCTTACTTTCTTGGCCACAATGTCACTTCCACACTCAGATGAAAATAATATTTATTTTATGAGGTATTATTATTCATCAGTACTGACATTTATTGGTTTTGTTTTAAAGCAAAAAACATTTAGCTGTATAGAAGTAAAGTAAAAATGCGAAAAATTCGAACAGTTTAGTTTTTATGAGGAAAAGAATGGGAATACACATTTGTGTACCTCAGGTCTGAAGAGGTTGATACATTCATGAAATCTTTCGTATGCACAGACATTCATTATTAAACGGAAAAAATAACTCACCGGAATAGAACTCCTGAAAATGTAAACTGATTTTTTCACTCTTATTTAGAGCAATGGGATTTTACAGACACAATTCTACCAGTGTTGAATTCAGGGATGGCCAGGGGGGGATATTCCTCCCCGGAGCGATGAAATATCCCCCCTAGGAAATTTTGAGATTTTGTGTTTTTAATGGTAAAAAAGTACAATTTCCCTCCCGGAACGCTGTAATGTCCCCCCGGACCCATTGAAGTCCCTCCCGGAAAAATGTGTCTGAATTCAACACTGAATTCTGCAGGCGAATAAAAACATATTACTGTTTATTTCAATAATCTTTACAGTCCAGCTAAATCAGAAAACTACGATATGGTGTTAAATGCTACCTTGATAGTAGCGAAGGATAAAATAAGACTCCAGATAAGTTAAGACATTTGAACAAAATACTTATTATGAAACAAGTATTGTATCATTAAATATGCATCAAGAACGTAATGTTTTTGTGTTTAGTAATTGCAATTTTAATAGTACAAATAATTTTGCATCAAATATAACAATACTATATCAATCTTTTGCCTCTTTTTCAGGTTGTTGAAATTTTCAAATACTGCTTCCTAGATCTAAAAATATTCTATAATATGGGCCTAAAATTAATTAAAGAATTATTGTTAATGTTTGTACCCGCATTCCTTTGAAAAAAATCTTAGTATTGTCATTAGCTGTATTTTTAATTTCTCAATGCTTATTTATTTATTTAATCGGCATTATCATGCAATGTAATATCTGTTAATAGGCACTCACATTCAAATAACAAAGTTCATGAAAAATACAATTACATTTGATTGTATTTATTGTGATTATTTATGTATGGATATATTACAATAAATATTAAACCCTGAAGAGCAGTGATAAGAAGATATTGCCTAAAGTAGTATTGTTTCATCTGGAAATAAAATAGTAATATTAGATATTGCTAAATTTATAGCAAAACGCCATCTAAGCGGCGATAAAGCTAATCGGATATTTAATGCATTTGTATAACTGTTACTCTTGATAGGGAAAGTTAATATTATATTTGAATCATTAAATATAAAAAAATAAGTTTTAGAGTATGTTTCACAATTTTATAGCTTATTGAGTTTGAACGGTACAAAATAATATTTTCCGGATATTAAAAACATGTTATAATTGAAGGAATAAATTTATCACTTTGAGGATTCATTTTCTTTCAAATACAAACTGTGTGATCTTTTATCAGGCAAAAACAAATAACAAATCTATGTAATAAAAGCCTAAGTCATGTGACTGTCTTTAATCGTTCCAGGTAAACCGCTTCAGTTTTTGTATGTTAGGCGACCATTTTGGTACTTTAAAGTTAGCCAGGCGCAAGTGATAAGTCACCTAATGCTACTCTGTCGCCATAATTTCATCTGTATTATAATAGCCCAAGTCATGTGACTGTCATCAACAACTATGAAAAGATTCCCTCGCTTTTCATATGCAATGTTTCCATTTTGATTAAAAAATTCATATTATTTCATTCAAAAAAAATAATTTTAATTATTTTTTCGAATAACATTACATGAATGTTGCCATGATCGCAATGAATTCTTGGTACTTTTATGTTAGCCAGGTACAAAGCTTGTCAATAAGCATTTTTTAACTGGCCAGTTACAAGTTTTATTTTTTGCTTGGTAAGTAAACAATGCTTTTAAGCTGAAATTAAGTGTCATGGATTCTAGTATTATTTAATATTTTTATTTTCATTAAAAAAAGAGAAAAGAAAGGAAGATGTGAAAACCATGCATTTTAGATATTTCAGTTTTAAATGAAAATGTCGTATTTTAAATGAAATGAGTGAAAAAATTCTATTTGTAGTAAAAAATGAAATAAAATAAAATGAAATGAAATGAAATGAAATAAAATAAAGAGACAGAGACTAAAACGATGTTTAGCGATTTGTCACCTGCGGGTCGCTAACATAAAAATAAAGACCTCTTAATTTCTTTATTTCGGAATTGGCGAAAGATTAAGTGAATAAACTGAATTTTGATTGTAAGCAGCATGATATATTGCTTAACATATATTTAAAGATGACCAAGCTGCTCTCAAAGGGCGACTAGTGCTTGAATATTCGTCTTTTGGCTGAAACTGAAACTTTAATAGCATTGGAAAATACGCATATTCATATTTAGGCATATGATAACAACAGCTTTGTATTTCAAGCATATTTATAGAATCATAGGAACATATAGTTTAAATATAATTTTGAATGAAATAATTATATTCCAATTTATTTAATCTGAAGTGTATGCTTTAACATCCATTATTAGTAATTGTATATTGAAAATGCAGTGTTACTATAAACTCGCTTCAGCACTTTATACAACAACTGTACTTTAAAGCCCCATTCAAAACTTGTTATAAAATTTAATTAATACATCGATTAATAGTAGGGGAAGGTGGGGCACTTTGGGACTTTTTCAGTAAATAATTTTTTCAAATCTTATTAACATTTATTAATAAAATAAGTTTAAAAAATAAGTTTAAAACCAATTAGATATAAAGTATAAGCGTTTCTGCATCAAAGGTAGGATCTTCTTTTTTTGAAGTTCTGAGAATTTGGATCTCTTTTTACATACTCTACTTCATATACATTATCAGTAATTGAAATAATTTCGATGTCTGAGAATTTGATTGGCTGGGATAATCAATTTGTGATTGATTTTCTTCTTGGTCTTGAATTGGGAAATCTATGACATTTGATGGGAGAAATTCACAGTCTTCAAAACATCTTTATTCATTGGATGTTATCCACAAACTTTAAATCCATTATATTGGATGGTGTGAATGCTAATATGTAAATGCTCGTCCAACTAGTTCCGCTACATCATAAATAGTAGATGGTTTCCAGCACTACTTGGTGTAGCCATCCAATTATTCATAGTTCTGTTATAAAATGCTTTAAAAGGTCCAAAGACGCTGTTTACTTTAAACTATAACCATTTAAAATATACCAAGTTCTTATTAAAAACTTTTTAAATGCACATATAAAACTGATTTTGTATTAATATAGCTAAAATTATAGGATTGACATTCACAAAATAGTTATTACTTATTAATAGACTTTAAATAAAATACTATAATTTGAAAGAAAACATCTTTCTTGAATTTTAAAAAGTTTTTTCAACAGATGTATTTTATAATATTCAAGTGGTGTGCCTTGGATCAGTCTAAGGTACACCACTTTCATTTGGTTCAAGGTACACCACTTGACACTTAAAAGCAAAACTGCAAATCATGATGCTAAGGCTAGGCCTAACTTTGTTTAAAGAACATGGTGTAGTAGCCAGAATATTGCTTTATAATGCATAACCGTTATTTAAAAAAAATTAGCATGTTTTAGTATGAAAACAACATAGAAATATGTAAGAAAAATTTACTTTTGAAGGGTGAATTTCCTTTTTCAAGAATTGTACGATTAAATGTGCTTCTAAACAAATGAGACCTTTGGGGGCAAATATTTAAACTACAAATGTTGTTCTTTTATGATCTAAAAAAAGTAAAGCTAGAATTAGCATAGGTCCGAGGTACACGTATATCCAGGGTACATCCCTCTTCAGTATATAAAAATAAGCTACTATTAAATAATTTTAAATAGTAACTAATACTTTTAGATGCTATTTAATACAATTTGTTTAATGTATTTATATTTTATTAAGTTTTTAGATCAGTAATTGATGCAATTGATAAATGTATAATCATATGCGTAGGGGGAACTTGGGCACATTGATACAGTTTTTTTTCTAAGGATTTTTTTGGTGCCCAGAAAGAAGACATTTCAAGTTATTTTTCCATGTGGTGTTATCAAAACTTATGTAGTGTGTTATAAAAATGTACAATCGTAGTTTTATACAGTATTTTTGCATGTAATAAAAAAAATCATTTGTATCAGTGTGCCCCATCCCCGGGGTGGATTGATACACCTCATGGGGCACTTTGATATATTTAGGAGAAATGGAGACAAAATAACAGCAATGCATATTTTTCGTGGAAAATTAGTTAGCAAACCATTTAATATTTATTTATAGAAATTGAAATCACCCACAATTTATTTGTAAGTAATATTAAAGCAATCAAAATTAAATGAATAATTACTTGATGTTCTGGCTGTTCCTTGTCTGATTGTTGGATGTGGTAACTTTGTCATATCTGGCACTTCCACCCCAGCATTATCTTCTTTCATAGGAAAGTTGAAAAACTACCAGGTTTTCTGTTTATAAATCGGTTTATAAACATGAAATAAAAGATAATTATATTAAAAATTCTGTTTATAATATAATTATCCTTTGGTGTTCTGACGCTTGTTTCTGTTACTTAACATTTCTCATGTCAAAAATACTTTTTTCCCTGGAGAATCGATATAAATTCAAGATTTGCCAGGGTGCCGTCCTTTTCTTTTGTTAGTGCTAGTAGCACTAGATGTTGGGTAAATTCGTACGTCTTCTGCTTGCAAAAATACTATAAAATGTTCCAATATAAAAAATTGGAGCTATTTCACTTCAATAAAAACTAATATTAGAAATTTTTGGTGGGAAATGGTTGGATTAAAAAGCGTAAATTAAAAAAAATAATAAAAGGCAATCGAAAAATGAACTAGAAAAGGCTTTTGATTGTAGTTATCATGGGACACATTGATACGGATCAATGTGCCCCGACATAGACAGTATATGTGCCCCATACAGTCATTTTGAATAAAATGAATCTCAATTCCAACACTTCATAATTTACCAAACAATAAAGTATGAAGACCTGATAAAGAGTACCTTTGCTTGCCAGGGAGCGTATTCTTTTCGGTTGAAAATACTGACATTGTTGTATAATACCATTGCAATTGTACAACTCAAATTTACTTTTTACCTACAAAAACAATAAATCATCCGTCCCATTTCATCAAACTACTGAATCATGCCAAGACGTTCTGTATGTTTCGTAGCATCATCTTTTGGATCTGTTGTGAAACTTCCTGTAATGACCCTGTGAGTAGTAGAAGGGGTGCATCAATGTGCTCCACTTCCCCTTATATTGCTGCAAGAGAATAAAAATAATTGAAAAGAATAGAAAAATACAAAGATTTTTTATAAATTCATAAAGATATCATCAGATGAGGTTTTGACGAATAATAAAGTATGATATCGTGAGAGGAGGGGGCCAAAAATTGGCGGAATATTGACAACGTTATATAAGTATAGCCCTTGCTTAATTATTTTCTTCATTATGACCTATAAAAAGTACATACTGACACTTTTCTCGACTTTTTAGTATTATAATAGCTTTAGAAGACTTGTGTAGTAAAAATGTTAGAAAATTGATGTGTCCATTGCATCTCAGAACTCAGATGAGGATGAAGTTATATAATCTGAATCTATTATTTCACCCTTTATATGCTGATAAGCCAATGATGCTTTGTAATAATGTATCAGATTTTATTGTAACTGGTATTTTTAAGACTAAAATGCAGTCTAATATGAAATTTATTAATTTTGGTAAAACATCTTTAAACATGATTTTGAAGAGACATATTATTAAAGTAACTTATTCAACAGTAATACATATCTTGTTAATGAGTATAATTTTTAATTTTTAATATTTAATTTTATTTATTTATACAGTTATTTTTATTTTATTAATTTCCTATCACTTAATAAAATATTATAATTCTTTAAATCAGTTTTTGTTAATAAAACTAATTTTTAATATTTAATTTTATTTATTTATGTATTTATTTTTATTGGTTTTTTATGAGTTAATAAAGTATTATCATTTTTTAAATAAATTTTTGTTAATGAGTATAATTTTTAATATTTAATTTTATTAATTTATAGACATTTATTTCTAATTTTATATTTATTTTATATTATACATTATTTATTTATAATTATATGTTATTATACATTTTTATTATATTATAATTATTAATATAGATTAGATTAAATGTAGTATAATATAAATATATAAATGTAATAAATTTTAATAATAATATATATTTATATTATTAATAATATAATAATGCAAAAATATTATTTATTTATAATACATACAATATATATAATGTATATAAATCAGTACATACAACAGTACACAATCTATATATATTTGATAATCAAAAATTTCACATTTCTAAAAAGAAAATAAATTAAAGGAAAAAAAACCCCTCAACAATCTACTTAATCCATAAGAAGGATGACAAAATAAAGACAAATTACAAAGGACGCCTAAGTTTCTTTGACACCTTCTTGAGCAGAAATGTCACTTGAAGTAAAGACATGGTGTAGAAGATGACACCTAATTTTTGATTTTCCTAGTTTTTGATTAGCTAATGACATTCAGTCATTAATTATTGCAACAATGTAAGTTATGGAATGAGGCTTTTAAGATTGCGTGAAAAAATATGAAACATAACATTTAATATTATTTCAAAATTTAAGATTAGTTCAAGATTTTAAGATTAGTTATTATTCAAAATTTAAGCATTTTTAAATTAAGATTTACTTTTGAAAGATTCTAATAGATTTTTAATTAGATTTATTTAGAACTATACGCTAAAAATTTTAGATTACGTTAGATTTTCATTAAATGAGATTTTTTACATGTAAAAGTTTGTTTTCTAAGAAGTATCAGCTAAAAGCAATACATCGAAATTTATCGAAAGTATAAGATCAATGTTAAAAATTTATATTTTTGGCACAGTATAATCTGTATTTCTGTTATATTTGTATACAAATCTCTGATTCCTACTGGGAACGAATTGAGTTTAAAGGAAAATCTTACGCAAATCACTCGGCTGCGAAAACTTATAGAAAACAGTCGGTATTAACGATATCTTTTCTTTAACATTAACGAATGAATCGATCATTTTACTTTTATAGAAAAATATTTTTCGCATTTTTTTTTAAATTGGAGAATAAATATTACATCTTCACTTTCTTCTATCATTACATGTTCAAAATATTCGATTAATTAAAAATTTCAATTTTCACTTTCCACGGATTTGTACGTTTCAGAAGATTCTGAATGCAGTTTGACAGTTTTAAGAAACATTTCTATGAATTTATTATATGTGTGTCTATCTGTATGTGACACACATTTTCTAGCCGCTATATCTTAGAAACTAACACACGGAATTTAATCAAATCAATATTCAGTTATACTTTGACATAAACTGGTAATAGTTAACATTTGATACAAATTACACAGTTAAAAATCTTGCAGCATTTTGTACAGTCATTTCATCGTTTTCTAAAAAACCAGTAACATAACCGTAATTTAACTCTATTTTGACCATAAAATTTGTAATAATATGTTTAGAATAACGTAAAAAGACGGTTGTTTTACTTTTTTTGTAAAAAAACGGTCAAATGCCTGGATAAAATGCTGCAGATTTTTAATAGTGTATCCAAAAGATGCTGTTACATTGGTGCATTTTTCATCATTTTCATGATAGCTATATCTCAAGAACTAATTCATGAAGTACTAACCCATGAAATTTCATGAAATTTCATAATTATTTCAAAACAATCTTTACACATATACATAAATGGAGCCATATTAAGTTTGGGCGTTTTTCCCCCAACAGATGTCATCGCTGGGCTTTATTTTTCACAATTTCCGAAACAGCCGTTTATTAAGAACGAATTGATTGTCATTTATGATTTGCTTCCAGAAGACTATTTTGCTGGCTACATCATACCAGTTTAGTATTATTTCTTTACAAACGATGAATTTATAGTTTTCTATAGCTAAATTTTTACAAAATTTTTTGAGATACATTCAGTAAAATCCTATGTACTATTACATTTTACCACTCAATTATTAAACCATTCAGCCAGTTTACCAAACAATCATGTGGAATACCATTTAATGTAGTATTTTAAATATTGGTTGAGATAGACATAATATGTATAAGTTTTTTGAGAACGATATGTTTTTGCATAAATTTTATAACAATTGTTGAATACAACTTAAAGTAGTAGTTTAAAACCAAATTCAAATAGATGCAATATGCTTACGAATTGCCCCACTAGTGGCCGAGAGGTTCTGACCTCTCAACTGGTAGACGGCAGGTGCTGGGTTCGAACCCAATCGCGTCTGTCGGCCTAACCGTTCGGCGCTTTCGTGGTTTTCTTCAAGACTTGCGTAAAAACGGGTTAGGTTCTCTTAGAAAGACCCCCACGAAGGCACCCCTCCTGGGCCTATATACCTAGTGTAGATAATTGGCCTACAAAAATAAACTTAAACCTGCTCACGAATTTTCGAAGAAAGTGCCACAAAATATATTATATTTAAAAAAAATTTTGTACCTTTTTAATGTGTCTTTCAAAATTTCTATTTTTCTTATTTATTTTCTAAAGAATAATACATTTCAAATTATTATTTGTAAACAAAAATACGAAAACAAAAAATATCTATGAAACTGAAATTTGTATTTTATTATTTTCTTTATCCTAGTTTATATATTGCCCACTTAAGGTTTTATTATTCCATTCAGAAGCTTTCTTTTATCTTTCTCTTAATATTGTTGTGGAAACGAAGGTAAAATAAATAATTCCCTCGTATGTAAAAATTAGATATCCATTTTCTTGAGTATTACATGAAGTAACGTTTACTTTGTGTGATTCATTGAATAATTCTTTTTGTTTAACACTTTGTAAGACAGTTTACTATTTATGGAACCGATCTGTCTTTGGATGTATGCAATACAATGTGAAAGAATAATGCTTTAATGATAAGAAAAGAATGTGGAAAATATTTTTTTCTTAGGAACTACAAGATTTCAATAAACTAAAAATTGTTCAGAAGTATCCAGTCAAAGAAATAAAAAAAAAAATCACAGGAATTTACTTCCATATTTATTTTTGTATTTTTAACATAAAAATAAATAAAATATATTTCTAAAATACATAGTTTTCTTTTAATTAGTTTAGAGTTTTTTCTTAAATGGACGTTATGGAAAAGAACTTGAGCAGTAAATGCAAAAGTCTGAAATTCAGAAAAAAATGTCTGAAATGTTGGCTCAATTTTAAGGCTGAAAAATGTCTTGAATTAATTCATTAATTGTGTCTTAAATGCCATATTATTTCAGAAACTGGAACCATCTGAAATGCCACTATAGGTTTCTTCTTTTATTTTGTCAGTAAACTACAATTTTTCACTAAACATTTAAATTATACTGTGCGTTGCTATGATTGGTCACATTAAATAATTTTAGTCGAATAGAAAATAAAATTACCTTAAATAATTACAAAGTTTTTTTATGTAGAAAATATATATTTGTTTTTAAATAAGAGTATAAACTGCTATTTTTCTGGTTGGCCGGGAAAAAACTTCAAAGTCTAAGGAAGACAGCTTTAAGCTGGAAAGGCAATTTTTGAAATTGTAGATAGTTGTCATGTTGCTCAGCAAGCAAGGGTTAGTTTCTGGGCTTCCAGCTCTTAATGAGATATCATGCACCGGATTTTCCAAGAAGAAACGTACCATATATTTCATCAATTATTTTCGAAAAATAGGCCAATTGTATGCTTGCTACCTGAGACAGATTATCCGAATGCACGAATGATCAAGAACACAGTCCCTTCCCACTGCCGCGACTAAATATATCCGTTCACTAGGCTGCAGGTTTCACTGCAATTGAATCTTTATTTAAATTTATATAATTCTACAAATATAATCAAGTTTTAAGAAATTAAGTTATGATTGATACTTTCAAGGCTTATAAGCATACACGTAACAAAAAAATTATACCATGTTAGAAAATCCCTCTTTTATTAGCATTTAAAATAAATTAATGAGAAAACAAAATTACACTTTTGCCCTTTTGCTCGGCGGTCAGGGGGTTAATAAACCAAGTGGGGTTACATACTAAGAGAAAAGATGGATGCTCATTGGCAGTGTTTACAACATGTGCAGGACCTTCTCTCTCGGCAAACATATTCCCCAGGCATGAAAAAAAAATTCGAATTTTCAAAAAAGGTAAAAATGAGCAAAAAAGTATTCTAAATTTTTTTTTAATTGTGATTTCTATGCAATCTCAGGAAGTAACGAACCGATTTGAAATCAAATAGTGCGGAAATTATTATGACAGTCCTTGCACCAAGATAAATTATATTTTATGTCGGTTGCCACTATCCCAGAGGGTTGCAGGAACAAACGAAGGTTAAAGATACTATTTTTCATCGTTAAAGAGCCTAGATTCATAAAATTTGGCACGGTAACTATTTTTTAGATATAAATCATCTATAAAAATTGTTCTTTAAAAATTAAAACTTAAAAGGGAGAAAAATGCACAGAAAATGTTCTAAAATGTTCTGAATGCCGATTTGTGTGCAATCTAAGCAAAAATTAAACCGATTTAAAAAGGAATGAGCGGAAAATGAAAGTCCTTGCTCTAATATACTCTCTGTTTCATGTTGTTGTCTCTACCATCTGGTGATTGCAGGAGCAAAAACATTTGAACTTGTGATTTCTGTGATACTGCAGCGGCTAGCAACTTGATATCTTGCATGGCAAATACTCCTAAGATATAAATTATCTCTAAGAGCATTTCCTATAAAATTCGAAATTTAAAAGCTGTGAAAATGGGCGGAAAGTGCTCTGAATTGCCATATCTAAGCAATCTAAGTAAATATCAAACCAATTTCAAAAGTAATGTTTGCAGATGGATGGTGACAGTCCTTGCTCCAATATAATCTATATTTTATAATGTCACTACCGCATACAGTTGTAAGAGATATAAATGTTCTAAATTGCGTTTTTTTTTTGACAACTGAGGGGTCTATTATTTTTAAATTTGTCAAGATATTTACTTAAAGAAGCAATGCTTTCTGAGAAAAGTCAAAAAATATTCCAAATTTAAAATGACGAGTAAATGAAAATCGTTCTAAAGCCGTTCTAAATTACTAATTTTTGGTCGTTTTCCGAAAAATCAAATCAGTTTCAAAAATAATGGTTGCAAATTGGTGGTGATAGAACCTATTCAATCATACTCTAAATTTTATGTCAGTTTCACTACCACCAGATGATTGTAGAGAAAATAACGTTTTAAATTGAAATTGCTGTGATTGCAAAAACTTTCAATATGGCATGATTGTTACATATAAAATTTAAATGTCCTCTAAAAACAATTGAAAGTAAATTTTAAATTTAAAAGTTGTGAATCGAAAGGAGGAAACGAAAAGCATTAAAAAAATTCTTAAATTACGTTTTCTATGCAATCTCAGGGAAAAAAAAAAAAAACAGATTTTTAAAGTAATGGTTGTCAATCATTGGTTAGAATCTCTGATATTACACAGGATATACTTTATGCTTGTGCTACTGTTACGTGTGGTTGCCTTTAACAAGCGTCATTAAAAAAGCATTTAAAAATTTTTAAATTACGTTTCTATGGAATATTAGGAAATATAAAACTGATTTCAAAATAAAAGTTAGCAATTAAATGGTGATAGCCTCTGTTTCAACATAAGCATTTTATGGTACCTCCACTATCTTTGGAGAGATAGTAAACCGTTAGACAAGAAGCTTCGGTTTTGAGATGATGGTGAATTTTAAGATGTAAATGTATACTAAGAAATAATAAAATAATTTAGAACTTGAAATGAATTGAACCTAAGAATTGAACCCTATCATAAAAGTTTCAATTTTTTTTTTAAATTAACATTTATTTACGAGGGAGAATCCGAAATAAGTTTCCCTTAGCTTCTGTGGACAGAGGTGGGTATGAAAGTCAAACAGTATAATGATTCATGAAAAATACGACACAACTTTATTTGTCAACATAAGTACCAAGCATGTTGAGACATTTCTCATACTGCTTAGATAGCTACAAAAAACCCACCAGGAAAACATCATGGATTTGCATACGAACAAACCTTTAAACGCTTCTTTCACACTGTAAAAAAAATCTGTGAAGGTACTAAACATTTTCCAGGAAACTGGGATTCCAAGATCTTTTCATGTAACGATAACAGGAAAATTTCATGTAATCGATTCTGAAGCTTGAATTTTTGCTGTTACCGTTACAAGAAAAGTTCTTGGAATCCCAGTTTCCTAGAAAAGGTTTAGTACTTTTGCAGATTTTTTTTTTTTTTTTTTTTTTTTTTTTTTTTTTTTTACAGTGCATATGCAAAACCCTGAGTTTTTCATGGAGCGCTTTTTGAAGCTTATCAAGCGGTATGACAAATGTTAAAATGCACTTGGTCATTGTGAGGAAAAATAAAGATAAGTCATATCTTTAATGTCTCATTCTGTTTTTTTACTTTTATACGCAACTTTGATCACAGTCGACAGGGGTAACTTATTTTTAGACTCCCCCTCGTAGAATTAGCTTTAGTTCTTATTAATTTAAGTCTCATTTTTGCCTAATGTAGCGTAATAATGAAGTTTAATCAAACTATGGCTTTAATAACATATTTTGAATTATTCCCGCAAGTATAATTTCTTCTAATAAAAATTGGACATACAAATATCACTTGGCATATTTCAACTGTTACGCGAGTAAAATTGCGGGATATGCTAGAATTTTTATAAAATTTTAACGTTTTAAACGTTTTTATTTTTTAAACATTACATAAGTGGTAATAAATGTTAATATTATCTAAAAAATGTTATAAATGAGCGATGTTTAATCTTAGATTTGTATTTCAATCTCTGATTTAAAATTGGCCACGTAAAATTTACTCTATTATGTTTAGATGATTCTTTGTAATGTTTCTTCTAAAAATGTTTTGAAAACGAAAGCAAAATAAATAATCCCATCTATTTAAATTTAGACAAATCTTAAGTGTTATAGAAAAAAAGGATTGCTTTGTGTGATTCATTGGATAATAGTTTCTGGTTAACATTTGATGCGGCAGTTTATTGTTGGCTGCATCCATTGAGTTCTGATGTATCTAATAAAATATAAAAAATTAATACTTTAAAGATAAGCACTAATTTAGAAATTATTTTACTCTTAAGGAAAATAAGCTTATAATAAAGTTTGCCTTATTCCAGTATAAATTCGTAAGGAAACTAATAGTTACCTTTAAATACATTTATCCAACTTTAATTGTGATTTATTTCCCTAAGGTACCTTAAAAAATAAAAATGCTTCAGAAAAATATTCGGTAGGGTTTGTTATAAAGAAATAGCTGCTAACATCTTTTGCTCTTTTGTACCAGAAAAAATATGTAGTAAACTTTATCTTTTTAAATTGCCGTAATGTGAGAATGATATAATTCAAAACTTTCTATTAATTTTTTTGGCACAACAAAGCTGAATACTTGGCAGATATGTAAAAGGATAGACTGTTTGTAAAATTGTTTGAACATTATATAAACATATCATCACTATGTGCTTTGCTATTCAAGCATGTGTGACAGAATGGATGAAATTCTGAAGATTTCGATGGTACTTGTAATTTAGAGAAAATTTAAAGGTTTCCTTAATAGTTTAAAAAAATTAAAACGATTAAAATTATATGTTTTCTTTCATTAACAAAAATAAACTTCCTGTTCTGAAAGGTTTAATGTAAAATTGGGAAAATTACACAGTGATAACTTGCATTAAAGGAAATCAAAAATCCTTTAATCTTTTCCTTCTAATAATCCTGTAATCGTACATCTTGTAATCGTCCTACACCACTAAAAATATCTGAAGAAAATCTATAGCTTTTTGGGCCAAAATCTGTGTGAAATCCGAAGGTATTTGGCCAATTTTGCAGATATTTTTAAGAATATCTTAAAACATTCTGCAGATATTTTAAAACTAAAGCTAAGTCTGCAAATTTTCTTAAAATTTCTGTAGAATTTCTGTAGAAAGTGGCGATTTCTTCAGATAATCTTAAGATTATTCTTAGTGGGGTATACACTGTAAAAGAAATCTGTAATTCTACAGATGTTAATTTACAGAAATTTGTATGTATATTAAAATTTTATCTCTTCACTGTACAGAAAAAAATTAAGTATACAAATTCAGTCATTTTAGATACAGAATTTTGTACTACAGAAATCTGTTACGTTACAAAATAATTTACTAAAATTGCAGTAATTTTACGAAAACATTATCGGTAACCTAAGTTGCAGTTACATAAGTGCTTCCAGTTTCCTGAAACAATCTTAATTATCTTACAGATTTTTTGATTTACTGTACAAACATGTATCTGATACATTAATTTTTGTTTTTGCCGTTACATAAAGTGTTTTAGGGATCCCAATTTAATAGAAAAAATTTAATAACTTGACTGATTTTTTTTTATAGACTGGTTCCATGCTTACACTACTTCTTACTTACACTACGTGTATTCCATGAATACACGTAGTGTAAGTCACAGGATACGATTTTTGCTACCAGTATTTTAAAACGAAGAAATATGACTAATATTATCAGAGCTGTTACATTAAATGAATAAGACACAGCAAATGTTTCAAAAATAACGGTGGCATACAAACATAATGATTGCCAGTATGTGACTTACACTACAAAATGCTAGTGTAATACCGATGTAAATCGTTTGTATTTTGCTGAATTAAGTAGAATATGGAAGACTGATGCTTTAGTGATAGAAAGAAAATAGAAACCTTTAACTCATATAAAATGCAAGATTACAATAATTTTCATACTATTCAGGAGAAATTTCTAAAGTATTTAAACGGAAAGTACTATCGTAAGATTTCTGCTTTTATGTAAGTAATAAAGAAAATTATAAAATACGAATTTGCGATGCAGATTTTATATTTTATGATTTCCTTTATCTGAGATTTTATATTCCCACTTCAAGTTTCTATTATTCTATTCAGCGGCTTCTTTTATCTTTCTCGTAAAGCTGTTTTGAAAGCGAAAGCAAAATAAATAATTTCTCGTTAGTAAAAGTTAGGTTTCCATTTTCTTAAGTGTCTATAGAAAATAAAGTTTGTTTTGTGTGATTCATCGGATAATTCTTTCTATTTAACACTTACTAAGTCAATTTACTACTGATACGAAGCTATTATTTTTTGATTTTATGCCAAACGAAACGTTCATGCTTTTAAGATAAGTTCGAAAATTTATTGACTTTTAGACAAAATAAGTTTAGAATAATCTTCGTCTGATTCAGGTATAAATTCCTTAAACTATAAACAAAATACCAAAATTTTTCAAAAGTTAATATTAATTTATTTACACAATAGCATTTTTAATTAATAGAACTTCGGAAAAACTTTGAAAGATCTGATATAAATATTTAATTTGTTTGAAACATTATTAGAATATTTTATGGATATATCACTACTAAGGGCTTTATTTTAGTCCCTTTGATAAACGAACAAGTGAAGGAGAAAGAAAAAAAAATCTGAAGATTTTGTTGACACCTTTAGTACTGGTTATATGGGAAGTTTCTTAAAAGTTTTTAAGTTATTAAAATTATATATCTACCTTATTTATTCTGTAATAAAAATTCATGCTTTAAAATTTAATACATTTTAAGTAAATTTGAAAACTGCACACTGAGTGCTAATATCCATTAAACTTAGTGGTGTGTTAGGATTTCCTTTACGTAAGATTACCTTAATTTCTCTACGAGTATACATGCTATCCACATAAAAATAAACACAATAATTTACAATAAGCCACTTAATCATAATAGGGTAACATCCCCAGTAATTGTCACTTTAAGAATCTGTCTTCAAACTTACTTCAATTTTCATTACAAAGAAATAAGATATTTACTTGGAAATATTTTTAAATCAAAGAATGCATATCTGTGCATCTATTTTGCCCACTAAAAGCAAAAAAAAAAAATAAAAAGTATTTTTATAAAAATATATTTATAAAATGTTGCTGAAATCACCAGTAATTGGCACCTAGAGCACCAATGTATGACACCTTGTGATCCAGTAATTGGCACAAGTTTATATTAAAAAAAAAAACTTTACATTTTGCATTGGATTTAATCACTTTAAATGAATTTACTGTAGATGAAGATGCCATATTTCAGGTTTTTGAGAGTAAGAAATCAGCATATTAGTCTGAAATGTGAACACTTTAAAACAATACAATATACTTATATTAATACCCAGTAATTGTCATGCTGTCCCCAGTAATTATCATATGAAGCTTTAATGGATTCCAATTACTGATAATATTTTATATTTTCAAATAAAAACAAATGATAAACAAAATAAGTCTATAACTTTAAAAGTACTTCCAAAATAAGTGGTTTAATATCAGATTCCTTGCAAATTCCTTGTAATTGGAATAGGTGCCAATTACTTGGAACTAGCAAAATTGAAGCACCATTAATTGGCATCTATCATTATTTCAGAAATCCAAATATTTGTGTCGAAAATACTTTTACACAATTAAAGTAACCCTTTTTAACTAAACAAAACTGTTGTCAATTAAAATTTAAAATATAAATCATATAACAATGAATTGAAAAGCATGCCTTCCTTAAACCAAAGAAGAAGCATTTGCAACAGAAATGGCTAATTTCATACAAGCCATTATTGTTTCTCTTTCCTAGGCACTATTGTCATTTAGTAGCATAAATCAAAGTTATAATCTTTAACATAAATGAGCATATAACTGGTATATGGTCTTGCATTTTTAAAAGACTGGATATATATCTTATTTTAGGACATGTTTGTAGGATGTGCCAATCACTGGTGCATGTTAATTACTGGGGATGTTACCCTATAGAGTTTGAGCGCTTTTGCTACATTAGTTTTGACTGGGTTATCGAAAGATATTTGTCCCTTTTCAATTTGTTGATGATCCCTTATAGAGTTTCGGAAAAAAAATCTTCACACAAATGTGTGACCTGTACTATTATGTTTACATACTTAGAGTGTCAAAATAATCCCTCATGTACATTTCTAGATACTTAACAAAAAGTCTAAAATTGCAACTGGCCAGTCATCTTTGGCCATATAGTGTATACTCTCATCACTACTCTTGAATATGCATAATGATGGACTTTTACACGGGACTTAGAGTATGCAGTTCTTTTTGTCTGATAACGCTTCGTTTTTAAACTCATGGAAAAACCCACTGATGTTGGCCACTTCAGGTTTTCATTACTCTGTTCAGAGTTTTTTTATTACCTTTTTGATAAAATATTTTTTCAATGAGAGCAAAAATAAATAAATAATTTCTCGTGTGAAAGTTATATATACAGGGTGTTCCGAAGATAATGATCCCTTTCTGTGAAAATACTAATTTATTACTTACCCATCATACGTAGTATAGGATAAGTCTTGCAATCGTTTTGAAAATCGAAAAAAAAATTTTGACGGATTTACACGTTTCGGACACTGGAGATTCCGAAAAACATATTTTTAGAAAAAAAAAATTGCCGTCCGTCCGTCTGTGTGTCTGTCTGTCAGTCTGTCTGTCTGTCTGTCTGTCTGTCTGTCTGTCTGTAACCGCTCTATCTCCCGAACAAATTGAGATAGAGATTTGAAATTTTGTATGTGCTTAGTATGTAAGAATGGGACGAAGCTTATTTAATATCAGCAACCTCGATTATTCGGAACTATTTTTTTCGGACTCTCGAAAAATTCGTTCTGATGAAAGGTATATAAAAATTTTCGAATTATTTTATTTTAAGGAGTGGACGGAAAAGGCAATAAAATAACACAAATTTTGCATAAAAAACGAAATCAATCGGATAATTAGTTGTCGAGATATTTCTAATCCCATTTTCCACATTCTTTGATTTTTCATGACCCTGTATTTCATTCAAATTTCAATTCAAAGATATCTTTTAATTGGAAATGAGATACTTAATTCTATGCAAGAAACCGTTAGTGAATATGATTATTATTTTTGGAGTTATAAGGATGTTTCTATTACGCAATTCAGTGCTACTTGAATAGTTTGACGTTTCATACAATTTATCGAAATTAGGTCATCAGAAATTCATTAATAGAGCATGATTATATGTTAAAAATACTTAAATATACATTTATATTTTGTTTTGGTATTGTAATGCATTTTAGAAATTGTTTACAAGTGTTATGTTTTCATATATTGTGCTATGCATATCCATGATGGGTAAGTATTACGGTGGCCTCCAACGACTAGTTGATTTCATTCGCAGGTGTTTGAAGAAATGATGTCCTTAGAAGGAAGAATAGCCACCGTTTCCTGGGAAGTGGATGATACAAAGACATTTTTACTTACCCATCATACGTTGTATAGGGTAAGTCTTGCAATCGTTTTGAAAATCGAAAAATTTTTTTGACGGATTTACACGTTTTAGATAGTGGAGATTCCGAAAAACATATTTTTAGAAAAAAAATTTTGCCGTCCGTCTGTCTGTCTGTCTGTAAACGCTCTATCTCCCGAACAAATTGAGATAGAGACTTGAAATTTTGTATGTAGTTAGTATGTAAGAATGGGGCGAACCCTATTTACTATGAGCAACCTCGATTATCCGGAACTATTTTTTTAGGACTCTCGAAAAATTCGTTCTGATGAAAGGTACATAAAAATTTTCGAATCTTTTTGTTCTAAGGAATGGACGTAAAAGGCAATAAAATAACACACATTTTGCATATAGAATGAAGTCGATCGGATTATTAGTTGCCGAGATATTTGTAATCCTGTTTTCCACATTCTTCGATTTTTCATGACCCTGTATTTCATTCAAATTTCAATTCAGAAGTATATTTTAATTGGAAATGAGACGCTTAATCAGACGCAGTTAATTGTTAGTTAATAGAATTATTATTTTTGGAGTTATAAGGATGTTTCTTTTACGCAATTCGGTACTACTTGAGTAGTTTGGCGTTTTATATAATTTGTCGAAATGGGTACATCAGCAGTTCTTTAATATAGCATTACTATGTATATTAACAATATTTAAATTTTGTTTGTGAATTGCAATGCATTGTATAAATAGTTTTCACATGTTTTATTTTCATATACATATCCATGATGGGTAAGTATTACGGTGGCCCCCAACGACTAGTTTAATTAGAGTAGACGAGATGCGTCAACTCTACCATTGAAATTACGGAAAACAGCCACCAACAGGGCCCAATATCAGGCTGCTTGTGAACGTGGACTCCTTTTAAGTACAGTCGAGTTTCCCTATAACGAAACTCCATTCAGCGAATTTCTCTATATAACGAATTTTTACTAGGAACGGTCAATTTTTCATTGATTACATTACAAATAATCTCCATATAGCGAAGTATATATCTCCATATAACGAATTTTTTCAGAAATGTTCCTTCTTTTTTTCTGAAAATGTTTCAATTTGTTTATGAAATTCATTTTCCTGCGATGATTCACGGTATGTGTTTCATAGCTACATGACTGCTGCCATATCCATGTCCAAAACAGGCATTATTCCCCGCCCCACCCCTTTTAAAACCCCACTTCTTAACTAAATGTATATCGGAAACTTTCATTGTCCTGATTTTGTTTCAAAGATGAGTATGCGTTTTTGGAAATTTTTGTTGCTCCCCTGAAAGAAGGCAAATTTTAGCGCATTTGAGCTAGATTTACTACTGAACAGTACCCGTAAAAACGCTGAATAATTTTCTGTTTCGAAACTGTTTAAATAAGTAAAAAAAAATATCAAATTTATGTTTAGCGTTAAACATTTCAAAACAACTCAAACACTTTTTAAAAACTTTACTAATAAAATGTAAATTTTTTCATCATTTTCTATTCAACGAATTTTTCTATATAACGAATTTTTTGACTGAACCATGGATTTCGTTACATAGAGACTCGACTGTATATCGTAATATTAATAATATATATTCCACAACGAAAAAGTAAGAATTTATATTATAAATAAATATTTTGCTTTTAAGACGTTGCTGTATTGATAAAAACATTTAAAATACATTAAAATTTTTTATTTACATGTTTCAACTCTTTTTAATCGAGTCCTCTTCAGAATGTAAATAGAAAATAAAATTACAAACATAATGAAGGTGAAAAACTAAAATAGATAATTAATGAAATTAAATTAAAGATATCACTCGCTTTTAATTTGGATATTGTCCGTGCTCTAGCTAAATAATTATCTTGTAAATTGTCCAGCCATTTAATGCATATACTTGGGATGCGAAATGATAGCGAATCGTTACAAATATGTGAACCTTTTAAATAAATTTCAATGGATTCTCTTATGAATAACTTTAAATAAAAATTAGATTAACTCCTTTCAACTGCTACACGAATGCTATTGACGATCTAAAAATCATATGTTGAGGGTCCTCCAGAATGATTTTCAACCGTTACGCTGCCGGTTCGTTTGATTTGTTCACAAGTAGTGTGATATTGGAGCGTTGGTAGACGTTTTCCATATTTTCAAAAGTAGAGTTGAGGCACCTTTTAGTGCAGTCAGTGCTTTTTACACCAAATTTACAGGAGACGATCGCTATTTTTTCTTCTAAAGAGAGTATTTCTTCAAACACCTGTGAAAGGAATCAATGCATTGATATTTGCATAGATATGATCGATAGTTTTCGAACACCCTGTAGAACGCACACATTTTAAGTGTTGCTGTGCAAATAATTCTTTTATGTAGTTTACTACATCTGTTTCTCTTTAAAATTTCATAAGTAAGTTCATTGTTCGCGTAAATAATTTGCAATTTGCTGCATTCAATAGAATATGAAAGACTTTCAATATGGATAGAATATAGAAACATTTAACTTATAAAATTAAAGATAATTGTTTTCATACTATTCAGGAAAAATTTCTAAAATATAGGAGTAGTATAACAAAAAGTTCCACCATTAGATTTTCTTTTGTAACGCTGAAGTGCAATTGATTGCAGTGATTTTTAGATAGATTTCGTATGAAATACTACATATTGCATTCGCACTAATGTTGGAATTTCTGAAAAAAATTGCAGGTCTTTGCCGATCATGACCTCTAGACCTCAAAACTACCACCAGTAAAAAAGTGGTAGTTTTGAGGGTTGTTTTGAGGGTAGTTTTGAGGTTTGAAATATATATCTATCTATCTTTTTTATGGATACGATAACTTCTATAATTCTGCACCAATCGCCACCAAACTGATACATAAAATCAGAGGGGATAAAATCTTGGCCAAGTTCATTAATGGGCAAAATTGCACTAAGGGGGTCGAAATAGAGGCTTTTTTGTGAAAACAAAAAAAGCCATAACTTCTTAATGAAAATAGATATAGAATCAGTTTATATTACTTCTAAATAATGGACCCAAAGTTTATCATGACAGATTTTTGATAAAGTTAAAAATGGGCTCAAAGGGCGAAAAAAATGGGGGTTTTGGGAGAAAAAAATCATAGCTCTGTCAATTCTCAAGACATCAAATCCAACTAAATCTTTTATAAATATTCTCAAAATTATCTAAAACTTTTGAATTTACAAGTTTTTGATAGGAGTAACTCTAACCGGTAAAAAATTAAAAACAAAAACAAAAAGGGAGGGAGGGGGGTGGAAAAAGAAAAAAATCCATAACTTCATCAATTCTTACATTATCAAATACAATTAAATTTATTTTACATCTTCTCAATTATATATACAACTTTTATATTAACAAGTTTTTACCAATCTTATCCAAGACCAATTCTTATAGCAAAAATAAACAATAACAGGAGTTGAAGAAAAAAACCTCAAATCCAAACTGCTTATATTCTGACTCATTTTTAAATTAATTTTTGATTGTAAACACATCCAAATGGCAATCCTCTTATTTAGAAATTATATAATGTGATGTATTGGACAGTTTCTTGATAAAGGCAGAATTTATTTTTAAAAAAGACTGCCAAAATGAGTATTTTGAACAGAATTTCCCGAAGTGATCGTGAATGAAAAATTGAAGAAATATTCATAAAACAGATTGCGTTACTTTTGACTCATTTTTAAATCCATTTTTGCTCTCAAACGCATCCAATTGACAGGTTCTCTTATTTAGGAACTTTATAATGTGCCGTATGGGTCAATGTTTTGATAAAGGCAAAATATATTTTTAAAAAAGCTGTCAAAGCGGGCATTTCGCACAAAATTTCCGAAGCGATCGTGATTCAAGAATTGTTGATGAAATCAAACAAGAAATGGCTTAATTTATGACTCATTTTTAATTTCAATTTTGCTTACAAATGCATCCAGTTGACAGTTGTTTCTTAGTTAGAAACTATATAATGTACTGTATTTTCCGATTCTTTAATAAAGTCATAATATACTTCAAAATATGCTGTCGAAATGGGAATTTGAGCCGAATTTAGCTTAAGATGATTCTGATAAAACTTGATATTACAGAAAAATGAAATTAAAAAATTTTCAAAAGCTGCCAAATAAAGTTGTTAAACTGGATTTATCTCTAATCCTATTTTATTTTTTGTTGTTGAAATGAGTACACATATTTCGAAATCTACCGCCGCCTATAGGCCCAGCTGTCAGGGATTTTTATTTGTATAAAATATCACTTTATATTATTATCGTAGCACATTATTTTATGATAAAAAGTTAATTAAATCCAATTGATATTTTAAATCATCAGATTTTAAAATATTCACCTTTTATATAAACATTTTAATAACAATTTTAATTTTTCTTAAGAAAGGTGTTATAGTAAAAATAAAATACATTGACATGTTTCGGAACCGTCAAATAAGTTCCATAGTCATAATATAAATAAAACAAAATTTCAAAATATTTCTCGGACAATACAAATGACACGCGACAATGAGATAAAAATAACAAAAAACACGCGCTCTATTGCAAAAAATCGTGAAATCGTGAACTATTGTGAAATAGTTTGAAAAATTTTTATTTTTAGTTATGTTTTAGATCATGGTCTATATTTTAATTTAATTTTTTGCAATAGAGCGCGTGTTTTTTGTCATTTTTATCTCATTGTCGCGTGTCATTTGTATTGTCCGAGAAATATTTTGAAATTTTGTTTTATTTATATTATGACTATGGAATTTATTTGACGGTTCCGAAACATGTCAATGTATTTTATTTTTACTATAACAACTTTCTTAAGAAAAATTAAAACTGTTATTAAAATACATTATTTTATATATTTGGAAAATTAAAAGTTTGTGTTGTAAATAAAATATTTAATCGGTTGCCCTGAATGTAAAATTTCTATATTGAAATATTAGAGCGTGTTACAAATTCGTTATTACGGAGAGCAGTCGTTTAAAATTAGTATTACCGCATATGATTTTATTTCCAAATTCTTGCTTAGGTATGTGGAAAGTATCCTTTAAATGGAAATTATGACTAGTCTAAATCAACATAAATGAAATAAGTTTAGAGGTTTTCTCCACCGTGCTACAATAGAAACAATTAAACCTATGATTTTCACGCTACTGTATAAATCAAAAAGTTAAAATTAAAGTTGTTATTAAATTTATACTATTAGTTCCGAAACTGGTTGAAATTTGTCAGTGACTTTATTCTTGAGGTAATATCAAAAGAGAAATTCGTTATCAAGTAGATTCAAGTAATTTATTTAATGAAATAAAATCTTGCCTTTCTTCA
The DNA here is from genome assembly GCA_964019185.1 of Maratus speculifer. Lineage (NCBI taxonomy): Eukaryota > Metazoa > Arthropoda > Arachnida > Araneae > Salticidae > Maratus > Maratus speculifer. The sequence continues at coordinate 8,095,571 of OZ025297.1, read as the reverse complement.
GGATTTAATATGCTCAAGATAAAATATAGCTATGATATTTATGTCAGAAATTATACAAAAATTGTGCTTTTCAAAATATTGTCAGCTAAATAAAAATAAAAACAAACATATAAGCAAAAAAGAATTTCTTAGTCTTTCAATAGAACATTGTATTTTTATTTTATTTTTTATTTATTTATTTTTTTTTTAAGGCACGCTACTTTTTTAAAAGCAGGATCATGTTACTGATTTCTTCTTTCTAAGGTCATTCAAAATGTCTTGTCAATTTCTTATTTGTGTGTTTCTTTTTCCTATTATTTATGTACCCTTCCATTTCTTAAATATTTTATTATTGTCTACTATGTAATTACTGTACTAACTATTTATGGACGAAAAGTATATAGTGTCTTGTTAAGGGATGATTTCCGTTTTAGCCACTGCCTTATGGACAGTTTAAGATAATAAAGCGCATAGAGCTAATTACAGTACTTATCATATTTTATGGGGTCTGGAGCCCCAGTTTTAGATTATTACATTCCCCCTCCTCCCCCCCAAGAATAGCACGGACAGCAGTTCGATTTGATATATCGACTACTATCTAATTGTTTCAAAATACTTCCCCAGGCTAGGTACACAATTGATACACAAAAAATTCATTTTACTGGTTTTTATAGTTTTACGAGAATGTATTCTATGCATAATAGTTAATTCATCATAGACTTTCAATGTTTTATTTTAGAGGCCTTTTAAGTCAGTTTTGAAGAATAAAAAAAGCGGATACAGCGGCTTATCAAAAATGCCGATCTAAAACCATTAAACTTTCACAATATTTAAAGATGTGTGATATTTTATTTTCGTCTGTGCCTGAATTCCGTTCTAGTACATGAGACAGACAAAAGGTTTTGACCATCCAACTTGAATTTTTCCACGAAACAAAAGATGAAATTATTAAAAACAGTATACTATTACGCTGATAAAAAATTGTTCATTAATTCCAACCAGCTTTTGCACAGATGTCGTAAACGCACCCCATTAGTGTGATTTTTTTTTTTTTTTTTTTTTTTTTTTTTTTTTTTTTTTTTAACGAAGACTTTGCGATTTTTTTCGGACTTCTTTTTTAAGTACCAGTTACATGCATATATATTAAATATTTTCTATTATTTTAAAAAAGGAAATAATAGTAAATAAAAAAAAGTTTAATTAATAATTACCGTATTTACTCGTGTATAAGGCGCACATTTTTTCCAAAAAATTAGGGCAAAACTCCTAGGTGCGTCTTATACACGGAATAATTTTTTACTGTTGGATGCAGTCGAACGATATGCATATGAAACAAGAAATTACTCAAAGAAGATATTAAAACTCGGAAAATGTTACTTAATTGAAGTATTACGGCATATTCATTTCATTCCTTGCAGTTTTTTTTATACAACAGAGCTAGTGCCATTATCTAATCGCTAATTAGCAATTCTCTTTACCGTCACTCATTCCTATTTCCCGCCATTCTCTTACAACCCGATGTCTAAAAATGCATTTTTGTCTTGTTTTCTGGTCTGATGTAATGTTTGTTTCGACTTTTTTTTTTTTTTTTTTTTTTTTTTTTTTTAAGTAGTTTTAGTCGTAACATGCTTCAAATAACATTTTATTTTTAACAATTTTTAAAGGGTAACACACTTTTATCCTGAATACTAAATCTGTGCGCTGACACAAAAAGGTATAATACGGATTTCTTTAGCGAGTGAATGATCTTTTGGAACCAGTATCTCAAAAAAAAAGATTTCTTTGACATCTTTAATTTCAGAAAAATAAAGAAGAAAAACATTTCGCAAATTATTGGCAACAAAATTTAAACGATCGTACATACACGTCGCACAAAATCCGTCTTCGGCAGCCGCAAATTTTGTGTCAACGGCCAGGCCTAGTATTCAGGGGGCGGTAGCGTAATGTCATCCCGTTATCAGTCCAACACCTCCTATAGTCAAAGGCTTCATACCGATTGAGCCCTTTATCTACTGCATTATGAATTCCTGAAAATTTTGCATTCTAAAGCATTTTACATAAATTGTTTCAACTAAATTAAAAGATTTACATAATTTTTAATAAATTTTTGAAGGATTTAGAAGGATTAATTAAATTTGAATTTACAAGGATTTTATGTAATTTTTATAACCCCACTCAAATCTGTTATTTCAAATTGTTTTCTTAGTATTTTGTAGAATTATAAAATGTACAAATATGATGTCCATACAATACAAATATAGAAAAAATGCCTATCCCCCTCTCTCAGTGCCAAGAAAGCTGACAAGATACAAAGGCAAAAAAAAAAAAAAAAAAAAAAAAAAAAAAAAAAAAAAATCATTCTTTTAAAAATACAGTAAAACCTCCATAACGGACACTCCCAAATAGCAGACATCTCTATTTAGCGGACAGTTTTCTAATTCCCACTCCCAAAACCTAAATTTTTGTATGTTTAAAATATATTTAAAATTTTTGTTGTTTGTATGTTTGTATGTTTTGTTTGTTTTGTATTAATAACGGACATTCCGAATAACGGACAGTAATTTTGGCTATAAAGGATGAAAAATTATTTTTTAACGGGAAAAAAATGGAAAAAAGTAAAAAGCCTCTACATTTTTCAAGGTAATGTGTCACAAATTTTGTGATCACAGATAAATGTAGAGGGTGGGCTAAGAATGCAAATTCTCATACAATGTTAAAATTGGTTTTTCCCCAAAACATAACTTCAGTGTGCTAGCAGCCACTTGATCAAAATGTAATGCACAATTTTAAAGTAATACAAAGCTTTTATTACGCTATATTCATTTAAAGCTAGATTCTATGAATGCACTTGAGAACTGCATAAAATTAGTTAATACAATCGAAGCTACAATTTTGATTTTCTTAGCTGAAGAAAAAAAATATGTAAAATCAGAAAGCATATAACAATGTTCCAGAAAAGCGGGCTTTATATTAAAAAGAATAAATAAATAAATAAAAAAACGCACGTTCCGACATAAAAGAAGAACTAAGCGAAATAAGTTAATTTATAAATTATACCATGTGTGAAGAATCTGCCAAAATTTTCATTAATATGAAAGAAGAGTTACTTACTGAAGAAGAATCAATTGCTGTATGCGATTATACTATTTCAGAATTTTTGACCAAAAGATGACTTTTAGTGACGATGAAAGAGATACTGAAACTGAAGATGTTTCCTGCAATACCGAGAATTTCCAAAAAGCGGCAAAATACAGTACACAGCTACAGAGTTTTTTTTTTCTTTCTTTGTTTTTCTTTCTTTTTTTTTCTTTTTCTTTTTTTTATAAGAAAACAAGATAGTTCAGAAGGATTAAAATTACTGACAGAGTTAAAACTTCACACTGAAAAACAAATTACATGTAATCGCAAGCAAAGGTTAATTTTTGAATCAGATTTTTTTCAAAAGAATGTAATAAACTGTGGAAAGAAGTATGCACAATTTTATATCAATTTTATTACTTAAACAAATAATTTTAATTTATAATTATTCATATAATAGAGATTTTTGGGCACAAAAAAAGTCAAGTAATGAAACGTTAAGCATTTCTTAGCAATTTTTTTAATCAAGGTTTTCCCAATAGTGGACACCTCCGAATAGCGGACAATTTCCGAGCTCCCGAGGTGTCCTTTATTTAGGGATTTTACTGTATTTTTTTTCTCTGTAACCAATAATGCTTTTGGAAGAAGATAAAGTAATGTATCTGTAACTCATTCCAAACAGTATTACAATTAATTGAAGTAGTTTAGAATTTTGTAAGAAGTAATTTTAATGGTACATATAAGTACCGTCGATAGATAAAGGGTTAAAATGGCCGATCACGAAGTCCTATTTCTCTTTTTCATAGCTCACACATTAAAGTTGCATTTTCAGTAATTTTCAAAAATTTTAACACTAGTATTTATTCTCTCATTTAATTAAAATTTCGAATAAAATTAGATCTCTCTAATATTGATTGAATTTTTTGTGCATAGTCATCAAGTAAATAATTGTTATTTCCAGTAAATAAATGTTATAATTTAAATATTAAAAATTTTAATATTAAGGTATTTTCATATTGAAAAATAAAATCCTATTTTATTCACTAATTTATTTATTATTTATTTATTTACTGATTTATGTTGGATTAAATATGCATTTATTCCCTTTGAACGAGATTTTTCTAATTTTTATAAGCCCTTCATCTTCTGTTTTCATTTAAATTTCATTTTTGTTTGAATTGCGCTTTAAATTCATTTTATTTTCCGTCTGTCTTTAATTTTTTACACAACCATTTACAATAAAAAGGTTTGTGAATAGAGTTAAAGAAATGTACTTTTATTTTTTTTAAGAACATTTTACAAACAAAAAAAGTTATTAAGAGGGTTACTTATTGTTTAAAAAATAATAAAAAGGGACTTAAAATGCAAATTTTTGTAAAAGGCAAAAGTTCATTGGATTAGAGCTTTTGATTTCTAAATAGATTTGATTTAATTTAGAAATAGAATATTTTCTTTACTTTATCATTATTATCTATTTTAAAGGAGTAAACATTCTATATTGAAAATTCTATATTAAAACTATATTAAAATCTATATTAAAACTTTCAATACTTATATATTATAAAAAATTCCCCAACTAAATTTTAAGTTTAATTATAAAAGTATATCTGTTTGAAAATATAAAATATACTAAAATTTGAAATTTAGATTAGACTCAATTAAATAATCATGAAACTAATTTTTTTAATATAAATGAAATTTGATAACTTGACTTAAAAATAAAAGACTCGAAAAAAAAATTGCTAAAATAATATATTGTGTGAAATGATTCTGTCATTTCAAAAACAAACCCTTGCCCCCCCTCCACAAACACACTCACCTCCCGTGAACTTTTTTTATTTACTTTTTCTTATTTGATAACTAAGGATTATTTTAAAGACAAGGTGTTAAGGGTTACCTCTTATTTATTTATGTTATTGTATGATATCATTATTATGTAATCCTATGTAAGATATGAAATGCTTTTCAGTAAATCAAATGAAAACTAGTTGGATGTGTCAATCCCAAAACTTTCTTCTATCTCATAAGTACATTTTAATATTTAAAAAAAAACGTGGTGACCCCAAAGTTACCCACTATCGAATTTCCTCGAACATTTGACCTAGCCTAATGAGATTCTGGTATTCGAAAAGCCTAAAACGCAAAATTTTATTAATATTCTGAGAAAATGAGCTTAGTAGTGCCTCATGTTGGGTAATTTATACTAAAACCTAATAAGCATCTATTTATGTCAAAACCTAACAGAATCTGAAATTTGATGGAATTTCGTCCATTAGTTCTTGAGATATAGTTATAACAAAAAATTTGCAAAACGTAGCACAGCAACACCATATCTTGGACAATTTATGCCAAAACGTAAAAAAGCGTCTAATTATGTTATGGTGTAAAAGAATCTGAAGTTTGATGAAATTCTGTGCATTAGTTCTTGAGATATAACAAAACGTAACAAAAAACGTGTAAAATATAGCACAGTAGCACCATCAGTTGAAGGATTTATAACAAAACGTAATCATGGTGTAATTATGTTATATGTCATTTTGTAACAAAATCTGAAGTTTGATGAAATTCTGTGCGTTGGTTGTTGAGATACAGCTATCGGAAAAATCGTGCAAAATGCAGCATAGCTGCACCACCTGTTGCAAGGTTAATACCAAATTGTAATCAACGTTTAATTATGTTATATATTCTAGTGTAACAGAATCTAAAATTTGATAAAGTTCTCTGCATTAGTTCTTCAGATATAGCTATCGCAAAAACCATGCAAAATGTAGCATAGCAGCGCCACCTATAGGGCAGCTCACACCAAAACCTTATCAGCGTCTATTTATATCAAGGGGTCACAGAATCTGAAGTTTGGTGAAATTCTGTGCATTAGTTCTTGAGATATAGCAATCTTGAAAATCATGAAAAACGTAGTATAGCAGCGCCACCTGCAGGCCAATTTTCACCAAAAACCAATAGGCACTAATTCATATCAAGGTCTAACTGAATATAAAATTTTATTAAATTTCGAGCATTAGTTCTTGAGATAGAGCGCCCACAAATTTTTTGTCACATACAGACAGACAGACATACAGACAGACGGACAGACAGACAGACAGACAGACAGACGGACAGACTCACAGACAGACATTTTCTAAAGATAGTCAAAACGTGTTCAGGACCTTCTAAAACGTATAAATCCGTCGAAAACCGGAAGTCGAAAATTTTCATGAATCCAATACTTTCTTCTTGTAAAGATAGAAGAAAGTAAAAAACCTGGGTGTTTAGTTTTAATTATCTAATTATTAAGTGTTTCTTTATAAGGTTTTGTTTATTCATTTGTTTCTATTGGCAAGTATTTCCTAATCTCAGTCATATATGTATATATTTATATTATTTATGTATCACAACAGTTTTAAATTTTTTTTCTGCAACTATTTAAAGATTTTTTGTTAATTCACTCCTGATTTTATACCCCCCCCCCCCCGCACAGATATGAAAACTTTTTGGTGTCATCAAATATAAATAATTAATAATAACACATTATTGAACAAAACTTGCTCTATAAAAACATTTTCATATATATATGTACATATATTAATTAAAACAGTCTTATAAATCAATATTAAATATCAGGTGCCATAAGAGGATGGGAGGGGGGGGGGTGGAAGTCCAACAACTTATCAATCTATAAATTATTTTTAAATTACAATTAAAAAATATCTCCCTTATTAATTTATAAATTATTTATAAATTATAATTATTATAAAAAAAAATCTGTTTTTTTTTTTTTTTTTTTTTTTTTTTTTTTTTTTTTTTTTTTTTTTTTAATCTGTAAAGAAATTTTAAAATTATTATTATTATTAAAGAAAAAAAAATCTGTCCCTTGTCATTCTATAAATTATTTTAAAATTACTATTATCATTATTAAAGAAAAATATGTTCCTTGTCAATCTATAAATTAATTACTATTGTTATTATAAATTATTATTATTATTAATGAAAAAATCTATTCACATAAAAATAACTGTAAAATTAAAAGTATAAATAGAAAGAAAAAAAAAGATAATTTTCAAAATGTCAAAATCAATATAAGATCTGATGATAATTAATGTACTAATGAATGCTGCGACTGCAGTAAACATTTCTAGAAATATTTTATCAATTAATTTAAATGGCGGAACGCATCCAGATTACTCACAGTAAATGATTTTAAGTTGGTAGATAGTAAAATTATATAAATTAATAAGTATACTCACATTCAAACTAATAAACTTGAGTTTAGAAAAATACTTAATAAACAAATAAATAAGTCAAAGATTAAAGGGTAGGAGTTTTCTTTTGGGTATATATTATGCATAAATAATAACAAAGTTCTGTGACAAAATACTGAGAGTTAAAATAAACTGAATATGTATATATGGACTGTTTAATAGCCTCTGCTTATCAACCAGGAAAAGACCTTTTAATTGCCTTCTAGGATGACTTAAAGGAATCGACTGCGAGCAGATACTTAATGTCCAATCCTCACCTTCCATCGGTACACCCTGTTAGTACTCTTGTCTAGTGCAAGGGGAAAGAACGCGGATGGGCTTCCTCCAACGTGCTTGGCCAGCGTGGAGGGATTTGGCCACAACCCCCCCTTATTTTACCATGAATTCACAAAACAAATCACGGCCCTCAGTTCCCGGTAGTCTGCATGTCCCTGGTTACGGCAGCGATCAGACAGACATGAAGACAGAGGGTGCTAAGAATCACCGGGCTCGGCTTGGCTGCCATAAGTTGATGACCTTGGCTACGTACAATGGACTATCCCTATCTTCTGAAAACCGTTTACAGGAACTTGAAGAAGAGTTAGATAAGATCAACTGGGACATTTTAGGATTATGTGAAGTAAGAAGAAAAGGCGAAGAAAAGATTGATTGGTATGCGAGATGAAAGAGGAAACAGATTGATTGAGTTTGCAGAATGTGAACAGATGCATATCATGAATTCATTTTTCAAGAAAAAGCCACAAAGAAAATGGACATGGCGTTGTGCAAATGGCTTAACAAGCGAAATGGACTACAACTTGACCAACAAAAAGTATCTTATTCAGGACTGCAGCGTTCTCAATAACTTCAATACAGGAAGCGATCACAGATTGGTTAGATGCAAACTGCTGTTAAATACTAACGTGGAAAGAATGAAGCTTTTGCTACACTCAAAGAAATCAATAGATATTATAAACCTCCAGAAACATAATCATAACGAAGATTTACAAGAAAGCAACAGCAACCATCCGTTTAGATAAAGGAAAAGCGGAGATCAGGCTCGGAAGAGGAGTAAGACACCATTTCACCCAAGCTTTTTAATGCTGTCTTAGAAAATGTCTTCAAGAAGCTGGATTGGAAAAAAAAGGGATTAAAATAAATGTAGAATTTTTAAGTCATCTCCGGTTCGCTGACGACATTGTAATTTTCAGTAACAGTCCTGAAGAATTGGAAATTATGCTAAAAGATCTTGCAGAAGCTAGCATCAATGTGGGATTAAAAATAAATTTAGAAAAGACTAAGGTGATGTTTAATTCATTTACATCAAAAAAGAAAATTGTCTATAAGAACACTGAGATTTAAGAAGTGCAAAGTTATGTATACTTAGGACAGGAAATATCATCGGATAATAGTATCATGAATGAAATCAATAGAAGAATAAGAAATGGGTGGAGTGCTTTCGGGAAGAACAATATTATTCTGAAGAGTAATATGCCTCTCTGTTTGAAAAGAAAAGTTTTTAATCAATGTATTTTACCTACATTAACCTACGGAGCAGAAACATGGACACTAACAAAACGAATGATACAAAGATTACAAACAACACAGAGAAGCATGGAAAGATGTATGCTAGGCATAACTAGAAGAGACAGAAAGAGGATAACCTGGATAAGAAATCAAACAAAAGTTTTTGACATCCTTGAAAGAATCAAGCAGCTAAAATGGAAATGGGCTGGGCACATTGCAAGAAGACAAGACAATAGATGGAGCACAAATATACTTTAGTGGTATCCCAGAGATGTAAAACGACCAAGAAGACTACCACAAGTAAGATGGAGTGACGAAATTAGAAAAGTGGCTGGTGTAATATATATATATATATGTAGGAAAAAATAAATAATTAAAATGAATACAAATGGAATTTGTAGAACCAAAGCAGAAACTTCAGGGCCTAAATACTTTGGAACTACAAATGAAGTGTGTGGTTTCATCTTTGTATATATATATATATATATATATACTAGGCTGGTTCTTAAAAATGAACTTTTAAAGTTCATTTAAGTAAACTCTATGGAGCACCCCTTTATATTGTTCTATGTATAAAAATACGACCTCCACAAAAATGTCCGAATTTTAAATCAAATTTTAAGAGTCGCTACCGAGGTTTGAATATTTGACAAATTAGAAAATTTGACATCTTTTTAGTCTAATTTTTAAGTTATTAATACATATCCATAGTCATTGTATGACATTAGGCTGTACAGACTGTCAAATGCTTCAACTTTTTCCCAAAATTCATGCTGAGTTTTTAAAATTTTCAGCGATTTTTAAATATATTCGAGTTTTTGTGCGTTTTTTTAATGGGCCAGAGCAATGCCTACGGGTCACCTAATTGAACATAAAAAAGTGCTTAAATCATTTAAAAATCAATAAAAATTAGAAAAGAATAATAATTCAGCTTTAAATTTAATAAATGATTACGTAATAAAATATGTTTCTTAAGCACTAAATAAATATTTATTATTAAAATTATTGACATTTGTGTGGGCATTTTTTTTTTTGCCAAAGTGGTGCTTTTCTTTTGTATTATTCAAATAACTAAACTTAAATATTAGAACATTGTGTAGCATTGTGCTGCAAGTGACGTCTTTATAGTTTGGAATATAGCTAACATTCTAACTAGATTGAAAATACATGTAGTTGATAAAATTGAAAGACTATTTAAAGAATGGCAAAAGCTTAAAAAAGAAAAAAGAAAACAAATCAAAACGCTCAGAAGGTTTGAGAAAAAAAAAGAAGGTTGGAAGATGGCTTCGGACGATCTATTTCATATTAATATGATGCCCTTAATGTGGTAAAAATCGAAGAGGATAGGGAATTTTTCTTTGCTCAGAGACAAAAAGGAAAACCTGGTAAAATAGGAAGTCTTTATAAACGTTTTGTAAAAAAAAAATTAAAGGGATCAATTAAGAAACAAATGAAACTTTAAACAAGTGAAAAAGTGTGAAGAAGTAAACAAATCATTGCTTTTTGAACAAGTATCAATTTCTTCAGACATATCTGAAGAAGAAGCAAGCTCAAGAGATAATGAAACTTGTTCTAATCAGGAAGAAGTAGTTTCATGCTCTCACAGTGATCCACCTCCTAAAAAAAGAGGTAGAATGGACATTTTAGACAATAGTGTAGTTGCAAGCCTTGATGCAACAAAGTTAAATGATAGAAAGACAGCTATTTTTTTTTACTACAACATTAAAACGTGTGGGTTGTGATCCTGCCAATTATAATCCAACAACTACCTCTATTCGGCACCTTAGAATCAAAAGACGAACAAGCAGAATCGAAAATTAAAAAAAAAATAGTTTCGGCAAGTGTTCCGTTGACTGTTCACTGGGATGGTAAAAGTTTAGAAGACATTTCAGTATCCAAAACTGTTGATGGATTACCAATTATTATTTCTGGCAAAAATATTCACCAATTACTTGCAGTTTCAAAACTTTAGTCAGGAACAGGTGAAGCAATCTCTTTTGCTGTTAAAAAAAACATTAAAGTCATGGGGAATTACAGAGCAAGTAAATCTATGCGTTTTGATACAATCTATGTAAATTCCGGGTTATCAAGAAGAGCTTATGTTCATTTGGAACAGAAAATGAAGAAAAAAAATGCTTTGGTTGGCTTGCCGTCATCACATCCTGGAGATTATACTGGAGGCAGTTGTTAAGTCACTCGGATTTCCTAACGGACCAGAGATACTCTTATTTAAACGATTTAAAATTTCATGGAACTCTATTGATTGTGACATATTTCAGACTTCCGTAACTGATAATCTTATCAATAAAAAAAAACAACAGAAAATGCATCAGAAATCATAGAGTTTGCACAAAATCAAATGATTTTCAACCAAGGAATGATTACAAAGAACTGCTAGAGCTTACCATCATTTACCTAGGAAGAGTACTTGAAAGAAGTGTTCACTTTAGAGTCCCTGGTGGCTTGCATCGAGCGCGATGAATGGCAAAGGCCATATACTCGATGGAAGTTTATTCATTTAGAGATCAGTTCAAACTCTGTAAGCACGAAGAATCTGGAGTTCGTCAAGTTTGCTCATTTGTGGTAAAACGTTGTGGTTTATAGCTCCTTAAAAAACTTGAAAAAGTAGAAAAATGTAAATAAAGATATTTCTTTGTGTGCTATGAAGAAATTCCTAGGACATTTGTGGTACTTGTCAGAAGAGCTAGTTGCTTTTGCATTTTTCGATGACAATGTCTCATTTAAAATAAAAATAAAAATGGTGCGTGCTTTGAACAATGTGAAACCATTGAAACGTGCACGGATTGATCCTGATGACATCCTCAAAAAGAACTTGCAAAATTTTGTAACAAGTAACATTCTGAGGCTTTTTTAAAATTATGGATGTAAATTATGCATTTAAATTTATGGAATAAAAATGAATCTTACAAAACTTTTAAGGCCTTTGCGGCTTCAGTCAAAGTTATTAATGATGTAGCCTAAACTGGGGTAGCACTTATTGAGGAACACAATAAACTTCAAACAAAAGATGAAGAACAAAAACAGTACTTGTTGTTAGTCAAGCAGTTTCTAAGAAAATATTTAGACTAAAAAAAATCTACATTGATGTCTGAAAAAAGGTAAATGCAAGGATTTTATAATAATGATTGCTTTTTTCTTCTTATTTAAATGTATATAACAATGTACTTGCTGTAGAATTTACTGAAATATTAAATAAAAATATATTACTTGTTAGTAAGAATAATTATGTATTTTCCTTCAATATTTTTGAATAAGTCTAAACTTCAAATAGTGGTAGCAACCCCTAACATCATGCTAAAAAATTTGGAAAAATTGCTGCAATTATTTTTTTAATGAGTAGAACAAAATGGCAGGGTGCCTCGGTATAAATCGTGAATTTTTTTTTACCAACTTTTAAGGACCACCCTAATATATATATATATATATATATATATACAGGGTGTCCCAAAAGGTCATGTCCAAACGGAACACATGGTTGTGTCAGGTCATGAGGAAACAGAATTACATAGGAAAGGGGGGTCGGAAACGCGATCTAAACAGTGAAATTGCATCGTAACCGTCACGCAAAGAAAAGATAACAAACGGTGTAAAATATCTTTATTTTACAACAAAACAGTACCAAATAAAAAAGAAAAATGCTACAACTCATAGTAAGTGCTCATCCAAGTGCTCATCAACTGGTTCATCCTTTCTCTGCAACGTCCGCGCTTCGAATGATCCGACTGCCCGCGCTTTCGTCTGACATCGCTTATCGCCCTCTAGCGGATTACAATCGCGTTTCCGACCCCCCTTTCCTATGTAATTCTGTTTCCTAATGACCTGACACAACCATGTGTGCCGTTTGGACATGACCTTTTGGGACACCCTGTATATATTAATATATATATATATATATATATATAAACCAGTTGAGAAGCAAAAATATTTTTTATTGTTATTTAAAACAAAATACTAATATTACGTACACATATGATTTAAAAGCTATTGTCATAATACACATGTGGCTTGAAAACTAAGTTGGTAATCACTAATATTAGAAATATATGTAATAGAAATTATATTTAAAGCCTTGTTAATATAATAATACCAGGAAACACTTACTTTTAGTCTTTAAAATACCCAAAGGCACAATACAGCATAAGATAAAAAATGGCGAGTCGCGGGGCAAAAAGATGTTCTGCTAGTACTGACTGGCTATTGATATGAATGAAGATAAGCGGTAAAGGGAAAATGACTTCGGACGTCCGGTCAACAAGATCAGCCCTATTGCACGCCTGGAGGTCTCCGAGAAGGCTTTGACTATAGGGGATGCTGATCAGTCACGAAGGTTCTTACTACGAAACACATTTTGACTAGTGACGGAATTTTGACAGATTATCGTGTATAACCAGAGGTGCTGATTTCAATACAATGGAAAACTAGCCGTTGGGGTCCACCGTAATACTTACGCATCAATGATATGCATAGCATAAAATCTGAAAATTAAAAATGCGAAAAGTGTTTATAAAATGCATTGCAATTCCAAAACAAAATTTAAATATGGTTACTATACATAGTATTGCTCTATTAATGAATTGCTGATGAATCAATTTCAACAAATTATATAAAACGCCAAACTATAGAAATAGTACCGCACTGCGTAAAAGAACTTCCTTATGACTCCAAAAATAATAATACTATTAACGAACAATTTACTGCTTCGCATTAAGCATCTCATTTACAATTAAAATATATCTTTGAATTGAAATTTTAAGGATATACAGGGTCATAAAAATCGAAGAATGTGCAAAACAGGATTACAAATATCTTGCCAACTAATAATCTGATTGACTTCGCTCTTTATACAAAATTTGTGTTATTTTATTGTCTTTTACGTCTAGCCCTTAAAATAACAAGATTCGAATAATTTTATATACTTTTTATCAGAATGAATTTTTCGAGAGTCCGAAAGAAATAGTTCCATACAATCGAGGCTACTGATATTAAATAGAATTCTTCCTATTGTTACATACTAAGTAAACACCAAATTTCAAGTGACTATCTCAATTTGTTCGGCAGATAGAACGTTTACAGTCACATAGACAGACAGATAGACAGACATAAAGACAGACGAACGACAATTTTTTTTCTAAAAATGTATTTTTAGGAATCTCTAGTGTCTGAAACGTGTAAATCCGTCAAAAGAAATTTTTCGATTTTCAGAGCGATTGCAAGACTTACCCTATACAAAGTATGATGGGTAAGTAAAATTGTTTCTAAAAAAATTTTGTTTAAAAATTGAAGTATCTATAAAAATGAAAGCTTTTGTAATAATAATATGAATGAAGTTGTAATGAAATGTACGCTTAAAAAAATATCGAAATATTTTAATAAAAAACAAATAAAAAGGCTTATATAAAACAAAGTATGATAAAATCATAGAAGGCGGCAGCCTTCAAGTGACGCAGCTTTAAACCTACCATCGTCATAACGGTAGATGCGGAACTTCATATATACAGCTAACTCAACATCAAAGAAAATCGGAAAAGCCGCCTTCTAATAACTCAGCAAATATTGGTCAGAATGGTCCAATTTTTTTAATATAGTCTTATATTCCCAGTCTAATCCTATCCTATAATTTTTACATTTCTACGTGCCGTATATTTTTAGATCTCGATAACCATTTTAAAACTGTAATCGATGGTGTTTGTTCCTGATAATGAGATCTAGGAAACGGGCTGGGAGATTTTATTAAAACTTATATATAATATGAATCTCTTTAAGATAGAGGTAATAAGACTTGCCTTGTTTCTAGGAAAACTCTTGTTTGTTATATATTGGTCTTGGAAAATTGGACTATATTAGCTCGCGGATTACATGTTATTCTATGGGTTAGCAGACGGAGCCTGAGTGAAAAACCTTATGTACTTATGGTCACAGTTAAAACACCCGAATCGAAGCAATAAATGTTTTTTAAACTACAAAAACATCTTATCATGTGCTTTAAAACATTCAATAAATATATACTAAATCAAATTTCTATTTATTTTGCCTTTATTTTTCGTAAGAAGAAAATATTACGTTTCTTACATTGGATATTTTTGCATTTTGTGGAAAAAATATTTTGAATCCTTTTTTAAAATAGGAAAATATTTTTTAATTATACATATTCAATATACTTTCGACTTATGATTTTTTTTTTAAGTTTTCAAACAAAAAATATTTTAAATTATTTGTTGTTGGAAAGTCATGTATTCATACGCCTAGGGGCGCCACTTGTCTAGTTTTGTTTTGAATCCGAACCCGAACGCGGCAAGTTACACGGAGCATTTTTCATTCAGGTAGTAATATTCTTACATAATGTCCATTAAATTGATATAGAAAATGCACGAATTAAAAAATATAAACCAGACAAGATAGAATCATTAAGTAATTTTCAGGTTTTAATAATCCACATGTTGTTTCTTGTTACGCCAATTGAATCTCGCAATGTCAATATACAACGAATAAGCTCTGCAATAAAGTTAACCGGAGAATCTTGCAATGGATTAGTAATTAATACAGAATGTGTAACTTTGCAATAAAGTTATTTGCTTGTATTTTTGAAGACTTATGGATTACAGTGTGGAGGCAGGATATATTCAAAATTTTAAGAGAATGCCAGTTAAAAATCTGGACTGCATTTTGTTTTGTTGTCAGTAATTTTGGGTGAAATGCAGTTTATTCTCCTTCGCCAAGGAACTTTTTATGTGTATTGTTTGATAAACAAAAAATATATAGAGGTAAAATTGTTTATTTTTTTAATTTTTTCGCTGCTTGAGCAAAGAATAGGTTTGCATTAATCATAATTAATAAACGGAAACTTACTGGCTTGCTTAAAGTATTGTTTTTAAATACAGGGTACAAAATACATGAATTTTCTTAAATCCCAGTTTATTTTATTAAAATTTGTCATTTCATGAAAATAAAATTATTGCATATCTGTTATCTTTGAGTTTAAGTGTTAAAACACTTTTCAATGTTTGCATTTTAGCATGTTTTGCAGATAATACATTTTGTGAATTTCACAGAGTTGACTGTATTATACTCTATTATAAGCATTCATTATGATTTCTAGTACATTATTACATTCAAATTACTCTTTTTAAAAATGTAAACAAAAGATGAGCACATATTTGTGCAATGTCTGGTCCCAACAATGGAAATTGTAAAGTACACACACTTGATGGACTTTACAATTTCTATATATTGCTTGTTTTAAACTTAAGTGAAATGTTGGCTAAAACATTTTCAGTTTCATAAATTATTTCAATTTGAAATATTTTAGTAATCGCTACTACTGTTATTCCGTCGACCAATTTCGCCAAATTATACATAATCACATATTTTTTTTATTTTAAATAATGAAAAAACAAATAATTAGTAAAATATTAATAAAAAGTCGAAATAAAAATCAATGACATTTTAAATATACAAATTGTATTTAATGTCATTGAATGTGACATTCACAATCATCCATTATTGGAATTTAATCTTATAGTTTGGCGATAATTTTTTGGTCGACGGGATAACCTAGTAGTACCTAGTAATCTATAAAGCTAACAAGTAACATTTATACAACATTTCATTAACTCGATTCTTCTTAAGTAAATTTGAATAAGCGACGGCAAAAATCCATTGCAAGATTCTCTGGTTAACTTTATTGCAGACTTTATTCATTGTATATTAAGACATTGCAAGATTGTATTGGCATAACAAGAAACATCCATGTGGATTATTAAAACCATGAAATATACGTAATGATTCTATCATGTCTGTTCAATGGTTTTCAATTTGTGCATTTTCTTTATCAATTCTATTCTAAATATATTCTACCTGAATGAAAAATGCTAATAACGCGTTCTGTTTAAAAAAAAAACTAGACAAGTGGCGCCTTCTTAATATGGAATATAATATAGAATGTATGAAAACTTATGAATTAGAGGGGGGAGGTAGGGTATATTCAAAATTTTATGAGAATGCCAGGTAAAAATCCTGTATTGTACTTTTTTTTGGTTTGTTGTCAAACTTTTTTCTCATGTCTATGAATAAATTACTCCTTGCACCAACATAAGATTTTGTTGTCAGTGGCACAGCCAAGGGGGTGTTTTTGTGAACTACATCCATGAATCGCTAAAAAAAAAAGCAAATTGCATAAAAAATGGGAATTACGTCCACAAATTGCTTAATGTGAATTACGTCCATGAATCATGTAAAAAAGCGAGAATTATATTCGCAAATTGTATGAAAAATGCAAATTACGCCTATGAATCGTGTAGTAAAACATAAATTATGTTCATAAATCGCTCAAAAAACACGAATTTTGGCAGCAAAAAGCTGAAACGGAAATTACCTATATAAAACTCATAAAAATAGCGACTTGCATTCATAAATTGCATAAAAAATGTGAATTACGTTCATGAATCACTCAAAAAACGCAAATTACATCCATGAATTGCATAAAAACGTGAATTACGTTCATAAATCACTCAAAAAATGCGAATCACTTCCATGAATTGTGCAAAAAAACACGAATAACGTTCAGAAATTGCAAAAAATGCGAATTACGTCCAAGAATTGGTAAAAAAAAGCGAATTACATTCATAAATCCTATAAAAACACAAATAATGTCAATAAATCGATCAAAAAACGCAAATTTCGTCGATAAAAAGCTCAAAAGATGCATATTATGCCTACGAATCACATAAGTATAGCAAATTATGTCCATAAATCATGTAAAATGTAAATTACATTCATTAATCGCATAAAAATTGCTAAATTATGTCCATGAATCGCTCAAAAAAAGCAAATTGCATAAAAAACATGAATTGGGTCCACAAATCGCTCAAAACTTGAATTACGTCCATGAATTGTTTAAAAAAGTGAGAATTACGTTCAGAAATTGTATGAAAAACACAAATTATGTCTATGAATCGTGTAGTAAAATGGGAATTATGTTCATAAATTGCTCAAAAAACACGAATTTTGGCAGCAGAAAGCTGAAACGTAAATTAAGTTCATAAATCACTCAAAAAATGCGAATCACTTCCATGAATCGTGCAAAAAAATACTAATAACATTCATAAATTACAAAAAATGCGAATTAGGTCCAGCAATTGGTAAAAAAAGCGAATTACATTCATAAATCCTATAAAAACACAAATAACGTCAATAAATCGATCAAAGAACGCAAATTTCGTCGACAGAAAGCTCAAAAAATGCAAATTACGTCTACGAATTGCATAAATATAGCAAATTACATCCATAAATCATGTAAAATGTAAATTACATTCATTAATCGCATAAAAATTGTTAATTATGTCCATGAATCGCTCAAAAAAAGCGAATTGCATAAAAAACATGAATTGGGTCCACAAATCGCTCAAAACGTGAATTACGTCCTTGAATTGTTTAAAAAAGTAAGAATTACGTTCAGAAATGGTATGAAAAACACAAATTGTGTCTATGAATCGTGTAGTAAAATGGGAATTATGTTCATAAATTGCTCAAAACACATGAATTTTGGCAGCAGAAAGCTGAAATGCAAATTACGTCTATAAATCGCATAAAAATAGCAAATAGTGTTTTGCATTCATGAATTGCATAAAAAACGCGAATTACATTCATGAATCGCTCAAAAAACACATTACGTCCATGAATACATGAATTACATTCATAAATCACTCAAAAAATGCGAATCACTTCCATGAATCGTGCAAAAAAACACTAAGGACGTTCATAAATTACAAAAAATGCGAATTACGTCCAAGAATTGGTGAAAAAAAGCAAATTACATTCATAAATCCTATAAAAAAACAAATAACGTCAATAAATCGATCAAAAAACGCAAATTTCGTCGATAGAAAGCTCAAAAGATGCAAATTATGTCTATGAATCGCATAAGTATAACAAATTATGTCCATAAATCATGTAAAATGTAAATTACATTCATTAATTGCATAAAAATTGCGAATTATGTCCATGAATCGCTCAAAAAAAGCAAATTGCATAAAAAACATGAATTGGGTCCACAAATCGCTCAAAACATGAATTACGTCCATGAATTGTTTAAAAAAGTGAGAATTACGTTCAGAAATTGTATGAAAAACACAAATTATGTCTATGAATCGTGTAGTAAAATGGGAATTATGTTCATAAATCGCTCAAAAGACACGAATTTTGGCAGCAGAAAGCTAAAATGCAAATTACGTCTATAAATCGCATAAAAATAGGGAATAGCATTTTGCATTCATGATTTGCATAAAAAACGCGAATTACATTCATGAATCGCTCAAAAAATGCAAATTACGTCCATGAATTGCATAAAAATATGAATTATGTTCATAAATCACTCAAAAAATGCGAATCACTTCCATGAATCATGCAAAAAAACACGAATAACATTCATAAATTGCAAAAAATGCGAATTACGTCCAAGAGTTGTGTAAAAAAAGCAAATTACATTCATAAATCCTATAAAAACACAAATAACGTCAATAAATTGATCAAAAAACACAAATTTCGTCGACAGAAAGCTGAAAAAACGTAAATTATGTCTATGAATTGCATAAAAATAGCAAATTATGTCCATAAATAATGTAAAATGTAAAATGGATTCATTAATCGCATAAAAATTGCGAATTATGTTTATAAATTGCTCAAAAATGCAAATTACATTCATAAATCGCATAAAAAACACGAATGATGACCATGAATTGCGCAAAAAATGCGAATTACACCCAACATTAAATTAATTTGCAGAAAGTTTTTGGTTTTATACAAGTCTGCGAACAAGAACCTACAAGTTATCCTGAAACCCATTCTAAACCAACAAAAATTTAATGGAAAGATAAATTTGTCCAAGAAAGACAAAATAATTTCCATTGACATACATTGACCAGAATCGAAAAATTCCTATTGAAATCTATCCTATACACTCCAAAACCAGAAAGAAAAAAATCCCTCCAAGAGTAACTCAATCTATCTGCTGCAAAATAAAATACATTGAAATGCAACTGAACAAGAACCTGAAAATTACATTTGAAATCAAACCGAAACCAGATTCAACCCCCCCCCCCCCAAAAAAAAAAAAAAAAAAATCCAACCATATCTTGATTTGGGAAAGAAAACTTAATTTCCATAGATACGCGTGGTCAGAAATCTGAAAATTCCAATTAGTCTATGGGTTAGCAAACCTTAATTCGATCTGAAAAAAAAAAAAATTCTGACAATACACACTGACAAGCAGAGTTGTATAATATAGACGCACGCCATGTGCAGAAACAATTTTTATTTATATATTTCGACAAAGAATTGCGTAAAAAAAAAAGGGTATCTCAACAAAGAATCATGTAAAAAAACTAGGGATGCACCGAATATTCGGTATCTATTCGGTATTCGGCCATGTTACCGAATATTCGGTTAGGCCGAATATGAAACTATTCGGCCTGCCGAATATTCGGTATGGCCGAATATCAAAGTATTCGGCCGAATCCAATACTTAATAAAACCTTTTCGCTATTTCTACTTTTAACTGTCAATTTTTTAATTTATATTTAAAATAATTAGAAACAAAATCATTTTTAAATAAAATAGAATGTTTTTACATTATTTATTTGCTGTCTGTAAAGTATAACTTAAGAAAATTAACCATGAGAAGGATTAAAATGGTGATTTATTAGGATTCTCCTAAGGAATAAATTATGTGCTGATACAAGTTTCTAAATTTTGTTTAGTAAATAATCTGTTTTTTGCTTTTCCCCAAATAAAAGTCCTTTATAAGAAAAAAAAACCGTTTGAGATAGTAATAGCTATCAAGGCAGGCAATTTTTGTTCATGAAACAATAATCAACTTATTGAGTCATAAGTACATTGTATTTCATTTCAGTCTAGGTCATAACTTGTGTGTTTGTTTATTACATTAACATTAAATAAGATAATATATTTTCAACTCCCATGCTTTGATTTCTGTAAAATATGATATGATGGGAAGGGTGGAAAATACCACCATTCATAAGAAAAGAACTATGAGCCAAACATACTTTTATTCAGAATTAAGTTAAAAGTATTTGTATTTTATATTGAAAAAAATCTGCCTTGAGTTATTTTATAAGGACAATTATCAGACTATAAAATTTTTCTTCAACCATTTTTTCATTATTTGATTTTAAAATGCTTGTTTTGATTCGTAGAAAATTTTTTTAACTTTCATAATTGTGCTTCTTAAATAACTCAAGGCAGATTCTTTTCAATACTAAATGTTCTTATAAAAAGCACATGTTTATCAAAATGTAAGTTTCTTTTATTAAATGTTATGTAAAACTGTTTTAAAAAGTAACATTTTAATACCTTTAAATTTTGAAATATAAAAAGTATTTGGAAAGCCGAATATTCGGTATTCGGTTCACCTGTCGGCCGAATATTCGGCATTCGGTATTCGGCCAAAATCACTATTCGGTGCATCCCTAAAAAAAACCCAACATTTCGACAAAATACCACACGAAAAACGTGAATTCCGTGCAAAGACCGCAATAAAAACATTAATTCAATCCATGAATCGCATAAAAAATACGAATTCCATGCATGAATCGCATAAAAATGTGAATTACATGCATGAATCGCATAAAAAATGTGAACTACATCCATGAATCGCTAAAAAAAAAGCAAATTGCATAAAAAATGGGAATTACGTCCAGAAATTGCTTAAAATGTGAATTACGTCCATGAATCATGTAAAAAAGCGAGAATTATATTCATAAATTGTATGAAAAACGCAAATTACGTCTATGAATCGTATAGTAAAACATGAATTATGTTCATAAATCGCTCAAAAAACACGAATTTTGGCGGCAGAAATCTGAAACGGAAATTACCTCTATAAAACGCATAAAAATACCGAATTGGATTCATGAATTGCATAAAAAATGTGAATTATGTTCATGAATCGCTCAAAAAACGCAAATTACATCCATGAATTGCATAAAAACGTGAATTACGTTTATAAATCACTCAAAATATGCAAAAAAACATGAATAACGTTCATAAATTGCAAAAAATGCGAATTACGTCCAAGAATTGGTAAGAAAAGCGAATTACATTCATAAATTCTATAAAAACACAAATAACTTCAATAAATCGATCAAAAAACACAAATTCCGTCGATAGAAAGCTCAAAAGATGCAAATTATGTCTATTAATCGCATAAGTATAGCAAATTACGTCCATAAATCATGTAAAATGTAAATTACATTCATTAATCGCATAAAAATCTCGAATTATGTCCATGAATCGCTCAAAAAAAGCGAATTGCATAAAAAACGTAAATTGGGTCCACAAATTGCTCAAAACGTGAATTACATCCATGAAATGTTTAAAAAAGTGAGAATTACGTTCAGAAATTGTATGAAAAACACAAATTATGTCTATGAATCGTGTAGGAAATCGGGAATTATGTTCATAAATCGCTCAAAAAACACGAATTTTGGCAGCAGAAAGCTGAAACACAAATTATGTTCATAAATCACTCATAAATTGCGAATCACTTCCATGAATCATGCAAAAAAATACTAATAACATTCATAAATTGCAAAAAATGTGAATTAAGTCCAACAATTGGTAAAAAAAGCGAATTACATTCATAAATCCTATAAAAACCCAAATAACGTCAATAAATTGATCAAAAACACAAATTTCGTCGACAGAAAGCTCAAAAAATGCAAATTATATCTACGAATTGCATAAATATAGCAAATTACATCCATGAATCATGTAAAATGTAAATTACATTCATTATTTGCATAAAAAACGCGAATTATGCCCATGAATAGTTTAAAAAACGCGAATTGGGTCCACAAATCGTCAAAACGTTAATTACGTCCATGAATTGTTTAAAAAAGTGAGAATTACGTTCAGAAATTGTATGAGAAACACAAATTATGTCTATGAATCGTGTAGTAAAACGGGAATTATGTTCATAAATTGCTCAAAAAACACGAATTTTGGCAGCAGAAAGCTGAAACGCAAATTACGTCTATAAATCGCATAAAAATAGCGAATAGTGTTTTGCATTCATGAATTGCATAAAAAACGCAAATTACATTCATGAATCGCTCAAAAAACACAAATTACGTCCATGAAACGCATAAAAACGTGAATTACATTCATAAATCACTCAAAAAATGCGAATCACTTCCATGAATCGTGCAAAAAACACTAATAACGTTCATAAATTACAAAAAATGCAAATTACGTCCAAGAATTGGTAAAAAAAGCAAATTACATTCATAAATCCTATAAAAACATAAATAACGCCAATAAATCGATTAAAAAACGCAAATTTCGTCAACAGAAAGCTGAAAAAACGCAAATTCTGTCTATGAATTGCATAAAAATAGCAAATTACGTCCATAAATCATGTAAAATGTAAATTACATTCATTAATCGCATAAAAATTGCGAATTATGTCCATAAATTGCTCAAAAATGCAAATTAAATTCATAAATCGCATAAAAAACATGAATGATGACCATGAATTGCGCAAAAAATACGAATTATACCCAACATTAAATTAATTTGCAGAAAGTTTTTGGTTTTATACAAGTCTGCCAACAAGAACCTACAAGTTATCCTGAAACCCATTCTAAACCAACAAAAATTTAATGGAAAGATAAATTTGTCCAAGAAAGACAAAATAATTTCCATTGACATACATTGACTAGAATCGAAAAATTCCTATTGAAATCTATCCTATACAATCCAAAACCGGAAAGAAAAAAATCCCTCCAAGAGTAACTCAATCTATCTTCTGCAAAATAAAATACATTGAAATGCAACTGAACAAGAACCTGAAAATTACATTTGAAGTCAAACCGAAAGCAGATTCAACCCCCCCCCCCCAAAAAAAAAAAAAAAAAAAAAAAATTATCCAACCATATCTCGATTTGGGAAAGAAAACTTAATTTCCATATATATGCGTGATCAGAAATCTGGAAATTCCAATTAGTCTATCTTAAACCTAATCTGAACCTGAAAAAGGAAATTCCATACAACCGGATCCCAGTATCTATACAGGACAAAATATTTTCCATTAAAGCGCAACCTGACCAGAACTTGAAAATTCCATTTGAATTGAACCTGATTGAAACCTGAAAAAAAATTCCATCGAACCTTAAGCTAATCCGGAAAAGAGAAAATTATTTCTGCCGATACACACTGACAAGAGTCTGAAAGTTATCATGAAACCTAATCCAAACCCGCAAGGAAAAAACAATGGAAACACAAGTCTGTCCAAGAAAGACCAAATAATTTCTGTCCACATACACTGACAAGAATTTCAATTGAAATCTATCCCAAACCCAGTTCAAACACTACCCGCCCCCCCCCCCCAAAAAAAAAAAAAAATTCCAATTGTAACTCAATTTATCTGCGACAAAATAATATACTTGAAATGCAACTCAACAAGAACCTGAAAATTCCATTTGAAGTCAATCCGAAACCAGATTCAATCCCCCCCCCAAAAAAAAAAAAATTAATCAAATCGAGATTTTAGAAAAAAAAGAACAATTTATGTCGATATGTATTGACCAGATCATGGAAATTCCAATAGAAGTCTATCTCAAACCCGATCAGAATAACCTGAAACCCAATCTAATCCCCCCCCCCCAAAAAAAAAGTAAAATAAAAAAATTAGGAAATAAAAATCTGTTCAAGAAAGACAAAGTAATTTTTGTCCCCATCCACTGACCAGAATTGAAAACTAGTACTTGAAATGCAACTCTGCAAGAACCTGAAAATTCCAATTCAAGTCAAACTGAATCGAGATTCAAACCCGAAAAAAAAACAAAAACAATTATCTAACCAAATCAAGATTTTTAGAAAAAAAAATTATGTAAATACGTACAGACTAGAGCATGGAAATTTTAATAAAATCTTAAACCCGATACAAACTCCTCCCCCTCCCTTACATAACTAACAAGAAGCCTTGATGACCCCACAAAACATAACTAACAAGAACGAAGATTTATGCATACTGCATCGATTATGATGCATTTTCTGACTCATTCTGAATATTGTAAACTTATTGTCATTCATGTACAATAATTTTACCATTCTGTGCAAAAAAACAAAGCATAATTAACGAGAGTAAAAAATTTTCCTTTAACATGTTTATATACAGTAGACTTCCTCAAATCCGCACAGCTTGGGACCAGAGGTTGTGCGGATTTTAGAATTTTGCGGATTTCTGGTCATTGCTTTGTTTACGTTTTTTAAACAGTAATTTGAGTGCAATTAATAGTGCATTCAGGACTATAATGAATACTTACAATATAATAAAATGTTAAAATAAGTAATAAATTAAAATAATAAAAATTTAGATAATTTTCAAAATGATTAAAATATTAAAAGCAAAGATCAAATTAATGATCAATAGTGTATGATTAAATATTCATTATAAAAATTAAATATATTTTTCCAAAATTATTCAACAAAACTTGCCTCATAAAAGTACATTACTAATTCACATCAAAATCATAAAATAAGGATTTTTTTTTAAAGTTTAGCCAGGCTTAGTAACCAAAAAATCTTGATTAATGCATAAATATATTTGGTAAGAAAATTGTGATTACCAGTGATATCAGCAATATCTTGATTTTTTTTTTTTTTTTAATTTTTCTTCCTTCATGAAAAAAAAAAAAAAAAAAAAAAAAAAAAAAAAAAAAAAAAATCATGAATAGAGTATTATTGAGAAAATTAAAAATTCCAATCAATTCCATTCCAGTATCAATTCCATATATTTATGGAATTGATACAAAATTTAAAAAATCACATTTTGTCCAAATATCCAATCTGAAAGTTTCATTGTTTACATCCATAAAGTATGTGCGGATTTTAGAGAGTTGCGGATTTCTGGTTTGCGGATTTGAGGGAGTCTACTGTACTTTCCATTTTATTCTGAATGCTTTAAACCTATCAGTTTCATCTTTGTACAGTAATCTTCCCATCCAAATCTCCCCCCCCCCCCTGTTAGTTTATATATGTTTTGTGCAAACAGCAAAAAATAAATAAACTAACAAGAATGAAAAGTTACACATACAGTATAGATTATGAAACACTTTCCAACACATTTTCATTATTGTAAACATATCATTTTAATCCATTTGCAGTAATTTTACCACTCTATATAAAGAACAAATCATAATTAACAAGAAAGAAAAACCTGTGTGCACCATAGATTATTAAACACTTTCCAGCATATTCTGAATATTGTAACGGATATAGTCTTAATCAATCTGCAATATTACCAACCTATACAAAGGTTGAAACATAATTAACAAGAATCATGCACGCAGCATAGATTATGAAATACTTTCCAGCACATTCTGAATATTGTATTCCTGATCATTTTAATGCATCTGCAGTATATGTATCATCATGTGTAAAGAATAAACATAGTTAACTAGAATGAGAAATGATACATACAGCATAGATTATGAAATCCTTTCTTAGAAATACAGTGCTGAATGTACATTACTTTCTTATCTTATACTAACGTACTTTACTACAGAGTTGTTTTTAACGAAATCAAGTAGCACAGCATATATTAATAATAAAATATGAAATATCTTTTTTTAAGTGGGTGGGGAGGGGTAATTAAAGGTGTTCAGAAATCATGAAAATGAATTCTTTGCATTAGTCTTTAATTTTTTGTTTTTATCTTTTTATTATTAACCTAAAAAAAGCACTGATATCAGTACAAAAAACCCTGAACGGGTTAAAAGCTTGTGACGCAGCACTTTATCTTATATATCTAAGAATTTTAAATTTGGGACTTAAAACTAATGATATCAAAATTTATGTGACGCTATGCTATTAATTAATATATACATATATTAAAATTTATTCATTAAGATTTTATCAATTACATCTTTCATAAATTCAAAATATGAATCTTAAAAGATATGATATCAAAATTTAAGTGACGCCTTGACGAGGCTTTAAACAATGTTTTAAAATTCCATTTATTTATTTATTGTCTAAATACATTTTCATATCTAAACAATACTTTTCATTTTCCAATACACTGTTAAATACATCACTTTCACTGAATATATATAATGCACTGAAATTTATTTATTTGAATAAATAGATTTATCTTTTGGGCTACGCTATCCAAAATCAAAAATAACATTTGAATAAATATTTTTTGCGTCATTGTATCCAAAGTAAGTTAAATAGATGCAAATAGATACAATGACGCAAAAAATATGTATTCAAATGTTATTTTTGATTTTGGATAGCGTAGCCCAAAAGATAAATCTATTTATTCAAATAAATAAATTTCAGTGCATTATATATATTCAGTGAAAGTGATGTATTTAACAGTGTATTGGAAAATGAAAAGTATTGTTTAGATATGAAAATGTATTTAGACAATAAATAAATAAATGGAATTTTAAAACATTGTTTAAAGCCTCGTCAAGGCGTCACTTAAATTTTGATATCACATCTTTTAAGATTCATATTTTGAATTTATGGAAGATGTAATTGATAAAATCTTAATGAATAAATTTTAATATATGTATATATTAATTAATAGCATAGCGTCACATAAATTTTGATATCATTAGTTTTAAGTCCCAAATTTAAAATTCTTAGATATATAAGATAAAGGGCTGCGTCACAAGCTTTTAACCCGTTCAGGGTTTTTTGTACTGATTAAATATACGAATTTTTTCTCATTTCTGAATAAAGGAAAATCATATTTTTTCACGAATGTGAAGTAAAATATTTCCGTAAAAACATTAAAAACAAGTTGGAAATTGAGCGTGAAGCGTAGCAAATGAGGTGCGTTCGTACGATAACGAAATTAAAAAAATATTACTCACATATATCAATCTCATAAAATTTTAAATAGTGAATTACAATTAAAACACTCATCAAACAATGTTCTCCCTATACTATTATGTAATGGAATACTTTTGTGTGGCTTTGTAAATCAATAACAAATTTTCTTTGCATCACAAATTATGTAAAATGTATATTATAATATGTTATTTATTGTTGCATATACATTTTATTAAGTTCGAATGAGTGTAACACCATTAAAATGCATTTGAAACATTTTTCCCCCATTGACCGTAATGTAACGGAATATTTTTGATTGTCCCTGTAATTGATCTATGCATCCGATTTTATAAAATTTGAAATAACTCGACAAAATTATGTAATAATTATGTATTTTAAATTTCAAGCGTATAAAATACATATGAAACTTTTTCCCCATTGACCGTAATGTAACGGAATACTTTTGATTGTCCTTGTAATTGATCTGTACATCCGATTTCCATAAAATTTGAAATAATTCGACAAAATTATGTAATAACTATGTATTTTAAATTTCAAACGTACAAAATACTTTTGAAACTTTTTCCCCATTGACCATAATGTAATTGAATACTTTTGATTGCCCCTGTAATTGATCTATGCACCCGATTATCAAAAAAATTTGAAATAACTCGACAAAATTATGTAATAATTATGTATTTTAAATTTTAAACGATTAAAATGCATTTGAAACTTTTCTCCCCATGGAACGTAATGTGATGGAATACTTTTGATTGCCCCTGTAATTGATCTATGCATCCGATTTTCATAACATTTGAAATGACTCGACAAAATTATGCAATAATTATGTATTTTAAATTTCAACCGATTCGGTTGGGTAGTTTTTGCGTTGTTATATGCGGACAGATTGTCGGAAAGACAGACGGACAGACAGACGGACGGACGGACAGACGGACGGACTGAAGACCATTATAGGTGCTACATATTTACATAATTACGAACGCACCTAAAAATTAAGTTCATTTAAAAAATTGAAGTGCCTCAAAATAAAAAATATCTAAATAAAATTGCAAAAGAAGAAATATTTAAGAAAAATCTCCGTAGTACTCTTTTACACATTCTAAAATGGGGAATATAAAATAAAAAGTTTTATTAATTTTAAATATAAATTCA
Organism: Maratus speculifer; assembly: GCA_964019185.1. NCBI lineage: Eukaryota > Metazoa > Arthropoda > Arachnida > Araneae > Salticidae > Maratus > Maratus speculifer. The sequence continues at coordinate 8,066,697 of OZ025297.1, read as the reverse complement.
TCTTGTATGTTCATTTAATGTAAAAGTCCCCCCCCCAAAAAAAAAAATAAGTGGCAACATGGAAAATTGAAAATGTTATGTATTTAGATGTATGAATTTATACATATTACGGTCAACCTGATTAATCGATTATTATTAATAATTACAAAATATTATCCAAATAAGCCGATTAGCATAATTAATTTATGGATATTTATGAAATTAATCGGTTATTATTAATAATTGGCAAAAAGGATTGATATATGAGATTTATAAATTTACCAAAAGGAGCGGTTATTCTTAATAATTATAGAATTTATCAAACTCCGTAACATAAATAGATGTATATACAAAGAAAAATCTACTCTGAAAATCAAAGTAATACACCGAACAATAAAAGTTCCAGTATAGGAGTTTTGAAAGTTTTACTGCTGATGAAAAATGTGTTTCTAACATTTTGTGGAATTAGAGGAATGTTTTTTATCATTAAGCACTGTCCTAGATATGAATGCAATCCTGTTTTTCTTCCTGTAAATATTAATTCAGTTTGAAACATATAGTATGCTTATGTTAAAAAATTAGTTTTGAAACTATTTTTAGGTTTTTTTTTCTGTTTTAAGATTTTGTAACTATTTTTAACTGAAATTAGTTTTCAAATGATGCGAAAGCCATGAATTGAAATTTTGATGTTATTATCCATGAATATTTTAAATATATGTATTATGTAAGTTCTATTATAGTGAAATAGATTAAAGTCATAGGTATAAACATAATTACATTGTTCTTCCTATAACCGATTATTCAAACGGTTATTTGAAACGTACAGTATGAAAAGAGTTAATGTTGTAAAAACTGATTTGAAAGTTTTCTTCACTATTTTATTTAAAATTTTAGGAGCTTCAAATGTTTTTATTCAAGTGAATTCACAAACAGTATGATTTCAACTAAAATTTAATTTTTAAAGCCTATGACTTTTATATGTACTTTGTAAGCTCTATAATAGTGCAAAGATTAAACAATTAGTACATAGTTCAACATATTGAAACGTTATAGAAAAAACGATAAAAAGAAACGATATAAATTATAAAAAAAATAAGTTCACTTTTTTAGTAGATATTGGCTTATGGTATTACATTAATCACGAACATGTAATTTTATGAATAATGAAATAATTTTGTTACATATCGATTCCGCTTTCACTTGTTGTTTCACCATTATTACAACAAGTTTTAACATGTCATGTAGTTTGGAGTAAATGGAGTAAAATTTGTTCTATAATATTCTATCATAAGGCTTTAAAAATAGCTTTTTTATCCTTTCATATGTAGGAAAGGTAAAACATCACTCGGTAAAATACTTAATGAATATTTCGAGGATGAATAGCACTTATTCAGTCTTCATTATTGTGTATTTCTATTATGCCGTTGGCTTTTGGTCGAAATATATTGGCGATTTCCCAAGAAAAGGGAAAAAACTATCATAACAAAAGAAAAAATGTTGGTTTCTTCCTCATCGCAGTTATAAGCATCCTCCATCCCGAAAACAAATTGCAGCCTGTTTCGACATTTCAGAAGATCTAAATTAGTTGTTCTTGTAAATAAAACTGTATTTAGGAATTTAGGATGAAACTATAGGAAACATTTTATTACTCCAATGTGTAGCCTTCAAATAGTAGACGCACTTTGTAAATCAAAAAATTTAAGCTCTTAAATCCATGTTATATTATAAGACGCGTAGAATATTATACGACACTGCAGATGGAGAAAACGAATAACAGTAAACCAAAGCTAGAGATAACTATGTTTTACAGTAGAAGACAAAAAAAAAACTTCTTGAAACACCATAAAATAAATAAAATAACGCAAGGCCTTTCGATAGAACTTAGTCTATCTTCATCAGTTTCAAAATATGCATTAAAATATTTAATTGCTAAAAAGGACGCCAAATACTAATAAAAACATTAAAAGATCGTAATAATTTGTACATGTTTCGATTGAATTTACTCAATCATCATCAGAAAAAACAAAATACAAATAAACACAAAGATGGAAAATGACAATAAACTATTACAAATGAAATTTAAATTTTTTTTTTAAAAATAAAAATCACGCGCGTTATATTTTAATTATGTATCACGTTGTTTAATTTTTAAATTATTTAACAATTCAATCCAAATATTTGGGATTTGAAATGACAAGGAATCATTGCAGACCATTGAGCTTCTGACGTAAATTTCAATACTCTCTCTAATAAAAAGTTGCAAATAAAAATCTGACCTATAAATTAATCTACTTTCATTAAACAAAATATCTATGTATTGAAATTTACGCCAGAAGCTCAATGGTCTGCAATGATTCCTTGCCATTTCAAATCCCAAATATTTGGATTGAATTGTTAAATAATTGTCTGAGCGTAGCGAAGTCTTATACTCAGAGTACGTAACGGTATTAAAAGTCAAAAAAATTCTTTTGTCAAGCAAATCTCAAAAAGTACTTGTCGGATTTCGATTCTGTTTGTACCAGAATGTACCTATGAAGGTAATCTGGTGAATGCACCTACTGTTAGAATTCGAAAATAGGGTTAGTTTAAAAATTACTTACTAACCATGCATGTCTTCATTTTGCGGGTTGCATCTATGCGATGCTTGGAGCTCTTGAATTGAAATCAAACTCATCTGTTAAGATAAACTTATTCTAAGTTCAAATTAATCTAAAAGTCCATATATTATAAAAAAGTCGTTTAATTCCATCTAAAAGGCACATTCATCATTACATTCAGAGAACTCAATCGTTCTCATACACTTGTCAAAGTTCTACGAATAATAATAAATAAAATCAGACGATATTTTCATTTCCTTAATTTACGCACAGCGCGTTCTATTAGTTTCACTTCATTTCATTTTACAACATCCTCCCCCCTTTGAAACTTGGGGAGAGTTTCAAATACATAACAATTATTATTAAAAAGATCCAACCTCTTTGGAGCTTTTACACATCTTCCAGAAGAGGTATATTTCTTAAGTATGACACTATCAGGAGAAGACACATTTTCATGATCATCATGCTCACTGGAACTAGTTTTATCTTCACCCGACGGTTTGGATGCAATTTCAATCATTTCATTAGAATATATTTCCAAAGGAAAGATGCGCTGCACCGGACGTAAAACCGTGCCGTGCTGAATTTTCAACTTAACAGCACGAACTTTACCATCCCGTCCTGGAATTAAATGAATCACCTTTGCTAAAGGCCAAAATAAATGTTTTTTGTTATCATCCCCAACTAAGATTACTTCTCCCACTCGCGGTTCACGTGTATGTTTTTCAGTATGTTTTTGAACTAATTCGCTGAGGTATTCCTTTCTAAAACGTTGCCTAAAATCTGTAAGAAGTTTAGCTCTGTAATTCAACCTTCTCCTTAAACGTTGAGAATCTAATTCGATAATATCCGAATTGCTGAAACTTCGGTTTTCAGTAAGAAACATAGCGGGTGTGAGAGGTACTAGCTCCAGTGGGTCCTCTGAGATATAGGTTAGAGGTCTGCAGTTAATCACAGATTCACAATCACATATAAGTGTATTCAATTCTTCATAAGTCAATACAGATCTACCTAAAGTACGTACTAACAATTATTTTACAATGCGAACTAACCTTTCCCACCAGCCTCCCCACCAAGCTGCGGTGGGAGGTATAAATTTCCAAACAATTTTATGCGTCATGGTTTCTTTTAAAATTTTATCCCAATTTAATTTTGAAAGTTCATTGGAAGCCCCTCTAAAGTTTGTTCCGTTATCACAATAAATAGTGCTGGGCCTACCGCGTCTAGCTATAAAACGTCTAAGTGCTAGCAGGAAAGCATCAGAAGATAGCGAATTGACTAGTTCAAGGTGAACTGCGCGATAAACGGCACAAGTAAACAATGCTATCCAAACTTTCTCGCCATTTTTTAGAAATAAAGGCCCGGCTAAGTCTACTCCAATAATTTCAAAGACAGCACAATCTGTTACGCGATCTGGTGGCAAAGGTGTTGGTTCGCTTGACAAAGACCTTACCTTAAAACGTTTACATGCAATACAGTCGTACAATACATTTTTAATAGTTCTTCTAGCTCTAATTCTCCAAAATCTTTCTCTTATTAAAGATTGCATTGTTCTTATCCCTGCATGACAATTCTTTTGGTGTACTGATCTAATCAATAACTTAGTAAATTCACATTTACCTGGCAATAATATTGGATACAAAAATGATTCTCGGTCATTCCTTTCAGTTATTTTAATTTTTATTCTTAAAATTCCATTATCATCTGTGAATGTTACAATATCATTTAATGACCTTTTATTATACAAATAACAGCTCTGAACTAAACGGATTAGATATTTTTCAGAATTTTCAATTTCATTTTGAGTAAGATTAGAATATTTACACTTATTAGAAACATTTCGGCAATTATTTACAAATCTCAGAATCCAAGCAAATATTCTTATCAGCTTATCATAATTAGATATATTATCTAAGAGCCAAAGGGGTGCATCTTTAGCTAGATCAATATTCGTAATTTCGACCTTTTTTCTTTCTAAATCAACATCTTTTGGCTGACAGTCAATCGCGCCAATTGGCCAACATTCAGGATTTTCTTTTAACCACTTGGGACCTTCCCACCATCGCGAACTAAGCATTTTCTGTGGAGAACATCCACGTGAAAGCATATCAGCTATATTCAAATTTCCTGGAACGTGCTTCCATGACTCTGTATTGGACATCTGCCGAATTTCTTTGACCCTGTTGCTCACGAAAACCGACCAATTTCCATGTTCCTTTATCCACCAAATTGCTGTAGTAGAATCTGACCAGAATGTGATTTTTAGACCTGGCATATTTATTGCCTTGACGACAGAACTCGCAAGTCGAGTACCTATACAACAAGCCATTAACTCTAAACGCGGCATGCTCAAAGTTTTGAGAGGAGCAACCCTAGACTTCGCTCTAACAAGCGTAACCTTGACATCGGAATCAATTATTGATCTAGCGAAGACACATGCTGCATATGCCCCTTTACTCGCATCAACAAAAACATGAAGTTCAGATGAAGCATTAATTTCTAAGTATCGAGGTATAGCTACTTCTTTTAAAACATCAGTACTCTTCAACCATTTTAGAAAAGCACTCACAATGTTACAAGGTAATTCTCGATCCCATGGGATTTTCTGTTTCCATGAGTCTTGTAGCAATAATTTTGGAAGCAATGTAGCAGGAGAGAATAAGCCGATAGGATCAAAAATCTTTTGCACAATGCTTAAAATTAATCTCTTAGTAATCTTCATTTCACACGTTAATGTTTCTAAATCTAAACAACATTTCAAAGAATCATTATCTAAATTCCAAATAATCCTCAAAACTGAAGTATCCCCAGTATGTTTATCAACATTCTTGCAAGCTAGATTGCTTTCAAAACAATGCAAATTGAAACACCCTTTAGACATTAATAACTTTGCATTTTCAATAAACATTTCAGCTTCATTAATGTTAAAAACACCTGATACACAATTATCTACATAAAATGAACCTTTTAATTTTTCGGCAGTTTCCTTATATTCAGGAGGACTATTTTCTAAAAGATGCATTATAGATGGACTTAATAAATAAGAGCTAGAAGAGACACCAAAGACAACTCCACAATGTCTATAAATCAATTGTCCTTCATTGCATGGGAAATAGAATCTAAGAAAATCTCTATCTTTAGGCATAACAGATAACATTAAATAAGCCTTTTCTACATCTGCAGTTATACCGATAGGATACATTCTAAAACGATCAAGAATATCAGGTATTAATTCTATAAGATCAATGCCTTTATACAAACATTCATTTAACGAGGGTTTCCCTTTCTCAGAAGCAGATGCATCAAATACAGGGCGTATTTTTGTGGTTTCCTTATCTAACCTGATAACGGGCCTATGCGGTAAATAATGACATTTATTACTTAATTCATTTTCTGGAACACGTTCAATAATATTCATTTTTTCCCAATTCTTAAATACTTCCTGATATTCATCGAAAAAACCCCCACATTTTAATTTATTAATCATTTTTTCATATCTCTTCCAAGCTAAAACTTTATTGTCGGGCAAGTTCTCAAAATTACACTTCCATGGAAGCCCTACTTCATATCTGCCATCGGGAAGAATTTTCATTTTTTCTTTAAAATCGTTTAAATCAAAGTTTTCCCGTTTTTCAAAACTCTGAATGGGGTCAGAAATTTCTATGGTTTCAAGTTCCCATAATTCATTCAAAGGAATATTTCTAACGTGCATAGACAATGTTGTCAAAACGTTATGTTTCTTGCCACACGTTTGTTTCCCCATTACTGTCCAACCGAGCTTATTTTCTATGGCAGTCAAATCGCAATTTAATTGAATTAAATTTCCTGTCAATAATTTTCTTATCATATCAGCCCCCACCAAAAGATCAATTTCAGATTCCTTACAAAAATCATCAGATAGATTTATTTTATTTCTTTTTAATTCATTTAAGATTCTATAATCTTTAATTCTAGGTACAAATCCGCAAATCATTTTTTCGGAAAATGCTTCAAAACAAAACGCATTATTTCCATCTAATTCACTGATTTCTACAGAAAACACATCATGTTTTTTAGGTTTCGTTTCATCCCCCCCGAACAGCGCGTGAATAATCATTTCTTTTCTTATAGGATGCATTTTTAGTGATTTCGTTATTCTCTCGCTTACGTAACTACTTTGGCTCGCTGAAACCAGCAGAGCGCGTACGACTTTTTGGCGACCTTGCGATCGAATGCGCACGCCAAGCGTTTGCATATACACTAGTGCTCTCGATTATACGTTTATACGCGTATACGTATAATACGTATTATACGAAATACGGATCAACTATACGTATAATACGGCATCGGCGGTTATACGTATTGCGCAAAACAACATATACGGTACATCGTATATACGGATCTTATCCAAGCGGTTAAACGTATAAACGTTTAAACGTTTTTCATTCAAGATATGAAATTTGATGTTTCAATGCTTTTCTGCGGATTACAGACATTGAGAAATATCCGGTTGAGTATCCCTATAGCGATTCTCTGTTTAAAAAACTACGATGCGTTTACTTAACTACTACTTGTTATGCAGGTACCTAAAAAATCTGAATACGTTTCTCAGTTTAAATTTTGGTTTCTTATTAAATTACTTCTGGTTAAAGTTATTTATTATAAATTGTCTTACATTAGTTGTGGATAGAATCAAACTAGGTAATCTTTGAAAGAGCTGTGGCTCAGTACTTAGTTTTTTTATATTTTCTTGTATCTTAACAAGAAGAAAGTAATGGATTCGAGAAATCTTTCGACTGTTTCACACTTTTTAAGGGTAAGATAGTCCGAAAAATAAGATAGTCCTGTCTGTGACTTTGTCTATATGTGGTATGAATTTTGTTCCACCAGTTGCACAAAATGAGTTTTCAGCAATATCATCATCACATAGCAGGCAGTAGGCTCTGTCATTCTTTTTCTCAGCGTACCGCCACACCCAGCTTTTTCTATTCATTTCTAATTGTAATCTAAGCAGAACTGCGTCTATAAATGCTCGTTCTTCTACTCTACGAGATACTTATACTAAGTGTCTGTATCACGTGACACAATGGTTTTACTTTCACCATATGTAAATTGTCTTACCGCGGAGGAATTTTAAAATAATTTACATATTTGGTAATTTTTATTAGTTTCTTTTTTAAATAACTAGGGGGGCTCAGCCCCCCTGCTCGCTACGCTCGCCAACTCCCCGCGATTCCAAGTTGTAGGCTTTGCGGCCAAGTTGTAGGCTTCTCGATTCCAAGTTGTAGGCTACCCCTGATTGCTGCGCTCGCCAATACTCCATGGAATCGCTTCGCGATACCTTATTTTCCATACAATCAATTTTGTAATGTTTCTTGATTGGTCTATTCGACTCATGGAAGGTGTGATCCACCCGGACGCGTTATTTCAGGAAACCTTACACATCAGCATCATTCCACAAGTTATTTCTTGAGATTTGATTAAGTATAGCTTATTTTACTATAGAAGGAGAATAAACGAGTGCATTCGTATTTCAATAGTATTCGATTAAACGGGTAAGCATATAAGTGTAACGTTTCAGTAATATTCGAGTAAACGGGTGCATATAAATATAGTATTTCAATAATATTCGATTAAGCGGGCAAGCATATAAATGTCATATTTCGGTAATATTCTATTAAGCGGGCAGACATATAAATGCCGTATTTCGGTGATATTCTATTAAACGGGCAGGCATATAAATGCCGTATTTCGGTGATATTCGATTAAGCGGGCAGGCATATAAATGCCGTATTTCGGTAATATTCTATTAAGCGGACAATCATATAAATGTCGTATTTCGGTAATATTCTATTAAGCGGGCAATCATATAAATGTCGTATTTCGGTAATATTCGATTAAGCGGGCAATCATATAAATGTCGTATTTCGGTAATATTCGATTAAGCGGGCAATCATATAAATGTCGTATTTCGGTAATATTCTATTAAGCGGGCAATCATATAAATGCCGTATTTCGGTAGTATTCTATTGCGGGCAAGCATATAAATGTCGTATTTCGGTAGTATTTTATTAAGCGGGCAAGCATATAAATGTCGTATTTCCTTAGTGTTTTATTAAGCGGGCAAGCATATAAATGTCGTATTTCGGTAATATTCTATTAAGCGGGCAAGCATATAAATGTCGCATTTCGGTAATATTCTATTAAGCGGGCAAGCATATAAATGTCGTATTTCGGTAATATTCTATTAAGCGGGCAAGCATTTAAATGAAGTATTTCAGCAATATTCTATCAAGCGGGCAAGCACATAAATGTAGTATTTCTGTAATACTCGATTAAGCGGGCAAGCACATAAATGTAGTATTTCTGTAATACTCGATTAAGCGGGCAAGTATATAAATGTCGTATTTCGGTAATATTCTATTAAGCGGGCAAGCATATAAATGTCGTATTTCGGTAATATTCTATTAAGCGGGCAAGCATGTAAATGTCGTATTTCGGTAATTTTCGATTAAGCGGGCAAGCATATAAATGTCGTATTTCGGTAATATTCGATTAAGCGGGAAAGCATATAAATGTCGTATTTCGGTAATATTCTATTAAGCGGGCAAGCATATAAATGTCGTATTTCGGTAATATTCGATTAAGCGGGAAAGCATATAAATGTCGTATTTCGGCAATATTCTATTAAGCGGGCAAGCATACAAATGTCGTATTTCGGTAATATTCTATTAAGCGGGCAAGTATATAAATGTCGTATTTCGGTAATATTCGATTAAGCGGGCAAGCATATAAATGTCGTATTTCGGTAATATTCGATTAAGCGGGCAAGCATATAAATGTCGTATTTCGGTAATATTCGATTAAGCGGGCAAGCATATAAATGTCGTATTTCGGTAATATTCTATTAAGCGGGCAAGCATATAAATGAAGTATTTCAGCAATATTCTATTAAGCGGGAAAGCACATAAATGTAGTATTTCTGTAATACTCGAATAAGCGGGCAAGCATGTAACACTCTGCTGCGATATTGCTTTGCAATACCGGTTGGAAACGCTTCGCGATGCATAGACTGAGCCCTTTCCTGATTGGTCTATTCGACTCATGGAAGGAGTGGTCTACCCGGATTCGTTAGTTCCGGAAATCTTACACATCAGCATCATTCCAGGAGTCATTCCTTTTAAGGCTAGTTTTTTTTTACTATAGAAGGATTTAATTATTTTGTCCTCCCAGAATATTTTATGACTTATTTAATGAAAATTAGAAGAAACATAATTAAACATTGAGTATGTTTAGAGTAACTTACCGGTCACTTACCGAAGTGACCAATGTTACCAACCGATTGTAGGGTAGTATGAAATGAAAATCAAGGCGAATTGTGACGTCAGCTACAGTTCAACAGGATAGTTTTCATTGGTGCCACATTTCGGTTTCGTACTGCCCTACAATCGATAGGTAACATGGGTCACTTCGGTAAATTGCACTGAACATGTATGTTGATTAAAATATTTACTAGCAGGGGAGACCGAGCTTAGCTCGGTCAAAATTAACTTTGTGTTCAACTCGATAAAGTATTTTCACTGTATCATTAACTCTGTATTATTACTGTAAAACATGTTTATAATAATATTATTTAGAAAAACAATCAATAAGAAAACTATGTTTTTATGCGCATGTTTATAAATTTTACTTTATTTTAAAATTTACAATGAAAGGACATCGATCTAAATCACTTTTTTAGCTTGACTCTGATTGGTTTAACCATGCATCTCGAATCCTCTTAAGAATGTATAAAAAAAATTCTTTACATTCTGAAAGACAATATTTTTTGCTAGATACCTAATTTGGAGGCATTCTTTCATTTGGCTCCAAATACGTGTTTTGGTTTTCATAATTTTTATAGTCGATTTTTTGGCCATATGTCGCCAATATTTTGTCAAATATCACCAAGTTATTGGCTTTTGCCATATTCTCGTGACCCTGACCCGTATTACCCAAAATGAGCCACTAATCAAATTTGATCAAGCATGTGACACAGCTCAATCGTCTTCAGGTAATCAAAAACAGTAGAATATAAAATTGAATCAAAATCGTTTAAGCCATTTTTAGGTAAAATTAGCTTGGTAGTATTCAGCAATGAAGCGAAATGACCCACTAATATAATTTTGTTTAACATGCGACTCAGCCCAATAGTCTTCTCGTGACAAAAAACATTTTGTTTTAAAATTTAGGTAAAATTGATTGAGTCGTTGTTATATATAATTAGAATGACCCTAGCTCATTAAGATCCAAAATGACTCACTAATCGAATTTTCGCAAGCATGTGTCCAAGCCAAATGGTTTTCTCTTGCTCAAAAACGATATAATGCAAAGTATAGTCAAAATGGTGAGTACCATTTTCTATATAAAATTAGCATGACCCATCATGACCAACAAATGACCCTTATAATCGAAATCTCTCGAACGTGTGGCCTAGCTCATTAGTTTTAGCATGCCGAAAAACATTAGATACAAAATTTAGATAAAATCAATTGAGCCGTTTTTTAGATAGAGTTAGTTTGACCCGGACCCCTTATGATCCAAAATGACCTATTCATCGAATTTTCTCAAAAATCTGTCATAACCCAATGATTTTCTTGTGCCCGAAAATGATAAAATACAAAATTTAGTCAAAATTGCGCGAAACGTTGTCTAGATAAAATTAGAATGACCCAAAAGTGGCCCATTAATCGAAATTTCTCGAACATGTGACCTACCCCAATGATTTTCTCATGCCAAAAATATGTTGTATACAAAATTTTGTTAAAATCGACCCACCCATTCTTTAGATATAGCTTGACCTTGACCCATTATGACCCACAAATGACCCTTATAATCGAAAGCTCTCGAATATGTGACTTAGTCCATTAGTTTTCTCGTTTCTAAAAATTGTTACATACAGAATTTCGTTAAAATTGATCCTGCCGTTCTTTAATTATATATAGCTTGACCCAGACCCTTTATGATCCAAAATGACCCATTAATCGAAATTTTTCGAACATGTAACGTAGTCCAATGATTTTATCGTGCCAAAAAAATGCTGCATACAAAATTTCATTAAAATTGATCCACCTGTTCTTTAGATATAGCTTGACCATGACCCATTATGACCCACAAATGACCCTCATAGTCAAAATCTCTCAAACATGTGATTTAGCCCATTAGTTTTCTCATGTCAAAAAACTGTTACATACAAAATTTCGTTATAATCCATCACGCCGTTCTTTAAATATAAATAGCTTAACCCAGACTCTTAATGACGCAAAATGACCCATTAATCGAAATTTTTCGAACATGTAACCTAGTCCAGTGATTTTATCGTGCCAAAAAAATGTTGCATACAAAATTTCGTTAAAATCGATCCACCTGTTCTTTAGATATAGCTTGACCATGACCCATTATGACCCACCATGACCCACAAATGACCCTCATAGTCGAAATCTCTCAAACATGTGATTTAGCCCATTAGTTTTCTCATGTCAAAAAACTGTTACATACAAAATTTCATTATAATCCATCACGCTGTTCTTTAAACATAAATAGCTTGACCCAGACTCTTAATGACCCAATATGACCCATTAAAATTTTTTCTCGAACATGTAACCTAGCTCAATGTTTTTCTCGTGCCCGAAAACCATAGAATGCAATTTTTAGTCAAAATTGCGTGAGAAAATCTCTAGATAAAAATAGCATGACCCACAATGACCCCAAAAATGACCCACTAACCGAATTTTCTCGAACATGTTACCTAATCCAATGGTCTTCTTGTAATCCAAAACGATAAAATATAAAATTTGGTCGAAATCGTTAGAGCCGTTTTTTAAATAAAAATGGCTTGACCCACAATGACCCAAAAATGACCCACTAATCAAAATTTTTTCAACATGTGACCCAGCTCAATTGTTTTCTCGTGCCAAAAAACGATTGGATACAAAATTTCCTTAAAATCGATCCAGCCGTTCTCTATATAAAAATAGCTTGATCCTGACCCATTATGACCCAAAATGACCCAATAATCGAATTTTCTCGAACATGTGACCTAGCCCAATGTTCTTCTCGTGCCCGAAAATGGTAAAATCCAAATTTTTGCGAAAATCGTTAGAGCCGTTTTTGAGATAAAATTTACCCCCCCCCCCCCCCCCCACACACACACACAATTTTTGCTCGCATTATAGTATAAGATAAAGGAAAATACCAAGATCTTGGTTGGAATCCAGATAGTAGATATTTCACTGTTAGTGAAGCGAGAGTAGCCAATCAGGAGTCTGATCTTTTGTGAACTTTTTGCAAACTGTTTTAAAAAATATACGCTTTTCATTGCTTGATCTCGTATGTATAAGACATACTATCAGGGCCGTAGCTAGAAGTGAACCATAGGGGGGGGGGGGGGGGGGGGGCTCGAGAGAATGTAGGGGGGGGGGGCTCATAATTTTTTTTTCTCTTTCTGACGCAGAAAGATAAATTAATAACTATTCACATTGTAGGTATTATGTTTCTAATTAAACTGTTGTACTAACTTCATTTTATGCTAAGAAAAGTATAGGATGATGAAAATTTTGATTGTATAACTGGTGCAAAATGAAACATCATGTTAACTTCATATGTACATATAAAATGAGGGAGTGTTGACACACTTATTTTAGATACAATTTAGTAACTCTGCAAAACTGTGAAAGGGTCTCAAAACTAAATTAGATTTTTGAACAGAATTTCATTTGAATTTTTGGAACAGAAATTAACTGAGTGACCTTGGAATCTTTTCCAGGGGGGGGGGGGGGGCTCAAAATATTCTACGGGGGGCTGAGCCGCCCATAGCGCCCCCTTAGCTACGGGCCTGCATACTATGCGGATTTCTGTCGTAACGCTACCGATTTCCAAATTATTCTCCATTCAGCGACATAAGACTGGTGAAGTCCGCTATTTAAATTAGATACGATACGGCGAATATACGTATACATTAAATATACGTATTCTTAAATATACGTTTAGTTGATACGCCTTATACGTATCCGGATACGTTTAAACGTATATTCGAAAGTATCCGTATAGCAGAAAAACGTATTATACGGATATACGTATATCGTTTAATCGTATACCTGCTATACGTATCCTATCGCGAGCACTAATATACACAACTTTATTTCTACTGCAATTAGAAAGAGAATTTTCAGATTTCAAAGTATTATTTTGATTATTATTTATATTTTGTTTTGGGCACATTATTTCAAAATGAGATTTATGGCAATGATTACATTTTAACTTATTTTTAATATTACAATTCTTACTGAGATGGCCAGCTTTTTGCAAACAAGTGAAACAAATCCCCTTTTTTAACAAAATTTTTTGTCTTTCAGTTAAAGAAATTTTTTTTAGCCTCAAAACATTTATTAGAGGGGTGAAACCTATCACAGAATATGCAGTTGTTTTTCTTACATTTATTTTCTATACTCACCAATGCAGAGGCAGTGGCTGGATCAGGTTTGCTCATAATTTCAGATGAAATGTTTTTTTCTCTAACAACAGAATCAAAGCCTTTTCTTGCTAAAAATATCATTTCATCTCCTTGAACTTCTTGGCGTAGAAAATCCATCAGTTTTTTTAAAGTTCTGGAATTCTCACTGGAATATGTATCATGATTTCGGTTTCTTTCCCAGGTCAAAAGAACTTCTTCAGGCAAGCAGCTCTCAACCAAGGGCATGAGAAAGTCTCCATACTTCTCTTGAGTTCTTCCCAAACTTTCTAAGGCACGAAGTTTGCTTTCTAACTCATCGTATAAAGAGGCTAAGTCAACTTTCATTTTAGGCGCAGTGGCATTTTTCATTACGAGGGTTAGTAATTCCCTGACGTAAATTTGCACAAGAAGATCATCTCGTCCAAACCTCTGTTTTAATTGATCGATAGCCTTCGGATAATTTTCCGCGGTAGCTGGATAGCTAGATATTAAACGCTCCGCTTTTGATTTTGGTTCCATACATTGGAATAGGTACTGCATCTTGTCTTCAGCGGCAATAGAATCGTCTTCGTGTATTTTCTTGAACTGACTCCAAAACGATAAAAATTCCTTTGGTTCGCCGTTAAATTATTTCAGCTCGATCTCCGGTAATTTAAATTTGCGTTTTACTTCTTCGCCAGGAGATGAAGAAAACTGTATCTTTTCATCAATACGAGCACATATTTCTATATATTTTTCTCGATATTCTTCTGCACTTTCAAAATCTTCGGTAAACAATTTTTCGTCCTTATCTTGTAATAATATTTCCGAAATTTTACTTTGACAAGTGTCCATCCGTTGAAATTTATCAAACAGTTGAGTTTTCAAAATAGAAAGTTCTTTAATTTCACATGTTTCTTTAGTTAATTCAGTTTCAATTTTCTTAAACGTGAGAGTAAAAGCAGCTCTTAGTCCTTTTCTCTGAGTTTTCAAACTACTCAGATTCATTTTTTCATTTAAAATTAATTAAAATTCAAAAACTTCTGTCCCGAACCGAGGGTACCAGAATGTGTTAGAATTCGAAAATAGGGTTAGTTTAAAAATTACTTACTAACCATGCATGTCTTCATTTTGCGGGTTGCATCTACGCGATGCTTGGAGCTCTTGAATTGAAATCAAACTCATCTGTTAAGATAAACTTATTCTAAGTTCAAATTAATCTAAAAGTCCATATATTATAAAAAATGTCGTTTAATTCCATCTAAAAGGCACATTCATCATTACATTCAGAGAACTCAATCGTTCTCATACACTTGTCAAAGTTCTACGAATAATAATAAATAAAATCAGACGATATTTTCATTTCCTTAATTTACGCACAGCGCGTTCTATTAGTTTCACTTCATTTCATTTTACAACACCTACTTTTAAAAATTAATTCCAAATAGTTTAAAAGTTATATTAAAAAAACTGATAAAAAAAGCACAATTTATTTGCATACGTCACAGAAATTTGGTGTGCGTGATTTTCACAAATTGGATATTTTCGTAGATAACCAAATCAGTACATGGAGTAAATAGTAATCATTTACACACTCAGAAATGTTGAATGCAATAAAACATTTTAAAATTTAATCATGCAGGAAAAAAAACTGTTATTTTTTTATATTAAAAAAATGTCATAACAACTTAATAGCATTTTTTGATAGCTAAAAGAATATTTTATATATTTCGCGTGTGAAAATTAGAAACAATTACGTTTTTAAATAAAAAGTTTCTTTTATGACATCATTTTCCCTTTATATTTATTTTTATTGCATGTTTTCTTTTAACTTATATTTTGTTTGTGTGTGGAAGTCAATTCTGGTCACTAATTTTTGGGCACGGATGCCACATGCGCATCAGACTTGGCGCATTTTTTTCAAAGCCCATTTGGCGAAAACTGCGTTTTCAAATAACACTTACATACACATTTTTAAATTATTTTCTATTATCGAAAAGAACTTACAGTAAATAAAATAATAATAATAATTAATAACTATAAAAACAAATATTTTATATAATTAAAAAAAGGAAATGAAAGTAAATAAACATTTTATGAGTCAATAAACAAATAATAATTAAATAAAGCCGGGTTACCATCTCAGGTAAAATAATGCCATTTTGACGCCAATTATGTACCCTGGTACATATGTGACATATTTTCCCATTTTTCATCCATTTCCTGTTGGCATACAACTTTGAAATTTGGAATATGTATGCATACCTGGGAACAATACTGGAATTAGACATTGATTTTTTTTAATTCGATCCAAAAAGGGGCAACGGGGGTTATTTTTTAAAGATTTATACAATTTATACTGCATAAAGGAGCCACTTACCTATTTTTATATACAAGAAGAAGTAAGTGGCATGTAAAAACAATTATAGTATACATAAATAAAATTCTTGAGATAATATACTATAGATATAAGCACCGGGTTTGGCGAGATTTTTTATGCCAATTAGGCGAAAACATCGTTCTGATTACCAGATACATATAGCATGCTTATAATAACACGTTATTTATTTATTTCAAAATAAAAAAAGGAATAAACGAAACATTTTCTGTTAATAAAAGAAAAGAAATAACAACCAATAAATGATAATATTTTTAGAACAAACAATTTATTATAACATTTATATGATAACCATGTTAGGCAACTGAACGCCATTTTGGCACCAATTAGGTATCTTGGTGCGTATAGGGCATATATGTGCCATATTTATTTGTAAAACTGAGCATGAACGTTTACCAAGTGTGTTTTCATAGCCGTTTATATCTTTTTGCAACATAGCGCACCTTTCGAAGCCAAAACTGCACAAAAGAAAAAAATCAATATTTGCAGTATTTTTATTTTATTTAATTTTTTTTAAATGTAATGCACATTTTGTAATCAGTAGGTTCGATAATCAGACCTCGTTTTTTTGCTTTGGAAGATGATATTTCATACGACGTCTTTTTTGGATTCGTCGTTTTTTCATATTTGATAGTATGTATCTACTCGTTTTGTAACTTTTTTTTTGTAACTTTCTTCTTTATTAACAGCAACATTTGGATTTCCTATTTAAATAAAAATTCTTCTAAATGCAAAGAATTTTGTTAAAATAAATAAATAAATGAAATGCGGACATTTATTGCTCAAAGCACAAAATTTTTCCTATTGAGTTAATAAAAATCAGTAAAAACATAATTTTTATGATGATAAAAAGGTGACTTATGTAATAACAGAGTCATATATTATGTACGTTATGGATTAAGTATTTATAAATAATAATAATAATAAAATAAAATGCGGACAAACCAAAGTCTATATTTGACTGAAAACAACAACCATTTTCTAAATGCTTTAAAAAATGGGCAATGAAAAGTGATATTTCAAAAGTATTATGAAAATAGCTAAAAACCATTTACTTTAAACTATATGAATAAAAGATTTATATTTTTAATGAAATAAATAGGATTTGATAAATTATTGGAAATTTATCCCCATAGATGTATCAATATTACAAACGGTACCTTGTATGCAAAATGGAACAATTAGCAATACTTTTTGTACCTAATATTATTATAATACTTTTTATTGTTAGGTTAAAAAGTAGATTACGAAAAATTCCTATACAGAGATGCCAAGCCCCCGTTAATTGCATAGCAGAATTTTCTTATAGGAAAAGTTATTTTTTAAATCTGCAAAATGTTCCAATTTAATAAAACATTTTCTGTATTAAAATACCGGTATCCAAAATGCCGGAGACTTGGCAGCTCTGCCTGTAACATTTTAATTAATCATGGTACTTTTTTTAATCGGATTCAAATTTAGTGAAGACAACGTTTTTTGGACAAAAGCAGCTTTTTTCCACATGTGTAACTACGATACAATTCCTTGATGCTGAAATAAAATGTTTTGACTTATGCTATTATTGCTTCCTCTTATTTATTTATTTGAATTTTAAATAAGATGACTCAAAATCGTGTTTTTTAAATGTACGGAAAAAATCCATTTCGAGAGAGGGCGAAAAGAACAATATTTGGCGATTTATTACCTGCGTTTGGCTAAGTGTCTTACTACCTTGTATTTAATACTCTTCACAATACTTCGCTGTTATGTGGACTTAGGAGCTTTTATAAAAAGTTTGACGCAATTCGGGCTTAAGAAAGTGAGTTTTTTACTGAATAATACAAATAAATGAAAAATGAATATTAAGAAATACTAAGAAAAGAAAAATGAAGCATTATATTGATCTATGTATATTTAAAAATGCATCTGCTAGCCTAATTAGATAGTTTATGTATATAATAGAAGATAAATAGCTTTTGATTCTATATTTCTATGCTATAAAGCAACAACGTTTGTGTGTTTTTCGTTATCATTTGGAGTACCTAGCAGATTTAAAAAATAATGTGGGCAAAAAATTTTGGTAACCATGTTTGCTGCAAAATATACTATATTTTGCGTAGGAACAATAATCACCATCAATGCACGAGCAAAAAAAGTTCTAAAATTGAGAATTCTTTAATGTTGATATGACTAAAAATTTATTTTTTTTATTTTGGGGGGGGGGGGCAACTTTTAAGATATAATATTCTCGTTATGAACGATTTCTAAAACATTCGACAATTTAAATTCACAAATTAAACATATTTCTTTCTAGAAAAAGTTTTAAAGCCAATTTATTGAGAATATTGCAATTTCTAGGATACTGTTGGGGTTAGAAACTAGAACTTTGGCATCACAGTAACTTATAAGATGTAAATGCTCGTTTAGGACAAATTCTTAAAAAAGGATTCCTTAATTCTTATCGACAACCTCATGGCATCCATGTAAAAAGATGTTCAACAATATAAACTATTCAGACGGATCTCAAACCATATAAAATACACTCCATTCTCTTCAAACATAATAGTTTATGTTATTTATAGTTTCTCAAATCGGTGTGAAGCTTCTGTTTATGCTCATGACATAATTTCAAAGAGTTATATTTCCAATATAGGAAAATTTGGTGTTTTATTTTCTGTATTACTTTTAACATTTTGCATATTTCCAATTTTATATCCATGCATGGTTTGCTTTTCTTTTATAAAAATAGTATATGAAACTTTATATATAAGATTTTGTAATTCTATGATTCAATATGCTTATTTTCATCATATTTTATCACAATGAATGACCAATTAAAGGTAACATCTCATTTTCTTTACTTGTCGCAAGTTATTAAATGTGCATTCTCAGCAACATCGCTCAGACTAATCCCTCTGAGGGAAGTCCTAGTTTAAAAATTAAGCAACGTGATACATCATTAAAATATAACGCGCGTGATTTTTATTTAAAAAAAAACTTAAATTTCATTTGTAATAGTTTATTGTCATTTTCCATCTTTGTGTTTATTTGTATTTTGTTTTTTCCGATGATGATTGAGTAAATTCAATCGAAACATGTAAAAATTATTAAGATCTTTTAATGTTTTTATTAGTATTTGACGTCCTTTATAGCAATTAAATATTTTAATGCATATTTTGAAATGTTTTTAATGGACGTATAAGAAAACTTCTATTTATAATTAATATCTTCATCAGGCGAAAACACGTGTGTCTACACTGAATGTAGCGGCACGACTGACGTTGAAAAAGCGGGAAAGGGAGCAAGCTGAAGGAGCAGCCAATGGGGAAGTAGAAGGCAACAGCTAATCAGGGAAGAGCATAAACGAACAAAGGATACAATGAAGGAAGGGAGGGAAAAAAGAAAAATGGTTACAAAGGGAAAACGTTAAAAGTAATAAGTAAAAAGGCAGGTTATATTAAAAGTAAATACGCACACATAAAAGAATAACAATGATAATTAGTATTAAAAATGTTTATAGTAATAAGAAACCATATATATATCTAAAAAGTTATGCACATGATTAATACGAAAAAAAATTATAGTTATAAAGATATAGTATGTTTTATAGGTTTAAGAAATTTGAAATAACGCGGTTTCGTCGGAAAAAAAGCGCCAAAATATTTTTAGAATAAAATGAAATAAAATGGTACAAACAGACAATTTTAATAGCATTTATAGCGACAATAAAAGATTGCGAATACCTTAAATGTAAACAATGATTACTAGAAATATTTTAAGAATCGATTTTAAAAGGAAATAAAACATTAAAATAACCTATTTAAATAGGAATGGTTCACATCACTGGCAGCAAGTATAGGGAAACAGTGCTTTTATTGAAAACATTGATGTGGTTAAGTAAAGAGAATATTACTTAAGATAGGGAATAATTCAATCACTCCAAGGATCAATATTTTTTAAATAAACTTTCAAATAATAGGGGGAACTGGGGTACATTGATACTTGGGGCACATTGATAGACCCCCTGTACAGCACACAGGGTCATTACAGGAAGTTTCACAACAGCTCCAAAAGGTGATACTAGTGAAATTAACTACATACAGAAAGTTTTGGAATGATTCAAGAGTTTTATGAAATGGGATGGGTGATTAATTGTTTTTGTAGGTCAAAAGTAAATTTGAGTTGTACAATTGAAATGGTATTATACAACTGTTCCAGTATTTTCAACCAAAAAGGATACCCTCCTGGCAAGTAAAGCTACTCTTTATCAGTTCCTCATTCTTTATTGTTAGATAAATTATGAAGTGTTGGATTTGCGACTCATTTTATTCAAAATGGCTGTATGGGGCACATTGATACAGTCTTTGTCGGGGCACATTGATGCAACCTAAATCCTTTTCTAGTTCATTTTTTCATTACCTTTAATTTTTCTTTTACCATACACTCCATAATTCTACCATTTTTCGTCAAAAATTTCTACTATTAGTTTTTATTGAAGTGAAATAGCTCTAATTTCTTTATATTAGAACATTTTATAGTATTTTTGCAAACAGAAGACGTACAAACTTACACAATATCTAGTGCTAGTAGAATTAACAAAAGAAATGGACGGCAGCTTGGCAAATCTCAAATTTATATCGATTCTCCAGAGAAAAATGTATTATCGACATGAGAAATGTTAAGTAAGAGAAACAAGCTGCAGAACAGTACAGGATAATTATATTATAAACATAATTTTTAATACAATTAACCTTTATTTTCTGTTTGTAAACTGATTTATAAACAGAAAATCTGGTAATTCTTTCACCTTTCCTAAGAAAGAAGATAATTCTGGGGTTAAAGTGACAGATGTGACAAAGTTACCACAGCCAACAAACAGACAAGGAACAGCCAGAACATCAGGTCATTATACATTTAATTTTGATTGCTTTAATATCGCTTACAAATAAATTGTATGCGATTTTAATGTCTGTAAATATATATATAAAATGGTTTGCTAACTATTTTTCTATGAAAAATATGCATTGGTGTTATTTTGTCTGCATTTTTCCCAGAGTATTTCCAAGAGTATCAATCTGCCCCCGGGGATGGGGCACATTGATACAAATTACGTTTTTTGATTTTTTTAAAATTACATGCAAAAATAATATATAAAACAACGATTGTACATTTTTATAACACACTACACTGGTTTTGCTGAAATCACATACAAAAATAACTTGAAATTTCTGCTTTCTAGACACCAAAATTTGTATTGAAGAAAGCTGTATCAATGTCCCCCAGTTCCCCCTACCTATTTTTTTATGTCTTTTACAGAATTTTTAATCTTTTATCACCAGTTTTACAAAACTGAAATTTTTGACTAATTCAATCAGAAAAAATTTCGCATTAAATAATGCAAAATCTCCACTAAAAAGTTACTGGCGAGAATAATAAATCATGATTGGCATATAGATTACTATATGTGATATGACCATGATCAGCAAAATTAAGTTACCCGTATGACGTACGGCATATCAGGTAAGCAATTAATAAATTAGATTTGCACAATCGTTTTAGAAAGATATATATATTTTTTTTTGAAATAAATTTATTACACGCGAAAACATAATTTTCGTAATATATATGTGCTTTTTAAGTTCAATAATGGAGCACTATATTAATCAATTAATACACAGCTAAACCTGTTAAAATGTAAGTAATAGGTTGTTGCCTGGTGCAATATGATAAAGTTAAAATTATTTTCAACGCTAGAACACCAGAAAATTCGTATTCCAAGCATACCGGTTTCGGTAGCATATAGCATACCTTCCTCAGTGCTAAAGATAGTGGAAATTTGCTCATATATATACAGTGAGGATGGGGATTCAAGCGACAAGTTTCTTGACCAATAGGAAAACAGAGGATAATAGGCAACAGCCAATAGAAAAACAGAGGATCGTAGGCAACTGTTGGCTGTTGGCTGTTGTCTAGGATCCTCTGTTTTCCTATTGGCTGTTGCCTAGGATCCTCTGTTTTCCTATTGGTCAAGAAACTTGTCGCTTGAATCCCCATCCTCACTGTATGTATATGAGCAAATTTCCACTATCTTTAGCACTGAGGAAGGTGTGCTATATGCTACCGAAACCGGTATGCTTGGAATACGAATTTTCTGGTGTTCTAACGTTGAAAATAATTTTAACCTGTTAAAACGTAATCGAAAAGGATATGAACAAATGTCTTTTTTAAAGGATTTTTTATATAGGCATGGCTTATAGGTGTTAGTTTAATTTTACGACTATAGAAGAAATGCCGCTGTGTACAGATTGTGTCTTCCCTAATTTGGCTGCATTTCATTTTAAGTAAGAGAATTTATTTCAATATTACTTTACTTTTTTTTTTTACCAATTATCATTTTATTGTATCATTTAAAAAAGTTTAATTAAAGAAGGAAATTTTATTTAAAAAATTAAATATTTCATGTACTATATTTTTAGAATTTAATATCTCTTATTATTAAAAATAAATATATAAATAAATAAGGCATCGTGAATGAGGCACAGTGCGTTTTAAACATAAATATATCGTAAAAACATACGTTTTTTTTAATCAAAATCATGAAAAGTAATCTTTTAAGCAAAAATATATTTATTAATTTTTTTGTTTAAAAAATTTAGAAGAATTAATAAAAATTTTTATTTGTCTTCCCAGAATTTTATTTCCTAAGCTCAATTCATCTAAAAATTTTAAAAGAGATTTCAAAACGGAATAGTGCGCACATAGGGAATTGAAAATTTTACCTACTGCATCTAGGCAGAAAAAGTCAGCTCTGAAAATCGAAAAGATAAACCAAGCAATAAAATTTCTAGTAAGAGAATATTAAAAGTTTTATTTCTGTTGAAAAACGTGTTTCTAATATTTGGTCAAATCCTATTCACACTAAGTTTTTTTTTCTGTTTTTATATTAATTGAAATAGATAAAAACGAGAAATAGATAAAAAATATGTATTGAAATAGATAAAAACGTTATTTTCCTAGTTTTTCTATAAATGTTACATTCCATTTTAAAGTTATTTATTTCAGTGTTACTTTAAAAACTTTATCGATTAGGATTTTGATGTATACATTAAAAAATTAATTAAAGTAATTTTATTTAAAAACTTTAAATATTTAAACTATTGTAGCTTTAGATTTTAATACATCTCCTAGTATTTTTTTATAATTAGGCATCGTAATTTAAGCTTAGTACATTTTTAACATAAACATATCGGAAAATGAAACATTTCTTAATCTACTCACAAAAATTATCTTTTTAGCGAAAATATATTTATTTGCATTTTTTATTGTTTAAGAAATGTGGAAGATTGAATAAAGAATTTTATTGCTTTTCATAGAACTTTATTTCCTACGCTCAATTCATCTGAAAACTTCGAAAGAGATTTCAAAACGGAATAGTGGACACATCGAGAATTGAAAATGTTACATACTGCATCCAGACAAAAAAAATCAACTCTGAAAATCGAAAAGATAAACCAAGCAATAAAATTTCTAGTAGGAGAATTTCGAAAGTTTTATTTCTGTTGAAAAACGTGTTTCTAATATTTGGTGAAAATCTATTCACTTTAAGTTTCATTATTATTATTTTTAAGCATTGGGATAGTTAGAAATTTTTTTTTTTTGCTGTTAATGTAAATTGGTATTCAATTTTAAATTTATTTATTTCAGTGTTACTTTAAAATTTTTTATAAATTATCATTTTAATGCATAATTTTTTAAAAGGATAATCACAATTTTTTTAAATTAAAAACTGTAAATATCTAAACTATTATATTTTTAGAATATATAATACCTTCTGTTAATTTTCTTTTAAAAAGTAAGGTATCGTGAAGGAGCCTCAATGAGTTTTTAATGTAAACATATTGAGAAATTAAACATTTCTTAATCAAAATCACGAAAAAATACCTTTTAAACAAACATACATCTTTTTTGTTTTGTTTGAAAAGTTTAGCAAATTGAATAAAGAATTTTATTGTTCCTCCCAGAACATTATTTCCTGCGCTCAATTCATCTGAAAATTTTGAAAGAGATTTCAAAACGGAATAGTGGACAAATCGAGAATTAAAAATTTTACATACTGAATCAAGGCAGAAAAAAATCAACTCTAAAGATCGATAAGATATTATGATAAACAAATCTGTAATTATTATCTGTATGACAAATGGAGAAATACAAGTGTCCCCCAGTAGAAATGTAAATTGCAAATATCGAGAATAAGTCTTTCTCTGAAAATGTTATTGTCCCAAACTATCTGTTTTCTTTCAAAAAAATTACTTTTGATCATATTTTATTATGAACAATGAATAAACTGTCGTTTCCGGGTAAAGAAGACAATTGACAATTTCTCTTAGTGGCCACTTTGAACTGGAATGACACATTTACAAAAAATGTCGATTAGTATCCAATCAACATAACGTAACGATTTCAAGCACACATCATTAAAAAACTACTTCAAGCATATCAGACAGCAGAGTAAACAATTATTATACTTCATATAGTATTTATTTATACATCATATACTATTTATTTATACATTATACATATTTGCATTTTATTTAGCTATAACTGAGAAATTATACCAATTGCCTAAAATAAAAATGAGAAAAATAAAACAATAATAAAAATTTAGACCTAGAAAAATGTAATCTTCAGCTTCAAAGTAATAAAAATATTACCAGCATCTATAAAGACTATTTCATTCAGTTTCATTCAATCATTATGTACCGCATTTACTCGTGCTTAAGTTGATCCCCTAACTTTCAAATAAAAATTCTGAAAAAACATGGGTTTAAATTTATCCCTTAACTTTTCATTTCAATTTTGCACAAAATCAAACTAAAAATGTCACTTGACAATGTTAAAAAGTAACAAGTAAGCAAAAGCAAACCATTTAAAAAAATTAATGACAAGTTATTATTATTTGTATGTTTTATATATTATTTTTCTATACATGCGCATAAAAAGCCAGAATATTGCATCATTCATTGTTTTTAAATTCCTTTATTGATTTAGTTGTGTATAAGTCGACCCCACCTTCTTCTACAATTTGAACGCCGAAAATTTTCGAAGTTTATCGATTTATACACGAGTATATAGGTAACGAAAAAAAACTCAAATGGCCCCTTTGACTACACTGGCCACCTTTTCGTCCCTTACATTCATATTAAAAAAAATAAATCGACGAAAATAATAAAAAAAAAAATCTTATCAGTGCGCCGTTTATATATCGGAATTTCTGAAAAGTAATTAGTTTTGGCGGCAAAAAGAAATAAATAATAAAGAATGTTCCATAAGTCTTATCATATTTCAAAAATTCATAACAAATTCGCAATTTGTTTCATCGGAATGCATTTTGTATAATACAAGGTTCGCACACTTCTTGGAATTTCCAAGGACTCTGGCACCCTATTAAAATTAAGAAAATTTACATTTAATTTTTAAACCACAACATTCGTAATCCCCAACTTCATTCACTGATTTTACGATATTTTTCTGCAGTGAAACACTTCGAAAATATTCTTAAAAATTTAGTGGTAGAACTGTGCGAACCTTAATAATAAGATCTGGAAAAATAATAAAAATTTGGAAATGAAGGAGCTGCACTTCTTTTGTTACATTCCGATATTTGTACAAGATCGTTGGTGCAAATTGCACTCGTAAGATTCAATTGTTTTGATGAAAATTTAAAATATGAACGAGTTAATCAGACAATATGTAGGATACATTGTACAATTAATGTACAGTATTACCGGGAAAAATAACTATAGATTGGGATTCTGGGGTGGTCATCTCTGTTTATTTCTGCGTATGATATCGTATTCCATCAAATTTATATAATGCAATATTTTGAAAAAAAAATGCTAAAGAACCTAAAAGTTAAGGTTCACCCTACATTCGGCAGGCTGTTTCCGTGACTGTTTTTGAAAGCGAACCTCGAATTTATGTGATTTTATATATTTTAAAAAATGTATTGTAACGAATCTTGAATTGTAGAGTGCACTACTTTCGACAATTTACTCGCGTATAAACGCGAGTCAATTGAAAAAGAAGAAAAAAAACTTCAAATATTGCAAAATTATGGCTTGAATAATGAAATAACTTTGAAAATGTGCAAATAATAATAATTCATTATTAATAATTTTTTTCAATGATTTATTTTTGTCTGCTAACTGTTTTTTCGCATTGGCAAGTAAAATCTTTGATTTCATTTAATACAAAATTGAAGTAAAAAGATAGAGGGTTGATTTGTAACTTTTATTTATTTATTTATTTGTAAAAAAAAAATAAAAATAAAAAATAAAAAATAAATAAAAATGAAAGTTACGGGGTAGACTTATACGCGAATCAACTTATATACCAGTTATACGGCAATAGTATGTTCTTTTGTAATCCTGGCCTAAAGAGAAAGAATGTAGAACCGTTAAACCTCTGTATTCGCGACAGTGAGAAAAAGAAGTGTAAATACATATAAACTATCAAAGAAAAAGGGAAAAATTAACTTAAAAAGTCTAAAAGAATTTAAAATTATAAAATTAAGCTTGATAACATGCGATTAATATTGATAAAAGATTTTAACTTTAATACTGTTTTAACAATACGTGCGAAACTTCATTAAAGACACGGAAAAGCATAGGAATAGGTAAAAAGACAAACTATAGGGAAATTAAGGATAAATAAATAAATATATGATAATTTAGTTTGTTCAAAATAACAAAAAATAAAGTCAAATGACTGAGAGAAATATGAAGGGTGGTTCCAAACATTATGTTTTAGACGAAAAAAAAAATTTTAAATTATAAAAATAACGGAAATATGGAAATATAGAAATAAATATAAAAATTTAGAAATAATGAAAAAAAATCTTCGAAAAAAAATATATTTTTTTAAATAGTAAATACAAATGGTTTCAAAACCAAACATATCCTCATGTTTTTGCTTAAAAAATCTATTTATTTGTTTAATTAATTTTTGCTTTTTGGGTGGAAATTTTTATTGTTTTCGGCCAGAAATGTATTTTTTATTCTTATTTTATCGGAAAATTTCAAAATAAAACAGGTAACACATAGAGTATTGAAAATATACATTCTGTATCTGGAAATAAAAAAGAAAAAATAATCAACATTAAAAATCGAAATGATAAACATAAAAGATCAATGCAATTTCTAGTAGAGAAATTTCGACTGTTTTATTGCTAATGAAAAACGTGTTTCTAAATACTTGGTCGAAATCTATTCACGCGAATATTTTTTCTATTAAGCATTGTCACAGGTAAAATGTATATTTTATTGATCGGTTTTCTTATAAATAACATTTGAAATTATGAAACGTGAATGTTACGTGTGAATTTCATAAAATTTTATTTTGGAAGTAATTTTAAGACTTTTTTTAATTTTTCCAAGTGAAACTTTTCTAATTAAAATAATGAAAAAAATGATTAGTAAAATTGATTAATTTCTTTTAAACTCAAATTTCTTTATTCAAATTCATCAAATACACCATTCTAAAATTATTTTTTCGTTTTTTATTTTATAGATATGTATCCGATGAACAATATAGATCTATTAGCTATTTTCTACAATTCCTTTTGTAATTTTAAAAGAAATGTCTACTATAAGAAAATAAGGAAATAAACTTAAGCAATTAAATTTTTAAAAATTTAAAATAAGTAAATTTTATTACATTATTATATTATTATTAATACTCTACTTTAGCGAACATTTACTTGTTAAATTTGAATTGACTTAAAAAAATTAAATGCCAACACATTTTTTTGGAGAAAGACATATTTCGTGTTTATTTTTGTGTAAAGAACGGTTCGCATAAAATAAAAAAAATATCAAGTAAAATTTGAACGTTAACATATCTACTGGTACTAGCATAGTTCTCACGAACTAATAATGGTAACATAAAAAGTTATTAAATCTTTTAGATCTTTAACTCATAAGATTTGAAGAAATACACATTTTCCATATAAGGTGATTCTCAAAATAGGGAACCAATTTATGTCTTTCGGCATACAAAAAAAATTGAGAGGTTTTCTGTCATGTTTTTATATTTAGATATGTTTGTCTTAATATTATTCATTATTTGCACTCAAGAATTACTCACTTTTTAGTTAAAAACACCTTAAAATAACAGAATAAATGTTCAAAATGTCATTAGCATGGATGTCCACAGCAGCTGTGCCTTGTATATAGTAGCTTTTTCAAAAGTCAATATCATGTTTATAAAATAAAACATATGTTATTCTTTCTTTAAATTAATCAAGAAGAGGATTTATCCAGTAAATTTCTTTTTAAAAATAAAATTATAGTATATAAAAAAAGAATTAAAGTTTGTCCTCCATATTCTATTTTCAAAACAAGGTCATACTATAACAGCTGGTTATTAATAAAAAATTCATTTTCACTTATGACAATAGTTTGAAAATATAAAGTTTTTCCATGGCAACAAGTAGCCATTTTATCTCAGCCTGAAAATAGAAGCATGTATTGTATTTTAAGAATAGAAGTTGAATATTAGGGGCGTACATCAATTGTATGTCATTAGAATGGATAATAATTTTCATGTTTATTTTATAATTAAAATTTTTATTTTACTTATTTGCATAGGACTTTTGTGTTTTAAAAAGCCCCAGAAAGGACTATTGCATTGTGATTATATTATGGCTCATAATCTTATTTAAATTAAAATTTGTCATTAGCATGGACAAATATCAGTGTCATTAGCATGGTTTTTCTGTTCATGCTAAAGACTCCTATGTGAATAAATGTAACCATTGTTTATATTGTATCTTTAATAAAGTTTAATTTTACATATAAATTTAAGTATTACGTTTATTATCCCTAAAATATGCATTAAATCTGTCAGAAAATCACTAAGACAGCTTCTTACATTGTTAGTGTCAGAATGTTGCTCATGTAAACTCTTTGGTAATATTTTTATTTTTCTTATATGTATATATGTAAAAATGGAAACTAATTGCTGAAAAAAAAGGCTAATAAATATAGAAAAAAATATTTAAACAGGAAGAAAATAAAAATTTCTTAATATATTTACTAGTATTATAAAATGCTCTGACGAGCACCAAAAAAGATTAATATGTTTTAAAATATGAAAAAGTGTTTGACAAGAGCTTCTAATTGAGAATGAGAAAGGACAAGGGGTCCCTTCTTGACTGCAATTCACTGTCAATGCCAAATTTGAAAAAAATCATATTTGCGCTTTTTCCATATAAAAGAAATTTGCATAAAACTTTCTATCTTTGCTTTTTAGTAAAACTTTCAATCGTGCTTTACATGTTGACTGCATTATTGACTCTGCACTGCAACTGCACTACAAATCAGTTTTCTGTACTGTTTTACACTGCGGCAGTTTATGGTGGGACTGCGTGAATGTGATACGCTGCAGGCAGTGTTGAATGCAGGAGGTGGGCCGGGGGGACATTCCCTCCCGAAGGTATCAAATGCTCCCCCCCAATAAAATTTAGATTTTGTGTTTTTAATGGTAAAAAAGTATAATCCCCTTACACTATTGTGTCCCCCCCCCCGAAACCACAGAAAACCCTCCCGGAGAAAAATGTCTGAATTCAACACTGGCTGGGGGAACTATGGTTTTTGGCCCTATTTTGCTTTACATTCATGTTTAATCACGTGGTGTCTTTTCTAATTATGCCTTTACACTACACAATTTTGTCGTAACAGTGACTGATTTCTTTTATATGGAAAAAGCGCAAATATGATTTTTCAAATTTGGCATTGACAGTGAATTGCAGCCAAGAAGGGACCCCTTGTCCTTTCTCATTCTCAATTAGAAGCTCTTGTCAAACACTTTTTCATACTTTAAAACATATTAACCTTTTTTGGTGCTCGTCAGAGCATTTTTTAATACTAGTCATTTAAATTTTTTGATAATTATATATTGAATATAAGAAAACCTCAGTTGCTTTAAAATATTTCCAGTACTTTTCTTATTTCGCTCAATATTGAACTATTTAATCAATGGAAAAAAGCGTGAAAAAACGAAATTAATTTTTCTTTGTTCGTACAGAAATTGACAGATTCAATTAATTTTAGATAATATATATTTTGTAGAAAAATAATACGAATAGAAATTTTTATTCTTTTTGCATAGGATTCGTAGCATTCTTATCTACTTGTTTTAAAAATCAGATGTTATAAATATGAAATATTTCCGCCATTAGGGCGATTTTTGTGATCATGGCACCCAAAGGTCGCTAAGCATAATTTTGTAGTCAATGCACATAAAAACGAATTTTCCCATTTAAATTTAAAAAAAAAAAAAATTAAGTGAAATATTTTTATTTCTCCTTCCTGATATCTATTGGAATAGCTTATTCTAATTGTTGAATAATATTCTAGGACATTTTCAGGAAAATTATTAATTATTGGTTAAATTATCTTCCTTGGAGAAAGTCGCTCGAAATACAGTCTTAATAGATTTACGCCAAACCAAGGATTAAAATATACTGAAAATTCATTTCTAGTATTATTTGTAAAATTGACATTGAAATCCCCAGCTGTAATTAAATGTTTATATAATATGCAGTGGAACCTCAGTTCACGATCATAATCCTTTCTTGTATCTGACTTTCTGTATGTGATATAAATTTTTTGGGCGCTCTATCCCAAGGCTAACTTATCATAATATCAAGGCTTGTCATTCGCCAAGTTTCCTTTCACCGCAGTACAGGGGACGCTGAACTACATGATTTTCTCGTTGGTAGCGCCATCTAATGTGAGAAACTAAAATGTTTTCCATTATTTCCTATGGGATTCCAGTAGTATGCAACAGCTGACGTTACTTATGAGACAAAGTCATATAATAAGTTGGCAATTATAGGGACAATTTCAACAATAGATTTTCTCCTGAATGCGAAGCCTTGATATTATGATAAGGGGGCCTTGCTCTATCCAAGAACTAATGCATGGGATTAAAAAAATCCCTGTCGGCTGGGCCTATAGGCGGAGGTAGATTTCGAAGAGTGCTCATTTCAACCAATATATATACATATATATATATATGATTAGAGATAAACCCAGTTTAATAACTTCATTTGGCCGTTTATGAAAATTTTTTTAATTTCATTTTCTGAAAAACTGGTTTTATCAGAATCATCTTAAGAAAAATTCAGCTCAAATGCCCATTTTGACAACATATTTTGAAATAAATTCTGAATTTATTTCAAAAAATCGACCAAAACAGTACATGCTACAGTTCCTAAATAACAAGAAACTGTCAGTTGAATGCATTTGAGAAAAAAATTGAATTTAAAAATGAGTCATAAAATAACCGATTTGTTGTTTGAATACATCCTTAATTCTTTAATCATGATTGCTGCGGAAAATTTTGTGCGAAATACTCACTTTGACAGCATTTTTAAAAATATATTCTATCTTTATTAAAAAACTGGCCAATGCGTCACAGTATATAGTTCCTAAATAAGAGGATCTGTAAATTGGATGCGTTTGAGAGCGAAAATGGATTTTAAAACGAGTCATAAAAAACGCAATTTGCTATGTGAAAACTTCCTTAAATTTTCAAATCACGAAGACTTCGGGAAATTCTGTTCAAAATACCCTTTTTGGTAGCCTTTTTCTAAATGTATTCTGTTTTTATCAAAAAACCGATCAATGCATCACATTATATAGTTCCTAAATAAGAGGATCTGTAAATTGGGTGCGTTTGAGAGCAAAAATGGATATTAAAACGAGTCAGAAAAAAACGCAATTTCTTATTTGAACACTTCCTTATATTTTCAATCACGATGATTTCGGAAAATTCTGTTCAAAATACCCTTTTTGGTAGCCTTTTTTGAAATATATTCCGTCTTTATCAAAAAACTGACCAATGCATCACGTTATATAGTTCCTAAATAAGAGGATCTGTAAATTGGATGCGTTTGAGAACAAAAATGGATTTAAAAACGAGTCAGAAAAAAAAAAAACGCAATTTCTTATTTGAACTTAAATTTTCATTCCCGATGACTTTTGGAAATTCTGTTCAAAATACCCTTTTTGGTAGCCTTTTTTGAAATATATTTTGTCTTTATCAGAAAATTGACCAGTGTGTCACTGTATACAGTTTCTAAATAAGAGGATCTACCATTTGGATGCGTTTAAAATCAAAAATGAATTTAAAAATGAGTCAGAATATAAGCAGTTTGGATTTGAGGTTTCTTCTCCAACTCCTATTTTTGTTTAATTTTTTTTTTTTTTTTGCTATACGAATTGGTCCTATGAAAAACTTGTCAATATAAAAGTTGTAGATATTTTTGAGAAGATGTAAAATAAATTTAATCAGATATGATATCGTAAAAATTGACCGAGTTATGGATTTTTCTCTTTTTTCAGCGCCCTTTTTCTTTTCGTTTTTAATTTTTTTCATGGGTAAAAGTTGATCCTATCAAAAACTTGTAAATACAAAAGTTTTAGATTATTTTAAGAACATTTACAAAAAATTTAGTTGGACTTGATATCTTGAAAATTGACGAAGTTATGAATTTTTTTCTCTCAAAAACCCTGTTTTTTTCGCCCCTTGAGCCCACTTCTAAATTTATCAAAAATCTGTCATGCATAAACTTTTGGCCTATTTTTAAGAAGTAATATAAACTTTAAACCGATTCGATATCTACTTTAATAAAGAAGTTATGGCGTTTTTTCGGTTTTCACAAAAACGCCCCCTATTCCGACCCCCTTGGTCCGATTTTGCCCATTAACGAACTTAGCCGAGATTTTATCCCCTTTGATTTTATGTACCAGTTTGGTGGAGATTGGTGAAGAATTATAGAAGTTATCGTGTCCATAAAAAAGTGAGATATATAGATATATAGATAGATATATATATATATAAACTGGTGCGATTGCAATAGGTAGTATTTCATACGAAATCTACCTAAAAATTATATTCAGGTAATCCCTGATATAAATTGATGCTGTTTGCTGTTTACATTTTGATTTAAATCGTTTAACATATAGCCTAACCGTGTTGCATTTTTCATTATTTTCGCAATAGTTCTATCTCGAGAATTAACGCACGGATTTTTATCAAAGTTCAAATTCAGTTAATCTTTATATGAATTGGCTTTGTTTACGTTTTAGTTTCAATAACCAAACACATGGCGCTGCTATGCTGAATTGTTCCGAGTACCACAATATCTCTATCGCAGGAATTAATGCACAGATTTTCATCAAACTTGAGATTTAGGCACACTTTGATTTATATTATTGCTCATTGCGTGTTTTGGGTAAATCTCCAACCAAGTGTCGCTTGTATGCTGTATTTTTCCCGATATACGCAACAGTCCTATTTCAAATTTCAAAAACTAATGTTTGGAATTTCATGCCTTTAGAATCCTCACAGTGAGCAAATGATTGTCATTTGATTTTGGCACTGTAATAATGAATTTTGACTCATTAAATGCATGAGATAGAAAATAATTGAAGTGAAAAAACTTCTTTAAACACCATAAAATAAGTTAACTGCGCAAGGCCTTTCGAAACAACTTAGTCTTTCTTCGTCAGGCGCAAAAAAGACGTGCGTCTACTATGAATGTAGCGACACGGCTTAGTCAGTCGTGCCGCTACATTCATAGTAGACGCACGTCTTTTTTGCGCCTGACGAAGAAAGACTAAGTTCATTCGAAAGGCCTTGCGCAGTTAACTTATTTTATGGTGTTTAAAGAAGTTTTTTCACTTCAATTGTGTATAACACCAGCTTCAATTTTATACATAGATAGAAAATAGTTTTGGGGTTGCCACATCCGACTAGTTCTTTATAATCGGAGTAATCGACGGTTCATCTACACCGTATTGTTTAGCTATTTTGGTTACACTATCATCGTTCTTAAGTTTTGTCACTACTTCTTTTCATAATTGATCAGTAATCCGCTTAAGCTTCTTACTACTGCTATCACTAAACGCTTTTTCATTCTTAGAAGTCATAATAAAGGCTAAAAATTTCGCAAAACTGATTAAAATTAAAACAATAAGTTAAATATTTTACTGTACTGAAGGTCACAAAGCACTCTGATACGCGCACTTTACTCCAAACTTGACTTATAACAAGATATGATGGTTATGTGAGGTTATGAGAGTTATGTGAGGGTTGCCAACTGAGCTATTCGACAGCTTTGGTCGCGAATCGAATTATCCTACGCCGAAAGAGTAAAATTTTGATCACTAAAGTTGGTCACAAACCGAACTTGTCAAAAACAGAGGCGGTCGTAAACCAAGGTTCCACTGTTTTTTGACCGATAAGTTTGCAAATATGGCATTATTTATATATTCAGTGGCGATGATCATTATGCATCTTGGCGATTTAGCCGATTAAATTTGCAATTTTAAAATAGCGTTTGTTAATAACGGAAAATTGAGAATTTCTATTAGAAAAATTAGGATAATTACTATAATTTTTATGCACAGTTTTAAGTAAACTCTGATTTTTTTTCCATAATTTTAAATTTAGTGCATTTGGAAATGGAAGAGAGAGGAAAAGTATATCTTTGCAATGCTTTTTCGACAATATCTCAAGCAAAAATACTTTTAAACGCCAATAATTGCTGATCGTAAATGTTACATTCACTTCACACCATCACAAAAGTTTTCTTCATCACCATGTGTTTTTTTCATTTGATGCTTTCTTGGCACAGATGCCATATATTCACGACATTGTGCTATATTCGTCTGACGCCAATTTCGCAAAAGCTTAGTTTTCAAACTTCAATTACATGCATATGTATTAAGGTACTACTTATTTATCCCGCCGACCAATTTCGCCGAACTATACAAATTGCCAAACTCATAGCAAAATTATACATATAGACACAATTTTCATTTTAAATAACACAAAAAAAATAATTTGTAGAATCTTAATAAAAAATACAAATAAAAAGTCGAAATAAAAATCCCTTAATGGCGTTTTAAACACGTGCATCGTATTTAATGTCATTGGATGCGACATTCACGATCATCCATTATTTGCATATAATATTATAGTTTGGCGATGGTTTTCGGTCGACGGGATAACCAAGTAGTACCTCTATTAACTATTTTCTATTATTTTCAAAAGAAAATAATAATGACTAAAAACCGGAGATAATTGATTATCCTTCGACCAAAAAAATTATCGCCAAATTATAAAATTAAATGCCAATAGTGGATTATCATAAATGTTACATTCAGTTTACATTAAATAGGTTACCCATGTTTGTTATGCCATAATGTGATTTTGATTTCAACTTTTTATTTGTACTTTTATTGATGTTTTACTAATTTATTTCTTCTTTCGTTATTTAAAATAAAAATTATACCAATATGAATTACATGGTGAATAAATTGATGATTTGTACAATTTGGCGAAATTGGTCGACGGGATAATCAAGTAGTATTGAAAAGTTTAATTAATAACAGCACAATGAAATGATTTATAAAATTTAACAAAATTAAATAAAGGTAAATAAATATATAATTTTAATAAACATTAGCCCGGTTATCATATCAGACAAAATAACAAAATTTTCGTGCCAATTAGGCACCCTAATGCGTATTTGACATCACATCCCTATTTAAAATCAATTGAATGCTATTTAAGATATGGACAGAATGTGAAGTTCTTGTTTTACTCTATATCTTTTCCTCATGTAAATTAGGACGTTATATGATCATAATTAAAAAATCTTACATTTAGTTCCTGAAAAGAAATTTTGGTTTTCTCAGATTAATTTTTTTCCGATGTACTTGTTTTTTTTCCCATTTTTTTCTATTACTAAAATTCAAAATGTTAGGACACTCGAGAAATTCATCCCATGGTCATATAAAATGCATGTTATTTGAAAAATTAACCTCATGGATTCAAGCAAACAAACAAACAAACAAACAAAAAAACACTGCGTTCACAACTTTATTATTTAAAGAACTGAAACTAAAAGCTTCGCGATAAAAACAAATAACTATGTTTTTCACGTGATTTGTTTAATTTGAATGAATTATGATACATACATGACAATTTTTATATTAAATTTGGTGGCAATGAATAAAAAAACTACAATCGCAACAGCAAAAGACAATATTCAACTGGAGGTTTAAGATATAAATTCGATTTTCTCAGAAACCATCAAACATACAAAGATGAAAAAAACTGTTCTAAGTTTTATCAAGAAGATAAAAATAAACCAAAAACGAAGTTAATCCATCCATAATAACGTTAGCTATTGCTTGTTGAATTTTTCGTCTTCATTTTTTCGTTAAAAGTTAAATAAAAGACTACAGTAAACTGCGATATATTTTTTAATGCTATCATTTTATTCGTCTCGTCGAGTTCTATCTTTTGAAAACAAAATCACTGTCGTACGTCAACTGGTTCGCCAGAAATTTCAAAAAGACGTTCGCATTTTCTATTTCTTAAACATATTATACCAAACGCTACCGCGTTTGCTATGATTCCATGCAATTTGTTTTGTCATTAGCATGGCTCAAAAAAATACTAATTATTTTTTTTAAAGTTAATTTTTAAATATTTAGCTCTGCTGACTACATGTAAAGTATACCTATTACTATATTAACAACACCTATTTTTTTTTTCAGAAATTTTGCTAACAGTAATTTTTTTAAGATTTCACTTTTGAAATTGTCCCCTACACTGTAAAAAAAAAGTGTCGATCTACTAAAAAAACTTTAGTGATCCTTGTAATTACTAAAAAATTTTTAGTAATCTTAGTCGGTTACTAGAAAATCTGTAAGAATTACTAGAAAAAAGTTAGCAATGAATAAGAGTTAATAGTTTTACATTTTTAATAGCTATTACTAAAACTCACTTGGTGTGGATTTGATAGCATAGTGGTTATAGTATCGGACTCCAGGCTGAAAGGTCCCGGGTTCGATTCCGGACGCCGCCAAATACATCCCGAATGTATGTAGATGTTTGGTGCTGCCATCTGTTGCAGTTTTGCCGAAAATCTATCGCTTCAGAACTTCGGATGCAGCTCGAAGGAAGCTCCTGTCCTTCGGTCGCACGTAAAGGTTATTAAAAATAATTTTGGAGCTATTACTAAAATTTTCTTGGTGGCTCATACTAAGAATTTTTAAGTTAGCTATACAAAAAATTCTTTTGTTCAGTTTACAAAAGAAATGCTTGTTTCACTTGCAAAAAAAAAAGTTTGTAATAGTTACTAAAAAATTCTGTGGAATAAAAATTTACTAAAGAATTTTTAGTAACCTCTTGAATTTTTTTTTACAGTGTATTTTGAGAATCACCCATATAGACATTTCAATAAACAATTTTATTTTACTTGATAGGTGTAACGAAAAGTTACAAACAAATCTATTATAATGGTCTGTTTTAATTTATTATTTTTACAACAGCGCGCGTGGTTTTTAATTTACATTTCATTGTCGCGAGCCATTCGTATTGATCGTGAAACGATTCGTATTTTCATTTTTATTTTATTATGATTATGGCTCTTAAAAGATGGAATCGGAACATGTCAATATTTGTTTTTAATTTTTCGTTACACCTGTCAAGTAAAATAAAATTGTTTATTGAAACTAATGTTGAGCAAGTTGGAAATTGCACGTGAAGCGTAGCAAATGAGGTGCGTTCGTACGATAACGAAGTTAAAAAAAATCAGATCTTGCTGATATAGTAGAGCGTACTTTGGATACAGTATAGTGGTAAATACCTTTGTGTTCATGTAAATATGCAGGGAGTAATTTTAATTATACTTCATTAACGTATATCTTATTCATAGAATGTGAAGAAGTTTAATATAATTAAAACACGCGCCAAACAATGTTTTCCCGTATAACATATTTTAGTGGAATACATTTGTGCGACTCTGTAATATAATAATAAATATTCTTTGCGTCACAGATTGTACAGAATGTATATTTTAGTACATACTTCATAGATTCATGTCAATTCTATTATGTTCAAATGAGTGTAACACCATTAAAATGCATTTCAAACTTTTTTCCCATTGATCGTAATGCAACGGAATACTTTTGTTTGTCCCTGTAATTGATCTATGCATCCGATTTTCATAACATTTGAAATGACTCGACAAAATTATGTAATAATTATACGTTTTAAATTTCAAACGATTAAAATGCATTTGAAACTTTTTTCCCCATTGACCGTAATGTAACAGAATACTTTTTATTGTCCCTGTAACTGATCTATTCATCCGATTTTCATAACATTTGAAATGACTCGACAAAATTATGTAATAAATATACTTTTTAAATTTCAAGCGATTAAAATGCATTCGAAACTTTTTTTCCCATTGACCATAATGTAACGGAATCCTTTTGATTGTCCCTATAATTGATCTATCCATCCGATTTTCATAAAATTTGAAATGACTCGACAAAATTATGTAATAATTATGTATTTTAAATTTCAAACGATTCGGTTGGGTAGTTTTTGCGTTGTTATATGGGGACAGACAGACGGACAGACAGACGGACAGACGGACGGACTGAGCGACAACAATAGGTGCTACGTATTTACATAATTACGAACGCACCTAAAAAAGGACCCGTTTAATAAATTTGAATTGGTATTTTTTTAAATGAAAATATTATATTGATCTCACTATTATAATGGTATTATATTTGTATACTAGCTGACCCGCCCGGCTTTGCCCGGGTCCGTTATAATAATGTTAAACGAACTTGAAATTTTTATGATTTTATCTTTAACTCAAAATATGTGTTAATACACTGTTAAGAATTTGACCCTTTTGCTGCATCGTCACTCCACCGCTTTTATAGAAAATGATTACTTCAGCCTATTTTGGAGCATTGTCATAGGTCAAAAGAGATATATTCTATAAAAGCGGGGAAGTGATGATACAGCAAAAGGGTCAAT
The DNA here is from genome assembly GCA_964019185.1 of Maratus speculifer. Classification (NCBI taxonomy): domain Eukaryota; kingdom Metazoa; phylum Arthropoda; class Arachnida; order Araneae; family Salticidae; genus Maratus; species Maratus speculifer. Next base: position 8,027,372 of record OZ025297.1, on the reverse strand, counting down.
TTTTTTACAGTGTAAATTATATTAAATACGTGCCCCCTGACTGTGTCAAAAATTGGTTTTTTAAAAAAACTAATATTTAGCTGCAAAAATACCTAAAATGACTGCAATGGGAAACGCAGGAGGGAATATGTGTCCAACGATTTCGTGTTGATATTTATCCTTAAAATTACTGTTAAGTGACTTAACTAAATACTTTTTTCACATAGATATCCCAAGTGAAATATTTTGAATTTCAAACTAATTATATATCACTCTTAAATCTGACTATACCGTGAATGAAATCGATTCTCGATGATTCGCTAAAAGGTTAGTATATAATATTATAAATTCAGAGCCATTTTACAAAAATAGGTGTATATTTTTTATCAAACATGCGTAATGTTCATTCTATGAACAAAATCCTAACCGTAACCTAATTGTATCGGAATCATAAATTGTCTGTAACTTAGCTGTATCTTAACAGTAACCTAACTGCAAGTTAAATATACCATAAATGTAACTTGGCCGTCACCTAATCATAATTTACCCATAATCTAACCACAACCTAACCGCAACTTAACCTTAACCTAACTGTAACTTAACCATGACCTAACTGTAACCTAACCGGAAAATAATATAACAAAAGGGTCACCGGAACGTAATTGCAACCTAACTGTTATCTAACCGTAACCAAGTTCTAATTTAACATTAACTATAAACGAAATATTTTAACCATCTCGCGCTAAGTACTTAGTTTCACTTTCCACCGCTACGGAGCGCATTATGTTTTGTAGAACATCCGAATTTTAGGTTCGGATTGGATTCATGTTCATGGAAATTATTTTGTCTTCTTCGGATACGGTTATGATTGTTTGGAATATTTGTGTTCAGTTTAGATTCGGTTCAATTCAGATTTCGTGGGGTTTTTTTTCCCTTCAAATGGGATTTTTAAGTTCGGGTCGGGTTGTACTTATATGGAAATTATTTTACCTAGTTCCAATGAGGTTATACTTCACTGAACTATTTTTGTTAGGTTCAGATTAAGTTTGGTTCAAATTTCGGGATTTTTTTTTTCTTTTTTTTACAAATTTTTTGGTTTGGAATGGGGATTATGTCCATGGAAATTATATTGTCTTGTTCGTATCTGGTTATAGTTATTTGGACTATTTTCGTCGGATTCAGATTTGGTTCGATTCAGATTTCAGGTATTTTTTTAAATTGATTTTTAAGGTTCTGGTTCGATTCATGTCCAGGGAAATTATTTTGTCTTGCTCGGATCCGGTTTTGGGTCTTTGGAATATTTTTTTCGGGTTCAGATGTCGTTCAATTCAGATTTCGGCTTTTTAATGGAATTTTTAGGTTCAGGTTGGGTTGCGCATCAACGGAAATTATTCTGCATTGTTCGAATAAGGATATGCTTCTCTGGAATATTTTTGTCAGATTCAGATTTAGTTCATTTTTTAGGTTCGGATTGGGTTCATGTTCATGGAAATTTTTTTGTCTTGTTCAGGTCCGGGTATGGTTCTGTGGAATATTTTTGTCGATTCAAATTTCAGGTATTTTTTTCAAATGGAATTTTAGGTTCCGATCGGTTTCATGTCCACGAAAATTATTTTCTCTTATTCGAATCCGGTTATGGTTCTTTCGAATATTTTGATCGGATTCAGATGTAGTTTGCATAAAACTTCAGGCCTTTTTTTCAAATGGAATTTTTTAGGTTCGAGTCAGGTTTATGTTCATGGAAGTTTTTTTGTGTTGCTCTTATCGGGTTATAGTTCTTTGGAATATTTTTATCGATTTCAGGTTTCGTTCTGGTCATTTTTTGGGGTTTTTCAGAGAAAAATTTTAGGTTCGGGTCGGGTTGCATATACACGAACATTATTTTTCTTTGATCGGATCGGAGTATGCTTCATTTGAATATTTTTGTGGGATTCAGATTTGATTCGGGTCAAATATCAAATCCATAGTTTTTTTTTCAAATGGAATTTTTAGGTTCGGGTCGCGTTTATGCTCATGAAATTTTTGTCTTGCTTGGATCGGAGTATAGTCTGTTTTTTTCTGGTTGGGATCGGGTTATGTGTTAATACGCCTAAACATTATGTTTTGCTACTATTCTTTTAGTGACTATTTTTTATATATAATTTATTTTGCTATTTGATAATTTATTACTGTGTATGAATCGTCTGCCTATTCGAACAATTGTACGTCAAAGATCCATTTCATTTTTGTTTTAAAAACAAATTAAAGTCTTAATAAAATTTTAACTTAAATAAATGCATTCAAATTTAATCAATGATTTAAAAAAACTGCTAAAAAAGCCTCATATGTACATATACATATATTAACGGCAACATAGCCAACCACAAATACATTCTAATGTACGAAGTACCAACGATCTGACGTAATAGCTATGTTAAACTGACATTTTGCCAGTCTATGAATTTTAAAGGTCTTTGGGAAAAAAACAGTCACTTTTGAAATGTCAAAATCTCAAATTGGTTTCTTTTATAGAGTAAAAAGAAATTAATAGAGTGGAGGTATTATCTCTGGAGATGATGCTTAAGATGTAACCCTACATGAAGTCCAATTAAGTACCAACAAAAGCACGTGCTTTGACACGCCTATCAATTGGCGAAATTTTAAAATGAAGGGCCAAAATCACAGTCAAGTGAAATCCAGCCACCCCATTGGTCGTGTGGTAAGGGTGAAAATCACGAACTTGTTTCTCCATTTGAAAAAGGTGAGGGGGAAAGTATTTTTTAAACGATTGTTACCGTCTGTTCTTATTTAAGAAAAACCATCGAAATTAACTCAATTAAGATATTTTGATGCCATTTTATAAAATGAGAGTGAAAAATTTAGATTATAAATGAAAAGAGATAAGATTTACTTCAAAACTGCCGCTACGATTTTTTCTCGGAAAAAGGAGTATGACAACATTTACCCAACTGCTAAGAGATTGTTCCCTGAAAAGGACGCGGCTCAATGACCAATGAGGTGTTTGGATTTCACCGGACTGTGATTTTGGCCCTCCATTTTAAAATTTCGCTATCAATTGAAACAGGTTTAAACCTGTATTTTTTTTTCTCTCGTTTTTAAAAAAAGAACTAATTTATCGCTTCACGGGTAAAAATTTATTAATTATTTTATCATATGTGTTTTAAATATCAATATAGAAAATTATTTTAACGTTTTGCTTGAAAATATAACATTATTTTGTTAGTACATTAAAATCGTCTGCAGTCAGAAATTTATATTTTAGATTAATATTTATTACTTAAGTTTTCATACATGATTTTAAAAGAATGTTTTCATCATTATATTTTAAATATTTATTTACATGCAATTATTAAGTCATAAACATTTTTCATCTACGTTATAAAGTATTGAAAATTACATTAATGAAGGAAACTTTTAGTTATACAATTTTTAATTCGTATCAAATGTTTTCAATGTCTTATTTAATTTTAATTTGATATTTAATTATTGCTAATTTTCCAATTACCTTCATTTTAAAAGCGAATATTTATTCTAATAAATAATAATAGAACGAAGACCATTTTAAAAATTTGCTATTTCCTCTTGAAATATGCTTCAACTGTAATTCATTTCTTTCAATTCGTCTTATAATAGAAAATCTCTTCCACGTCCTTTTGTTTGCCACATTAAATTTGAGCGATAAATGGTTTCATATCGCAAACCTTTATTGAGCTTACTTCACCTCCACTTATCTTATTCCTCCATGGGTTTCTTTAATTCTGTCTCAGCTTTCTTATTACTTCTGCGAAAATTTTTACACAACCAACCAACCGTAAACAAATGAAAGAGAAAAAAATTGGGAAAAAGATGATCTTTTTATGAGAGTGACCTCTTGATTTTAATTAATTACTCAGTTAATAACTGGAATTTTGAAATTCTGAAGCTCAGGTGCTTCAGGAGAGATATTGGGCTACTCTCAAAAAAATTTTGAGCTTTGTACGTGCTATAGATTTTGCTAGCCATCGCAGACACACACACAGACACACACACAGACAGACAGAGCGTTTTGTTCTTTTATTAGTATAGATTTATTGCTTTTATTTTTCTTCAATTTCTTTGGAAAGCGAAAACACAATAAAAATTTCTCAAATTTAACCCCCTCAGTTCTGATGTTGTCTGTAGAAGATACTAAAAACATCCTTTAAATTAATTTAAATGCTTCTAGAATTGTTAAAATGACTTTTAGAATTTTTTAATAAATGTGTCCATACCATAAGAACAGATCTGACACATCTTTGGAGCTGTTTTACAGTAATTTAGAACTAGTTTTTTGTAGTCTCACGTGAAATTTGTTTCTGGATTGAGGAAGAAATAGGGGAGATATGCAAAAATAGTATTATTCTTGTCTTATTTTTCTTTGATATTTTTTGTTTAAAAATTAATAACGGAGATTACTATATGATTCACTTGACTAAATTTGGATGAACTAGATATAATATGAAAATAAATGCTTTCTGATAAAGAAATAAGAGAAAATACTCAAAGAGAGATCAAAGATAAGCTAAGAGAAATTACTCAACAGCATATTCAGATACTATCCCTGTAACATAGAAAACGAAAAATCAATTTCAATTAATTTTTAACGACGGAATTTCAATGTTATTGTTATTGAATTTAAATCTCAAATACACAGAATGCTTCTATCTTTTAAAAAAACTTTTATTTGTTCATATCAAACTTAAATAATTATATAATAAATATTAAATAGTTATAAATTATATACTTAAATAACTATATTTAAATAATTATAATTTTACATTCATTTTCTTGTTTAAACTGCATTTTATTTTCTATATAAAAGATTTAAAAAATAAGTAAGAATAATTTTTATTTAGAGAGAAAGGAAGTTCGGGTATTAAGAAGGACTGTTTAATTTCTTTCGTAAGACAACATAAAAAATACTTGATATACATTAAAAATCAGTAAAGAACAAACTATTGCATAAAAAATATCAAAACTTAGCTATTTTTGAAAAAAGTTAAATTTTTCGAGTTAAGGCAATCAGTTTCGTAATATGGAACAACATCATAGGAATATTAACATTCCAAGAAAAACCGAATAATTAATATAATCCTTTCTACTGTCGAACTCGTTTAATACGTGCCCGGATAATACACGATCTCATTTAAAACGAACAATTCATACATAAAGAAAACTTCGTCATTTAAATTGTATTAAGATTTTTCCGCTTATTACGAGCTATACATTCAAATCATAGCTAATTCGAGCAAAATATAATTTAGTTCAATTTAATTTCCAGCGAAAAACGTATTGGAATCAATAAAGGAATTCAGTAACATTTTACTTCAGTAACATTAGAAGCACTGTTTTATTGAATTTCCATTTCATAGTTTTATCTTTGTTGTTTTTAATCGCAAGGATGAAAACATAAATTTTCCAATATGCAATTACTGTAAAAAACATGCACTTTTTCACATATACTTTTTCAAGTCATTTTATTTATTTCTGAATAATGGAATCCGCCTTCTACATTCACGGTTTGTGCTTTATTATTACGTTAGTCTCTTTCGTTTTATGTCCTTCTAAACGTTATTAGCTTAACTCTCTAGAGAATAATCACACATCGCCAACAATAGCACTTCGTATACAGAAACTTTTATTAAGAGCCCACAATAGTCACAGAAAAAGTACGCAAAAAGACCCGGATGATTATGTAAAGTCTATGGGAGCGTTCTTTTCTAATATCTCGCTCAAATTTTAATATTTTTACATGATTTTTTTGCATAGGCTAGCTTAGGACGATCTACAACCGGGCTAGTTTTTACTTTTCATAGTTTTGGTTTCAGATTAAAAAAAAAAATATTTTAACTTTCAAAACCGGTTTAAACCGGTTCTGAAATTGAAACTATCATAATATAAAAAATATATGAGCAAAATCGAAAAAGTAAAAACTAGCCCGGTTGTAGATCGTCCTAAGCTAGCCTATGCAAAAAAATCATGTAAAAATTTTGAGCGAGATATTAGAAAAGAACGCTCCCATAGACTTTACATGGTCATCCGGGTCTTTTTGAGTAATTTTTCTGTGACTATTGTGGGCTCTTAATAGCTTAATGTGTTTTAATTAGCACAGAGATTTATGTAATTGAATTAATTTTAACATTTATACAATTGAAACAATTCATAATAGTTTTTAGTTTAAATAAGTGTCCGTTTTAAGGATTTTAATTATCGCTCCGGGATTAGGAGTAATGGTTAAGGCGAAGACTTCTTGTATTGGACCAGTTTGTCAGTATTAAAAAAATAGCTGTTGAAAAATATTATAATACGTAGCCGTTAAGAATTTGGTTTTATTTAATAATTTTTTATGTATTTTCTTTTTAATAAAACTATTTTGAATGCAAAAGCAAAATACAAAACTACCAATTGATAAAATCACAGTTACATTTTCTTAACTGATAAAGAAAATAGCGTTTTATTTATATTATGTGATATCCATCAGATGATTTTCACTTTCTTAATGCTACGTAAGAAGGGGATTTAGAATTGACATAAATATTCTACCTTTGTGTATATTGAATATAATATTAGAGTCTAACCATTTAGTAAAAAAAGAAAACATGGAAAATATTTTATTCTAAGAAATGGAGTCAGAAAATTACGTTAGTTTACGTGACATTCAGGTGCAATTTTCTGAAGCATAGAAACAGAAATCAAAACTTTTTACAGATACTACTTATACATACTACAGATACTACATACTACAGATAAACTTATTACAGATTCTATCAATATTCGTGACTTTCCTTTCATATTTCAACTATGCACTGTAACATTACATTTGTTAAACATGGTATTTTTATTTATTTAGATTAAAGTGAAATATTTTCTTTTGTCCGCATAAAAATAGTTTTGTAGCAGAAAAAATGGCTTTCATAGATTTTCGGAGCATTGATGTGTGTGTATAATATATATATATAAATAAATATGTACATACGCATATAAAGGAAACAAAGGCAAAGTGAACATTTGAGTTTTTTTATATATATATAAGTGCGCCTGCCATTCTGAAACTGAGCATAGCAGTTGTGGGGAATCATGTTTTAACGCCAAAAGGGCGATGAATCCTGATCTTATGTACGCGTGGCAACCCCTCCCCTGGGCTCAAGATATTTTTTTGTTTTGTTTATGTTCTTCAGAGAGAGAAAAAGAATTATTACGCGATGGTGTTATGACAGTCTTGATAGAAGAATAATTCTAAAATATATCGAATTTCATGTAAATATTTGTAACATATGTGTAAATAAGAAGGTGTACAGTATGTATAATATGTATAGAAGATGTAAAGTATTTTCTTCCAATTAAAAAGAAGTAACAAGATTCCCGTTTTGAAGTTATTGAATATGAATCGCCTAAATTAATTTTGTGTTTTAAATCCACTGAACCAGCCGACGCGACAATGGTGCATCCGACGCGGGAAATAATAGAATGAGAATATGATTCAGACGATTGCATATATGAAACGGGTAAGTTTTTTTTTTATTGTTATTTCTTTGATTTTATGATTTGGAAGAAACAGTACTGTACAAAATGAATGCCGGTGAAAATTTGAAAAGAAATATTACTAAACGCGGATCAATTAGATCCACAATAACAAAATTAATTAAAAAAATTGATAATGAAATTTTGAAAGAAAGTGATTTGAAACCGGAAATTGTGGAGGATTGTTTAGCAACATTGCTGGAACATAAGATTTCTCTAGAAAACCTAGACGATTTAATACAATCTGAAATTGAATCTTCTAATTTGGAAACCGAAATTGAAACTTGTTTAGAATATAAAGAATCGATTATTACTTGTAAATCGAGAGCAAATAGATTTTTGAATAATTTAAAGAAAACTTCTGATATTACAAGTGAACCAAAAGTAATTACGCCCCCCATATCAGATACTCAGTTAAAGTGTAACACCAAATTGCCGCGAATTTCTTTAAACAAATTCACTGGCGACATTTGCGAATTCCAAGAATTTTGGCCGCAGTTTAAAGTCGCTGTTCACGAAAATGAAGCCCTTCAAGAGATAGAAAAATTTACTTATTTGAAATCTTTGATTTCGGGATCAGCAGCTGCTGCTATTAACGGGCTTCCATTAACTGGTGAAAATTACGCAACGGCAATAAATATATTAAAGGATCGTTTTGGAAAAAGATAAGTTTTAATATCTGCGCACACAAATAAATTATTAAATTTAGAAGCAGTGCGAAGATCAAATGATATTTATTCATTAAGAAAATTGTACGATGAAATAGCGATACAAATAAGAAGTTTAGAATCATTGGATGTGAAATCAGACCAATATGGTTGTTTATTGTTACCTATTATTTATAAATGTATACCTAATGACCTTTTATTGCAATTTCATAGAGAACAGTGCGAGAAAAAAGATGTTTGCGTAAATGATTTATTATTGTTCCTTAAGCGCGAAATCGAAGCGCGGGAAAAGGTTGTTAATGTTACATCTGTCAGTTTTGAGATTAAATCTCATGAAAATAAATTTAAACAAAATCCTTCTAAACATTTTCTTCAAGGAAAAAATAAAAATCCTTCAGCATTTACATTAAATACAATTACAGAAAATCTTTGCCCTTTTTGTTCTCAGAAACATGAAGCAAATTTGTGTAACTTAAATTTGGAAGAAAGAAAGCAATCTTTATCGAAACAAGCGAAATGCTTTCGATGTTACAAAAGATTTCATAAGAGTAAGTTTTGTAAAAATTCTAATATTCGTTGCACTCTTTGTAATTCAAAGGCTCATCAAAATTCTCTTTGTAATAAAAAGGTAAAAGAAAGATCATCAAAGGAAAATAAAATTGACCTTGTTTCAACTGAAGGGGATGAAATAGGGGGAAAGCAAAATACGCAATATGAAAAAATAACTGTTTCTTCACTTTGTTGTAAGCCAGATGAATATGTTTATTTTCAAACTTTAAAGGGAACAATGATTGGGAAAGATAAAAATATTAATGTTCGTATCTTGCTAGACAGTGCGTCGCAGCGTACGTTTGTCGGAAAGAATTTGTCAAGGCATTTAAATTTAGAGGTGACAGGGCAGGAATCATTAAAAATCCATACATTTGCTGGTACGAAACCTATTGTTAATAATCACAATAGAGTTAAAATTTTCTTAAAGGATAAATTTTCTGACAATGTAATTTCTCTGGAAGCATTAGAAACAGAGAAAATTTGTTCAGATATAATACGCGCCCCAAGTTCAGAGTTAAATGAAAAAATAAAAGAAATGGGTATACAGTTGTCAGATGTTTCAAATGAATTAAATGATGGGGAGAATAAAATAGATTTGTTGATTGGTAGCGACTACTATTGGTCAATTATGACAGGGAAATATAAACGTATTTCACCAACTCTTGTTTTGAATGAAACTAAACTAGGTTGGACACTTCATGGGAAGTTCTCAGATGAAGTTTATGAAAATAATTTAGTGGGTGCAATGTATATATCTATTTGGGATAATAATGAAGATGATAAAATGTCAATTCAACTTGAAAAATTTTGGACTATAGAAGGGTTAGGGATTCAGGAAGATAATACAAATAAAGATTTGTGTGATAATGAAGTATTAGAACAATTTGAAAATTCTATTCAGTTTAAGAACAATAGGTATGAAGTTAAATTACCTATGAAATATGACAATGTTGATCTTCCGAATAATTATGATGTTGCCAAAAAGAGATTTAATAGTCTAATTAAACGATTTGTAAATAATCCTGCATTGTTTAAGGAATATAAAGAAATTATTGATGAATATAAGGCTTTAGGAATAGTAGAAATTGTTGAACCGCAAGAAATAAATTCACCGAATGGTAATTTGACCTATTATTTACCCCACCACCCTGTAATTCGAAGGGATAAACAAACAACCAAATTGCGCATTGTTTTCGATGCCTCATCTCATGCTCCTTCTGAACCTTCTCTAAATGATGTACTATTCCCAGGTCCCAATTTGAACTCAGATTTATTTGATTTAATTTTGCAATTTCGAAGCAATAAAATTGCCGTAGTGGCAGACATTGAAAAGGCTTTCTTACAAATAAGTCTTGCTGAAACTGACAGAGATATAACGCGTTTCCTGTGGATCGAAGAACTCCCTCAAGATAAAAATTCCCCAATTAATTTTATAATTATGAAAATGTGTCGTGTATTATTTGGCGTCACTTCGAGTCCATTTCTGTTAGGAGCTGTAATTAAACATCATTTGAAGAGGTATGCAACTTTATATCCAGAAACTTGCTCTAAAATTGACTCTTCCATGTATGTGGACGATTTATTGTTAGGAGCACATACGGTTATTGAAGCTTTAAAAATTTCAAAGGAATCTTTAGCTATTTTTCAACAAGCAAATATGTTTTTACGTAAATGGCAAAGTAATTCTACTATTTTAAAGGAACATTTAAAATCTTTAGGTATGAATGTTTGCGCTGATACATCAACTGAGACAACCCCATTTAAAATTTTAGGGTTAATATGGGACACTGAAGAAGACATTTTTAGATTAGATAATCAAAGTCTGTTAGAATTTGTTCATTGTCAAGATAAGACCAAAAGAACTATAATTCGAGCAGCTGGAAGAATTTTTGACCCTGTTGGGTTTTTATCACCATTTACGATTTTAATTAAAATGATTTTTCAATCATTATGGGAACATGGTATCGATTGGGATCAGAATTTGCCAGAACATTTAGAGAAAAAATGGGATAACTGGTGTGCACAGATTCCCTATCTTAGTAAAATAAAAATTCCAAGATATTATTTTCAGGAAATAGACAAATACGACAATGTAGAAATTCACTGTTTTAGTGATGCAAGTATTAAGGCCTATGGAAGTGTTATATATCTGAGATATAACAACAATAATAGTATAAAGACAAGTTTTGTTACGTCAAAAAGCAGACTAGCTCCCATAAAGAAGTTAACCTTGCCCCGCCTCGAACTGATGGGTGCTCTGATTGGAGCTAGACTTGGAAAGCGGGTAATGTCTGTTCTCAAGATAAGTGAAGACAGAGTACATTATTGGAGCGATTCAAATATCGTGCTTCACTGGATCAAGAGTTCATCTAGTACTTGGAAGCCATTTGTAAGCAACCGAACATCAGAAATACAAAGTTTAACAGATCCAAAGAACTGGCGACATTGTCCCGGTAGCTCAAATCCTGCTGATCGACTCACAAGAGGACTATCCCTTCTCGACCTCGAAAAAGATGACCTGTGGTGGTCAGGGCCTCCATGGTTAGTTAAAGATTCAAAATTATGGCCCAAAGAAGACAGAGAAATAGATGAAGATATGAAACAACTAGAAGCTAAAAGAAATGTTATTTTCCAAAATGTTTGTTCATCAGAACAACAGAAGCCACTTATAGAAATTGAGCGTTTCAGTTCCTTCTTGAAGGCAGTTAGAACATTGGCAAGAGTTAGAAGATTTATTTTCAATTTAAGAAATTCAATCAAGCGTAAAGATACATTATCTGCTGAAGAATTGAAAGAAGCTGAAGAATTATTAATCAAAGAAGTACAAATGAAGAATTATAAGGAGGAAATTGAGTCATTAGAAAAAGGAAATTCTGTTAAGAAAACATCACGAATTTATTCCCTGTGTCCATATTTGGATGAAAATAAAATTTTGCGAATAAAAACCAGACTTAATGAAGGCTCCTTTGATTCGAATGAGACCAACCCAATCATATTGCCGAAGAATGAAAAATTAACAGAATTGCTAATGATGCAAGAACACAGAAATTTGCTGCATAGTGGAGTTTCTTTAACGCTTGCACAAATCCGGAAGAAATTTTGGATTCCACAAGGAAGACAATCTATCAGAAAAAATCTAAGAAAATGTCTAATTTGTAGAAGATACAATGCAAGGGCAGCTGACCAGCTAACAGGGCAACTTCCGAAAGAAAGGATCTCACAATCCCCTGCGTTTACCGTTATAGGATTGGATTTTGCCGGCCCAATAATCATTAAAACAGATAGTAAAGAGACGTCAAAATCCTACATTGTACTGTTCACCTGTGCCGCAACAAGAGCAATACATTTGGAAGCAGTCAGGGATATGACTACAAAGTCCTTTATGTTGAGTTTTCGTAGATTTATTTCAAGACGCGGAAACTGTAAAATAATTTTTTCTGATAATGCATTAAGTTTTAAAGCTGCCGACAAAGAACTACAACAATTTGAAAAAATCATTAAAGATCAAGAACTTCAAGACTTCATATCAAACAAAGGTATTATATGGAAATTTATCATCGAGCGTGCCCCATGGTGGGGAGGATTTTACGAACGTCTCGTAAAAAGTGTAAAAGAACCCCTAAGAAAAATTTTGGGAAGAGCTCTCATCACATTTGAAGAATTGGCTACAATTCTGACAGAAATAGAAGCCGTAATAAACATGAGACCTCTTACGTATACAACAAGTGATTTCGGCGAGCCAGAGCCACTTACACCAGCTCACTTTCTTCAACTCGGAAGAGAAAATATTAGTTTTCCACTACATTTTGCCGAATTAGAGAATAAAATCTCTACCCGAGAGACATTATTAAGGAGAAAAAGATACCAAACTACCTTGTTGAAACAACTGTGGACCAAATGGAAGGAACAATACTTACTGAACTTAAGATCGATCCATCAATTTAAAACTCCTGAGAGACACAAAAATCTAAAGATTGGAGATGTTGTCTTAGTGGACGGTAATGCTAAATCAAAACTGTTGTGGGACTTAGGAGTAATTCAAGAAGTGATTCTTGGCAGAGATCAGCTTATTCGAGCTTGCATGGTAAAGACTGCTCATGGACTGCTAAGAAAACCAGTTCAACTTTTGTATCCTTTAGAATTAGATTGTTGAATGTTAATTGATTTCAGTATTTGAAATTTAAATTAATTACTTTTTTTCTACTATTGTTTGAATATATAAATGTGATTTATTTCTTATTATAAATTCATAGTTGAAATATCTTTTTTATGTGTGTATTTTGCAATTGTTAATTTATCCATTTAGAAAAAAGGTTTCATTGTGTATAATTATGCTTTATTTCAAATTGAAAGGATTATTGAGATATTAATAATAGTATTTAATTTGTTTATATTATGTATATATATTTAGTTTATTTTATTCAGGTAAATGTCTGGCCAGACACGTTCATGTAGCTACATGTTATTGAAGTGCCATTTTTTATTTATATTATTCATGATATTATTTTATTGTTTTATGCTTTATATGTCAGCATCTGAAGATTGAAATTTTTTTCTGTTTTTTTATTTGAGTTATGATTTAAATTAATGTTTATTGTAAGAATTTAGTTTTATTGATTTATCATTATGTACTCTCATGAGTCCAGGTGGGGAGTGTGTGGGGAATCATGTTTTAACGCCAAAAGGGCGATGAATCCTGATCTTATGTACGCGTGGCAACCCCTCCCCTGGGCTCAAGATATTTTTTTGTTTTGTTTATGTTTTTCAGAGAGAGAAAAAGAATTATTACGCGATGGTGTTATGACAGTCTTGATAGAAGAATAATTCTAAAATATATCGAATTTCATGTAAATATTTGTAACATATGTGTAAATAAGAAGGTGTACAGTATGTATAATATGTATAGAAGATGTAAAGTATTTTCTTCCAATTAAAAAGAAGTAACAAGATTCCCGTTTTGAAGTTATTGAATATGAATCGCCTAAATTAATTTTGTGTTTTAAATCCACTGAACCAGCCGACGCGACAGCAGTCGCCACAAATGCTTATAATAATGTCTGTCATTTTGAAGCTAAAGGATGCATTCTTTTAGCCATTAACTCGTTTTATTGTTTTTTCGCATTTTTGATTTTAGGCAACTGGTAATATTTCTTGACTATAGCTTATACTATACACTGTTAAAAATCTGCAGCATTTGTTGCAACATCACTCCACCGCTTTTATAGAAAGGGGTTACTTGACTATATTATGGAGCATTCTCAATAGAGATATTCTATAAAATCAGTGGAGTGATGTTGCAGCAAAAGCTGCAAATTTTTAACAGTGTAGAATATGAAATGTTATAATTATTTGCTCCTACACTGTAAAACAATAGTTAATTTTTACAAAAAACTGTATCTTTTACTAAAAAAACTTTAGAAAAAATAAATTTTTTTCTGTAAAAAGAATGGATTTCGTAATTTATACAGAAAAAAATTAATCGAAAAAATCAGTTTTAATGAAAAATTACAGATTTCCTCAATAAATTAAACGGTTTTCAACTGGCGCAAAAATTGACAGTTTTTTCCTCTCAATTTAAAGGATTTTTTTCTTTACAGTGTATGACGTTTGGCAAATATGAAGTAGCCGTTTGAGTTATGTGCTTGAAAACGCTTAGTAATGTGAATTAGATGTTTAAGCCACAGTTTTCGTCATGGCGTCATTCCGGGAAAAGTTGCCACCAAAGAGATCAGGAAAAAGATCAGATGGCTACTTTGTCCACAAGCAATTTCTTATCCACTGTTCAAAACAAAGTATTACTTAAAAATATTTTCTTTGAAAGAAAAAAATACAAGTTACTGCAATAAAGTTTTTAGAGAAAGGTTTACTATTGACATTTGTTGCCTACATGTCCACTGGGAGACACTTGTATTCCTCGATTCATCATACTGATACTCATTCTAATTTATTTTATTTTATAACGATTGGATACTTAAAATATTATAAAGCATAATATTTATTCACAAAATATGTCAACTTTAGCTTGTATTGTTTATATACACATTCTAAATCAATGTGATTTGTTCATTTATGTATACTGTTATTTTTTTTCCTTTGTGTGCATGTGTGTGTGAAATTAGACAGAATCTATGGGTAATCTATTATTTCAAGTCTTATATAAAATTACAGAGATTAGAAAAACCGAGATTCTGTTAAATAACACACAAGTTATTCGGTAAGTTTGTAATAGATTTTGTAAATTAACATTGTGAAAAATGCACAAGACACTGTAAATATATTTTTTATGATAATAATTTCATTTGGTTTTCAATAACTCAAATTTCAGTAGACTTTAAAGAATTTGAATTTTGTGAGTAAATTTGAAATGCTATATCATTTAATTTAATTTTTACACAGTGTGTTTCTAGCCATCTTAGAATTTGAACCCGAGACTTCTAGACAGTAGTAGAATACCTTACTGATTGAGTTATATAAACTTTTCTACCAAAAATTGAACCGACTTCAAAGACTACTGCAAAGTGAAAAATAATTTTTGTACACAATAATAATAAGAAATTAAATTAAGAACGTAGTATTTATCGTGCGTGTTATTATATTTATGTACATTAATTTGATTTTTTGCAGTCTGTGCCAGCTTGTTATTAATTTGCGAAAAATCACCAATTTTATTAGTTTTTGCCTAATTGCTAAAAATGTACTGAACCAGTTTCAATAAAATGGAAGTGGTACCAATTCAAGAGTAGCCTCTAGCCTCGTTTATTTAACACAAAAACCTAATTAATAGGCTGGATAGTTTCGGAGCAATCGGTGAACATACATAGAAAAAAATACATACGCGTCGAATTGAAAACTTCCTCTACCTTGTCTGAAGCGGGTTAATAATAAAAATTGTAATACGGAATTTTTTTTGTAAATGACACATTGATGTAAATTACGGCAGAAGTGGGGTTCTAACCCATGCTCACTTTGTCGAGAACCAGAGCTTAGACCGCTTGGCCATTCTGTCTGCACTCCGATCAGCGAACTTATTCAACACTTTTAATTAGCGAAAAATCACTAATTTAATTAGTTTTTGCCTAATCACTATAAAAGTACTGAACCAATTTCAATGAAACGGAAGTGATACCAATTCGAGAGCATTCTCTTTCATTTAAAACAAAAATAACAGAAATTGGTTGCATAGTTTCGGAGTAATCAATGAACATGCATAAAAAAATACATACGCGTTGAATTGATAACCTCCATTCCTTTTTTGAAGTCGATTAATGAATTCTTAATCTCCTCTCGTTTTTTGAAGTCGGTTAAAAATATGTTGATTTTCAGCAAAAAGTAGGTCTTTTGTGATTCAACAGAGAAAAATCTATTGTATACGTATGCTTTTCCAAGATTTCGCTTCAAATATATTCACTAGAGAATTCGTAAACGGTTTATTTCAATTTATTTTTGAGTGTTATTTTTAAAAACCAAATTTAATTTTTGTTACTATCTTTAATTCTTGTTCAGACAGTCGAAATATTTATTACTTATTCTTTGATAATTTCTTTCTCATTTGATTTTAGATCCAGAATCGGTTAAAAATTGTTTGAAAATCGTTTAAAATCGTATTAGCTACCTAAGCATTCACCAGTTTGCATGAAAACATAGACGATTTTTGCAAAAGTGGTTTATAGCATAATTGACAAATTGGAGCTAATCAGAATCACAGTTAAGGAATGATCCTATTTAAATGCATACACACACAAATGACAATTATAGTTATGTCAACACATTATGATTTTGGAAAGCAAAAATACTTTGATATTTTTTTAAGATAAAATTTCATTATTATCCTATAAAAAGATAATATGTCAGCTTTAAGAATGTGCGTATCTATAAATTTTTATGGAACTTATCTCTCTTATTTATAAGTCGAAATCAGTAAAATTAAATATAGTAGATGAGAAAAAATATTTGTAGCTCGAAAAATTCGCTCTGATGAAATTTTAAATGAATATTTAGGATAAGACTCAGAGTAATCTAAAAGAAATGTAATTTACGAATAAAATTCATTAAATATTTAGAAAAATGTACTGAAAACAGACGAAATGTTTACCATTAAATATAAATATTAATTTTTTCTACTATAAGATATAAGCATTTAATTGTATATATGAACAATAAATTCTGTACATATTCTATCATAACAGTCGTGCTAGTTTGAAAAAAAATGTAGCGTAAATTCTCCTGAAATGCTTTAAATATTGACAAAAATATATTTAAAACATAGGAAGAGTTTCAAATTAAATAAAAATACGTATTAAGATGTTTGTTTATGCACTGTAAAACATTTGTGTAATGTTACTCCATAAAACTGGTGGCAGCCTTGCTGCCTCCAATTTGGTGGAGCATTTTAACCGAGATAATCGGTGTAACATTGCAATGTTACACCAGTAATGCATATTTTTATTACACCATTATGTAAGTGAAAAATTACTCAATGAAGTGTAAATCGTAGCTGCCACCAACTTTATGGAGTAACGTTACCACAAATGTTTTTCAGTGTGAGACAAAATCATTTATTTATAGTTACGAACAGTTCATTCCGATGAAAATTTAATTAAATATTTAGGATATATTAAAAGTGTGTATGTGTAATTTCCAATTAAAATTCCTTAAATGTTGACAAACATGCATTTGTATTGTTATAACTATGTTATATGGATTAAAAATATTAATTTTTGCTATTATATGTTAAAAGGATTTAGATATGGGCAATAATTTTTGATGAAACCTATTCAGCATAACAGCTGTGGTAGTCTGAGAAAATGTTAAGTAACTGACTACTAAAATGTGTTAGTTATTGATAAAAATATCCTCACAATGGAAAAAAGTAGTTTTTCTTAGATCTCGGTTGTTCCACAAATCTGAATACGTTTAAAAATAACTAGAAAATTATATAACTTATCGTATTAGACGGCTGTTTATTCCCTATGAGTTGTTTAAATGTCGGTTGTTTTTGGTCGAAGAAAAAGTTCATTTCAAAATTTAGTCTATCGGTTTCATTATAAATTATGAGCTACATTATCAAAGGATGTGATAAATATTATGGACATACAACAAGTATTTTTTATAGAAGATAATATAGTGATAATTATTACGGCAACGAAACATGTTCGATGTGTTTACCACTATATTAATTTTTACTGCGATGATTTATTGTCAAAGTAAATTAACTATTTACGAAGTACGTTTTCTGTCATTGTCAGTATTGTAGTTATTCAATGAAACATAATATTTAACAAAAGTGTGTTTGAATTTGAATAATTATTATTTAATTCATGCATGAACTTTATCATACGATTTTTTTATCAATAATCGTATTGTAAAAGAGATTTCAGAAAAGTGAATTAAACAGTGTAAGATTGTGTTCAGATTGATCTATCGTCTGAAACTTTCCGTAAAGCATAGTGACGTCACTGCATCGTTGTTATGACCATCGACTGTCGATGTGACGTCACGTGACGTTGATGTGAAGTCACAGTGACTAAAATGTGAAGTCGTTATGGCCGTTTTAGAGCTCTTTTGTGACGTTTCACAAAGTGGTCACAATGTGACAAATTATAAGAATAAAAGTATAAAAATTCTGCATAATATTGATGATTTGAGACAGTATATTCTAAAATTAATGTTTTTGTATGTAATAATTTAAATGGAGAAAATAATTTTCAATATTTAATAATTAAATGTTAATATTCTTTTCTAGCAGAGTTTAAAATTGCCTAATAACATATACTACTAAGAAAAATCAATAAATAACTAAATTTCAACAAAAAATTATCACTTCAATTTTTTTTCTAATTCTGATTTTTCCTACATAACATCATCTTGCACCCAGGTCTTATGTTAATCCCAAAAATATTAGCATAAAATAATATCAAATACTAGGGATAAATTCAATTAGAATTGATAAAAAATTTACGGTGAAGGGAAGTGAAGATAGATACCAATTGGTAATATGAATATGTTCTGCTTATTAACCTCTTCAGACCTGAGGTACACAAATGTGTACCTCCATTCTTTTCCTTATAAAAACTAAACTGTTCGAATTTTTTGCATTTTTACTATACTTCTATACGGCTGAATGTTTTTTGCTTCAAAATAAAACCAATAAATATCAGCACTGATGATTATTACCTCATAAAATAAATGTTATTTTCAATCTGAGTTTCGAAAATACCTTCAAGATATTGTGGCAAAGAAAGTAAGAAATATTCATGATTATTTAACTTAAATGCTTTATAATAAAAAAAATTGAGGATCTGCTGATCATTTACTTGTTTAAAGACCTTAATTTTGTTATTGCGTAAATTTTTATTACTGATAATTAAACTGATGTTTTAAACGGATTAGTACTTTTGTATCCACATTTGTAAACCTAAATTACCAGTCCCCTAAAGCACTGGTTTCGAGAAAATGACTGTTTCTGTCATCTATGGTATCATTTCGATTATGCAAAAGCAACAAATATATATTTGTTGAGTTATTTTATGCTCAGGTCTGAAGAGGTTATATGTTTGCTGTACTACATACAGTACTTTATATTAATTAAATTTTCTCACCATGTTATCAAAATACAAAAAAAAGTTTCATAAACTGTGCGTGAGGTATGTTTTATTTTTCTTGTTTAAAATTTTTATATTATGGAGTCTACAATTTCTTCATTTTTTCACAAATATCTTATTATTTTTTACGTACAATAGTTAAAACTTACTTCAAACTTCAATTTTATTATTGTCGTTAAACGAAAAAGTTTTATTTGCGTATTTGATATTTCTTTAGGTTAAAACGGAAACGTGTCAGTACTGAAACTTTGGCGTAAAAGACATTTTTTACTTTTGGAATTTTCAAAAATCTCAATGTGGAAGAAAATAAGTTTGAAACTCAGGAATAGGTCTTTTGCGATTTCATACTTGAAAAGCGACAGAGAGATTTTAGGTAGTTCCATAACAGATGGATTGATGTTATTTTTTTCGTTTGGAATCTATAGTATTCAAAGATCGATAAAAAGAGAATTTTAAGTTTGGAAATATTTAAAACTATCTTATACATTTTTAGGTGCGTTCGTAATTATATAATACGTAGCACCTACACTGTAAAAAAAATCTACGTAAAATTACGGACTAAAGCCGGCAGCAGAGATTCCGGACAATATCCGTAAAAAAATATTTTGACCGTAAATCTAAAAATCACCCGTAATTTTACATTTTAGCAAATGCATAACTAGCCCGTAAAAAAAGTAGTATTGTCCGTAAAAATAAAATGCCAAGTTGCCCGTGAAAAAAAGGGCATTGCCTGTAAAACTACAATGCCAGGATGCCCGTGAAAAAAAGGACGTTGCCCGCAAAACTATAATGCCAGGATGCCCGTGAAAAAAGGGACACTGGCCGTAAAACTATAATGCCAAGATGCCCGTAAAAAAAGGTGCATTGACCATAAAAATACAATACCAAGATATCTCTGAGAAAACGGACATTGCCTGTAAAATAATACAAATTCTGGCCATGAAAAAAAAAGGATGTTGCCCATAAAATAACAAAACACATACATTAGGATACCTCATTAAAGAAAAAGCATTGTTTGTAAAATTAAAAAAAGGATCATTCAGTGAAATTAATATAAATTTCCATACTCCAGTATTACCCCATTCTCTTTTGGACTCAGGGGGGGAAAAAAGGGGCCACAAATCATAAAATATGGGGTTTTTTAAATAAAATCTTTAATGGGGATCACCATATATACCAACTGAAAATCCATAATAGATTTAAAAGAGGAATATAGATAATTCACAACACAAACAACAAAAATTTTCACAGGAGTACTTATGTTTTCGCAATATTTGAATAAAACATTCATAACTTATGCATATTATAAAATTTGTATATTCAAAGCCTAATTTTCCAAGGTTTTCAGGTACTCTTAGCAGGCAGTTAGTTTTTTTTTTTTTTTTTTTTTTTTTTTTTTTTTTTTAATAAAAGTTTAATTCTATTAAAGGAGAGCATTCTCACTCATTTCCTATAGTAAATTGTATTTTTATTCAGTTACGAGGTTCTCACTTTTGGTATTATTGCATTAATAACTTATGTTAAAATACAATTTTTAGCTTTCCAAAATTTACCATCACACACTTTAATAGTGAGAGAGTGGTGAAGCATTTAAAAACTGGTAAGATAACAAACCCTCATGTGTTTAGATAAAAGTCTGATATGTAAAATGAAAATAGAAAACTAGTTAATATTAAATTACAGGGGTTGATCCAGGCAAAATTTGGGGTTCACAAAAACTATTTAATAAAATAGGTTTCTTCACAAAAATAACTTTAATAAAACAGACCCTTTCACAAAATTCTTTTATGCCATTTTCATACTGTTTTAAAATCTAATTTGTACACAAAAACATGTCATAATTTTCAAAATAAATAAATTAATTAATTAATTAATTTTTAAAATATATATATTTAGTTTTTAAATTCCTTGTTCAAATAACAAAGTCAACTTCCATTAAAAAATGTTATTTTCACAAAAATAACTTTTCTTTTTCACAAAATGAGCCCCAGAATAAAAACCTGCATCGACTCCTGAATTGATCAGAAAAATTATGATTAGTAATATCAGTTTATTAGCTGTACTGCTATTGCTCCCTCTTTTCCCTTCCAAGCCACTTAATAATAGAGAGCAGCTTTTTTATGATACACAAATGCTAATTTATTATTTCGATTTTTATGTATCACATATTTACTAAATACTACATGAAACAAAAGTAGTCCATTTTTGATTTAACAATGATTCATAATCCTACACACATCGGTGCAAGAAATCCATCTAAGTCAAGACTGAAATATTTTCTGATCATTAGAAATAACTAAATGCAAAAGGGTTAGAAGATTTCTAAGTCTTGTTTTATACCTAAAAATTGGTCTCTAACAATAAAAGAAAGTGATTAAATGTTCTTGATGGTAGAACCACTATTATTTAAGTAAGTCAAAAATCTCTTCAACACTGAAATCAGTCCTGAGACTGAAGATCTTGCACCCATGTCCCACGGTTCTTGATCTTGTGTACACAGATAATATATACTATATTGTTTACGAGATTTCGGTGAAAATTGATTAAACTTGGGAATGTTTGAAGATGAAATTATTACAATGGTTCTGTTTTATAAATTATCATTCAATAAATAAAAAGAAAACATGAATTTTTACAAATTTATTTAATATACTTCAACACAGTATTCTTAGAAGTAACAAATTTAAATAACAAATTAAGAAACAACAAATAAAAAATTCATTTTTTCACACAGATTTTTAGTAACACAATTTATCGCCAAGGTTGTTTGGATCTTGCAGATAGTTTTTTCGATTTTGTGTCTTTTTCCAGATTAATAGCCAAGCATGTCCTATTTAGAAAAAAGGTAAGATAAATATTACATAAAAGTATACACAATAAACAGAAATTGAGTATAATAACAATCTCAATTATTCCAGATGAACAGAAAATACAGCAGTTATGTTTAATAGATAATTGTTATGAGCATCCTATTAAAACAAGTAACAAAAAAAAGTAAGGAATAATTAGAATTCATTCCAGTTTAACCCAAAATTAATTTCAATTATTGTAAAATAATTCATTTGTTGTAATGTTACAGTTAGTAATTTATTTTACTGAACCTTTTGTACATGAATAAAACTTGCACTTGACCTTTTATTTCTATGTAAAATATTTTTAAATGAGTAGATTAAATTTGAAGCAATTTTAAAATGACAAAATTCTTTTAAGCTCTGATATAAAACTTTGGGCCCAAAAACAAAAAGGCCTGAACATCTATGATAGACATTAATGTTAATTTATATCAAAGTAAGATGCCTTTATAGCACCTTGAACCGTTTATATATACCACTTATAGCCGTTTGAACCAATTATAGTTGGTTTTAATCACTTTTGAATTGTTTGTCTGTTTTGCAGCCAATGTGTATTGCATTTCTTAGATCTCTTCTTCATTGCTAACTGTAATTGAGAGTGCATGTTTTTTCATATGTTTTTATGTTCTATCTTTACAAGAAAATACTGAATTCAAAGAAAATATGGTATTCTGACTTTCGGTGGATTTGTACGTATTGGAAGGCAAGGAATGAAATTTAAAAGTTTTTAGAAAATGTCTATCAGTCAACTCCGTAAGTTTTTAATTAAAAAAAAAAAAAAAAAAATGTGGCTGCTTTGTTTTAAGAAATAATTCATGACATTTCAAAAAACTTTACATTTAATTAGAGCACTGATATAAACTGAAGCTGGTTAGTTTTTGGGGTATATCTCTTAACAGGTGGCGCTGATATGATGCATTATTCAGTTTCCATAATATCTTTAACTCAAGAACTAATGCACAGGTTATTATAAAACTCTGTTAGTTCCTGATTTAAAAATTGCTTCAATTCATATAGGGAACAATTTTTTACTACCATTTCAAAAATATATCGACATCAACTTCTTTTGTATCAAGCAATAAATCAACAGTTACATTGAGAATTTTGGAGAATAGTAAAATAATATTTTTTTCTTTCAAATAGAGCATTTTCCAATGTTCTCTTAGTAACTAATTTTCTGTTTAAGGGTGTTCTTAAATCAAAAAGAGCAACTTTGTGACACATGCACAGGGTTGGAAAAAAACATGTTTTTTATAAAAAAAACAAAAAACATGTTTTTTTTGTTTAAAACATGTTTTAAACGTTTAAAACGTTTTTTTTTCACACAGCACAATTTTGATTAAAGTGAACAAAAATTATTAAATATAAAGAATGGAAATATTTTCAAACGGCAGTAAGGAAGAAAAAGATTATATAACAAATACCAAACATTAATTACAAATTTTATTTTTATTCTAAACTAAAACATTTAATTGTTCAGTTCTTTAAAAATGGTAACAAGTTTGTCAATACCCTTACAACAGCCTTATCAACACCCAAACGATTTCTGGTTTTGCTTTGCACAAAACCAAAAGTAGGGAAAACTCTTTCTATTCTAATCCAGCAGTAGAACATACAGTTGTGTGTAACTGTTTTATGATATTCATGGCATTTTTATCAATATATATGTGTTTTTCAAAGCTTAACCTGTGTTATTTCCACTTTATTTGATTCTCCAATGTCAAATTTATGATTGGCAACTGCATCAAACATATAATCAGAGAATGGAACTGACTTAGCTTATAATTTATAATTATTGGAATTAGTTCAGGACATAATTTGGCAGCAAAGTTCATGCCTTTTTCAGTCTCATCAATTGCAAGTGATTCTCCTTTAAAGCGTAATGAAATATGTAAAAAATATGTAATAAATGTGTAAAAAAATATGAAGTACGTAAAAAATTATTATTAAAATTTTGAGAACATATTCAAACTGAAAATCAAAGTAGATAGATTGGTTGGTAGGTAGCATACTTTTATAACTCTGAGGACAAATTTAAACAATTAGAATTTAAAACGAACTGAAAGTAGATAAGTTTTTTTTTTTTCATTTCAGTTTATTTTCATAAATGAAAAAAAAAAGGAAATACTATTAAAAGAAATTTAAATTAATGTTGAATTTTTTTTTATATATGAATATTTTAAACTGAAGCCATTATAATTTTAATAAAGAAAGAGAAAAAAAAAACAATAAAAAATCTTTTTTGACTACTAAACAAATATCTATAAAGTATTATAGCATTATCTATTGATGGGAGAAAGTATTATTTATAGTATATTAAGAAGGCATTTAGCCCAGATTTTTTACTCAATATTATGTTCTCTGTGCACCAACTGCCGAATTTATTCACTAAAAAGGAGAAATAGATCTCTCAAAATATACAAATAAATACTTAAAAAGTGTTGTAAAAATAGATATTATTTAATTATTATTTACCTTAGATCTTTTGGATGCCCTCGCATCCATTTTCAAAGGAGTATAAAAGAAGATAATTCATTAGAAATGGAAAATGTAAAAACAAAACAAAAACAGTCTGCTTGTACAAACAAAGTCACAATGAATTCATCAAAACACCAAGGATATTGTACCGAAGTGTCGAATATTATAAGAAATGACGTCATTACAAACAGTATCATTGTTAAGCAAAATTTCGAGGGATTCACGGATAGTTGAAGAGTAATGATTTGATGTTGAAAAGATTATTTTAGCTTTGTAGAAATTTATCAAAATATTTTCTTTTCGTTGCATTCTAGATAAGGCTGTACTAGGCTTGTTGTATTGTATATCCGAAAAATGCTCTTTCAGTCTTACTTTTAATCTTCGAAAATTAATATATTATAGAACTTTGATATTATATAAAAAATCATAATTGAGATATTTAAAAAAATAAATTATATATTTCCAATTTTAGAGGAAATAAATTTAATTTAAATACTTAATTAAAATTAAATAACCAATTTATAAATTTAATAAAATTTGAATATATTTTAGTACATACAGCTAATTAGAAATTTTTAATACAATTTTATTTCGTAAATTTTAATTTGTGACATTATTAGCACTATTTATGTTTTAAACATTGTTTTAAATGTAATGTTTTAAACGCGTTTTAAACAGCTGTTTTAAACATAACAACCCTGCACATGCATTAATTTATTTTTGTTCCGAAATGCATGAAAATAGCAGGTGTTGTTATTCAGAAACTGTCTAATTGCACTCATTCTTTTGTTTTTAAAAAACACAATAGATTTTTCATAACAAGCCTTCAAAGTTGACACTTTTGAGCATATTTCCTGACGAAAGCAGAAAAACCGGTTGAAAAGGAGGAGAAAAACATGTGATTGCGTCATCGAAATAGCTTATAACTCGATAAGTAATTTAATTATCATAAAATGGAAAAATAAGTTCAATTCGAAATCGCTTTCATAGTCAGGCATTAAAATTTTATAACTTTCTGTTAAAAAATGAATTTGTAAATGTGTCAAAACGTCTTTCGCTTGTTCAGCGGATCAGTTAAGAACATTCTTAATGCCATAAATAAATATTTTTGTTTATCGAAAAACTTTTTTTTCCGTAAGTGATGGAAATATTTTACACATACACACACGTTGCCATAATTAACACTACAACAGCACAAACAATAGATTTATATAATACATTCCATCTTGCAGACTTTTTAATAATATAATTATTGATGCAGACACTTGAAGATAGTTCTGTCACTGCACTCTCAACTAAATTTGTATGTTTTACAAGATCTCTCAACTAGATTCACACTCTTTTCAAGATCGACTAAATTGGCACTTTTTCTGAGATATCTCGAATAAATTGGTGCTCTTTTCGAGATATCTAGACTAAATTTGCTCTTTTTCTCAAGATTTCGACTAAATTCGCACTTTTCCCCCCAGGATCTGGACTCAATTTGCACGTTTTCCTGAGATCTCAATGTAATTAACACTTTTTCTCGAGATCTCGACTAATTAATGCGCTTTTTTTTTTCAGATCTCGACTAATTAATGCGCTTTTTTTTTTCAGATCTCGACTAATTTTGCACGTTTTCTGGAGATCTCAACTAATTTGCATGTTTTAACAAGATCGCGACTAAAGTTGCATCTTTTATTGAGATCAAGACTAAATAATGCATTTTTTTTTTTCATCTCGACTAAATAATGCATTTTCTCGAGATCACGGCTAAATTTGCACTCCCTCCCAGGATCTTAACTAAATTTGCACCCCGCCCCCTGAAATCTTGACTAAATTCACACTTTTTCCGAAGATGTCAACTAAAGTCACACTTTTTCAGATTATTTAATGATATTCATATCACCCCCTCCCTCTCTGCAGAATCATAATTCCCATTTTTCTATCATGATTCTAAGTTGAAATCTGCATTTTGTAAGTATGATGAAATTAGCATTTTTTACCAAGATTCTTTGACGAAACTTCATTTTTTTAATGCGATTGTTCTATTTAAGGGATTTGCAATTTCTTTCTGTGATATTTTGGCAGAATGTGCATTTTTACCATGACCCTTTGACAAAATTTATTTCTTCTGCAACTAATTGACTTTTTTATACGTACTCATTTGTTAAAATTCACGATAGTTTATCATGACTGATCGCCAAAATTCTCAACAGTTTTGCACAACCGATTGGCTCACTTTGCAGAAAAAAATATGTAGAAGAATTTACAGGGGGAAATACAGTACAGAATTTTAATGTGTAGGTCTTTCTTTTTCTGTATGTAAATCACACAATTCTGCACATGATTTCAAACCCTATCCCTCAAAGACAACCCATCCCCCAAGAAACTCTTAAAATGGCACCATAAGCAGCCAATTTATTTATTTTATGTGCTTGGCGGCTCTTTTAAACTCTTTTGATGCACACAATGGTTTTTTTTAAACATTTCCATGGCAGCCTGTGGAAATTCAATTGATCTTTGAAAATTATAGCAAATATTTTTGGTATACAAAGAACAAGCATACCCCCCCCCTTTTTTTAATAGCTCTTTTTGAAAAAATGTACTCTTTTTTTAAATTAGTGGTTTCTCTTCGAAAAGTTGAACCTGGTGCCCCCCCCCCTTTTTTTTTTCCTTTCTAGAATCTAGAGTATTTCAGATACGACAAAAAATCATCTTTGCTAGTAAAATTGTATTATCGTAGTGAGCATTAAAATCATTCAAAATACAATTTAACTGCAATAGTTGGCAGATCTGTAGTGGTATTTGTAATTGATTTTAATTTTTGAGAAATTAAAAACAAACATGCCTCTTCTAAAAAATACTATACAGTAGAGTATCTAATTTGCTGACCTGTAATTCACAGTCAATTTTTTAAAGTTAACAAAAACGTATTTAGATTAATAATATTGCAGACTGTGCCACCCCCTTAATGGTGAGTATTTTTTTTTGGGGGGGGGGGGGAGAAGAAGGCTGGAAATAAAACTTCACGCGAACAAATTGATGCTGTGATGACTTGTCGCTACAATGATTTCAATGCAACACCTAATATTTCGAATTATAACTAACTGAGTGAAAATGCCTTAAAATTAATAATTATTTGTAACAATATTAAAATGCTATATCGTCATTAGAAACATTTTTCTGCATAATTTCTTATTTTAACATATTAGGAAGCAGGTAAAAAATTTTTTGCAACATTACATATCTACATATGAAAAAAAAAAAAAAAAACAGATTGTTGTGAATTAAATATAAATGAAAAAAAAAAAAAAAAAAGCATGTTTTCATTATTGTAACATTTACAAAAATATACATTTTTTGAAAATGCATTAAAAGATAGAAAATTTCACCAAATTAACCAGCTAAGTTGGTTTTATATATGGCAATTTATTTTGTTGCCAAATTTAGTTGTATATGACCAAATTGGTCAAAATTTAGTTCTATGGTAGTAATACTGCTATTACTACTTTTTTTTTTTTTTACAATTACCCATTGTTTAAGCTAATACAGATTTCTTCATATGAAAACAACCATTATACCTACGGCAGCCCACTGACCACCTTAGGGAGTGAATTAAAGAGAAAAAAAAAAAAAAAAATCAGCCTAATGTGTGTATTGCCTTTGAATACATGAAGGAGAGACTGGAGCACATGTGAATAATTCACATAAAGATAGCTTTTTTTATTACTGGTTAATTTCTGAAAACAAAAAATACTGAATACAGTAAACAGAACCCTTTTTTTAAACAAGGTAATTTTTTATAAAATCATCTTTATAGTTAGCTCTTCTTTTTTTTTTAATAACTTTATAAATTCAATGAATTGCTCACAAGTGCCCCAACAGCAGGGTAGTTGCGAACACAAGAAAAAATATTTGATATGCTTTACATTCTGTTTTTTATTTGTTGTCATGATCATTAGTTACACTATGTGTTAAATTTACTATAAACAAAATTCTAGTTCCGCAGTGATAGATTTAAGCACAAGATTATAAGACGGAAATAAGTAGACTGGGAAAAAGGAGGATTATATGACTAATTAAATATTGTTGGAATAAAATAAAAATTAAGATGTACATTTGAAAAAAATAAAGCCTTTAAATTTTGCTTAGGGGAATTTAGATAATATTTATCAAAAATCTGCCAAAGTACAAAAGATCCTTATCCTTGTATTTCCCTTCTAGTATCCTTGTATAGGATATATATACCTTGTATGTGTATACTTGTATCCTTTGAGTATCTTTGTATTTCCCTTCTATTCTAAAATAATGATAAAGGATTTTAAAATGATTAAAAAAAATAAACTCAATTACAAGCACACACCCAAATTTAACTTCTTTTACTTTTGAAAGAGGAAGAGGGGGGGGGGAAGCTCACAATATTTTATAGTATCAGTTTAAAAATTTTAATTTCAGGCAATTCTAATATCTATCTCCATTCAAAGCATCATACACATACACATTTTAGAGGTGAAAGTGGGCCATCATTCCAAGTTTGGAAGAAATGAAATTGTTTGCAATATTTTGCAAAATATTGCAAAAAACTATTGCATCTTAGAAAACTTTACATGGATTTAAATTATAATTGGATATAAATAAGCTTATAGCTCTTTACATACTTGCTAACGGATGCTCTTGTGAAAAGTTCAATACAAAATCAAATATATGACAAAAAGTCTCCTATTTCAAGACAATATTAGATATGACATTATTTCGCATGAAGTGAACTGAAAGAAACAGAATCATAGAATGATTATTGAGACACTTATGAACTATTCAAATCTGCCTCAACTATTCTGTTAACAAATGACCCACGTGGTAACTAAAGTTAAATTGACAAATCATTAACATTTATCAATTTTAGAATTCTTTTTTTTTTAAATCAAAAATACTTATTATTTATAGTATATGTTAGAACATTAAAATTAAATCAAATAAATAAAGTTATTCATTTAAAAATTTAAAAGTGAGATTTTACTTTTGAGACGCACACTTTATGCCTCCATTTCTTTCTCTTCTCAACGACACTACCAGTGATAGAAGCATCTCCATCATATTCCATTTTGAAATAGGTAATTAGTAACCTTTTAACCAGTAGCTTGTAGTCGGCCAGGCTTACTTGGTTCATCTGCAAAAAAATGCAGTATTATACAGGGTGTTTACAAAAATGTATTAGTTACCATTAAAAGTAATTATGTTATTTCATAAAATACCTAATTATTTCATGAAATCACTGAGTATGTTAAAGTGTGTAAAGTCAATGCATTTTAAGATGTAACAAATTATTTTATAGAACAGTTGTCTAATTGTTAAAGTATTAAAACTTTCGGCAATAGCCATTTGAACCAATTATAGCCAGGATTGCAAAAAAGCCATGCCGGTGGCTTTTATTTGTTTTAACCAGCTTTTATTGACCAAAATTGGTGTTTTTTAGTTAGTTTTAAAGACTTAATTGAGGTAGAATTCAATATAACCCAATTTCTCCAAAATGAACACATTAATATTGGAATAATACGTATTGATTTGCAGTCAAAATTATAAATATATCAGCTAACTTTTAAAAGACCATACAAAATGCTTTCTCTAGTTTATACTGACTTTACCCCCCCCCCCCCAAACACACACATACAGTTTTTTTTCTTTTTTACTACTTTATATAATTAAAAAGGACAATAGTTGTATAGTTAGTATCATAATTTATTACTTAACTAATTTTAAAGGATATTAATATACAAGTCTTATTTTATTGCTCATAAATTTTTATTTGGAGCCACACATAAAGTCATTTAAAAAAAAGAGCAATTCTTTTTAATAAAACAGCATTACGAATAACTTTGCATTAGTTTATGTATGAGTATGCATTCTTTAAAATAACAATGAGCTTTTCAAAATTTTAATTCAACAAGTTTTATTACAACAAGATGATTTCAATTATTAAATACACATAAGCTATTGTCAATTTCAAAAGTAAATAGAAGTATGTAAGGAAAATTCCATTTTTATATGCAACATTTAGTTATTGTTTCATATAATCTTTAAAATGTTTGGTATATATAGAGCTATGCAACAACGAATTCCAAACCACAACATTACAGTCTAATTTAATTTATTCTTATGAATATTTATAATTTCAATTTCAGACATAATGCCTTCACAGATGCATCAGCAGTTATAAAGACTCATTTATTTGATAAAATTTAGTAGAAATGTACATTTTTTAATAGAAAATATTTATAAGTGTATTACAAATAAATTAATTCAAATTTAATATGAAATATCTGTAAACTAGGGATGCACAACCTGTGGCCTGCGAATTTCGTCAATTTACAACTGGGAAAAATTGCAATTTTTGTACATATGTCACACAAAAAAAATCCTAAATTTCGTCAATTTATTGCGGGAAAATATAAAATTTCGTCATTTAAGAATCACAAATGTCATTTATCGACACGGAAAAATCACGAATTCTACTGATCAAATGCGAAAAAGTCAAATTTTATCGATGAGGATCGGAAAAATCATCAGTTTTGCTCATCAGAGAGGGCAAAATCGCGAATTTTGCTCATGAGACTCGGGGAAAAAAGTAGCAAATTTTCCCGATTGGGTACGAAAACATAGCAAGTTTTTTCGACTAGGGATGGAAAAATCGCAGATTTTGTCAGATGGACGCGAAAACTCGCACATTTCGTTGATCAAGCAAGAAAAAAATCATAAATGTTGTTGTTCCTCGAAAATATTGCAAATTATCATCGGATGGAAAAATAGCATATTTTCTCGGTTTATCGCATTAAAAAAAAAGCGAATTTTGTCGATAAGGCACAAAAAATCGCAAACTTTGTCGATCAGACACAAAAAAAAAAAAAAAAAAAAAAAAAAATTGTTGATAAGACACGGGAAAATTGCGAATTAAGTGATGATGCGTGGAAATATTACAAATTTCGTTGATCAGCTGCGGAAAAATCGTGTTTTTGTCAATTTATCAAGAAAAAAAAATCACGAGTTTTATCTTGCCGCATAAAAAAAATGCAGATTTTGTCAATGCTAATACAAAAATCACAAATATTGATACTCGGTTGAAGAAAAATGTGTATTTTGTCAATTTACAGCAAAAAAAAGCGCACATTTCGTCGATCAAAGACCGAACAATTGCGAGTTTTATTGATCGCATTTCGAAAAATAGCAAATTTCTTTGGTCGGAGATGGGAATTTTGCAAATTTTGTTGGTCACACATAGAAAAATTGCTAACTACGTTGATCAGACTAGAATAAAATCGAGAATTTCATCGATCATGCAGAGTAATTTCGCGATTTTCATTGATTGGCTTTGCAAAGATCACGAATTTCGCCGACAGGGTCATTCCATGTCAAATGACCCAGATTTTTCCAAAAATGACACCCACCATCACCAATTTAGATAAAATTCTGTGGATTTGTAGAATTTCTAATGCTGATTCCAAAAATATCAATTATATTGAAATTGATCAAACGGTTTATGAGTTATGAGCTTTTAAATAGCTCCCAAGATGGCTGATTTGCCGCCATTTTGAATAGCACATGTGACAACAAAATAGTCCATAACTTCTTTCAGGTTTAAGCTAGAGCTTTCAAATTTTTTTTGTTTTGTTCAGAATAAAGTAAACTTTCATTTAAACAGATTTTTGTGAACCTCATTTTATAAAAGTGCTGTCAAAAAATGACTTTTTGTCATTTTTTTAAGTAAAAAAAGGGGCAACTTCAATGGCTGATTTCCCCCAATGTACCCCCTTCAATTTTCATCTAATTGCATAAATAAGCAACTCAAAGTGTGTTTTGATGACTAATAAAAAAAACTTAATGGACGGTTCACAGGTTTTTATTTAAAAAAATAAATTCAAATTTACTGACTTTTCACAATAACAGAAAACACAAGATAATATTGATATTTCTTTTATTACCAGAAATATCATACATATTTACATCTAAAAGTTTGATAAGGTTTAATGTTACATAAATATATGTATTTAATGTGCCTAAAAAATGGGAATCCCATAGGAATAAATAGGAATACCAATAATGGATTCTTACAATCGGACAAATTGAAATCTATTGCAGTCTCAGTAAATTATGAATAAAAAGGAAATGATGGAAAAAGTTCTACAAATAGTTGAATTTTATGACAAAATCATACTTTTGTTATACAAAATACAATAAAATTGCAACTCTTAAATAAATATTACGGTACTTTAAATTAATGCAAAATAACATATCACATACACAATAAACACATGCTATTAAAAATATATCTTCATCAATAATAATTTAAAGTAAAGGTAATTTTTAAAAATTCCTGCCAACATGCAGATGTAAATTTTGAAGTTAAATACAGTAGACTCCCTCAAATCCGCACAGCTTGGAACCAGAAGTTTTGTGGATTTTAGAATTTTGCCGATTTCCGGTCATTACTTTGTTTACTTTTTTTTAAACAAGAATTTGAATGCAATTAATAATGCAATCAAAACTAAAATGAATGCTTTACAATATAATAAATATTAAAATAAGTAATAAATTAAAATAATAAAAATGTAGATAATTTTCAAAGTGATTAAAATATTAAAAGTAAGGATCAAGTTAATAATCAATAATATATGATTAAATATTCATTATAAACATGAAATATATCTTTCCTAAATTATTCAATGTAGTTACTAATGTACCTCATAAAGATACATTACTAATTCTCAACAAAATCGTAAAATAAAGAAGTTTTTTTTTTCAGGTTCAGCCAGATTTAGATTTAATAACCAAAAAAGCTTGATTAATACATAAATATATTTGATAAGAAGATTGTGATTACCAATGATATATAAGAAAAATCTGAATTTTTTCAGAATATATTTCTTTTCCTTCTTGGGGAAAAAAAAACATGAATTCAGTACTATTAACAAAAGTTACAAATTAAAATAAAATGGAATTGATATAAAATTATAAAAGTCAAATTTTGTCCCTATATCTGAACTGAATGTTTCATTATTTACATCCGTAAATTATATGCAGATTTTTTAGAGTTGTGGATTTTGGGGTTTCGGATTTGAGATAGTTTACTGTACTTGTTTCAGTAACAAAAACCAAAAACTAAATCAAATTTAGATATAAACCTAGTTTAACAATTTTATCTGGCTGTTTTTAAAATTTAAATTTTCTGTAAGAACTGGTTTTGTCAGAATCATATTAAGGCAGTGCATATAAAAAAATATTTTCGTACCCTCAACAACTCAAAATTTTTTAACACATTTTCAGATTCATTTTTAAAAGTAAAAACATTATACTTGTTGATGTGATTTTTTTTTTTTTTTCAGATATTTATAAGCGACCTCAGGGCTGCTACTGGCAACTATTTTTATATTCTGTGTGCACTAGTATTTTTCTAATATAAAATTTGAAGTATATTTTACTTGCAAATGTTATCAAAGCATCTATTATGGATTTCATTTTTAAGAAAGTGGTTGGTGCCAGTTAGAATTAAAAAATAGTTGTCTGTGGCAGCCTTGCAACCTGTGTTTTTATTTTTTGTTCAATGAATTAGATCTTGATTTACAACAATTATTTTCTCAGTATGGCCATTTTTTCCATTTCCAGTACTATAGCTTAAATTCAATTCAAAATGCCCACTTTGACAGCATTTTTTTTAATATATATATATATATATACATATATATATATATATATATATATATAGAACCTGCCATTTGAATTTAAATTGTGTTTGTGAGCAAAAATGGATTTAAAAATGAATCAGAAAATCCAATGATTTTGCTTTGCCGAACTGTCCCGTTCACATAGAAAGCAAGGCATTTTTGTATACACAGCTTTTTGTGCCAATAATATTAATGTACATATGAAGTCACTGTTAAACCATTTGTCTATCTCATGCTAAATACAATCAGATTGTATTCTAAAAGTCGTTAGATAAGTTCGCAAACACCCACAACAAGTATACATTTACATTATCTGTGACGATTACATGATGCTTGTTCTCGGCAATGAATCTTAGAAATCACCTCTGGTTGATCGCAAACAAACTATACGTGATAGAAGAAAACTAAGAACAGTTGTGAAATTAGCATAGAAAAATACTTTAAAGGGGTGCATTGGTTCTTAATCATCTGATATGTAGACTAGTGTAACTTTTACTTACTGTATTTTTTATTTAAGAGTTTTAATTTTATCACATTTTTTATTATATACAAGTATGATTTTGTTATATAATGTACCTATTTGTAGAGTTTTTTCTATCATTTCTTTTTTACTTATAATTTATTGAAACTCTGCTGTAGATTTCAATTTGTCAGGAAATAATTTATTGAAACTCTGCTGTAGATTTCAATTTGTCAGGAAAGTACTTCTATGTCTTGCAAAAATCCATTATTGGCATTCCTATTAATTTCCTTTTTTATAGGGGATTCCCCTATTTTAGCCACATTAAACATACATATTTAAGTAACATAAAACCTTATCAAACTTTTGGATGCATAAATATTTCTGGTAATAAAAGAAATGTCAACACATTATCTTGCGTTTTCTGTTATTGAGGAAAGTCAGTAAAATTGAATTTATTTTTTTAAATAAAAACCTGTGAACTGCCCATTAAGTTTTTTTTATTAGTCATCAAAACACACTTTGAGTTGCTTATTTATGCAATTAGATGAAAATTGAAGGGGGTACATTGGGGGAAATCAGCCATTGAAGTTGCCCCTTTTTTTACTTAAAAAAAATGACAAAAAGTCATTTTTGACAGCATTTTTATAAAATGAGGTTCACAAAAATCTGTTTAAATGAAAGTTTACTTTATTCTGAACAAAACAAAAAAAATTTGAAAGCTCTAGCTTAAACCTGAAAGAAGTTATGGACTTTTTTGTTGTCACATGTGCTATTCAAAATGGCGGCAAGTCGGCCATCTTGGGAGCTATTTAAAAGCTCATAACTCACAAACCGTTTGATCAATTTCAATATAATTGATGTTTTCGGAATCAGCATTAGAAATTCTACAAATTCACTGAATTTTATCAAAATTGGTGATGGTGGGTGCCATGGTCTGGGTGATCTGACATGGAATGACCCCGACAGGCTTTGAAAAAAATCCCAAATTTGATTGATCGGCTTCGTAAAAATCCTGAATTTTGTCGATTAGCTTCGGAAAAATCGTGAATTTTGCCGATCCGAATTGGAAAAGCGTGAATTTTGTCGATTAGGTGCAGAAAAATCACGAATTTCGTCAATCACGTGCGGAAAAATTACGAATTTTGTTATTCAGTCGCATTAAAATCACGTGTTTTGTCAATCAGGTTCGGATAAATCGCCAATTTCGTCAATCATGCGAAGGAAAATTGTGAATTTCGTCTATCAGCTTTGCAAAAATCATGAATTTCATCTATCAACTTTTTAAAAATCGCGAACTGCGTCTATTGACTTTGTAAAAATCATGAATTTTGTCGATCGCCTTCATGAACATCATGAATTTTGTCTATCGCCTTTGTAAAAATTGCAAATTTCGTACCCCCCCCCCCAATCATACACATACACTCTCCTCTGAAACCACATATTTTTTTTTTCAGATTGTAGGCTACAGATCACCTTCTCTAACTCGAATTCTCTCCATGTTATTGATGTGGCCCGCAACCACCCAGATATATTTGAAAGTGGCCCTTCTCTTCAAAAAATTGTGCACCCCTAATGTAAACCATCTTTAACAAATAAATAAAAGCTGGCATTTTTCAATTAAAACAGGCTTTTTTAAAGTGTTTTACAAAAAAAAAAAAAAAAAAAGGCCAGATGACATATTTGGTTTGGCTAAAAGCTTCTAACTCTGCTAATATAATTAATTTTAGTAAGTTTTGAATCATTTATGGCTGGTTTCACATGCTTATTTATTAGACCTTTTCATTGTTATTAACTGTCATTACGGGCACATGTTTTGTCGATATGTGTATTAAATTAGCACAAATTTGTAAGCAAGCAGCTAATTTTTGTTAGCATTTTCACAGGGTTCATTGCTGCCTCCAGTTTTATCGAGTATTTTAACCGTTAAAACCAGTGTAACATTGTCATGTTACATCAGTAATATATGTTTAAATTACACCATTGCATATGTGAAAACAATTACTCCATGAAACTGGAGGCAGCATTTGCCACCATTTTTACACCAATTGTATGGAGTAACGTTTCCAGAAATGTTTTACAGTGAAGAGTGATTTCATAGTCATTTTTCGGTAATCAACCATTTTCGTGAGAGACTATGTGATTTCATTTGTGAAATGCAATTTTTTTTGACCCATGAAATTTCATTAGGAGTTAAACAAGATAAATTTCACACAATGCTATACATTATTAGACTTTTTTTAATGATTTTTACATCACTATGCAAATGAAGTTCCTTATTTCTTGTTTAAGAAAAATAACACCACTTTGTTTCGCAGATTGTTGCTCGGTTAAGATTTTTAAAGAATTTATCCCAGCAAACAGAGTCTATTTTAGCAACAAAATTCACATAATACTTTTGAATTCAAGGCAAGGAAGTTCAGAAACTGTTACATGTTTCATTTCACTCTCCTTAAGAAATTTGTTATTTAATTAGCATGATTGAATCAACTTTGTTAAATCAATTACAACAAATGGCAGATATTTTTTCATGTAAGGCTGTACCAACAATAAACCGACGAAGGAAAATGAAAATTAAGAATAAATTTAACTTTTAAAAAAAGATACAATAGAATCATACATGTGATAATTGGGATTGGGAATCTTTTTTTTTTCTTTCTTTTTCAACACAACAGATAAACAACTACAAATATTCCTAGATTTCAATTGCTCTTTTTACAGCTGGTAGACTGTAAAGCCAGCTATGTATCTTAAAGACAGTATTGCCAATTAACAATATTTCCTAATAATCTAGAACACACTATGTGCTGTTTTTATAACAATTTCATTCCACCTGACATTTAATGATTTTTGTGTCGAATTTAATTACTCATTTATCATAGCGAAAAGCTCAATAAAAAATTCATAAAACCAATTTTGAAGAATTTTAGGTTTAGCATCATAAATTTTTACTTACACAAACCAATTATTTTTCGCTACCACCAACACCATTTACTGAAAATAAAGTATACTTAATATAAAATGAAAATATTAAACAAATTTTATATCAAAAAAGTAAGTTTATATACAATTTTTTCACATATTTTTAATAAAAGGGGGGGACAGGGACAAGAGGACTAGTTATCATATTGAGCAAGAAAAAATGAATGTAAATGCTTAAAACTGAAATTGTTAAAAATAAAAAGCTAATTTCTATTTATTATTAATAACAATAAAAATAAAGTTCATTTTGAAAGATTTCTTTCATAAAATTTGAAAACATGCAAATTTTATCGAGGCCTAAACAATGTTAGAGAGAACACAAGGAAATGCACTACCAAAATCCGTGAGGTCATCAATCATAGGTTTGTTTTTGAAGAATTTTCTTTTTTAAATGTAAAATTACACTAATTCAATCAAGATGCAGGCACTGTCATATGGGCCAGACAGTAATAAAGATAATAATCAATTCGCTACATGGACAGCATGAAAACTAAATTTAGGTATAGGATACTTGTGCTTTTTTTTTTTTGGTGGAAGATATAGGTCAAAATTAACATTTTTAGCCAATGGTCATTGGCCAGTACACTAATTTTTCTAACTGGCTATTTTTTTCAACTACTGGCCAGTAACAAAGTTACAAATGCTCCATACAAAATTGTGTTTTTTCAAGCTAAGAACAATGTTATTTACTATTTCTGTTACTTAACATTCGATAGGATTGTACATCACAGGTGATTCTGAAGGAAAAAAAAAAAAAAAAAAAACTGAAGTTAGGGATGCAACCGAATAGTCATTTTGGTCGAATACCGAACATTCAGCCATCCAAATAGTAACTATTCGGCCGAATACCGAATATTTGGCTTTTCAAATACAGTCGAGTCTCTATATAACGAAATCAACCGTTCCAGTAAAAAATTTTTCATATAGAGAAATTAATCTTTTGAATTAAGTATTTGAAATATTTAAAAGTAAATATTAACCTAACATTTTATTTCTTAATTATTTAAGTTGTTTCAAAAAAGAGAACAGACATTTATTTAAAAACTTAATGAAAATCAAATGAGGAAGACTTGCATTAATTTCAGACGAAGAAATCTGTAATTTTTTGTTGTTTTTGATTTTAAAATTGTTACGCTCTCCAATAAAAAAAACTTTTAGCAAGGAATGAAAAATTGTCGTTAACATTTTCCTCCATTTGAAGGCCTCCCATGGGCGTAGGAACCGGGGGAGCTGGGGGAGCTCTGGCTCCCCCTGGAATTTTTCAGATGGGCTCAGCTCCCCCGAAAGAAATTGAAAAATAAAGTTTACTTTTTCTCGAAAATTCACGGGGAAAGGACGAGTGTCTCGAAACAAAAGATAATTTTAATAAGATAAGAATAGACAAGCTATCCTTCCGCTCCATCACAATACAAAAAATTGAGTCTTTAGCGAAGCACTTAACCTTACTAACGCATAACAAAACGATTTAATCAAAAAACTTTTGATTCTCACATACAGATCGAATCCATATTCACGAATACAGCTTCAACCACGCCAGAAGATCCAAACAAAAGCTTAGAATACATGCTGATGATTTTGATTTTACAAATCTTTCTGCAAAGTTGACACTTCTACCAATATTATAGTCCCGAACGGAACTGACAGAAATACGTTGTCGATCACAATTAAAATGATGTCATCACAGGAATTAGTAAACAAGTTATTTTCTAAAGTTTACCTTTTGACAGAATTTATTTTGTTATTCCGGTATCATTAGTGGCAGCTGAGAGCTTTCAATGCTCTTCTTCAAACAGACACACCGCCGAACAACAATATATCAATATAGACTCAATCACTTGATGCTATTGCATATTTATAAAGAAGAAGCCTTTAAAATTGATTTGGAAGAGATTGATAAGAATTTGTAAGCCAAACAACAGAAATAAAACTTTAACTTTTGGTAAATGGGAGTGGGAGAAGCCTGAAATTTGAATATTTTATTCGGTATCGTCCATAAATTAAGTGTCATCAAGTATATCGAATATAAATTATTTAAACTGGATTAAAAAGTCGGTAATCTTTTGATATGCTTCTATTTTATACTCTTGTTTGTGAAAAGTGCAACACAAGAAACCCTCCAAAATAAATGAAATTATGAATGAAATGATCCTCGCCACTAGCTTTTAACAATATGCTCCGCAGGATTGTGCGAAAAGAAAACTGCGCTTCGGACAAAGTTTCAATTTGAAGCTACTTTCCCCCAACTTTTTCTTCTGACAGGCCAAAAAATGGAGTTGGTAGTATAAATTTGGGGCCTTTTAAAATTCCACGCCCAGGGCGACCGCTCCATTCGGCCCCCTACTTTAGTACAGCGCTGATGCTCCAGCTCCCCCTGTTTTTTCAAAGTTCCTACGCCACTGAGGCCTCCCTTATGTGCTTTTCATTGATTCCTCTCTTACGTGTATCAATCCAATTGACTCTGTTTCGAGAAGGATGTGGAAAGGTGTGTGGTAGGTGGGATGAATTTGTTGCATTTAAAGAACAAGGAGAGAAGTAATATAAAAAAAAAAAACTCAGCACTGACGATAAATCAAAAGTAAGTGATGGAAAATTGATACCATACGAAGCTTTTTAAAACTGAATAAATTAAGATCAATTTATGAAAAAATTCGTTATACGGAGATAGATATTTCGCTAAAGACTGTTTTTAATGTAATCATGCGAAAAGGGGACCGTTCCAACTAAAAATTCGTTATATAGAGAAATTCGATGTATGGAGTTTCATTATACAGAGACTCGACTGTACTTTTTATGTTTCAAAGTTTAAAGGTATTAAAATGTTACTTTTTAAAACAATTTTACATAATGTTTAATAAGAGAAACTTACATTTTGATAAACAAGAGTTTTTTATAAAAACATTCAGTATTAAAAAAATATGCCTTTTTTTAATTAAGAAGCATAATTATTAGGGATGGGACGAATAGTGATTTGGCCGAATACCGAATATTCGGCCAAAATTTAGGCCGAATACCAACTTTTTTTTCAATAAAGGAAATAAATTTTGATTACATATAATTTTAAAAATAGGAGCTCATTAATAATTATTACTCTTAATTGGGCTTTTAGATGTATTTTTAAACTTGTAAAACTCATTTTAACTCAAAAAATTATGAAATTGCATCATATTCTTTTATGCTAATGTACATCAAATTGATTTTCAGCAAATCAGGATGGTAAGGTATTTCCTTTAAAATATGAGGAATGTAGTTCAGTTTTATTATCAAATGATACTTTTATCCTTTCTTCCATCCAAAATTAATAATATTCTTAATCTCTTTCTCTCAGAACTCACAAGGAGATATTTTCTGAAATAACCTTTAATGAAGTAAATTTGATCATTTAGAGTTTGCGTCCCTAATGATAAGCAAATTTCTAAGAATGAGACTGTTCTGAAATCAGTTGCCAAGCTATAAATTACAAATTATGTTAAAGCAAAAGGTTATGCTTAAAGTAGAATGCATATGTTAACAAAATCTTTGACATTTGAATCGGTGCATACAATATTCAACTTCAATAGTTCACTTATTCAACAAGCATTAAAAGGATAAACAGAAATTGATAACATAAATGAAGGGAGATGTAAATTAAAGATATATACATAATAATGTTACATATTTAAGTCAGTAATCAGGCAAATAATTATTTAAAAGGGGAAACTACAGAATAAAAAAAATACTTTGTTCAGTATTTAGAATTTATGTTTAAATATTTATAAAATCATCTTCATAAAACAAGTTGTGTCATCTAAGCATATCTTGTTTGACATTAGTTCTGTTTTCAGATGTACCGCTGTATTTGGAATAGTGATATTTGATGTTTAATTTAAAAAATAAATCTTCGTTAATACATCTAGTGAATGAATTTTTTTATTTCCTACTTTATAGAAAATAAGTTATGAAATTCATAAAAGCCTTTAAATATGTGCATGGAATTTGCAGACATTAATAAATATTAGAGTGTTTTAGAATAAGGCAGTGTTTTTTTTTTTTCTATAAGTGCTTTTATATCTTGAATTGTAATGTATCATTCTCTAATGAAGACATTTCCTGTATAATTAAATCTCCAACTTAGGCTGCATTTTCTAAAATATCACTAACTTTTATAGGAAATACAGAAAGGCTGTATATTTTTTAGTATCTGAATAACTGTATATTTTCTAAGTAAGAATAAGAATGACTTCATGAATGAAGTAGCCAATTTGGATTAGAGAAAAAAAGTTGCAAGAAATGAAATTCTTTAAATCCTAAATTTATTTGGCAAGATATCTTTCACTATTCGGCGAGATTTTAGCAATATTCGGCTAATGGTATTCGGCCGAAGTATTCGGTGAACAAGCCTTCAATATTCGGCCAACCGAATATTCGGCAAAAGGGCCGAATACCGAATAGTGGCTGAATATTCGTCCCACCCCTAATAATTATGAGACTTTTTCAATTAGTAAAATTTTAAAATTCATTTCTTCTACGAATTGAAACAAACATTTTGAAATCAAAGATAAATAATGAAAAAATAGTTGAAGAAAAACTGTACAGTCTCATTTGTTCTTTTTAAATAACTCAAGGCAGATTTTTTTTCAATATAAAGTATACAGTGGCGGTCAAAAGTTTCCGGCCAGCAAAACTTTTTCAATTAATTTGTAAATATACCCATATGAAGAGAAATCTCAAAGTGATATTTTTACATTTTATTGACATAATAGTTAGGAACTTACTTATAGAAGAACATGTAAATATCAATAAATTTAACTGACAAAATTAAGTATAAAGGAAAATTAATGTTCTCAAAAGTTTCCGGCCACCTTCACAAGTTTGTAAAAAAATGGTATTGTAATAGAAAATTACAGTGATCAACAACATTTACGATCACCTTATTAGTATTTTATCGCACTACTATTTTATTATAGCTTTAGCAATAAGTACTGCGGCGCAGCAACGTGACATTCATACAATCAACGGTTAAAGATCGTCTATGGTAAGTTTTTCCCACATTTCTTGCAATTTTGGTGAAATTTTGGCTGAGTTGGAATATTTATAGTTCCGCAGACTTTTGTCATCTTCTTTTCAAAGATTTTCTATTGGATTCATGCTGGGCGCTTGGGCTGATCATTTCAAAAATGAAATTTTTTGTGCGAAAACCATTGCTTATCAAGGATTGCAAACATTATTTACGTCGTTATCATTTTAAGAAAAATAGATGCGATCAAATTTTTTATCTAATAAGGCAGAAAATAGGCTAGCAAGATATCCTTATACATTGTATAATTCACCTGGCTGTGGATTTCAAATAACGGACTGTCACTTTTTGAAGGAAATACTCCCCACGGCATAACGTGTCCTCCGCCATGCTTCATTGTACGAATAACATAGGTTGAATCATATCTTTTGCTGTTAGGTCATCGGACGTTGTGTCTGTCATCACTTCCAAAACTGTTTCAAATTCGATTGATGGAAAAATAGAACTTTTTTCTAGTTTTCACTTGACTAGACTTTGTGTTCCTTGGAAAATGAAAGTAGGGTACGTCAGTATTTTTGTTACTTATGAAAATTTTTTAACACAGACTATTCCATAAAGTTCTGTATATCACATCAGCATCATTACATGGTAGACTAACTTATTTCAGCAATATTTTCATTCCGTAAATCACAATATATTGCAACGGAATTTTCATGCAGATTATCAATGGTTTTTCTCCTGGTAATTCTGTCTGCAGGAATAGCAATTTTTCGGGGTCTCCCGGACCTCTGAAAGTTCTGAAAGCCATAACCATCTTTATTTAATTTTGTAAATATTGTTTACAGTCGATTTTAGCAATCGATAACTTAGCCGCAATATCTCGAGAAGATTGTTCTTTTAGCGACAAACTAAGATCACTCATTTATGAATAATAGGTAATTGTTGAACTTTTCAAATTTGAATTCAAACTATGCTATATATGTTGATTCATTCATAAACACAACCAAAAAACACTTTATGCATAGAAAAAAACTAAAGAATGATAAGTGGCTGGAAACTTTTGAGAACATGCGTTTTCTTTTATATTTAATTTTGTCAATAAAATTTATTGATATCTATTCTTCTATAAGTAAGTTCCTAACTAATATGTCAATATAATGTATAAGTATTACTTTGAGATTCCTCTTCATATGGGTATATTTACAAATTAACTGAAAATTTTTTGCTGGTCTGAAACTTTTAATTGCCACTGTAAATACTTTCAACTTAATTCTGAATAAAGGAATGTCTAGTTCATAGTCCTTTTCTTATGAATAGTGGCATTTTCCATCCTTCCCATCATATCATATTTTACAGAAATCAAAGCATGTGAGTATGTGAGTTGAAAATATGGTATCTTATTTATTGTTAATGCAGCAAACGAAAACACAAGTTTGACCTAGAGTGAGATGAAATATAATGCATTTATGATTCAATAAGTTGATTACGATTATGGTTTCATAAACAAAAAATTGTCTACCTTGATAGCAATTACTAATCTCAAAAGTTTTCCTTTCCTGTTTAAGGAAGGTCTTTTGGGAAAAGCAAGAAACAGATTATTTACTAAATAGAATTTAGGAACTTGCATCTGCACTCGCATCATTTATTCCTAGGAAGAATCCTAATAAATCATAATTTTAATCCTTCTCATGGTTAATTTTCTTAAGTTAGACTTTACAAACAACAAATAAATAATGTAA
This sequence comes from Maratus speculifer, assembly GCA_964019185.1. Classification (NCBI taxonomy): domain Eukaryota; kingdom Metazoa; phylum Arthropoda; class Arachnida; order Araneae; family Salticidae; genus Maratus; species Maratus speculifer. The sequence goes on along the minus strand of OZ025297.1, from coordinate 7,982,834 downwards.
AAACATTCTATATTATTTAAATATGTTTTTATTTCTAATTATCTTAAATATATTAATAAATTGACAGTTAAAAGTAGAAATTGTGAAAAGTTTTTTAAAATGCGTTTTAAAAGGCTTTATTAAGTATTGGATTCGGCCGAATACTTTGATATTCGGCCAAACCGAATAGTTTGATATTCAGCCAAACCGAAAGGTAACCGAATATTCGGTAATATGGCCGTGTAGGCCGAAAACCGAATATTCAGTACATCCCTATCTGAAATTAACAACAAATTTTTGAAAAGTGATAGAAGTAGGGGGAAATCCATTTCGGGCACTGTCTATGGGGAACAGATGCAGTATCTTCCCGCGAGCCGCCATTTTGTTTCCCTATCATTTCTCACAGATTGCTATTATTATCATTATTTTGCATTTATTTTTTTTTTTTGAAGAAACATAAAATAAATATTTTTAAAGCTTATGCATACTAAAAAATTTATTTTCACTTTACTTGAATGTTTTACACAATAAATGAATATGTAAATCAAGCGATTTTTACTATCAAAAATTTGATCATTCAATCTTTGAATTTCCAAAGTAAATTGTCTTGTTTAATTTCGTATCATTTTTTGAAATGTATGATTCAATCGTTAAATAATCATTTCAGTTGCATTTTGTAGTTTTAGATAAAATAATAATGTATGAGAAATAACAGGGAGACAAAATGGCGGCTCGCGGGAAGATACTGCATCTAAGCCAATAATAATTTGATTAATCAAAAACAGATGGTTTATAATCAAAGGTAGATGAAAAACTGTTTGTTGTAAAAAAACTAGTTGGATGTATGAAAATGATAATACACATTTAAAGAATATACTTCAAACGTTTGTAAGCCAATGTAACATTGTCAATGTATCATAAACACAATTCGAACAGAAAATACATGCTACACAAGAATATAAATAACTTAAACAGAAAGCAATACTTCAAAATCAATTTAGAATATAAATTATAAAAGCGCTTACCTGTTTTAAATGAGAATTAACGTAAGACAGTTGCTTCAAACAGACGAGAGACGTTGTTCCACGCGACAAATCGCCATGTTTTGTTTTGGGTTGAAATGTTGAAAAGGATGCTTGTCTCTGATTGGTTGAATATTTGTCTGCCCGATTGCACAGAAAACCGCACTTAGGATTTATCGAAGAAAACTCTTAGCTGGGATTAAGTATTTTAATTAATAAAAATACTCTTTTTTTTCCCCTTAGTATAGAACAAGATTCTTTTATATAACTTTAGGAACTTGTTATATTACTTTAAGATGAATTTAATAACTTCAGCTAAATATTCTAACATAAAAATGAGAGTTTACCAAGTTACTTTCTTTAGTTTAGCATCTTTTTAAGTTGTACTACACATATTGATTATTTTCAATCACTAAAATTTTGATATGATTTAAGTTCATCGTTAAAACGATATATTACAATAAAAATATTATTTCTTTTTTAATAGTGGTTGAAATTAGCTTTGCGAAAGCATTGAGCTCTGTGAGTTCAAAATGAAATTTGTTTTTCAGAAAGTTAGGCAAATTTTTTAAAAATTAAATTTGTATTTTGTATTTGAAAATTTTCAGAGTTGGAATTGGGGGAAATGATAAATATTTTAGAAATTAATATATGGAGAGGGCCCCTTGACGTCCAGGGCTCATAGGCAAAGTCCCGATTTGGCCATGCAATAAAAAAGACCTCTTCCCAAAAAAGTATATATAATTAAAAAAATTTAAATTCTTAAGTTTCCATAAGTTTCAATATTTCAGATCCAGCATTGGTCAACATCGACCAATATTAACCAATATCGGTAAAATAAAATCGGTCTTTGCCAATAGAGGCCAAGATTGGCTAATATTGGAGTTGGTCATGGCCGATATAGACCGATATTGAGAAATAGACTTTTTCTACGTAAATTTACAGAATTTAAGATGTTATAAAAATGTATTCCTACCTTCCATTTTTCCAAAAATGTACAACACATAAATTAAAATTTTAAATATTAAAAATTCCACAAGTTTTTATATTTTAGATCCAATATCGCCGAACATCGATCAATATTGGCTAATGTCGGTAAAAGGCAGTGGTGTAATGGCAAAAAATCCAGAGAGTATACGCTCAAAATATAGGGTATGGTATACCCTAAAATGTATATACTATAGTTTTCTTGAGAAGCAGAGAGTATATGGTGTTCCTTAAAAAAGTCCAGAGGGTATACGGCGTATACCCCCGTATACCCTCCACTAACATCCCTGGTAAAAGGTAACCTGTCTTTGCCGATGCACGCCAAAGTTGTCCGATATTGGGCAATATCGAGTCGATACTGCTGTGCTACCATGCTTACCTGGGATGATGCATTTTTCACGATTTCGCAATAGCTATATCGCAAGAAATAATACATGAATTTTTATCAAACTTCAGATTCAGTTTTAACCCCTTATTAAAATTAGTCCTGATTAGTTTTTTGTGTATATCACCCTGCAAGTGGCACTATTATGCAGAACTTATTTCAGATTCAGTAATAGCGCTATCTCAGAAACTAATGCACGGATTTTCAGCAAACTTCAGATGCAGTTAGGAGTTCACGTAAGTTGTTAATGATTAGATTTTGGTGTAAATCGCATAACCGGTGGCGCTGTTATACTGCACTTTTCAGGAAGTATTTACATATATGAGATAAGAAAATTTTTGGAGTGCCACCACCGATTAATTTTTCGATAAATTTACCAAAACAATAGCATATTAAAACCAGACGATAATTTTATGCGATAATTTAAACCAGACAATAATTTAATTAAATAATAATAATATTTTCAACAAACAAAATAAAACGTTCTGTTATGACGTCATCGAAAGACCTTTATTCAAAGGTATTTGTCCGTAAAAAAAATGGCTAGGCAGCAGATTTGAACATCCTGCATAAAAAAACGGGCGTTGCCCGTAAAAACATATTAGTACTCCGAATTTATGTTTCCGCAACGTAAATTTACGGAAGTGTACCGTTAAGCTTCAAAAACGGACAACTACCGTCAAATATTACGGTAAATGCCCGTAAATTTACATTTTTTTTACAGTGTATAGTGGTCGTTCAGTCCGTCCGTCTGTCCGTCCGCATATAACAACGCAAAAACTACCCAACCGAATCGTTTGAAATTTAAAATACGTATTTATTACATAATTTTGTCGAGTCATTTCAAATTTTATGAAAATCGGATGCATAGATCAATTACAGGGGCAATCAAAAGTATTCCATTACATTACGGTTAATGGGGAAAAAGTTTCAAATGCATTTTAATCATTTGAAATTTAAAATACGCAATTATTACATAATTCTGTCGAGTTATTTCAAATTTTTTGATAATCGTGTGCATAGATCAATTACAGGGGCAATCAAAAGTATTCAATTACATTATGGTCAATGGGGGAAAAGTTTCAAATATATTCTATACGTTTGAAATTTAAAATACATAATTATTACATAATTTTGTAGAGTTATTTCAAATTTTATGAAAATCGGATGCATAGATCAATTATAGGGACAATCAAAAGTATTCCGTTACATTACGGTCAATAGGAAAAAAATGTTTCAAATGCATTTTAATCGTGTTACACTCATGCGAACTTAATAAAATTTATATGCAACTATAAAGTACATATTATAATATACATCTTACATAATTTGTGGTGCAAAGAACATTTGTTATATATTTACAAGGCCACACAAAAGTATTCCATTACATAATGGTATAGGGAGAACATTGTTTGATGAGCGTTTTAATTGTAATTCATTATTTACAATTTTATGAGATTGATACATGAAAGTAATATTTTTAAAACTTCGTTATCGTACGAACGCACCTAATTTGCTACGCTTCACGTGCAATTTCCAACTTGTTAAAATTGTAGTTTTCTCAATTCAAATAAAACTAAAATGTGTTTAGTGAAATTTATTTATTCAAAATATGTTACTTAATCTCAAAGCACAACTTAATGTAACCCAATGTACAAAATTCTTAAAAAAAAGTTGCAGACGATGTTAAAGCAATTTTTTATTTGTAAATAAAAGAAATTTCTGACACGAAATCAATACATGCTTTTTTTAACTGATGCTTTTTGTAATTTTTCAAAATTTCTTGTGAATCTTTGACTCACGATCCTTCTCTTAAAGCTTATTCTTCTAAAGGAGGCAAATGGGAGGAAATTTTTTCTACCATTAATCGCCAGTGGAATAATTTTGGATGGTGTGTGCACAAAAATTATTAAAAAAGTTAAGATTCCGACGACTAGTTCTCATAGCGAAGCGCGCTACTGTGACAATAAAATAATAAAGGCGTTTGTTCCATATAGGCAGACGATACCGTGCTACCTATAATTAAAATCTCAGTATTCAGAAAGGGGAAAGAAGTGAATTGTTTTTTCTGTTTTTTATTCTAAAGTTGTATTTGAGATAAGTGCAGGCGATATGCAGCAGTGAGCTGCTAGTGAATTTATTCTTTATAAATAAAGTGTTTTTTAATAGAACCAGTGCCTATGAAATATTTTGTGTAGTGTGTGCATTTAAAAATTATCATGGTCCGTCTCGCAAGAAAGTGAAAATAATTATTAATGTGAGTGAATAATCTTCAAATTAACTATGTGATGATGTGATATTAAGAATTCTATGAAGAGTTTTTTCATTGTGAGATTCGTCGAAGAACAAGTGAAGTATTGTGTCTAAGAAGAAAAATTTAAGAGTTGTAATGAGTCTACAATGAAATTTCGCAGCGATTTGAGTGAGGTAAGAGCATTTTCTAGTTTATTTTGATTAAATTATGTCTGTTATTGATAATTTAAATAAATACGAGCTTTAGCTTGTAATTCAGGAATTGGGTTTAACTGCTCCTGAAAGTAGTAAAATTATTGATATAAGAAATATTATAGAGAATAGTGAATATTACTCAAATGAGCAATTATTAAAAAGCATCGTTAATTCGGTTGTTGAGGAGTATAAATCACGAAAAGAAACTGAGAAAACAAAATTAGAATTAGAAAAAATTAAATTAGCGCAGTTAGAAAAGGAGTTAGAATTAGCAAATATTCGTAAAGAACCATCCCAAAATTCGGAATTTGAAAAAAAAAATAAACTAGCTCAGTTAGAGAAAGAATTAGAAATAGCCAAATTGCGTAAAGAATCTCGGGAAAATTTGCCGTCCGTAACAGAAAAATCGGAAAAGGAAATAGGGAACAATAAATTGGAAAGTTTTATTAAAAGTATTAAAACTTTAACTATTCCTTTACCATCGAGAGCTGAGTCATTTAATCTTTTTTTTCAATCTCTTGAGAAAGCGTTTCGAACTAAAAATGTACCTGAAGAGTTTATGGCCGAAATTCTGTTAAATATTCTCGGCGAAAAAGCGAGCAATTTAATGATCTATTTATCAGAGGAAGAGTTGATTAGTCATGATAAATTGAAAAATATAGTCTTAAAGGAATTTCAACCTACTGCACAAGAATGTTTAAACAATTTCAAGAGTGCGCAAAAATTACCGTCGGAAAGTTACGTTCAGTTTGCAGCTAGGCTGAGTTCAATTTTTCAGTACTACTGTGATTTGCCTGAGGTAAACGAATTTAAATCATTATGCGATCTGATTTTTCAGATAAAATTTTCAGTTCTTTAGATCGTGAATTAATGAATCATATCGCAATTAAACAAGCAGAGTCATATTTTAAACCACAGCAACTAGGAAGAGAATGCGATATTTTTTTGTCGATTAAAAATAAATCTAAAGGTGAATCAAATGTGTATTCGAGAAATACGATAAATGAAAATAAACGTATAGCGACAAATAAATTTCAAAATCGGCCTCAAAGGAGCGCTTCAAATATATTTTTTTCGGAAACAAAAAATGTCAAATGTGTCTTGTGTAAATCTAATGAGTATAACGGTTTGCATTCTTGTCCGCAATTCATAAAACTGTCCATTAAGGATAGAGTAGAAGTTGTGAAATTAAATAAAGCATGTTTCAAATGTATAAATTATAATTGTTGCAGAAATGTAAATCTAAAAATTGTGCTAGATGTAAACTACCGCATTCTGAACTAATACATTTTCCTAGAGAAGAAAAGGAATTAAATAATCAAAATAAAAATGTTGGTCATGTGTTTCAATCGGCTGCAGGAATAAAAAATTCATAAAATAAGGAAATCTTTTCCTACCCTCCGAGTCAGACTGTCGCCTCTAGTTTTGTGAAAAATAAAACAAATTCCGTTTTATTAAGTACGGCGCGTATCCTCATTAAAGATAAATTTTCGGAATGGCAGGAAGTTAGATGCTTACTAGATGTCGGTTCACAAGCCTATTTGATTACAGGTTTGTGAACCGTACAGGTTTGTGTTACCTGTTTGTTCACAGTGTGCTAATTGATTGCAGCTTAGAACTAATAAAACGAATACTTTAATTTCATGTATGGATGACACTTCTATGACAATAAAAGGCTGCATAAATACAAAAATCGTGAATAGAGATAAAAGTTTTGAAAGAGAATTGACTATGCTAGTAGTAAGAAAATTACAGATTTAATTCCGCAACAAGTGGTTAACATAAATGTTGAAGTACCAGATTTAACTATGTTAGCAGATTATAGATTTAATTTCCCTGATAGAATTGATATGTTGTTGGGGGCAGAAATATTTTATGAGATATTAAGACCGGGACAAATATATTCTCAGAGTTCAAATTTACTTTTGCAAAATACCGTATTTGGGTATGTGGCTAGTGGATGCATAGAGCAGGAAAGTGATGTAAAAGTTCACTGTGGGCTAATTCGGGAGGAAGATTTAAACCAAACATTAAAAAAGTTTTGGGAAGTTAAAAACGTCGAAGTAGAGTTATCAAAAAGTAAAGAATTTGAGATATGTGAGCAGCCTTTTGCGCGTACGCATTGGAGAAATGAGGAAGGGAGATACGTGGTGAAAATGCCTTTAAAGGAAAATACTTCATGTTTAGGCCAATCTGGGGAGCTTGCTCTTAAAAAACTCAAATTGCTGTGGACTCGCTTATCAACAGATAAGAAATACTTCAAATTGTATAAAGTTTTTTAAAATGAATATGAAATGTTGGGGCATATGAAACAGATTAAAGAAGTAAAAGAACCTGACGTTGTGTATTATGCTTCACATCATGGTATATTTAGACCTGAAAAGTCCACCACAAAACTGAGAGTTGTATTTAACTGTTCTGCCACAACAACAAATGGCACATCACTTAATTCATTGCAATATAATGGCGGTGTCATTCAGAATGACTTATTTACGATCATGGTTAGTTTTCGAGAGCATATTTATGCACTGACTGCGGATATTCAAATGATGTATCGAATGATCAATATTGATCCTAGTCAGCACGTATTGCAGATAATTTTGTGGAGCGATAATTTCGAGGAAGAGCCTAAAATTTTTGAACTACAGACCGTTACATACGATGCGGTTAGTGCGCCTTATTTAGCAATGAAAACTCTCAACCAGCTATCGATTGATGAAGGAGATAATTATCCGATGGCAGCATCGGTTCTTCGAGAAAATATTTACATGGATGATATTTTGTGCGGTGCACCTACGCTTGAAGAAGCCAAAGAGTTGCAGCGGCAGTTCATAGCGATTATACATAAAGCAGGTATGAGACTCCATAAGTGGTGTACACGTGATAAAAATCTTTCGCTGACATATTGAAGAAGGGTACAAATTTGAAAATGAAATTGAAACTAAAATGTTAGGGGTTTCGTGGAACCCAAGAGATGATTGTTTCACTTTTCGAGTTAAGGTGGAATTGAGCAATTCGTATACCAAGCGAGAAGTATTGTCAACAATCGCGAGACTGTTTGACTCACTGGGACTTTTTGGTCCAGTTATATCTAAAGCCAAAATACTAATACAGAAATTGTGGAGAATCAATATTGACTGGGATGACGAGCTTCCTGAATCAGAGTTTCACGATTGGCATCAATTTCTTATGTCGTTTAATTGTGTAAATAATATAAAAATTTGTAGGCGTATTATACTTGAAAACCCAGAAGTTATAGAAATACACGGGTTTGCAGACGCCTCAGAATGTTGCTATGGGGCAGCAGTTTATTGCAAATGCAGTGATTTCTTAGGAAATGTGATGGTGAATTTAATCGCTAGCAAGTCGCGCGTTACACCGATAAAGAGTCTAACTATTCCAAGACTGGAGTTATGTGCAGCAGTGTTGCTAACCAAACTGTTAAACAGAGTATTATCATCCATGAAAGTAATAGTGAATAATGTTTTCCTTAGGTCACATTCAATGATTGTGTTAGTATGGATTCAAAAAGAACCTATCGACCTTAAGCAATTTGTTCAAAATCAAGTGGCTAACATTCAAGAAAACTCTAGTGCTAAACAGTGGCATCATATTTGCTCAGAAGAAAATCCTGCTGACAAACTTTCCAGAGGTATGGATCCTGACAAACTTGCAAACTGTGAATTGTGGTGGAAGGGACCTTCATTTCTTCAGAACAGTGATTATCCTTAACGTACAATAACCATACCAGAAACAAATGATGATTTCAATAAAGAGCTCAAATTTAATGTTAAAATCTTGTAAAAATGTTGTAAATTGTAACATTACTGAGAATTGTTTTGTATATAACTTGATTAATCATCGTAATAATTATTTAACGATTGTGCGTATTCTTATTTATATATTCAGATTTGTGATGAATGCAAGAAACCCGCTTTTTAAAAGTATTGGACCATTGAATACGTCAGAATTGGACTTTGCAGAGAAATATTTAATTAAATCAGTGCAAAATGAAGTGTTCAGTGCAGACATACATAGTCTTCAGACTAAAGGATCGGTAAGTTCGAGTAGCAAGTTAAAAGGCCTCAACCCTTACTTAGATGAATTTGGAATTTTAAGGGTTGGTGGCAGGTTAGATAATAGTAATTTAAATTTTTCAAAAAAGCACCCGGCGATTTTATCAAAGAGTAATAAATTTACTGTAATTGTTATAAATTATTATCATAAGAAATACTTGCATGTTGGTGCGTCAACTTTACTATCCTTAGTAAGAGATAAATTTTGGCCAATAAATGGTCGTGCAATGTGTCGAAAGGTGGTTCATCAGTGCATTCCATGTTTTAAAGCTAAATCAGTTATTGCAAATCAATTGATGGGCGATTTGCCCAGGGATAGAGTCCAATTGGGCTTTAATATTTCGGGTGTTGATCTGTGTGGGCCAATTATGATCAAAATTGGTTATGCACGTAGGACCATCTTACAAAAAATTTATGTTTGTATTTTTGTTTGTTTTGTATTTAAGGCTATACACATAGAAATTGTCTCAGATTTAACTTCCGAATCATTTATTGCGGCACTAAAAAGATTCATCGCACGCAGAGGTAAATGAGCCAAATTGCATTCTGATAATGCGAAAAATTTTATTGGGGTAGATAAGACTCTTATTGTCTTTTATGAATTAGTAAGAAAACTTGATGAGTAATAGCAGCATATTTGTCTAGTGAAGGCATTGAGTGGAAATTTATTCCCCCCAGATCACCCAATTTTGGGGGTCTTTGGGAGACAGCAATAAAATCCTTTAAATTTCATTTTAAGAGAATTGTGGGATGTGCTAACCTCACTTATGAGGAATTTCTTACAGTAGTGATACAAATAGAGGGAATATTAAATTCGAGGCCTTTGAGTCCATTATCAGATGATGCAGATGATTTTGGAGTCCTAACTCCAGCTCATTTTCTTATAAACAGATCATTAAAATGTCATTATTGAGCCTGATTTAACCAATATAAAAGAAAATCGCCTCAAAAAATGGCAAAGAATAACTAAAATTGTACAACTTTTTTGGCGCAAATGGCATCATAATTATTTAGTGAGTTACAACAGAGGGGTAAGTGGAGATTTGAAAAGGATAATGTAAAAATAGGAGATCTGGTGTTGTTAGTAGAGGAAAATATATCAAGCAATAAGTGGCCTTTAGGCAGAATTATTGAAGTATATTACGGTAATGATAAGAAAATTCGCGTACTTCAGGTAAAAACTCAGAATAGAATTTTTAAAAGATCGATTAGTAAAATATGTATTTTACCCATGCCTGAAACCCATAGTACTTAAAAAAAGAGAGATAAATGTATATATATATATGTGTGAGTGTTATATTGTTTTTTCTTTCAATTTTATATTTAAGTAACATTTATAGTGACATTTTGTATTTATTTGTGTAATTAGTGTACTTAGTAAAAAAGAGTTATTACTGAATGTGAAACATGTCAATGGGGGCCGGTCTGTTCCATGTAGACAGACGATACCGTGCTACCTATAATTAAAATCTCAGTATTCAGAAAGTGAAAAGAAGTGAATTGTTTTTTCTGTTTTTTATTTTAAAGTTGTATTTGAGATAAGTGCAGACGATATGCAGCAGTGAGCTGCTAGTGAATTTATTCTTTATAAATAAAGTGTTTTTTAATAGAACCAGTGCATATGGAATATTTTGTGCAGTATGTGCATTTAATAAGTAACAGCGTTAAAAAATAAGCAGACATAGATGGAACGAGACTGGGACGTACGGGAAATGCTAGTGAAGAGTGAAAGAATAGATAACGACCTCTGTAAAAATATTCTAGTGATGAATGACGTTATTTGTCCTTTGGCTTAAAGACAAAAAAAATGTAAAAAAATGGCTAAAATATGTTAGTCATTATGCTTCTGGCGATCATAATTAATCCACTTGTTGTCGAATTTATTGAATACGAAATCATTGTTAATGCACAACTTTATCTGAAAACTCAGATCTCATTGCAGCATATTATGAAGTTCAAATTCTCTGGAAAATGTCTTGAAGGCATTATATTTTCTCATCTAAATGCTCATCCACACTTGACTCAAAAACGACTGAAATTTTTCTTCGAAAATTCAGTAATATATTTTTAATAACCCCCTTATAACATTACTCTGTATGTCTTTTTCTTTGTTTTTTGCAATGATTGAACTGAAGAAAGTATAGAGGATATTGTCTGGACAGCAGTCGGATGTTGGCATGAAGAAGGCAGTTTGGATATGGTACTCAGAAGAAACTCAGGACTATTACGAGAACACCTGTCCTTACTTGATAGTTTGATAAAATAATTTTCTAGACAATTATGATAAATAATATTCTGAATTAATGTGAATTTTTATATTCCAGGATTAATACTTCGTTCTCTACTGAATGTTCCTTAGATAAATAAATAAAAAAAAAACAGCAGAAAAAAAAGTTAATCTAATATTTTATCTTACTTAGAATACAAATACTAAATAAAATTTAAAAGAATAAAAATTACTCTGATAGTATTTATCTAGGAAATGAATGGTAAATAAAAGCATAATTGATATATTTTTAATGATATTTATTCAATTTCAAAAAAATCTATGTCAGCGTTCTGGAATGACAGCAGTTCTGAGATATCAATTTCAACTTCCTGCTGTAATTTTCAAATTTCTCCTATTTATTATAACTAATATCGTACCACATCGAGTAGTACTTTATTGTACAATAGGCATACATATTATTGCATAATATTTTGTTGCATCGTAATCTGGGGTTATTTGTACAATTTATAAAAGTTCTTCACACGTTCGTCACCGAGTGTGATTTGGCTGAGTTTCTTGCTGGACCCAAATCTAACCGTCAGGGCATCAGAACTGAGGCAGGGCCAATGCCATAGATGATTATTTTTCGAACCACTTTTTTAATGAAAATATTTTACATATATTTTCACAACATTAGTATACATTAGCAACACAAATGTACGACAAAATGTATTTTTTTAATAGTGGTGCGAATAGATTATAAAAATAGTTGCTTGTGACACTCATATGGAACTTCGTTATCGATAAAGTTTAATGTAATATGATATCCTAAATTTAAAATAATAAAAATTATTATATAATATTTATAATTTTAAATGTACCTCACTTTTAGGCATGACTTTTCTGAATATAAAAACTACAAACACAAAAAAATTTCTTATTTATACTCTTTATTTTTAAACGTAACGGGATTTATTTTTATTTTATAAAAAAAAACTGTTCCATTAAAAAAAACCTTTATCCCTAGATATTCATCTAAAAATATATACAGTTTTTCTGTTTAATAAAAGGCATGCACGATTAGTTCCAATTTAATATACAGTCACTACTATCCTCAAAGTTCAACATTTAAAAACCATTTAAAAATTACTTTTAAAGCAGTTTTTCTCAATTACCACAAAAATAGTTCTTGACTAATATAGTATAATCGATCAAGTTTATTGTTTATCCTGTGCCAACTTCAGTCTATAGTTCACAATGATCAAATTCAAAACAGTTTTTCTTTTTTCATAAACAAGATATGTACAATTAATTTCAATTAGTTTTATAAAATAAAAATAAATCCCGTTAAGTTTAAATATAAGAAGTATAAATAAGAAAACTTTTTGTGTTTGTAATTTTTGTATTGAGAAAACTAATGTTTAAAAGTAAAGTACATTTAAAATTATAAATAACATATGGGTATTAATATAATGTAATAATAAAATTAAGTAGAATTGTTTTCCAAATTATTATATAACGTTTGTATATTTATTCTTTTTACGCTTCAGTTTTTGTTCCACTAAAGTTCTTTTAAAAATCTAACTGAAAATCCTACTAACTTGAACAAGAAGAGCGTCTCTTATATTAGGACTAGCTGACCCGCCCGGCTTTGCCCGGGTCCGTATTAACAATATTAAACGAACTTGAAATTTGTATGATTTTATCATTAACTCGAAACATGCAGAAATGCATTGTCTGAAATACGTGGCCACTGACTGCGTGAAAAATCGGTTTAAAAAACAGCTAATGTTAAGCTCTAAAAATACTCAAAATGAGCGATGAGAAATGTGGGAGGGAATATGTATCCAACGACTGCGTGATTTTCGTGTTAAAGTGTTGATATTTATCAAAAATTACTGTTAAGTCACGTAACTAATTTTTTTTTTTTCACATAGAAATCCCAAGTGTAATATTTTGAATTTCAAACTAATTATATCACTCTTAAATCCGACTATACCATGAATGAAATCTATACTCGCTCGTAGCTAACGTGTTGGTATGTAGTATTATAATTTCAGAGCCATTTAACAAAAGTAAGTGTTATTTTTAATCAAATCATGCATAATGTCCATTCTATGGATAAATTCCTAACCGTAAACTTTTTTACCGTAACCATAACCTGCCTGTAACCTAACTTTGACTTAACAGTACCTTACCGTAAATTAAATATAGCATAAATGTAACCTAGCTTTCACTTTATTGTAACATATCCTTATTCTAACCATAAAACAAATGCGATTTAACTTTAACCTAACTTTAACTTAACCGTGACATAACTGTAACCTAACGGGATATTAAATATAATCAAAGACTTACCGTAATGTAATTGCAACCTAAATGTTACCAAACCATATATTGGTTTCATGTCCATGGAAATTATTTTGTCTTGTTCGGATCTGGTTATGATTCATTAGAACATTTTTGTCGGGTTCAGATTTTAGGTATTTTTTGGTATTGAGTTATAATGTTCGGGTCGTATTCATGTCCATGGAAATTATTTTGCCTTGCTCGGACACAATTATGGTTCTTTGGAATATTTTTGTCAGGAACAGATTTGTTTCAATTCAGATTTCGGCTTTTTCTTCAAATGGAATTTTTGGGTTTGGATTTTCTTGCGTGTTCACGGAAATTATGCTGCCTTGTTCGAATAAGAACATGCTTCACTGGAATATTTTTTTTCAAGTTCAGATTTGGTTCAGTTCAGATTTCGTGATTTTTTTCAAAGAATTTTTTTAGGTTCAGATTCGGTTCAGGTGAATGGAAATTTTTTGTCTTATTCAGATCCGGTTACGATTCTTTGGAATATTTTTTATCAGGTTCCGATTTGGTTCGATTCAAATTTCGGGTATTTTTTTAAATAGAATTTTTAGGTTCGGATCTCGTTCATGTCCACGGAAATTATTTTGTCATACTCGAATCCAGTTATGATTCTTTCGAATATTTTGGTCGAATTTAGATGTGGTTTGGGTCAAATTTCAGTTTTTTTCAAATCGAATTTTTTAGGTTCGAGTTGGGTTTATGTCCATAGAAATTATTTCGTCTTGCTTGGATTGGGTTATAGTTCTTTGGAATATTTTTGTCAGGTCCAGATTTGGTTCAATTCAGATTTCGAGTTTTTTCTCCAAATATAACTGTTGAGTTCGAGTCTTCTTGCATGTTCACGGAAATAATTCTGTCTTGTTCGAATAATGACATGCTTCACTGGAATATTTCTGCCAAGTTCAGATTTCGTTCAGTTCGCGATTTTTTCAAAGAAATTTTTTGGGTTCGGATTGTGTTCATGTCCATGTAAATATTTTGTCTTGTTTGGATCCGGCTGCGTTTGTTTGAAATAGTTGTGTCAGATTCAGATTTGGTTCGATTCAAATTTCAGGTATTTTTTGAATGGGAGTTTTAAGTTCGTATCGGGTTCATGTCCACGGAAATTATTTTGTCTTACTCGAATCCGGTTATGATTCTTTCGAATACTTTGGTCAGATTTAGATGTGGTTTGGGTCAAAGTTCAGGATGTTTCAAACGAAGTTTTTTAGGTTTGAGTCGGGTTTATGACCATGGAAAGTATTTTGTCTTGCTGGGATCGGGTTATAGTTCTTTGGAATATTTTTATCGGTTTCAGATTTCGTTCGAGTCATATTTCGGGTTTTTTTAAAGAAAATATTTAGGTTCGGGTCAGATTTCATGCCCACGAAAATTATTTTTCCTTGTTTGAATCGGATTATGCTTCTCTTGAACATTTTTGCGGGATTCAGATTTGGTTCGGGTCAGTTATCAAATCCATAGTTTTTCCCAAACAGAATTTTTAGGTCAGGGTCGGGTTTATACTCGCGGAAGTTTTGTGTATCACGGATCGGAGTGTTGTCTGTTTTTTTTTTTTGGTTGGAATCGGGTTATGTTTAAATTAGTCTAAACATTAAGGTTATAATCAGTTTTGCTACTATTCTTTTTATGGCTATTTCTGATAGATAATTTACGTAGCTATTTGATAATTTATTATGGTGAATGAATCGTTTGCGGATACAAACAATTGTACGGCAAACAGCTATTTTATTTTTGTTTTAAAAACAAATTAAAGCCATATTACAATTTTAAATTGAATAGAACACATTTAAATTTAATCAATTATTAAAAAAATAAACTCATAGAAAAGTGTTGTGTAATGTTTTTTACTGCAACACAGCTAATGACTCATACATTTTAATGTTCGAAATGCCAAAAATATGCGTACAACCATATAGTAAAAAGAAATTAATAGAGTGGCAGTATAATGTCTTGGGGTGACGCAAAAAATGTAACTCTAAAATCCGCGACATTAAGTCCAAATAAGCACCAACAAAACCATGTGCTTTGAAACTCCGATCAATTCAAACTGGTTTAAACCAGTATTTCTTTGTTTTTGTTTTTTACCTTTTAAACTGTTATTGAATAGATGACTAAAATTTCGTTTAAAAAATAACGTTTTGTGCCATTATTGCCTGTAATACACGATCAGAATGCATGAAAGATACAATTGGATCAATCATAGGCAAGAATTATTTGATTATTTTTATCATATGACTTTAAAATATCAATATAAAAACATCATTTAAGACTTTGCTTGAAAAATCAACATTCTTTCGTTAATGTCTTAAAATCGTCTGCACTCTGAAATCTAGATTTTAGATTAATATTATTATTTAAGTGTTCATGCATGATTTTAAAAGAATCTTTTCACCACTATATTTTATATATTGGCATAGAATTATAAATATGTTGTTAAATCATAAACATTTTTCATCTACGTTATAAAGTATTAAAAATGTCTGAAAAAAAAGGAAAAACTTTTAGTAATACAATTTGTTACTTCAAATCATATGTTTTCAATATTTTATTTAATTTTGTTTTGACATTTAATTATTTTTAATTTTTCAATTTCAATTATTTTAAAAGCAAACATTTATTTTAATAAATAATATAATAGAAAAAAACATTTAAAAAAATTACGATTTCTTCGTAAAATATGCTTCAGCTGTAATTCATTTCTTCCAATCCGTCTTATTAATACAAAATTCCTTCCTCGCGTTTTATTTTGAGACATTAAAATTTCAGCGATAAATGGTTTCCTCTTGCAAACCTTCCTTTTTTTCGGTTTACTTCGCCACCACCTATCTTTTTCCTCCATGGCGTACAGCAAATGTGATTAAAAACAAATCCTCATTTAAACTGACAGTTTGCCAGTCTATGAATTTTAAAGGTCAGTCTCAGTTTTTAAAATTATTTCTGCGAAAATTTTATGCAACCAACCATAAGAGAATGAAAATGAAAAAAGCTAAAAAAGGCGATTTTTTATGAGAGTGAGGTTTGGAATTTAATTAATTACTCAGTTAATAAATAGAATTTTGAAATTTTGAGCGTCAGGTGCATCAGGAGAGATATTGGGCTACTCTCAGAAAAATTTTGAGCTTCGTACGTACCGTAGTTTTCGCTAACTATCGCAGACACACACACACACACACAGAGCGATTTGTTATTTTATTAATATAGATAACGGGAGACTCCGCGGAAGCATATTCTTCATGGGTGGCACGGTGACGAGCGTGTTAAATAGTTAATTAATAAAATACTATATCGTGAAATAATATTTTATTAATATTTGGGTTGCGTGTTTTCTCTTTTAGTGTACTGCCCACTTTCGTGTCTAGCACAATCAACTAATACATTTTAATTCCTTTTGACGTTTATCGTTGGTAATGTGTGTGTACATTAATTTATAGGTTATTTACACATTAGACATTTTTGCTCTTAAATGTCCGAATATGGTTTAATAAAAGATAAAATGCCGTATTGTTTAAAAACAATCTACTTTGCCTAAAATATTGTGTGTGATTCAAGTTGCTATAGTTTAAATTTTTAGTGAGGTGAAAATTATAAGGATGAAAGTTTATTTTTACAGGAAGAATTCGGTAATGAATTGTGTGTAGCTCATTGCTGATCAAGAAGGGGAGATATTGACGGATATTAAATGTTTATGTTCAGGTATATCACATACTAAATTATGGTGCTAATTTAATTGTGTGCTCCTATGAGAAATTTTGTATTATACAATTTTATTTAATAAATGACGACAAAAATTGAAGATTTTCTATATTATATAAATGTTCTTTGACATAAACATTTAAATAGTGAATATTTTTAATGAGAAAGAAAACAAAACTACTTAAGTGTATGAAGTGTTTAATTCCATTAAAAAATAATTTTATTGAAATTCAAGCGAAATTTTATCTTATACATCTAAGTATAAAATTATGCTTAATGATTGTAGTATTTTTAAAAAACGTTTGAACGCAAAAGGAAGAACATACCGCCATTAATATATTCATGTTTATTGAAAGTTATAAAACAAGTCCTTTCCTGATTTTTAGGTGGTTCGTAATTACACAAATACCTAGCATCTATAATCGTTGTCTGGTTTGTCTATCTCTCCTCATATAACAATTCAAATTCTACCCAATAAATTATTTGAAATCTATTTTGTATAATAATTGCAGAATTTTGTCGAGTCGTTTACAAGTATATGAAATTTGAATGGAAACTTAAGAATACCTGATTTTTTTTTTTATTATTATTCTATTAAATCCTATCAAATTTACTTCAATGATAATTATAGCATAGCACTGCCGTGCTATGCTATATTTATTTCCAGCATGACTCCTTAATGTTAATTTAATACAGGTTTTAACATTGAATGAGTTATTTACTAGACATTGTCCCACATTTTGTACCCGCTGCCACAAATTTTCTCCGGAGCACCTAATTGAGTAAAAAATAAATAAATAAATAAATAAATAAATAAATAAAATAAAATCTAGTGATCAATGGACATATTTTCTGTAGCATTTAATCATTTCTACGTGATTTAAAAAGAAAAAGAAAATTGATTTTTTTTCTTGTAAAAATTAAACACGGCATATTAGGGTGACTCATATTGGAAGTGAAACTGAGATTTTGAAACATTTGGTACAAAGAAAAAGAATCATTTACAGAAAATAATAAATATGAAGCATAATTTTTATAATAAAAATGTGAAAAATTTTGAAATATTGATTAATGGATCAAGACGATTTTTAACTGAAGAAATATAGAAAATAAGCGAATTGAGCTTTTTCCTATTCATTGTTTCTTCAGAATAATAGAAAATAACTTTAAAAGATATATATAAATGGTATTTGAAAAAGAGGTTTCTGACACATTGGCATCAGAAAAAAATCGCGCCAAAGCCAGTACGTAAATATTTGTGCCGGGATTTTGTACTTATACCACATTTTAAAAATTTCTTCGTCATATATATTCGAAGAAAATAAAAATAAATTAAGGTAAATAAAAGTCTTCAAAAATAAGAGTATTAAAAAATAATAGTAAAAAATAATAGTATATCATCCTTGGTATGTAATGAAATTAGTAAATCTGCAGAACTAGGCCTTCAAACTCAATTCCTGGCAATTTTTTAAGGCTAAACCGCAGATATAATGACTACTTGGCGTAAGACTTTTCCCACTGCAATAAATTAGCCAATTCTATTAACCGGTACTTACGTATTAACGCCATCGCAGTTACAGATTTGGCGATTTTTAATCTACACCTAAATTTTTTGCGACAAATCATAAAATAAAACACTTTATTTAAAATTAAAACACTTTCAAAATTCAAAACACTATATTTAAAAATAAAGTAACATATTGGATTTCGGTGGAAAATGGGCCGATATAAAGTCACTTCTGCTGCGGTGGCGTTAATACTTAAGTACCCATTAACCTAATCATTGAAATCGAATGTGAACAAATATAAACAGTAATGGTTACAAATAATTATTTTAAGTTTCCAATTTGGCGATTTTTTAAAGTCGCTCCTAAACTTGTAACATTACAAATAATTAATCATTGGATAAAATTTAATTTTGAATTTACTTGTATTAAATTTATTATTCCGCTGATTGTTAAAATGATAAGACACTATATGATTTAATTTTTAAAACATCACAAAGAGTTTCGGTACAAAAGTAACTATTTTTTTTATGTTTCAAGTTAATATTTTTATAAACCTGTTTTAATTCATTATTTGTATAAAATAATAAAATGTAAACTCATTTGAAATATTCATAACGCTCTGCCTTTTGCACAGATATTTAATACTTACCACGTTAGCGTAATTTTTTTTACGCCGATTCGGCGAAAATTTCGTTTTCAAATACCAGTCTCATAAATATTTTAAAATCATTTTCTATTATTTAAAAAAATAGTGATAAATAAAAAGGTCATTAAAAACAATAGAACAAAACAATTTATAGCATTTTAAAAAAGAAATTAACAAGAAAATAATTTATTAATAAATATACAATGGTAGATGGGTTAGCATGTGAGACACATAACTGCCCTTTTGTTCCAACCGTTCCACCGTGTTGAATATATATGACATCTGTCCCCAACTTTTTTACGTCGAACCCTGCCCAGAGTTGTGATAGCGGTATGAATGTTTTTCACTGTTGAAATTCTGTCGAAGTTAAATTCCAATTTTAGGCAGAATTTCAAATCAAACATTCATTAATTTATCAAGAATTTTCTAACTAAAGAAATACAGAAAATAACTAAATATGATGTTATACATAAAATAAAAAAAATAAATACATTTGATTGATACTATGTGCAATATACGCAATGTATCAATACTGATTGTTAAGTATAAATATCAGTAATATACAGGCAGTGATGTAGTCATCAAAAATACAGAGGGCAGAGGGTATAACGTTCAAGGCAGAAGTTATAATTTAGAGTGTAGATACTATTAGCTTTCTTAAGAAACAGAGGGTATACGGTGTTCCTTAAAAAAATCCAGAAAGCATATGGCGGATGCCTCCAGATATCCTCCACGACATTCCTGTATAGAGACGAGTTTTTTTGTCGAATATGACGTCATAATTCATAAGAAAAAAATTCGCCGAGGAGAAAAGTGACATCTGATTTTTGACATCGTAAAAAGTGCAATTCATTTTAAGAATTAAAAGGTGCATTTTCATGATGTCATATTGGAAAAGAAACAGATATTTTGAAATATTTGGTAGTAAGACAGGAAGCATGTACAGATTTCAGTTCTATATGTAAAAAAACTAACGATTTAGAAATGAGGCATACGATTTGGTACGGCTTTGGGTAAATTACATCAGTAATTGTGATACGATACCATATAAAGGAGGTCCTGATGATGATATCATAAGTAACTTTTGAAATGAGTTCATCTGAATGCAGTAGCTATTAAAAGACTTGAAATATTAAACAAAAGCATAATTTGCTGAACAAATTAAAGAAACAAAATTTATTTCCTACACTATTTAAGCCGAGAAGGGACAGAAATTAAGGTAAGTGATTTATTTATTTCTACATTTAATATTAATTTTTTGAAAAAATAAGTTAAACCAAGTGAACATTAAAAATTAAATTCAAACAATGTGATACTTAAACACCCTTGATCTTAAATTCCGCTCAAATGATATCGAAATAAATCTAAGAATTTTTCTTTTAGATTGCTTTTTAGATTGACTATTCATTTTGTTTACACTTGAAATAAGCATAAAATAAAATCTACAATACAAATATTATATTTGCAAGTTGAGTTTGGGAAAAAAGACAGATTTTTTTCGATATCATTTGAGCGGAATCTAAGATCTAGGGTGTTTAAGTATCATATTGTTTGAATTTCATTTTTATTTTTTAATGTTCACTTGGTTTAACTTATTTTTTCAAAAAATTAATATTAAATGTAGAAATAAATAAATCAATTACCTTAATATATACCCTTCTCGGGCTTAAATAGTGTAGGAAATAAATTTTGTTTTTTTTAATTTTTTCAGCTGATTATGTTTTTGTTTAATCTTTTTATAGTTAAGCTGAACACTGATTATACCCTATTTAAGATGGAGTCGTTTATTCTAAGAATTACTGAATTTAATAAGGTGGTCTGGTGTAATAACGCCAGACGGGGTAATAACGCCAAGTGCTAATATTTTGCATAATTATGAAATAATCTGGTAAATGACACCCATGTGCTCTGCTCAGAAGGGTTTTAAGCCATATAAATCGCAAAAAAGAGCTTCAAGTTAATTTGTTTCATTTTTTGGTCTTATTGTTTTTACAAGCAACTAAAATTAACGCTTGATCTAAAATTTGCGATTCGATACGTTTTGTGATGTAAAGACTATTTTTTTTATCCGGAAATACTTTGTTAATTACATAAATTTGTAGTACATTTCATGGACTTTCAAAATGTTATTGAAGATTTTGGATATCTTCTCGAGTTAATTTGTAATTTAAAATGTGCAGCGCAATAACTATAACGGGGTAATAACGCCAATCCTTGGCATTAATACCCCGGTTGATTCCCTACAGTGGCCGAGCTACATCCTAAATAATGATTCAAATAAACACAGTTAAAACTGTGCAATGTTTCTAATAATTCTATTTAAGCGGCCCTTTTTAAGCAAAAAGAAGCTCACGGTCTGATATCCTTTGCCTCATTCTCCCCCCACACCCCAGCTTTATTTTTCTTAGACTTTTACAAAAAATTGAACATTTTCAATAGCTTAGAATGCAATTTGTCAATTTCTAAGTTTGTAGAGTTTGTATTTTTAGAATTGGGCAATATACATGCAATTATTCTATTTTATTTTATAGTTTTGTTTGCATGGCGTTATTACCCATATAGGTGGGTAATAACGCCAAACAGCATTGGTCAAGAAATCATGCCATTACATTTTATGAATACATATCTGTTAAATTATTTTTTTATATAGATAGTCAATGAGTTGCTGTATCAAATCATATATTTGTTTGAAAAATACAAATTAAAACTGAGCCGTGAAAATTGGTAGAACCTTAACGTGGCGTTATTACCCCAGGGTACCTTATATACGAGGTGGTACCCGTCGAAATTCGACGAAAGAAAATGTTTAAGAAGGAACTGCATCATTGATTTATAATAAATCTACAAAATTACTTACAGTAAAAAATTCATCTTATATTAAACAGTCTAACTCTCAAACAAATATAAAAAATACATCTCATATTGATCAGTCTAACTCTAAAGCAAATATTATTTTAACCTAAGAATAACAAAACTCTATAAAACTCAGTTGTACGAATTTTAAAAATTAAACTTCAATCGCATACTTTAATCAGTAAAATACTGTTACGAATTTTGTAAATAGTTAGTGTTTGTACTGTAAAATAATGTAAATAATCTTATTAAGCTCCATTTCTTTACTAATATTAGTTTTTGTTACATTGTCTCTGTTATCAAGCAAACTTGTCTATTATTTTCAGTGAATGTCAATGGCAGCTTAACGAAATATTTGAGATGTTGGCGACAAACACGATGGCGATTTGACAAGTTGGCGTCACTTTTGGCGACTAATTTTGGTCGCCAAATTTGGCGATATATCGCCAAGTTGGCGACAAACTTGGCGATTGTTGGCGATGGTAACCCTTCACTATTTATGGTAACCCCCCTTAGGTATACTGATACATTGTTTATTGTTCCGTGGATTTTTCGAGATGGTTCTAGAAATTTCCCGCACCTGCTGCGTGCCTATATAAGAAGAGAAGCGATGCGAGCTGTGGTTACTATTTACCAGTCAGTCATTGAGTGAACAACGCGTTTGTTAAGCAAGTTTGCTTGAGTCTTATTTACGTTATTTTGAATGTGATTTAGTGTTGAAACGTTGTATAAAGAGTCTCTGGAACCTATATCTGCACTTATACGATAGATTTGAACAATTATTTTTGAATATCTAGAAATATTTGTGAGTTTCGAAGACTCTGTTGTTCTGAAGTTCTGTAAATAAATTATTTTCTACTTTTCTATAAGCAAGAGTTTGAAGTTGTCTAACCATAAGATCAAAAGAACCCTATATACGCTGCAACATTTGGTGTCAGAAGTCGGGATCTTATAGCGAAAACAAGAACAATGGACGGACAGCTGAAAGAACTGTTAGAAGCTATTAACGGATTAAGAACAGAGCTGACCTATAAAATTGATAAAGGCCAAGAACAGTTGGCGGATAAAATGAATAAAGGCCAAGAAGAGTTGGCGGATAAAATGAATAAAAACGAAGAAAGAATGGAACAGTTGACAAACAAAATTGACAAATGCCAAGAAGAAGTGACCGAAAAGATTAATGTAGGCCAAGAAGAGTTGGCGGAAAAAATGAATAAAAACGAAGAAAGAATGGAACAGTTGACAAATAAAATTGACAAATGCCAAGAAGATGTGATTGAAAAGATTAATAAAGGCCAAGAAGAAATGAAGAAAACTTTAGAAGAAAAGTTCTCGTCGGTAGAGAGAAGAATAGGCTCTGTAGAAGAGAAAATAGAGGAAGTAGAAGAGAAAATTCAGAATGAAGTTAGTAATGTTGAACAGAAAATGGAAAGGAAAATGGCGGACGTTGAAGAGAAAATCAGTAACGTTGAAGAGAAAATACTAGGTAAAGTAGATGAAAAGCTAAATAAAAAAGTACAAGATCTTGAGAAGAAGCTTTCAGATTCTAGTGGTAATTATGAAGAATTTAGGAATCCGCCTGCTTCTCCCATGCACATCAAGCTGTCGATATACGACGGAAAGAGTTCCTGGCAAGTTTACAAGACCCAATTCACCATTGTAGCCGAAGCGAACAAATGGAGTGACGAGGTGAAAGCTTGTCAACTGGCAGTATCTTTAAGAGGAGAAGCCGCCGACGTGCTGCAAACATTGCCCGATATGACGCAACTCAATTTTGAGACTCTAAGTTGTGCACTTGAAATGAGATTCGGCGAAAAATTCTTCAAGGATTATACGAGAATACAAATGAAGAGCCGCCATCAAAAATCGAGTGAAACCCTTCAAGAGTTTGCCTCGGAAATTTAACTGCTTGCAAATTTAGCATTCATTGACTGTCCAACAAATGTACGGGAAATGCTCTCACTGCAATATTTTGTAGACGGAATAAAAGATCCAGAAGTGCAGAGAGCGGTACAAATGGCAGATGTACAGGATTTAAAGGCTGCACTACTATATGCCTTAAAGTTGGAAGCAGCTACACAAGCCAGCCGAAGAGATCGTCATTCAGTCCGAGGGGCAACGGTGAACAAAAGCTCAGACACTGGGATCGACGTCTTGAAAGAAATTAGGAAAATAAATCAAGAACTTGAAGCTTTAAAATACGGAAGAACAAGTTCAAGAAGACAGAATCTCACGTGCTGGGGATGCGGTGATACAGGACATCTCCGAAGAAATTGCCCTAAAATCCACGAACGTGAGATAAATTCAAACAGTCAGCAGGGAAACTAAATTTTGGCCATCTCGCGGGGCGGAGGTTGCCAGAAAATGAAAAGCCCCACCTGAAGATCCTCCAGATATCAAAAATGAGTGGCGGTGATAATGAATTATATGTGATAGGCTTTATTAACGGAATTCAGTGCCGTATGATTGTCGATACAGGAGCCAATGTTACAATAATAAGAGAAGATTTGGCTCGGAAATTGAAATCTAAACTCATCTGGACTCCACCATGCGTTACCCTGCAAACTGTGACGGGCGACAAGATTGGCATATATGGAAAGGCCAATTTAACCATAAACTTTGGAGGAACGAAATATTACCATACGGCATATGTGGCTGACATAACAGATCCTTGCTTAATCGGGCTAGATTTTCTGAAGAGGTTTGGCTTCAAACTTGATTTCAAAAATAACAAAATGCTCTCAAAATTTGAAGAAATAAGTCTTTTTGGATTAAATAAAGAAATTGAATGTAAACAAACAGTAATAGCCAAAGAAGACATCAATCTAGATCCAAGAACAGAATTTTTAGTTCCAGCTATAATTAAAAATGAAACTAATTACCGATTTGGCCATATAGATTAGTACACAAGCAGGAGTATTGGTGGTTTCATCTGTAGTGGACCTCTCGAAGAAGACCATTCCAGTCAGAATTGCTAACATCAGTGATAAGACGAGGACTATCAAGTAAGGAGAGGTGATAGCATCATGTGCTCCTGTGACGTGCATAAGTCAAAATTCCAGTCACTCTGAAAAATCTTCAGATAATTTAGTCAAGGATTTGTTACAAAATACGAACTTAGATCCGAACCAGAGAGATGCTGCTGAAAGTTTAATTAGAGAATTCCAAAGTTTATTTTCCCAAACATCTGAAGACTTTGGACGAACCAAAATGGCACAACACCGAATTGATACTGGGGATCACTCACCTATTAAACAACACCCTAGACGATTACCTTTTGCCAAGCAAGAAGAGGTGCAAAATATAATTAAGGATATGAAAGAAAATGACGTCATCGAACCATCGACAAGTCCATGGACGTCTCCCATTGTATTAGTAAAGCTGCTATTAGACACACGGACTTTAGACGAGACAAACTTTTCAGCGGATTTTAACTCCAACATTTTCCCGTTCAAAGGGGGACAAACGTTTGCATTTGTCTTTGAAAAATTCGGAGGAAAAGCTGTAAAACCAGTTCCCACTCGTGCCAGGCGTTAACATTTATCGCCTACTCGTATCAATCGCTTATCTCTGATTCGTTGAAACGTTCGATGTTGAATGAAAAATCTGAGCTAGGCCAGATTTTTTTGAACGTGTGGAAAAAAGTCTGGGAGACATTGCAGTTTGCTATTACACTGGACGTTGGGAGGATATTTCCCGAAAAGTTGGAGGAAATCGCATGTTGGTTCAAAAGTCTTACTAAATGTTGGTGGATCTGATAGCGGCTTAAGAAAGAAGGATGGTTCTACAAGATTTTGTGTAGACTACCGCCGACTGAATGATGTCACTAAAAAGGATAGTTACCCTCTACCAAGGATTGACGACACTCTTGACACACTTGCGGGCAACACTTGGTTCTCGACTCTGGATCTGAAGAGTGGTTACTGGCAGGTAGAGATCCATCCGGACGACCGTGAGAAGACTGTCTTTACAACGGGATAAGGATTATGGCAGTTCAAGGTAATGCCTTTTGGTCTATGTAACGCACCTGCAACTTTCGAACGGCTTATGGAAACGGTTCTCCGAAGGCTGTCGTATGAAGCATGTCTTGTTTATTTAGATGACATCATATTCATAGGAACATCTTTTGATGAACATCTTAACAACCTCAGGCGGGTGCTACAAAAATTGAAGGAAGCTAATTTGAAGTTAAGCCCTTCGAAGTGCAGCTTATTTCGTAATGAAGTCGCCTACCTTGGACACATCATTTCGGCGGAAGGAGTTAGGACTGATCCAGAGAAGATATCGGCCGTGAAAAATTGGAATCGTCCAGCAGATGTTCACCAGCTTCGGAGCTTTCTAGGATTATGCACCTATTACAGAAAATTTGTCAAAGGCTTCTCGATGATTGCAAGACCACTTCATAAATTAACAGAAGCCAATCAAAAATTTATCTGGACACAGGAATGTGACGCTGCTTTCGAAAAGCTCAAGGAGGCCTTAACATCCACTCAAATTCTGTCATATCCTCAAATAGATAAACAGTTTATACTTGATACGGATGCAAGTAACGAAAGCATTGGCGCTGTACTGTCCCAGGAAATCGATGGCCAGGAGCGTGTTATCGCCTATTTCAGCAAGTGCTTGTCAAAGGCCGAGCGAAACTACTGCATAACAAGAAAAGAGCTTCTTGCTGTAGTGAAAGCCATAGACCATTTTCATCATTATCTTTACGGTCGGAAATTCCTGATCCGAACTGATCATGCTTCTCTTACTTGGCTGTTGAATTTTAAGAACCCTGAAGGCCAGATAGCCAGGTGGATACAAAAGTTTCAAGAGTACGATATGGAGATACGCCATCGAAAAGGCTCATCACATGGAAATGCAGATGCTCTCTCAAGAAGACCCTGCTCAGAGAATTGTAGATACTGCGACCGGGTTGAGAAGAAATTTAATGTCCAAGGTCCTGTAGTAAGACAAGTTACAACTGGGTCTACATCATCGCAAGATCCGTGGAGTGACGAGAGCCTGCGTAAAGATCAACTTGCTGATCCTGAAATTAAGCCAATTCTAGAGCTGAAAGAGGAGTCCAACAGGAAGCCCAGCTGGCAAGACATGGCCCATTACCATCCTACGACTAAACGTTATTGGGCCCTCTGGGATTCCCTACATTTGAAGAACGGTATTTTGTACCGAACATGGGAGTCTGACGATGGAAAGACATGTAGATGGCAACTACTACTCCCTAAGTCGAGAATTTCTATGGTCCTTCAAGAACTGCATGGTAGTCCCACAGGAGGTCATTTTGGTGTAATGAAGACCCTGCAAAAGGTTCGAGAGCGTTTCTACTGGAATAATGTTCGCAGTGATGTAGAGAAGTGGTGTCGAACTTGTGACACCTGTGTAGCACGTAAAGGTCCAAAGAGGCGCACCCGTGGGCGACTGCAGCGTTATAATGTAGGAGTTCCTTTCGAATGAATTGCACTAGACATCCTGGGTCCTCTTCCTAGAACATCTGATGGCAATAAGTACATCCTCGTTGTCATGGACTACTTCACTAAATGGCCTGAAGCCTACGCCATTCCTAATCAAGAGGCGGTAACAGTAGCAGACATACTAGTTCAACACTGGGTTTCCAGATACGGAGTTCCTCTTCAAATCCATTCCGATCAAGGAAGAAACTTCGATTCGACTGTGTTTAAGGAAATGTGTGGACTACTCGGCATGGACAAAACTCGAACTACACCTCTACATCCTCAATCGGACGGCATGGTGGAGCGGTTCAATCGTACCATCCTAAATAGCCTCTCTCTCCTGGTGTCTAGAGACCAACAGGACTGGGACAAGAAATTGCCTCTTTTCCTGCTTGCCTACAGGAGTGCCACTCATGAGGCCACTGGTTACTCCCCTTCTCAAATGCTCTTTGGTCGTGATCTTCGTCTGCATGCTGATCTTTTGTTTGGCCGTCCTCCTGATGCTCCTTCATCGCCTGAGGAATATGTCGATGAACTCCAGGCACGGATTGAGGAGATTCATTGTCTAGCGAGGAACCGAATTGGACTGGCATCAGAAAAGATGAAGACAAGGTACGACACAAAGGCAACTGGACATGAGTTCAACGAAGGTGACAAAGTTTGGTTGTGGAATCCGATACGTCGTAAGGGACTGTCGCCAAAACTACAAAGAAACTGGGACGGTCCTTACACAATCGTCAACAGGCTGAATGACGTCGTCGTACGCATACGAAAATCGCCACACACCAAACCCAAGGTCGTACATTATAACCGGCTAGCCCCTTATTTTGGCCAAAGTGATTAGAAATTCAAAAGTGGAATTTCAGACCATGGTCATGAAAGTCACTTTTTGTAAATATGTAAATAGTAATTAGTTCTTATTTATGTAAATTTTATTATTATTGTTATTATTTATTTATGTATTTGTTTATTTATTTTAAGTGTTTTCCTCTAACTCAAGGATTGCACTGCCCCGGACGTGCAGTCCTTGAGGAGGGGGTAGTGTTACGAATTTTGTAAATAGTTAGTGTTTGTACTGTAAAATAATGTAAATAATCTTATTAAGCTCCATTTCTTTACTAATATTAGTTTTTGTTACATTGTCTCTGTTATCAAGCAAACTTGTCTATTATTTTCAGTGAATGTCAATGGCAGCTTAACGAAATATTTGAGATGTTGGCGACAAACACGATGGCGATTTGACAAGTTGGCGTCACTTTTGGCGACTAATTTGGCGATATATCGCCAAGTTGGCGACAAACTTGGCGATTGTTAGCGATGGTAACCCTTCTCTATTTATGGTAACCCCCCTTAGGTATACTGATACATTGTTTATTGTTCCGTGGATTTTTCGAGATGGTTCTAGAAATTTCCCGCACCTGCTGCGTGCCTATATAAGAAGAGAAGCGATGCGAGCTGTGGTTACTATTTACCAGTCAGTCATTGAGTGAACAACGCGTTTGTTAAGCAAGTTTGCTTGAGTCTTATTTACGTTATTTTGAATGTGATTTAGTGTTGAGACGTTGTATAAAGAGTCTCTGGAACCTATATCTGCACTTATACGATAGATTTGAACAATTATTTTTGAATATCTAGAAATATTTGTGAGTTTCGAAGACTGTTGTTCTGAAGTTCTGTAAATAAATTATTTTCTACTTTTCTATAAGCAAGAGTTTGAAGTTGTTTAACCATAAGATCAAAAGAACCCTATATACGCTGCAACAATACAATAAAGATCAGCTATTATGATGAATTTATAGATTGAGACTCTTATGTTTGGTATAAATGCGAATAGAAAAACAAAATTTATTCCAAAATGACAGAATTTCACGCGAAATTAAAACCCGTCATAATTTTCTTCTTCTCAAAATTTAAGCTCTTACTTCTTATATCCGTATTCACTAAGTTTAAAAAAATGGTACTTTAATTTGATCATTTTGAAATCACTTTAACTTAAAACTTGTAGTTATTTAACTGATGACAAAAAACGAAATCACGCAATTTTATAACAGACGATATTTTTTCGCAAATTATAGGCATTTTAATTTCTATTTTTTTTTAATTTTAAGAGAAAATGGAGTGATTCTGTTGCCATAATTTTGATATTGGTACTAAAAACTATAAAAAAATTAATATCTCAAAAACAAATTGAGATACAGCTTTCGAACAAATTGCTTTTAAATGTAAATTTTTTCTCTATGTAACGGTGTAAAGGTTGGAAATATACGATGTTTAGAAGCATAAAATTTGCAGTAGCGAAAAATGCAAAACTGAAATTACATGGGAAAGTGTTGCCATTCGCAAAATGACGTATGCGTTACGCACCGATACGTTTGGCCTTTATAATATATTTCATAATATTCCTTGTATTCATGCATTTTTGCGTAAGAGTGCAATAACAATTACCTAATTATTTATAAAGACAGTTACATTACGAGCGCGCCACACTTACCACAGTTGACGTACAGTTTTCGTCTTCTTTTATTCAATTTTTAAAAGATTTCGAAATTTCAAACAGTACTCTAAAAGAACACAAAAAAGTGACAACAGTTAAAATTCAACTATATATAAAGCGCAATATTTTTTCCTTTATTTTAGCTATATACTGCTTAATTTAACTTTATACTTTATATTCTGAGATTTTTCTTTTAAAACTGTTGTGAAAACGAAAGTTAAATAAATAAGTCATCGTATATAACATATATCCATTTTTTCGAGTGTTACAGAAAATGGCATATGCTTTATGTGATTCTCTGGATTATTATTTCTGTTTAACACTTCCCAAGGCAGTTTACTCTTTACGTAAATCGTCTGCCTTTGGGTACATAATATAGAATATGGACGATTATTGCTTTAGTGATAAGGAAAAAATATGGAAAATGTTTTACCTTACAAAAGGCAAGATTACAAAGGCATTCATCCCACTCAGGTGTTTGTGAAAGATATAAAAGTGTAAACTCAAAAGTATTATGATTTTAGTCTGATATTTCTGTTTTAGTTTTAACACTTATCGCTGAATAGAATGCTTTTATTTGTCAAAAATATTATTACTTATTTGCATTAGAGTGCATTTTCCCTTTTGTTTGGGAAATAAGAATGAAACAAAAAAATATTTGGAGTTTTTAGGATTTTAAATAAAATATTTCAAGATATTGGGAGTAGATTTTATTTATGTTTATTCATTCTTAAGTACACTGTTGTCCATTAAAATTGAAACACGAGGAAGGAATGATCTGAGTAACTTCAAAATCACATAAAAGGAAGAAAACGTTGATATATACAAATTATTAGTATTTTAGTGCAATTAGACGACACAGGCGGGAGAAACAACATCTAGAGCACTGAATAAAAGAAAAGTTGCGTAGTGGATTTCTCATTCGGAAAGCACTTTGTAAAACAGGCGTTTGCTCAGAATATCGTGATATGCCTCGAATAATAAGAAGAATGTGTTGGAATTCGACAGAGGCCAGATCGGTGCCTACCGAAAGTGTGGACTATCATTCCGTGATGTCGCAACTTGCACTGATCGAAATCCAAAAGCTCTCATGCGAACATGGAATCAATGGGTTGCTGAAAGTTCCCAAGACTTATGCCAGATAGTACAGCACACTCTCAGAAATGGATACTCAGATTTCAGGAAATTTTCTTCGTTTTTGATGAAACCGTTTCCTGGGAAATGCTCCGAGCGAATATTTCGTCAGAAAGACGAAATTAGTTTCTTTGCTCATTTGACGATACAAATTTCTCATAAAATTTCGTCAAAACAGCGCTGGTGATGCCATCTATCGAAAATTTTAGAAGCACCCGTAATTGTAATTTTTGTCAGAGGGAAAAAAAACGTCTCCAAGAGGATTCGAACTAACAATCTTCGGTACGGTAGTCCACTGTCTTACCTATCACGCCACAGACACCACAACAACGTTCGTTTCTAAAAGCAAGTAATGGATTCTTCTGCGTGTTTTTAATTTTATAAAGTAGTTTGTAATTTTATCGCTGTTATTATATATCTTGTCAGTTTTAATAAATAAGGCTTAATTATTGTTATGATTTTTCTTATGGTTAACGAATATTTATAATATGTCTTAGTTAATATATTTATTAGAGAAATTTTCTAACGATTAAAATATGGTCTGGTTAATTTGTTTCATGAAAATAACGAATTTTTAACTGCATATTGAAAAGTTTTTTATATGCTATAAGATAATTTATAAGATAAGACTAAGATTTTACCACAACTGTTTATAAAAGGGAAAGAAATGAATTATATATATTTTAATTTGATTGAAAAACAAGAATATATTTCTTGAATGAAAAAGAGATCCTAGAATTTTGAAAAGTAAATAACCAATTTTTCTTTTTGAACGATTTCGCATAACACAACAAATTTATTCTTTTCGAAATAAACCATAACGAATATCAGCAACAATAAATAAATAAATAAATAAATAAACATTCCTAAAAACTTTAGCAGCTAAAAAATTAACTAATGCAGGAACAATAAATGCCTATATTTCATTACTTTCTGAAAAGCGCTAAAAAGTACAGTTTTAAAATAAATTATTACAGGACTGACATAAACAACCAAATATCTGCTTGCTAAAATCGCAAGATTTGTGGAAATGCAGTAGTGCGCCCTTTGACAAACTGATTACCGCAACTGTTTCTTTAAAGTGCATTGAATCTGGCCATGACTGAAACAACAGTTTCGTCAAATATTTGAGGGTTTACATTTTGTTAAAAGTCACGTGATTTTGATACAAAATGATCGTCAAAAACGACGAAATATAGCCCAAGGATTGCTGTATCGTCAAAAGTGAGAGTTTTATTTCTGAGAGCGCATGCATACAGCATACTCCTCAAAATCCTACGGCCAGATCACAAAGCATTAGTCTGCCTGGAGATGAACATGTTTGCAGCGCGCCTAGTATCCGCTAGTACGGTGCGTTGATGTTTGCAGCAACGTGGAGTGTCAGCATGGAGACCATTACTGCGGCTTCTTTTGACAATGCAGCATAGAGAGAGCTTGCGACTCAGAATGATACTTATTAATGATAAATGTTAAAGGAATGCCAGAGCTGCTCGAGAGAGTATTTCGAATGTTTTCTTAGGAATCAACATCCAACACATAAAACTAAAATTGATGCATTGCACTTCCTTAGAGAGATCGGCTCTGCTGTACCACGACCTCGAACAAATACACCGGCGTGGTCCAATGTTCGAGTGAAACTAAACGAGATGCTGGCATTTGCCCTTTTAAAACCATAAAAAGCATTGCTGAAAGAAATGATAGAAATGAACAGATAAAGGTGGTTTCACCATAAAAAAGGTTACTACACACTGATTTCGATCTGTAATCATATTAATTTATTTTTTAACTGATGCCTCAATGAACAACAAAATCATGAGTAAAAATCACCAGTTTTGAAAATTAATAACTGTGTCAATTTTTGTTGAACAGATGTCAAACTTTTTGTGTTATATCTGCTACGATATATGTAAATTTTTACTAAATATAACTATAGAGATGGAGAGACCGTATCAAAAGTTAGATTTCGTTATTTTTAAAGAATTGATACTGTAAAAAATTTAAATAAAACATAAAGATTGATACTTAAACAATTATTACTTTAAATAATGCTACAATATGAATATTAATCTCACTTGAAACGTTTTGTAACTGAAACTATATGTCTACGACCAACGGTTGAGATATGAAGGATCGGCAATAGATACAATATTGCACATTTTCTTAAGTAGTACAGAAAATATTTTTTTTAATATATTAACTATCCAATTCTTTCTTTTTAATATTTCTTAACCCAGCTTCTTATTATTTTAAATAGCCTGTTTTGAAGTGCATTGATTATTATTTATGTTTAGTGTTTTAATGATATCGATGGCAATAATTTCTTAAAGAAATATGCTTGATAAATAACCAAAAAAAAAATTCATATTTCATATTTCAACAAAAGTTAGAACAAAATAGAAAACCAAAAAGTCAATAATATTTTAACATTTATTGTAAACCATTAATTAATTAATTTTATGTTTCTTTATTTATCTTCTGGAAGTAAAAATAAAGTATCACATAATACTTTTAAGAACACAGCAAATAGTGACAATATCCATAGGACAAATATTCTTATTTTTTTTTAATATTTTACCTCAGATTACGTATATTCCTTATTTTATCTTATGAATTATATTCAGACTTCTTTTAAACCTGTTTTAAAACGAAATCAAAATAAAAACTCATTCGTGCGTAACATATGCCGATTTTCTTAAATGTTACGGTAAATAATTTATCCTTTATGTGATTCACTGGGTGATTCTCTCTGTTTAACTTTCCTTAAAGCAATTTATTATTGAAGTAAATCGTCTGACTTTAGATGTATTCAATAGAATATGGGTAATAATGCTTTTGTGTCAAAGAAAAAATGTAGAAAACATTTCATCTTTACAAGAGGTATCATTACAATAGTTTTCGTTCTGTTTAGGCGTTTATGATGAATGGAGGCAAAAAAGAAAAAAAAATCTGAAAAGTGTAAGGATTTTATTTTGGAATTGAAGTTTTTAGATTTAACTCACATCTAAATTTAAGGGAGTGTTTCTGTGTACGTCAGATATATTCTTTTCAATTAAACTTATTTTTTTTTTCATTTTTGACATATAAATACGTCTTTGACTCTAACGGCAATATATCTAAATTTGTATCGTAGCATTAGAATCAAAAACTTATTTAATACTCCGAATTTTCTTTTAAACTCTTTTATAAACGATATCAAAACAAAAACTCAATCATATATAAGATATGCCAATTTTTATAAATTTTACAGTAAATAACATAATTTTTATGAGATTCATTGATGATTCTCTCTATTCAACTTTTCAAGATGATTATTATTGGCGTAAATCATCTCCTTTTAGTGGTATTGAATACAATATTGGTGACAAATGCTTTTGTGTCAAGGAAAAAAAAATGCAGAGCATTTTTAACTTTAGAAAATTCAACATTATAATTAGTTCCATTCTATTTAATTGTTTATGAAGAATGTAAACAAAAAATATGTGTATCAGGTTTTTTTTTAATATATATACTTTTAGTTTTGACTCCTATCAAAATCTAATATAAATTGCTTCTGTGTTTCTCTGATACATTCTTTTCAGCTAACGTATCTATTTTTATTTCTGGCATATAAATAAGGTTTTGACTCAAACGGCAAGTTACTTGATTTCTGTATCTTGCTGTTACCGTTAATGACTTATTGCATATTCAAAAGTCATTTTAAATTGTTTAAAACTAATAAATACTTATTCGTTTATAAATATGCGAATTTTCTTAAATGTTATAGAAAATAACGTATCCTTTATATGATCCACTGGATGATAATCTCTATGTAAATTTTCTTAAAGCAGTTTATTATTGACATATATTGCCTGCCTTTAGACTTATTGTATGCAATATGGGCGACCCAGGGTTTCTGTAAAGAAAAAATATAGAAAATATTTTATCTTTAGAGAAGGTAAGAATACCATTGTATTCGTTCTATTCAAGTGTTTACCAGGTATGACCGTTATTTCGCAAGAAAACTAAAATGTATTGGGATTTTATTTTAAAAAAATCTATTTAGTTTTAACTAGCATCAAATCAGAAGAGAGTGCATCTATATTTGTCATATTTATCTTTTCACTTATAGGCAATTATTTTTATTTCTGCATATACATAAATGTTTAACTCTAACGGCAAGATACTTATTTTTTTTTAAATCTTGCCTTAGATTCAAAAACTTACTTTATATTTAGACTTTTTTTGAAAACAGTTTTAAAAATGAAATCAAAATAAAAACTCATACTTTTGTAACATATTTGCTAGTTACCTTAAATGTTACAGAAAATTACCCATCCTTTATGGGATTCACTGAATCATTTTCTCTATTTAATTTTTCTTAAAGCGGTTTATTATCAGCGTAAATCATCTGCCTTTATGCTTACTGAATGGTGAATGAACGATAATGTTTTTTTGTGTCAAGGAAAAATATTGAAAGCATTTTACCTTTACAAAAGGTAATATTACAGTTTACAGTAGCCTTCGTTCCATTAATTGTTTTTGATTATTATTTGTCAGATATATCTTTTTAAAATTGTATCTATCTATTTTTATTTTTGTTACATAAATATATGTTTGAGTTTAAGAACAAGATACCTAATTTTTGTACCTTGCCGTCATACTCAAAGACATTTTTTAACATTCAGACTTCTTTTAAAACTGTTTTAAGAACGAAATCAAAATAAAAACACATACGTTTGTAACGTATATGACAGTTATCTTGAATGCTACAGAAAGTAACATATGCTTGATGTGATTGGCTGGCTAATTTTCTCTGTGTAACTTTTCTTAAAACGGTTTATTATCAGCGTAAATAACGTGACTTTAGGCGTATTGAATAGAATATGAAAGATAATGATTTTGTGTCAAGGAAAGCATTTTACTTTTACAAAACATAAGATTATAATAGTCTTCATTCCATTTAAGTGTTTATAAAAGACATAAGAAAAAAACCCGCTCAAAAGTATTAAGATTTCCTCATGGAATATTTTTTTTTCTCACATGAAAGCTCAAGAAAATGTTTTTACATTTGTCAAATGTATTATTTTCAATTATGTCTAAATATTTCTATTTATGGCATATAAATATGTTTTTGACTCTAACGGCAAAATACCCATTTTTTCCCGTTATATATAAAAACTTATCTTACATTCAGACTTCTTTTAATTTTTTTTAAAGTGAAATCAAAATAAAATTTGTACATTTGTACATTATGCCAGTTATCTGAAATTTTACACAAAAAAATACAAATTTTAGGTGATTCGTTCAATGATTATGTCTGCTTAGCCCTTCTTAAAGCAGTTTATTATTGCCATAAATTGTCTACCTTTAGAGATATTGAATAGAGTACAGGCGATTAAAGTTTTGTGTCAGGGAAAAAATATGGAAAACATTTTATCTTTAATAAAGGTAATATCAAAACAGTCTTCGTTCTATTTAAGTATTTATGAAAGATACGCGCTGAAAATCTCAAAAGTATGAAGATTTACTTTTTTAGTTTTATCACATATCAAAATTTAAGAGAGTTAGACTGTATTTGTCCGATACATTCTTTTTGTTTTGATGCATCTATTTTTACTTCTGGCATAAAAACTTTTATCATAACAATATATATATATATATATATATATGTATATATATATAACAAAACCAAAAGAAATTCCATATCCCCAAAATACATGGAAGTCTTCATCAGGGAGGCCCCTCCATGTAGGGGTAAATAAAGAGAAGTTTCTGAAAGGATGTAGGCTCATAAGCTTAATTACATCCTTAGCCCCCAACTTCTCAGATTTCAGAAATCAAACTCAAACCTTCAAAAATATTATAAATATATACAAAAATTTTTTAAAAATACCAAAGGACAAGACCAAAAATTACACAAACAAAAAAGGAAAATTACCTACAAAACTAAATATAAAAAATAAAATTGTAAAATACAAACCCCCAGGAATACAAAACCCTCTTCAGCTAGTGGGGCCATTCACTAGCGCTTCAATCTCGCCCTAAATTGAAATCAAGCATCCGTAAGTAAAGAAACACTGAGACTCAGAAACTTTCAGTTAACATATAAGATGGATAACAGTTAACCATTAAAATCTTTTTTAAACCACTCATAGCCAATTCTAGATCTGTTTTGTTATTGCAAATCCTGCGGATCCTATTAACTTGTGAATACATAATATTTTTTAAAACTTTATTGCTAATACATGAAAACCAGTAAGTGAGGCTATTAACTTCAAAATTAAAATCTTTCCTTTTATCATAAAGTCCAAGCAACCATTTTTCCTTGTTTTTCTTAATTTTAAGATCTAAGAAAGTAATTTGTTCATCATCATCGGTTCGGTTCAGGACGAGCTCTCTAGGGTAAATGTTAAGGCTTATTTCCTCAAAATTATTGCAGTTAAATACTATAAGATCGTCTACATATCTAAAGAAGGAAATATTATTGAAATTTTTTTCGTAAAAATATAAAAATAGATTAGAGAACGCACTTGAAAAACTTGTTCCCATTGGCACCCCCTTATTTTGTTTAAAATAATTAATTCCATTAAATAAAACATTTTCAAATAGGCAAAACTTAATTAAATCAATCCAAAACTTCTTATCTACTTTTAAAACATATTCAAATTCAACATAAATATTTTCAAATACCCCCACAATCAAATTGTGAGGAATGCTGCCAAACAGATTCTCAAAGTCAAAAGTGTTTACAGAAGTAATTTTCCATGAGTTATCATTCAAAAAATCTAAAACTTTAAGGTTATTGCCAATGATTGTATTGCAATCAAAAGTTTCTATTTCCTTTAAAATTAAATTCAGCAAACCAAACAAAATTTTACCCGCTTTGCAATTATAGCTATTAGTACCACAGGTAACGAAGCGAAATTTTACTGGTTTCTTATGAAATTTAACAGTCGCAAAAAGGTAAGGAAATACAAAATAATTCCTACTAATTCCAAATTTTTTATCAAAATCCAAAATACGTTTTTTTATTTTAGAGGGGTTTTCAGTTAACGTTTTATAAGATTCATTACAGGTTGAACAAAAATATAAACAAAAATTGTAATGATATTGAGATTGAGCACTTTCAAAAACATGAATTTAAAAGTATTAGCATTTATATTTTGGATATAGTTCCCAATAGGGAAGATAGATTAAAAGTTGAAAATATGTTTATGTACAGACTTAAAACAATTTATCCATATGGCCTGAATTCAGAATTTAATGGTATTAATGTTGTTAATAGGGGTAATTTTTGCGGTTTCAGTAAATTTAGATTAAAGGATTCATTTTTTACATTTAACAAGAGAGGGAGTAGAGGAAAAGGAAAAAGTTAATTTAAAGCAGATATTTTTGATACTATTGATTCTGTAAATAAAGATTATGTTAATTTTTATGATATTAATGAAATAAAAAATAAAATTTTTAGATTAAAAAATAAAGTTATTAAATGGTTTTTGAGGAGTAAGTTTGATAGTTATAAATTTAAAAATCAGTATATAAAGGATATTGTTATTGATTTATTTAAATATAAAACTGGTTTCAGTGATTTAAATAAAATAAAATCTATAAGTGAAGAAACTCTTGAAAATTTTGTTTTGTGTTTTAGAGATAAGATTTTTGATTCTATTAAATTTAAGAATATTCTGAAAGATTGTAATAGCCTTTTCCCTCTTAAAAATAGCTTTAAAATTAGAATTACTTATTGTTATGACAGGACATTAAAAAATCTTATTTGTAACTATAATGATTATAGTAAGAATCTTGATTTAATTAAAGGGGATGATTGTTACTGTGATTTAGACTGCTATAAAGATTATATTAATCCAGATTTTGGACATATAGTTTCAGGAGATTTAAATATTGTAAAAGATGTTCAGTTAAGGAATATTATGAGTTTGGGTTCTGGATTTAGATTAAACTTTAATTATAGTAATCTTAAAATTATAGAATTTATGGAAAAGGATTTGGATGCCTTTATTTTAAAAGTTTCATATAAATATAGTTGGCCTTTTGAGGATTTTAGAGAATGGAAATTAAAGTTTATGGTATTATTTAAAAAAGATTTTTTGTTTTTTAGAGACTATTATAATAAGGGTTGTTCTAAAAAATTTCATTATAATTTCGATTTAAAAACCAGTATAGCTAAATTAAAAGAACAGTTTATTATTGCTACTGTTGATAAAGCAAGTAGTAACTTTGCCTTAATTTGTAAAGTTTTCTATAGGAATCTTCTTTTGAAGGAATATACCTGTAATGAATCTTATAAAACGTTAACTGAAAACCCCTCTAAAATAAAAAAACGTATTTTGGATTTTGATAAAAAATTTGGAATTAGTAGGAATTATTTTGTATTTCCTTACCTTTTTGCGACTGTTAAATTTCATAAGAAACCAGTAAAATTTCGCTTCGTTACCTGTGGTACTAATAGTTATAATTGCAAAGCGGGTAAAATTTTGTTTGGTTTGCTGAATTTAATTTTAAAGGAAATAGAAACTTTTGATTGCAATACAATCATTGGCAATAACCTTAAAGTTTTAGATTTTTTGAATGATAACTCATGGAAAATTACTTCTGTAAACACTTTTGACTTTGAGAATCTGTTTGGCAGCATTCCTCACAATTTGATTGTGGGGGTATTTGAAAATATTTATGTTGAATTTGAATATGTTTTAAAAGTAGATAAGAAGTTTTGGATTGATTTAATTAAGTTTTGCCTATTTGAAAATGTTTTATTTAATGGAATTAATTATTTTAAACAAAATAAGGGGGTGCCAATGGGAACAAGTTTTTCAAGTGCGTTCTCTAATCTATTTTTATATTTTTACGAAAAAAATTTCAATAATATTTCCTTCTTTAGATATGTAGACGATCTTATAGTATTTAACTGCAATAATTTTGAGGAAATAAGCCTTAACATTTACCCTAGAGAGCTCGTCCTGAACCGAACCGATGATGATGAACAAATTACTTTCTTAGATCTTAAAATTAAGAAAAACAAGGAAAAATGGTTGATTGGACTTTATGATAAAAGGAAAGATTTTAATTTTGAAGTTAATAGCCTCACTTACTGGTTTTCATGTATTAGCAATAAAGTTTTAAAAAATATTATGTATTCACAAGTTAATAGGATCCGCAGGATTTGCAATAACAAAACAGATCTAGAATTGGCTATGAGTGGTTTAAAAAAGATTTTAATGGTTAACTGTTATCCATCTTATATGTTAACTGAAAGTTTCTGAGTCTCAGTGTTTCTTTACTTACGGATGCTTGATTTCAATTTAGGGCGAGATTGAAGCGCTAGTGAATGGCCCCACTAGCTGAAGAGGGTTTTGTATTCCTGGGGGTTTGTATTTTACAATTTTATTTTTTATATTTAGTTTTGTAGGTAATTTTCCTTTTTTGTTTGTGTAATTTTTGGTCTTGTCCTTTGGTATTTTTAAAAAATTTTTGTATATATTTATAATATTTTTGAAGGTTTGAGTTTGATTTCTGAAATCTGAGAAGTTGGGGGCTAAGGATGTAATTTAGCTTATGAGCCTACATCCTTTCAGAAACTTCTCTTTATTTACCCCTACATGGAGGGGCCTCCCTGATGAAGACTTCCATGTATTTTGGGGATATGGAATTTCTTTTGGTTTTGTTATATACATTTTTTACATTTCTTTTTGTAGCATTTTGCGCATTGGTCTGTAAAAAACTGTTTATTTGTTTCTTCATTTTTTAAAAATTAATTGAATGTTTTTAATAAAATTGTGTATATATATATATATGTAGTCAACGAAAATTACATTTATTTATATCATTCATTGAATGATTCTTTTTGTTTAACATTTTCTAAGCCAGGTTAAAATTAACAAAATTCGTCTATACTAAAACAAAACCTTTAGAATAAGCAAACTTCCGATAGCTGTTGTCATATTCAGGGTTCCTAAAAAATACTGTAATTGCTTTGTATTTTGATAATTCTGTTTTAGACTGAAATCGCAATGGAATAGAAATTATTATGTTCTTCTTTATTTGTGAAAATTATAATTTTCACCAATCTGCATTATCTTCATTATTATTATTATTATTATTTTCAATTTTTTTGGAGGGGGGAAGGGAAGCTTCATACAAAATAAATTTGTTGTCTCATATGAAGATGAAATTTTAAAAAGAGATTTAATTTTAATAATATTATATGTATACCATCTTTAAACTTGCGCTTTTTAACACTTTCAACATAATTTAAAAGTGTGTATGGATTCAGTTTATCTATATTCTTAAAACGAAAGAGCTAATTTGGCTTCTCATGAAAGAGCTGTAATTTTTTCGATCATAAAAGAGTTGTTTATCAAACGATTAAATCTTCTTGGTTATTTAAATAACTCAACTTCATTTAAATATGTTGAAACTCGATTTATTTCAACTCTTTTTTGAGAAGCTGCCTTTCAACATTGAGATGAGTGGATTTCAGCTCAACTTGAGCTATTTTGTGGCTGCCTTTTTAAGAGAGTACGTCTGACTGAGCATGCTGTACCTCACTAAAATACACTCTAACTTTACTGCAATGGATATATGATAATGGTATTTATCATGACATGTTTGGAAAGGTATATGAAGCATGTAGCTCTAATAGTTCGTAATTAAAAGAATTCCATTAAATTATGATCAATAAGGAAAAATAGTTTGAATTGTATTCCAATGGCATAAACAATTTCAAACATATTTAAATCACCGAATTTAACTACCAGATGGTGACTACAGAATAGGCATTTATCGTTGTCTTTGATCAAAAATTGCTGGAAGTGCATTTTTAATGTCTATATGCGGTTTTTGATTATCGTTTATTGATTGATTTTGATATGTGGTTTTATGTTTAGCTATTTTTTACATTTTACTTGGATTTTTCTGCAACTGATGTATGTTATTGATGTTGATCGTGGCATGTTCGGTGCTGTATGTGAAGCATGTATCTTTAATAGTTCGTCATTAAATTATCATCGATAGGGAAAAAACGTTTGTAGTGTATTCCAACGGCATCACGCTATTTCAAACGTATTGAAATCATTAAATTTAAACACAAGAGGATGGCTACAGAATAGGGCATTTATCATTGTCATTGAGCAGTAATGGATGGAAGTGTATTTTCAATGTCCATATGCGTTTTTGCATTTAGCTAAATTTTTGCATGTTAGTTACATTTTTATGTAACTGTTATATGTTAATGATGTTTATCAGAACATGCTCGGTACTGTACAGCTCATATTTAAAATATTGGAATAATTGAAAAAAAGTAATAAGATGAAAAGTTTTTCATTTATTTATTTTTGACACCAAGTAAATGCAATTAAATTTCTTATAAATTAAATATGTAATTTTTAAAAAAGATATTTAACATTTATAAAATATAAAATGCTGTACAATAGTTAGTTATACAGATTTCTGAAACATATAAAAATATTAGAATAAAATTTAGATTGGTTGATGAAACAGTGTTATCTTATGAATATAAAGTAAATGATAGTTAATATTTTGTAGCATCCCATTTAGCTTTCATAACAGCGTGCAATCGATCTTGAATATTGTATACAAGGTGTTTACAAAAATCTCTATCAATATTAGCCCACATTGACTTTATGTATGTCACTAACCCAGTTTTACCTGAAGGGGGATTTTATTGGATTTTTTTTTCCATTATACATAATAAGTTTTCGATGAAAGTAAAGTCTGTCGAGTTATGTGGCTGAGGAAGTACCATAATGTGGAGTTAACGGAAACAATTCTCAGTTGATACCGAGGTATGCGGTGACGCTAAATCTTCTTGAGATCTAAAGATGAAATCATCTTCAAATAAATCTTTTGATGATGGAATCATGTAACATACAAAATTTCTTGCTATATCTGAGCTATAACTTTTTCGTACATGATGCATAACTTTCCAGGTATTTCTTCACTCATGCAATCCCTAAACATGACACTAGCAGCAAATTTTATGGAACATTTAAGGCATTCTTTATCGAATGCTTCTTGCTTTATTATACAAACTCGAATGCTTTGAGTACTATATGAAACACAAAACATACTTTCATCACTAAATAATATATTTTTCTAATCTTCTTCGCTCTATCAACATCTTGATTTACACCAATTCAACCTTATGTGCTTTTGTTTTGCAGTCATGAGAGGTTTTGTTTTCAGTACGCGCGATTCAAACTTAAATTTATGGAGAGTCTTAATGTTGTCGATGTAGAAACT
The DNA here is from genome assembly GCA_964019185.1 of Maratus speculifer. NCBI lineage: Eukaryota > Metazoa > Arthropoda > Arachnida > Araneae > Salticidae > Maratus > Maratus speculifer. The sequence goes on along the minus strand of OZ025297.1, from coordinate 7,939,328 downwards.
TTGATTACTTCGTCTTTCCATTTTCGGCGCAAGAATCACTCAAATTTTAAACGGTTTTTCTCAACTATAATTTTTAGTAGAAGTTTTTGGTTTTCGGCCGCAATTTCAGCGATTATTTTGAAATTTTTCATTTTTTTAATCATTGTGTTAGGTATTTTACTAACATTTGATTGCGAACAATGTAAGTAATTTTCTATATAGCATTGATTTTTACCGTGTCAATACAAATCAACCGATCGAATTTTAAAGGATTCAAGAATTTCACTCACACGACCCATTTTAAACCGAAAAAGTAAACAAATTGAAAAAAGAATACTTATTTATATACAATCGTCTAAATTTAAACATTGATGCCACCATTTATGAATTGTTGATAATTAAAGGAGAATTAATGTGAAATATTCTAATATTTTGGACCTATTGAATAAATATTCTAATATTTTGGCTTTTCAAAATATTTATTTTTCAATTAACCATTTTAAAAATGTTATTAATTTTAAGATAATAAATAAGCTTAATCAACAATAAGTTGTTAATGAAAGTAGCATTTGCATATTTGCAATAAAAGACATTAGATTACCAAACAATAGTTTCAATTTCTAAAAAAGTAATTATTTTAATATTTTGAATATGAGATGTGTGTGAAGCACGAAGTATAGCACATAATAGTTCGTAATCAAAAGAATTCCATTAAATTATGAAGAATAGGGAAATTTTTTTGTAGTGTATTCCGATGGCATTACGGTATTATCAAACATATTGAAATCACTAAATTTAATTACAAGATGGTGACTAAACAACAAGGCATTTATCGTTGTATTTGAACAATAAATTCTGTAAGTGCATTTTCAATGCCCGTATGCGATTATATATTTAGCTAAACTTTTTGCAAGTTACTTACAGCGCTTTTTCTACGCTTCGTATATAGAGCAGCACAAAATAATTCACGTAATATTCTCCTTCATAGAGGAAATAATTGCTTCCAAATGATTCAATTACACATCACATTACAATCTATTAAGCAGTGAAGTTTTGTTTCATTGTCCTGAAGGTGTGGGAAAGTGTTTCATAATCTATGCTAAATGTATGATTTTTTTTCTTGTGTATTAATAACTTACACATATATGTTATTTCGTTATAGTATTCTGAAATATTCAGAATACTACAAAATTACATGTAATAAATAGAATGGAATGGACTGTATTATAGTTATGACAGACAGTGTTGATCAGAAAAGGGTCTTTGTTGATTGTTACAAAAAATAATGTTTGCTTTATCTGATTCGGTGGATGATTCTTTGTGTATAACATTTCCTAAAGGCAACATTTTACTGAAGAAGATAGTGTTTGTTTGGATGCAATGAACAGAATGTTAACAATAATATTTTAGTAATAAAGGAAGAAAAATACGAAAAGCATCTTCTCTTTAGAAAAGCTGATTACAATACACATCGCCATTTCTACAACTGAATGAATGCAAGCTAAAAATAAAACTCATTTATTGTTATTAATTAGTAATGTTCTGTTTATTTGACTACTTCGAGCAATTGTCGGGCGATATAATTTCCCAGTTATTGGTTCAGTAAACCTATAGGATTTGCATTTCCAATTAAAGCCACAGGTTCTTGGTTCAAAACACCGACGGACACATTTCCCCACAGTTGTGGAAATTTTAATTCACTACATTATTTTTAACCCTTCACTGTACTATTTTTTTATATTTCTATGAAAAAAAATTGAAGCTTATATATCGGTCTATAATGGGAAAAATGAAAAAAAAATTAATCTCAAATTTTTAGCTGAAATTCGATATTTTACGGCGTGTATCTTTACACGCAATTGAAGTTTTTAAATATTGTATTCATATATTTTGCAATATTCATATATTTTCAATGAGTCCATATGACATGGGAAAAGTTAGTGTTATATTAGTAAACTTTTGGAGTGTTCTTGATCGATTACAACTATCATATTGACCAAATTCAGGGAACATAGTGAGAATTGGCACATAATGAGCACTTCTACACTGTAAAAAAAATTCAACAGGTTACTAAAAATTTCTTAGTAAATTTGTATTCCACAGAATTTTTTAGTAACCATTACAAACTTTTTTTTTGCAAGTGAAACAAGCATTTCTTTTGTAAACTGAACAAAAGAATTTTTTGTATAACTAACTTAAAAATTTTTAGTATGAGCCACCAAGCAAATTTTAGTAATAGCTCCAGAATTATTTTTAATAACCATTACGTGCGGCCGAAGGGCAGGAGCTTCCTTCGAGCTGCATCCAGACTTCTGAAGCGGAAGATTTTCGGCAGAACCGCAATAGATGGCAGCACCAAACATTCCTACCTGCTCCGACAGGATTTTCATAATCCCTTTATTAGCGAGACACTACATACATTCGGGGCGTATTTGGCGGTGGCAAGTTTCGAACCCGGGACCTTTTAGCCTGGAGTCCGTTACTATAACCACTATGCTACAAAGGCCACACCAACTGAGTTTTAGTAAGAACTATTAAAAATATAAAACTATTAACTCTATTCGTTGTTAAATTTTTTCTAGTAATTCTTACAGATTTCCTTGTAACCGACTAAGATTACTAAAAATTTTTTAGTAATTACAAGGATCACTAAAGTTTTTTTAGTAGATCGACCCTTTTTTTATACAGTGTAGGTATGTGCCAAATGTGGCACACGATGCAGTGAAGGGTAAATTCAATGATACTGATTAGAAAAATACCGTACAAGCAAGGTTTTTATTTTTATTTATTTATTTATTTATTTTATTTATTTATTTATTTTTTTACATTGAGTAAAAAAAAGCCTAGAAACTAGGTGTCGAATCAGTCGTTTCTGATCTAAATATTCAATGCTCCGTCTATTCAGCTACTTGAGTCGACAACTGTCAAATACATTTCTCTCAGATAAACTTTGTCAGAAATAATACCTGCTAAACAATAGGCAGTTCAAGAGAATATACGCAGGCAATTTGTTACTCATTTGAAAAATTATTATTTGGTACTAATTTTAAAGTGATACATTCAACAGTTTTTTAAAAGCGTACCAACAGATATATTATTTAAAAATTTTTATAGATGTATGTAAAAGATTAATTAGTTCTTGAAAACTAGTTTATTCAGAAATTGATTTATATTTCCTTTCATTTATATATAGGCTACAATGTGTATAATTACTGGAATACATATATTTTTTTAATTTCTAATTCTTTTTTTATGTAAAATACAAAATTCTAAATATTTTGATAATAATGTTTCATTTCACTTGCTATGATGTTCCACTAGCCCTTAAGGCAGACCCGTACCCCATTTTCGGCCAAAAGGCATCAAAAGTTCAATTTTTTTTTTCTCAGAAAATGATAAAATACATATTTGCAACATCCATGCAAAATTTCAGAACTCGGGGACACTTGGAACAGGTATCAAATGAGCTTTTTAAATAGAACTCACTATAGAGTTTAAAGTACTAGCGGCCATTTAAAACGTGTTTTCCTGAAAATGACTTTTTTCATATTTTGCCTAAGTTCAAAGCACTAAGGCTCAGTGGTAAAATGATTTAGAAACAGTTTATGTTTTTAGAATCTTAAAAAAATTTGCAACAAAAGTAAGGATATATATATTTTTTAACTTTTTCTGAAAATTTTACATAAATTGATAAACATGAAAATTATAACGAATTTAAGAAAATTTACCATGCGTATTTTTATTTTTATTTTTTAGCCGGTTAAAATAGAAAATTAAAAGTATCTCTCCTTAGTTCTTTTCTATATACTATAACACTATTTAAGAAATTTTAGTAATACCAAATTATTGAAAATTGAATGAGGAGTAATAATTTTAAAAAGTATATTTTTCGACAAAATAAATCATAAAAATCCCCATAAAAAATATACTTTTTAATAAAAAGTGAATTTGTTTGCTAATTATTCCTTAGAAGAAGATTCTTAAATAGTACACCAAAATTCATTACTTTAAAATCAATAATAAAAATTTTGGTTTTTTTTCTTACGGGTCTCCCTTAATCCCTTCGCGACGGGATCCTTTTCAAAATTTTCAATGTTTTGTCACCGGTTTTAAAAACAGAAATTTGTGTCCCATTAAATCGAGAAAATGTTCCTATTAAATAAGGCAAATTTTATTAGTGGGGATAAACAAGGATTCTTAAGCCTTTTGTGGCACGTATACGTGACCCTCGTTTTCCCAAAGATTTAAGTAAAAAATATCACATCGTCAATGAAAGATATCAGAGACGTTTTTTCCCAAAAATCATAATATAACGTAAATAATTTTAGAAACGTCTCGAGTAATGTTTATAGTGTATTAATGAGTATTTTCTATCAGGATACACTGTAAAAAAAATTCAAGAGGTTACTAAAAATTTCTTAGTAAATTTGTATTCCACAGAATTTTTTAGTAACCATTACAAACTTTTTTTTTTTTTTGCAAGTGAAACAAGCATTTCTTTTGTAAACTGAACAAAAGAATTTTTTGTATAACTAACTTAAAAATTTTTAGTATGAGCCACAAAGCAAATTTTAGTAATAGCTCCAAAATTACTTTTAATAACCATTACGTGCAACTGAAGCGGAGGAGCTCCCTTCGAGCTGCATCCAGAATTCTGAAGCGGAAGATTTTTGGCAAAATCGCAATAGATGGCAGCACTAAACATTCTTAACTGCTCCGACAGGATTTTCATAATCCCTTTATTAACGAGACACTACAGACATTCGGGGTGTATTTGGCGGTGGCAAGTTTCGAACCCGGGACCTTTTAGCCTGGAGTCCGTTACTATAGCCACTATGCTATCAAGGTCACACCAACTGAGTTTTAGTAAGAGCTATTAAAAATATAAAACTATTAACTCTATTCGTTGCTAACTTTTTTCCAGTAATTCTTACAGATTTTCTAGTAACCGACTAAATTACTAAAATTTTTTTAGTAATTACAAGGATCACTAAAGTTTTTTTAGTAGATCGACCTTTTTTTTACAGTGTATCATTATTCCGATTAGTGTCTATTCTCAATTAATTTTAAGCTGCATAGCCTAATTTAGGCATGCAAGAGTAATAAAACAATGTTAACGCTAATGTTAATTATTTCAATGTAATGTTAGCGATTTTGATGCTGATATTCATGATCTCAATGTTATTATTAAAGATTTTAAAGCTGATGTTAATGATTTCAGTTTTAATGTTAATGTGGTTGATTTCATATGTTTGTTTCACATTAAAATATATATTTGAGAAAGTATAGCATTCTAAAACTCGCTGTTTCTATTTGAAAATGATAATAATAAAGATACACAACAAAAACAACCCTGGAACGATTCCAAAAGTTAGGTGCAGCGAAAAAAACTTTAGCTCCTTAACTGCTTTTTTATTTCGCGGAAATTTTTGGGCTTAAATTAATTAAATTTACAGTGCATCATAATAAATAAATACGAAATTTATCGTTGATTGTTTTATTTGTAAAATCCCTAGTAGCAAACCAATATTGGTCCAACGTTGCGCCAATATTTCAACTATTGGAAATATTGCCAATAAAACGTCAATATTGCTCCAATATTGAAATGTTTACATTTTGCCCTTATTTAACCAATATTTGCAGATAATATCTTGCCAATAATGGGGTTTCATTGGAAATATTGCCAATAAAACGCCAATATTGTACAAATGTTGGCTTTCCTTGGAAATATTTCCAATGAAATTCCAATATTTAACCAATATTGGCGTTTTATAGGCAATATTTCAATGTGCAATATATATTCACTCAATATTGGCAAAATATTAGCTGCAAATATGGACTAAATAAGGGCAAAATGTAAACATCCCAATAACGAAGCAATATTTCATGCCAATATTGTGCCAATGTGCCAATATTGCTCCAAGATGTAGCCAATATTGGTCCAATATTGTTTGGCTACTGGGGAAGAAATAACCCTTTTATAAATATAAACATTTTGAAAATTAATCTTCTAAGTTCTGAAGTTTAAGTATTATTAAAAATATCTTAGACGAATCACATTCCATTTTCCTTTACTTCAACATGTCAAGACATATTTGAATCAAATTCAAAGTGAGCTATTTTAATGTAATATAAATGCTTCGCTCAGTAAATTTAAAGCAGTGCTTTCAAAATAATTACATCGTATATTACACTAATTATATGGTAGAATGATTAAAATACATTGATCGAAGTTAAGGAAACTTTTATGTACTTTCTAACTAGAAATACTTTAAAGGCTCTTCGAAGGCTTCGGCCATGGAGTAGTTAAAGAGACAGTGGAATGATGTTTAATTTAATTGGATAACTAATTGGTTTTTGGTTAAGTGAAATGGAAAAAATGCCTGAGTGACTCCACCATCTTTTCGTACACTGCTATGGTATATGGTTAACTATATATTGAGATAAACATAAATCTGTCTATCTAGCTACAAACACAGAGAGACGCACACAAATGTGTTTTCAGATCTTTGAAGCGCTTGTTATGGGGGTTTGTTTCAGTATTACATAATTTCCAATTTGAAAAATTCCTTTATAATTTATATATTTACATTTGGTATTGATAATTGTATTGGTTTAAAAATGTCATATATGTTTATATATATATATACATGAATTTGTATATATATATATATATATAACATTCTCTCTTTATCCATATGTAAATATTCCCTTAATCATAGTCATAGTATCAAAAGTTTATGCTCCTTCCAATTCATACGGCTTAGTATATTTAAATTAAAACAATTATCACTGTCTTAAAATTATCGCTTTTGTTTAATTTCAATAAGGATCGAATCATAAAATTCTATTATTCTATTTTTCAATATGGGCATATAACATAAAAAAATTACAAAACTGAAAATATTATTACAGAGGGTAGGTTGGGGATAGCTGAAATAAATATGTGTGGATATATTTAATATATATTATACACATTTATCAAAAATTATAAAATTAAACAAATATCAGTATGGAGAGTCGAGGTACAGATTGCTGTAAAAGTCCAAAAATCTCATATACAGGGTGTTTCTAAATTCATGGTCCAAACTTTAAGGGGTGATAGTACACATCAAGACAAACAATATTTAAATAGGAAACCAAGGGTCCCAAAGTCTTCCGAAGGAGATAGGCGCCATTATAGTTTAGGGTCCAAAAATTCAAATGATTATGAAAAACAGAAAAATTGGTCGATTCGTTTGCGGTTTTCACTAAAATTATTCTTTATGTCAGTATTGTCTTGAAAATAATTTTCTAGGAAATGATTTTTTTTTATTTTCAATTTGATATTTATTTAAAATAATTCATTTAATATAAGTTTTTTTTAATCATAAATAGTCAATAAATACGCATTCTTTTCTCCATAACTTGGTTTGGGTAATCTTTTTCACAAATGTACTTAGCAATTGCACTTTATTGAGGAAAGTTTAAGTAAACATTTTAAATTCCCCAAAATTGTAAATTTCAACTCTCGTTTAAATTATGTAATGTATTTGTTAGCCACTCCATATTTCTTAGTGAAATTGACCAGTATTAAAAGTTATAGCAGCTTCGTCCTATAATATTTACAAATAGACTATTTAAATAAGTTATTAATTAAACTGTATTTAGACTATTTTTATAAACAAATTCTTTCAGTACAAAAAAAAAAAAAAAAAAAAAAATTGTCACAAAATATGATTTTATTTCTTTAAAGCAAAAATTTAATTTCGTTTTCTCTTTTGAAACAAGACACTGAGTTCGTTAGCAGACTTCAGTAACTTTTTAGAGTTCTAGAGTATTGTTTTACATGTAAGCCAGATACGAAAATAAGTCTTAACAAAGGAACTATAGCGTGTTGAATTTTAACTATAAAGAAGAGCTTGTTTTGACTAATTAGTGAATCTACATTATAATTCTATGAAAAGATAACATTTTTTGACAAGGAAAAAAAAATGGATTTCGTTTATGGGTTTGAAAACTTCTGCAGTTTCAATTAATTGTTAATTTAAGTTTTTGTGAAAAAATGTAATCGTATGATTTAATTATATTACTTATATTTCCATTATAATATTATCAATTATAAGTAAGTAAATTTTACAATAATATATATTTAGTTTAATGAGTTAAATATTCCACTGCTCGAGATATTTATGAATTTAGTGAAACAAAATGTGCATAATAACATGCGACATAGTTTTATTTTTGATTAATGATAATTTTTTAAGTTGTATTAAAATAAAATTAATGAAATTCTTTGATATTTACTTTGGGATATTAATATATATCATATAAATAAATTTAACAACGATATACATTTTGATCCCACCAGTGGCCGAGAGGTTCTGACCTCTCAACTGGTGGACGGCTGGTGATGGGTTCGAACTCAATCGCGGCCGTCGGCCTAACCGTTCAGTGTTTTCTATGTTTTCTTCGAACTTTGCGTAAATACGGGTTAGGTTCCCTTAGAAAGACCCTCCCCCCCTGAAGAGCACTACCTCTCAGGGCCTATATTTCTGGAGTAGAAAATCGGCCGGCACAAAATAAACCAAATATAAATTTTGTTTAAAACTTTCTGAGCATCTTTCTAAAGAGTAAAACAGCAATGTTGTTTCCTCTGCATTGTGTTTTAAATGCTAAGAAATTATGATTTTTTTCAACATTACATAAAAAAACTTAATTGCAAATACGAATGTAACCTTTGAGAGTATTAACCATTCTTCGATTTATAAAACATTCAATAAATCTTTAGAATCATATTATCTTAAATATTGCTTATATCGCAGTGAAATCGGGAGCTTAGTGAACGGAATAATATGCGCCAAACACTTACTAGGGAAGTGCAAGATGTGTAAGTCACCGATTTTGACGAAAGTGGTATCGTTGGAAAGATCTCATCGTGAGCAGTAAAAAACTTAATGGAACTACCCGTCGCAAATGTGTCGTTTTCGAGATATTCGACAATTTATGTCACGTAGCTAGTGCACACTTTTGGGAACCGCAAAAATTTTAGTCTCGATCTTAACGAAACTGGTATTATTGAAAAGTATCATCGCAAGGATTGAAAAACTCAATGGAACCACCCGTCGGAAATGAGCCGTTTTCGAGATATCCCATAACTTATGTCACGTAGCTAGTGGATACTGGGATAGTGCCCACTTAACAAGGTACCGTAAAAAATTGTTTTCTTAATTTTGACGAAAATGGTGTCGTTGGGAAGATATCACTGTGAGAAGTAAAAATCTCAATGGAATTACAAATCGGAAATGAGCCGTTTTCGAGATTCCGAAAAATTATGTCACTTAATGCAGTTTTTCAGTAAGTGTGCATTAGCGATGTGACACAAATTGTCAGATATCTCGAAAACTTCTCATTTCTGACGGGTGGTTCTATTCAGTTTTTAATCCTTATATCTTTTCAGTAATACCAGTTTCGTTAAGATCGCGATTAAAATTTTTTGGGTCCCCCATTAAGTGTGCACTAGGTAGGCGACATTAATTGTCGAATATCTCGAAAACGACTCATTTGCGACGGGTAGTTCCATTGAGTTTTTTACGGCTCACGATGTGATCTTTCCAACGATACTACTTCCGTCAAAATCGGTGACTTACACTTCTTGCACTTCCCTAGTTAGGGGGTAATAAGTATTATTTTTTCCTGAAATGAAAGCTGTAATTATTTAATAAACTTTAGTGGTAAATTTTACGAACTTTAATTATTTTTTAGGCGTCACTGGCATTAATTTTGATTGTTTAGAACAGCAGATTATTGAGCTTTAGACAATATTAGCAAAACTTGTTTCATTAAAATTGCATGATCTATGATATTGATAAGCTTATTAAAAGAAAGTTTGGGAAATTTTTATATAAAAGAAATTTATAATTTTCATATAAATGTATTTTTAGAAATATATTTTCAATTTAAAATACGTTATAATTTTCATATAAAAGTATATTTAAAAACAGGGTATAAATACACTGATATATGAAAATTAACAGATATCAGTTTAATACTATCTGGATTTTGTGTGGATTATCTAATTATAATATACTAATATATAATAAACATATATGGATTATCTAATGAGAAAATTTATATAAAATGTGTAAATTATAAAAACATTTTTAATCTATTGACTTTTATCTAAAACGAATACAAGAACTGAATCTTTTAAATAAATATTCATTATTTAATACCATTTTAGAAAATTTTTAATTGCTGTATGATATGAATTTTACTTTTTCAAGAGACATGATTGATGATTTTATTTTATGAAAATGAGCGAAAAAGGACTAATGAGAAAAATAGAAACTGATGATATAATTTTAAAGAAAAAAGATATTGCATGATTCATAAATGAAATTGATGGTAATTTTTTTTAATAATGACATATTAATAGAAAGCATTTGACTGGACCACACATATACAGGGTGAGCCAGAATTATCGAAACAATAGGCTATCTCCTTAAATTTCGGCTCTACAAAAATTCATTAAAAATGTCCCATGCATGATGGCATGAGTTTGCAACTCGATGGGGGACCTATTTTAAAAAATAAGAAAATTAAATTTTTATACAGTCCCCATATGGATAAAAAACCGAATTAGAAAATCTTTCTCATTCATTTCTAAATTAAACACAAAAACTTACATCTTCATATCTACAAAATTTGTAGAGTTATGGCTGTTTAAATTATTTGACAGGGTTTATGGGATTAGACACAAATTGAAATACGTGCAATTCAAGAAAAATGTTACTTTAAGAGTTCAAGGAAGCATTCAAAAAATATAATTATTTAGTTAGAATTTTGATTTTTTCTCTTTCTCCTGGTAGTTAAATATAGTATTTACAAACAAAATCACATCCTAAAATTTCCCATAGTTAAAAATATATGTATATATTAACTCTTTAGTATTTTTTTAAGCACAGCAATTTAAAATCATTATAACTCGCAAAATTATCCATCGGATTTCAATTTTTTTAAATATCATTAAAGAGAAAAATATTTCAGTTTAGTTTCAGTGTTTGTTTTCAATATTAATTTTTAAAATATCAACAATATTTTTGCTTAAATAATGACGTAACTTATTTTTTCAAAATTTGTATGTTCGAAAGTAAATATTTTTTGAAAATTTGCCAAAAAAAATATAATGTAATAAGTAAATAAATAAAAAAAAATGAAAGACAAGCTCCAAGTGTACACCTTATTTCTTGAACGATTCTTGAGTTGATTATTTAAAGACAAAATCTGGTGAAAGAAAAACATCATGCAGAAAAACGCATTTAAAGTTTTAGGCAAATATTGTCTTCTAAGAAAATTTTTAATTTTTTTAAAAATGTGTGTGAGAAAATAACTTCTTTCTGTAGCTTAAACTCCCGATTCTGTTTAACTTTTGCCGTTTTCACTTCTTTTCTGTAGGGGCGAGTGGAGTAGAATGGGACAGTTGGTTTTTCTGTTTATGTATCATTCTAAACATGTCTTCAATCACACAGATAAAGTGAAGCAATGGTAGCCCAACTTTAGTTGAAAAAACTGTTGATCTATATTAGCTTGCAATTGTATAATGAAAGAGTTATTTCAAGAATGAAAAGTAAGTTTGCTTCAAATATTTTTTTATGCTTTTTCTATATAATTGACTTGTTTATGCATATATGTAATAGTTACCTTATTTCTCGAATTTTTCGTTAAGTCACGAATTTTTTAGTTGCATCGTGAAATTTAAATTCAATTTTAATTTTAATAAAATTTTTTGAAGTTTAATTATTTATTAAGTTTAATGGTAAAAAATGAAAAAAAAATCAGAACAACTGATAAAATATTTTTCAAATTAAAATTTTTCTGCAGTACAAAAAATTAATAGATCTTAAATTTAAACTCATATTTTTTTTAAAAAGGCAAACGCATTATGATCGTAACAAACATAATTTTTGCAATTAATTTTCATAATTTTTGATTCTGATACTGACTTTTAGCTAACCATATATTTTCTTTGATCTATAATTTAAAAAAAAAATACTCGAGAGAAATGATGTTTTTTAATTAAAAAGAACTATAATCTGTAAAAATAAGACTCCCTTTCTATATAATATTTACAAAACGTCGAATAAAATCTGAGTCTGTGTTTATTATAAACAATTAAATATAAAACAATTAATTAAAACTTTTTGAATGCATAATTCTAATAATACTTTTTCTTTAGGTGTATTCATTTGAAAATGATTAAAGGTTAAATATAAAGTAACGAACAAAGCTATTTTCAATTTTAAACAAATGGAATATTTTTTCATCTAGATTTTTAAATGTCCTATAGATTAATATGCAAATGATAGCGGATTGAAACTGTACAATGAAATCTTTTGTTTCGATGGAAAATTCATTATGAACTGTGGTATTCATGGAGAAAATAATTTAAAGAATGAAAAGGAATTCATATCAAATATTATATTATAATGAGACAAAATGAGACACAACATAAAACATTCTTTATATCAATGATTTTTTTATGCGTAATTAATATCTTTTGCATAATAGTTAATTAAGGGGAAGATTATTCATGTGAAAATGGAGGAATCCACAAAAGGAATCAAGAAACGTCTATGAGTCTTTAGTAAATAATTAAGAGATAATTTATGTCATAAGTATTTAATGAAATCTTAAGAACGAAATAATACTTAGATATTTCTATGAAAATCAGTATGGAAAATTGTTTTGTGAGGGTTTTGAAAATAAATCTAGTTTAAAGAAAAAAAAACTACAAAATCATTGTGAATATTCATGTTTTATATGTGCATATATAATTTGTAATATAATACAGGGCTATTAAAAACGAATCGTCGGGCTTTGGTACGTTACTACGTACGAAATAGGAAATGTGTATGTTTCCACGAAAACACATTCGAGAGGGCGTTAACTGCAGTTTCGCGATGGATATGTGTCAATCGCGTGTGGTTACCATGGTTATTACGCGAACGTCATACTCAAAATGGCGACTGGACAGCGGAAAGCGTTTTCTGTACTATAATTTACAAAATGTAAATGTCTTATAACCGTTCAGAGAGCATTCCAGAAAACATACAAATGTAAATCACTAATTCAACATGGCATTCTTCGCTGGTATCGACAATTAAAAAGAAAACGGTTGTTTATGTAAAGACAAATATTCCGGCCTACTAAGCAATTGGAGATATGTTAAAGACTTTGTTTACATACCACCGTTACCTACCACTTTCGCTGAGTTGCGGAACGCATCACGACTGCATTCGCAAACATCGACGCGAGCATGCTGAGTAATGTGTGGAGCGAACTGAACTATCGCCTTGACATCAATTGTATCACTCAAGGAGCACATATTGAATCTACGTAGTACACTGTAAAAAAAATTCTGTAGAGTTACTAAACTTTTTCTAGGAAACTGGGATTCCAAGAACTTTTCATGTAACGATAACAGGAAAAATTTATGTAATCCATTCTGAAACTTGAATTTTTGCTGTTACCGTTACAGGAAAAGTTCTTGAAATCCCAGTTTCCTAGAAAAAGTTTAGTAACTCTACAGAATTTTTTTTTACAGTGTATGGGCGTCAATCTTGTATACACCGTTAAAAATCTCGTCCTAGTTTGAACCAAAATTTATGCTCAGTAGCTGCCACCATAAAATGGTAAAATCTCGTACCAATATTTGGAGCTTCCCACTTTAACTCCGTTGCAACTATTGGAAGTATGCTCCAACAACAGCTCCAAATATTGGTTCAAGATTTCACCATCTTACACACTGTAAAAAAAATCTGTAAAGGTACTAAACATTTTCTAGGAAACTGGGATTCCAAGAACTTTTCCTGTAACGGTAACAGCAAAAATTCAAGTTTCAGAATCGATTACATGAATTTTTCCTGTTATCGTTACATGTAAAGTTCTTGGCATCCCAGTTTCCTAGAAAATGTTTAGTACCTTCACAGATTTTTTTTACAGTGCAGTAGCAGCTATTGAGCACCAAAATTTAGTTCAAATTAGGACAAGATTTTTAACAGTATACATTCGGTTTATTTTCATGCATAACTGATTGTTGTAATCCAATTATGTTTCGAAAGAAGCGCTTCGGAAACACGATGATTCTTTTGCAAAAATCCTGCTTAATAAATTCTTATTTGAAATGCACGTCAATTATTAGGATGAGCGAAGCGAATCCTCTACTAATCCACTCAAATGACATTTTGTCGTACACTTTGCAAAAAAAAACGATACAGTAATTTCACTTGAAATTAAACACAAATATAAATTATGATCTGTAGATTTGCAGAATATATATATATATATATATATATATATATATATATATTTAACAGAAATACTTTTAAAAAATTATTATTTTAATTAATTTATTTTACATGTTTTTCCATTACGAACGCATTTTTTCAAATAAAAAGTGAAAAACATACGTTTTCAAAAGAAAAACTTAAATCATGGGATCAGTAATTATAGCTAGAATCATCATTAAATAAATAAATAAATAAAATATATTTTCATTATTCTGATAATATATCTCAAAAACTGCTTTCAGATTTTCAAACTATGCTCATTCCTTTAACTATGTATAGTTTCATGATTTCTTTTATAAAATGTATAAAATACTTTTTTTTTAGAAAAATTATAGCATATCTTTACTGAATTAAAATTTGTGAAAATTCTCTTATTAACATTCAATTATAAAAGTATTTTTTGTGTTAGGAATTCAAATACGCAATTTATTTTTATTTTGTGAAATCATTTAAGCAGACGATATTTATGAATTTTAAAAGAATTACATTATGTTTTTGTGAAGTGGCAATAAAAGAATTGTAAATAATTAAAATTAATTAATATTTTGTATAATTCTACTTCGAAAATATTTTTATTTATACCAGTCTTATATCATAAATAAACATCCTGAGGAAATTCCTAGTTATTTGGTTGAAATACATTTTAAAATTAAAATGCGCCGAAACATAAAATTACATTTTTGCTTAATAAAGATGCCAAAATAATTTTAAAAATATATTATTACTTTCAAATATTTATCTTATAGCATAATGCTTCGCGAATCCAAACAAAGCATGGCTTTTGCTAGTTTAATAACAGACATTTTAAATCGATTTTAAGCAATTTAACTTTTGCACGCTTTAAATTATTTGGTTAGATATGATAAGCCAATAATTTTTTTGACTACTCTGGAATATCACAATTTTTTTCTTAAGGTTGTTCTAAACTACTCCGCCCAACAAGTGCAAAAAGGTTTTACTCATTTGCAAGTTCATTTTTGAACGGAAAGGTATGAAGTTGGAAGGATGGAAGCGCTATCGAATCGAATTGTGTTTTCCATTTTATGATAATTAAATTACCTACCGAGCTGTGCTATTTTGATTACTCGATCACACGATTTTCTTCCTTTTGTTGACTGTTTTTTCTGCTTTCGTTGGGAAATGCATTTAAAAGGTTAATTTTGACGCCTTGTTCCGTAATATCTATAGTGTTTGCAAAGAAACAGAAACATAAGTGCAATTAGACAGTTTCGGAATAATAACATGCGCTAATTTCATGCATTTCCGAACAAAAATAAATTAAAACTTATGTCACAAAGTTGCCCTTTCTGATTTAAGAACACCCTTAACTTCAATATGCAATTCTCCAAAAAACAGAAAATATACATCCCCATAATAGGGTTGGTGACCTTGGTGAAAAGAAGCAAATTCATTTTTTATGATTTACTTTCCAATTATGATGTATAAACGCAAATCGCAAGACCATAAAATCATTTCAGCAACTCTACCATCGAAAATAATTGATTATGTTACTACATTTAAATCCACATTCAAATAACTACACTCACGTTCATTCTTAGATTTCATTTTTTTTTGTATCTGTCGCCAAAACTAGTTTGAGATCAATATGTCATTGTACTCAAATTGAAAAAATTTTCACATCACTTAGACATATCGTCAGGCTTAGATAGTAGTGAAAGACTCAGACATTTTAATTTAAATATTAATAATGAAAAAAAAAAAAAAACCTTAAAAATTTTAGAATAGCACTATATATTTATGAAGATGCAGAAGCTTTTATTCATGAAAACACACTTATCTATAAACTCTAAAAAACTATGTAAAAGTGTTAGTAGCTATTCATTTTAATTAACAAATGGCACTGCAAAACGGAAACAGTGGATGCATGTAACAGTAAATGGCAAAAGTTAACTTTTATAAAAATTCTTACGATTAAGATGATACTAACGACTGCATAAAATAAATAAAGCAAATGGAGGAATAAATATACAGTAGAACCCCGCAATTTCGGACCCCGTTAATCCGGATCTCCGGATAATCCGGATCGATTTGGTCAGTTTTTTTTCAAGTTTGAGAAGCGATTGGCTAATTTCCATAACATAAACTTGTTTCATCGTCATATTCTGAATGAAAAAAAAAACTTTTTCTGAAATCTTTTCGGAAGAATTAAGCAAAGAAAACATTTTTACTGTCTGTAAATATTCAATACGTTTAACATAGTGGTGATTTGCAGTAAGTATGTTTTATTTTATTTCATTGTTCTCTAACTCTCCGGATAATCCGGATTTTCGATATTCCGGATTGGGTCTGGTCCCAATTAATCCGAATTATCGGGGTTTTACTGTAATAAGGTACGGCTTTGAATGGCTACGTCGGTGGTTGAAATCTTAATTATGCAACATGTTACTAATTATGTTACTGAGAATTTTTTTGAAAATAATATTTTAACTAATTTTCTTCTTAGTTATTTTTATGGAGCATAACACAATTATTTAAATATTCTCACAGTTTTCTTTGTTATTTAATGTTAACTTCTATTAAAAAAAAAATCCTTTTGAAGTATGAGACAGAAATTGGCGAACAATTTTCCTAATTCAACAAAATATCTGCGTTTCGTGAGTTTCATCCAAAAACCTACAGAAAAAAAATGTAAAAGTTACGAAAGAAATTTTAGTAATAGCGACTAATTGGTTTCGCTCTATGTAATTATTAGTGATGTATTTTAATGAAAATTAAAGTTATATGCACCTCTTGGAAGAAAGTGTGGAGGAGAAAAAAAACGCTTTGAACGAATCTCATTATACGTTAAAAGGCATATAATTAGTTATTCTTATTTCAAAATTTAGAAGACTATAAATGTAAATATAATAAATTTAAAATAAGCAAAATTTCCATGAAATATTTAAAAACGTGTCATGTACAAAATCTATTTTTTAATTATTAGAATTCACATATTTCCCTCTTCTTAAAAAGGCCTTTGAATTTAAAGAAAGTATGGTTTTGTACATTTACAATTCTTAAGAATTTAATTCTAAATAAACTGCAAAAGTGTAATACTTTTATCTTCTAATTGAACTTTTCTTACATACGCAATTGTACACCTAATGGTATGTATATCAATAATATTAATAGAATTGCAATAATTTTTTTAGATAAAATTTCATAAAACACAATTAATGAGAAAAAATGATCATTTAAGGTGATTAAATTAAAGAATTTTCGTTTTAAACATTTATAAGCTGTTCTAGGAAGGGAGTATGCATTCAGCATATAGAAAGGGTAATTCTCCAAATCATACTATTTCTGTAACTAGTATTTATTTCATGCAAAAATGTAAATTTTTGTAACATTTTTTTTGTTTGCAATAGCATAAGTGTTATTAGACGCATTCAGTTTATGCATAAAATCAGGATCTTAGTTATAGTTTAATAAATTCATTATGTTTTAGTTTATTTTTGACTTTGGTAATTATGAACCGCATGGAATGTAGTGAAACGCAGGTTTTTAAATAAAACACACTGTTTTTAGTACGTAGACTTAATTTAAATGTTTTATATATACATTTTTTTTTCTGTGCAATGACATACAATGTGCTCCTTATAAAGAGCTAAGTTTTTTTTTACAGTTTTTTGAACAGTAAATCTGTATCTGATTTAGGTTCAGTTAAGTTAACAAATAAATAAAGAGTGAAGTTAATATAAATAAATACAGAGTGAAGTTAACATCAATAAATTAAAAGTGTCTTCTTTGAGCGGATACAACTAAAATAAAAAAGTAATGTTGAAAATTCCCGAAGGAAGAACTGAGATTTTTGGGGTACAAATAGTTTTGTTCGAGTTTCGGTGCGGCGAATTTTCAGCAGCATTTTCGTCCAAATGTTTCTTTTAGCAAAACTTAAACATTTAATCTATCACGAAAGGAAGAAAGGTTTAGTGACACTTGTGTAGTTGGGAGTCGAACTTTAAATCTGTAGGGCAGTAGACAGGCACGTGACCGTTATGCTACAGGGAGTAAAGTATATGACTGTATTCTTTTATTCTTAAAACAATTAAAGTAAATAATAATCAATAATTATGAAATATATTCAGAAATTGAACTGTTAATTTTCCTTTCAACTTTTCTTGAATTATTAAACATCTTCACTACAATTGTGTGATTACAAATGAAGTAAAAACTATATCAAAAATTTTAAAAGGACTATATTTTAGTTTAGTTTGTAAAAATCGCTTCGAGTTTTGAAAAACTTTTTTTGATATGTACTATAAATGTCTTAAAATATATTTGAAAATCGCGTTTCATGCTTGTTCAAAATACCTTCTTTATATGTGAAATTAAAGATGATTTGTATGAAATATTCAAATTAAATAGGAACTAATCATGAATATTTATTAAAGACAATGAGTCTTTTTTGTTCAAAGAAGGAAAATTTGAATATAAGAAAAAATAAGAAAAATAAAATAAAATGATAATTTGGAAAAACAATTCTTTACGGTATAAGAAAAGTTGAAGGATTCATCTTTACTTAAATAAAATTGTTCTGCTATGAAGTAAAAGAGTGCTTGAAATTATTTAAAGAATAGAAAATCGATTTAATTGAAGTTACTCGAATAATGAAAATGTACTACTTTCTAAATGCCTTATCAAATGTTTTTAGTTTTTTTTATAAGAATTTTGCTTCCTGTCTGAGAAAAATTTGAAAGAGGAGGGAGCAGAATTAGCGAGAATGCCGTATCTATCACGTTTTACTTTTTAGTCATTCATTCTACTAAAGTTCTCCCAAAAAGAAAATGTGCAAATCCATTTTTCAACATTGTAGAAAAATTGAATTTAAGGAAAAATAATTTATTCAAATGTCTCAATGGAACTCCAAAGTGTTTAGCGTTTATAATTAGGAATTATCACCCTATAAAACATTCATTCGTTCTATTCTTCTTAAAAGAAAATGTTCGCACCGATTTTTCAACATGGTAGAAGGATTGAATTTAATGATTTTTTTCAAATGTCATAATGGAACTCCAAAGTGCTTATAATGAATAATTATCACATTTTAAAACGTAAAATCTATTCTTTTAATCTATTCGTAAGTGTTCCAAAATGAAAATGTGCGAATCGGTTTTCAACACTGTAGAAGGATTGAATTTAATGAAAAAGAATTTACTCAAATGTCTCAATGGAACTCCAAAGTGACTCGTGCTTATAATGAATAATTATTACATTTTAAAACATTAAACCTATTAATTCACTCTATTATTAAGTACTCCAAAAATATGCCATCGATTTTTCAACATTGTAAAAGGATTGAATTTAATAAAAAGAATTTATTCAAATGTCTCAATGGAACTCCAAAGTGTTTAGCGTTTATAATTAGGAATTATCACGCTATAAAAAATTCATTCGTTCTATTCTTCTTAAAAGAAAATGTTCGCACCGATTTTTCAACGTGGTAGAAGGATTGAATTTAATGATTTTTTTCAAATGTCATAATGGAACTCCAAAGTGCTTATAATGAATAATTATCACATTTTAGTTAAATCTATTCTTTTAATCTATTCGTAAGTGTTCCAAAATGAAAATGTGCGAATCGGTTTTCAACACTGTAGAAGGATTGAATTTAATGAAAAATAATTTACTCAAATGTCTCAATGGAACTACAAAGTGACTCGTGCTTATAATGAATAATTATCACATTTTAAAACATTAAACCTATTAATTCACTCTATTATTAAGTACTCCAAAAATATGCCATCGATTTTCAACATTGTAAAAGGATTGAATTTAATAAAAAGAATTTATTCAAATGTCTCAATGGAACTCCAAAGTGTTTAGCGTTTATAATTAGGAATTATCACGCTATAAAACATTCATTCGTTCTATTCTTATTAAAAGAAAATGTTCGCATCGAATTTTCAACATTGTAGAAGGATTGAATTTAATGATTTTTATTCAAATGTCATAATGGAACTCCAAAGTACTTATAATGAATAATTATCCCATTTTAAAACGTTAAATCTATCCATTTAATCTATTCGTATGTGTTCCAAAATGAAAATGTGCGAATCGATTTTTCAACACTGTAGAAAGATTGAATTTAATGAAAAATAATTTACTCAAATGTCTCAATGGAACTCCAAAGTGACTCGTGCTTATAATGAATAATTATCACATTTTAAAACATTAAACCTATTAATTCACTCTATTATTAAGTACTCCAAAAATATGCCATCGATTTTCAACATTGTAAAAGGATTGAATTTAATAAAAAGAATTTATTCAAATGTCTCAATGGAACTCCAAAGTGTTTAGCGTTTATAATTAGGAATTATCACGCTATAAAACATTCATTCGTTCTATTCTTATTAAAAGAAAATGTTCGCATCGAATTTTCAACATTGTAGAAGGATTGAATTTAATGATTTTTATTCAAATGTCATAATGGAACTCCAAAGTACTTATAATGAATAATTATCCCATTTTAAAACGTTAAATCTATCCATTTAATCTATTCGTATGTGTTCCAAAATGAAAATGTGCGAATCGATTTTTCAACACTGTAGAAGGATTGAATTTAATGAAAAAGAATTTACTCAAATGTCTCAATGGAACTCCAAAGTGACTCGTGCTTATAATGTATAATTATCACATTTTAAAACATTAAACCTATTAATTCATTCTATTATTAAGTACTCCAAAAATGTGCACATCGATTTTTCAACATTGTAGAAGGATTGAATTTAGTGAAAAAGAATTTATTCAAATGTCTCAATGGAACTCCAAAGTGTTTCGTGTTTATAATTAGGAATTATCACGCTATAAAACATTCATTCGTTCTATTCTTATTAAAAGAAAATGTTCGCATCGAATTTTCAACATTGTAGAAGGATTGAATTTAATGATTTTTATTCAAATGTCATAATGGAACTCCAAAGTACTTATAATGAATAATTATCCCATTTTAAAACGTTAAATCTATCCATTTAATCTATTCGTATGTGTTCCAAAATGAAAATGTGCGAATCCATTTTTCAACACTGTAGAAGGATTGAATTTAATGAAAAAGAATTTACTCAAATGTCTCAATGGAACTCCAAAGTGACTCGTGCTTATAATGTATAATTATCACATTTTAAAACATTAAACCTATTAATTCATTCTATTATTAAGTACTCCAAAAATGTGCACATCGATTTTTCAACATTGTAGAAGGATTGAATTTAGTGAAAAAGAATTTATTCAAATGTCTCAATGGAACTCCAAAGTGTTTCGTGTTTATAATTAGGAATTATCACGCTATAAAACATTCATTCGTTCTATTCTTCTTAAAAGAAAATGTTCGCATCGAATTTTCAACATTGTAGAAGGATTGAATTTAATAATTTTTTTTTTCAAATGTGATAATGGAACTCCAAAGTGCTTATGATGAATAATTATCATATTTTAAAACGTTAAATCTGTTCATTTATTCTATTCTTAAGTGTTCCAGAATGAAAATGTGCGCATGGATTTTTCAACATTGTAGAAGGATTGAATTTAATGAAAAAGAATATACTTAAATGTCTCAATGGAACTCCAAAGTGATTCGTGCTTATAATGAATAATTATTACATTTTAAAACATTAAATCTATTCATTCATTCTATTCTTAAGTACTCCAAAAAATGTGCACATCGATTTTTCTACAATGTAGATTGATTGAATTTAATGAAAAAGAATTTATTCAAAAGTCTCAATGAAATTCCAAATGACTCGTGCTTATAATGAATAATTATCACATTTTAAAACATCAAACGTATTCATTCCTTCTATTCTTAAGTACTCAAAAAAAAGTGCAGATCGATTTTTCAACAATGTAGATTGATTAAATTTAATGAAAAATAGTTTATTCAAATGTCTCAATGGAACTCCAAGTGACTCGTGCTTATAATGAATAATTATCACATTTTAAAACATTAAATCTATTCATTGATTCTATTCTTAAGTACTCCAACAAGAAAATATGCACATCATTTTTTTCAATGCAGTAGAATGTCATAATGGAACTCCAAAGTGCTTATAATAAATAATTATCACATTTTAAAATGTTAAATCTATTCATTTAATCTATTTGTAAGTGTTCCAAAATGAAAATTTGCGAATCGATTTTTCAACATTGTAGAAGGATTGAATTTAATGAAAAAGAATTTACCCAAATGTCTCAATGGAACTCCAAAATGACTCGTGCTTATAATGAATAATTATCACATTTTAAAACATTAAACCTATTAATTCATTCTATTATTAAGTACTCTAAAAATGTGCACATCGATTTTTCAACATTGTAGAAGGATTGAATTTAATGAAAAAGAATTTATTCAAATGTCTCAATGGAACTCCAAAGTGTTTCGCGTTTATAGTTAGGAATTATCACGCTATAATACATTCATTCGTTCTATTCTTCTTAAAAGAAAATGTTCTTATCGATTTTTCAACATTGTAGAAGGATTGAATTTAATGATTTTTTTTTAATTCAAATGTCATAATGGAACTCAAATGTGCTTATAATGAAAAATTATCCCATCTTAAAACATTAAATCTATTCATTTATTCTGTTCTTAAGTGTTCCAAAATGAAAATGCGCGTATTGAATTTTTAACACTGTTGAAGGATTTAATTTAATGAAAAAGAATTTACTCAACTGTCTCAATGGAACTCCAAAGTGACTCGTGCTTATAATGAAAAATTATCACATTCTAAACGTTCATTCTATTCTTAAATACTCCAAAAAACGTGCACATCGATTTTTCAACACTGTAGATTGATTGAATTTAATGAAAAAGAATTTTATTCAAATGTCTCAATGGAACTCTAAAGTTTCTCGTGCTTATAATGAATGATTATCACATTTTAAAACATTAAATCTATGCATAAATAATACGATTTGAATTTTTTAAATTATTTTTCTTCTTATTTTTTACTTTTTATTTATGTTTTGATGTTATTACCGTTGAAATAATACGGTCTCACCACCGCATGAATTATTTTTTGAGACAAGAAATATCAATAAAAAAGTATATCGTTGAACATTTTATACACATACTGATAGTTCATATTTCATCTTGTTTGAGATTTCTTAGGTGTTCTAGTAGTTTTTTTGTAACGGTTGGGTGCTCGTACTGGGTGTTAAATGCAGACATAACTCAGTACATAAGATAAAAACACAGTTTATTAAAAACGATAAGGGCTCAAGGGGAGTGGAGCAAGTCTGTAATTTTCACAGCTGAGAATACTACTAAAAGATTAAACTCATACTCACAGCTCCGGAACTAGCTCAATCAGGGCACCTCGGATTACTTCTCAGCTATCTTTCGGCTAAAGTGCTAGATAAAACTTATTAGACAGCCCGTGGCTGTATATATTTCTTTATTAACTTTGAGATGATCAACGTAATTACTATTAAATCCTTACCACTGGCCAACTTCTCGAGTCGAATTCCCAAACTCCTTATCAACTCACTGGAAGCTCGCTAACACTCGATATCACTTGCTTTGGATCAATCAACGCAGCTAGACACACTCTGCTAGACACCAGCGGGAAATCGCCGCTAGAGACACACTTCGCTGGCTAATATCGCTAGGCACACTCTGCTGGCTAACGTCGCCAGAGACACTCCACACACACTCAAACTCCAAGCTTTTATATGCTGCAAACTGAGACACTTCAAATTTACATATTACTACTAACCGCGACCTAACTGTAGAATCCGAAAGAGACACACACGCTCTAGAAAATTAAAGTAAAAGA
Source organism: Maratus speculifer (assembly GCA_964019185.1). Taxonomy (NCBI): domain Eukaryota; kingdom Metazoa; phylum Arthropoda; class Arachnida; order Araneae; family Salticidae; genus Maratus; species Maratus speculifer. The sequence goes on along the minus strand of OZ025297.1, from coordinate 7,915,243 downwards.
GAGGATAGATGTCGCTTTCACGCTTACACATGTTAAATTATTGACGTCACGATCTCAGAAATACTAGAGTGCCTTTATTACAAAGGTCACTCCCTCACATTTTCATTATAATATAATGAAATATAATATAATCTTATAATTTGGCGTTATTTATTTGATCGACGGGATAATCAAGTAGTACCGAAATCCATAAAATAAACATTGTTATAACTAAAGGCTGTTCCAAAGACACGTTTTTTGGGGGAGATACTAAATCAACACGGTCATATTTTCTGTCGGTTAAATCTTGCAGTTAATTATAAAATGAGTAAGAAATAATGAATTTAATTGAAAGATACAAAGACTGTCAATTATTCGACGTTCAATTAACTGACAAACTCGATTAATCAACCCTCTTAGTATATAATCCCTTTTCTACATAAAATGTAGCTTTTTGTTACATTATTGTGTCGAAAAATGAAAAACGCTAGAATAGATTTTATTTATTAAATGTCTTAATTTTATCCTTTTTGTTTTACTTTAAAGTTTTTATTTAAGCATATTATTTTATAATGCTTAATTTAGATTATAAAGAATTATGTGGTGAGACAAAATGCTTACAAAGTAGTGTCATGAAAGATTTTTTAAATATATTTTCCTTTTTGTATTTGAGAATTTATACATAATTACTTAAAGCTGTTATACACTTTGGACATCTTTTAAAGTAGATTGTTCAGGTAATTGTAGGTCTGAATGTCTGGTCTTGAGCTAGTGCGATGCCATTTTTCAATATGAGATGAAAGCTAGTGAAAAAATTTATCATTAATTAACCACAAATAAGATTAGTAAAGAGAAGGAGTATCTTTGTTTTAATAATTGAGAAGCTTAAATAAAAGAAAAATAAAACAGAATACAGTGATAATTAAGAAGAAACCTTTACAAGATTAAACCAATTGGAAACTGCTCGGGAAGTGTAGCAAATGAGGTGCTATCGGACTATAACGAAGTTTTAAAAATATTCAGATCTTGCTGTTATAGTATACAGTACTTCGTATACAGTACAGTGGTCGAAATGCTTTGTGCGTTCCTGTAAATATACATGGAGTAAGTTGTATTCAATGTGAGCAACGTATATCAATTTCATAAAATGTGAAATAGTTTAATATAATCAAAACAAGCCCCAAACAATGTTTACCCATATACCAGTTTGCAGTGAATACATTCTGTGGCTCTGGAAATTAATAATAAATATTCTTTGTATCACAGATTTTACAGAATGTATATTTTAGTATGTACTTCATAGATGCATGTCAATTCTATTATATACGAAAGAGTGTAAACATCATTAAAATGTACTTGGAACAATTTTTCCTATTGACCGTAATGTAATGAAATATTTTTTATTGTCCCTGTAACTAAACGATACATCTGAATTTCTATAAATTTAAAATGACCCGAGAAAATTTTGCAACAGTTATGTATTTTAAATTTCAAATGATTTGGTTGGGTGCTTTTTGCTCTGTTACATGCGAACAGACAGACGGGGTATACACAGAACGACGCCTGTAGGTGCTACGTATTTATATAATTACGGAGGCACCTAGAAATATTCAGATATTGATGTAATAGTATACAGTATTCTGAATACAGTATAGTAGCCAAAATCTTTTGTGTGTCCCTGTAAATACTGTCTGCATTCCATTATACAGAAAATAACTTGTAGTATTCCTCAGCAACGTATACCGTTTTTATAGAATGCAAATCGTTTAATACAATTAAAAAACGCACCAAACAATGTATATTTCATAGATGCATATCAATTTCATCACGTTCGAAAGAACGTAGCATTTGAAAGTTTTTTCTCATTGACCGTAATGTAATGGAATACCTTTGATTGTACCTGTAACCAAACTATGCACTCGATTTTCATAAAAATTGAAATGACTCGACAAAATTATTTAATAATTATATATTTGAAATTTCGAATGATTCGTTTGGGTAGTTTTTGCGTTGTTATATCCGGACAGATGGACAGACGGACGGATTAAACGACAACTGTAGATGCTACCTATTTACATAATTACGAACACACTTAAAAAAAAGATTTGAAGGATTCCATTTTATTTGACTTATATTTTTTCTGTTATTTAATTTAAAAAATGCAAAAAATTACTTCAAGAAGAGAAAAGCGATTTGATTGAAGTTGCTCGAACAATGAAAATTATCCAAAATACTATGTTGAAAATGACTTATCTAGAGTTTTTAGTTTCATTTAGAAAAGAATTTTACTTTTTTTTGAAAGAACAATTCATAAGACGTTTTTGGGAGAGAAGAATTTACGCGACTCTTTCCATTATCTTCTTTACTTTCATTCATTGATTCTACTCTAAAATGCTTAAAAGAAGAGGAGTGCATTTTGATTTTTTTTCTCAACACTGTAGAATGATTGAATTTAATGGAAAAGGATTTTATTTAAATGGCTTGATGGATCTCTAAAGGATCTTGTTCTTATATTGAATTCTTATCACATTTTAAATGGATAGTAAAAGGAAAATTAAATACATGCACAAATGGTATAAATTACAATTTTTTAAATTCGCTGTCTTTTTCTTTTTCACTTCTTTATTTACATTTGAAGATTTCTTGAAATAACACTGCCTTACTTACTAAGCTATGGGTTACTTTTTGAGACAACAAATTTTAATACAAAAATATAACCCAGAATATTTTATACTTACATTCATATTTCATAATTCACATTATTTGAGATTTCTGTGGTGACAGCATATGTAATGTTTGATTTATTTTTAATCTTTTTGTGGTATTATCCTTAAAAATATTAATACATATTGTTTTTCTACAGATTTTATACAAATATATAAGTTTTCGTTTTATAAGACTATAATTGTTTAACGGGGGGGGGGGGGGGGGATTTGAACATAAAAAAAATGTGTATTTGTAATAAAAAAAATCTTTTTATCTCGCTGTTTCAAAAAGGATATGGAACTTAGCGTACATAATCTTAAAAAAAGATCTTTCTATTTATCATCACAATAAAAAAATATTTTTATATTTCTATTATAAAAATGTTTAGTAATGATTCGTTGCTTATATAAATAAATTTTTTGCGATTGGAGTTTTTTTATTAAAATTAGTTTTATAGTAAGAAAACTATTGCATATAAAATTATGTAAACTTATAGTTTCACAGAGAAATGTTAAATTATGGCATTTAAGTAAATAATTTTTCAATTTAAGAATTATGGACAGTTTAATGTTCAGGTCTGTCAAAATAGTTACTCTAAAAAAGTTTTATGAAATCAAAATCTATACATAGCAATTCTACAATATTTTGCAGGCATATATTTGATTATCATGCCGTGTGCAATTAATGTGTGTGTAATTATGTTTCTAATTTAACTAAATTGTATTATTTTCTTTTTTTTTTAATTTTAACTAAAATTTCGTTATCTGAGTTGAAAAAAATTTCGAAACAGTCATTTTTAAATTATTGTTGCATAATTTTAAAACGATGTAAATAATAATATTTCCCTTTAATTGTAAAATATCCTCACATAAGTATATATAAATAAGAAGGAAAAATTGAGCATAATTACGCTTTAAAAGCAATAATAATAAAATCTAAAAACGACACTCACAAAATAGAGCAAAAAATACTGAAATCTGAGTATAGCGCATAGTCCGTTTTAAAGTGTGCGAACATGGCGTATAACTAACCCTAATCTTAAGATCGCTTTTAAATATTAAATGTACATACAATAAAAATAGGAAGAAATATTTCAAAATGACTAAATTAATGAAATTACTTTCATTAATTCTCAATGAAATCTCTTAAAATTCCCCCTATTAAGTCTTTCATTTAAGAATTCATTCAGACCGCTGAAATTTAATAAATTTAACGAATAAAATGCTATTTTCTTTGAAGCGAACTATTTTTGGTATTTCAGAATTGAAAGCATTGTGTCGTCATCTTAGAAACAAACAAAAAAAAATTCATAACAAAATAAAAGCATAGATTTTCTCAGATTCGAAAAGTCATTTTCCTCAATGTATTTAGATTTCTCTTACTTTTTTCTCTTTCTTGCTTTAAACTGGAATAATAAGTAGATTCTCATCACTGCCACGGGTGGATTTTTAGTGTTATTTGCGTAGAAATGCATTTTTGCCTTAAAAAGATCATTTTTATGCTTCTTCTCTTTAAATCTGGTTGTATGTGTTCTTAAAACTTGCTTGGATATGAAATAAATGTGAATAATGCTTCGTACGTCAGTGCTAGATACTCATATTTTTAAGAATATCAAAAAACAGTGCTTATTTTGTCATATTCATTAAATAATTCTCTCTGTTCAACACATATTAAAGCGATTTATCCTTGACTTAAATTATGTTAGTTTGAAAGATTTGAATGAACTGCAGAAAACGGATTTAGTAATTAGAAACTATTTTAAAAACATTTTAGTCATAGAAATGTGCACGAAAGAAAAAATATATATGCACATATATCCCCATATATTTTATCAGAAAATCGACTCACAGGACAAAGAAAATATCCATTCAATTGGGAATTATGTCTTTTGAAACTTCTGAAATATATAACTTCTGAAATATATAGAAAACTCAAAAGAATTTGGATTAAAATAAAGCGTAAAATTTAACTTTTCTTATTTCCCTTTCTTTCATTTGCTTGCAAATAAATAGAGAATTTTGCATTTTCCAGGCAATTTATTATCATTTAATTTCATCGAAATACTCTACTGTTACTATTATTATTATATTTTGTCTTTTAGGATAAAAGCCTGAGACATAAAAAAACTGTACGTTTTGTTTTAAAGTTGTAAAACATTATTCTAAGTTTTTAAGAACGTGTTCACTATAAACACATAGTTGCTCCTTAATTATTTACGGATGTATTCGAATATGATAATTTTTAGTATTTAAATTTAAAACACTCAGATTCCAAAACTCGATTGCTACTTTGAAATATCAGAGCAATATATAAGCAACTTGAAAGTGACATATCTCGATATATAATAAATATTTTAATCTCTACATAAAGGAGTATTTTGAGACTAATTATATTCTGTATAAAATAACAGCGGAGACATATTAAAAGTTATTCATTCAATCTAAATGGATTTTTGACTTTCAAAGAATTATCATAATCGCCTGTCTTTAAAGATTTTAAATTTTATGAATACAAGGAAATCAATGAGTTTCAAATGATGTCTAATTTAATTGCTTAATTAACAATATTTAACTAAATCAAGTTTTTCGGAAGAAATATACTAATACACTTAAAATGTTTTGAAGTGTTTAAAAACATTATAAAACTTTTAACAGGAGTGTAAAATTACAAATGATATCAAGGATAAATGCTTTTCTTATAATGTCTTCATAATATTTTTCATACTTATATAATATTTTTCATATTTAGTTGATTTTTTGGAAAAATATTTATATAAATATTATTCAAATATATTTAAATCTACAAAGCGAATTTTGAGTATACAACAATAACACATTTGTCTCTTGTTTTTCGTTTGGCATTATAAATTTTATTGAAAAGATCCCAATTTTACATATTTCAGTATTAGTCATGAAAAGTGTTTTATAAAATTAAAAATAATTTCAAAATTTTAAATTTTAAAAAGTATTTATGTATCTTTTGTAATTGAAAACAATTTTTCATCATATTTTCCAAATAGTAAATAATTCCAAGTAAGTGTTATTTGTGTATGAATAATAATAATAAAAACAAGTCGTAAATAGTGCGCCAAGCGTAGCAAATGAGGTGCGTTCGTACTATAACGAGGTTTTCAATGTATTCAAATCTTGGTGTTTTGCTTCACATGCAGTATATTAGCCGAAATCTCTTTTGTGTCCCTGTTAATACACTCTGATTTCTATTATAAACCTTTAGTGAACTTCAAAAACGTATATGAGTTTCATAAAACGAGACATTAAATAGTTATAATTTTGTGTGTCACTGTAAATAAAAAAATATATATGTATTCTTTGGAACGCAGATTGTACAGAATGTACATTTTTGTGCATACTTCATACATGCATACCAATTTTATTATGTTCGAAAGAGTGTAACATTATTAAAATGCACTTCAAACTATTTTTCCCATTAGCCGTCATGTAATAGAATATTTTTGATTTTCTCTGTAATTGAACTATACATTTGATTTTCATAAAATCTGAAATGTCTCGACAAAATTATGCCACAATTGTTCATTTTAAATTTCAAAAGATTCGGTTGGGTAGTTTTTGTGTTATTGTATGCGAACGCATAGACAGACGGACAGAGCGACGACTATAGGTGCTACGTATTTATATAATTTTGAAAACACCAAAAAGATATATCATGGAAGAATTCTGTGAATTTTTCCACAACTTGCACTAGTTTACGAAAATCTTGCAACATTTCTATGACTTAGAATTAATAATGTTAAACTTAGTTAAACTCTCACAGTTCAAGTTTTCATTCTAAATACATAGGGTTTCAAGTATTCAAGTCTTAACTTTAAGAATTAATGATAAATAAATCTAATTCTTTCAATTCAAAGTCATCTTAAAACTTTATACGCAAGATTTGCACACATTCAAAATATTGAATAAATTGTTGAATAAAAATATTGAATTTTATTCAATATTGAATAAAATCTTTCTAGAGTAATTTGTGTAGCTAATAAAATTATAATTTGGAATTAAAATATTAACTTATTTTAAGCATTTCATTAAAAAAGTTAATTAAATATATGAGAAATGGAAAACTACCAATTTACACAGAGAATGGAAAATGCTTAAGGCTACAGTGGACTCTGAAAATACACCTATCTCTTATTTCACAATTTTTTTTAAATGTATTCAATAGTTTTTGAGATACAGATTTGACTTTTTTTAAAATTAACAAAAAATGACAATATTTCAAAATGCTCCATGCGAAATTCTTTATGCCTAATTTTTCTGATTTTTTGTTTAAAATGCTCTCTATGTATGTGTTAACAAATGTTACTAAGCATTTTAGCATATTACTTGTAAAACATTTTAAAAAAATTACGTAATTCTTTCGTATTTTCCGTTAAAAAATCATTAAAAATTTCATATAACTGAAATTTAAAAAATTTACATGCGTCTAAATTTTTTTTTTCAAGTAACATTTGTTAACACACACATAAAGAGCATTTTAAATAAAAAATCAGAAAAATTGGGCATAAAGAATTTCGCATGGAATATTTTGAAATCATGAAAACGACGGAAATATTCATTCTGCAAAAAACAGGTTTTAGTAACTACAGTGATTATAATTGCTTAATATTTTCCTACTGATACAATTTCAGTTATTAAGGGATATAATATCGTTTCTAGCTTATATGTAAGTGTTTTATGTTTTTTATGGTAAATTCACATAAAATACGTGGCTTCGACAGTAATTCATGTAAATGACGTGAAATATCTGAATTTTAAAAAATCTTCTCAAAAGTAACATTTTGTATTTTCTAATGAAATTTTTTCAAATTTTACTAGAAATATTCATGGTATAAATACCTTTTATTTTTCAAATTTTTTGTTAAAGATATTAAATATTTTTAATATTTTAAATACATTAATATTTTTTAATTTACCCTAAAAAGATTGGGGACAAAAAGCAATTCCTCTAAATACATTGTAAACAAACGCTTAAAGAAACAGTTAAAAGTTGCTGTTAAAGTATTGTTTTGCGAAATCACAAAATAAATAATTTCAGTGCAAAATAATAACATTTCGTATGGTAAAACTAAAAACTAGGCTAAATTTCACGGATGAGAATCGACAAAAAAGTAAACAAAGAGGCGTGGCACAATCAGCTGATTGGACAAAAATGCTTCTAACTCCAGTAAAAATGTCGAAATTGAAAAATTATTTTTGTGTTCAATAACAGGGAGTTCATATAATGTTATTATGCTAAAAATGAAAATTCGACAATTTGATGATTTTTTGCGATTTTGAAAGTCCACTGTAGCCTTAAGATAATGCATCCAACTGTAAACTTAAATGAAAAATATTTTTAGCTTGTTGATATTAAAATAAATGTTGACTAGAATTTTAGATTTGAAAAATATTTGGTGTATATAATTAAACAAAAAAAAAAACATTTAAATTTTAGTATTATGTCTTAAAAAATATCAACCGATTTTCAAAATACAAATTGTTAAGCGATTTAAAATGTTAAAAACCTTATTTCCATAATGTTTTAAACATAATTTATTATATCCTTACACACTATGTCATGTGTAAAAATTTAGTATGCAAAATCATTTTTATGTACTTATTAAAAATGTCTGATTACGACATATCCTAAAAACATAAAATGTATAATAAAATATTAAATATAATTATTATGTATAATATTAAATATATAATATTTAATAATATTTGAAAAAGTAATAAAAAATCAGCAATAATATTTCAAACAATTCTATAATAAGATAATAGTTATTTTTTCATTAGCGACATTATTTGTGATTTGCAGATATTATTTTAACAATTTATTATAACACCTAAAAACACCTTCATACATTTTAATGCATTACGCTTAGGTGATAACTTTGTAAGTTTTCAGTCAAATAACTGACGCAAACAAATATAAAATATAACAATTTTTATTAAATATTTAATTAGGCCAAGAATTGAAACAACAGATAATGGACTAAATTTTTAAAACGATTCCATAAATTAAGGTGGTATATCCACTGAGTTTTAATTCAGGAATTAAGCTTACACTTTCATTAAAAATAAATGATATATCTGTATTGAAAATAAAACTATCTTTAATACGAGGAAGAAAGAATTTCAAGAGAAAAAAGACATTTTTGCTAGGAATTCTAATAGAATTTCTTACCATCTTTCATAAATCGCTAGTACATAAATACCTTTCGTGAATAAACAGTTATTTGATTGAAAACAGGATTTCAATGAATTCAATTTTTCTCCATTTATAAACAACAAGCTTTAACTTACTATGATTAAATATTCATTTTTATATAGTATCGTCTTTTTCAAAGATCCATCTTTTGCCTGCACTGTTTTATAATAGAGTTCCAAGATAGAACGAAGTATCATTTACCCACAGAGAATGTTTATATAAAAATAAGAAATCCGTATTTATAGAATATTTTAGAATTTTAAAAACTGTTTTTTTACAAATGCTCATACAATATTATCATTAACTTTTCATATATTTATTTTCAAGATTGACAAGAAAATAAAAGTTGAACTAAGCAAGGAAATACGGTCACAAAAAACAAAAAATTAAATTATTTATTTTATTATATATATCGCTAAATATGTATATTGAAAAAAATTTCCGCATCTTATACATGGTTCGTACGGGTCCTGGAATTTTATGAGCAGGAAATTCTTTGGTACCAGTATTTTCTTTTAGAAAATCCCTAATTAAATAAAACGAAATTTACCTCTTTTGAACGATATTTATTTTTCTACAAAGAAGTGCTGGTATTTTACTTGAAAAATAACGGTACCCGTACGAACCATGTTATAATATTTTCTCGGCATTTATTTATTCTGTGCATTTAAATTTCAAAAACGAAAACGTGAATTAAAACGAAAAAACATGTACTGAAGTGAATGATTATTTTGTGATAAAACAGCACATTGGTAACATTGCCATCTTCCATTACTTTACATTTCCATGGTTTCCGTCAATTAAAAATATTAAAAATAGAAAGTATACACTTTTTTTATTATTTTAATCTTAAAATTTTAAATGTAGATTTTTTTAAACTTATGAGTAAAATATTTGTCTTGAAGAAGACTTTTTATTGTCAGTGATACATTCATTAATGAAAAGAATTCAAATAAAGATTTGTTTTAAAATTAAAAGAAGCTTTAAAGCAAATGATTACACCACATAACGTATATCAGCACATATATATTTAATTAATCCCTTACGCATAATAAGAACTTAAGACAAAGAATTCAATTCTTAATGCAGAAATTATCTCGTAATTAAGGTAACTTAACGAGTCTTTTATGATTATTTTAATTAAAGGATTATTTATAAATACCCATTTGAAATCTTTAAAAAAAAGTTAAAAGATAGAATTTTTGTTGCGAGCTTATAACCCGAAAAATAATTAAATATAGCATATAATGGAAAATTCAATGTATAATCAAGGAATGAATGAAAAAAAAAACATTTACAGAAAAGTTGTGTACTTAAAAAAACTTTTTCTAGATATGGAATTACGTATATACATGTACATATTTATTTTGAAATCTATGTCTATACACTTGTCTCTTGCATGTTTTAACTAAATATTATGTATTTACACTATATAGTCATTAATCACAGGATACATTCAATTTTAGACATTTTGATGTATCTGACTGATTCTTTATATATTCATGAATGAAAGGAATTGTTTCAAACTCAAACAAAAATATTTTATGCAAATGATTACACCACACAACGTATATCAGTTCACACATATTTAATTAATCCCTTACGCATAATAAGAGCTTAAGACAAAGAATTCATCCTACAATACAGAAATCATCGAGTAATTAAGGTAGCTTAACGAGTCTTTTGTGATTATTTTAATTAAAGGATTATTTATTTCCTATAAATAAATACCCAATGGAATTCTTAAAAGAGAAAAAGTTAATAAAGAGAAATTTTGTAGGAAACGTCTAACCTGGAAGACAATGAAATAAAGCGTATAATGGAAGAATATATTTTCTATTACGAAAAGAATGAAGAAAAAAAAATTACAGGAGAGTCGCTTACTTTCAAATTCATTTATTAGAAATTAATTACGTATGTACATTGTGCATATTTATTTTCCTTTCTGTACATTTATCTATCGTATGTTTTAACTAAATGTTAGATATGTACATTATATTGCCATCAATCATCGTACACTTTCAGATTTAGACATTTTGACAAATATTTAAAATATATAGGGGGAACTGGGGTACATTGATACATGGGGCACATTGATACACCCCCTCTACCGCTCACAGGGTCATTACAGGAAGTTTCACAACAGCTCCAAAAGATGATGCTAGTGTATTCAACTACATACAGAAAATCTTGGAATGATTCAGTAGTTTGATGAAATGGGACGGGTGATTTATTGTTTTTGTTGTTCAAAAGTAAATATGAGTTGTACAATTGAAATGCTATTATATAACTGTTCCAGTATTTTCAACCAAAATGAATACTCTCCCTGGTAAGTACAGCTACTCTTTATCAGTTCTTTATTATTTATTGTTAGATATATTGTGAAGTGTTGGATTTGAGACTCATTTTGTTCAAAATAGCTGTATGGGGCACATTGATACAGTCTATGACGGGGCACATTGATACAGCCTAAATCCTTTAATAGTTCATATTTTCATTATCTTTTATTATTTTTTTTACCATACACTCCTTAATCCAACCTTTTTTTTCACGAAAAATTTCTAATATTAGTTTTTATTGAAGTGAAATAGCTCTAATTTCTTTATATTAGAACATTTTATAGTATTTTTGAAAACAGAAGACATAGGAACTTACCCAGCATCTAGTGCTAGTAGAACTAATAAAAGAAAAGGACGCCATTCTGGCAAATCTCGAATTTATATCGATTCTCCAGAGAAAAAAGTATTTTCGACATGCGAAATGTTAAGTAAGAGAAACAAACTGCAGAACAGAAAATGATACTTATATTATAAACAGAACTTTTAATATAATTATCCTTTATTTTCGGTTTCTGAACCTATTTATAAACAGAAAAACTGGTAATTTTTTCATCTTTCATAAGAAAGAAGATAATGCTGGGGTTGAAGTGCTAGATATGACAAAGTTACCACAGCCAACAATCAGACAAGAAACAGCCAGAACATCAGGTCATAATATATTTAATTTTGATTGCTTTAATATTGCTTAAAAATAAATTGTGGGTGATTTGAATTTTTATAAATAAATATAAAATGGTTTTCTAATTCATTTTCTATGAAAAATATGCATTGGTATTATTTTGTCGTCATTTTTCTCAAACGTATCAATCTGCCCCGGGGATGGGGCACATTGATACAAATGACTTTTTTTGATTTTTTGAAAATTACATGCAAAAATACTATATAAAACAATGATTGTACATTTTTATAACATACTACACAAGTTTTGCTGTCACCTCATGGAAAAAAAACTTGAATTTTCTACTTTCTTGACACCAAAAAAATCTTAGAAAAAACTGTATCAATGTACCCCAGTTCCCCCTACTTGTCGCGTTCATCTGTTTTTTCAAGATTATTAACAATATATTGAACTTCATATTTATGAACGTCGATTTGTTAAGGAAGAGAATTTGGGTTATAATAAGAAATTGAACAAAAATAATAATATTTGAGATCATCCTAAAAACAAAATACATTAAATTATCTACCGCTAGAGCATTCAAATATGTAAGTGAAGTACAAAAAAAAGAAAGAAAAAACCTTGAAAATTAAGCTACGATCTCAATGTTCGAATGTTTTATTTTATTTTATTCAGTTTTTAATAGAAAATGTGGGTGAGAGTTTCTAATACACACTGCTTACTTGGAGTCGTTGCCTCTGCAGCTTAGTATGATTTAGAGTCCTCCCTTTATTTATTTTATTCCTGTTAGCGGTTTGAAAAGAGAGATATTTACTCTCTGACAATCTTACAAAATGGCAAAATTTTAATGTTGTCTCTGCATTTTGTTTTAAATGTTTAAAAAGACACTTCTTTCAAAATTATACAAAAACTTAAAAATGAATATGAATGTTATCACTGAAAGCTTTAATTACTGTTCAATATATTAAAAATCTATTAAATGAATACATTTATACTATTTTAAATATAGCTTGTATTGCAGTGAAACCTGGAGCTTAGTGCACGGGCTTGTCAGTGAGAGGGTTAAAATTCTTTTTTCTACAAAAAAGAAACTCCTCTGGTGCACACAATCGACGTAAAAAGCTTATAACTGCTGGATGTAAAATTGCCACACAACTAGGTAGACCATCAACCAGATAACATTGTTCCGTTGTTCCATTAGAGTTGTGAGTGGGCGTTGCTCCGATTCAGTTTATTCCCTTGAATGTTTGCTATTATTTCTAATGTTTAGTAAAAAAATGATCATACTATATTTTTGCTTTGACTTTTATAAGAAAAAAAAATGTTCCTGTAAACCACTCAGTTTTGGATTTACAATCATCAGGGTATCTATATCCTAAAAAAGGCAGGGCCGATTAATTACATGGCAATACACCGAAACGTATAATCGGTTTAGAAAGATCAAGAAAAACTTCAGCCAAGTGTCATAATTTTTTAAATCATCACGTACTGTTAATGCATACTATAAAGACTGCAGAGATAAAAAAAGAAACATTATAAAGAATGCATCGGTAATGACCACCTGTCACAAATTTTACATTTTCCAATGAGCGTCGAGATTATTTTTCTGGCACTGTACAACATGTAATCTAATTTGTGTGAGAACAGCACATATACTCATCGAAATTTAGTGATTTAAAAAGAAAAAAAATGCTCTTATACCATATAGAGGATTTTCAATCGAATTTATTGTCAATTTCAGAAAAATTAGCAAAATGTAGTACGAACATTACAGGTTAGTTGAAATATAAAAATATAAAATATCTTATGAAATGTGAGAAATTGAATGACATAATTTTGATCTGTGCGAATGATTACAAATGTTTTTTTTTTTTTTTTTTTTTTTTTTTTTTTTTTTTTTACATAACTTAATAGTCATTTCAAATGGAGGAACTTTTTAAAAAAAAATGCAGTAAAATATCGTGAAAATCCAGAAAGCTATCTTCAATAAGTAAGTGGATTTTTAATTGTTCTTTAAAACAAGTTGAATGATAAGGAATTTTACATAAATTGTCATAATTTATTTTATTTTTTTTTCGTCTTTTATTGATATTTTCACTTCTAAAATAACCACTAAAACGAGCCTATTTCATAAAAAAATATAAAAATCGATGCATTTGTTCCAAATTTAGTCGTTGATATTCAATAAATACGAGCTCTTTTGCTAAAAATTAGTTGAAATGATGTAAAAACCTTTGAAAAATTCCTTACCATTCACCAGTTTTTAGATAGCAAGTAGAAATCAGCTCACTCTATCGTCGATATCTTTCTCAGTTTATGACGATATTTGATTTAATAATAAATTAATTTGCTATTTAATCGGCGCATGCTCAAATTCCACTCATTACTTCGAAGTAAAACGAACTAAGCTATTATTGTTGATATTAGAATTCTTTAGATATACCGCATCGAGGCGCTTAATTTTTATATTTTATGTATTTTTTAAAATTAAATGTATGTTTTTAGCCGTAAAAGATACTGATTTGACATTAAGAAACACGGAACAATTTAGTAGATATTATATTGGATTTAAAATGAATATTTAGATTAATTCGATTAAAACATAGCAAGCGCTACATTTCATTGAAAACACTATATAATACAAAAGAAAAACGTTCAATAATAATTTGAACTTTTAAAAAATCACTATATAGCCATGAATATATACGTACTATTATTAAGCAGATCAATCAGTATACATTTCTATGCTGTAGTTAAAGACCATTTCGTGCATTTTATTTTACAGGATCCTAAATAGTTTTATTTTCTGTTTATTTTTTATTTTCCCACTAGTTGTCCTCTTTATGAAATCAATGTTATAAATATGAGGTCAAACATTTTCTTTATAATACTGAAATTTCAGAAGAATTCGATCAAAATATTTTTAAATATTCGGCAAAAATCTTAACGATGCATAAGAAAAGATGTATACTGTATAAAATTTCTTCTTTTTACAAGACGTTCTTCAAGGTTTTGCATTTTTAATAGCCATATATAACTGCAAAAACGAAAAAAAAATTAAAAAAAAAAAACATTAAATAAATGTTAATTTAATGTTAGAAATAAAAACTAGTTTTATCCAATGAAAAGCTTCAAATATACGATTTTAAAATTATACCTTTTTCTGCCAAGTAGTTTCTGATCTGGAGAGAATGAGTGAACATTTTGAAAAAAAAAAAAAATCTTATTTTATTCGCCAGAAAAGTTCTTTGAACCTTCTTGAATCCACTGGTATGATCATTTATTTTACTAAACATTAGGAATAATCGCAAGCATTCAAGGGAATAAATTGAATCGGACGCTACGCCCACTCACATTAACTCTAATGGAACAACGGAACAATGTGATCTGGTTGATGGGATACCTAGTTGCGTGGCAATTTTACATCCAGTCTAGAGGTAAGTTGTGTTGCTTAGGCGTTAGGGAGTCATAAAAAGAAAAACTGTTTAGATGCAGCTGATAGCCACAAAATTAAAAAAATATCTATTAATTAATAAAAATGCTTAAGAATGTAATTATTAAGAACATGTTAAATACATGGAGTTTATCAAATTGAATGAGGAAAAATAAAAGAAAAATTCCATTAGTTCCAGGCGAAAAAGCTACCAAGGAATGCCACAACTGTAAAAAAGACTCTTTTCAGAGACCATATATTTTAAGTGAACAAAAATAATTGCTAATATAAGCAGATTAACTTTTTTTTTAATATAACTCTATCATATTAACTCTACGCTAACATTTTATACTTATTTATAAATCTTCCTCATAAAAAAGTCGTGCCAACCGAATAAAATTCGTGTAAGATAGGTTCGACCGGAAGTCACGTGGAAAGTGACATTAAACCGGCAAAGGTTAAAACATTGGGTACTACTGGGTTATCCCGTCGATCAAAAAATTATCGCCAAACTATAAGATTAAATGCCAATAATGGATGATCGTGAATGTCACACTCAATGACATTAAATATGTATCAAGTGTTTAAAATGTCATTAAGTGGTTTTTATTTCGACTTTTTATTTGTATTTTTATTAATATTCTACTAATTATTTGTTTTTTTTCGTTATTTAAAATAAAAATGATGTCAATATGTATAATTTGTCAACTAGTTTGGCGATTTGTATAATTTGGCGAAATTGGTCGACAGAGTAGTACCAAACATTGCCTCATTTATTATAGAAAACTAAGTTTTATTCAAATGTTTATGCATAATCTCATTCATGTGTTTGATAAAATTGTACGAGAACTTCACAAAAGTAAGAAAAGTTTCTTGTCTCTCTTAAAAGTCTTACTTTTCAAGTAAAAATCTCATTATCTCATAAAAACACTCAAAAAATTCTGATTTTTTGAGTGTGACGAACTTCTTGTAAAAAGAAGAAATTTTATACAACATAAATTTTTTCTTAGGCATCATGCATTGTAGGGCATAAATCACTGCACGCTTTTAATTTAAATTTTTTTGCCATTTAAAATATTTTGATTTATTTTTTTTGTTTTATTTATTTTTTTTTCATGGGAGAGCATAAATATAAGATCATAACTGAAAGAAAGTTTAATAAAAGTCAAAATAAAAAGTTTTAATCGCAGCAAAATGTTGTCTGCCATAAATCTTGAACATGACCCAATGATGGATTCAAAATGGAATAAAAATCGGTCGGGTAATTTCCGAAGAAACAGGTATTAAAAGCGGCATTTCTTCCATAGAATAGTACTCAGTCTTGGATCCGCTAAAAATATACCGGATTGCAATGTGTTTTAAAACGATTAAAAGGAATTTAATATTATTGGATCTAAACTATAATTTTTTTCTAGTACAGAAAATTGCTTGACAGAATGACTTCTAGTTTGTTATCTAAAGTAAATTTGCGGAATCTAAATATCGCTTATTCACAAGTAAAGTAACACAGGTGAAAATATTACAATTCAAATCCAAATTAAAAGAAAAAACAGATTTTCATTTACTGCAACAAAGAATTTTGACAATTAGCTGTAAAAACTTACATAAAAGTATAAAAACTGTAATAATCAAGCCATAGAAGAGATAGGAAGGAATTTTCATGCTTCTGTATAATACAAAAGTGATACATAATGTAATTTAGTGCACCCTAACCGTTTAGTTATACTCACAACATTTTTCCTGTAGCAAAACGCATCTAAATGTTGCCTAATATTGGTAAAATACAATAAATGATTTTCCAACAGTTGTGTATTTTTTAAGCGGGTGGGCGATATGATGTTGATATCAAGTGTTAATAGTGAAAAAAAATGTGATTTATTTCAGTATTCAAGGAAATATCACAGTAAGATGACGATAGAAAATAAATCAGAAGCTTTGACGTAGATTTTTTCTCCGAGTTCGAGAAAGTAACGACCATCGTATGGATCTTTTAATTTAATTTATTTTTGATTGCTTGCCTCTAAATTTAGCTTTGTGCAATAGTAGCAGATACACATGTTGTCTGAGCTTTTCATATAGTATGCAATGGGCAAGGATCACCAGGTCACTACGCATGTTTTTGTTACTTTGTACAGTGTTGAAATCTGCAAATACTACAGTCGAACCCCATTATAACGAACTTCAAGGGACGGAAGTTTTTGTTCGTTATATCCGGTGGTTCGCTATATCCGATGCGACAAAATACATTAGGAAAACGACGGGACCAAAATTTTCGTTCGTTATATCCGGTAGTTCGTTATGAATCGGGTTCGTTATAACGGGGTTCGACTGTACTATTAACTTTTCACTAAATTATAGCAGAACATAGTTGCGGGTACAACACGATTGGAAATAATGTCTAAAAAATTGTCTTAGGAGGCCGTTAACAACCATCTCAACAAAAACAACACAAACTTTTTTTTTTCAATGACAACATTCAATTTTAACAATAGATTTTAATTCTTCATATAATCTTACTATATCTAGATACAAAATTTAGTCATTTTGATGATGAGTTTTTCAATTATCAACAATAAAAATTTAGAGCTTCTAATGATTACATTTTCGTATTTTTATTAATATCTCCTGGGATAATAATTGTATAGTGATGATTAGGGAAGGTGTTGTACCTCTGAACTTCTTGTTCTTTTGACTACCTAGGCTGTACCTCTATCTAGCAGCATTTTAGGAATTTTGGTGTAATAAGTGCATAGTTCCTTTACTAGATTGCATGTGCAATCTACTATGGATTATTCACATTAAGAGTCCCAATAGTCACAGAAAAAGTACACCAAAAGACCCGGATGACCGTGTAAAGTCTATGGGAGCGTTCTTTTCTAATATCTCGCTCAAATTTTAATATTTTTGCATGATTTTTTTGCACAAGATAGCTGAGGGCAATCCACAACCGGGCTAGTTTTTACTTTTTCAATTTTTGTTTCAGATTTTCTTTAAAAAATTACTTTAACTTTCGAAACCGGTTTAAACCGGTTCTGAAACTGAAACTATCGTAATATAAAAAATATATAACCAAAATCGAAAAAGTAAAAACTAGCCCGGTTGTGGATTGTCCTCAGCTATCTTGTGCAAAAATATTAAAATTTGAGCGAGATATTAGAAAAGAACGCTCCCATAGACTTTACATGGTCATCCGGGTCTTTTTGTGTACTTTTTCTGTGACTATTGTGGGCTCTTAAGGAGGATTCCTCCCTAATAGCATGCATGGTCACAGTGACGGTCACTTTGGTCACATCACATCTGTGACCGAAATGCCACCTCTCAATGACATCACATTGTGACTGAGATGTGAAATCTTTAGAAATTTATAAATATCCTTCAAAACATGTTATTTACTTTAAAAAACATGTTTCTGTCAATTTAAATATCGTCGTTTTTGTTACAGTTTCGCACAATGTTAATGTCAAATTAGTCACAAATGACACATTTGTTACAAATTTGTCACTTTGTGAAACGTCACAAAAGAGCTCAAAAACAGTCATAACGACTTCACATTTTAGTCACTGTGACTTCACATCGACGTCACGTGATGTCACTTCGACAATCGATAGTCACAAAGTAACAATGTGACTTCACAACGACGTTGCAGCGACGTCACCATGCTTTACGGGCTGTGAATAATACTAATCCATTTCCATGATGAAAATGTAAGTATTTATTTGTTAATGTTTTGCCTAATAATATTTTATATGCTATGTCATTGTTAATAAAGATAATTTAAAATGGTAGCTATAGACTTTTATAAATACGGTAGGGCTTGTGAAAATTATTAACAACCACTAAAACTGTAGCATGTTTTGTAGTTTGCGCTAGAATGGAATTGTACCTCTGTTCATGATCGGCCGTTGTTCCTTTGACCAGGTCAAAGGTACAGTGCTCTTAAAAGATTTTCTAAACATTTCATTTTTTTTTGACTTGCTACAACTGTCTTGAAATTAGTTAACGATATTTTATGACGATGTGTAATAGCTGTACGAATATTTTACCACGTCACTCGTTTGAACCAAGTGATATTTGGAATTGCGGCGAAACTGGGTTAAGCACAATTCCTATGCCTCATAAACTCAAATCTCCAAAAGGTTAAAAAAAAAAGTCGGCGAAAGGGGAACAGCTATCACTACGATTACTGCTATTAATGCAATCGGAAACATCATTCCCCTTTTGATTTTTCCAATTCAATTCAAACCATTTCTGCTTAATGGAGCGCCTCCTAAATCAATCTCTCTTCCAAACCCATCAGGTTGGTCAAATCAGACCACATTCCAACTGCTATTTCCTGAATAAATATTGACCTTAGTACTGAAAAACCAGTATTATTATTTTGATTTTATAATCATGAATGCCATATTACCATACCAATATTTGATTAAGTAAAGTTTAAGGGTGTTATATTATTTACGAATTATCTACACAATCGCTATAAAATGAAATTCGTTTATACGGATATTTATGGTCTTTTTAAAGCCTTTTATAATCACACTGTAAGTAATTAGATGATTTCCCCATAACATACTGGGTTGCGTCTTATAACCAACAACAATACTGAAATTGCAGGCATATCATATTCTAAAGCCGTTGCTCTGAACATCATTTTTAAAGGTTTAAAATCATAGGTTTGTGCCTATCAACGAGATCGTTTTCTTTGATGACGAATTTTTTGCATCTACTGAAACAGACACACCGGTGCTATATGAAGCTGATTTGGATGACCCATCAATGAATGTTGCAACTCAAACTGACAATATTATTATTCCTCAATGTAGCAGTTCAAATCTATCGTAACTTATAATTGCACCTGGAACTATGAAACCTCATCCAAAAAATCAAACAAGAAACCTGTATCAAATAAAGATCGACGTAAAGGGAAATTTCATATTCTGATTTATACTCCTGAAAAGCTATTTATTAAAGGTTAAAAAAAGAAATAAAAAAGCCCCTTCAAATGCAAGAAACATGGCTACTGAATAAAACGACCTCTTTTATTCATTACTATGTTGTCTTGTTGCCTGGTCAGAGGTATAATAACCGATGGTCAAAGGTGCAACTATATGTTGTATTTTTATGCACAATGTTTTTAATTTTTAAAAATGAAATGAAGCATAGGAAAATTAGAACCTCAAAAACATTATGTATGATAAATCAGATGATACCAATTATAATAAAATAGAGGAAATGAATTTAGCCTTAATAGTTAAACTAAAAAATTTAAAAATCTAAGAGTGGTTAAAGGAATGACATCTTTCCCTCCTTGCATTGTTATAATATTAAAAACCCAAATATAAAGACTTTGTAATTTTTATAATTTTATAACATGAATTATGATATATTAGCATTGAAAAAATTGAATTACAATCATGAATTTATATATTTTTTGATGAATTTTTTTTATTATGTCTAGCTTTATAACAGATTTAAAATTTGAACCTTTACTTTCAAATAGTTTTTAAATAATGCTTAAGAAACGCTAAGATGTTAGGTTATGGTGTTTTGTATGACGGGTAGTAAAGCATAGTTTGAGAAAAAAAGATACACAATTTCCTCATTTACTGTCCGAATTTAGCAGCGCCAAAACCAAATGGTTTGAAGTTTAATATATATATGTAATATTGATGCGGAATTTTTCGAGTAATTTGAATTTTATGAAGATCGAATTAGAATTTTAAAAATATATTAATAAAAGTTTTCATCCATGTATCTTTCTTAAATCCTATCATACGTAGTTAATTCAATGACATTCTATTACATGTGTTGATTCTAGATTTGCCATGGCGGTTACGTTATTTGAGTCATGTTACTTCAGCATTACTGAATTTAAAATATATGTAAAATCCTGTCAAATTTAGTATTCATGCATTTTTGTATAAGAGTTCAACAGCTTTTTCGTCATGATCTGAATATTTATAAAACTAGTTAAAATATAAATGCGCCGCATTTGCCACGTTTGAAGTGCGATTTCCAAAATATTTAATATGAGATGAAAGCTAGTTCAAAGATTTTTTAAAAATATTTGAATTAAATAATCATAAATACGCCTAGTAAATGAAACGAATGTTTTTTTTTTTAAATATGAGTGAAAATTAAATAATCGAAAAAATAAAATAAAATAATAATTGTGATGTACTGTCTTTTTAAAAATAAAAAGAGTTGAAGGATTCCATTTTATTTGAATTAAGTTTTACGGTTATAAAACAAAAGTATGCTTAAAATGCCTTGAAGAAGACAAAAGTACTGTAATTGAAGGTACTCAAATAAGTGAATTCTCCATGATACTATTTTTTAAAATGACTTATCTAAAGTTTTTAGTTTCATTATGAAGAATTTTACTTCCTCTTCAAAGAACAATTCGAAAAAGGTTGCTGAGGGAGAAGAATTTGCGAGACTGCCATTACTATTATCGTCTTTCCGCTCTTACATTCATTCTATTCTTATGTACTTTAAAAATTGTACTTATCGATTTTGTTTCAATACTTTAGATGAATCGTATTTAATCAAGAAGGATTTTATTTAAATGTCTCAATGAATATCTAAAGTGTGTCTGACTTATCATGAATTTTTATCATATTTTAGATGAATGTTTAAAAGAAGTTAAATCTATGCATAAATAGTGTGAATTACAATTATTTACATTCTTTTTCCTTTTATATTTAACTTGTTTATTTATGTTTAAAAATTGCTTTAAATAATTGGATCTTATTTTCTATAAATTTCTGTACAAACATTTGACATAGAACAGTTTATACTAATATCCAAAGTTCACAACTGACGTTATTTAAGATTTCTGTAGTTTGTCGCATAGACTTTTTAATAATTGAAGCGTAATTTATTTTATTAAAGTATAAGTGGTGTTGAAATGCTGTAATGGGGAATATATCGATAAATTATTGAAAATCAAAAAGTATTTGTTTTAAAATACTGTCCAAAAAATATATATAGATAAAATATTTTAAAATTAAAGTATCTTGAAAGTAGTTTGTTGTATTTTATTTAAAAACTTATTTATCTAATGTAAATGCTGCTTATGTTTTAAATAAAAACCCCAAGGTATTTGAAGTTTACAATATTTTCTAGCAACATACTTCCAAATTCTAACAAACAACAATAATGTTCACATACACGGCTAACACTTGAAATTAAAATGGATAACATCTGCCTCTGAATATTTTTATTTAGGTCACTAAGGTCGAGAATAAGAATAGAGAATACAATAAAGGTTTCTAAAAGTAATTGAGACATAACTTTTGAATTTTTAAAAAATATTTTTCCTAAACTGTAATGAACCTGTAAATTGATTCTCACATAAAAAGAACACTACTAAATGAGTGATATTTTTATTATATTCCCCAAAATGTAAAGATGTTAATTGAGGACTATTACGCATTAGAAGTGTGCTTATTATTATGTTATTACAAATGTTATTTGAAACAAATAAATGTATCCTCAATTTTCAAAGACTATATATATTTAATATGTTGCTTTTTTAAAAAAACTTCTAAAACCTTCATCAAATAGTATTGAATTCAAAATTAATTACAATATAGTGAAGTAGTCACATGTAATTGTTGCGCTTAATTATATTTTATGGATATGTTATTAGTAAAGTACAATCATTCTGTTTTATTAAGTTAAACAACAACAGCACCAGAAAGATAAAGAGAAAAACATCTTATTAGAATTATTTTTAACTTTAACATTATGTTTTTTTTTAAATTAATCTTTAAAATATGTGCTTTCTTTTTGAGTCAAAGCAGTAGTTTCGTATTCAGCTATTGAATTTTCGAAATTTGTGAATTAAAAATTAAAAATTAAAAACTTGAATGTAATGTAAAATGCTCTTTTCTCAAAATCTATGTGATCTAGGAAAATCATTAAACTTTTCATTCACGGTTTAAATTAATGTCCCGTATTTTCGGGAATATGCACCACTCCCTCCGTATATGCCACTACTTCTGAAATTACATTATAATAAAACAAATATTCGTCAAAAGCGCCGGACTACTGTAAGCGCCGTTTTTACAAAAAAACATCAAAATGTTAAAAATTATGTTATTTTTCGCGTTTTGTGGGGATTTTGAGAGGAATACGATTTTAACAAAATAGTATTTTGTCTTCTTTTTATGATAATGTTTAATCTGAATTCATACAGCGATTTCTTTTTTCGTGAACTTTTCATATGATTTTCACACTTTTTCTTTTCAGTTTAACGGAGATTTTTCGAAATTCGGAATAGAAAGCTACATTAAAATCTAGCACAATAATTATGTTCTCTGCAATTTTTTTTTTTTTTTTTTTTTTTTTTTTGCGTGTGCGTGTGCGTGTGCGTTCCTTTTTTTTTTTAAATAAATTTTATCTTTTATTCAATGCATTTTATTTGACAATCCGCGGCTATTTTTTAACATTTATAACATGTATTAATATTATTAATTAACTAGTATTAAAATCTTATCCCAGTATAACAAATTGCCCTCTTTTCAATAAAATTTAATCACATTCAATGCGATTTTGTAAGCGTTACATTTTAATTTTTGATATTTTTAGAATGAATCAAGTTTAAAATTTTCAACTTAACATTTTCTTCCTCTGGGATATTTGAATTCCCCTTTCACTTTTTTTTTTAATTCCTCGTGATTTTTTTTTTTTTTTTTTTTTTTTTTTTTGCAATTTTTAAAGTTTTTGTCGTGATTTACATTTATTTAAAATTCAAGATGATATTTATTGTAAAAAATAACACGCTTTTTAATTCCGAATCATTAGAGTACTTGTGCGAGTTTTATTCCTTTAAGTGGAAAAAAAAGGTCCAATGAATAAGTCTAATTTTAGCGTTGTTGAAAAGAAGAAAAAATAAATAAAAGATCGAAGAAGAAACAAAAATAATGAACCTAAAGTAAAACTCTTCTTTTCGTTCCAAAAAAAAGGTATTTTGGTAATTGTCTATTTTGTTCAAATTTTCAGCAACTGGCACCAATACTAAATTAGGCTGTATACCAATTTTTACTTACCCATCATACGTAGTATAGGGTAAATCTTGCAATCGTTTTGAAAATCGAAAAATTTTTTTGACGGATTTACACGTTTTAGATAGTTGAGATTCCGAAAAACATATTTTTAGAAAAAAAATTTGCTGTCTGTCTGTCTGTCTGTCTGTAAACGCTCTATCTCCCGAACAAATTGAGATAGAAACTTGAAATTTCGGATGTGCTTAGTATGTAAGAACGGGACTAAGCATATTTAAAATAAGTAACCTCGATTATCTGGAACTATTTTTTTCGGACTCTCGAAAAATTCGTTCTGAGGAAAGGTATATAAAAATTTTCGAATTTTTTTGTTCTAAGGAATGGACGTAAAAGGCAATAAAATAACTCACATTTTGCATACAGAACGAAGTCGATCGGATTATTACAGCTCATATTCAAAATATTAGAATAATTACCTTTTTTTTAGAAATTGAAAATATCGTTTGGTAATTTAATGTCTTTTAATGAAAATATGCAAACTATATTTTTATTAAGAACTTATTGTTGATTAAACTTACTTGTTATCTTAAATTTAATATCATTTTTGAAAAGATTAATTGCAAAAAAAATTATTTTGAAAAGTCAAAATATTAGAATATTTATTCAAGTGGTTCAAAATATTAGAATATTTCACATTAATTCTCCTTTAATTATTACCAATTCTTAACTGGTGGCATCATTGATTAAATTCAGACTATTTTATTTAAAATCAGTATTCTTTTTTGCAGTTTGTTTCTTTTTCGTCTTAAAAGGGCCGTGTGAGTGATATTCCTGAATCTACTAAACTTCGTATGGTTGATTTGTATCGGCACGGTAAAAATCAATGTTTTATAGCGAATTATTTACATTATTCGCAATCGAGCGTTAGTAAAATACTAACACAATATTCAAAAATTGGAAAATTTCAAAATAATCGCCGAAATGGTGGCCGAAAACCAAAAACATCTGCTAGAGATATGGAAAGAAGGAGGAGTTGAAGTTTCTACATCGACAACATTAAGACGTCTCCATAAATTTAAATTTGAATCTCGTGTACCGAAAACAAAACCTCTCATGACTGCAAGACAAAAGCGTATAAGATTGAATTGGTGTAAATCAAGACGTTTATGGAGCAATGAAGATTGGAAAAATATATTATTTAGTGATGAAAGTATGTTTTGTGTTTCATATGGTAATCAAGGTATTCGAGTTTGGAGAATGAAGCAAGAAGCATTTGATAAAGAATGCCTTAAACGTTCCGTAAAATTTGCTGCTAGTGTCATGGTTTGGGGTTGTATGAGTGCAGAAGGACCTGGAAAGTTATGCATCGTCTACGAAAAGGTTAACTCTCTGATATATCAAGAAATTTTAGAATATTACATGATTCCATCATCAGAAGATTTATTTGAAGATGATTTCATCTTTCAACAAGATTTAGCGTCCCCGCATGCCTCGGTGTCAACTAAGTATTGGTTCCGCCAAAGCAAAATTAAGGTACTTCCTTGGCCACCAAATTCACCAGATCTTAATCCCATCGAAAACTTATGGTGTATAATGAAGAAAAAACTTCAAGAAAATCCTCCTTCAAGTAAAACTGAGTTAGTGGCACACTGTAAGAAAAAACGGAAGAAAAAACAGCAAAAAGGGCTGTTAATAGTTCTTTTTTGTGCGAAAATTGAATTTTACGGTCATGGCGTTTTTTTTTCAGTGACGTTTTTGAAGCGCCATCTGCCGTTTTGCAACTTTCATGGCTATGTCTATCCCATAATACACTCCGCACCACCGCCATTTGTTTCCTGTTGCAGTGATTGTTTTATTAGATTTTTTTCTCCATTTTCTCTTCTTTCATGATTTAAATAAATCACAATCTAATGAATCTGCTGCGGACTAAAGGTAAGTTTTGTCTTTGTACTTATTTCTTTACTTTAATAAAACTGCATTTCTCTTTATTGTGCTATAAATACCTAACGCACATATTTCAGTCAAGTGTAATAAGTTAATGTTCATGGAAGATCAATGATAAATGTTAAATACCATTAAGTTTCTTCGATTTATATTTAAATTAAGTATTATTTTAACACAATTATCATTATTTATAATTAATAATTCAATCCGTTTAAAACAAAAATTGGGGTTTTTGTGATTTGCTGTTACTTTGATAGGTTACGTTTTTGCTTTATGGGAGGTGTGCAATGTTTTAAATATTTCTATGTATTTCTTTCGCATATTATTTTATAGCAGGACCGGAGCGATAATTTGCCATAAAGAGCGACAATTGCCTGACATATATTGAACATATAATCCATTACTATTTTATTTTTCTAAACTTTTAAAAAAGTGTGATAAATTATTATTTTCTTTTGTAAAAATATAGACACAGAATGCATTTTATATAATTATAGCCAAGTAATGAACGAAGCGATTTCATAATCTTTACTATAAAACATTGATGAAATCCACACTGAGATAGCAAATAAAACAATCCCATGCTTTTTATCTTTTCAAAGTATGTCTTGCACTGATATCAGCAGAATTTAAAAAGAGTTGAACGGAAGTGATTAAGTCCGCGAATGTAAAACAGATTCGAAAAATACTGCCACGTCATTCAATTTAGTACTTCATTATTTCACTTTATTTGACTGTAGTTAGTCATTTGATCGTGTAATCCTTTTCTTTTATAGACCGTTAAGAACTAGATTAAATAGATGTTGTTTTAATTCTAGCAACAGAAGAAATATTTCTTACTTTAGGTAAATATTATGCTATTTTTTTAATTTCAACATTTCTTGCTTAAGAAATGTTGCCGTGATGGTCAACAATCGCTTATAACTGTAATAAATTTATCGGAAAATGAAATAAAGTTGTTTAATTATTTTACAAATCACTTTTTAAAGAGTGCAGTTTCATTAAATTATGCTGAATGTGTTGGAAAGAGTTTCTCAATCTATGCTAGTTGCTTGATTTTTTTTTTTCTTTCTTATATTAATTATTTTTGGAATGAAAACTGGTATTAAATTTTAATTTTTTAGAGATAAAAATGCAATTATTTTTATTAGGATTAAACTATTTTGATAAAGAGCTTATTATAATATATCATATTTATTGCATTGTTGCTAGTTGTGTTTATTGTAAATATCACTAACATGAAATCAAATTGTCATTTATCATATTTCATATTTTTCATCATATCATAATTTCTAAATTAAGAATAATTTCATGTGCAGTTTGTTTTTGTGTTTTTCTCTTTTTGACTTAAAAGTGTGTAATTTTATAATATTGATTTCGATATTATGATAAATAATCAACAATGTTGCCCCCCCCCCCAAAAAAAAAAAAAAAAAAAACAAAAAAAAACTAGATTTTTTTTTTTTTAATAGTTATTTTCTTTTAATTATTATTCAAAGTGGGATTTTATTATGACTTATATATATATGATTAAAAATCATAGAAATCAGTTTATATATCTTACTGATATCACTATTTTCTATTTTGTAATTCATATGCAAATTTTATATGTAATTTTATATGTAATTTGATGTTTTTAATTGTTTGACACATTATGCAACAATAATGCTTAGTTTAAATTTAATTTCTTTGCCAACAGTAACTGAGATTTTATGTAATTCATAACGTCGATTTAATATAAATATATTTTTCTTATGTTTCCAAGGGAGATTGAATTTTTTAGAAATCAGTTTTATTCTTGATGCGGTATTTTTTTATTATTTTATTTATTTATTTATTTATTTATTTATTGAAAATATGTATTATTAAGATGCAATTACATTTTTATTAATTCATTTCAAGCTAGTTGTTACTTTTTACGAGATGCAAAATTTCTTAATGAAACAGTTTAGGAAACATTTGTAATTTCTATCGATATTATCTAGCTTGATTGGAAGTTTAAATAATAATAATGATAAGGACAATAATTTTTAGCTTATATTTTTATGCCTAAATTTGTTGAACTTGAGAAAATAAAAATTAATTTCAATACTTTCTTATCACTATATTCTAAATGAAAAATATATCTTTTGGAGACTTTATTTTCTTTAATATAAGTAATTTTTTTAAATACATTTTTATAAAATAATTAATGTATTGAAAGATTATATATTTTACGTATATTTCATTTACTTTTTATTTATTATATTCTTTCATTAGCATACATATTTATAAAAATACAATAATTTGTCCTTTTAAAATTAAAATAATTATTTGAAATGATTTTCAATTTTAAACTGTCATTATTTTCTAAATCAAAAGTTAAACTAAGTTTTTCTTCCATATATATTATGTATTACATTTTTTGATAACACATTTTATTCTATAGTAATTTATCACATTTATTTCTTTTTAATTTATATAAAAAAATAGTTTACTGAAACAATTTAGTGTTACATATTTACAATTGTTATCAATATTATCTAAATTGATTTAGAGAAAATAATAATAATTTTGAGCTATAAAAGTAAACATTTTTAGTTTACAATTTGGTAATAATGTTCGCAAAATTTGAGAAAACACTTTTTTATTATTATCTTAATTCAAAACTTCATTTTTTAATATAAGTTTTTCTTGTAGATTTTAAGAAAATAATAAATATTTTGTAAACTGATACATTTTACGCACATTTCTTTTAATTTTAACTTACATGATTTTTTTATTTAATATAATACAACAGCAATATTTCTTATAAAACTATTTCTACTACTACTTAAATTGTTACTGATAAAACTACGATGATTTATTCTTTTCAAGTTAAAATAATTCTTTCAAATGCATTTTACATTTTTTATTGTTATGAATTTATTTTTACAAATTAAACAGAAGAAATTCTCATTCAATTTAATATTGCTTTCTGTTGGTTGGTTGGTTGATTTTTGTCGTCCGATTATCTACACTAGGGATATAGGACCAGGGGGAGTGCCCTTTGTGGGGGGTCTTTCTAAGGGAACCTAACCCGTATTTACGCAAGGTTCGAAGAAAACCAAGAAAACTCCGAACGGTTAGCCGCGAATGTTCGAACCCAACACCTTCTACCAGTTGAGAGGTTGCTTTCTTTTGATAAAAAATGTTAATGTTTGTAATTTATTATATTTATTTCATTTTAAATTATATGAAGATGGTTTAATGACACAACTTAATGAGCCTTTGCATTTATTATGAATATAATCTAAATTGATTTAAAAGTATAATAATAATAATAATAATAATAATAATAATAATAATAATAATTAACAGCTGATAATCTTGTGCCTTTTTTTTCCAAAATTTGGAAAAATGTAACTTCAATAAACACTAAATTGTTAACGCTAAATTTCTTTTTTGAAAATTTCATTTTATTAAATATAAGTTTTCTTAAAGGATTTTAGAAAGTACAAGTATTTTGAAAAATTATATATTTTATATAGATTTCATTTCATTTTAACTTATCACGTTCATTCATTAATATAGATAACTATAATAATACGAAAATCTGTTCTTTTGAAGTTAAAATATTTTTTCAAAGGAATTTTTAATTTTTACTTCTTACTAAAACTGTTTGAAAAATTAAATAAAGACATTTTTGTTCCATTAAGTTATGGATTTCATATATTTTTTATTTTATTTCAACTATCATGTACTTTCATTAGTTAATATAACTATATGCATGCAACCATTTGTGTTTTTAAAGTTAAAATAATTCTTTTGAACACAATTTCTATTTTCATTTTTTAAAATATTGAGAAATTAAACGAAAGAAATTTCGTTCTAATTAATAATGCTTTGGTTTGATAGCAAATGTCAATTGCGTTTTTATTTATCACATTTATCTCCATTTAAGTTTTTTTTTTTTTTTTTTTTTTTTTTTTTTTTTTTTTTTTTTAACTGAAGAAGAATTTGAATTTATTATAAATGTAAACTGGTTTGATTTAAAGTTAAATAATATTTTTTATTACAATATTGTGGCTGAGTTTGCAAAAGTTGCGAAAATGTAATTTTAATATATTTTTTTTTTATTATTTTCATTTAATTTTAACTTGTCATGTTCTTTTATTAATATAGATAATCATTATAGCAATACAAAAATTTGTGCTATTAAAGTTAAAATAATTCTTTCAAATGCACTTTCAATTAATTTTTAAAATATTGAGAAATTACACAATTTTTTTTCGTTCCATTTAATATTACTCTGTATCAAATAGCAAGTTTCAATTGCGTTGTAATTTATCTTATTTATATCCTTTTTAATTAAATAAATAACTTAATAAGCCATTGTAATTATTATAAATATGATATGATTAACTTTAAAATTAAATGAGAATAATAAAATTAATAATAATAATTTAAGCTTACAACTTTTTGTCTGGGTTTGCAAAACTTGGAAAGGCGGAATTTTAATATTTTGTCATTTTCTTAATCGGAAACGTCTTTTAATAAACTTAATTTCTTAAATTTACGTTTACCTTATAATTATAGATTTCTTGGAAATGATAAATATCTTGAAAAATTATACGTTGTATATGCATTTAATTTAATTTTAACTTATCATGCTGTTATAGCAACACTACAATTTGCGCTTTTCAAGTAAAAAGAATTCTTTCAAATATCTTATACTATAATACGAGCAAAAATTGTGTGTGTGTGTGTGTGGGGGGGGGGGGGGGGGGTAAATTTTATCTCAAAAACGGCTCTAACGATTTTCGCAAAAATTTGGATTTTACCATTTTCGGGCACGAGAAGACCATTGGGCTAGGTCACATGTTCGAGAAAATTCTATTATTGGGTCATTTTGGGTCATAATGGGTCAAGATCAAGCTATTTATGTCTAGAGAACGGCTGGATCGATTTTAAGGAAATTTTGTAACCAATCGTTTTTTGGCACGAGAAAACTATTGGGCTGGGTCACATGTTCGAAAAATTTCGATTATTGGGTCATTTTTGGGTCATTATGGGTCAAGCCATTTTTATCTAAAAAACGGCTCTAACGATTTCGACCAAATTTTACATTTTATCGTTTTGGATTACCAGAAGACCATTGGGTTAGGTAACATGTTCGAGAAAATTTGGTTAGTGGGTCATTTTTGGGGTCATTGTGGGTCATGCTATTTTTATCTAGAGATTTTCTCACGCAATTTTGACTAAAAATTGCATTCTATGGTTTTCGGGCACGAGAAAAACATTGGGCAAGGTTACATGCTCGAGAAAAAATTTTAATGGGTCATATTGGGTCATTAAGAGTCTGGGTCAAGCTATTTATATTTAAAGAACCGCAGAATCAATTTCATCGAAATTTTGCCTGTAATAGTTTTTTGACACGAGAAAGGTAATGGGCTCACACGATCGAGATTTCGATTATAAGAGTCATTTGTGGGTCATGATGGGTCATAATGGGTCATAGTCAAGCTATAGCTAAAGAACAGGTGGATCGATTTTAACGAAATTTTGTATACAACATTTTTTTGGCACGAGAAAACTATTGGGCTAGGTCTCAGTTCGAGAAATTTCGATTACTGGGTCATTTTGGGTCATAAAAGGTCTGGGTCAAGCTATTTATATGTAAACTACGACAGTATCAAATTTAATGAAATTTTGTATGTAAGTTTTTTGACACGAGAAAATTAATGGGCTATCTCACATGTTTGAAAGATTTCGATTGTAAGAGGTTATGGGTCATTATATTATGAGTCATGATGGGTCATAACGGGTCATGTCAAGCTATATCTAAAGAACACGTGGATCAGTTTTAACGAAATTTTGTATACAACATTTTTTGGCACGAGAAAATCATTGGGCTAGGTCACATGATCGAGAAATTTCGATTAATGGGTCATAAAGGGTCTGGGTCAAGTTATTTATATCTAAAGAACGGCAGGATCGAGTTTAACGAAATTTTGAGTGTAACAATATTTATACACGAGAAAACTAATGGGCTAAGTCACATGTTCGAGAGATTTCGATTATAAGGGTCATTTGTGTGTCATGATGTGTCATGGTCAAGCTATATCTAAAGAATGGGTGAATCGATTTTAACGAAATTTTGTATACAGCATATTTTTGGCACGAGAAAATCATTGGGCTATGTCACATGTTCGAGAAATTTCGATCAATGGGTCACTTTTGGGTTATTCTAATTTTATCTAGACAATGTCTCGCGCAAATTTGACTGAATTTTATATTCTATCATTTTCGGACACACGAAAATCATTGGGTTAGGTCAGATGTTTCAGAAAACTCAATTAATGAGTCATTTTGGGTCATAATGGGTCAAGGTCAAACTATTTATACCTAAAAATTGGCTCAATCGATTTTATCTAAATTTTGTATTTAACGTTTTTCGGCACGCAAAAATTAATGAACTAAGTCACATTTTCGAGAGATTTCGATATAAGGGTCATTTGTGGGTCATGCTAATTTTATCTAGAAAATTGTTCTCACCATTTTCAGTATATTTACTATTATATCGTTTTCGGGCAAAAGAAAACCATTGAGATAGGACACATGCACGTAACAATTCAGTTAGTGGGTCGTTTTAGGTCTTAATGGGTTCGGGTCATTCTAATTATATATAACAACGACTCAGTCAATTTTACCTAAATTTTGCAATGGAACGTCTTTTGTCACGAGAAGACTATTGAGCTGAGTTGCATGTTAAACAAAATTACATTAGTGGGTCATATCGCTTCATTGCTGAATGCTGTCATGCTAATTTTACTTAAGAAATGGCTTAAACGATTTTGATTCATTTTATACTCTACTGTTTTTGATTACCTGAAGACCATTGAGCTAAGTCACATGTTTGATCATATGTGATTAGTGGATCATTTGGGTAAAAAAGGGTCAGGATTACGAGACTATGGCAAAAGCCAATAAGTTGGCGATATTTGACAAAATACTGACGAAATTTGGCCGAAAAATCGACTATTAAGGTTACGAAACCAAAACACATATTTGGCGCCAAATGAAAGAATGTGTCCAAATTTGGTTATATCTGGCAAAAAATATTGTCTTTCAGAATGTGAAGAAATTTCTTATACATTCTTAATAGTCTTCGAAATGCATAGTTAAACTAATCAGAGTCGAGCTATAAAAGTGATTTGGATTGATGTCCTTTCTTTGTAAATTTTAAAATAAAGTAAAATTTATGAACATGTGCATACAAACATAGTTGATTGTTTTTATAAATAATACTATTATTAATAACATGTTTTACAGTAATAATACTATATAGAGTTGAACACAAAGTTAATTTTGACCGAGCTGAGCTCGGTCACCCCTGCTAGTATTTTTAATTGTTAGTAAAAATTTTTAGAAATAAAACAAAGAGGTTTTCATCCCGTTTAATATTATTTTGTTTTGATAGTAAAATTTCAATTGAGTTGTAATTCATCACATATATATCCATTTAAATTAAATAAATATAATTTAATGAAACAACTTAATGACCCTATGTAATTATTAATAAATATAATCTGACTTAATCTAAAAATTAATAATAATAATAATAATAATAATAATTTTAATCTCACAATTTTGTCCTGTGTTTGTAAAACTTAGGAATATATAATTTTAATATGTACTACTTTTTTATTTTCTTAATCTTTTTTTTTTTTTTTTAATTTTTTTTTTTTTTTTATTTAAGGGTTTTTTGTAGCTAGGGATTGTTTTGAAAATAATAAATATTTTGCAAACTTATCCATATTACATGTATTTCATTAAATTTTAACATACCACACTCCATTATTAGTAAAAGTAATTACAACAAAATAATTTGTGCTTTTTAAGTTAAAATCATTCTTTCCAATGGATTTTCAATTTTCAATTATTATTTTTTAAATGACAATAATAATAATAATAATAATAATAATAATAATAATAATAATAATAATAATAATAATAATAATAATAATAATAATAATAATAAAATTTCGCTAAATTTAAAGCAAATTTCAACGGGTTTGTAATTTTACACAGTTATACTCTTTGATGAAATCATAAATTGCATTTTTGTAATTATTAGTAATATAATAAAACTCAATTTAGAGTTGAAATAATAATAATAATAATAATAATTTTCAGGTTACAATTTTATGCTTGAGATTACAAAACATGGGGAAAAGATTAATACTATTTTATATTATTTTATAATGACAAAACTATTAAACTTAAGCAAACAAAACATTTTATTGTATTTCAGATACATACTGCAATTGGAATATTTTGCTTTGATGTGAATCTGAATTCATGATAATTCTGATAGTACATTCATAGGTACGTAGCTTACAATTTTTAATGCTTAAAGCACTTTTATGCGTGTTCCTTTTCAAATATTGAATTTTATAGCTTTATTTTCTTGACAAAATACTTTATATCATAGAGGATTGCTCGCATTTTAAATGCCGGAACTTTGATTAATCATGTCGAATGTTTTATTGGTGAAGAAAAACTTTAATACAAAACATTCCATTAAACCAATTAAAACTTTTTGGAAGCATTTAATTACTTCTTTAATGATTTTTTTTTCATTTTCATTTAAAAAGTATTTAAAGTAAAATCCTTTTTATTGAATTATGAGAACATTTTTATGAATAGAATTGTGATTTTTTATTATACTGCTGATCCTACATTAAAAGAAAATAGTATTTTGTTAATATTGATTAATCTTTCTTTCTAATAAAATTATCATGAATAACATAATTTTTATTAGAAAAAGAGGAGAGAAATCATACCTTTTCTCCGTCACACATATTTGAAGTACTTTTAAATAAATTTAATAAAAAAAAAAAAAAAAAAAAAAAAAAAAAAAAATTGAGCCCCCCCCCCCTTTTTTTTTTCTTTTCTCCCATTTTTAAGAACAAAAGAATTCGACTTTATCTTGTTAAAAGTGATCTACCAAAGATGTATATATATCCATAGAGAAATGTTTCTAAAAATACTTACAATATTTAAAGCAAAGTTTAAACATCTCAGGAAAACTTTAGGGGAATTGTTTTTTTCTTAAAATTAAAAAAAAAAATAGTCCATAATTTCTTACAAAACCTTTAAAAAC
Source organism: Maratus speculifer (assembly GCA_964019185.1). NCBI lineage: Eukaryota > Metazoa > Arthropoda > Arachnida > Araneae > Salticidae > Maratus > Maratus speculifer. The sequence goes on along the minus strand of OZ025297.1, from coordinate 7,879,863 downwards.
TGTTTAATTAGTCTTAGAAGAAACAATCAAAACCAATCTCTTTTAAAAGTTTATATAAATCAGAAATAACTACTAGTCACAAGTTTTCTTATCCATTGTTGATATAGTTGATATGGAAAAAGTAATAATTCGCAAAAATTACTCATGGGAATTTTTTTGTATGTGTGAAAAAGATATCATTTTTGTGAATTGTATTTTGAAGTGCAAGAGATTTATAAGCTAATTTCATAAATTATTGTACTGTATCAAAAATACCCATACAGCCGTCAATTTACCATTTAATTATTTATTTTTTAAATAAGAAGTTTTAAAATAAATTGAAAATATTTTCGTATGTGTCTTTGCCACGTGACTAAAATTTACCTTATTTTCTTCATAAAATCTTCATTGATAGTAAGATTATTCACCAAAACTCAAGTTCATGAATGATAAATTCAGAATTGATATGTTGAAAAATGTAGACATTTTGATTAAAAAAATAATAATAAAGTAAACCTTTTGTATTGGTCCAATGCCTGGAATAAGATAAAAACAGTGCAGATATTAATAAAAAAAACATTTTCAAAATTTAAACCTATTCTTGAGGGAAAGGGGGGAGGAGAAAAGAAGAAGCAATTGCGAAAGAAATTTATTATTATTATTATTTATTTTATTGTTCCTGAAAGTAGTATTAGTAAGATATTATTATTTATTTAATGAGCAAAATTTTTTATTTTTGTATTTCGTTTACTTAAAAAGGCGGATAGGAGTATTAAGATTAAATATATTTTTGAAAAAGAAAAGAAAGGAACTCTTTCTACTAAGATACTAAATATTCTCATTTCTTATCTCCAAAACTAATAAGCAGAATACATAACCTGAATCGTTTTCCCCTTTCTAAAAGAGTAATCCGTTTCACAAGTCATTTTATGTCATTTCGCAGCATAGACGTCAAATGGCAACAGTTTTGTCACGAAGATTATATGTGAATGCTCATTTTTCAAAACTCTCATCTGCTCTCAAATATTCAAATTAAATATTATATTTTAATGGTGAAAATGAAATTGGCATTGCTTCTAACAATTTTATGAATTAATAATATCCATTCTAGTGATTACTAGACAATAAAAGTGATCTTTACTATTCTTTAAATTAATTTTATGTGGTTTACCCTTTTTTCTGTAACTTTTTTATCTGTTTTTCCAATTTTTTAAATCTGGAATGATTCCCCCCCCCCCCCCCGACTTCTATACACGTAATGCTAGTTGTAAGATTCGCCTACCTTTAATGATAAGGGAGCGGAAATCTTCGTTGATTACATATTTTAAGTATATTTCTAAGGAATTTTCTAGCCATTTTTTAATAAAATCTGTTTAATAACTTCCAGAATCTTCAAAAATTTTTAAACATTGCTTGTTTTGCATGTCTTAAATATGAAATTCCAATAGGCTTTTTAGTCATGATTGGAAAAAATAATTCACTAACTTTAGCTTTTTTCAGACAATATGTGATCAATAGATTCTCAGATCACGAATTTGATGCTTATTTTGATAGTGTATATTGCTTATACATTAATAACTATATGTGTTAAATAATTTGCGTTTTCTGTCTCGTTGATTATTTCTATTTCATTTGGCACTTGATTTATTACATGTTTATTTTCCTTTTTAAAAAATTATTTCTGAAATAATTATTTTAAAGTGTATCTCTCATTTCGCTCCTCTTTAAAAGGCTTATAATCTATTGATTGTCAAAAGAAGGTAGTTTATTTTATTCTGATGCTACCACCTTTTCTTTTTTTAGATACACGTATATTTTTATCATTTATCTAATGACCTTTTTAAATAACTATCCATCTGATGTCAACAATAGCTTCAAAATATAAAACTACAAGTGAACTACAATGAAGAACTAAATAATGCACCAAATTGGATAAATTATCCTAAGCAGAATTTCTTTTTAAAAATGTATTTTAAATGTTATTTAAGTGCACATTTCAGAGGCACACAATAAGCTTTTTCAATGCTAAAAATCTAAATTTCTTCATGCAGTATCATTTTTGGTAAATTTCGTATGTTTGAATGAAAATTATCAAAATGTATCTTAATTAACATTAATGTGCTTTTAGTTAGCTTTACTATATGGAAATATTTCGCAAAACTTTATTTGAAGTATTTTGTTGAATTTTGCGTGTATTTTCAGCTTTGAGAAATAGATTTCAGAAAACAATAGATAAGTTTCCTAGTTTAATTAAAAGTAGTTTATAATTTGTAATTAATAATTGAAAAAAATCAACATCATCAGGCAAAATATTCAAAATCATTTATAAGTAATTCTCTGTATTTTTATTGCACAGCCTGAATTTCATCTTTTAGTTTCAGATTAAAAAGAAATTTCGATTATGATAAAATGTTCTATGAATGACACATGCTGTGATGAACAGTTTAATTAAAATAATAGTATAAATGGCTCACTTGAAAGAAAAGAGACACATCTCTGCAAATATAAATTTAACAATAGAGGCAAAAGAAAATTTGCGTGATTTTATTCTAATCTGAAAAAAAAATTGTTTTGAATGCAGTAATAAAAACTGAATAAAAGCATAAAATAATTAAGCATGAAGGAGGATGAGGTTTGGAGATGGGAAAATCTTATATCCCCCCACATTGCACCCCTCGTCTGTGGTCATAAATGGACATATAGCGTAATAAATCATTTTTTCGTATAGCTACACTTGAACCTATTTATGTATTAGGATGCACCAGTGACGGGCTTATTAGTGCAAGAAAAAACAAAATTAATTTTTGCAAGATGTATCACTTTTCTTGCAGGTGAGCGACATATACATTTATATAAAAGTTAGGTATGAGAAATACTTAATAATGAAATAATAGAAGTTTATTTTTTACAATTTATGCATTTATCAATCAATTTACAAAATAAATGTATGTACAAATATAATTTGCAAAGATGAAACTAAAAAAAAATCAATAAATCAGGAGAAAATTTATTTTTACAAATTTATTACACTTATTTTCAGGAAAATTTGTATTTGCCTCAAACAAAACAAAGCAATATATATTTGAAAATTTTAACCTTTAACTTTTGATTTTTTTACGTGCGTATGTATGTAATTTTTAAATTCACTATCTTAATAAAAATCTATTAAAAACCTTTTACTTTCGCATTATTTTACAAAAGTTTTTTTATGTGTGTATAAAAAAGGGAGAGTGAGGTAGGTTTGCACATATGAAAGATTCATTTTGATATTTTAAGGGTGTATTTCGATTCAAACTGCTTATTTTCCAATTTACTTTTAAATTCATTTTTGCTCTCATATGCATCACACTGGCAAATTGTGTTATTTAGAAAGTGCACAAGGTGCCGCGATTGTCGATTCTTTTATAAATGCCGAAAATATTGCAAAAAAGTAATCAAAAACGGCATTTTGAACCGATTTTTCCGAAGCGGGATATCTGTGAACAAAAAAAAGGGTCATACTGAGACGATAACTGCTTATAAATCAAATTCTAATGAATTGAGAGTAAAATGACATCACACGGCACCTCATACATCAGTTCAAAAATACTCTCAGCAAGTTTCATATTTCTACTTTTAAAAATGTGTCTGAAATTGTATCGGACAATTTCGAGCTGTTGAAGGTGGAAAAGCGTTTTTTCGAATACACCCTTAAATTATTTTATTAACATAAAATATTAAAAGTGACCTGTGTCAGCATTTTTTAAAAACTGAAACCCTTATTTCATTTCAGATTTAGTCCACCTTCACTGTTTTTGATTATTCCACCTTCCTTGAAATTGAAGAAACCATCAGATAATGAATTGCATCTAAAAATATCGAAATGATGGATAAGAAAAAGAAGAGAGGTCCAAGAAGAGTAAATGAATGCCTGAATGGCAATGTCTTAATGATTATAAATGAGAATTTTTCTAATATTTACTTATATATATTTCTAATTAATAAATTCTTTTTTTTTCATGTATTTGTCATGTCTTTTTCATGTATTTATTATGTCTTTTTCATATATTTGACATGTTTTTAATCAAGAGTTTTATAAAAACAAAAGAAGAGTGAAGAAAATTATTTTCAGAATTAAAAAGAGGAAAAAGCATATCATAAAAAAATTTTAGTTTTACGCAAACATTTGTAGTATACAAACATTTGAAATAAAATTTACACTTTCTTAGATGTTTTTAATTGCTGAAAATATCTGCTGCATGCATAAAACTATAGAACTCTACTAATGCAATAAGTTTTAAAATGACTGCATTTTTATTTTGCTTTTCTAAATCTGTAATACAGATTTTATAAGAACATAAGAATAAGATAAGAATATACATTATGAAAATCTATTTTTTTTTCTTCATAAGAGATTTTTCATGGTAATACATGTTTAAAACCGATGAAAATCAAAGTTCAACATTGATTTAAAACAACTTTTGTAATATTTTATCATTTATTCTAGCTATTACATGATAAATTGGTTAAAATTCAGATTTTTTTCCCCCCTAATGTAAGTAACATTTTGAATGCAAGTATTAAACCTTAATTTTAAATATTTGTTGCAATTGAATTAGATATAAAAATTAATAAAATAGTTTTATGTTTAAAATATTCTGCTTTGGAATTGGTTAAGTATAAATTGCTGTTTTTTTATTATATTACTGAATTAAATCACTTTGTGTCACTATTTATTTGCTTAGAAAACTAATCAGTTTAATGTACTCATATTACTCGTGTCTAAATACTGTTAGTGTGTTTGTATACAAATACATCAAATTCTTTACTGAGAGTGAATACAGCATGGCTTCATTTCACTTACATTTAAACGTGATGCGATTATTTATGACAAAATCGATTTGATTATTTTTTTAGAAAATAAAAATGGCAAAAAAATTAAACAGTCAAATCATTATTTTACTGTTTTTTATTATTTTTTAATTTATTTTTTTAATACTATTATCAGACTACATATTTGAAAATTAATGTTTATATGTCTACATAAAGTACAAATTAAATATATATCATTAATTGTTAAACATCAGTAAAAGAATTCCGGAAAAAGATATATATATATATGGATATATATATATAGAGAGAGAGAGAGAGAGAGAGAAACATGGATTTTATTGCTAAGAAATTACAACAAAATGGGAATAAATTTCCTCATTATTTTAGAAAATCAAAAGGGTGAAAAATGTAAATAGTCAAATCATGATTCCAGTGGATTTTTTTCTTGTGTTATTACAGTCGACATTTTCTAATAATTACATAGTAGTAATTTTAAATCTAATTAAAATAACTGCATATAAATTAGAACAAAATCAGGTATCTACCATTCAGTGCTTGGTGTAAAAGTATTAATAAAATAAGTGCATATATATATATATATATATATATATATATATATATATATATATATATATATATATATATATATATAAACATATTTTTTTTGGTATAACATAGTAATAATTGTGAATAAAATTTATTATTCGTAATGATGATTGATTGTGAAAAAATACTCGATACAATTGCTTAATTTAGAAAAAAAAAAGAGAGAATTGGCATTTTAAAATACTTTTATTGAAATGATTTTGTATTTTTTAGAGAAGAGGGTTAAATTAACATTTGGAAGTTGAAGTAATAATTCTGCTAACGTCAAGCAATTATTTGTATATTACGTAATAATATATTCTAGACAAAAATACGATTGCCATCGCAATGCCTACTTTTTAAAAATGGACAAACTCTTAATACATTTTATTATTATTTTTTATTTCTTTTTATATAGCTTCAAAAAGTAAAATTTCATTTTAGTTATTTATATTCATGTCAAATTTATATGAGTGAGATAACACAGTGGCGGAAAAAAACAATGAAAAAAATGCTTTTATTCACTGTAACATCATATTTATAAACGTTTCTTTTAAGTTAAAAAGTAAGTAATAATAATAGTTTTTCATTCAGAAAAAATACATAAATAGTTCATTAATAATATATAACAGTAACTAAAAGAAAAAAAAATAACGTCAATGAAAATTATATTGCATGTTATAATTTTAAATTGTAAAACACAAAATTTTTTATATAGCACACATATTTTGTATATAGCACATAGATTTGTGGTCTAAACTTTTATATATTTATTATTTTTAAATGTGCATTTAACAATTTTATTAAAATTTTAAAACTGCATAATTAATTATGATTTAAAAAATTTTCAACCGGTGAAAAAAATTATTTAAATCATTTTTTTTCTTTTTATATTAAAAATGTTTTTGACTGGCAAGCATAAAAAAAATGCATATAATTTTTTAAAATAAAATGTTCCTTGTTTGGTAAATTGTCTATAAAGATTTATCTTCCCCCCCTTCTTTTGCTGTAAGACAAATATAATATTAACGTAGTGAAAAGACAATTGTAAACACAACATTGCTGTAACAGTAGTGAAAAATGCATAAAAATTAAGAATATTAAGCATTAATTTCATTTTTACGGTATTGTAATTTTCACGTCACTTTTAACCATTATTTTTACTGCTGTATCATAATTTCGTTTTACAGTATTGTTGTAGTTTTTATTATTTTTTAGCCGTAATTTTTTCAGTTGTGATGCATTTTAATTTTACAGCACAACTATCAATTTAACTGCATTTTTAGCCATTTTTTACAATTTAATCATATTTTTGTTTTACAGTATTTTTGTTTTACAACCATAATAAATATTAACCTTTTTTACAACTGAGATGCATATTTGTTTTACAATTAAAATGAAATTTTAATTGTAAAACAAAAATGCCTCTCAGCTGTAAAAAAACATTAACATTTATTGAAATATACGGTTTTGCTGTAAAACAAAAATATGATTAAAATGTAAAAAAAAAGGCTAAAAATGCGTTTAAATTAATAGTTGTGCTATAAAATTAAAATGCATCACAACTGTAAAAATTACGGCTAAAAAAATAATAATAATTACAACAATATTGTAAAATGAAATCATGATATAGCTGTAAAATTAATGGTTAAAAGTGCCGTGAAAATTACAACAATACCGTAAAAATGGAATTACGACATTGCTGTAAAAAATATAGCTAAAACTGCAGTAAAATTTACGCCTGCACTGTGAAATTAAAATAACGCCATTGCTGTAAAAATAACAGCTAAAACTGCAGTAAAATTTACGCCGGCACTGTGAAATTAAAATAACGCCATTGCTGTAAAAATAACAGCTAACTGCAGTAAAATTTACGCCTGCACTGTAAAATTAATATAACGCCATCGCTGTAAAAATAACCGCTAAAACTGCAGTAAAATTTACGCCTGCACTGTGAAATTAAAATAACGCCATTGCTGTAAAAATAATTGCTAAAACTGCAGTAAAATTTACGCCTGCACTGTGAAATTAAAATAACGCCATTGCTGTAAAATAACTGCATAATGTGCTGGCACCCAAATTGCCAGCACTTTTTGCTGTAAAATTACAGTACTTTTTCTTACAGTGCACGTATAAAGTCTATTTGGGCTAATATTGATAGAAATGTTTGTAAACACCTTGTATATAGTATGCAAGATCGATCGTACGCTGTTATGAAAGCTAAAGGGGATGCTACAAAATATTAACTACCATTTACTTCATATTCATAAGGTAATATTGTTGCGTAAAATAAAATATTCTAATATTTTGAACCAATCTAAATTTTATTCTAATATTCTGGTGTGTTTAAGGAAGCTGTATACCTAATTTATTGTGCTGTATTTTATATTTTATAAATGTTAAAATCTTATCTAAACATTCCAGATTTAATTTATAAGAAATTTAATTGCATTTACTTAGTATAAAAAATAAATAAATGACAAATAATTTTTTCTTATTACTTTTTCTCAATTATTCTAATATTTTGAATATGAGCTGTAGTTTCCGAGATATTTGTAATCATGTTTTTCACATTCTTGGATTTTTTATTACCCTGTATTTCATCCAAATTTCAGTTCAAAGGTATATTTTAATTGGAAATGAGAATCTTAATCCGACGCAGTTAATTGTTAGTTAATAGATTTATTATTTTTGGAGTTATAAGGATGTTTCTTTTACGCAGTTCGGTACTACTTGAGTAGTTTGGCGTTTTATATTATTTGTCGAAATTGGTAATCAGCAGTTCTTTAATATAGCATTACTACTATGTATATTAACAATATTTAAATTTTGTTTATGAATTGCAATGCATTGTATAAATAGTTTTGACATGTTTTATTTTCATATACATATCCATGATGGGTAAGTATTACGGTGGCCCCCAACGACTAGTTTAATACGTTTTATGTAAATTATAAATACCTATACAAAAGTCCACTGTATAAAAAAGCCCACATTGCCACGACATGTTTGTTTATTTAGCTTCATTGCTCTGTAAGAGCTCCGACACCGTGAAAATCAGATAAGCATTCGATTGATAAATGCTTTGCTTTGCAAAAAAGAAACAGTTTAAACCAAAAATATCTCGTGAAGCAAATCGGTAGTTGAAAAAATGATCATAAGAATATGATCATTTTTCATTATCATATTCTTTTAATGTTCGTTTTCATTTTAATGAAAGCATAACTTTAAAGAGTGAAATCCACTTGTCGTTCTCAGTCAATTTTCAAATTGAAAATGCAATCAGTGTCAGATATTTAATATATGAGAACATCAGCCTGCTAATGTTATTATAACATTAGCATTTATGACATTTAAAAAATATCTAGCTAGTATTTCAGTACTTTGTTCTACTTATTTATTTTCGCATTAGCTAGCCGGGATTGATCTTTACAAAGGCTGCTTTTTACTTTTTAGATTTCATTTACAGGCTTTTTTTAATAGGGATATTTTAACTTTCTTAACTGGTTTCGAATCTAAAAGTATCCAAATAATAATAAAAAAAAATCTCTGTAAACAAAATCGAAAAATTCTATGTAGAAATTACCGTTTTTTACCGTGACCCTTTGACGAAATACACGTTTTGTTTCTTTAGTATTTTGGAAATTTTTACTGTTTTTTTGCAGTCCTTTGACGAAATTCGCGATTTTTTTGCAAGATCCTTTGCTAAAATACTCTATTTTATCCTCGATCCTCAGATGAGATACTTTCCTTTCGTATCATCTTTTCACGAATTTCATGTTTTTACCGCGATCAGTTCCTAAAATTTGCATTTTTTTTAACAATCATTTGATGAATATCTTGATGAAGAGCAATGAAACTATTTATTTAATAATACTTTGATGAAATTTACATTTTCTCCGAAGTCTTTTCACAAAATTTGTGTTTTTATTCCGATTGTTTGATAAAATTTTCTTGCTTTTCTGCGAATGATCGACAACAATTTTTTTTGAGTTTTTGTCGAAATTCGCGATATATTTTTAAATTACGAATTTTTGTATTAATGATTGACTTTTCACAATTTTTGAAACAGAATCACTTCTGTAATAAACAACGCTTCAAGGGCAAAACAAAAAAAATCGCCGTATCCGTCGCCCTAACAGAAGAGCCGCACTAAGCATATTTTTAACTGGTAAACTCGTATGCGCCGCGGCGCTTATTCCCGAAAATACGGGTACCTGTAATTTTTACTCCTATTTTTAGAAGAAGGAAGTATTGGATTCGTAAAAGTTATCAAAATCCCGTTTTGGACGGATTTACACGTTTTACGGGTCCGAGAACTTGAAGAGGATGTTTTTACAAAATGGCTGTTTACGAGTCTGGGAGCTGTCAGACTGTCTGTCTGTATCTGAAAACAAATTGCCTCTTTATCTCAAGAATTAATGCACGGAATTTCACAACACTTAAGATTCTATTAGACAGTGATATAAACTAAATGTAATTAGTTTTTGCTATGTATCGCTTAGCAGGTGGCCCTTATATTGCATTATTAACAATTTTCTCAATAACCATATCTCAAGAACTACTAATTGGCTTTTTATCTAACTTTAAATTTAGTTAGTACTTGATACCATGCAGTGCTGATAACATTTTGGCGCAAATCGCTAAACAGGTGGCACTGCCATGGCGCATTATTAGTGATTATCGTAATAGCTCTATCTTTAGAACTAACGCATGGAATTTCATATAACTTTAGATTCTATAACACCTTGAAATAAAATAGATCTAATCAGTTTTTAGTGTATAACACTTGACAGGTGGCGCTGCTATGCTGCATCATTTATAATTTCCATAAGAGCTGGAACTAGAACTAGTACATGGAATATCACAAAACTTTTTATTTAGTTAACACTTGATATAACGTGGTACAGTTTATGTTTTGGTGCAAATTACACTACAGGTGACGCCACAATGGTGCATTATTCGTGATTACTGCAATAACTCTATCTCAAGAACTAATACATGAAAATTTTTAAAACTTCAGATCCAGTTGGTCTCTGAAATAGATTAGAGTTGTTTCGTTTTTGGTGAAAATCATCCTTCAGATGGCACTGCAATGCTGCATTTTTTTTAAACTTGCGATTCAGCCAGTCCCTGATATCGATTAGAGTTGCTTAGTTTTTTGGTGTAAATCGGCCTGCAGATGGCACTGATATGCTGCATTCTTTTCGGTTTTGCAATAAATGCATCATAAAAACTAATGCATGGATTTCCATCAAACTTCAGATTCAACTAGTACCTGATAAAAAAAATGATCCTGATTATTATTATTTTTTGTGTGTATATCTCCCAACATGTGGCTCTTTTATGTAGATTTTTTTAAATTTTGCAATAGTTCTACCTCAAAAATTAATGAGGATTTTTATCAAACTTCAGATTTAGTTATAAGTTGCTATAAGTTGTTACAGACTAGATTTAGGTTTGAACCACCTAACCGGTGGTGCTGTTATTTGGCATATTTCAGGAAGTATTAATATGCATAAAAAGAAGTTTTGGGATTGCCACATCTGATTAGTTTTTTTTTATAGTTTTAGTAGATTCCGAAATAGAAAGATAGGAACATATTTATCTTCTACATTTTCGACGATATTTCTAAAAATATAATACTTAAAATTAAAAGAAATGTGCCTTTGAGTTCATCATTACAAAAGATTTCACATGGTATACATAGAAAAAGGTTTTTCTTTCACGTAATCAAATCAGACCCTCTACATATCCCCTAAGTATATTTTTGAATGTTTAATAATTTGTAAATATATGAGTTAATAATCCTTGTGTATATCCTCCCTGTATATATATCAGCAAATTCCCACTATCTTTAGCACTGAGGAAGGTATGCTATATGCTACCGAAACCGGTATGCTTGGAATACGAATATTCTGGTGTTCTAACGTTGAAAATAATTTTAACTTTATCATATTGCACCAGGCAACAACCTATTACTTAATAATCTTTATTACTGTGCTCAATTTGAACTTTCCATGTTTCATAGTTTACAAGTGAAATAGCTGTGACTGATAGACAGAAATACACTGGAGTGACCTTATAATGTTTCCGTTTCAACTTTTTAAGTACGGAACATTAATACGGGTATTAATAATAAAAGAAGAATGAGGAAAAAGGTGTATGAGAATATGACCATCTCCATAAATACTTTAAAAGCATACAATTTTTTATCAGAATTTATCCATCTATCATCCATTTTTTTTGATAATTTGAATGGTTTATGATAAAACTTATTATATATATATATTTAATTTCATTTAAAATTTAACTCGAAATTTTAATTATTTTTTATATAAATAAACAGAATTATATAATATTTTAGTTTGATTCAGTATTTTTAAAATATTAATTTAAATAAAAATTATAAATATTTAAGCAAAAATTAAAACAAAATGATGCATTTTTTTTTAAAAAAATCACATTTTTAAAGTTTAATAGTTTGCTGAATCAAAATTAAACTATAACAATTAAAAAATACATGTCCCAAGTTTGAGCCATTTATTTTTAACGGTTTATGATTTATAATAATTTAAATAGAAGAAATGGTAAAAAATATCACCATGAAGAAAAACGCATTTTTACAAAAAGTCATTTTCATAACAACTATTGCATGAAAGCTAGACTTTGAAAATAAACCAAAAAGAAAAAAAAAATAACATTTCCTGTTCTTATTAAGATTGAAACATACTTGAAACGTCACCTAAGCCCTAAAACAAAGAAATTTTAATGCAGTAATTAAAAAAAATGAAGATTTTTTTTGTTGTAGACTCTCTTAATCGCGAAAACAAAATACGATTAAATAAGGTAATCTTTACAATAAAAAGTAACGACTTGGATCCAACCTGTAACTTTTCCCCACTAAAAAAAATCTGTAGAAAATCTATAGCTTTTTAACCCAAAATCTGTGTGAAATCCGAAGGTATTTGGCCCATTATACAGATAATTTTAAGAATACCTTAAAAAATTCTGCAGATATTTTAAAGATAAACCTAAGTCTGCAAATTTTCTTCAAATTTCTGTAGAAAGTGAGGACTTCTTCAGATAATCTTAAGATGATTTTTAGTTGGGGAATAGTGAAGGATTCTGAAATGATTAACTAACGTCTTTGAGACGGAACTATTTTACTAAATTTTTAAGCTTTTCTCACCGCATTTTAAAAACAGAAATTTATGTTTTATTTCATCGAGAAAATGCTCTGATTAAATAAGAGAAATTTCTTATGTAAAATTTTATCAGTGGGGATAAACAAGTACTGTGAGCGCTTCATGCGGCAAGTATACCGGTCGCTCGTCTTCAAGTGGTTGAGTGACACCAGTTATTTGTCCAAAAAGGGGTTACAAATTCAATGTTGCCAGTGGTCTACTTTTTTAAAATTCAGATATTTTGACTGGCACCACTTTTTTGAAACGTTAAATCACCTTTTGTTTTCGCCTTAATTATCATGTCATTGAATAAGGCACATTTTATCATTTGTAAAAAATGGTGCCAATCATGAAATTGAATTTAAAAAAAGTAGCCCGCCTGGCAACACTGTACAAATTAATATATTTATTGTAAAGAGTCCTCTAAGGGCAAGTAATACTCGCACTTGATTGTTTATTTCTTATGAGACTAAAGCTAGTTAAAAGAATTATTTTTAAATATTCAAATTAAACATTCATACAAAAAGTCTAGTATGAAGCGATTGTTTTTCTTCTAAAACGAGGGAAAGTTAAATAATTGAAACAGGTATAAAAAATAAAATGAAATTATAACTATGATAAATTGTCCTTTTTCAAAATAAAAAATACTGAAGGATTTCATTTCACTTGAATTAAGTTTTTCTGCTATAAAATAAAAGAATGCTTAAAATCACCGAAGAACACAAAAGTACTTTAATTGAAGTTTCTCGAATAAATCAATTCTCCATGATACTATTTTTTAAAATGACTTATCAAAAGTTTTTAGTTACATTTAGAAGAATTTTACTTCCTCTTCAAAGAACAATTCGAAAAAGGTTTCTCAGGGAGAAGAATTTGCGAGACTGCCGTTACTTTTATCGTCTTTCCGCTCTTTCATTCATTCTATTCTTACGTACTTGGAAAATTGTGCATATCGATTTTTTTCAATACTTTAAAAGGAATATATATAATCGAAAATGATTTTATTTAAAAGTCCCAATATATTTCTAAAGATTCTCTGACATATTCATGAATTGTTATCACATTTTAAATGAATACTTAACACTAGAACCGCGGATAATTAGACTCAAATTTTATAAAAATATTTTACACCAGGATTTTTAATTAAAATATTTAAATTATTTATTGTAACAATTTTAAATCGGATTATACATAACTTATTCTGTGAAGAAATTTCTGGTTTTAATTGACACTTATTCCTTTGATACGGGTCAAAATGACCCGTCATCGCGGTTCTAGTGTTAAAAGAAATTAAATCTAAACATAAATAGCATGAATTACAATTCTTTATATTTTCTTTATTTTTATTTTCAACTTCTTCATTTATGTTTAAAAATTACTTGAAATAGCAGAATCTTACTATGGTAAAAATTGCTTTTGAGTCTATATATATCCGTAGAAAATTTTGATATAGAACATTTTATATTAATACACTCTAAAAAGTAAAAGTGTAAATTTACACACAAAAATGTGTAAATCGATTATACAAAAACGATTTGTTTATATGTGTAAATTTGTGTGTAAATTACCAAAATACACGCCTAATGTGTAAATTTCAAAAAACACATTTCAGTGTGTAATTTGATGATAACACTAAGTGTGTAAAATTTATGGTGATCACTCATGAAATACCCACATTAATGTGTAAACTGCGAAAGAATACACATATATCTGTGTTATATTCTTACTCATTTATCTGTGTAATCTTCTGTGATTACACTGATAAATATGGATTACGCAAAAAACACATATTATTGTGTTATTGTAATTTACACAGTTCTTTACGTACTATGCAAAATACGCATATTCAATGGAGGTTCAATAAATATTGTGTCTAGTGTATATGAAATATCTGTACTGCAACGGGTTGATGAAGAATATCGATTTATTTATGCTTAGTTTCAGAACCGTAGCTGCAATATTCATATAGTTTTGTATGAAGGAGTAAAATGGGGGGGGGGTAGTTGAAAGTCTGATTATTAGCTTATGGGGCTAGATTTATGACAGTGGATGCGATAAAATAGTGTTGTTTGGACTCGGGATCATAGTGATGTACACACTTCTCATCCACTATCACAAGTGTAGCATCATGAGCTCCAAATCAGCCTATCACACTCACTCCCCTCCTCTTAAAAACTCCTTATAAATAGGTTTTTAGAACTTTACCCCTCCCTTTAAAACTATGCTACTATAGCAGCTACGAATCTAAAATTCAGCATATAGCCATTTAAGACATTAGTTTTTGATATTCCTCATCAACCATCATAGTACAAATATTACTTCTCTGTTAGTGGAGAAGTATGGGACACATTGTGAAATTTTCAATTTCTTTAATTATAAAATTGATTCTTCAAATTATGTTTCTATATTGCTCAAGGACATTAGAAAGTGTTTCATTTTGTATTCTATAAATCAAAGTTTTTGTATTTGTGTCAAGTAAAGTTGATTTTATTATTTTTGTAAAAAGTGTCCCATTCCTCCCCACACTCCTCTAAATATACACATAAAAACTGCTATTTTATTTTCTATATTCTTCTTTGCTTTTTAATTTTATATTTTCCCCTCATTTATATATTATTCAGAACATGCAATTAAAATTTAAGATATAGAAAAATAAATAATTAATTAATGATAGATTTAGACTAATCAGATGGAATAATCATAGTTGGTAAATTTGCAATCTCCACACTTTTTATTTTCAGAGTTCAGACTCAATTTTTCATTTTTTATTTTTCAGACTCAAGATACAAAGTCAATTATATTGAAGGTACTGTGTTACCCACAGTTATAAAAGTCAAATTTAAAATACTATAAAAAAAAATAGAAAAAAGGTATGTAAACTTCATCTCACACACACACACACATATTACCTGCAAATATTTTAGCTGATTTGTTTATATATACATAAATCACCTATATTACATGTTGAGTTGTTTTCTTTTCATAAATATTCATCATTACGAAGAATTTGCCATATAAAAAATTATCAGGATTATCAAAAAAGCTGTTGAATGATTAAAGTAACATCTTTTGCATTAAATTTATATTTAGAAATTTGTGTCTTAAAAAAAGAAAAAAAAGTACAAATATATCCATTAATATATAACATTAATGAAATTAATCCTATCTTCATAAATGAAAATTTCAGATATCAAACTAATGTGTATTTTTATTTATCAGCTATAGTAAAAAATAAAACGAGAAATACTGTGTCTATCTCCAAATATCAATTGACTCTTATAAATTTTCGAAATTAAAGCTCGTAGAATTTATTTGATAATTACATTTGTATCTTAAGTGTATAAAACTCACCCGGCGGGGGATATTTATGTAGACAGGGAGGGAGAGAATGATAAGTTCGATTTTGAATATTCATTATGACACAACTGTTATATATTTTTTTATATACATACAATCATATGTTTTATGTCATATAAGTTCTGTAATAATAGGCAAAAGTGGAATGGAAAAATGCATATTTGAAGAAAAAGCCATTACTTTAATATAAATTTTCTTCAGAATTTTTGATCTGGAGTTATTTTAAATCAATGTATTTGCGCCCTTTTGCAATTTACTTCTGTGTATTTTTATTAAATCTATAATTAACAAGAAAAAATTATGTGTTCTTTACTATGACTATTTTAGTGGTACATAGTTCTTCCGATGTAATATTTTCGAATTAAAACACAGCTGAAAATTTAATGTAATTAAGATAAAAAATTTAAAAAATTAATTTCTCAAAATTAGGAAATGTAACGTAGAAACTCAAAAGCAACGCTATAGTTTAAATCGATGATAAACTTAGTTAACATTATAAGTTTCATAATTAAAAAAAATTCAATAAATAAATAAAACTCAGATGAATTGTTTAACTTATAAATCAGAATATATAATTTATAGATGTGGTATACATTTGTACAATAGTTTATAAATAAACTATATTATTTTTCACACAACCGAACCAAAATTTCACACCTCACACCCCCCCCCCCCCCCAAAAAAAAATGATGTTAATGTTTATTTTGCTACTGTTAACATACATTCATAAATTCTTTTTAAGATGAAAATTTTTCAAGAAATAAATGACTTTAGATACAACAGTTGTTATTTTAATAGACATTTATCAGGAGTTATGTAATGTTGACATTTTTTAAGGCAAGTAAATTATACGTGTAAAAAATTCTTATACGTAAAAAACAATCCAACATGTGTCATATACATTTATACATAAATATAAACAAATCAGATAAAAAGAATTGGAGGTAATACGGACGTATGACATTACATACCTTATATTTTATAAGAGAATAACGTATTATATACTATATTTTTCTGAACGAAAGCGCTTGCAATCAGCTAGACCCACCATTAGTTTTCAACTTAAACATGATGAAGTCAAGTCAACGAAGATTACGATTTTAGTTTCCTATGCTAGATTCGCGTCTAACTCGGGGTTGAAGTTGTTCCTGAATACAACCATCAATTGCACTGCGAACTGAAGTTAAACTAAAATTACAAGTTAAACTTTGAAATGGATAAAAGTTTACAAGCTACCAGACGGCTCAAATAATTAAGGGTAAAATCAAGCATACTTATATTTGATGTGCAAAATGTATAAATAACTCAGGATACGAATTTACAATTATCTTAATTGCATGAATTATATTTTATATTACATATTAAATGAATTCGAAATAGTTTTTAGGTTTTTCTGAAGATTAAATTACTATCCTTTTATTTAAGGGGGGGGGGAGGCAAAAAAGAATACCAACAGTACAAAAAATATAATTTAATTTTATGAACAAGCATAAAGTGGGATTATATCTCTATTATAGTACCTCGTTATGAAGTCTTCCTAATGTCGCTTTAAGAATGAAATCTAGCACTAGTACTGAAAATTACAAGTAAAATTCTGAAAAAGAGCAGTCTGTGCGATGGCTGAAAGAAATTACGATTTAATTAAAACCTAGAATTATACAATCAAGCATTCTTATATTTGATGTACAAATTTTAAAAGGGAATTCGGAAAACGAAATTAAAATTTACTAATTAAATGAATAAAATTTTATGTTACATGTAACAAAATATTCGTTACATTTGTTACATGAGTCGAGATTAAATTTTTTTAACTTCTTTTAAATGTTCACGTGCTGCTGAAACGGGGAGAGTGAGAGAGGTGGTCAGAGTATCTTATAAAAATAAATAAATATATTAATTTATTACTTAAAAATACTGTTACAGAAATGCAGTGACACCATGTTATTTATGGAATGGGTTTACTAAAATAAAAAGTGTAGCTCTGAATAATATGTAAGTCTCCTACCCCTTTCGTAATGTCTACTTTAAAATTCACGCATTTATAATTTTTTCAACATAATAATTAGCGTAATTTCAGGAGTAATCTACATTTACACATTTTATGAGTTTATGCACTGATAACAAACTTACAAACTTAATGCCATAAACTAAACACACATAAACACATAAAAATAGGTATTTTTTATGACAAGTGTGTGACTTTAGAAATTTGTGTAAATTCAGACATTTTTCAGCATTTACACATTTATTTATGTTTTTCAAGTGATAACAAAATACACACTTAGTTTGTTAAGCTGAAATGCACATAAAAACAGGTAAAACTTTGCAAAAAGTGGGTAATTTTCATGTCAGGTGTGTAATTTTAGGAATTTACACACATGTATATGTAAATTTGTCTAATTTACACTTTTATTTTTTAGAGTGTAGTCATAATTCGCATTTTATATTTTTTTAGATTTCTACAATTTGTCGCACAGATTTTTCATTTTTGAAGCTTAATTTATTTTATGAAATTATAGGTAGTATCTGTTAAAATGCTGTAATATGGAATATATCTGCATGTTATTTAAAATATAACAGTTTTTTTCAAAATGCTATTTTAAATTTTTTGGATATTAAAATTAAAATACTTGGAAATGGTTTTATGTATTTTATTTAAAAACTTATTCATTTAAAGTAAAACATATTTATATTTGAAATAAAAATGCAGTGTTAATATAATTTACGATATTTTACATTTTCTAGTTATCCTAATTAATCATATTCCCTTATTAATTAGATTCCCTTATTCTATTTTTATGTGTTCATTACACAGTCGACAAATATAAATAACATGATTTATAAAGATCCAAAAGTGTTTGAATTTTAACCATTTAATAGCAATATCACTCTTGTGTTAAATTGCTGCATTAAAAATATTTAATTAGATGCATTTTATTAACTACTTCTAAAACAAACCCATTTTATAATTATAAACAATATGAACATTCAAAATTGTGCAATTAATAAAGCTCTAATGCTCCTTAGCTTATATGTATTTTATAAATTAGAACACATTTTGCTTTCAAAGGTCACAAGATCCCTTATATCTTAAAATTTCAAAGAATTTACGGCTGAAATTTCAAAGTGAGACGTCTCGAGTTAAAATAAATATTTTAATCTCTACATAAACTGGTACTTTGAAAGTAATTATAGCCTTACATTGCAACGGCATAGCAAACAGGTCAAAACAAATTTATACAATTTAAATGATCTTTTATTGACAATTCGAATAATTAACAGTTCCGTTGCTCTTTAAAGACTTAAGTTTCATTGATGAATCCGTCAAAGCACTGCGAAGGCGTCTTTACCTTATTTGTTTAATTAACAATGTTTACTAACAAGGAAGGTCTCAATACGGGCATACTCAGAAAATTCTGAAAAATTACAGAATATTCTTCTCATGTGGATACATATGTTTGTAAAAAATTTTTTGGCGAAATCCCGATAGAACGTTCGTAAAAAAATAACGAACATTTCAGTTATTTGGCAAGTTATCATCGGTTGGCGACAAAATAAAGTTTCAAAAAATACTTTTTTTTATGTCAAATTCTTTTTAAGGTAAAAATGTTTCGTGTTGAACTTGTTTAAAGAAATTTTATTTATATAACCTTAGTTTTGTCAGCTTAAGTTTGTTTTGACTATATTTTTGTCCTAATGTATTGAGAATGAAAATTAATTGTAAAATTTTATGAATTAAAACAAATTTTAAATTAATTAAAATTGTTTCATTCTCGAAATGAACTCCAAGCTAATTGAGCTCTGTCGATTCATTTTGTTGTTATAGAAACAAAAACTCTTCCGATATTGAAATGCATTAGTGCAGCATTCTTCATCTGGCTTTTATTTTGTCATACGCTTAAATGTGTGAAAAAATACTTTTCAATATAAACTTATTTTTTTATAAGAAATTATTTTTAAAGTGATAAAATTAAATAACTGCAGCAAAAGCAACAGAAATATGTAATATAAAATACATCTATATGTCAAACCCTCTCATTGTTCAAATTTAAATCCATTAAATACTATTTACACGTATTTTAAAATTTAATCGACGAGAAATTTTCAGATGCATAAAAATCGTTTGCTTTTGGCGAGGGAAAATGCTGCTCGCCAAATCGCGTAATACTTTCGTTTTTTCACTCCAAATATTCGAAAGTATTTTATTTTTTTACTGAGTCTCTTCTGTTATTCCGCCTCTAAATTTGACTGATCCTTTATTACATACATGAGTAGTTAAATCAGTATTTTTTTTTTTTTTCAAAAAATTCTGAGTATGCCCAGTATAGAGACCTTCCTTGTAAGTGTTATTTTGCAGAAAATAAATATCAATATATTTAAACTACACTGTAAAAAAGGACAATGTTTTCGGAAATTGTACTGGTAATCGGGAAGCCAATACAATGTAGGGGAGGCTGGGGTACAATGGACCACGGGGTACAATGGTCCACCCCCTATTTTTTATATTAATTCTGTTTTTGAAAGCTTCATATTTTAGTATATAGATGGCAGTCATGAAGTAGTAAAAAGAAGTTTGAAACCATGTGCATAGCTGACATTTTAGCCATTTTATGCTTAATAATTGATCTGACACAGGGGGAGTTAGGCAAAAGTAAATATTTTCAATATACATATCTTCATTTATTTATTACAGATTTGTAATTTGAAAGACATTGTGTGGCAAAATAAAAAGGTAAGACAATACATTATTATATTTATTATAGCTAAAATAATAGAATTCTAAATTTCTTTTTTTATCATCAAGATTTTGTCAAACTTCCATATGGGGTACAATGGACCATCAGAAACTGGGGTACAATGGACCATGGTCCATTGTACGCCAGTTTTGTGTCCCATGTTTTTAAAAGTTAAATATTATATGTGAAATTCAGAATTAATAAATTATTTTACTTCTGTGTGTAGATTAATTAATAATTCATGTTGTATAATGCATTTTTGAAATATTTATCTGTATAATATATGCTTTCAGACATAAAAATTAGCCCAAATTAAGAATTAATAAATTATTTTATTTCTGTGTGTGAATTAATTAATGATTCATGTTGTGAAATGCATTTTTGAAATATTTATCTATATAATATAAGCTTTCAAATTTAAAAATTAACCCAAATTGAACACCAAAAATTAGTAAACAAAATATTTTGTGCATTTGAGGGTTTTTTTTTAATTTCATATAATTTGTTAATTCAATATTCCTGACCTATGCATACATGCATCCATAATAAGTTAGATTTAAATAAAATAGTAGAATGAGAAAAACAAAAATTATATCTACCTATTAGTTTGTATCTGGATATAATAATTAAATAAGGTAAAATTCATTAAAATAATACAGATGATGTAAAGTATACAGGAAAAATTTATTATATTTTTTCCTTAGTCATATATTTAGATATATATATTTCTTATTATAAAGGTTTATATTTAACTTTAAGTAGCATCATTGTACAAAAAAGATATATATTATTTTTCATATTTCTTTTAGCAATGCCAAGAAACAAGCCTAGGAAAACATAATAGAGGTTCTGTGCCACATGAAGTTATGGAACAGGCTGTAAAATGTATTGTGGATGATAATAAACCTAATTGTTCAATCTGCGACCGGTATAATGACTTAATGATAAAAAAAAATGAAGAAAAAAAATGTTACTTTAGTTAGAGCTAAAAGAGTGAATAAACAAATAAAAATGAATAATAAAATGTGAATAAACAAATAAAAATGAGTAATAAAAAGTGAATAAACAAATAAAAATGAGTAATAAAATGTGAATAAACAAATTATGATATAGTTTATCTTTCTTATTGTTAAAAAAATGAACTACACTGATATATTTTTATTCAAATTACAAGTGGTCCATAGAGCCCCATGCCCCGGTATTGGGGTACAATGGTCCACTTTGTCACTTGCTATTTAAAAAAATATGTAAAAAAAAGTGTGCATAATTATTATTTTTGAGTTGATGCAGTATAAACTTTAATGTATAGGTAACATGCATGTACTTGATCAAAAGTAAAAAAATCAATACTTTAAGAGTAAACAGTCAAAATTTACAAAAGAGGACCATTGTACCCCAGTCTCCCCAACTGTTTTTTAACGGAAAATTATTCGTAAATTTCAGATTTTCTTCGTTTTTTCGAGGATTTTTCACATTTTACAGAAAATTGTCCGCTGAAAAACAGTATATATGCTGGCGTCCCGATTGCCAGATTAATTTCCGTAAAATCTTCCGCATTTTTACAGTACGTAGAAGCGTTTTATGATATTGAGTGTTGTAAAATTATACTTGATATTATGGATAAAATAGTTTTTGTTAATATCCTTGTCCTTGTATTTATATATATACATACAGGGTTTCCAACCAATAACACCCTGATTTTAAAATTAAATTTCTCAAAAACAAAGATCTGCAGAACTATGCGGTAAACGGTTTGTTTATTAGGTAAGTTGTAAAAATCTTATACAGAAGTTTCGAACGGTGAATCTTTGGAAAAGATTGTGTTCTGATTAGAGATGGGAATGCTCGGAAAAAAAACCCGGAAAAATTGGGAAAAAAACCGGTTTTTTTCCAAAGGCTTATTTTTCAATTTTTCCAAACTGGAAAAATTGAAATTTCATTTAGGAAATAATATAGTGAAAATTTTGTAATAGTACGTTCTCATACTTTTTATTTTATTTATTATTATGTTGAGTGTCTCACATGAAAATTTTAATGTGGGTAATCTGATCTCTGAGCAGAAATCTGTTTGAGAAGACTTGAAAGGATCCTTCACATTTTTTTCTTGTTTGAAACACAATACCCTTTGCAAAATTTCTCTTGAAAATAGGCATTTCAGAAAAAGTTTAATCAACAAATTGAATCTTTCGCAAGTGCAGTGAATGAAAAAAAAATCTCATGCCATACAGCAGCTGAATCTTATTAAGTTGCATATATGTATGTAAATAACCTTATTAAAAATGTCTAAATAGGAACCTAAATATAGTAATAATTTTTTATTCAAAAATTCTGAATATATTTTGTACAAATATATACAAAAAGTTCACAATTTCACAAAAACTTGATTACATGAAAAAAAATCTAGATATGTAATTAAATGCAACTTCTCTTTTTAAAAATTAATTCGTGTGTAAAATTATTGCAATAATATGCCAATTAATGGAAATGATAAAATTAAAAATTCAACATAAAATTTTGAAGTGTGGATTTATTACTTTAATCTATCTTTTCAAGAAGTAAGTATTGATTTCGTGAAAAATTTGACTTCCAGTTTTTGGTGTATTTAAAAGTTTTAGAAGGTCCTGAACACGTTTTGATGATTTTTGGAAAATATCTGTCACTCTATGAGTCTGTATGTGACAAATTTTATGGGCACTCTATCTCAAGAACTGATGCACATAATTTCACAAAACTTTAGATTCAGTTACACCTTGATATAAACTCGAGATGTATAGTTTTTAGTGTATATCGCCAAACCGATGGCGCTGCTATGCTGCATTATTCATAATTTCCATAATAGTTGTATCTCAAACTAATGTATGTATTTTTATAAAATTTCAGATTAAATTAATCTTTGACATAACTTCGTGCTCATTACTTTTTGGTGTAAATTGCTCGACAGATGACGCTGCTATGCTGCATTATTCATGATTATCGCAATAGCTTTACCTCAAGGACGATTTTTTTTTAAATCAAACTACAGCTTTAGACAGTTTCTGATATATATTAATGTTGTTTAGTTTTTGGTGTAAATTGCCCTATAGGTGGCACTACTATGCTGCATTTTTCAAGATTTCGTTACAGCTGATTAAATGAATGTTTTTTCAAGGTGTTAAATCAAAAATTGACCTCTATTTTGCCTCCATAATGTACAGTAATGTTGCAAAAACATGGGCAGTTTGCATTAGAAAAGTACAACTGCGATTAAAAAAAAACATATTTTATTACAAATAACTATGTTCCAAATTATACTTTCTCTTTTGATTAAACTTTGAATTTTTCTAGTTTTCTAAAGCACAGTAGAAGTTTATCTCTGTATGTAACTGCTTTTGTTAATTCCTGAAATAGTGAGCATTTTCTATTTGCAATGTTCTGTTTTCATAACTTTTGAGTTCCACTCTTAGAAATATAAAATTACCATGTGGAAACGTTATTGAATATGGTTTCTTACTCAAGAATAGAATACCAGATTTCAGGGTAAAAAGAAAAAAATTACATTTAATTAAACTTAAATATTTTTCTGGTTTCAGTGAGTAAAAATCTAACTGTCAATAAATCCTACGCTATTTTTTAGTTGCAGGCCTGAGTAAACCAAAGTAAAAGTTTTGTTTGAATTTAGATTATAAAACTAAATCAAAACTTTTTTGAGTTGAGATTGGAAAGCTATACCAAAACTTTATAAAGGAAATAAAATTATAATTCTAAGAAAAAAAGTAATAGTGTAAAAAAATATATTTTTTAAACAAACAATGGAATTTTTGAATACTGATATTCATAATAATGACAAAACTGCAATAATTTCTTTAAACTAGTATCATTTACTTAAAAACTATACTTATGTAAATGGTATGCATAATTTATTTCATTCCAAACTGCAGACATATTGGCTCAGGTTTTTACATTAGGTCAATTGGTAGTCAAACATGTAACTGAAAAATCATTTCAACAGAGATATGACATAACAAACAATAGCATTTAATAAAAATTCTTAGGCTGTGGGAAAAAAAACTAAACTTTTAAAAGCAGGCTTTGCTACTTTCTTTTTATTTTGTAATAAGGTACCCTGGGGGTAATAACGCCAGGCGGGGTAATAATGCCAAGTGCTTATATTTTGCATAATTATGAAATAATCAGGTAAATGACACCCATGTGCTCTGCGCAGAAGGGTTTTGAGTCATAGAAATCGCAAAAAGCAGCTTAAAGTTAATTTGTTTCATTTTTAAGTCTTATTGTTTTTAAAAACAATAAAAATTAACGCTTTATCTAAAATTTGCGAGATAAGTTTTGTGATGTGAAGGCTATCTTTTTATCCGGAAATACTTTGTTAATTACATAAATTTGTAGTGCATTTCATGTACTTTTAAATTGTTGTTAAAGATTTTGGATATCTTCTCGAGATAATTTGTAATTTAAAATGTACTGCGCAATAACTATACCGGGGTAATAACGCCAATCCTTGACATTAATACCCCGGTTGATTCTCTACAGTGACCGAGCTACATCCTAAATACTGATTCAAATAAACAGAGTTAAAACTGTGCAATGTTTCTCATATTTCTATTTAAGCGGTCCTTTTTAAGCAAAAAGAAGCTCACGGTCTGATATTCTTTTGCCTCATCCCCCCCCATCCCACACCACACCTTTATTTTTCTTACGCTTTCACAAAAAATTGAACATTTTCAATAGCTTAGAATGCAATTTGTCAATTTCTAAGTTTGTAGAATTTGTATTTTTAGAATTGGGCTATCTACATGCAATTATTCCATCTTATTTCATAGTTTTGTTTGCATGGCGTTATTACCCATATAGGTGGGTAATAACGCCAAATAGCATTGGTCGAGAAAAAACGCCATTACATTTTATGAATACATATTTGTTAAATTATTTTATTTTATATAGATAGTAAATGAGTTGCTGTATCATATCATATATTTGTTTGAAAAATACAATCTAAAACTAAGCCGTGAAAATTGGTAGAATCTTAACGTGGCGTTATTACCCCAGGGTACCTTATAAAGTGAAAATAATTTTCATTTAATACATATAAATGGGAAAAAATGTTTATTATTTATTATTCTCTTAGAAAACATAATTTATTTGGGAGAAACAGTCATGAAAAATCAATTTTTCCAATTTTTTCGTTTTTTTCCGAAAAAAACCGGTAAAAAACCAGTTTTTTTCCGACACTTTTATTTTTCCGGAAAATTTACATCTCTAGTTCTGATTGCAAAGAATGCTTTGATTTGACATCTTTCTTGTTTTAGATTGCCTACAAAGATAGAGTTTTTCGGCTTACTGTTTTTCGAACTAAATTTCTTAAATTTCGAAATTTTAAAAATTTAATTCCAAAAATCTATGGCAATTTAAGCAGAAAAACTCATTCTTCGCAAACAATCTAAAACAAGAAAAATGTCAGATCAAAACATTCTTTGCAATCAGAACACAATCTTTTAAAAAAATTCATTGTTCGAAACTTTTATATAAGATTTTTACAGCTTACCTAATAAACAAACCGTTTACCGCATAGTTCTGTCGATCTATGTTTTTGAGAAATTTAATTTTAAAATCAGGGTGTTAATTGCTGGACACCCTGTATATATGCTATTCTTATCAAAGTATGTTCAATTCTAAAATGAGTGTTTAAAACTAACAGCATTTATAATCTGTTCTATTTAATGATTCTCTTTTGGTAGAACAC
Organism: Maratus speculifer; assembly: GCA_964019185.1. Lineage (NCBI taxonomy): Eukaryota > Metazoa > Arthropoda > Arachnida > Araneae > Salticidae > Maratus > Maratus speculifer. The sequence goes on along the minus strand of OZ025297.1, from coordinate 7,853,470 downwards.
ATTTATAGCAAAGCAAATAAATACACATCGAATGATCTAAATTTTAAATATTTCAGCAGTATTCTTGAAATATATTAAACAGTTTATTAACATATATTATATATTGAAATATATTAACTTATTTAAAACAGTTAAAAATATTTGTTTTATAAATATATTTTGTAATGTTTAATTAAACTTGATTTCGATAATTATTCTTTTCAGTTAGATCTTTTTTGTCAACGTATTAAATAAAATATCGAGAATTCTGTTAGTATTGTAACTGAAAGTAGTGTACCAGTTTATGGAAAGAAGTATATTTATATGACATAAACTTAATAATTTTAATTCTATTTAATTTATTTTTAAAGTTGCTTAATTTATTTTTTGCCATTTTTTTTAAATAAGAAATTTTAAAATCATCTGTATCTGACATTTTGAGAGCTCTTGTATAAATATGTTTTCATTGTTCTCGAATAATTTTTCTCATGTCTTTAGAATAATTCTCTTATAGTATATTACGTTTAATAAGTACTTTTATACACACTTAAATTCATACAGATATCTATCCATCTGTCCATATATATTTATATAATTTAAAAATATTCAATACCGTAATGAGTACTTAAAATAATTATACAAAAATCTCTCATATTTCATACTACTCTTTTGACTGTGAAAAATTTTAACAAAAATGCATCTCATTATCTAAATATTTAGGTCTTTTTTTTAAATATTTCAGTAATACCCTTGAAATATATTTGATTAACTTTTTTTAAAAAAAGATACAAATATCCTACTTTCATAATATGCATACCCATTTTGTTGTTGAATTGAATGTATGTTTGGATAATAAATCATCCTATTTTAGTACTATTTGTCTACGTATTAAAAAAAGGTTCATTCAGGATAGTTCCGTAACTATTATATTGCACATAATGCATGAGTTGGTGAAAAATATTTAATTCTTTAGTATTTAGAGTCATGTTAAATATTCAGTTTCTAAGAAAACCAAATAATTTCAATAATATTATTCTTAATAAACTCAATCTCACTATTCAAGTCTCCAAGTCTTCAAGTAAAGATTAAATAACTATACATACTTTTAATTCCTAAAAATTCAAGTCTTATTAAAAGTATATTTCTTAAATTTTATTTATATGAAAAAATATTTAATTTTGAATAAAGTTTTACTTGCAATTTTACCTAACAAATGGAAATATAATGTCTAATTAAAATAATTTTTCGCAACTTTATTTAAATAATTAAAATTAAAATTATGGCAATTAAATAATCATTAACTCACGCAGAAAATTAGTGATGTTAACGATAATGCACCCAACTGTAAAATTTTAATGACAAATAATTTTAGCACATATATTTGTAAATGGATTTTTATTTAAATTTTAAGCTTGAAAAATATTTAGCTTACGGTAAAAGTAGTTCATTTGATTTTTAATATTTTGTTTAAAAATTTATTTATCGAATTTAAAAATATAAATTTCAAATTGATTTAAGAATTTAAAAACCTCTTTTTCGTCATTTTACTTCATCATATAAAAAATATATAGAGCAAAACTTATCTTCTGATTTATGAATAAATAATTTTATATTTTTTGTCATAATAATGGATGTCTTATTATATCATATAGATTTAGATTTTTTTTAGTCATTTTTTGAAAATATTAATGAAGATAGTATATGATTTGTCATAGATAATTTAACAAATGGTATATGTTCAAGTTTTATCATTTTTTATGCATCGCTTTGTTTTTACATAAAGCTTCATAAGAATTTTTTAAAAACTTTTTGAGTATAATGTTGCAAGATTTCACTTAAATAATTAGTGAAAATGAATCTAAATTTTTAAATATTTTTATTAAAACTTCAACTGCGAGAAAAAAAAAGTTGAAACAACATTTAAAATTAAATAACTTAAATTTAAACTTAACTCGTAAAAAATTCCATAAATTATGTAAATACTTTCATTAAATTATAAAAGGATAATCAAATTGATGCTCTCATTCAAATTAAATGTTGGCACTGTACTTAAAATAATAAGTTTAACATGAAAAAGCGCGAAGTCCAAAAGTTCGAAAGTATCCTTTTCTTTAGAAAATCTATTAAATCTTTTTATTTTAAGATTATTTTGAAGCAATATAATAATATATCAAAATGTTCACATTTTTAAGTATTTTGTTGCATAAAATAACTTTCAGTGCTTAAGTTTAAATATTCTAAGCATCACGTATTAATTTTTATACATGTACTTCACTATTATAAAACTTCTACAAATTCGCATATAATAAATCAACATTTCTTAGCTAACTAGTTTTTTTCATTATATAAACTCGTCTCATATTCAAAACGAAGCTAGATTGAAAAATGTCAAAGTTGAGGTGAAAGAAGTATTTATCATTCTGTGCTATTGACAAGCTTTGTGTCAAAAGGGTGATTATTAAATAATATCCCGATCTATCAGCCCTTAGCTGTCATACCGTTTGCAAAAGCTGAATGAAATTTTGATTTAAATAATTTTGAGGAATGCGTTCAAAATCATATGAAAAAAAAAAAAAGATTAAACTCTAACAGTCACGGTTACAGTGAGAAAAATTAGAATCTTTTAAAAGGTAACGCTTGCACATTTTTAATTAAGAAATTATCTTTATAGTGAAAGAACATAAAAAGTGTCGGAAAAGATACCTGTAGCATAAATATCTACGACGGCGTTAGAAAGACTAAGAATAAAAGTGAAAATAACTATCGCATTCACCAGACTACGACTTTCTTTTATAATGATGTCGCATTTAAAACTGCATTTTCGGCTCAGAACTGAGATTCTGAATTTTCCTCGAAACGAGAAGAAAAGATCGAGGTACGCCAATTTGCTGGTTCCGCACACGACAATGTCTTAACTAACGTCATCATACTAAATCCCAACGTCCTTTTAGGTAGATTTCGTATGAAATACTACCTATTGCATTCTCTCCCATGTTGAAATTTCTGAAAAATTTTTGCAGATCTTCACCGATCATTACTCCCAGATCCCCAAACTACCACCAGTAAAAAAGTTTATCTATCTATCTATCTATATATATATATATATATATTTCCCTTTCTTCTAGATACGATATTTTTTATAATTATGTTCAGATCTTCTTCAAACTTTTACATAAAATCAAGGGGTATAAAATCTCAGTCGAGTTCGTTAATGGGCAAAATCGGACCAAGGGGGTAGAAATAGACAGGGATTTTGTGAAAACAGAAAAAACGCGATAAATTCTTAATTAAAATAGATATCGAATCAGTTTAAAGTTTATATTACTTCTAAAAAATGGGCTAAAAGTTTATGCATGATAGATTTTTGATAAAATTAAAAATGGGGTCAAAGAACAAAAAAAAAAAAAAAAAAAAAAAAAAAAAAAAAAAAAAAAAAAAAAAAACAGGGTTTTTGGGAGAAAAGAATAATAACTTCAGCAATTCTCAAGATATCAAATATAAATAAATTTTGTATAAATGTTCTTAACCTTATCTAAAACTTTTGTATTTACAAGTTTTTGATAGGACTAACTTTTACCGACGAAAAAAATTAAAAACGAAAAGAAAAAGAAGGGTGGGAAAAGAAAAAAATCTATAACTTACTCAATTCTTAAGCAATCAAATCTAATTAAATTTATTTTACATCTTCTCAATAATATTTACAACTTTTATATTAACAAGTTTTTCATAAAATCATTTCTTATAGCAGAAATAAACAAAAATAGGAATGGGAGAAAAAATCTCAAATCAAAACTGCTTATATTGTGATTCTTAAAATCATTTTTGATTTTAAACGGATCGAAATGGCAAATCCTCATTTTTAGGCACTATATAATGTAACGTATTGGCCAGGTCCTTGATAATGGCAGAATATATTTCAAAAAAGGCTGCCAAAAAGGGTATTTTGAACAGAATTTCCCGAAGTGGTCGTGATTGGAAAATTGCGAAAATATAACAAATTGTGTTTTTCCAAGTCATTTTTAAATCCATTTTTGTTCTCAAACGCATTCAATTTACAGGTCCTCTTATTTAGGAACTATATAATGTGACGGATTGCATAGTTTTTTAATAAAGGGAAAATATATTCCAAAAAAGGCTGCCAAAATGGGCACTTCGCACAAAATTTCCCAAAGCGATCATGAAAGAATTGAGGATGTATTCTAATAACAAATTGGTTATTTTATGACTTATTTTTAAATTCAAGTTTGCTCTCAAATGCATTCAATTGACAGCTATTTGTTATTTAGAAACTGTGTAAAGTAGCGTATTGGTCAGTTTTTTGATAAAGGCTAAATATATATTTGAAAAAAGCTGTCAAATTGGGAATTTCGCACAAAATTTCCCGAAGTGATCTTGATGAAAGAATTGTGGATGCATTCAAATAACAGATTTGTTATTTTATGACTCATTTTTAAATTCAATTATACTCTCAAGCGCATTCAATCGCCAGTTTTTTTGCTATTTAGGAACTGTGTAATGTGCCGTATTGGTCGATTTTTTAATAAAGTCAGAATATATTTCAAAATATGTTGTCAAAATGGGATTTGAGCCGAATTTCACTTAAGTTGATTTTAATAAAACAACTTCTTACAGAAAAATGAAAGTAAAAAAGTTTTCAAAAGTGGCCAAATGTAATTGTTAAATTGGGTTTATTTGTAATCATATTCTATTTTTTGTTGTTGTTATGAAAACTCTTTGAAATCTACCTCCGCCTATAGACCAAGCCGAAAGGGATTTTTTTCTAACTGAAAGGTGAAATGCGTGCCCAGTATTCTATTTCTTCACCCTGAACAACATATTGTTTAGAGGGAATGAACGTGAGGGAATTTTAAAGATTTATTACCTAAAAGGAAAAAAGGCAGCACTGGCACTGCGTGTCTATATCAGAAACCATAGACTACTTACCGAGCCCTGTAAAGCTGTATGAGACTAGATATTGACATTTTTTAAAAAGCATATGCTGGTTATATATGGTTCCGATCTCGACTTGAGCGGCTGTCGTTCTTGTCAACACTGTTGCAGCACGATAAGCTTTGAGACTGTAAGGAACATTTCTCTTGCAAGTGACGCTTTGTTTCAAGCGTACTGCAGTTGGCAAGTTTCTGCAATCTGTTTTCCATATTTTTCTGCATTGTTTCAAGCCAGTTTAGATGTTGTAACTGGATGATAAGAAATAATGGCTAGATTTTAAGAGTACATTACTCATCCAGTATAACGATGATTACAGATTGCATTATGTAGACTGATTAGGCCATTTTCTCCTTGATCTTTAATGTTATTTCGCAGAATTATGTGCACTGGGCAGACATTAATATCCATAACGTAGCTGCATTTCCTTTACAAAAAAGTAGACTGTGTTTTGTACCATAGCAATCACCTTCATTCTTGGTCCTGATTCTTTTGAAAAAGCTTCCAGCACTGGTAGGTTTAAAAACTGTACGTTAATCAGAGTTCACTGAAATACGTAAAACGTCTAAATACGTAATTTTTTAGTTTGGAACAGCAAAATGCTTTATCTGACGTCATGTGAATCGAAGATGGAACGTCCCCACATGTCAGGTCATCAGGTCTACCAAGCATTTCTTAACACAAGAGATTTATGACAGATACATGCGACACGCCATTTCAAGTTTCTGTGGCCACCTAAGCTCCCGATTTTACTCCAAGGGATTAGTGGCTATGGTGAAATCTAAAACACTGCTTGCATATAACATATAAATTGAGTCTCGTTTGAATGATGTCATTAGACGCCATGCTCAATATATTCCATTTTTCATCCTACGTGCTTCAGTGCTGCCCAATCTATTCTAGAATGTGTCGTCGTGTGTGAAGAAGGTGACACTAAAAATTTGTGAAGATGAAAAAAATGTTTTACTTTCTGTTGATTCTCTGTCTTTATTTTCCTTTTCTTTCATTGTCTGTCTATTACCAGTGATTTACGTGCTACAAATATCGTTCCAACACTACTTTTCTACGAAAGGGATTGCGAGAACAAAAATGTAACTAAAGATTCTAGTGAAAACATGCAGACGTTGCGGGTCAAAGTTTTTCGCCGTAGTCGTAACTGTTGCGCGCGCATACATCAAAATGCTTTAAACCTTGAATTTCATTGAGTTTGTGTGACTAGATATGATGTAGACTGTGTATGATAGCTAGTGTCTTATTTATAAGGATAATTTTATAACAATTTCCAACAAAGTTGAAAAGTGTTTAAGCATTCGGTTTGTTTGTATGTCTGTCCGCGGTCTACGCTCTTACTCCCGTAAAAGTATTTGGATTTTCATGCAATTTATGAATCTTTTTAGAGTCCCTTGGCATGTTATGTATTGTACATTAAGTGTATAATTTATTCACAATGTCATTTAAAGGAATTCATTACATTATGGGGTATAAGGAAAAATCGTTTGCAGAGTATTTTAATGATATTATATTATTGCAAATGCATTGATACTGATATAAATCACTGAATTATACTAAGATTACGTTAGAACAGAACATTAATATAATTTTAAATCCATTTACAGACAGACACAGAAGAAATCGGTTACAATAATGAGTAGTTGCTGAGTAGTTGCTGAAGAAAGTTTTTCATTTCAGCATGCGCTTTTAAATGTAACTGTTCTTTCGTAATTATATAAATACGTAGCATCTTTAGTCGTCGTCAGATCTATCCGTCCATCTGTCTGTCGGTCCGTCCGTCTGCCTGCATGTAACAGAACAAAAACTACCCAACTGAATCTTCTAAAATTATAAGTACCTATTTGTTGCAGAATTTAGTTGAGCTATTTCAACATTTAGTAAAAGCGTATATATAGTTCAAATACAGGAATAGTTAAAAATATACCGTTACATTACAGTTGATGGGATAAAATAATTTCAATCGCCTTTTAATGATGCTTCCCCCATCAAAGTAATTATAATTAACACGAATTTATGAAGAACACTGAAATGTACGTTTTGTGAAATATTTTACACTAAAAATATTTGTTATTCATTTACATGACCACACAAAAGAATTCCGCTATATAATGGTATAGAGGAGGAACATTATTTGCGGCATATTTCAATCATTTTAAACTATTTCACATAGAATGAAACTGATGTACGTTGCTTAGGTTTATTACAAGTTACTTCCTGTGCAATAAAAATTCGTTTTCATAGTGTTGAATTAGATATGATATTTTAACTTATTGAACGGTGCAGTTTTGTTACATTATTCTGATTGTGTTGGAAAGTGTTTCAAAATATATGATTGATGCATGATTTGTTCTTTCTTGTATTTTATAATCATAATATACATTTCTAGATATACTCTTCCAAATTTGGTTTTAACAAATAACATGTAGCACCATCTCTTCTCATTTTTTAATAAGATACTTTGTGTTAAGTGAAAATAATGATACATTTAAGAATTGTAACAGGCAGTGAATAAGATATTTTTTAAACTGAATTTTAAAAAGACATAATTTTCTTCATACGTTACACTATACCTTAAACAAATTCACACAAAGATTTTAAAGCTTCAAAAATTTCGATAATGTAAGTATCTTTGCGTTATTCTGTACATTATAAGGACTTCACTTTTCGATCTTCGAAAATGTATTACTTTTATTTAAATCTTTCTTTAAAAAATGACTCAACATTGTTTAGAATGCACACGAATTTTCCCGTTTTTATCTGTATCTCTATCTATTTATTTGATATATAAGACTTATTTTGATTTTGTCTATAATGCAGCAAAACTCGAAATTGTATGTTATATAAGAAAATAAATAGTGCGTGTATAGTTTAAAGTATGATGGTAACTTAAGCGAAGCATACAGTAAATCTTCTTTTGAAATTTTTAGAGAAATAATGTTATGAAGCTTAATAAAATATTCATATCTTCTTAAATATTCCCTTTCAAAATGACTTATAGACTAATAAATAATGTAAAACTTCAAAAATAAAATAACAGTGGCTTCTATTAATTTTATATTTTGAATTTGTTATGCAATAGTACAACAAACATAAAGAAAGTAAAAAAAAAAGCTTTGAACGAAATTATATTAAGGATTACAAAATGCAAAAGCCAATTAAGGTTATTTTCAATTGTTGTTATTATAATTTAATAAAAGGTAATAATACAATTTTAGTTAAATAAATGTAATTTTGAAAAATGGATAGTGCAATGCAGTTTAAATGGTACTGAAAAGTATGGGAAATTGGCAGGAGACATATTAATTTTTGAAAAAAAAATCAAGGTACATCTGTTGTTTAGATAAGCGGTAATTATAATTGGAAAATATTGAAAATCACTTAATGTTGTTAGTTTTAATATTACATTATTTTAATCGTATAAAGAAGATATGACATAATTTTAATTAAACTTTAAAAGTTTAATAAAAAGAAGAAACAAATAATTCTGAAAAGATATGGTTTGCACAAATAGGACTAGAGAAAAATTGGATTATTTTAATACTAAAAAACGTTGCAATTCAGAAAACTAAAAAAAATATGACGCTGTCATGAGTAATATGAAACTGATTTATAGAAAACAGATTGCCAAAAAATATCTTGATGCACGTAAGTACACAAAGTCTCACATAGGTACAAATAGTCGCACATAAGTACACATAGATTGATGCACATAGGCACTTTCATTTTAATTCCAGCAGTATGCTATCGATACCAGATCAAGTGTTTTTGCTTAACAAATTATCTAAGGAATTATTTATCAAGAAATTGCTTTTTAACAAAATTTGAAACAAAATTTATCTTCTTTAATATCTGAAGATATGCTGGAATTTTCAAATATTAATAAAGTGAAATTTAGATTTTTTTTTTATTAAAATTGATTAAATAAATCGGTAGTAACAACTTATTTTTGTGAAATATGTTTAAAACAATCGGATTAATTATTCAAAAGTATACTTATAGTATTATTACAATTCTTTTAAAAGCAATCTCTTTAAATGCATTATGATAATCTCTGTAAATGAAAAGGCTTTTGCTATTGAAAATGTTTCATATAACTTTAAAAAATGCTATATTTATATAAATGACTAAGAAAGTTACCACTTTTTGAAAACATTTAGTTTCAATTATTTCTTTACATTGTCAAAATTTGTTATAGTAGAATATTTTGTGTAAAAGGAAAAATAAACTTAATATGAAAAACAAGTAAATTTTATGGTATATTTTCTTAAATGGTACTAAAATGTACCGTCGTCAATGCATAAATGTTCAAGCTATTATACAACAATGGAGAACCAGCAATTTACACAATTCCGCATTACAAAACGAATCAAGACGTAGAGAAGGTCTCGTTTTATGTTTGGGATACTGAAATTTGTCATTCGCTTTGAAGAAACAAATCTGTTTACTAAAAGCTGAATTTGTATACGCATGCTCCGTATTAAACATGTTACTCTTATCTAAAAGTATTTATTTCAACAACTTTTACCTTTATTATAATAAATCAGATTTTCCTCTAATTCCATGCTTACAATTATATATTTGAATCGATGTTTTAGGATTTAAAATAATATTTTAGCACAATTTGTTTCTTTTAGAGAAGATACAAAAACTTAATTCACGGGGCAACCTGTGCTAACGTCTTCAGATCTGAATTAAAAATAACACTATAACATATATTCATTGTATTTGCAAACACAAAACCATATTATACATGAAAGAAAAGAGGAACGGTCGTTGCAGTGTCTGGAAGCCACAAAATTGGAAAAATCTTATTTGAACTTTGGTTTGTTGTCTCCTCGAAAATCGAGGTCGAACGTAATCAGTGCTACAGTTTATAATCGGATAAATCTCGCTAGTTGGCCAATTGGTTCCGTAGCGTGCTCAGCAGCATACCGGATTCATGGTTTCGCTGCATAAGTTCGAATCCAGCTCGCACTTATATGTCGAAACGAAAATTTATTTCTCGGTTAAAATAGTAGATTATGCATTGAAAAAACTAAAAGTAATTTTAAATAACAGCAAAAAAATCTGTCTATAGACATAAATATTTCTATTTTCTATTTTGTTTGTTTTTTTATTTATTTTTTATTTTTTACTTTTCATTACATATTTAAACATGTAAATTTCGTAATTAAAAAAAGCACTTATGTGTGACAAAACGAACATTTTTTTTTAAATTTAAATTATCATACATATTTTTTTCAATTGCGGTTCGAAAATGATTGATGAAAATTTTCGCTCCTAAAAACAGATGCGATCGACATTACATCAATATTTTCTCTCTGTCATATTCGAGTAGACAACAAACCAAAGTGCACATACGCTAACTTTGTGACTCTCAGTTTCCGAAAAGACTGGCTCCTGACAGAAATTGACCTTTTTTATATTTTAGGGACTGCTAATTTTGGTTTGCAAGTATGGATCTAAAATTACTAGCCTACTTCATCAGTTTAATGACCAATCACATAAATTCTAATATAAAAAGTTTAAAGATTTTAACAAATGAATGATCTACAAATACTTAATAATTTTTGTTGTAAAGAGTTTAAGCTAAGCAATTATAAAAATTTCTTACTTTTTCAGTCGGTGATACTGTCTTGAAGACTATTTTCAAACTCATGAAAATGGTATTTACTTTATGAATAAATATGCATATAGTGCCATTAATGTTTTTATAATGTATAAGAAATATGTTGAACTATACAGAAGTGAAGTAAAAAAAATGTGAACAAATCAGTCGTTTTATATTTTAACAGAAGAAGAATAGGAGTGCACATTTGCATACAATGTGATAAATGTCATGATTCGGCACATGGAGGGTATACTTTTTCTATGCCAAAAGTAACTAAATATCCGAATTTTAACACAATCTTTTTTGAGCATTTCAATAAATGAGGTTCACATCACTTACAATTTTTTTTAAACATTTGGATGGATAGAATTATTTTTTACAAAATTAAATGTATGACAATTTAATACTACTAGGTTAACCCGTCGACCAAAAAACTATCGCCAAATTGTAAGATTACATGACAATAATGGATGATTGTGAATGTCTCATTCAATGACATTGACACGATAACACGTTTAAAACGTCATTATGTGGTCTTTAATTCCACTTTTTATTTGTATTTTTATTCATGTTTTACTAATTTATTTGTTTTTCCGTTATTTAAAATAAAAATTATGTCAACATGTGTAACTTGGCTATTACTTTGGCGATTTTATAATTTGGCGAAAATGGTCGACGGGATGACTTAGTAGTACCGACAATTTTTACGAAATCAGTGAAAACCCGAGTGTTCCGTCACGGTATCATTTGCTTTCTGTATGCATAGATACCAAAAATCAAATTATGTACAAAATTAATATCAAACAGAATATGCTTTCAATTCAATACGTTTTCGCGATTTTTCGATTAAAACAATTCTCACAAAATACTTAATGATATAAAACTATATAGATATTGGGTTGGGGAAAAAGTAAGTTCGCTTTTTTTCGTGTTTTTCAAAGTGAATTTATTTATATAAATAAAAAAAACTAATCAAAATTTATGTGCTATTTTGTTCGATGACCTTCTGCTATTTTTCTGGTAAAACAATAATTCCGTCACTGTAGAATTTCTGAGAGTTCTGGGCAAAAAACTGAACAAGGTGATTTTCACAAGCCTTTTTTGAAGCCAGCTTAACACCTTCAAGAGAGTACCGCATAGGGTGGAACAAATGGTAATCCGTCGGATCCAGGTCCGGACTATACGGTGGGTTCATCAAAACTTCCCAACAAAACTCTTTCAGTTTTTGCCGAGTGACTAAAGATGCGTGTGGTTTAGCGTTGTCATGATGGAAGACAGCGCCTTTCCTCTCGATCAATTTTGACCGGGTTTTTTAATTGCCTGCTTCAATCGCATTAGTTGTTTCCAGAAGATAGTTGAATTGATGGTTTGGCCAGTTTTGAGCAGCTCATGATGGAAAATTCTTTTCTAATCCCACCAAATACTCAAAATCGCTTTCGTAGGCATCAATCCGGGCTTTGCCACCGTTTGTGAAGCTTCGATCACTATCTTTTTAGCACATTATTGTTATACGTGATACCCTTTTCATCACCCATAATGATTTGTTTCAAAAATGGCTCGATTTCATACCGTTTCAGTAGCAATTCACAAATGAAAACTCTGTCCATTAAATTTTTCACTGTAAGTTTATAGGGAACCCAAGTATCGAGTTTCTTTTGATATCCAATTTTATGTGAATGATTCAAAAGTGGTTTATGGTTGATGTTTAGTTCCGTAGCAATGTCGTGGGAAGAAATATGTCAGTCTCTTTGGATTGTTTTTAAAATTTTATCGAATTGTTCAAGGATTGGCCGGCCAGGGAAAGGTTCATCTTTAACATCGAAATTTTCGGAAGGAAAACGAGCAAACCGATTCTGACTTTGGCGTTTACTTAAGCACTGATCACCATAAATGCCACACAAGTTTCGATGAGCCTGAGCCAATTTTTCCCTTTTTGGAAGTAAAAAACTAAAATGTGACGAAAATGATCTTCTGAAAGCTCTGTTTTTAAAACGCAATAACTTTTGACTGGTTAAACAGATGACGCTACCTTTATATCTAGAATTTTTTAGAAACTGTTACCTTTCAAACGCTGTATAGTACTAAGTATAGACTTAATTGAGTAAGTATTACTCGAGATATGCGACTTTAAAGCTATCTATTGGGAAAAAACGAATTTACTTTTTCCTCAACCTAATATTAAATTATACAAATTTTAGTTTCATTTAAGGGTAATTTAGAAAACAGACAACCACATTTCAAAACTGAATAGTTTATAAAAAGAAAATTAATATTTAAACAATGAAATAAATGGAGCATGTTTTTATCTTAAAATTGTAAATAGATACTTTTTTAGCTTCTCAAATAATAATAATGGTAATCGGTAATAGCTAAAGCATAATGAAATAATGAATGATAAGAATTTAAACAAAAGAATTAATTTAAAATCAAACAAAATTTTTCTCGAACAAGATTACAAAGCATTACGTAGTTTAGTGTTCAAATATTTAATTAATCCCTTACGAATAATAATAACTTAAGACAAAGAATTCAACTTACAATACTGGAATTTTCTCATAATTAGAGTAATTGAAAGATTCTTTTGTGACTACTTTAATTAAAAGATCATTTATTTACTATTAATAAATACTCGATAGAAGTCTTTAAAAAGGTAATAATAAGAAATATTTGTTATGAATGATTAATTTAGAATAAATGGAATAATCTCAGGATATAAAATGTATGATGAAAATATAAAATGTGTTATTATCACAAGAATAAAAATATAGTTTGCAGGAAACTTACTTTCCTTTAAAAATAATTTCTAATTGATTAATTATGTTTGTATACACTATATTGCCACTGATTATTGGATATTTGCGATTTTAGACATTTTACTAAATATCTAGAACAATACATGAGGAATCATCTCAAAACTCTTAGTGTATAAATATAATAGTATACGCCATACATCGCCGTGAATATTTTTTACCGAAACTCCATAGGGGACCGTCAACAAATTAAAAAAGAATGAATATCTTTTGAATAACCCTGTCAAAACTAATGTAGAAAAAGCGCTCAAACTCTAGATTATGATTGAATGCCTTATTGTAATACGCCTTGTTCATTTTTATGCAAATAACATGCATACTCGCAGAGTAATTAAGGTTTTTATAAAAATGGTCCCAAATTTTTCCACGTTTTTTCCTTATAATTTTCAGAGTTCTTAATATAAAATAATATTTTTTTTCAGAAAATATGACAAACAACATTGCACACAGTACCTTGTAAACAGAATTAAAAAATAATAAAAATTTTGTACAAAATGAGTAGGTTTACTAAATAATGCTTTACTGCGCATGCGTCAACGATATCAAAATTTCATTTGCATATTATGTTAGTTAAATGTATAGAGCAACTTTTGTGAAAGTCACAAAATCATAACTTGAAAATTCTGAAAATAATCGTCAATTGAATTAGTTGAAAATCCGTTATTCTCAAAGTGAAGCAAAAACAAGAGGGGTTGTATCCATATATTCATTGATTAGTGTCAATATAGAATACACAATACGGGCTGTACTAGTATATTTGGATAAAATCCCTCATTTTTTTGCTTCATTTTGGAAACAACGGATTTTGTCCTTTTTCTATAGACGATTACTTTCAGAATTTTCAAGCTATGATTTTGAGACTTTTACAAAAGTTGCTCTATACATTTAGCTAACATAATATGCAAGTGAAATTTTGATATCTTTGATGCATGCGTAGTAAAAAATTATTTAGTAAACCTACTCATTTTTCATACAATTTTTATTACTTTTTAATTCTGATTACAGGGTACTGTCTGCAATGTTGTTTGTCTTATTTTCTGAAAAAAATATTATTTTATATTAAGAACTGTGAAAATTATAAGGAAAAAAACTTGGAAAATTTTGGGACCATTTTTATAAAAACCTTAATTACTCTGCGAGTATGCATGCTATTTGCATAAAAATGAACACAGTGTATTACAATAAGGCATATATCATAATCTAGATATATAATAGATCATATAATCATAATCTAGAGCACTTTTGCTACATTAGTTTTGACAGAGTTATTCAAAAGATATCCATTCTTTTTTAATTTGTTGACGGTCCCCTATGGAGTTTCGGTAAAAAATCTTCACGGCGATGTATGGCGTATACAATTATATTTATACACTGAGAGTTTCGAGATGATTCCTCATGTATTTTTCTAGATATTTAGTAAAATGTCTAAAATCGCAAGTGTCCAATAATCAATGGCAATATAGTGTATATATTCATACGTATTTGTATACCTACGTGTACATCTATCGTATTAAAAAAACACTGTATTTGCATATTGCAATGCATAGAAGGAAATTTATGTTTTTTTAACTATCCAAGAAATAATGGCAAGCAATATCTATATATTTTAAAAAATATAACAGTAACTATTTAGATGTAATAGCTTACAGTAAAACGTAAAATTCTCAAAAAATAAGACATAGAAGTGATATGAAGCATTGAGTAATTTTTTCTCTCTTTACGCTTTGGAATCCTGCTGTATTGTTAAAACGACTCATAGCATAGTCTATCAAATAATTACACTTATGTTATTTATCATGAAGCACGATAAACTCATTAATCAAACAATATTTAAGATGATTTTATTTTTGAAGATGCGTAATATTTAAAGCGGGTGAAAGGTATGACGTTGAAATTAGTATGTTAAGTATCATACAATTCAGTATGAGGATAGCTTCTTATGTATTCTATATTGGTTATAGTAATAAATAAGAAGAATAAATTTTTCTTCGACATTAAAAATAAGAGTAATGAGTATTGTAACCTTTTTTAAATTTTCCTTCGACATTAAAAATAAGAGTAATGAGTATTGTAACCTTTTTTAAATTTTCCTTCGACATTAAAAATAAGAGTAATGAGTATTGTAACCTTTTTTAAATTTTCCTTCGACATTAAAAATAAGAGTAATGAGTATTGTAACCTTTTTTAAATTTTCCTTCGACATTAAAAATAAGAGTAATGAGTATTGTAACCTTTTTTAGGGGGAAATGGGTACGGTACACCCCTCTCCCCAAGTTTTATCCTAAATTTTCAGAATTAAAGTAAACAGTTTTTAGCAATAATTTAAAGCAAACAGATTTTGTAAAGCAAACAGTTACAAAACAAGGTATAAGATTACCTCTCTTGTGTAAAATACGTAGGAACGGTTTTCGGACACGGAAAGGATAGACTTTTTTTTATTACAGAAAATTTCTTGAATTAAAGTTATGATCAATTTCAGTAAAGTCATGAAAAACTATGCATGAAAACTAAGTCATGAAAACTATTTGTGTTTCTATACAACAACAAAGATGTCTGACAATCAAATGTGTCGAACATAACGAAAATGATATTAAAGGTAAGCTTCTTGTTGCAAAATATAGTGTTCTATTTACCAAATAACATTTACTAAACGCTGCAATGGGAATATGATATATGTGACGCATTGAGATAAAGAGCCAGTGGAATCATTTCAATATAAATATGTTTTGTAAAACAAATATTGTTTCCTCATTTTATCGCACAGGAAACGTGGCGTAGTTGGAGAAAAGAAAACACCTTCACAACTTCAAAATAATTACTTACTTCTGCTTCCTAAATGCTCTCTATTTCCTGAACAAATGTTTCATCGAAAAAGGCAGCATTTGTCCTACACTGTAAAAAAAAAATTTAAGAGGTTACTAAATATTTTTTTGTAAATTTGTATTCCACAGAATTTTTTAGTAACCTTTACAAACTTTTTGTTGCAAGCGAAACAAGCATTTCTTTTGTAAACTGAACAAAAGAATTTTTTGTATAACTAACTTAAAAATTTTTAGTATGAGCCACCAAGCAAATTTTAGTAATAGCTCCAAAATTATTTTTAATAACCATTACGTGGCCTCGAAGGGCAGGAGCTTCCTTCGAGCTACATCCAGACTTCTGGAGCGGAAGATTTTCGGCAAAGCCGCAATAGATGGTAGCACCAAACATTGCTTCTGCTCCGTCAGGATATTCATAATCCCTTTATTAACGAGTACTTACACAGCATACATTCGGGGCATTTCTGGCAGTGGCCAGTATCGAACCCGGGACCTTTTAGCCTGGAGTCCGTTACTATAACCACTATGCTATCAAGGCCACACCAAGTGAGTTTTAGTAATAGCTATTAAAAATATAAAATTATTCACTCTATTCGTTGCTAACTTTTTTCTAGTAATTCTTACAGATTTTCTTGTAACCGACTAAGATTACTAAAAATTTTTTAGTAATTACAAAGATCACTAAAGTTTTTTTAGTAGATCGACACTTTTTTTTTACAGTGTAGCTTCCAGGTAACTCACTCATAACCGAATAATAGTTTCATCTCTGGACCTCCTAGTTTACGTAAAAAAAGTTTCTAGAACATTCGATAATCTCAGAACAGAATCCCCTCATATAAAATAGAAGCCGGCATCTGGCATAGAGTATATAGCAGTGAAATCGAATGTTCTGCAAACGATATTTTTTATTTAAAAGATTATTATTCAACTTATTTAATAATCGTAAGTATTTAAAATTCGAATGTACTTCGCAGGCGATAATTTCACAAAAAAGGGAAACTAAATGAATTTATTGATACGTACTAATATAAAACACGAAAAAAATAAAAATAATAACGTTGTAACGTATTAACTCTGTACAAGTATCTTTTTTCGGGATAAATTGAATAAAACTTTTAAAAAGGGTTGATAAAAACAGGAGGAAAGTGAGTGTTATTAGGAGTTTTAAGAAATAAAATTTATTTAAGAATATTTTTAATTTAGAGCCATTTTTTAGATTTACGCGTATTGGAATAAGTGTTTTTAAAGGTGAATTAAAAATGTATATCCTTTCTATAAAGAATAATAGTTTAGATCTATTAATAGGTTTTTAATTTAATAAGCGGGAGTAAATACGGAATATTGTTAAAAGGAAATTAATATGTAACATATAATTAAGTAGAAATGGATTTGGCGATATAAAGTAAATAAATAAATACATAAAAAGAAGTAGAAATCAAAATAAAAAATGCGCATGGATAGTAGAGGGTGATCAAATATTTATACAAGACTTTAAACTTATTTGACTTATTAAAATCAAATATAAAAATGATTGTTTTAAAGCACTGTAACTGTAATAATAACACACAGAAATAGTATCGGAGAGATTTAAAGTAAATTATTCAAAATATATTCCAAAAAAATAATTACATAAAAAGTAATTACATGATATGATATATATATTTCTACAATTAGACTAATAATGCTATGATACATTAAAAGAAGTTAATTCACCACTGAACAGTAATTAGAATGGAAAAATTTCAACAATTTATATCACTTTCAAAGTCTACTAAAAGAAGAATTTTTAGTACAGAAATAAAGTCATTAAATGCATCTTGTGACATTGATTGATGCAACTGCATAGTTTCCTGATAAATTAAGATACTGAAAGCGATAACATATATCACACTTGAAATTAGGATCATTTTTGAAATAAAATAAATTTTTAAAAAGAAACCCTTTTTTTAACCGTTATTCCGTGACACAAGTGAAATCGAAAAATAATTATATGCACTTTGAGATACATTAATTTTACTTCGATTGACTATTTAATATGATCAATATATTTTATCCATCTATTCATAAAAATACTTTTATTCGTAATTATGTTAAATGTTTTTGAACTTTGCATATTTTGTAATACAGAAAAATTAGTATAGAATAAAAATGCCGAATAACAAAAATTAACGGATATTTATTTAGAAAAAGAACAAATATTTCCTAATGGGAAGGAGCAAATTTGATTGTCTCCCAGATCCTAAGTTGGGGCATATAAAATTATGCACGCACATATCCAAAAATTATTTGCGTCATTTCGAGATCTTTTTAATGGCACATGGATCATAAAATGATTCAAAGTTTTAAGTTTTTAGCGATAGGCATAAAAAATAGATCTAAAAGGTTATAAAAAGATTATGGAACTGGAAAGATTTAAAAGAATATACACTATATGGTCAAATGCGACCGGTCACTTGTGATTTTAGACATTTTGATAAATATCTAGAACAGTACATGATGAAGTATCCTGAAATTCTAAGTGTGTAAACACGTTAGTATAGCTCATACTTTTCAATAAAGATTATTTTTCCCGCAATTTCTTGGGAGTCGTCAAAAATAGAACGAATATATTTTGGATAACCCTTTAAAAACAAATGTAGCTAGAGCGTGCAAACTGTAGATTATGATTAGGTGGCTTATTGTAATAATTTGTGTTTATTTTCATGTGGATAGCATGTATACCCGTAGAGAAATTAAGGTTCTTATAAAAACAGTCCCAAAATTTTCCTAGTTTTTTGCTTGTAATTTGCTGGATTTTTGATATAAATGAAGTTCTTTTTTGAAAATATGACAAATAGCATTGTACATAATATCCTGTAATCAGAATTAAAAAATAATAAAAATTTTATAAAAAAAAGCAGGTTTTCTAAATAATATTTACATTGCGCATGCGTAAACAAAATTTCAATATTCTAGCAAAATTTCATTTGCATATTGTATTAGCTATATGGAAAGAGTAACTTTTGAGAAATTTTTAAAATCATAGCTTGAAAATTCTTAAAGTGATCATAAATAGGAAAAAAAACTTTAATTCCGTTCTTCCCAAAATGAAGTAAAAAACTAGTCGTTGGGGGCCACCGTAATACTTACCCATCATGGATATGTATATGAAAATAAAACATGTGAAACTATTTATACAATGCATTGCAATTCATAAACAAAATTTAAATATTGTTAATATACATAGTAATGCTATATTAAAGAACTGCTGATGTACCAATTTCGACAAATTATATAAAACGCCAAACTACTCAAGTAGTACCGAACTGCGTAAAAGAAACATCCTTATAACTCCAAAAATAATAATACTATTAACTAACAATTAACTGCGTCGGATTAAGCGTCTCATTTCCAATTAAAATATACTTCTGAATTGAAATTTGAATGAAATACAGGGTCATGAAAAATCGAAGAATGTGGAAAACAAGATTACAAATATCTCGGCAACTAATAATCCGATTGACTTCGTTCTATATGCAAAATGTGTGTTATTTTATTGCCTTTTACGTCCATTCCTTAAAACAAAAAAATTCGAAAGTTTTTATATACCTTTCATCAGAACGAATTTTTCGAGAGTCCGAAAAAAATAGTTCCGGATAATCGAGGTTGCTGATATTAAATAGGGTTCGTCCCATTCTTACATACAAACTACATACAAAATTTCAAGTCTCTATCTCAATTTGTTCGGGAGATAGAGCGTTTACAGACAGACAGACAGACAGACAGACAGACGGCAAATTTTTTTTTCTAAAAATATGTTTTTCGGAATCTCCACTATCTAAAACGTGTAAATCCGTCAAAAAAATTTTTTCGATTTTCAAAACGATTGCAAGACTTACCCTATACTACGTATGATGGGTAAGTAATAAATGAGAAGTTGTATCCAAAGTAGTTGTATGGGTAATAATGTGTATTCTACACTATCTACCAAAAAGTATTTGTACACTTTCAGTTTTTGACATTTTGTCAAATATTTAAAAATATACTGGTCGGATTCTTCTGGAACTTCAGAAATATAAAGATTATGTTTCACTTTATATTTATTTACATCCATTTGTTAAGCGGATAATTAGGGGGCCGGCAAAAAAACAAAGAATAATAGAAATATTTGGGATCGCCCTGTACATGAAAATGCACGAAACGACTTATCGCTTCAGAATACAAATATATGAATACAGTAGAATATGTACACTAATTTTTGTGAGAATAGCATGTATATTTATGGCGATAGAGCGATTTTTTTGAAAAATTCAAAAAATTCTGGTATGTTTTTTGTTAATATCATGCTGGGTTTTTGACCAAATTTAACGCAAATTTCAGAAAAATTGGCAAAATGCAGTAGAAAAAATGTAGCGCAATTGGAATATAAATATATTAAATATTTTATGAAATATGAGTAGTTTTATGAAATAATTTTTATCTGCGCATGCGCGAACGATAAAAACAATTCTTTTACATCATTTAATAGTCAATTCTATGGAGTAACTTATAAAAAAAATCCAATGAAATATCGTGAAAATTCAAAAAGATATCATTATTATAAGTAAGCTGTTTTTATATTGCTCTCTAAAAACGGCTGAATGATAAGGGATTCTCCACAAATTGACATTTTTTATTGACTGACTTTTAGGAAAAAATTAGTATTTAATGTATACAATATCTAATACAATATTTCTGTTAATAAGTATCTTGACATCTGTGATGGAAAAGAATAAAAGCCCTTTTCCTTTTCTATCACAGGTGTCAAGATACTTATTAGCAGCAATATTGTATTCATTAAATAGTACAAATTTTTTCCTAAAAGTCAGTTAATAAAAAATGTCAATTTGTGGAGAATCCCTTATCATTCAGCCGTTTTTAGAGAGCAATGTAAACACAGCTTACTTATAATAATGATATCTTTTTGAATTTTCACGATATTTGATTGGATTTTTTTTATAAGTTACTCCATAGAATTGACTATTAAATGATGTAAAAGAATTGTATTTATCGTTCGCGCATGCGCAGATAAAAATTATTTCATAAAACTACTCATATTTCATAAAGTATTAAATATATTTATATTCCAATTGCGCTATATTTTTTTAAATAGATTTTGTCAATTTTTCTGAAATTTGCGTTAAATTTGGTCAAAAACCCTCTATGATATAAACAAAAAACATACCAGAATTTTTTGAATTTTTCAAAAAAATCGCTCTATCGCCATAAATATACATGCTATTCTCACAAAAAATAGTGTACATATTCTACTGTATTCATATATTTATATTCTAAAGCGATAAGTCGTTTCGTGCATTTTCATGTACAGGGCGATCCCAAATATTTCTATTATTCTTTGTTTTTTTGCCGGCCCCCTAATTATCCGCTTAACAAATGAATGTAAATAAATATAAAGTGAAACATAATCTTTATATTTCTGAAGTTCCAGAAGAATCCGACCAGTATATTTTTAAATATTTGACAAAATGTCAAAAACGGAAAGTGTACAAATACTTTTTGGTAGATAGTGTATATTAACACTAATCACTGGGTAAATGAATACAGCCCCTCATCTTTGTGCTTCATTTTGGGAATAAAGAATTTTTAGCTTGTTCTGTGTTGACGATCACTTTTAGAATTTTGACGTTATTATTTTGAAATTTTCACCCTACATCTAGCTAACACAATACATAAATAAAATTTTGGTAGCTTTTACATATGCGCAAAGAAAAAATATTTGGTAAACTTGCTCATTTTTCATATAAATTTTATTATTTTTTAATTCTGAATACACGGTATTGTGTACAGTGTTGTTTGCCATATTTTCGAAAAATGACATAATTTTATATTAAGTACTCAGCAAACACTTGGAAAAACTTGGGACAATTTTAATAAAAAACTTAATTTTGCTGCGAGTATACTTGCTATCCATATAAAAATGATCACAAATTATTACAATAAGGCACTTAAGAGGCAGATTTTATGAGAGTCGGGCAGCAAAGGGGGTGTTATTATACAACCCATTTTTGATTTTGCCGAAATTTTTTTTATGGTTTCTTCTAATAATTTTAGAAGATATGTATATTTTATTTTTTCCCCAAAAAAATTTTTGTGACCCACAAAAATTTCTAAAACGGGTAGTAGCGACCCAGTATTTTTTTCGAATCGACATCATTCTGTATTCTATTATCTCAGTACATTGAGCATCAACCAAAGTTATTTTTGTGATTACAACGTTACATTTAGTAGCTAAACTGAATTATTTTGTAAATTTCATGGCTGATCTTCAGTGACACACGGCGTGGCTCATCAAACTTTATCACGGAAAATGAAAAAACGCCATATCTAAGACCTCATGGACCCATGCGCTGAGGGTCAGCCACAGTTTTGGAGTTTAACTTGTGTAGTGCTACTCACTATTAACTGAATTAGCTCATTAGTTGCATGGCTCACCCTCAGCGCTGCCGAAAAATAGCTAATTTTGTATCGAATGAAACAAAAAAAAAGTCTTTTTTTTGACCCTGTATTTCATTGCACTGAGGGTCAAAATAGGACTTGATAATTGTATTTTATAGTATGAAACCTATACTTTAACAGACATTTGACAGAACTTTGGCTAATGATTATGTAAACATACGACTTACTTCAAGCCATTGTGGAAAAGGAAAATATGATAACAAATGATACAATTAACTACACTGTAAAAAAAATTCTGTGAAGGTACTAAACATTTTCTAGGAAACTGGGATTCCAAGAACTTTTCCTGTAACGGTAACAGCAAAAATTCAAGTTTTAGAATAGATTACATGGGTTTTTCCTGTTACCGTTACATGAAAAGTTCTTGGAATCCCAGTTTCCTAGAAAATGTTTAGTACCTTTACAGAATTTTTTTTTACAGTGTATAAAGGGTGTTTTGTTACCAGACCGACAAACTTTGAGGGACGATAGTAGACAATGAAACAAACATTATTAAATAGGAAACCATGGCGCGCAAACATCTTCTGTAGGAGCTAGGGGCCATTAAAGTTTAAGGTCCAAATTTTCAAACCATGATAAAAAACGGAAAAACGGGTCCATTCGTTTGCGGTTTTCACTAAAATCATTCTTTATATCACGACTTTTTTAGAAAAAAAATAAAGGTTACGCTCTAAAATTGTCAATAGAGGGCACTTTTGACTTTAGAGTAACGAACAATTACTTTTTACCCTTATTTTGTGCATGGGGTTGAAATTATTCTAAAGTTTAGACTTAAATTTTAAGCCCAAAATCGGAAGCATTGTTTTCGGGTAACTAGCGAAAATTGAACTGTGAACAGAGGGGTATATTTTAAACGCTCATAAATATTGGACAAACAAATCGATTTTGTTGTGGTTTGCATGTAAGTCATTCCCTTGGCAATTACTTTATTCAAAATGACGTACAGCTTCGGTGTCCTCATTTTTGATAGAGGGCTCTTCCAACACATCTCTGACATTTTAATGGAAATACTCCTGGGTGTTTTACTACTAGACCAACATACTTCCAGGAAGTGTTAACAATACAAAGACGACTCGGAGTCACATAGGAATGCAACGTTGAAAATACCTTTTTTGCGAGTTACGGTTAAAGGAAGCAGAGAAAAGAAAACAGAAACAGCAGAGAAAGAGCATCACGTTAATGTGACAGAAAACAGTTTATTTAAATGTTTTACTAGAAAAGGTGTTCGAAATTAAGACTAGAAGTAGTCCGGCATGCTTGAGAGCGGCGTCGCGTGGAATTCCTCACGCTTTGAAAGATTCCTGGCATCTCTGATAGTTTTCTGGCAGCTACAGAAATACCAGCTGCGAGGTCTTCAACTGATGGTACGGGAGTCTCAAACACCCAATTTTTCATTTGACCCCAGCAGAGGAAGTCCATACATGATAGGTCCGGCGATCTGGCAGGCCAATGAACCGGGCCACCACGACCTATCCACCGCTGTCCATATGTTACTTTGAAGTGACGGCAAACGTCATTGGTAAAATATGGAGGAGCCCTATCGTGATGTTCATCGGTCAAATAATTTATTCTGCTACCTTAGTAACCGGTTTGAGGAATTATTACTACTCAGGCGCATTAAGATTTAGCACCATCTACCGCAAGGAAACCGCAGCGCCATCTACCGTCGCTGTCAAACTTGCCGGACTACTTCTGGTCGTAATTTCGAACACCTTTTCTAGTAAAACCTTTAAATAAACTATTTTCTGTTACATTAACGTTTCGCTCTTTTACTGCTGTTTCTGTTACTTTTTTCTCTGTTCCCTTTATCCGTAACTTGCAAAAAAGGCATTTCCAACGTTACATTCCCATGTGATTCCGATTCGTATTCGTATTTAACATTACCAGGAAGTATGTTGGTCTGGTTGTAAAACAGCCAGGAGTAATGCAATTGAAATGTCAGAGATGTGTCAGAAGCACCCCCTATCAAAAAATGAGGACACCAAAGCTGTACGTCATTTTGAATAAAATAATTACCAAGGAATGACTTACACGCAAACCGCAACAAAATCGATTTGTTTGTCCAACATTTATGAGTTTTTAAAATCTCCCCCTCTGTTCACACTTCAATTTTACGCGACAATTTCAATTTTACTTCAGTTACGCGATCCCAATGTTTCCGATTTTGGGCTTAAAATTTAAGTTAAAATCTAAACTTTAGAATAATTTCAACCCCATTCACTGAGATAATAGAATATAGAAAGGTGTCGATTCGAAAAAAATACTGGGTCGTGATCCACTTTAGAAATTTTTGTGGATCAAAAAAAAGTTTTGGTGAAAAAACAATATATGCATATTTTCTAAAATCATTCGAAGAAACCATAAACAAATTTCGGCAAAATCAAAAATGCGTTGTATAATGACCTGCCAGACTCTTATAAAATCGGCCTCTTAATTATAATTGACAGTTTAAACGCTTCAGCTACATTATTCATTAAAGATACTTATGTATTAAGACAGATATAAACACAACTTACACATTAACCCAACATAGAGTTAAAAATTAGCCGGGGCCAGGAATCGAACCTGGGTCGACAGCTTACCGTGCTGTTACTCTTCCATCTGAGCTTCCCTGGCCGAGATCCTACCCTGGTAACTTCCAACTAACAAACCATGTTGGGGAATGTCATCGAACGGCAACCGCACGGCACGTGATGACGGGAAATACGACGAACAATTTTAAAAATCCATTGATCCGCAATATATATTTAAGAACACAGAAATTAACGTCTGAATTTAATTAATTATTCATTAAAGGTAGATATGTATTAAGACAGACATAATTTATACAATGCAATTTATACAATACATATATATGAACACATAAACATATA
This sequence comes from Maratus speculifer, assembly GCA_964019185.1. Classification (NCBI taxonomy): domain Eukaryota; kingdom Metazoa; phylum Arthropoda; class Arachnida; order Araneae; family Salticidae; genus Maratus; species Maratus speculifer. The sequence goes on along the minus strand of OZ025297.1, from coordinate 7,827,924 downwards.
TATGTACATATTTATAAATACAAAATTTTAAAGATGCAAGATTCTCAAAAATCAGAAAAAATATAATCTAAAAATACAAACCATGAAACAATTTTTAATACTTAAAATCGTATTTTATTACTTGTTTTATAAAAAATTTTTTATCTTACATTACATATTGATGGCATTAAATTCATATTACTCATTTCTGAGACTATAACTTTTTCTTTTGAGTTAAAACAACTTTCTATTTTTAAAATCCTTTTATCCTAGGTTTCCAGCATAAATAATAGCAAAATAAATAAGATTTCAGATGTGAAACATAGATAACCATTTATTTAAATATTACAGAAGTAAAGTCTACTTTGTGCTGTTTATTGGATCATTCTTTTTGTTTTACACTTTCTAAAACAGCTAGCTATTTGCTTAAATCGCATTGAATGGAATATGGGCGCATTGAATAGAATATGGGAGACAAGTGCTTTTGCGATAAGAAAATGATATGTTAAATATTTTAGTTTTTGAAAATGTTAGGGTTCTATATTCTATGTGGCATTGAAGGATTTTAAGAAATATATTGAATGAAAAATAACCAATGTAATTCAGTTTTACTTCCGTATTTCTCTTTATCTCTTTAAGCGAGTGCCCGTAGAACAAAATATAGCTCATTTGTACTACGCATATATACATGTACATACATGTATATCTATATAATATATCAAATAGAAATCGATTACCTCTTTCATCATTTAAATGAATTATTCGTAATGTACAGTAGACTCCCTCAAATCCGCAAACCAGAAATCCGCAGCTCTCTAAAATCCACACATATTTTATGGATGCAAACAATGAAACTTTCAGTTTGGATACTGGGACAAAATTTTACTTTTGTAGTTTTGTATCAATTCCATATATTTTTTAACTAGCGGCCTTCGCCCGCTACGCTGGTCGGTTTATCTAAAGAAATCTTGAAGAAGTAGTTAGATAAGGTTCAGACATACATAAAAAAAAAAAAGCAAGTCGATCATTCAAAAAACGTTGGGAAATATCAAATATTTACTGTAATTTTTTAAGAAAAACAAAGTTTCGAAAAAAAAAATTACACTGACATATTAATGCAAGGAAATTTTCCCAGAGAGAAAATTCGCCTTGAATACAATATTTCAAATTCTTTTAATTGCTTATAGGCGTTAATGCCAACATAGTGAAAAAAAATTCCATGCTGGGAATCGAACCCGGGCCATCAGTATGGCGCACTGACGTTCTACCGACTAAACCACATGGAACGACAGCCAGCTTGAAACTTTCTCATACTTAAGTAGACTGGCGAAAACATAACGATAGCGCGTTTTAAAATCGCACAGTGACATCTATTGGATTTTATATGTACTAAAAAACGTTATGTACTAAAAAACGTGAGCAGCGCACCTAATAGTTTCTTTTGTTTCTTTTTGTTACTTTTTTGTCTGTTGTCCGATTTTGATGAAACAAAGCCTATACACTGCCCGGGAGTGTGCATTCTTCATTAGTGAAAACCGCATAAAAATCCATTCAGTAGTTACGAAGATAACCTCGAACAAACAGACAGACAGACAGACAGACAGACAGACAAAAAATTCAAAAAATTTTTTTTTGTGTTTCATTGGTTTTCTTTTATCGCCCTGACTCCATTTTTGTCAATTATCTTCAATGTACAGACACACCGGGTCCTACTGTTTTATTATATGTATAGATTTGTAATTTTCTTAATAATACTCTATTCAGGTTTTTTTCATGAAGGAAGAATAATTTTTTTTGGAAAAAATTCAAGATATTGCTGATATGACTGGTAATCACAATCTTCTTACCAAATATATTATGTATTCATTTAAGATTTTTTTGGTTATTAACCCTGGCTAAGCTTTAAAAAAAATCTTATTTTATGATTTTGATGTTAATTAGTAATGAGGCTAGTTTAGTTGATTAGTAATGAGGCTTTTATGAGGCTAGTTTTGTTGAATAATTTTGGAAAAATACATTTAATCTTTATAATGAATATTTAATCAAACACTATTGATTATTAACTTGACCTTTGCTATTAGTACTTTAATTATTTTAAAAATTATCTAAATTTTTATTATTTTAGTTTATTACAAATTTTAATATTTTATAATATTGTAAGCGTTCATTATAGGTCTGATTACACTATTAATTGCACTCAAATTACTGTTTAAAAAATGTAAACAAAGCAATGACCAGAAATCCGCAAAATTCTAAAATCCGCACAACCTCTGGTCCCAAGCTGTGCGGATTTGAGAGAGTCTACTGTATTTAATTATTTGTTTTCTAAGACTTTCTTTTTTATCTTACATTACATATTGATTATATTAAATTCATATTACACTGTCCAGACATTTCTTTTCTTTTAAACATTTTCTTTTGAGTTAAAACGACTTTCTACTATTAAAATAATTTTATCCTAGGCCTCCAGCATAAATAATAGAAAAAATAATTTTTCACATGTGAAATATAGATAACCATTTATTTAAATTAAATTTATATTACTCTATTCAGATGCTTTATTTAAATATTTTCTTTAGAATTAAAACGACTTTTTCTATTGAAAACAATTTTTATCCTCGGACAACAGCATAAGTGAAAGCAAAATATATAAAATTTCATACGTCAAATATATATAAACATTTATTTAAGTACTATAGAAAGTAAAGTCTGCTTTGTGTTATTCATTGGACAATTCTTTCTGTTTTAAACTTTCTAAGACATCTACTATTTACGTAAATCACATGTCTTAGGGAGCTTTGAATAGGATATGGGAGACAAGTGCTTTAGCGATAAGAAAATGATATGTTAAATATTTTACTTTCAAGAAAATGTTAGGTAGCCATATTCTTTGTGGTATTCAAGGATTTTAAGAATTATGAAGAATGAAAAATACCAATGTAATTCCGTTTTACTTCAATATTTCTGTTTATGGTTGTAAGTTCGTGACAGTAGAACAAGATATTGTGCATTTGTAATGTATATACATATATCTTTATATTTCAAATTGAAAACGATTTATTTATTTATTATTTAAATGAATTATTTCTCTTGTCTTTTATGCTGTTTCTAAATTTTCCTAAAAGCCAATTTAATTTATATATGTTTGTAGTAAATTAATAAAGTAATGAAAATTATTTAATAGTGCTTATAAAAGTTAAATTCTAAACTTAGGGCAGAAAGATAAAATCTATTATATTGAAATATATATTATGCAAAATGAAGAACGTGTAACATATAAAAAAAAAGCTGTTTTCATTTATATTGCCAAATGTAATAAATTCTTAAGTAATGCTATAAAAATACTTTATATATACAAAATATTAAAAGATGCAAGATACTCAAAGATCAGAAAAGTATAATCTAAAAATACGAATCATGAAAAAATGTTTATTATTATTTTTTAATTATTATTTGTTTTCTAAGATTCTTGCATTACATATTGATATATTAAATTCATATTACTCTGTTCAGGCATTTCTTTTTTTCTTAAATTTTCTTTGGAGATAAATTCACTTTTTATTTTTTAAATTGTTTTATCCCAGTCCACTAGCATTTTTAAAAGCAAAATAAATCAGATTTCATATGTAAAATGTACAGAACCATTTTTTTAAGTATTATAGAAAGCAAATTTTGCTTTGTGTTTTTCATTGGATCATTCTTTCTGTTTTATACTTCCTAAGACAGCTTGCTATCTGCGTAAATCGAATGTCTCAGGGAGTATTGATTAGAATATGCGAGACAAGTACTTTAACGGTAAGAAAATGATATGTTAAATATTTTACTTATTGCAAATGTTAGGATACTATATTCTATGTGGTATTGTATGATATTAGAAAGTATACAGAATGAAAAATACCAATGTAATTCAGTTTGACTTGGTTATTATTTTAAAAACGTACTTTACTATATGCTTTCTACGATTTCTTTATCTTAGATTACATATTTATGACATTAAATCCATATTACTCTGTTTAGAGACTTCTTCTAAACATTTTCTTCAGAGTTAAACGATTTAAAAAAAAATAATTTTATCGTATGCCAACAGTATAAGTAAAAGCAAAATAAATCAGATTTCATATGTAAAATATTTAGAACCATTTCTTTTAGCATTATAGACAGTAAAGTCTGCTTTGTGTTATTCATTGCATCATTCTTTTTGTTTTACATTTCCTAAGACATCTTGCTATTTGCGTAAATCGCATATCTCAGGGAGAATTAAATAAAATATGAGAGACAAGTGCTTTAGCGATAAGAAAATGGTATGTTAGATATTTTAGTTTTGAAAAAATGTTAGGATATTATATTGTATGTGGTACTGAAGGATTTAAAAAAATATATAGAATGAAATACACAAATGTAATTCAGTTTTGCCTAACTATTTCTCTTTATGTCTTTAAGTGAGTGCCAAAGGAACAAAATATTGAAGATTTTTAATATATGTATATATATATATATATATATATATACATACATTTAAAATAGAAATAGATTTCCTGTTTTATCATTTCAATGAATTTTTTTCTTATCTTTATGTTGTTTATAATTCCAAAAAGACAATTTAATTTATGTACGTTAATAGTTCAAGTGATGGATTTATGTAAATTATTTAATAGTGATTATAAAAATAAATGGTATACAAAAGGCAAAATCCAATATTTTGTAATATCTATTATATAAAATGTGTAAGACATACATCATATTTAAAAACGTTGTTTTAATTTATATTCCAAAATGTAATAAATTCTTAAGTAATACTAAAAAATACTATAAAAATACTTTATAAATACAAAATATTAAACGATGGAAGATCCTTAAAAATCAGAAAAATATAATCTAAAATTGCAAAATATGTAACAATATTTATTATTTTTAAAACATATTTTATTATTTGTTTTCTAAGATTTTTATATCTTACATTACATATTTATGACATTAAATTTATATTACTCTATTTAGATGCTTTATTTAAATATTTTCTTTGGAATTAAAATGACTTTTTCGATTGAAAATAATTTTTATCCTAGGACAACAGCACAAGTGAAAGCAAAATATATAAGATTTCATATGTCAAATATAGATAAACATTTATTTAAGTACTATAGAAAGTAAAGTCTGCTTTGTGTTATTCATTGAATCATTCTTTCTGTTTTACACTTCCTAAGGCATCTTGCTATTTGCGTAAATCGCATGTCTTAGGGAGCATTGAATATAATATGGGAGACAAGTGCTTTAGCGATAAGAAAATGATATGTTAAATGTTTTACTTTCAAGAAAATGTTGGAGGTACTATGAAGGACGTACTATTGAAGGATTTTAGGAAATATATAGAATGAGAAATAACCAGTGTAATTCAGTTTTGCTTCAGTATTTATCATAATGTCTTGAAATGAGCACCATTAGAAGAAAATATTGCGCATTTGTAATATATATATCTTTATATATGTATTTGTATATCAAATTGAAATATATTTATTCTTTAATCATTTAAATGAATTATTGTTTTTTTATGATGTTCCTATATTTTCTACAAATACAGCTTCATTTATATATGTTTATACTAAATTGATACATTAATGTAAATCATTTAATAATGTTTATAAAAGTCAAATGGTAAAAAAATTCAAAATGACAAAATCTATTGTTTTGAAATATCTAATATATAAAATATATAGGATATATAGCATATTTAAAAATGTCATTTTCATTTATGTACCTTAATGTAATAAATTCTTTAAATATAATAAATTCTTTTCTATAAAAATAGTTTAAAAAATAATAATAAAATAATATTAAAAATCAAAAAAGTATAAATTAAAACTAAAACCGTGGAATAATGTTTATTATTTTAAAAACGTAATTTATTATTTCTTTTCTACGATTTCTTTATCTTACATTGCATATTGTTGTAATTAAATTCATATTACTCTTTTTAAAGTCTTCTTTTAAACATTTTCTTTAGAGTTAAAACGACTTTTTATTTTTAAAATCATTTTATCGAAGGTAAGCAGCATAAGTGAAAGCAAAATAAGTGAGATTTCATATGTAAAATATACAGAACCTTTTCTTTAAGTGTTATAGAAAGTAAAATGTGCTTTGCGTTATTCTTTGGATCATTTTTTCTGTTTTACACTTCCAAAGACATCTTGCTATTTGCGTGAATCGCATGTCTTAGGGAGCATTGAATAGAATATGGGAGACAAGTGCTTTAACGGGGGAAAATATATGTTAAAGATTTTACTTATTGAAAGTGTTAGGGTATTATATTCTAAGTCGAATTGTAGGATTAGAAAATATAAAGAATGAAAAATACCAATGAAATTCAGTTCGACTGTTATTATTTTAAAAAGGTACTTTACTATATGCTTTTTACAGTTTCTTTATCTTACATTACATATTTATGAGATTAAATCCATATTATTCTATTCACAGATTCCTTCTAAACATTTTCTTTAGAGTTAAAACTACTGTTTATTATTAAAATCATTTTATAGTAGGCCACCAGTATTTGTTAAAGCAAAATAAATCAGATTTTATATGTAAAATATACAGAACCATTTTTTTAAAGTATTATAGAAAGTAAAGTCTGCTTTGTATTATTCATTGGATTATTCTTTCTGTTTTACACTTTATAAGACATCTACTGTTTATGTAAATCGCATGTCTTAGGGAGCTTTGAATAGAATATGGGAGACAATTGCTTTAGCGATAAGAAAATGATATGTTAAATATTTTACTTTTTGAAAATGTTAGGCTACTATATTCTATGCGGTATTGAAGGATTTTAGAAAACATATAGAATGAAAAATACCAATGTGATTCAGTTTTACTTCAGTATTTCTGTCTAAGGCTTTAAGTGAGTGCCAGTTGAACAAAATACAGCTCATTTTTAATACACATCTATACATATACATACATATATATCTATACAGTATATCAAAAAGAAAATCAATTTCCTCTTTTATCATTTAAATGAAATATTTTTTCTTATCTTTATGCTGTTTCTAAATTTCCTAATAAGCCAGTTTACTTCGCATATTCTCATAGTAAACCGATAAATTAATGCAAATCATTTAATAGTGCTTATAAAAGTTTAATGGTAAGTAAAAGGCAGAAAGACAAATTATTTAAAAAAAAATACTTATTATATAAAATGTATAGTACATGTAGCATATTTAAAAACGTTGTTTTCATTTATATTCAAAAATGTTATAAATTCTTAAGTAATATTATACAAATACTTTGTAAATAATAAAATAAAATATTATCAAAAGTTAAAAAAAGGATAATTTTAAAATAAAACCACAAAACAATGTTTATAATTTTAAAAATGTATTTTATTATTTGTTTTCTAAGATTTTTTTTATCTTACATTATACATTGATTGCATTAAATTCATATAACACTGTCCAGAAATTTCTTTTCTTTTAAACATTTTCTTTGGAGTCAAAAGACTTTTTTTTTATTTTTTAAAACATTTTATCCAAAGTCACCAGAATAAGTGAAAGCAAAATAAATAAGATTTCATACGTAAAATATACATAATCTTTTCTTTAAGTATTATAAAAAATAAAATCTGCTTTGTGTTATTCATTGGACCATTCTTTCTGTTTTGCACTTCCTAAAACATCTTGCTATTTGCGTAAATCGCATGTGTTAGGGAGCATTGAATAGAATATGAGAGATAAGTACTTAAGCGATAAGAAAATAATATGTTAAATATTTTACTATGTGATATTGAAGGATTTTACGAAACATATTGAATGAAAACTACAAATATAACTCAGTTTTATTTCAGTATTTCTGTCAGTGTCTTTAAGTGAATCCGTGTACAAGAAAATATTGAGCATTTGCAGTATATATACGTATATATTTATATAGATATAAATTATAAATAGATTTACTCTTTTATTATTTAAACGAATTATTTTTTCCTATCTTTATGCTGTTTCTAAATTTCTTTAAAAGACAATTTTACTTACGTATGTTTATAAAAAATCGTTTAATAGGGCTTTTCATAATTACTTTAAGATTATTTTTAGAATCTTTATTGTTAAAAATTATAAGAAAACTATTGAATAACTTATCGATTTTTACATATTAAGTAATAATCAAATAAATAATTTATCAATTTTTACATATTAAGTAATAATTCAATCTTGATAATAATCCAATGTGTCATCATTGTTGCGAACAGAGATAATGTAAGGGTATATAATCATTTTATGAAAAAGTGGTTAAAATATGGTATAATTTACAGCAATGTTTTAAAGTATAACTAAATACATTGATTTCTATTTTTTTTTCTTTTATAAAGAAGAGTCCTCAGGTACTGTATTTTCTCACATCCTTTAATATCTTATTACACATATTCCTCAGCAGTATAATAAAATATTTATGTAAAAGAATTTTGAGATAATTTTCTGAAATGAAACTGAATGTTCAATTGTCTTATTCTTTTTTTAGTACATTTGTATTTCCAGCTATCGTATCAGGATTGGTGTTTTCATGTATATTCTTATATTAACTATTTGATTGACTACTGACTATTCATATAACAGTGCAAAATCTTTCGTCTTTTATTTGTGCAAGATATAGCATTTTTAAATTGCTTAGGCTGTGAGGATGACAATATTTTTCTCAACACTGACTTTAGTTGAAGAAAAAAATGTTAATATCAAAAATAAAAAAAGCTAAAAATATACTAAATACGTAACGTAAAATGGAGTCCCTGAAAGAAATTTATACAAAAAATAATCTATGATGTAATATTTCTTAAAACAGAATAAATAATAAAATCAATCACCAAGTTTATTCCTACAACATTTCAAATTCTTAATAACAGTTAAATGTTTTGAGTGTATTAATATGTTTAAGTATACAGCCAATAATTACTACTTCATATTTCTAGAATTTGACGCTGTTGACGTGGTTCTAGAAATATGCGTTTATAATGTGCATGCATGATTGTTACAAAATAATTCTAAACCAGTCAATTAACAAAAAATGATTTTTTTTAAAAATTGAGTCGCATTATCTTTTAAATAATCAATTTCGTGAAAAACTATTTTTTTTTTTTTTTTTTTTTTTGTAAATTAAAACGCGTTTCTGATAGTTTAATCGATGCCATTTAATTTTCACCAACTTCAGTGCTTATTATTTTTATAAAATTTCTTTCTGTTCATGTGATTGGTGCAATCTATAGATCATGAGGTATTTCAATTCATTTTTCACAATTTGGAGATGGATTCGACTTTAAAATTGATTGCTCTGAGCAAATGCAGCCAAGTGCTACTTTTCGCAATTTCACAAATAGTGAAAAATCCATCTGGAATCCGACAGTGGAGTTTGATTTGAAACTGAGCCAACAGTTATGAGTGTAATCCATTCTAAAGGAGAATATTTTTATGCTTCGAATTGAAAAATATTTAGAAATTTAATTTATTTCTAGGAGATATTTTTTATGTTATATATAGTGTACTTCCTAATTCAACACTAAAGGAAACGGTCCAACCAAACAATGACGTGGCCATGATAAAGGTCGGTTTTTTTTTTCGAGTGAAGACAACATGCAAAGACGAGTTTCCAAAAAAATTTCCCAAGGTAGAATTTTATGTGGGCTAAAAAATGTTTTGAGTCTTTGTTTGCTTTTTAAAAAATATCCCAAGAGCTGTTGCCATAGCATATTATTTGTTAATAACAACCTGTAAGAAAACAAAATTCTTTCTTTCAAACAACAATCATATTTACATTATATTTGTATTCCCAATAATATGCGCAGTACGTCATTTTAAAAACAAGGCATTTTTCCTAATTTCTTTTACAAAACCGTGAAAAAATTTGTTTAGGTTTTTTATATATTCCCCTCCATTGTAATCATACGTATAATTTTACAAATTTTTTGTAGTGAATCATCTATTATTATCATACATACTTCTACCCTTTATTCTTAACAGATATATTTTATATCCAATAAATCTATGTAATTTAGAAAAAAAAGCGAAAGTGTGGACAAATAAAACAATTTTCGTATTTTGACAGTAATTGTAAATGAATACAATTATTAATTAAAAGGCTACTTCAGCAATGAGTAACTTGTTGGCAAGATAGTTTAAATTTCGAAAGAAATCTTCGGTTTAACAAAAATACTATTATTAACTGTTTTAGAGGAGTTCGTTCTCAAAATTTACTTTTGTAGATTTTTTCAAATCCTTATACAAACCATTTAAATAAAGATGCAGTATAAATTTGATTTAAAATTTTGAGATTAAATATTTAAAGATAATTAATAATTATAATTTTTAATTTTAATAAATTAGGAAAAATAATGTATTTAAAATTGAAACCCACATGGTTAATATTAAATATGCTTATTTACAGTTATAACCTAAGTTTATTTTTGCATTATTCATCTAAATTTTAATAGCCCAAACTAATTTTTTAGTTGTTGCTGCAGTAAACATTTGGTTTACATTTAGGAGGAAAATATTCACTTTGTAAATAAATAAATGAATAAATTAGTTTATTAAATTAGTTTCATTTAATAAATTATAAATAAATGTAAAACTCACAAGGAAGGTCTCCATACTGGGCATACCCAGTCTTTTTTGAAAAAAAATACTAATTAAAGTACTTATGTATGTAATAAAGGATCAGTCAAAATTAGCGTCGGAATCACATTAGATATTGTGTAAAAAAAAAAAAAAAAAATATTTTCGAATATTTGGCGTAAAAAGACTAAAGAGTCACTCGATTTGGCGAGCAGCCTTTTTCCTCACCAAAAGCAAACGATTATAATGAAAATCAAAACTGTTAGATATTTAGTTTGCGTGTAAATGGTATTTAATGAATTTAAACACAAACAATGAGAGACTTTAATATATTATATACACCAATATACATATTGTATTACATATATATATATATATATATATATATATATATACATATTACTCGTTGAAGTATTTATTTAATTAATCACTGGAAAAAATGTTTTCATAGCTAAAAAAAATCATATTGAGAAAAACCATCTTCATACATTTAAGCGTATTAAAAAATAAATGTCATATGTTTCCATAGCAACAAAATCTAATCGACAGTTCTCAGTTGGACTTTGAGCTTGGAACAAATTTAATTAAATTTAAATTATGAATTTCGTTTTAAATCTCAAATTTTGATGATTAAATTTGAACTTAAATACACATAAATTTCGATATAACTGAATTATATTTAAAACAAACTAAAACTTACAAAACTAATGTTATTTAAATTAAACTTATCAAAACAAATTCAACATGAAACATTTTTTTTCTTGAAGTGCATTTGACATAAAGTATTTTTTTGAAATTACATTTCATTGCAAACCGGCGATAAATCGCCAAACAACGAAATTTTCATTATTTTTATTACGGTTACGAAATGGAGGTTCCGCCGAAATTTTTTTTTATAAACGCATATATCCACACGAGAAGAACATTCTGTAATTTTTTCAGATTTTTCGGGGTATGCCCGTATGGAGACCTTCCTTGACAGTAAAACTTTTATAAGTAAAATAAGTGTTTTAAAAAAAAAAACAGTTTTTACAATTGAATACGAATATTTTAATACGAAATTTGATCATGTGCTTCGGTATTATTACATTTTTTATTCAAAAATTTTAATTTTTGTGAACTATAAAATTTACACTTTTTTAAAAACTATAAATTTATTTACCACTGAGTTTAGACATCTTTAAAACCGATACACTGCCGGTATTCCGTTTAATAATATAAAATAAATACAGGTTGCAACGTGCGTAGTAAGCAGAATGTATACTGCGTAAGATAATAGCGCTCCCAACTCTTATTTTGTTTTGTTAAATTTTCATTTTAAATTTAAAAAAATCTCACAGAAACAAGACCGTACACTGCTGAAAGTGCATGATCTTTCATATTACGATTTTTTTAATAAAGTTTTTGTTTAAATATATAAAAACATTCCAGTTGTTTGGCATATTTCAGGTTACTATCACGGCCGTGATCAATACTTGGTTTAAAAGTTAATAATATTTAAATTACTTAATATTACAGTAACAAATATTACTACATAATGTATCCGAAGCATGTTGCTACAGTAGCTGTCTTTGTGAACAGAATAAATATTTAATGACGAACCAAACTGACCGAGTTCAATTTTCTTAGAATCTGTCATTAGAAAATAGAATTTCGGTTTATCAACTGCACCAATTCAGGTACGAAATCAGCCCTTGTCGGTTTGGAGAAATACAAATAATTCTTCTACTATTCTGGAATAAATTTGTTTCTTTGCTTTTCAATATTTTGTACAGATTCGAACGAATTTGCTGTTGCCGACTCGGTTTATAATCTTGGAAGGCACTAAAATGGTCAATGTGTGGACGTAAATGTTCTTTAGGAGTTTTATTACATTTTAAACTGGTTTTAATACCTAAGTGTCCTTTAACTATATGCTTTTAAAAGTAATATTTATAAATTTTTGGAAATGCGGAAAGAAAAAAAAATGGGAGATCTTTTTATGATAACCATCATGGTATAGAATGCAGGAAATTGGCAAAATTGAGATCAAAACAATATTCTTAGACAATAAATTATCCAAAATGCAACTGATGCTGTTGGTGTGTGTATTATATTACTGTCCAAAAGCAAGTAATTTCCAGTGATTTCATAGTATTTAATGAATAGCAGAGTTAATAACGTGAAAATCTCGCAAAGATGTTTTCATCATTGTTAAAGTTTTGAATGAAAATTAGGGTTCGGTTTATTACATGATATTAGTCGAAACACAATTGACAATATTTATTAAAACTAATCTTTTGAATATTTTTATAAAAATAGTGATCTCAAATATTTTATTGAAAAAAAATTATAAGAAATAGAAATACATGATATCATAATGAAATAATATATTGTTATTTTTATTGCAGAAAATTTAAAAGCTCCTTTTATATGAAAGTATAATCCAGTGTTTGCAATCTTTAACAAAATAGATTATTAAAAAATATGATATCAAGGATTGGTAAATAAAATATACCATTGTACATGGAATAATTTTTCTTTCGTAAATATCGCACCTATCCCATTTATATACCATGAGCATTATGTACGCACTAAAAAAACAACTTATAAATTCAAGCATTAATCTTTTTTATTTGATAAACTATAGTGCCAATCAGTTACTAAATATTCACATATTTTTATTTTCTTTTAATTAACAATGTATACAGCTAAATTTACTATCGAAATATGAAAAATAATTAGCATTAATATATTTTATTTGATAAACTATCGTACTAATCAGTTACTAAATATTGACATATTATTATTATTTTCTTTTAATTAATAATACATATAATTAAAGTTAATATCGAAATATGAAAATTATCTTATACTTCCACAATTTCCTCTTCTTATTAAATTATTTAGATTTAGTAAATTTACCCTTTTGAGGAGTTTTACATGATTACTTAAAGTTATTACATAATTTAATCCTCTATTAAAGTAAATTTTTTAAGCAGCTTTCTGATCCGAATGTTTTGTCAGTAAAATATAATTTTTCAGATGCAGTTGAAATCCATAAAAAAGTATTTTTTTTAATATTATAATTAAATAGTCATAAATAAGCAGAAAAACCCCTGTGGATTTTTATTTTTATGAGAGGGAAAGTTAAATAGCAGGAAAACGAAAAAAAAATGATAATTAATAAAATAATCTTTTACAGAATAAAGGAATTTGAAGGATTAATTTTCACTTGAATTGAGATTTCTTTAATAATATAAAACAGTTGCTTAAAATCACTTAAAGAACAGAAAAGTGCTTTACTGAAGTTATTCAAACAAGTCAAATTCTCCATCATGCTATTTTGAAAATGACTTATCTAAAGTTTTTAGTTTCATTTTGAATAATTTTAGTTCCTCTTCAAAGAATAATTTGAAAAAGGTTTCTGAGGGAAAAGAATTTCCGAGACTTTTGTATCTATTATCGTCTTTCTTTTCATTCATTCATTCTGTTTTTAAGTGCTTAAAAAATTGTGCACATTGAATTTTTTTCAAAACTTTAGTAGAATTGTATTTAATGGAAAAGGGGTTTATTGAAAAGTCTCAAGCGAACCTCTAAAGTATCGCGTGCATGCCATCAGTTGTTATTACATTTTAAATGAATGTTTAAAACCTTTACACAGGGGCTCGGGCAGCTTCAATCCGGCTTAGCATGTATTCTTGGACAGATGCTGTCACAGCCCCTCCGTAAAGGTTTTAAGGAAATTAAATCCCAGCATAAGTAGTGTGAATTACGATTCTTAAGTTCTCATCTGTGCTCGTCTTTCCTTCCGCATATAACAGAACAAAATATACCAATCGAATACTTTAAAATCTAAAATGTATACATGTTGCACAATTGTTTTGATTCATTTCAAATTTTATGAAAATCGGATGCATAATTTACAGGGACAATCAAAAGTATTCCGCCACATTACGGCCAATGCGAAAAAATAGATCCAAGTGCATTTTAGTGATTTCACACTATTTCTTACATAAAAATATTTGATATGAATTTATGAAATATGTAATAAAATATGCATTCAGTGCAGTCTCTGGTACAAAAAATATTTTCTTATTAATTTACCTGGCCACCCGGATGCATTCCATTACATAACGGTATAGGAAGGGACGTTGTTTGGGAAGCGTTTTAATTATATGAATTCTGAGTTGCAAAGAATATTTGTTATTTATATACAGGGCCACACAAAAGTATAATTACTTAATATGATATGATCAAAAATTTAATTAATTAGCGTTTTAATTACATTAAATAACTTCACATTTTATGTATACATTTAATGTTCAATGTACATTTTATGTTTTACATATATATAGACTTTGGTGAGACTTAATGCAAGTTACTTTCTGTATAGTAGAAAGCACATAGTATTTACAGCGACACACAAAAGATTTAAGGTACTATACTGTTATCCGAAGTATTGTATACTATTACATCAAAATCTAAATATTTTTACAACTTCTTTATAGTATGAACGCAACTCATTTGGTATAATCGACAAGCAATTTCCGACTTCTTATTTTCAACTTCTTTATTTATGTTTAAAGGTTGAATATAATTAGAGATAATACTCTTGAAATAATAGGTTCCTTCTAAAGTAAAGATTATATTTTAAGCCAAGAAATTTTAACACCAAAATTTGACTCATGACATTTTATTCTAATATCAGTAATTCATATTTCACTTTGTATTACATTTCTGTAGGTAGTCAAATGGTATTTTATTTTATTTAGTGATAATTTTTTTTTTTTTTTACAATGATATCGGGGACAATATTTATACTTAATAGTGTTGCAATGAAAAACACATTTACAAATTATACAAATACAAAAACTTTTGTTTCATAATTCTCTGCTTATTTAGGGTTGGATATGAGACATTACACATTAAAAGAAAATCTTTAAGTACACTGGTGTCAAAAAGTTAAGCATAATTGGTAATTAAGTAATTATTTTAGAGTAATGAAAGAAATATAAATCGAAATGTGGTGAAACTCCAGGTGTGGAAACAAAATAGTACGCGTCATATATTTTCACGAAGAGTTTTCTCCGAAATCAAACAGGGGACCGTCAACAAATTGAAAAAGAACGAAGATCTTTTAGATAACCCTGTCAAAACTAATATAGCAAAAGTGTTCAAACTGCACATTATGATTAATTGGCTTATTGTAATGTACTGTGTTTATTTTTATAAGGATAGCATGTACACTCGTAGAGAAATTAAGGTTTTTATAAAAACAGTCCTAAATTTTTCCAAGTTTTTTGCTTATAATTTGCAGAGTTCTTATTATAAAATAATGTTCTTTTCTGAAAATATGACCAACATCATTGTACACAAAACCCAGTCATCAGAATTTAAAAATAATAAAAATTGTATGAAAAATGAGTATGTTTAGTAAATAATTTTTCATTGCGCATGCGTCAACGATATCAAAATATCATTTGCATATTGTGTTACCTAAATGTATAGAGCAACGTCTGTAAAAGTTTCAAAAACATAGCTTGAAAATTCTGAAAATGGTCGCCTATAGAATCAACTCAAAATCCGTTATTCCTAAAGGAAGCAAAAAAATCAGGGGTTTTACCTAAATATAATTGTACGTGCAATATTGTGTAGGCACTAAACAGTGGAATATGGATACAACCCCTCATCCTTTTGCTTCATTTAGGGAATAAAGGATTTTGATCTCATTCTATCAACGATAATTTTCAGAATTTTTAAGCTATGTTTTTGAGACTTTCACAAAAGTTGCTCTATACATTTAATTAACATAATATGCAAATGAAATTTTAATAGCGTTCACGCATGCGCAGTAAAAAATTATTTAGTAAACCTGCTCATTTGTCATACAATTTTTATTATTTTTTAATTCTGATGACAGGGTATTGTGTACAATGATGTTTGTCATTTTTTCAAAAAAGTACATTATTTTCTATTAAGAACTCTGCAAATTCTAAGCAGAAAACTTAGGACTATTTTTATAAAAACCTTAATTTCTTTACGAGTATACATGCTATCCTTGTAAAAATTAACACAGTACATTACAATAAGCCAATTAATCATAATGTGCAGTTTGAACGCTTTTGCTACATTAGTTTTGACAGGGTTATCCAAAAGATCTTCGTTCTTTTTCAATTTGTTGACGGTCCCCTGTTCGATTTCGGGGAAAACTGTTCGCGAAAATATGTGACGCGTACTATTTTGTTTACACACCTGGAGTTTCAGCACATTCCGATTCATATTTCTTTCATTACTTAAAAATAATTACTTAATTACCAATTATGCTTAACTTTTGGACACCAGTGTACATAATTTGAAAGCGTATGTTTACTGAAAAAGTAACGCCTATGTTTTAAGAGGCCTCTGGACTCTTAAAATTGTAAAAATTATAAAAAATGAAAATCGGAACTTTATGATCATCTATAAAATTTTTTTTGAATAATTAAAAAATTAAATTTTAGTTTCAGTTTATGCAGACTAACATAAATACATACATTTTGGAAGTTTGATGAAAAAACATTTAGAAGTTTTTGAAATAACCTGTGCGTTATGTTTAAAATCGTCATTTAAAGAAAAAAATAAATACTATAAGTTTTCCGAAACGTCATTTCAGCTATTTAGCGGGTATAATTCTAAAATTCACAAATTCAAATTCTAAAGGAAAAAGTTCAAGGAAACAATTATATCAAAGTGTTAAGAAATAATAATTGTATTACATATAAAAAAATTAAATTTCGAAAACTTTGAATATTTAATATCCCCAAGATTTCTTAAATCAAGTGTTAAGGGTATATAATGTTCAGATCTTTTTAGATTCCTTCAAATTATTGACAACTGACAAGAGAGAGGAATATAGTCTGAAATTAAAAGTGATTACATTCGTCTCAAAATATTTTCCTTAACTATCGAATGCTACTGTATTTAGTAAGTTATTGAACAGCATATTCTTCTAGAGATTTATAAAAGTGGATTTATAAACTGTAAAAAATATCAGATGTTTCTCAATGTATAAAAATGCACTGTAATCAAAAACGAAAATGTACAGTAACCTCCTCTACCTCACCTAAGTATTCGAAAACCGTTCTTTTACCTTTAAAAATCCCAAAAAGCTATTTTTTTTTCGAAATTTAAAGAAGAATTTATGAAAATTAATTTTTATTAGCTGCCCGTCCATTTCGGAAACGTTTCTAAGAAGCTTAGTACAATAATCACTTTTTTCAAATCAAAATATCACTTTTTCGGATGCTACCAGTTCATAAATATTAAAATATGAACATTTTATAATATTTTGATATTCAGAGAACATGTTTAATAGACAAACATACAATATTAACAGTATTAACCTTAATATGAAAATTGACATTATTTTGCTACAATTGCATGCACAAAATCAGTTATGCAGCTGAAAATGTTTACCTGAGAATTGATAGAATCCGAAAAAGTGATATTTTGATTTGAGAAAAGTGATTATTGTACTGTAAAAGCTACTTAGAAACGTTTCCGAAAAGGACGGGCTGCTAATAAAAATTAATTTTTATAAATTCTTCTTTAAATTTAGAAAACAAATAGTTTTCTGGGATTTTTAAAGATAAAGGAACGGTTTTCGAAATCTTAGGCGAGTTAGAAGAGGTCACTGTATATTTTCGTTTTTGATTACAGTACATTTTTATATATTCAGAAATATCTGACATTTTTACAGTGTACATTGATTTAGATGAAATTTATTTATTATTTCTAAATGTATTCTCATTTTATAATCTTCCACATTTCGAACATTAAATATTGTGTAATTAATAATACTTTAATACTTCTTTCTTAATATGCATTTTAAAAACTACAATGTATCGTGTGTTCAACGATCAGCCACAACTTTCTACGTTGGAAGATCAAAGGATACATGTATGGAACTTCAAAGTAGGATGTTTCGAAACAATATAAATGCTATTTTGTATATATAAAAGAAGTACTTTGGAAAGAATTATACCCTGCACAGAACAACGATACAGCAGGCAGGTTAACACTCAATTATTCAAATTAAAGAAACTTTTGTTGACTTTCAAACAATTAACAATTCCGTTACTCTTGAAAGACTTTACGTTTCATCAATGAAACAACCAAAGGATTACGTAATTGGGTTTAATTTAATTACTTAGTTAATAAATTTTAGCATAATATTATTCATAAAAAATTTATTAATAATAATAAAATATTAAAAAATGTAACTTGTAAAACAATACCTAATATTACATTCTTCGTTTAATGTATTAAGTACAAAATTAATTAAAATATATATATGCGTATATGTGTATGTACACACACGGACACACACATACATATATATATTGTAACGCCTCTAGTCGGCGTCGTGCGGCAGCGGGACGAATTTAGCGGCAAGAGGCTGGCGTTAAATTTCACTAATATTTATTGAATCAATACAATAAAGTCTAAGTCCAGTTACAACATTAAATTAACGGGTTCATTCCACCAGTTAAAGTTTGCTGTTTAAGTCCTTTAAAGAGGGCTTTACAGCCACTCACCAAAAATAAAATCTCTGTTCGCGTGCGTTCTGCACTAGTCCTTCTCCGCGGGCGGTAACTGTCCCGTCTGGTTTCTAAGAGTCTAGACTACTCTACTTCATACAAAAAGGAACTCTCCTCATTTCTCCGCATCCTCTCCGTTTTCATTTCCTACTCTCTCATCAATCACCTTCCTGACAGACACGCCCTGTAGTTGTTTCGGCTCTGCTAGTAAGGGTTGGGTGAAGAGAGATTTCTCCATAAGACAAAATCACGTCGAAAGGCGGAATTATATTAACCAATAATATTTTATATGATATCGATTTACGGCCATCTTTCCATATTTTACGCAAATTTCTAAGCAATATTTAACCCGTTACCGGCCAACAATCTATTTATAGATTACCTACAACTGGACAAAACTTTTAAATTTCAACACCAGTATTTAAGTACGAAATGTCTTCTATCTAAATGTCTGAATAAGTAACAATTTTGGATTCTAACAACGAATTTGGATACATAGAAATTACTGCCAAATACGAAATGATGGCCTCCAGATCAATATTAACCAATTATAATCATCAATAATAAACTACAGGATTTCGTTTGCGGGAAGACAATCAAATCAGAAAATATCTTTGGCTTCATTTTACTAGGAATAAATTAATTCGTGTTTTCAAATTAGTTATGCATTTTTTATGCTGAATTATATTTAGCATGCTAAAAGATGTTTACTGACCATTTGACCGATTTACACGACCACACAAAAAATAGATATATTGCTGTCAACAAATGACAATTTCTGGAAGTGTGATTTTACTAGTTTTAAGAGTATTTTAGTCTGAGTTAAATTTTAACTAAACAGTAAAAGACAGGCATTTCTTTCGCGGACAGACAAACAAATTAAAAAGTATCTTTATTTTCCTAGGAATAAATGATTTTGTGTTTTTAAATTAGTTATGCACTTTTATGCTGAATTACATTTAGCATACTAAAGGATGTTTACTAAATATAGTTAAAACGTTATACAGGACCACGCAAAATACTGAATGAGTTAAATGAGTTTAATATGTTATATATATTGTAAATTACAGGCTTTTCGTTCGCGGGCAGATAAATAAATCAGAAAATATCTTTGGCTCCATTTTCCGAGGAATAAATGAATTCGTGTTTTTAAATTAGTTATGGATTTTTATGCTGAATTATATTTAGCATATTAAAAGATGTTTACTGAATACAGATAAAACGATTTACAGGACCACCCAAAAAATTAGATATATGACCGTCAATGAATGATAATTTCTGGAAGTATGATTTTACTTTTAAGAGTATTTTAGTCTGAATTAAATTTAAGTTAAATAGTAGTGTGGATGTAAAGGTAGCAGATAAAATATAGAACTGCACAAATGTATTCAAGTAAGTGTCCGTGTATAGGCACAAATTTCTGAAAGAGAAATTTCAATTTATTATTCGTTTGCTTGCTAAACTAGATTTTCTTATCACATCAACTAAAATAGCAACTATAGATCAATATTTTATTTCGATTCAATCAGTTTTTTTTACAAAATTTTCATTCTTTATAAAAATTAAATACCATATAAATTGAAAAAGCAAGAAACTTTAAGAAAAGAAGTTGATTCTCGCTCTTTTAAATGATAAATTACTCTAAGAAATAATTGATTTATAAATACAATGTACACATATAGTTATTTAAATTTTATATAATCTCTTCAAAAAAAAAAAAGTAATATTTTCTAAAAAACACTTTTCAAAAGTAAAAAAAAAGTGTTTAAAAAATGGTCTGATATCAAATATCCAAGCTTATATTATGGTATTTATTTAACATTTTCCATTAAAAAAATTACTATTTGTAAGTCAATGCCTTTACATATGTTGATAGAAATCCTTTTCTCTTGTACTAAATACATCGTAAACTTATTTTGAAAATTCAAATGTTTTAAAATTAAGCATGATGCGCTTGGCGGCCATCTTTCCATATTTTACACAAATTTCTAAGCACCAAGTTTATAATGGAAAGCGTAATAAGTTTGCATTAAGTACAATTTAGAACTTCTGATTTGAACTATAGAAGACGATAATAGAATATATTTTATTTATTTTTTTTTTTTACTTTTCAAAAGTGTTTTTTAGTAGATATCACATACCATGATGAAAAAATAAATCATATTATGTATCGAATAAAAAGATTTTTAAGTGAATTTTTAAATTACATAAATTGATGTCATACGCCTAAAGTGAATTTACACAAATATTTTAAAATTTATAAAACTGAAGATAGTTTAATTCTTTTTTATTTTATTTTGTATCTCATAAGGATTTCAATTTTAGATCTTCGAGAAAATAACACATTTAAAGCTGTCTTAATAAAATCAATCAATATTACTTAGACTACACATAAATTCCTCCATATTCATTTTTTTCTACATAAATTTATTTTCAAATGAATAATACTGATAGATGTTAGTTTGATTTTGTTTATAATACAAGTGAATCCAAAACTGAATGTTATATATGAAAATAAATTGTGCATATATAGTTTGAAGTATGATGGTAGCTTAAACGAAGCATACAATAAGTATTCGTTTGAAATCTTTAGAGAAATGATGTTATGAAGCGAAATAAAATATTCATATATATTTCAATATTCCGTTTTAGAATAAGTTAGAGTGATAAATTATGTAATCATTCGTAAATAAAATAAAAGTGGCTGCTATTAACTTTATATATTGAATTTGTTATGCAAAAGTGAAATGAAACAAAAAGAAATGTGAGAAGGCTGAAATAAATAAACAAAGAAATAAATTAATAAATATACACGCATTAATAAATATACACACTAAAGAGCCAGAACATTATCACCACCCCCACATTTTGCAATAAACTCTCCTGGATGACGACTGCATATAATCTGATGGGAATGGTATTTAAATGCTGTTAGGTAGTCTCAAGATTAATTTTTGATTTTACATGCTTGTAAGGTAAATGCTGCTGATCTAAGCTAGTTTGATAGAGAGCAGAATTCAGACATCCGGCGACTTAGAATGAGTAATTTCGAAACTGTATGTCTCATGGGCTATTAGCTACATATCGTTGTTAGTACTTGTAACTAGAATGAATGGCGTTAAAATCATCAGCAGAAGCCATCGCGTTGAAGGTGTGTCGTTATTAAATAAAAAGGACGTCGGAGACCCCCCCCCCCCATGGTAACGCAAACTTGACACCAGAGACTGGCTCAATTTACATCCCAAGACAATACAGGTCCAAGAGCAATTCTTTCGGAGCATACAGTTCCGCTGACACTATTGAATATGAGACTACGGGTCTAATGTCCCAATCAAGTGCCCCTGTTGACCAAGCATCATCACCAAACATATTCTTACACTAGGCCCGGGAACATCATGACTGGACTACGGAACATAGAGCGAGAGGTGCCTCATCGGATGATTCATCCTTCAACACTTTGATGAACCTGTTTTAGTACGCCGTCTTCTATGCGAATTGTTACTCGCCCTTATACAACAGGTCATACACAGGCTAGTTGTGGCAATATTAAGCTTTGATGAACGGTCTCATGACCGTCCCTGGCACCTGTGGTTGTTGTAGAACAGATCTTAAACACCATGGACTATCTGACTATCATTGCGTTTCATTTGCACCATTACATGTTATCTATTTTTCAAATTGGAAATGGAAGTTTCGTACAAGGCAACGCTCCATGTCACATGACACGAATCGTGCTCGATTGGTTCAAGGAACATATTATGTAATTCCAGTTAACATCCTGGTCACCTAATTAGACAGATCTTAAGCTTACAGAGAACTTTTTGGATATCATTCAACGGCAACAAAAAGCTCAAAAACAACCATTTTGGAATACCCCGATATGTATGACCGCTGGCGCTGCTTGAACAACAATTTGTATCCAGTCATCTAGCAAGACAGTCTGGAATTCAGACCAAGTCAGTTTGCACCTTTTATTCGGGTCAAATGGGGACGAACATGTTATTAGGTTATTGGTCATAATGTTTTGTCTCTTGAATGTACAGGGTGTCCAGTAAATAACTGACCCATTTTGAACTTAAATAACAAATAAACGGTTTGAGATAATAATGCGCGGTTTGCGGTATTGTTATTAAAAAATCAATAAATTTTTAAACATGCACTTTGTTAATATAGTTCAAATTTCGGAAACAAATATCGCGCTGGCGGTAACAGGCTGTTTGAATAGAGACATGACTCTAATTTTCATAAATATGGCATTTTCGGCTGAATCTGAATCTATATGTTGTCGAATCTGAATCTATATGTTGAATCGACTCTCGAATCAGCTTCAGAAATACGGTACGTTGGTTGGAAAGTGATTTAAAATAATATTTATGATTGAACCATCTGTATTATACTTCACCTCCTCAGTCTTGAGACTTAGATATTATTTTAAATATTATTATATTACATTAACAAAGTGCATATTTTAAAATTTATTTATATTCTAATAACAATACAGCAAGCCGCGCATTTTTATCTCAAACAGTTTTTTTGTTATTTACATTCAAAATGGGTCAGTCATTTACTGGACACCCGTTATGTAGAATATATATTTATTGATAATGGAAAACAACAGAATTTTTTAAATTCATTATGACTGTGTAAAAATTTCCGAAATTGGTATAATAATATTCAATAGATATATTTTAATTTTAAAGTGCAATTTTCAAAAGGTGTATATAAATAGTTTATACAAAGAAATCATTTTTTAAACTGAAATAAGTGAAACTTACTTTAATCTTAAAATTGCAAATTATTAGGTACACGGAAACCTCCGTGAATGTTGAGGATATCTTTCGATGCATAAAAGGGGGATAGGTTTTCAGATTTTGTTTTAATGAAAAAAGCAATTGAAGTGTAAAAATATTATAGTTATTAAGTATTTGAAAATGCATAGAAATAGATTTGAATAATTTTAAACATATTGTAGAGAGTTTGATTGCTAGTTGAGGGCACAAAAAAATTGTGAAATACGATTTTTTGAAAGAATAGATCTATTGTTTATGAATTTCCATGTATGGAAAACCTGCATTATTATTTTTTATTTTATTTATTTTTTTATTTATTTATTTTTTGAGATTTTACACAAGTTAAAGATTGTATTCCATTATTTTCCCAAGAAGTTGTTACTAAAGTATTAAAATTTGACGTTCAATTTTCAGAAAATTTTAAAGTCGCATTTGTTTTGAACTTTAGAAAATTTAGGATTTTTTTACTTTTAGCATCAACTTATGTTTCTTAATTTTCGGAGTTGCATGTTGTCACGATAAAAGAGTTGACATTTGAGGAACTTAAGCTTACAATACAAAACAGGTTCCCAGTTACAACTATTTTCATGGAATTGGTTAATCAAAGCGAGTTTACTTTGTAAAAATTATTACTTGAGAAATAAAATCTACGAATAATCCAGTTAAATGTTAGCGAATATTGATTTCTTAATTTTTTTATTCGTGAATAATCAAAACTTGCAAATGATAAATTCGAGAGTTAACCTATAATTTTTTATTGTCTTTATCAAAATTATATTTTGAATAAGACAATAAAAAAATGATAGTTGGTGGGTACAGTTGAATGAAATCGCGTGTCTCCTAGAAATTCTTTTTATTAATATAATCATGAATGAAAAGACTTTAAAGAAATAATTATTTGAAAATCAGACAAAATCGCTCATGCAAAGGATTTAACTCCTTTAGGTATTGCATCACGTATATATTTATTGGCTCCCTTATGAATAATAATAAGTTAAGACAAAGAATTCGACATACAATGTCGGATTTTTCTAATAATTAGGGTAGTTTAACGGTCTTTTGTGATTACTTTAATCAAAGGATAATATATTTCCTACAAATAAACGCCCTTTGGAAATACTAAATTGAAAAAGTTAATAAATAGAAGTATTTGTTAAAAATGTTATTCTGTAAAGCAGGATCAAAACGTATAATGGATAAATAAAAACTGTTATTATGAAAACAATGCAAAAGAATTTATGGAAAAGTTTCTTTAAAAATATTTTTAATGAGTTTATTATGTATATGTATGTGCGCATTTATTTTAAAATCTATGCCTGTATCCAAAAATATTGAATTTTCTAACTAAATATTATGTATGTATATTGAATAGTATTAAAAATATAATTAAAAATATTTATTGTAATCAAACATTTCTGAAGGTTTAACAATATGCAAAAATTAAGGATTACAATCCCGAGGATAATTTCGGGTCTTAAGATTTCGGGGTTGTTTAGATTCAATCCCATGATCCCGGTATTACGAAAATTAGAATTTCTCTAATATCACCAATTTTTACAATAGCTAAATTTCACAATATTGTAAAAAAAATAATTTAAGCAAAAATACAGCCTAACTTATAAAAATATACCAAGTTCAAAATTTATTACTTTAATAACAAAAAAGTATAGGATAAATTACAACAATTGGAAATTAAAATAAATATGCTGTTAAGTTTGACACCCAAAAAAAGTCTCTGTTTTATTTTCCAAATGATTACTTTCCTTTGATGTTAAAAAAGTCTTTGAATTTGTAAATATTTACAATATAAAAAGATATTTAATATCACTAATTAAATTTTGAATTAGTCTCATAAGTAAAAAACTAAAGATTACAAATTTAGGATATCGAAAACACAAGATTTTCCTCTATATAATGCTTCTTTTTTTCTTGAAATAAAAGTACTTAACGCATACACACATCTATACTAATAAAAGAACAAAACGCTCTGTCTGTCTGCGTGTGTGTGTGTGTCCGGATGGCTAGCAAAATCTACAGTATTTACCAGGCTCAATTTTTTTTTTTTTTTTTTTTTTTTTTTTTGCGAATAGCCCCAAATCTCTCCTGATGCACCTGAGCTTCAGAATTTTGAAATTCCAATTATTAACTGAGGAATTATTTAAATTCCAAAGATCACTCTCATAAAAAAATCGCCTTTTTTCCATTTTTTTCACTTCATTTTCTAATGGTTGGTTGGTTGCATAAGATTTTCGCAGAAATAATTAAAAAAGATGGGACAGAATTAAAGAAACAAATTTGAGTGTTTAACATTTCCAAAGTGAGAGTTTTTTCAAAAGACCTTTGAAATTCATAGGCTGGCCAACTGTCAGTTTAACTGAGGATATTTTATCACAACTGTTGTACGCCATGGAGGAAAAAGTTAAGAGGAGGTGAAGTAAGCCGAAAAAGATTTTGCAATATGAAACCATTTATCGCTCAAATTTTAATGACCCAATCAAAAGTAGGAGCAAGGGATTTTGAATTAATAAGATGAATTGAAAGAAATGAATTACAGCTGAAGCACATTTTAAGAAGAAATAGTAATTTTTTTAAAATGGTCTTTTTTCTATCATATTATTTATTAAAAAAAAATGTTTGCTTTTAAAATAATTGAAATTGGAAAATTAGAAATAATTAAATATCAAAATAAAATAAAATAAGATATTGAAAACATATGATTTCATCTAAAAATTGTATTACTAAAAGTTTTATTTTTTTCAGAATTTTTAATACTTTATAACGTAGATGAAAAATGTTTATGACTTAACAATATATTAATAATTGCACGTCAGTATATAAAATACATTGATGAAAATATTCTTTTAAAATCATGCATGACATCTTAAATAACAAATATTAATCTAAAATCTGGGTTTCAGAGTGCAGATGATTTTAAGACATTAACGAAAGAATGTTAACTTTTCAAGCAATATCATAAATGATGCTTTTATATTCATACTTCAAAGTTATATGGTAAAAATAATCAAATAATTCTTGCCAATGATTGATCTATTTGTATTTTTTATGCATTCCGATCGTGTATTACAGCCAATAATGGCACAAATCGTCATTTTTAAACGAAATTTTAGTCATCTGTTCAATAACAGTTAAAACGATAAAAAACAAAAATAAAGATATACGGGCTCAATGGTTGTACGCAGATTTTCGGCACTTCAAACATTAGAATGTATGAGTGATTAACTGTGTTGCAGTAAAAAAAAGTATACAACACTTTTCTAGGAGTTTTTTTAAAGTCATTGATTAAATTTAAATGTATACTATTCAATTTAAAATTTTTTTATGGCTTTAATTTGTTTTTAAAACAAAATAAAATGGCTGTTTGGCGTACAGTTGTTTGAATCCGCAAACGATTCATACACCATGATAAATTATCAAATAGCAAAGTAAATTATTTATCAGAAAATGTCATAAAAAGAATAGTAGCAAAACTGGTTACACTGTTAAAAATCTGCTGCATTTTGCTGCAACGCACTCCCCTGCTTGTATAGAAAATGGTTATTTGGCCGTGAAATGGAGCTTTCTCATTGGTTGGAATAGAGATATTATATACAAGCGTTGGAGTGCGTTGCAGCAAAATGCAGCAGATTTTTAACAGTGTATAACCTTAATGTTTAGAATGATTAAAACATAAACCGATCCCAACAAGGAAAAAAAAGACTACATTCCGATCCGTGATAGAAAAAAATTCCATGAGTATAAACCCGACCCGAACCTAAAAATTGTATTTGCAAAAAACTATGGATTTGATAACTGACCCGAACCAAATCTGAATCACGCAAAGATGTTCAAATGAAGCATAACCCGATTCGAACATGGAAAAATAATTTTCGTGGGCATGAAACCTGACCCGAACCTAAAAATTTTCTTTAAAAAAAAACCTGAAATATGACCCAATCGAAATCTGAAAAAAAAAAAAAAAATTCAGAGAACTATAACTCGATCCCAGCAAGACAAAATAATTTCCGTGGTTATAAACACGACTCGAAACTAAAAAATTCCAATTGAAAAATCCTGAAATTCGACCCAAATCACATCTGAATTCGACCAAAATATTCGAAAGAACCATAACCGGATTCGAGAAAGACAAAATAATTTCCGTGGAAATTAACCCGATACGAACCTAAAACTTTTATTCAAATAAATACCTCAAATTTGAATCGAGCCAAATCTGAACCTGACAAAAATATTTCAAAGAACTGCAACCGGATCCGAACAAGACAAAAAAATTTCATGGATTTGGACCCAATTCGAACCCAAACAATTTCACTGGAAAAATCTGAAAATCTGAACTGAACCAAATCTGAACTTGACAAAAATATTCCAGTGAAGCATGTCCTTATTCGAACAAGGCAGAATAATTTTCGTGGACACGCAAGAAGACCCGAACCCAAAAATTCCATTTGAATAAAAAGCCGAAAGCCGAAATGAACCAAATCTGATCCCGACAAAAATATTCCAATGAGCCATAACTGGATCCGTGCAACGCAAATAACTTCCATGGACATGAATTCGACCCGAACATTAAAATCCAATTTCAAAAAATACTACCTGAAATCTGAATCCAACCAAATTTGAACCCGGCGAAAATATTCTAAAGAACCATAACAAGATCCGAACAAGGAAAAATAATTTCCATGGACATGAACCCAATATATAGTTAGGTAACATTTAGGTTGCAATTACATTACGGTATCGTTGTTATGGTTAGATTAAGGATAGATTACAATAAGGTGACGGCTAGGTTACAATTATGTTATATTTAAATTACGGTAGGATACTGTTAAGTCACAGTTAGTTTACAGACAGGTTATGATTATGGTACAAAAGTTTACGGTTAGGAATTTGTCCACAGAGTGAGCATTATGCATACTTTGATTAAAAATACACACTTATTTTTGTTAAATGGCTCTGAAATTATAATACCATATACAAACCTTTAGCTAACATCGAGTATTAATTTCATTCACGGTATAGTCGGATTTAAAAGTGATATAATTAGCTTGAAACTCATGGAGAGTACAGTTTTTCTACACTAAAACTAACTAAATGTCCGCATTTTATCACAATCTTTTTAAAGACTTTCAATAAACCAGATTTACATTACTTATAAAATTTTTCAAACTTTCGCATGGCTAGAATTACTTTTTACAAATTAAAATGAGTGAATTTTTTTACGAATTCAGTAAAAACCTGAGTGTTTCGTCACAGTTTCGTTCCCTTTCTACACGCATAATTTCCAAAAATCAAATTACGTAGAATATTAAATTCCAAACAGCATGTGCTTTCAATTCAATATCATTTCGCGATTTTTCCATTTAAAAATATAAATTTAACAAAATGGACTTAAGGATATAAAATCATAGAAATTTGAGTGTAATTTAAGGAAAATTTAGAAAACAGATGACACATATGAAAATTGAATATTATCGCGGGCCCGGGCAACGCCGGGCAGTTCAGCTAGTATAACAATAAAAAATAAACAGATGTATTATTTAAAATTATAATTAGTGATAGCTGTTAAAATTTGAAAATGTTGCATAACATTAAAAATTATTACATACCAAGATAAAAAAAAAATTTAATTTAAATAGCTCAGTGTTTCTTGACTAATCGGTTTTCCTTTGAAAATATGATGTAAGAAATATCAAAGCATCTATAGTATCACCTCCAAGTCGACTTCTAATTTTATTTGCTATAAATTCTGCTGCCAAAAAAGCTCGTTCAGCTTCTATACTCGCGGGAGCAATTGTCAGCAAATTTTGATAGGCTAATTCTAAATGATGACCGCATACTCCTCCACTTTCAAGAAGAGACATCTCATTTGTAATTTGCATTGATAATTCTTTTGTTTTTATGTGTCAGGTTCGAGAGTTCACAAGCTTTATTCTATTTCCCCTTGTAAATTTTCCTTATATGTTCGGTTATCTGTTTGCCCTCTCGCAGTGGGCTCAATATGCGTTATTTCTGTATCTTCAGAACTGCCATTGTGAACACTGTTTAGCCTTCCAATTATTACTTTCACTTGCTTCTTAAAAACAGTTTTGTTAGGAATAAAAAAAAACATACTACTAGTTTTTGTACTCAGGTCATCTCCTTTAGGATTATTGAAATAATATAAAACACCCGATAATTCCATGCATCGTCGTTCTCTAATGCGTAGTTTTAGTGCGTCTGTCATTTTGTAAGTAAATTTCGATTTTTTCTCCGACAATTCGTTTAAAAGAATTTTCAAGGCTTGTGTCCTCGGTTAACAAATTACAATCCCTGCGACAGACTGCTTCTACTGTGATTTGTTTGAGGACTTCAACAATTTCGTTTATCGGTAGAAAATTGGAATCGTCAATGCAGAACTCATGCTCTAAATCGATTAAAGCTTTCTGTCTGCTATTTTTCAAGAAATAGAATCGTTCAAGCATAGTTAATAGTCTATTCCATCTAGTCTTGCAATCTAAAAGAACGGAAAGTTCTTTCTCTTTTTCAGGTTTAACATAATTTTGAAGAAATCCAAACCTTGTTGCAGATCGTTTAAAATAAATTACTAATTTTCGAACTTATTTAATAAGTTCATTGATATATTCAACAGAATTTGAAAAGGCCAGTTCGTCTTCGGAAATTAAAACAAACCCCGATTCTTAACTTTCGAAAGATTCAATGTCTTCAGCTTTATCATCTTCTTCTACACTCTAAAAAATAAAAGTGTAAATTAGACAAATTTACATATATATGTGTGTAAATTCCTAAAATTACACACCTGACATGAAAATTACCCACTTTTTGCAAAGTTTTACCTGTTTTTATGTGCATTTTAGCTTAACAAACTAAGTGTGTATTTTGTTATCACTTGAAAAACATAAATAAATGTGTAAATGCTGAAAAATGTCTGAATTTACACAAATTGGTACGTTATTCTAATTTACACATCATGATATACACATAGGTAAGAGTGTAAATTTCTAAAGTCACCCACTTATCATAAAAAATACCTATTTTAATGTGTGTTTAGTTTATGGCATTAAGTTTGTAAGTTTGTTATCAGTGCATAAACTCATAAAAATGTGTAAATGTAGATTACTCCTGAAATTACACTAATTATTGTGTTGAAAAAATTATAAATGCGTGAATTTTAACGTAGACGTTACGAAAGGGATAGGAGGCTTACATATTATTCAGAACTACACTTTTTATTTTAGTAAACCCATTCCATAAATAACATGGTGTCATTGCATTGTTGTAACAGTATTTTTAAGTAATAAATTAATATATTTATTTATTTTTATAAGATACTCTGACCATCTCTCACTCTCTCCGTTTCAGCAGCAGGTGAACATTTAAAAGAAGTTTAAAAAATTTAATCTCGACACATGTAACAAATGTAACAGATATTTTGTTACATGTAACGTAAAATTTTATTCATTTAATTAGTAAATTTTAATTTCGTTTTCCGAATTCCCTTTTAAAATTTGTACATCAAACATAAGAATGCTTTATTGTATAATTCTAGGTTTTGATTAAATCGTAATTTCTTTCAGCCATCGCACAGACTGCTCTTTTTCACAAGTTAGATTTCATTCTTAAAGCGACATTAGGAAGACTTCATAACGAGGCATTATAATAGAGATATAATCTTACTTTATGCTTATTCATAAAATTAAATTATATTTTTTGTACTGTTGGTATTCATTTTTGCTGCCCCCCCCCCCTTAATTAAAAGGATAGTAGTTTAATCTTCAGAAAAATCTAAAAACTATTTCGAATTCATTTAATATGTAATATAAAATATAATTCATGTAATTAAGATAATTCTAAATTCGTATCCTGAGTTATTTATACATTTTGCACATCAAATATAAGTATGCTTGATTTTACCCTAAATTATTTGAGCCGTCTGGTAGCTTGTAAACTTTTATCCATTTCAAAGTTGTAATTTGTAATTTTAGTTTAATTTCAGTTCGCAGTGCAATTGATGGTTGTATTCAAGAACTACTTCAACCCCGAGTTAGACGCGAATCTAGCATATAAAACTAAAATCGTAATCTTCGTTGACTTGGCTTCATCATGTTTAAGTTGAAAATTAATGGTGGGTCCAGCTGATTGCAAGCACTCTCGTTCAGAAAAATATAGTAAATAATAAGTTATTCTCTTATAAAATATAAGTTATGTAATGTCATACGTCCGTATTACCTCCAATTCTTTTTATCTGATTTGTTTATATTTATGTATAAATGTATATGATACATGTTGGATTGTTTTTTACGTATAAGAATGTTTTACACGTATAATTTACTTGCCTTAAAAAATGTCAACATTACATAACTCCTGATAAATGTCTATTAAAATAACAACTGTTGTATCTAAAGTCATTTTTTTTTGAAAAATTTTCAATCTTAAAAAGAATTTATGAATGTATGTTAACAGTAGCAAAATAAACATTAACATACTTTTTTTTCGGGGGGGGGGGGGGAGGTGTTAAATTTTGGTTCGGTTGTGTGTAAGATATTATAGTTAATTTATAAACTATTATACAAATGTATACCATATCTATAAATTATATATTCTGATTTATAAGTTAAACTAGGACTTCCCTCAGAGGGATTAGTCTGAGCGATATTGCTGAGAATACACATTTAATAACTTGCGATAAGTGAAGAAAATGAGATGTTACTTTTAATTGATCATTCATTGTGGGGTATTTCCATGAGCATTTGTCGTGTAAGTCACATTTTTAGTGACTGCTAAATTGTTGGTCACCGTTATTTTCGAAAGGTTTACATGGTCTTATTCAATCAATGAAATGTCTCTGATAAAATAAGTCAAATTTTTCCGATCTAAAATACCGGTATCCAAAATCGTTGTGCGTGACTTACACGACATGTCCTCATGGAATTACCCTGTGATAAAATATGATGAAAATAAGCATATTGAATCATAGAATTACAAAATATTATATATAAAGTTGCATGTACTATTTTTATAAAAGAAAAGCAAACCATACATGGATATAAAATTGGAAATATGCACAATGTTAAAAGTAATACAGAAAATAAAACCCCAAATGTTCCTATATTGGAAATATAACTCTTTGAAATGATATCATGAGCATAAACAGAAACTTCGCACCGATTTGAGAAATTATAAATAACATAAACTATTATGTTTGAAGATATGGAGTGTATTTTATATGGTGTGAAATCCGTCCGAATAGTTTATAATGTTGAATATCTGTTTTTCACGGATGCAATGAGATTGTCGATAAGAGTTAAGGAATCCTTTTTTAAAAATTTGTCCTAAACGAGCACTTACATCTTATAAGTTACTGTGATGCCAAAGTTATAGTTTCTGACCCCAACAGTATCCTAGAAATTGCAATATTCTCAATAAATTGGGTTTAAAACTTTTCTAGAAAAAAAATGTTTAATTTGTGAAATTAAATCGTCGAATGTTTTAGAAATCGTTCATAATGAGAATATTATATATTAAAAGTTGCCACAAAAAAAAAAGCTTTTAAATTTTTAATCATATCAACATCAAAGAATTCTTTCTTCAAAGAAAGAGAACTTTTTTTGCTCGTGCATTGATGGTGATTATTGTTCCTACGCAAAATATAGTATATTTTGCAGCAAAGATGGTTACCAACATTTTTTGCTCACATTATTTTTTAAATCGGCTAGGTACTCCCAATGATAACGAAAAACACACAAACGTTAATGCTTTATAGCATAGAAATACAGAATCAAAAGCTATTTATCTCCTATTATATACACATAAATTATCTAATTAGTGCTAGCAGATGCATTTTTAAATATACATTGATCAATATAATGCTTCATTTTTTTATTAGTATTTCTTAGTATTCATTTTTCATTTATTTGTATTATTCAGCAAAAAACTCACTTTTTTAAGCCAGAATTACGTCAAACTTTTTATAAAAGCGCCTAAGTCCATATAAACAGCGAAGTATTGTGAAGAGTATTAAATACAAGGTAATAAGCCACTTAGCCAAACGAAGGTAATAAATCGCCAAATATTGTTCTTTTCGCCCTCTCTCGAAATGCATTTTTTCCGTACATTTAAAAAACACGATTTTGAGTCATCTTATTTAAATTTCAAATAAATAAATAAGAGGAAGCAATAGCATAAGTCAAAACATTTTATTTCAGCATCAGGGAATTGTATCGTAGTTACACATGTGGAAAAAAGCTGCTTTTTGCCAAAAAAACGTTGTCTTCACTAAATTTGAATCCGATTAAAAAAAGTACCGTGATTAATTAAAATGTTATAGGCAGAGCTGCCAAGTCTCCGGCATTTTGGATACCGGTATTTTAATACAGAAAATGTCTTATTAAATTGGAACATTCTGCGGATTTAAAAAAGAACTTTTCCTATAAGAAAATTCTGCTGTGCAATAAGCGGGGGCTTGGCATCTCTGTATAGGGATATTTCGTAATCTACTTTTTAACCTTAAAAAAAGCAACGACCATTTTTCGGGTACAAAAAGTATTGCTAATTGTTCCATTTTGCATACAAAGTACTGATTGTAATATTGATACATCTATGGTGATAAATTTCCAATAATTTTTCAAATCCCGTTTATTTAATTAAAAATATAAATCTTTTATTCATTTAGTTTAAAATAAACGGTATTTAACTAATTTCATAATACTTTTGAAATATCCCTTTTCATTGGCCATTTCTTAAAAGCATTTAGAAAATGGTTGTTGTTTTCAGTCAAATATAGACTTTGGTCTGTCCGCATTTTATTTTATTATTATTATTATTTATAAATGGTGGAGAAATATTCATATTTAATCCAT
Organism: Maratus speculifer; assembly: GCA_964019185.1. Classification (NCBI taxonomy): domain Eukaryota; kingdom Metazoa; phylum Arthropoda; class Arachnida; order Araneae; family Salticidae; genus Maratus; species Maratus speculifer. The sequence continues at coordinate 7,793,134 of OZ025297.1, read as the reverse complement.
AACGTACATAATATATGACTCTGTTATTACACAAGTCACCTTTTTATTATCATAAAAATTATGTTATTACTGATTTCTATTAACTCAATAGGAAAAATTTTGTGGTTTGAGCAATAGATGTCCGCATTTCATTTATTTATTTATTTTAACAAAATTCTTTGCATTTAGAAGAATTTTTATTTAAATAGGAAATCCAAATGTCGCTGTTAATAAAGAAGAAAGTTACAAAAAAAGTTACAAAACGAGTAGCCGCATACTATCAAATATGGAAAAACGACGAATCCAAAAAAGACGTCGTATGAAATATCATCTTTTAAAGCAAAAAAACGAGGTCTGATTATCGAGCCTACTGATTACGAAATGTGCATTACATTAAAAAAAAAAAAAAAAAAAAAAAAAAAAAAACTGCAAATATTGATTTTTTTTCTTTTGTGCAGATTTGGCTTCGAAAGGTGCGCTATGTTGCAAAAAGATATAAGCGACTATGAAAACACACTTGGTAAACGTTCATGCTCAGTTTTACAAATAAATATGGCACATATATGCCCTATACACACCGAGGTACCTAATTGGTGACAAAATGGCGTTCAGTTTCCTAACATGCTGGTTATCATATAAATGTTATAATAAATTGTTTGTTCTAAAAATATTATCATTTATTGATTGTTATTTCTTTTTTTTATAACAGAAAATGTTTCGTTTATTCCTTTTTTTATTTTGAAATAAATAAATAACGTGTTATTATAAGCATGCTATATGTATCTGGTAATCAAAACGATGTTTTCTCCTAATTGGCATAAAAAATCTCGCCAAACCCGGTGCTTATATCTCTAGTATATTATCTCAAGTATTTTATTTATGTATGCTATAATTGTTTTTACATACCACTTACTTCTTCTTGTATATAAAAATAGGTAAGTGGCTCCTTTATGCAGTATAAATTGTATAAATCTTTAAAAAATAGCCCCCGTTGCCCCTTTTTGGATCGAATAAAAAAAAAATCAATGTCTAATTCCAGTATTGCTCTCAAGTATGCATACATATTCCAAATTTTAAAGTTGTATGCCAACAGGAAATGGATGAAAAATGGGAAAAGATGTCACATATGCACCAGGGTACATAATTGGCGTCAAAATGGCATTATTTTGCCTGAGATGGTAACCCGGCTTTATTTATTTATTATTTGTTTATTTACTCATAAAATGTTTATTTACTTTCATTTCCTTTTTATAATTATATAAAATATTTCTTTTTACAGTTATTAATTATTATTATTATTTTATTTACTGTAAGTTCTTTTTGAAAATAGAAAATAATTTAAAAATGTGTATGTAAGCGTTATTTAAAAACGGAGTTTTCGCCAAATGGGCTTTGAAAAAAATTGCGCCAAATCTGATGCGCTTGTGGTATCCGTGCCAAAAAATTAGTGACCAGAATCGACTTCCACACACAAACAAAATATAAGTTAAAAGAAAACATGCAATAAAAATAAATATAAAGGGAAAATGATGTCATAAAAGAAACTTTTTATTTAAAAACGTAATTGTTTCTAATTTTCACACGCGAAATATATAAAACATTCTTTTAGCGATCAAAAAATGCTATTAAGAGATTATCACAAAATCTCAAAATCAAAGTTTTTATGACTTTTTTTTTAATATAAAAAAATAACAGTTTTTTTTCCTGCATGATTAAATTTTAAAATGTTTTATTGCATTAAATATTTCTGAGTGCGTAAATGATTACTATTTACTCCATGTACTGATTCGGTTATCTACGAAAATATCCAGCCGGTGAAAATCACGCGCACCAAATTTCTGTGACGTATGCAAATAAATTGTGCTTTTTTATCAGTTTTTTAAATATAACTTTTAAACTATTTGGAATTAATTTTTGAAAGTAGGTGCATTCACCAGGATACCTTCATAGGTACCTATTGGTATAAACAGAATCAAAATCCGATAAGTACTTTTTGAGATTTGCTTGACGAAAGAATTTTTTTTTACTTTTAATATCGTTACGTATCTCTGAGTATAAAAACTTCGCTTCGCTCAGACAACCATTCATCTGAGTTTTATTTATTTATTGATTTTTTTTTTTAAATTATGAAACTTATAATGTTAACTAAGTTTATCATCGATTAAAACTATAGCGTTGCTTTTGAGTTTCTACGTTACATTTCCTAATTTTGAGAAATTAATTTTTTTATTTTTTATCTTAATTACATTAAATTTTCAGCTGTGTTTTAATTTGAAAATATTAAATCGGAAGAACTATGTTCCACTAAAATAGTCATAGTAAAGAACACATAATTTTTTTTATATAATTATAGATTTAATTAAAATACACAGAAGTAAATTGCAAAAGGGCGCAAATACGTTGATTTAAAATAACTCCAGTTCAAAAATTCTGAAGATAATTTAGAATAAGGTAATGGCATTTTCTTCAAATATGCATTTTTCCATTCCAATTTTGCCTATTATTACAGAACTTATATGACATAAAACATATGATTGTATGTATATAAAAAAAATATAACAGTTGTGTCATAATGAATATTCAAAATCGAACTTATCATTCTCTCCCTCCCCCTCTACATAAATATCCCCCGCTGGGTGAGTTTTATACATTTAAGACACAAATGTAATTATCAAATAAATTCTACGAGCTTTAATTTCGAAAATTTATTAGAGTCAATTGATATTTGGATATAGACACAGTATTTCTCGTTTTATTTTTTACTATAGCTGATAAATAAAAATACACATTAGTTTGATATCTAAAATTTTAATTAGAATATCTGAAAATTTCATTTATGAAGATAGGATTAATGTTAATTCATTAATGTTAAAATATATTTGTATTTTTTTTCTTTTTTTAAGACACAAATTTCTAAATATAAATGTAATGCAAAAGATGTTACTTTAATGATTCAACAGCTTTTTTGATAGTCCTGATAATATTTTATATGGCAAATTCTTTGTAATGATGAATATTTATGAAAAGAAAACAATTCAACATGTAATATAGGTGATTTATGTATACATAAACAAATCAGGTAAAATATTTGCAGGTAATATGTGTGTGCGTATGTGAGATGAAGTTTACATACCTTTTTCTCTTTTTATATTATTTTAAATTTTACTTTTATAACTGTATGTAACACAGTACCTTCAATATAATTGACTTTGTACCTTGAGTCTGAAAAATAAAAAATGAAAAATTGAGTCTGAACTCTGAAAATAAAAAGTGTGGAGATTGCAAGTTTACCAACTATGATTATTCCATCTGATTAGTCTAAAATCTATCATTAATTAATTATTTATTTTTCTTTATCTTAATTTTTAATTGCATGTTCTGAATAATATATAAATGACGGGAAAATATAAAATTAAAAAGCAAAGAAGAATATAGAAAATAAAATAGCAGTTTTTATATGTACATTAAGAGGAGAGTGGGGAGGAATGGGACACTTTTTACAAAAATAATAAAATCAACTTTACTTGACACAAATACAAAAACTTTGATTTACAGAATACAAAATGAAACACTTTCTAATGTCCTTGAGCAATATAGAAACATAATTTGAAGAATCAATTTTATAATTAAAGAAATTGAAAATTTTACAATGTGTCCCATACTTCCCCACTAACAGAGAAGTAATATTTGTACTATGATGGTCAATGAGGAATATCAAAAACTAATGTCTTAAATGGCTATATGCTGAATTTTAGATCCGTAGCTACTATATTTGCATAATTTTAAAGGGAGGGGTAAAGTTCTAAAAACCTATTTATAGGGAGTTTTTAAGAGGGGGGGAGTGAGTGTGATAGGCTGATTTGGAGCTTATGATGCTACACTTGTGATAATGGATGAGAAGTGTGTACATCACTGTGATCCCGAGTCCAAACGACAGTACTTTTATCGAATCCACTGTCACAAATCTAGCCCCATACGCTAAAAATCAAATTTTCAACTGCTCCTCTCCCCCATTTTACTCCTCCTTACAAAACTGTATGAATATTGCAGCTACGGTTCTAAAACTAAGCATAAATATATCGATATTCTACATCAACCCATTGCAGTACATATATTTCATATACACTAGACACAATAGTTATTGAACCTCCATCGAATATGCGTATTTTGCATATTACGCAAAGAAGTGTGTAAATTACAATAACACAATAATGTGTGTTTTTTGCTCAATACACATTTAACAGTGTAATCACAGAAGATTACACAGATAAATGAGTGAGAATATTAGACAGATTAATGTGTATTCTTGCGCAATTTACACGTTAATGTGGGTATTTCATGAGTGATTATTATAACTTTTACCTACTTAGTGTTATCATCAAATTACACACTGAAATGTGTATTTTGAAATTTACACATTAGGTGTGTATTTTGGCAATTTACACACAAATTTACACATATAAACAAATCGTTTTTGTATCATCGATTTACACATTTTTGTGTGCAAATTTACACTTTTATTTTTTTGAGTGTAAGGCTACACTTCCACTTCCGCATCATGATTCAGCTAATGTTTTTGGAAGGTAGTTTTTGGTTCTGTATTTCGTTGATTACAATATAAAGCATAACAAACTGCTAAATGAATGCCATGTGCAAAAGAAAGTTGCTGATCACCTTCAATTTCTTTTCCGACTTTCAGCATTACATTTGGTCCATGAGTAACGATCTTTTTTTCTTGAAGTGTCATACTATTTTAGACGCAGTGTCAGCATTTCCATACAGTTTTTTTTTTTTTTTTTTTTGCACTGAAAGATCCATCTATGCGCATAAGCCCTAATTTCCTAGAATGGACATTAATATCCATAAATTGCTTGTTTGCAGTAGATCTCCACTCGTCAAATGTCAGTCTAGTTTTCCACCGAAGTTTTAAAAGTTTGTATTTCTATTTTAATTAACTCCTTTATTATGAAACTATAGTTCACTACACGGTTTCGAACGGATACTGCAGATTTTGGCAAATCATTATAGCCTTTAGCTGTCACCAAATTTCTTAAATCAATTGAAGTGATAAAAACGTTTAATGAAAAACCATCTTTAGCAGTCATTTTCGATAAAATCAAATCCAGTGGTTCCTTAACACTATTAAAATAGTCCTCTAATTTCCGCTTTTTAGGAGGCATTTGATCTTCGGTGCAATCTTCACTTGTGAAGAAAGATAGGATGTAATAAATTCCTTCTGAACTTTAATACCGTGTTTCGTAAATAAATGTGTATGCAATCCCTTAGTCGATCCATATAATGCTTTAAGCACTGCACTACACATTTTATAATTAGCGCTTTTTTGCATCTTTTGTCGTTAAAATGTTAAAACCATACTGAAGATTCATCATTATCTTTTCGATGAGCTACGAAATCTTTCTCATTCGACATCTTTAAATCAAAGCAAATATGGACGAACGAAAATCAAAGAAGTTAGCAGATATTATACGCAATGACTATCATACGCAAATGCAACGCTTATCAGTAAAATTTAATACAAAAATGATCTACGAACTGAAGATAATTTCTACACACTCAGCGAAATCGAAATTTAAAAAAAGATTTCATTATTCCTGACTAATAGATGTGTGTGTTACATTTGTTTGCAAGTCAAACGATTTCCACTGCAAATGGTTTAATTGCTTAGAAATATATGCAAAAAATATTTGAGGTTTATATTAATTTTCAATCATATATAAACTTCATGAAAATTGATTTTTTGTCCCCCTAAAGCGAAAGTTTATAAATATCTTTTTTAATTTCAGCTAAATATTATTCCACTAAAAAAACCAGATAATCTCGCATATCCCGGGATTTTTTCTGACAAATTTGATTAAAAATGCATCGGGATCCCGCATCCCGGAATTGTAATCCCTAGCAATAATATAACCGTAAGATTTATTATCATTGCATTTTTCTTTTCAAATATACATTTGTATTATTTTTTTTTAACTACACAGTGAACGTTCATTCGCAGTTTATATTGATTTTCATTTATTATTTTTTATACCATAGTTAAAAATATTATATATTAAAATTTTTTATGAAAACATAAACTGAATTTATTATAAGTTAAATGAATTTAAAAAACATAATGCTTTTACAATTTTGTTTCAAATAGCAGTTTTGTCGGTAATATATAGATCCAAAACTTTATTTAAATATATCATAATCCATTCAAAAGCAATCACTAAAGAGAGAGGGGGGGGGGGGAAGTAAGGATAACTGGGTACATTGATACAGTTTTATTCTAAGAATTTTTTTGGTATGCGGAACATAGAAATTTCAAGTTATTTTTCAATGTCGTATAAGCAAATTTTGTGTAATGTGTTATAAAAATGCACAATTGTTGTTTTATATAGTATTTTTGCATGTAATAAAAAATAAATAAAAATTAGTCAATTGTATCAGTGTGTCCCATTCCCGGGCATATTGATATACCTCATGGGGCACTTTGATACGTTTGGGAAAATGGAGACAAAATAACACCAATGCATGTTTTTAGCATTAGTTAGCAAAACATTTATATTTATTTATAGAAATTCAAATCACCCACAATTTATTTGAATGCAGTATTAAAGCAACCAAATTTAAATGTAGTAATGACTTGTTTTCTGGCTGTTCCTTGTCAGGTTGTTGGCTATGCTAATTTTGTCATATCTGGAATATCAGAATCGATATAAATTCGAGATTTGCAAGGCTGCCGTCCTCCTCTTTTGTTAGTTATACTATCACTAGTTGTTGGGTAAGAATCTTACAGTTTGGAGTGATTTGTTAAACTATCGAATTCTCTGCAAATGTATAACATGGCATGAAGTAATCATGCCTTGAAAGACAGAATTAAACATACCTTTTAAAAAGTGCAATATGAAATTGCCTGAAACAATCTGAAAAAAAAAGAAATATTTTTGGAATGAAGCAGATACATCAGTCCCTAGGTACCTTGATTGCAACAAATGAAATGTAGAATTTCATCTTTGTATTAACCATAACAAGTCAAAGAATGAAAAAAATAAATAAAAAAGATATAGCACACAATATATCCTGAAAATATAAAGCCATAAATAGCTTTAAAATATTAGGATTTTATTGGATTAAAAAGAAAATCGTATTACGAATTGATTATCCTGCTGTTAAATAATAAAGAAAGAATATATTTATATGTATATATTAGAAAAATACAATGATTAGAATAAAAGCTAATAACTAATTAAAAAAAAATTACAAATCTTAAAAATTAATATTTGATAAGTTTTAAATGGGAGACTGTACATGTATATTATAAATATTTATTTTAAAAAAAACCTAAATATGTACATAAAAATATATAAGATTAAAATAAAAAGATAAAATAAGAACATTATTACTTATTATCTAGATTAAGCTTGATAGATTATCTTTTAAGATTAAGTTTTTTTAATTAAATCTTTTAAGATAAAATAAATAAGATTAAACTAATTAATAAATAATAGTAATAAGTAATTATGAATTAATTGTAAAACACTAATTGTATTCAACTAATATAATCGATCAATTAAATATGCATACCGTATTTACTCGTGTATAGGGCGCAAGCGTATATAAGGTGCACCCCTACTTTACAAGTAAAAATGGCGATTTCTTAAAATCTCGTATATAAGTCGCACCATAAATTTGATACGCCAATGAAGAATGACCAAATGAATTTCAGTAAAAAAAAATGTCGAAACAAACATTACATCAGACCAGAAAACAAGACGAAATTTCATTTTTAGACTTCGGGTTGCAAGAGAGCGACGGGAAATAGGAATGAGTGACGGTAAAGAGAATTGCTAATTAGCGTTTAGATAATGTCATTAGCTCTGTTGTATAAAAAACTGCAAGGAATGAAATAAATATGCAGTAACTCTTCAATTAAGTAACATTTGCCGAGTTTTGATATCTTCTTTGAATAATTTCTTTTTTCATATGTATATCGTTTGACTGAATCCAACAGTAATAAATTATTCCGTGTATAAGGCGCACCTAGAAGTTTTGCCCTGATTTTTTGGAAAAAAAAGTGCGCCTTATACACGAGTAAATACGGTATATACATAATCAATATATAAAAAAGTAAAATGATGATAAAGATGATTCAATAATTAATGTTTCATACAAATAAATGTATAATATTGTAGCTATTCATACATTTAAATATCTTTAACAGCAGCGCATAGTGACTTATATAAAAAAAAATATGACGTTAATAAAATTTCATTAAATTAATATATTAAATATTTAAAATAACAAGTAACCATTAATCTGTCCACAAACGTTCATAAAAATTAAAATATGTATATATGAAGGGGAGGTTAATACAAACAATAAATTTTATAATCAATACATACACATTTTATGTTATTGTAATTGAATTTACTCTGAATGAGATATTAATATGATGCTGTCCGCATTGCGTTAAAATTTTAACGAAAGTTTTAACATTGGTATTAATAATTATTAAGGAAAAAATACATGGAGATTTAACATATAAATATGTATGTATGTATGTAATAGTGTTAATAAGAAAATGAATTTATAGCGATATATATATATATATATATATATATACTGTCTAAAAACTGTATAAAGATCTTCACTGTTTACAAAATTGAAATTCATTCCTCGGGCTGAATTTATCTGAAAATTTCAAAAACTAAATTTGAAAGGAAAATTGGAATTACTGAGAGATTGAAAAAGTTTATAAAATATACCTAGACTATAAATAAAAAAATAAGTAAAGAAATCTAGAAATGAAAATTATAACCAAATAGTATAAAGCATAGCATGGAAATATAGAAAGTTTTATGGTTGGTGAAAAACGTGTTTCTAATATTCGGTCAAATTCTATTCTCGAAATGTTTCTCTCGTGAAGTACTGATCTAAAAAAAATCAGTTGTCTTTCCTCTGAAGGATATTTAAATATTTTAAACAAATAATGCTTTCAATAGAAATCTTATGTAAGATTCTTTAAATTATTTGTAGTAAAACTCTTATTTTTTTTATCTAGTTTAAATCATTTAACATCTGATTAGTGAGTTTTTTTATTCTGTCTGGAAGGTAAATGGGTTCGTACGGGTAAAAATCTACATATAAATAGCAAATTTGCAAAACTAACTCAAATAAATACCACAAGCCTTTAATAAGAAATATATTTTATACTTTGTGATGAATGAATAAAATAGATGAGGATTATGAATCTTTTTTAAAAATTGTCGTACAACATTATAATTATTATCCTAATACCCTCATTTTCTTTTATGCGAATTTTGTTTAAAAATAAATTTATTATTTACTTAGAAAGACGTAAAGGAAAAAGATTTCATACAAAGAACTATATTTTATATGATTAAAATCTTTTGCTTTATCTTCGGTTTCATCTTTTATTATAATTTCAAATCCTTTGCTATAACTTTTTATGAGTTTAGTTGATGTCATTTGAATATTTCGAACGGTCTATTGCTGAGTTCTAAAATTATTTTCTCTAAAACATCTGTATGCTCCAATCAAAATTAAGAAAGTCGATCATCTGCCCCTTGTATCTTACGAAAAATGTATAATAACATATAATTAAACATTATTTTTGGATTCTAAAGCAATTTTTCTTGGAATAGTAAGCACAAGATACTATAGTAATATTAAAAGTTATTAAACGTTATTGTTATAAATTAAGTGCTAGCATGACATTGGAAAGGACAAAATAAAAGAGATCGCTAATTAACATTTTTCTGGCTTACGAAATACAAATCTGATAAAAATTTTCAACAAAAAAGAGTAAACCGAGAAGCAAGTTATTCGGCTGTTTACAGTGAATGTAGAAATTTTTCGTAGAAATCCCGAAATTCTTTCCTTTTACTGCCACTATTATGTAACATTAAATATTCTGGTATACTTTCTATTATAGACATTAAACTAATATATCACGGAAATGTTTAATTCGAAATAGCAGTATCAAGATCGTAAAAGTTTTGAACACTGCAAGTCATCCTGAGTCGTATGAAGGCTCAGCAATTGGAGCTATCCTTTCGTTTAGACAAGACGAAAGAGACTTTTCAAAAGATACTTTAATGCGGGAACTGTTTAAGCCATAACCCAAAATGTAAACGGAACAATGAGCTATGATTACGGATTCGCATGTTTCAAGATTTTTTTTCCAAGCACCTTCGTCGTTCCAAGCCCAAGCTCGCACTCTGATTGCTTGTTGCTCTCGGCACTGTTTTCGTGTAACTTGGCGATAATCATACTTGGAGTAGCGATAGATGATTTACTTCCTAACCGAGTAGCAAAGTAACTTTTCTCTAGCAGCATTGGATTGGATGGAACGTGTCTTCCTGAAAGCTGTACTCTTTAAAAGTTTTTACACACAAATTTTTACTTTGTACTCGGTTCGGAAGGAAATCAAACTCGACGGAAGAATCTATCGCTACTCCAAGTTATGTGAAAACAGTCCCGAGAGCAACAACGAATCAGAGCGCGAGCTTGGGCTTGGAAAAAAATTTTGCCTAAAAATCTAATTCTATTCAAATGTTCATAGGATGTAAATCAAACTTATTTTCGAAAATTAATTAATCTTCTGAATATGACTTTCGAAAATATTATGTACTATAACCTTATGCCTTTTAATAACGATAAAAATATTTCTGGAACCAATTCGAAACTAAAACTATATGTAATTGGCTAATACAAATATTTATTTATATTCATACGTATACCCGCATTGAAATCTTTTTTCATGAAAAGAAAGATAAATTTTACATAAGATGTTCAAATCCCACACAATTACTAAACGTCATAACCGAGTGATCTCTTCTTTGATATCCAAACCTTAAAATGAAAAAAAAAAAAAAAAGAATTTAAATACGATTCTACATTTAAGTGTTATTACACATTTACTAATACTACATTTTCTAATTTCAAAATTTCTTACCTTTTTTATATTAAATGATCCCCCGAAAATTTTCGATATAGCATCAGTTAAAAGACGTAAATACTAATCAGTTGATAACAGTCATATGATAGCACCAAGATTTCGGGTTTGGTATTTTTCGATATTGTACATATCTTTGTTATTCCCCTTTATTCTATCAAAACGACAAAGGTAAACGACATTCCTGTGTAAAAATTAATTTTACACATTCAAACAAAGTACTAAAATCATACTCAGCCTGTAATGGATTAAAGAGCGTCCAGCTAAAAAAAGATGATCAGTAGCTGTCGTAAAATATAGTGTTAAATTAATGTAATATACTTTAGTGTACAATAGAATAGGAACATGATTTGATTCTGTCATGTCTAAGTTAACAGAAGTTTTATTGAATGCAACTGAAGGCATCAAAAATGGAAGATAATACAGTAGACTCTCTCAAATCCGCACAGCTTGGAACCAGAGGTTGTGCGGATTTTAGAATTTTGCGGATTTCTGGTCATTGCTTTGTTTACATTTTTTAAACAGTAATTTGAGTGCAATTAATAGTGTAATCAGACCTATAATGAACGCTTACAATATTATAAAATGTTAAAATTTGTAATAAACTAAAATAATAAAAATTTAGATAATTTTTAAAATAATTAAAGTACTAATAGCAAAGGTCAAGTTAATAATCAATAGTATTTGATTAAATATTCATTATAAAGATTAAATGTATTTTTCCAAAATTATTCAACAAAACTAGCCTCATAAAAGACTCATTACTAATCAACTAAACTAGCCTCATTACTAATCAACTAAACTAGCCTCATTACTAATTAACATCAAAATCATAAAATAAGATTTTTTTAAAGCTTAGCCAGGGTTAATAACCGAAAAATCTTAAATGAATACATAATATATTTGGTAAGAAGATTGTGATTACCAGTCATATCAGCAATATCTTGAATTTTTTCCAAAAAAAATTATTCTTCCTTCATGAAAAAAACATGAATAGAGTATTATTAAGAAAATTACAAATTAAAAAATATATGGAATTGATACAAAACTACAAAAGTAAAATTTTGTCCCAGTATCCAAACTGAAAGTTTCATTGTTTGCATCCATAAAATATGTGTGGATTATAGAGAGTTGCGGATTTCTGGTTTGCGGATTTGAGGGAGTCTACTGTAGTAAATCACAAATGCTTTTAGTAGACTTAAAATAGAAATTTAAACCATTTTATCATACTTTTAATTATTTATATGGTACTTCTAGGTTATTCCGTCGACCAATATCACCAAATTATGCAAATCGCTAAACTAATAGCCAGATTATACATGTTGACATAATTTTTATTTTAAATAACGGAAAAACAAATAATTAGTAGAATGTTAATAAAAATATTAATAAAAAGTCGAAATAAAAATCACTTAATGACATTTTAAACACGTGAATCGCATTTAATGTCATTGAATGTGACATTCACGATCATCCATTATTGGCATTTAATCTTATAGTTTGGAGATAATTTTTTGGTCGACGGGATAACCTAGAAGTACCATTTATATTAATATAATCATATGTAAAATTCCAAAGCTAACATGCTGAGTTAATCTTACGATAACTTAGACATATAAAACATTAAAAATATGTTCTTATAAAAGGGAATTAAAACAAATTCAATTGAATGATTTTCTGTAGCTATTGAAATGTTTAGATTCATAAAGTGATAAAGAACTGAACGAAACATTTTTTAAACATCCCCGGATATTAATTACATTTAATGAAACTTTAAAAAAATAAAACTTAACGATACATATCACTCTTTAAAGCCTACTTTCAGACGAATTTTTGGGACAATAATGAAGTCATTAAATGGTGACATTGATTGATGTATCGGCGACGTTTCCAGATAAATTAAGAGCCCAAACGCGATAACATATATCACACAGGAAATTAGGATCATTTTTGAAATAAAGTAAATTTCTGAAAAGTAAATCTATTTTTTACCCATTATTCCATGACACGTGTTAACTAGAAAAATTATTACGTATAGCTTCAGATTTATTAATTTTACTTGAATCAATTTTATACAGTATGTTACATTATTTTATGCATTTATTCTTTCATTTATATTAATAAAGAGAACATTTTTTTTAATTCTATGAGATTATTTATGTATATTTTGATACAAAAAAAGTTCAAATATTACTCACACATACATAATAAAGAACGATTTTTTTTTTACATTAAATGGCAAATTCGATAGTTTCAAAACACTAAAGTAATGTATCTGCACAACATTGACTTGAACCATTTACAATACAATACATTTAATACTTATGCTAACATAAAATGTCAAAAAAAAAAATCATACATTAAGAAAAATGTATTTTTAACATTTAATTCAAATTTATCTAATGCAGATGCTGCTTTAATATAAAAGAAGAAATTTTCAAATACTGATAAAACCATATAAATATAGTAAAATCTATAACAGGAATATATAACAGGTGTAATATGTTTAAAAGTCTAAGCTTCAACCGATTTCGTCTTAGACAAAGTTTACTCTCTGAAACGAATTGTATTCGGACACTCTTTGTAAATCATCCCGCCAAGTCACAGTTGTAAAACGTCAGTCATAAAAAGAAGTGATATCACACAAAAAGAATTAACACATTCGCTGCCGATCACGCGCCAGCGCGTGATGTGGTGTGATGCCCCATAGCCAGTCACGCGCTGGCACGGGGAAATCTTTCACTGATTCTTTGTTATAAAAAGTAAATCGGTTTTCTGGGAAAAACCCACTTCTACAGTGCGGCATTAACCATCATCACAGCTTCACGTAAGCGGCAGTGAACGTGTTAATACAGGTCAGCATGCTTTGAGTGAAATCTAAAAATCGAACTCTACTCATAATGAGTTCAAATGATACAAAGTGAGATACAGCATGTGGAAATTACTGGGAAACCTGCATACTTCTATAACGTTTCCTGAACATACACATGATTATATGTTTAACAATTTTGTGTTGATATTTGTTAATGTTATTTGTTTGTTGTTTGTGTTAGTGCTTATTATTAATGTCTCTGTGTAGAAAGAAATAGAGTGCAAGTTAATTAAAAGAAGGTCATTTTTTCGAGTATTCCATTTTTTACTCGCTCTTTCCCGATAATTATAATGTGGTTCAGGTACAACCTGTTAAAATTATCATAAAGGCATATATTTCTAACTTCTCTCCATATAAAATCAGGAGTTCCATATGCCCATAACTGGTACTTTCTATTTCAAACTCGAAAATTGCAAAAGATACAATTATGTAATTATGAAGCATGTAGGTCAATACTTGTATTGTTCTTCAGTACTGTAATATGCAAAAATTGAAAAATATAATTTTCTCACAAACCTTTACGTAGCGTATATACCTCGTGTATAAAACAAAGAATTTTAGACAAAATTTGGGAGTTGAAAATGGGTAGGCCGATTTATACACAAGGTAGTAAAAAAAAAAAAAAAAAAAAAAAAAAACATTGATATGAAAATTAACAACATTTCGTTACAATTGCACGCACAAATTTAGTTATGCAACTAAAAATGTTTACTTAAGAATTAGTAGCATTCGATAATTTGATTTTCCGGGCCCTAAGAATTTATAAATGGTTTTTAAAGATTTGAATCAAATAACTTACTTCATCATAGGCAATATTGTTTTAGAGACTTCAGATCTTGTGATAAGGGTTTATTTGCAATCCTCACCTCCTCACTCTTGGTATAGAAAAAGGAAATTATACAATCCTTGTCAGAGTAGATATTAAAGGTACTTTCGACAGTGTAGAGTGGCGAGACATCTTACTATTATGTGATATTGGCTGCCCGAGCAACATGGATGGAAGTATTGCAAAATATGTAGAATATCGGACTATTTATATCAACTGGCATCTTATCTTCAGTGCACCTATTCAAAAATGTTGTCCTCAAAACTCGCACTTGGGCGCAATCCTCTGGATGCTTATTGCCGATGTCATACTAAAAGAATTGAAAAAATTATATTTCATCTTTTACGCTTTTGCGGATGATTTCAAATTTGTTATATCGGTTACCGTCATCTGCAGGTAGCAAAAGCTTTCACAGCAATTTTCTAGCTGTTAAATCACCTTCATCTTCAGACCACATCCGGAAAATGGCAAACATTAATAGTAATAAAACCAAGAGAGCTCAAATGCATCATCTTTAAATTCCTATTCCTCTTTCAGAAGCTTCTTTTAAAAAGTCTCTTTAATGTTGAACTTATAATACTTTATTGTAAAACTGTTTTATCCCAAATCACACAATAGAGTTTTTGTATGTAAAACAAAGATATCCATTTCTGCTTTCTATTAATCGTTAATCTAATCTAATCGGTAATCTAATTCATTGTGTTTTACACATTCAAAGTAATCTTACTATTTATGTAAATTTCATGTCTTTGAGAGTTGAATAGAATATGAAAGAAAGGTGTTTTAGTGATAAGAAAATCATATAGTAAATATTTTATTTTGGTAAGCGTTAGGTTACTCTAATATGTGTGTTACTGAAGGATTTTAGAATATAAATATATTATGACTGTGCCAGTATTTGATATCGTTTCAGAAGGTGATAACATTTTTGAAATATTTTCCCATTTCAGACGGAGATGAGTTTTATACGTGGCCTCAGACATAACATTTTTGCTTAAATGTTTTTGCATCTTGTCATATATTTTTGAGCTCCCTGCCCCCCAAAAAAATATTTTATGATTTTTTTTTCTTTTAATTAGGAAGTGTAAACAGTATGTTTTTGATTAGAAGAAGACAATTATCTTAAGTTAAAATGTTCCATATCAATCTTTCGTATTTCAACTAATTATTTTACAAGAATTATTCTATATTATTCTATAGTCTAGAGATTATATTTTAAAAATTAATTTTTAGATTTTAGATTGACATACTTCAACTGATCAACCACTAGAGAAATGAAAATAAAAACAAACTATTTATTTATAATAATTTTTGCTATTTAATTTCAGCGGCTTTCCTTTTAATCCTTTCTAGGTTGTTCATTAAGGGTTGTAGCATCAGGTTAATTTACACCTGGAAGCTTGAAAGAAAGGAAATATAAGAAATCCCGTACCACTGACGTTATTTGGCCAACTACTGAGTGAGTAATCATAGAATGAAAAATATATATGCATATATATATATATATATATATATATATATATATATATATATATATATATATATATATATATATATATTCAATATTTCTATTTGTGTTTTTATGTGTTTTGAACAGAAAATTGGATATTTGTCAGATATACATACATACATACACACACACAGTTATATATATATAGAACCATGAGATAATACTACAAATCAACATCAGTATGTGGAATAACTTGTTAATGACAATATCAAACAGCTGTCGAAAATTGGAATAATATTGGAAATGTGGTATTTAGCTCGTTATCAAGGGCAATGCTAAATAGACACATTAATTGCGATTAATTTCTGAATAGAAATCAGGATAAACCTAAAAATGATTTCCATATTGCCCGATCAATCGCAATAGAGAACACAATTCAAAGAAAAATATTAAATATATATATATATACAGGGTGTCCCAAAAGGTCGTTTATAAACTTAACATGCTGGTCTGTCATATCATGATGAACAATATTAAATAGGAAACTAAGGGTCAATAACGTCTTCGAAAGGAGATATGCGCCATTAAAGTTTAGGATCCAAAAATTCAAATGATTATAAAAAACAGAAAAATTGATCGATTCGTTTGCGGTTTTCACTAAAACTATTCTTTATGTCAGTATTTTCGTAAAAATAAATTATTAAGATAAATTTCAAAAAATGTCGATAGAGGGCGCTTTCGACTTTGGAGTAACTATAAACTAGTTTTTGCCATAATTTCTTGCATCTCATTCAATTTTTTAGAAGCTTAGACATAAACTTAAATTTTGAGCTCAAAATCTAAATCGTTGGAAGTGGTTAAGTAGCGCTAACTGAATTGCGGGGGGAAGTTCAATTTTCAAATGATTATAAAAAACGGAAAAATTGGTCAATTGATTTGCGATTTTCAATAAAATTATTCTTTATGTCAGTATTATCTTGAAAATAATTTATAAAGATAAAATTCAAAAAATGCCGATAGAGGGCGCTTTAGACTTTGGAGTAACGTACAACTATTTTTTTCCGTTATTTTTTGCATCTCATAATTTTTTTTTAGAAGCTTAGACATAAATTTAAATTTTGAGATGAAAATCTGAAACGTTGGGAGTGGTAAAGTAGCGCAAACTGAACTGTGTTCAATGGGGATGGGGAGGTTCAAATTTGAAATGATTATAAAAAACGGAAATATTGGTCGGTTTTCGCTAAAATTATTCTTTATGTCAATATTTCCTTGAAAATAAATTTTAAAGATAAATTTTAAAAAATCCGTTAGAGGGCGTCTTAAACTTTAGAATAACCAACAATTATTTTTAACCGTTTTTTTTTAATCTAATTAAATGCTTGCAAAAGTTTAGACTTAAATTTTGTGCTCAGAATCTAAATCGATAGGAGGGGTTAAGAAGCGCAAATTGAACTGTGTTCAGGAGTTGAAATGTTACCTTCCCCACCCCTCGAACGCCGTTCAATTTTTGGCCGTTTAATTACTCACAAGGATGCAGATTTTGAGCACAAAATTTAAGTTTGAACTTTTACAAGCATTTTATTAGATACAAAAAATAACGATTAAAAATAGTTGTTGGTTACTATAAAGTTTAAGGCGCCCTCTGACGGAATTTTTTGAAAGATATCTGTAAAATTTATTTTCAAGAAAATATTGATATAAAGAATAGTTTTAGCGAAAACCGACCAATTTTTCCGTTTTTTATAATCATTTGAAATTTGAACCTCCCCACCCCCATTGAACACAGTTCAGTTTGCGCTACTTTACCACTCCCAACGATTCAGATTTTCATCTCAAAATTTAAGTTTATGTCAAAGCTTCTAAAAAAATTTTATGAGATGCAAGAAATAACGGAAAAAATAGTTGTACGTTACTCCAAAGTCTAAAGCGCCCTCTATCGGCATTTTTTTGCATTTTATCTTTATAAACTATTTTCAATATAATACTGACATAAAGAATAATTTTAGTGAAAATCGCAAATCAATTGACCAATTTTTCCGTTTTTTATAATCATTTGAAATTTGAACCTCCCCCCGCAATTCAGTTTCCGCTACTTATAACCACTTCCAGCGATTTAGATTTTGAGCTCAAAATTTAAGTTTATGTCTAAGCTTCTAAAAAAATTTAATGAGATGCAAAAAATAATGGTAAAAACTAGTTTATCGTTACTCCAAAGTCTGAAGCGCCCTCTATCGACATTTTTTTAAATTTATCTTTATAATTTATTTTCAAGAAAATACTGACATAAAGAATAGTTTTAGTGAAAACCGCAAACGAATCGACCAATTTTTCTGTTTTTTATAATCATTTGAATTTTTGGACCCTAAACTTTAATGGCGTTTGGAAGACGTTTGGGACCCTTAGTTTCCTATTTAATATTGTTCATCATGATATGACAGACCAGCATGTTAAGTTTGTAAACGACCTTTTGGGACGCCCTGTATATAATACTGCTATTCTCTTTTTGTTTCAATCTTTCAAAAATCTAATTGTGTTTACGCGTTTTTAATTTCATTTGTTTTTTCGTCAGTTTTTTTCGCAAAATCTTCAATTTAATTTGAGCTAATCAATCATTGCAGTTTTTCGTTCTCAAGATTTCGTTTTCAAAGGTTTTTTCTCCAGTATAAATGAAGTTGTTTTACACTGTTTTGTTGCATCTTAAATTATTAGTACTTTCGTGGAATGTTAACTGTGTTTTCATGTTCTTATTTGCGTTACTATGCACCTGATACAAGCTTCAACATTGAAATATTAACATTCGTGAGATAGAAGAAAGTTTTGGGACTGTCAGATTCGGCTAGTTTTAAAAGGTTTAGAATACATTTTTACAACGTGTTACTATTAAACATAAAATTGAATACTTTATTAACACACTCTAGAAGAATAATTTAACTAAATGGCACTACCGAATAAAAGATCTTTAATGTAGATTTACAAAAAAGAAAATAAATAATTGTGCTTTTTTGTACTAAAGTAATAAAAAAAATTCAAGTAAATACAAAACTTGGCTGGAAATATGTCTTAATGAAACCATAATTGGAGCAAAAAAGTTCTAATTATCGATATACAATAGCGAGAGGATAAATCTGAAATTATATATGAGGAAACATCGACAATAAAAATAGAAAATAGCTGAGTTATTGAGCAGGATGTAACAAAAAGTTATAAACATAAAACTCTCTTTTTCGTCTAAATCACATTTTTTTACAAATGATATGCAGGATATTTTTTACATTTTTATCTATAATACAAGAAAAATTGAAATTTCATAAAGTTCTGTAATAAAATAAATTGTGATCGAGTAGCATAAAATATGATAAAACGTAAACGGAGTATGCATAAAAGTAATTTATCATTTTTAGTTTTTTCAAGAAATGATTTAGTAAATTATAATAAAAAATACCCGTATAAGCCAAAATTGCCTTTAAAAATATCTCGTAGAATAATAAATCACGTTGCTTTTAGTGTATAAAAAAAAACGTTTGTTTACATAACTTATATATGCTTTTATTTGGAAATACTGTAATAGTTTGAGCATGGAGAAAACTTTATTCACGATTATTTATTTAAATTTATCTAAAGATGAATCATTTATTTTTAAAGTAAAACTGAATAATAAACATTGTCTAAGTAATACAATTACGCTTTTCTTTTTGTTGCTTGGAATAATGGGGAGTTTTCTTTACATAATAATGCCAAGAGTATAGAAACTTTATTAAGATTTCTTTGAAATCTCTTTTAGAAATTAAATAACTTTGCAACATTAGTTTTACTTTAAATATTATGAAGCACATATTAATTCATTTTTACGTGATGTCAAAATATTCCTTTAATGGGTAAGTAAAATTTTTAAAAGAATAAATTCACTTTAATTAATTTTCAGTATAAATCACCAAACATGCGGCTTTGTTATGTTGCGTTTCGCATGATTTACGTGATTTCAGTTATATTCATATCTGAGGAACTAACTCGCGAAATTTCATATCATTATAATCCGTATGTTGATTATAGATTGCCAATTAATTTTGGCACTGTAATAGCGAAATTTGAAGCATTAACATTTATGAGATAAAACAATGTTTTATGATTGCAACATCCGACTAGTTTTAAAGGGAAATAGAATAAAATTTTATGACGTGTTACTATTAAACATGGAATAAAATACTTTATTAACACCTTCTAGAAAAAAAAAGATAACTTAATGGCGTTGTCAAATTAAAGTGTTTTAATGTAGATTTATAAAAAAGAAAAATAAATATTTGTGTACTTACTTAATTATTTTGTACTAAAGTAAAAATTCTATAACTTTTAAACATAAATTCTGGTTGGAAATTTGTCGAAATGAAACTATATTTTGAGCAGCCAATTCACAGTATCAATCCACAGTAGAAAAAGAAAATAATTTTGAAATTAAATATGAGAAAACACATGCCCGAAAGAAAGAAAATAACTAAGGCATTGAACATGATATAACAAAAATTTATAACTATAAAACTATCATTTTCGTCAAAACCATATTTTTTTATAAATGATATGCATGATCTTTTTTATCTATAATGCTAAGAAAATTTGAAATTTCATAATGTTCTGTAATAAAATAATTGTGATCGAGTAGCATAAAATATGATAAAACGTAAGCAAAGCAAGCATAAAAGTAATTTATCATTTTGAATATTTTGAAGAAATGATTTTGTAACTTATAATAAAATATTTCTGTATAAACCAAAATTCCCTTTTAAAATATCTCATAAATCAACTATGCTTTTAGTAAATAAAATAAAATTTGTTTACACAATTTATATATGCTTTTATTGTGAAATCCCGTAACCTTTTGAGCAGGGAGAAAAATTTATTCACTATCGTTTATAATAAATATTTTAAAAAATTATAATTTATTTAAATTTATCAAAAGACGAATCATTTATTTGTTAAGTAAAAGTGAATAGTAAATAGCGGCTATGTGATGGATTTATGCTTTTCTTGCTTGGCTTGGAATAATGGGGAGTTTTTTAAAATAATAATGTCACTAAGAGTACGGAAACTTTATTAAAAATTATGTAAAATCACTATTAGAAATTAAATAACTACATTAATATAACTTTAAATTTTTTGTCTCGGGTATTGAGCACTTTTACTTGATTACAAATGTGTATTCCAAAATTCTTAAAAGAATAAATTCATTTTAATTAATTTTAAGTGCAAAACAAGTGGCGCTGCTATGTTGCGTTTTGCACAATTTAGGTGATTTTAGTCATTGTCTATTTCAGGAAATAATGCACGGAATTTCATATCATTATAACCCGTATTTTGATTATAGATTGCCATTTAATTTTGACAGTATAAGAGCGAATTTTAATGCATTAGATGTATGAAATAAAACAAAGTTTTAGAATTACCACATACAACAGTTTTTAAAAGGTATACGAATAAATTTGTGTAACGTGTTACTGTTAAACGTACATTAGAATACTTTATTAATGCACTCTGGAGTAATAACTTAATTTAATGTCTTTATTAAATAAAAGTATCTTAATGTAGATTTATAATAAATAATTGTGCATTTATTTAATTAGTGTGTACTAAAGTAAAAATTCTAAATATACTAATTAAAAATTGGTTCGAAATATGTCTGTATGAAATTATATTTTGAACAACAGAATTCTCATTATCCATCCGCAGTAGAAGAAAAATAATTTTAAAATTAAATATGAGAAAACAGCTGCCTGAAAGAAAAAAATTGTCTCATGTATTGAACATGATGTAACAAAGAGTTATAAATATAAAATTCTCGTTTTCGTCAAAATCACATTTTTTTTTTATATATAAGCAGGATCTTTTTTACATTTTTATCTATAATGCAAGAAAATTGGAAATTTCATAATATTCTGTAATAAAATAAATCGTGATCGAGTAGCATAAAATATGATAAAACGTAAACGAAGCAAACATAAAAGCAATTTGTCATTTCGAATTTTTTGAAGAAATGATTTTGTAAACTATAATAAAATACTCCTGTATAAACTGAAATTCCCTTCTAAAATATCTCATGGAATAATAAATCACGTTGCTTTTAGTAAATAAAATAAAATATTTTACATAACTTATATAGGCTTTTATTTGCAAGTTCCGTAACCTTTTGAGCATGGATAAAATTTTATTCACGATGATTTATTTAAATTTATCAAAAGATGACTCATTTATTTTTTTAAGTTAAAGTGAATAATAAATAGTGACTATGTAATGGATTTACGCTTTTCTTGTTTTGCGTGAAATAATGGAAAATTTTATTTAAATAATGTGTCACTAAGAGTATAGAAACTTTATTTAAATTCATTTGAAATCGCTATAAGAGTGTAGTTAAATTTAAGTTAATTTTACTCTAAATTTTACGACGCACTTATTAATTTTTGCTTATTTTTTTGCATGATGACAAAATGTTCCTTAATTATGTACGTAAAATTTTTAAACGAATAAATTTCCTTTAATGCATTCTTAATGTGATATTGGAAGATAATTTTTCAGAATATAATGCAAATAAAATTACGCATCCATTTCATGCAGATAGGTATAAACACACTGTTACTGATTGATTCAAAAATTAATAAGATAATTACTTATATATTACCTTTAAATATAAAGAAATAAGTCAATTTACGCCCATTAATAGTAACACTATAGAATATACATTGCAGAAGCTTGAAAAAAGCACACAAAATATGTTTTGCATAAAAGATATTAAATATAAATAAAAACATCGAATTATTGACATAATTCGATTTGTTATTATTCGAAGTTGCAATGCCACACATTGTTTTTAATACCGCCCGTTTCTCTAGCTATGATGCGATTCCGGTAATTGTTGAATAATTTTAACCAAATTGCAGAAAAATCTGTAGGTTGAATGAAATAATTCCAATACGCTGTTGATTATTGAAAGAAATATCTAAAGATGAATCTTTAACTGTGTAATGAGTTTTCATGCCATACTAAATTTTAGTATATAATATATAATACATACAAATATACAAATTATATGTAGATCTACAGTTAACAAATTGATTATCATTCCAGAGATGGATGATAATTAGTTTTATCTTATTAAATCTAGAAATTCAGTTACAATATTCTAGGAGTTTTTAAAGGTATTTCATAATGTATGCTTGATCCACGTTTTTCTTTCTTGTTTGCCATTTATTCATTTTATATATTGTTCGTGAATCTATTTTGTAGGTCGTAAAATGCAATGTAAAGGAACGAAGATTATAAAGAGACTATTTAATCTTCTTTCTTTTCATCAAACATAATGGCAACGTTTTTATATAATGACTGACTATATTCTTAAAAATGAGTTAAAATTGGCATTTTTTTTATCTCTAGTTCATTCTCTACAGCTGTTGGATACTTTACGATTTTCATCAATACAGGTAATCTAAAGAATGTTTAAGTTTACTTTTCAATTTTAGTAAAAAAAATTGTAAAAGATTTAATAATCTTTTAAAGAAAATATGAACGTTTTCGTAAAAGTTAAGTAAATTTTCAAAAGCAACAGCTGCATTTTTTATTCGTTATTATATATATATATAAGATGAGAAGATATGAATACTAATAAATAATTAATAATTTCTGCGTTTGAAATTTCATTTTCTTGCATTTTTAAGATTTTTCTGTTTTATATATTATCAAAATTTTTCTTATTGTATCTAGGATGAGTAAGAGCCACTCCTCTATTATTCAACAATCTGTAAAATTTGCGACATCCATTTAGAAAATATTATTGATCCTATAGATTTGAAGTTTAACTATTGATTGAAAACAAATCAGGTTTAGCTGTGTTATCAAGCTTTTCTTCACAAAATATTCATTTTATAGTTTATACTATATGTGTTTCTATTTTTAAATAATCATTGGATTATATAATTAGACTACGCAATAAAAAATGGCTATAATTCTACAGGTGAAAAGTTATAGAAATCTATATGCTTGCAAAAATTTTATTTGTGCATAGTGCAAATATATATATATATATATATATATATATATATAAATCTACAAAAGTAGCTTACGTCATGTGACTAACATTAGTAAGTGATGTATTGATTGTAAGTGATGTATTGATGTAAGAAAATTATTTTTTAAATCATTATTAATTCGACGGAGCTAAAGTTAATCGGGGTCAAAACATTGAAAGAAGGCTTAAGTTGCTTCGAAAATTTTCAAATATTACAGTAAGACTTAATTTATAACTAAAAGTTGCTAAAGAAGAGTTAAAGTTGAAGTCTCTAGCAATCTGTCAGATGCTACTCATCAATATCTTGCATGCAAATGAAGTTGGTAAAGTTTTGCCAGCCTCTATACTAGCGCCATTGACAAGGAAATATATGTCGTATCCTGTGCTTCACGTTACTCCATTTCGTTCTTATTTTCCCCATATGTAATCAGTGGCCGAGGAGTTCTGATCTCTCAACTGGTAGACGGCAGGTGCTGGGTTCGAACCCAATTGCGGCCGTCGGTCTAACCGTTCGTAGTTTTCCGCGGTTTTCTTCAAATCTTGGATTTCTTTGCGTAAATACGGATTAGATTCCCTTAGAAAGAGTCCCATGGAAGGCATCCTACACCTTGGGGCCTATATCCCACGCGTAGATAATCGGCCGACATAAATAAACCAAACCAAACCATACGCCGCATGTCATAATGCATTGTAAAAAATAGATGTAATTCTACAGGTGTAAATTAATAAAAATCTGTATGCTTACTATATATTAATCTCCATATAGTGCAAAAAAAAGGATGTAAATCTGCCAAAGTGAGTTAAAGAACTCCAGCAATCTGTCACACGCTACTCATCAATATCCTGCATGCAAATGAAGTTGGTAAAATTTTACAAGCCTCTATACTAGCGTAATCGACAGAAAATAAATGCCGTATACCGTTCTACCACATTACTCTATTTCGCTCTTATGTTCGTCATGGGTAATTTATTGCGTAATACTATACTTATTATTTTATGGCTTATTAATTTTCAACATGAGTAATTTATGTACACTTATTTATATAGGACATTATGCAATGCATATTCTTTGTATTAGCATTAAAAAAACCCTTCATAATATTTTGGTATAATTATTTTATTACTATTATAATACTTTAGCAAATTTATGTGATTATTGCGCGTAATAACAAAATTTAATGTAATACTTTGAAGTGGTGGAAAAATTAAAAATTTAATATTGAAATCACAAGCTTTAAAACGGAAGCCAAATACCTGTAACTGTTTATCAGAAATATGAAGTTATATAGTTCGCGATAATCTAATTTACATTCCATAAATATTCATAAATGCGACAAATAAGTATAGTGGGTTTATTTTTAAAATATTTCGTAATCAGTCCATTTTTTTTTATTGGAAAAGAGAAATTATTTTTATCCTTTACCTACCAAATTATTTATCAAGAAAATGATTCACCTCAATTATTATCTTTCTTAATATCTGAAGATATACTGGAGTTTTTAAATAAATATAACACAAAATTTACATTGTTTAGTTAAAACTGATTAAATATATCGGTAGTAATAATTTTTTTGTAAAATATTTACAAATATAATCATTTCAAGTAACGAAAGATATTTTTGTGGAAATATCACAATTGTTAGAAAAGCAGTGTATTTAAATGTATTATGAGGCTCTCTGTAAATGGAAAGGATTTTGCAGTTAAAAATGTTGCATAGAATTTTTTTTTAAGAAAAGCTCTATTTATGCAAATGATTAAGAAAATCACCACTTTTTGTAAATATTTAACTTGGACTGTTTTTCTACCTTTTCTAAATTTGATCAAGCCACGTATTTTGTATTGAAAGAAAACTAAACTTTTCTTAATAGACTGAGCAAATAAATTTTACATTAAATTTTCTTCAATGGTACTTTAAAATAGCGTCGGTGCATAAAGGTTTGAAAAATCTTTTTATTATATGTTATAATATTAGTATACTAAAGTAATTACACTGAAATAAAAGCAGTCATATAATTATAAATAATAAGTATTTTTCCCATTCAAATCTTTTGTCACAAAGTAAAGAAGCTTTCCTTAAAAAATCTTTTCTTTTTATAATTAACTATACCATATTTGCTTAGAAAAGATAATAATGTAATATTGAATTCCGTTTATATTTTTCACGTAATTAACGTAAATGTTGACTTTTCTTTACTTCTATTCATAACAAGTATAATAATGTAGTTTGGGTAATAAAAAAATAAAATATGCTCATCTAGTTCAGATAATAATTAAAAATTTCTAAATGAAATAATCAACATATTTCATTTACCTAGCACCGATAAAATTTAATTTAGTTACTCAAGTGAGCATTTCTGTTTAATTAAAGCGTTTATTTTTTTTCTACGATAGTTTAGAGAATTATTTTTAAAATATATTCTTGTTTAATGATTTTTCTTTCACGGCCTGTTTTATTTTAACTAACGCTACAAACAACAGTAATGTAGAGTAACGAAGTATGCAGAATATAAAAATTGCTGTAAGAATGATGTGTAAAAATATATGGGTGTACTTTAAAGTTTCAGTTAGCGGCGGTTATTCTTATATTCTATTCGCACCACTATTTAAATAAAGAATACTGTCCAGTTAAACTGATGGCATTGAGCTCACAGGCTACAAATACTGATTGTATATTAAAGCCTTATATTTTCAAGGGTTAATTCCGTTCGAAAAAAAATTAAGAAGGGGAAACAGCTCTCCCCTTTCCTCTTTTTATATACTTAATCATTGAACCTCCTATAATATCAAAGACATGCTTTATCATATAAAAAATCTATATCCGAAATTCAGAGCAAATGAGATAATTCTTAATAAAAACCCTTTTAACATTTATATAATTTAAAAGGAGTTATCCCCTCTTTGATACTTAACCGTTAAACTTCCAAAACTATTCAGAGATTTGAACGAAATCTGAAAATTCTTCTTGAAAAACCCATTTATATAAATTAAGGGGGGGGGGCATTAGATTCCCTGTTCCCCCCTATTTATACTTATTCAATGAACACCTAATAACAGTCACGGAATCGCCTCATCAGAATGATCCTAATCTAAATTTTGAACGAAAACTTAATTCTGCATGAAAATCCCATTTATATCAACTAAGGGGAGGGGCATCAGCCCCCCGTTCCCCCTCTTATACATATCGAATGAACTCCAAAAACTAATCAGGGAAGCGCCTTGTCAGGATATACCTACATGCAAAATTTCAAGTGGATCGGATATTTTTATCATGGGTTATCGCGTTACGCACGATCGAAAATACAGAACGGACGGGCACATAAGCTCTCAGGCTATGATAGCCTGTGAGCTAAAAATACATTACGTACCATATTTATCTTGCACATGTTTTCAAAGTATATGTAAAAGTTTTTTGTTTTGGAAAAGTAGTTCGAGATAGCATTAAAATTTATTCGACTGTAATTGAAACTTTACGATAATTTTTTGTCTAATTATTTACATTAACATGAAAAGTTTACTTACAAAGTTTTTAAACTTCTTAAAGGAAAACACGTAAATGGGTTTTATATCATTTTGATAAACATTAACATGGCTGGGGATTCTAGCATAGATTAAATTGTATATTTTGTTAAATAATCTATATGAGTAGTTCAATTGAAACGTATATATATATATATATATATATATATATATTATATATGTGTGTGTGTGTTTGTATGCGTGTGTGTACAACTGATAAAAATGAGTTTATGCACAACTAGGAAAAATATATGATTTACATCAACATGTAAAAAATGTATTAATGTGTTTTATCTTTACTTTCGTATCATAAAAATTTTATGAGAAGTATAGTCGTAAATTTCTTCTTTCATTCAAAACGGAAATTACTTTTCTTATACTTTTACGTAACCTAACATATGCTGTACTTCAGACTTTGTGATATCGATTCTTAATAAATATTTTCTCAGAAAAATTCGCAAAATGTATTTTTTAAAATGTACATTTTAATAAAATATTACATACATAAAATACAGAAATATCGTTAAAGATTCTTATAACTCGAGTTCTGCTAAATTGATTTTGATGAAACATGCTAGGATAGGAAATAGATAAATATTTCAGGTGAGGATAGGAAATATTTCAGGTGAGGTTTTGGCATATATCATACTGTTCTACATAGAACAGTTATTAAATTATGGGGGGAATGTATAATTGCACGTATTTCATCATGAATACATCATGAATCACTAATACGGCGTTTTTATTTTCCTACACCAAAGCCATATTGATACAAAATCACTCAAATGGGCTCATTCCCTAGTCTTTGGGATAGAGGAAAGGTGCTTATTATAATAGCACTTACATTGGAATTTCATCAAATATTTAAAAAAAAACGCAATTTGGAATCGTGAAATTAACTATTACTAATCCACGAAATAATTCAAAAATAGTTCCAATGTAGTAAATCATATCCAAAGAATCAGGTGTTTAGCATTGTGTATGAACTCATTAGTTTTAGTAGGGTTTTTCTTAAAACATTCCAAACATTCTCTGTGCGATTAAAGTACTGCGTTTTTGGGTTTTATTCTTTAGACGAACATCATTTCACTGAAATCATTCATAACAAAGATTTTATTTGTGTAATTTACATTAACGCATATGAAACTAAGTCTGGACAACTATTTCTCCCCAAATATTTCATATAAGGTTCAAGATTGTGCAAGACATATCTTGTATAGAACAATATCGGAGACATGTCCTCTGGACTGATAAGTGAAGATTTTGTTCACCAACTCATTTCGAGAAGTCCTGTAATGCCAGAAGTAACCTTTGAATTAATTCACATTTAATAATTAATTACATAAACGTTATTTCAAATTTTTAATTTACTTTAATATGCATTTTATTATATGAGATGAATTTTTTTCAATATTCTATTAGGTTAATGCTCTTTTTATCATCTTGGCTTACGTAACGTATTTATTCATGTATAATGCGCACTATTTTTAAAAGGGCAAAACCCCTTGGTGCGCGTTATACACGGAATAATTTTTTACTGCAAGATATACACACGATATACATATGAAACATGAAATGCATTCAAAGAAAATATAATCACCAGGAAAATCTTATTTAATTGAAGTATCGTTGCATCTTTATTTAACTCTTTGCAGTTTTTATACATTCACATTATATAAACACTATCTAGAAATTATCACTGCCACCGGACACTCTTAACTCCCCCCCCCCCCTCCCGTCATTCCCTCCCTATCCGAAATTGAAAAATGTATTTTCGCCTTGTTTTTGGCCTGATGTAATGTTTGTTTCTTTAATGAAACGAGGTGGAACCCGTCGAATTTCGACGAAAGAAAATGTTTAGAAAGGAACTGTTTCATTGATTTATAATAAACCCACAAAATTAGCTACAGTAAAACACGCATCTTAGATTGGTCAGTTTAACTCTCAAACAAATATTATTTTAAGCTAAACAAACAAACAAAAAAAAACTTTCTATAAAACTCAGTTTTCCAAATTATTAAAATTAAAATTTAATCGCATATGTAATCAGTAGAGCATAACAACAAAGGTCAGTTATTATGATGAAATTATCAGTTGAGGCTCTTATGTCTGGTATAAAGTGAATGAAAAAAATATATTCCTAATGTTCATGATTATAGAATTCCCATGTGAAATCTAAACCCGCCATTATTTACATCGTCTCAAAATTTACATACGCACTTCTCGTAGTATTTTAATTTGATCATTTTAAAATCACTTTCTTTTATATATATATATAAAAACGTTATTTGCATGCGATAAAAGCATTCCATTTTTACGGATCCAGTCTTAGAAAAGTATGCATATGACGTCATTGGGAAGGAATATTGCACAAATGCAGCAAAAACAATTCAAGACAATCGGCAAAATAAATCGGATATCTGATTATTCGTAAATCTTTACTTCTTTATTTATAATAGCACCATGTTTTATCAAAAATCATTCAGTTGTATTTTTTTTTTTTCAAAATTCGAAAAATATCATAACATACACACGGATGAATAAAATTGCTCTCGTTTAGCTTTCCGATACGAACTGAGTAAATGCGGCGAAGTCACTCGAATATTATTTAAAATACATTTTTGTAAAGAGAATGTGTTGTATCCTTTGTAAATTAAGTTTGCAATAAACTAAAAAAGCATTTAATTGATAAATAAAAACGCAATAAAACCAAAATTCAACGGATTTTATATCAGACGATTTCTTTTTTCATGATATTTTTATTCCAGTTTTTATCAATTTAAAGAGAAAATGGCGTATTTCTGTTGCCACAATTATAAAATTCGTACTAAAAACTATAAAGAAATTAATAACTCATAAATAAAATGAGATACAGCTTTCAAACAAATTGCATTTCAAAGTACATTTTTTTCTCAATATGACGATGTAAAAATTGAAAATGTGCTATACTTAAAAGTATAAAATTTGTAGTATCGAAAATTGTAAAACCGAATTGCATGCGAAAGTGTTGCCATTCACAAAATGACGTATGCGTTACGCACAGATACGTTTGGCCTTTATAATATAGATTCATTAAGTCATTCATTCATTTGCGTATCAAATTTACGGTGTGTGTTATATACGAGATTAAAAAAAAAACTTTTTTTCTTGTTAAGTATCAAATTTACGGTGTGTGTTATATACGAGATTAAAAAAAAAACTTTTTTTCTTGTTAAGTATCAAATTTACGGTGTGTGTTATATACGAGATTAAAAAAAAAAAAAAAACTTTTTTTCTTGTTAAGTATCAAATTTACGGTGTGTGTTATATACGAGATTTAAAAAAAAACTTTTTTTCTTGTTAAGTACGGGGTGCGCGATATACACGGGTAAATATACACGCTACATAACACACTAAAAACCATCCTACTACGAGTGGATATGTTAGGAGCAAGAGAGTTAAACTAGTTAAATAATATATTTAAGATATATGCCGCGCAAAGCAAAAGAATTCAATTTCTGCTAATGAGATACTTGATCTTCTTAACATTTAGTTCGACTCATCTTTTTGTTTCTATTCTTAAATAAATTTTCTGTTTAATGTTAAATGAAATGTTAAATGTAATAAATGTCCGGTTGAAAATTTCTGTTCTTAAATATGAACGTGCGTATATAGTCTTTATAAATTATTTCCAGAATGAATTTTTGTAGGTACTTTCTTCGATGCATTAAATACGATGTAATTATTACTGAAGCGATGCCGAAGCGATTGAAAAATTATTTTTTCAAAGAATTTAGAAAAACGATTACAGTAAATATCTAAAAAAAATTCTGTGATTATATTTTCTTCAACTTGTCATTAATATATATTAGGTTATATTCTCAGAGATTCCATCCTCATATTTACTGACAGGTGATGTTTTACATTCAATGCCTTAGGAGTTCAAATATACTACAACTAACTTTAATGACACAGAATTGAAAATAAAAGGTTTTTTATAACCTACGTGGACAAGAATACTTTAAATCTCTTCAAAAGAGAACAAAATGGAAAACTGACGCGTCTAGCATCCATACAAATACTGTATCATTACTGCTTCACAATAACCAAGTTCTTGGCCGTTTGGACGTATAAATGATGTTTACAAAGACAAAGATGTCCTTGTTAGATTTGTGACAGTCAAATGCAGAAACTGTCTTCTAAAAGACCAGTCAACAAAGTCGCAATACTTTCTAATCATGACTAAAGCCCTGGTAGAGTGGGACAATGTTGAGCGATATAAAACATATGTCTAAATAATTCTCATAACAGTCTGAACGACAGTGCAGTTATACTAGAGGAGGTCAGATGCAAATCAGACTTTTAAATTGACGCACCCGCAACAGCACTTGTAACTTTATAACCAACCCAGGGTATTTCCACCTCGTTATTTACATTTAAACAAAGATACTACATTGCCGTAACAATAAAGAACATTGAAATTACTGTAATGTGGAATGTCTAGAATTATTCTGGTGATCATATTTCTTTTCCTACGTAAATATATCACAATTAAGCATATTATTTTACAAAATGTTACTTTATTACCCTTTACTTAGTCTTATATATCTTATTAAAAGGCACGAAAATGAAACAAACTTTATTAATATATTAGTGCAATCGAAAAAATAATAATATACATAGACTTTAAAGTACAATATTTCCATAGAATTGCTATTAGAATTCACAATTTTTAGGTAAAATTGAAATAAAGACAAATAAGTTTTTACTAGCTAAAAACACATAAAATGATAACATAATGTAACATAAAGTTTTATGGCTATAAAATTCTTCTTTTTAAAAAGTTTTATGGGGTAGGTGTAAAAAAAGGTGATAAAAAGTGTTGTACCCTTTCCACGTCCGAAAAATTTTGTTTTTCCGATATTTTTTCCAGTTTATTATATCATAGTTGACAAAGTAATGAAAAATACAATTACGAATTTCAAAATCTTGTATAGGAAACTTAATAAATATATTTTTGCTTTCAACGCAAATATTTATTACTGAGTTATCACATTTGAAATTAATAAATTATACAAAAAGATGCTTATTTAGAAAACTTTCATCTTAAACATAATGAATAACTTTTCATGCTGGAAAGAAAAAAAATATTTATTTAATTTTCTATTTCAATGTACACTATAAAATTCAGGTAAATTCTGATTTATTGTTGTTTTTGTTTAACATAGCATTGTTAATAAAAACATACAATTTGTGAGACATAACGTCTAATTTTTGTTTAAATTTTGTGTGGTCGAATAAGAGCTATAAATAAAAAAAGTAAAGTACCGGAAGCTGGAGCATTAAACATTATATCGATTGCTTTGTTTGTACATTTTATAGCCTTAATAATAGTCGATACGTTATTGTATGTTGAATTGTTGAATTGAATAAGTTTGTTAAAAGAGTATCTATTGTTGCTCAAAACTGTCTTTTGTGTCAAATGAATGCTATGGTTAAAAAAGTAAAACATCGCACGTATGCAATCGAACGTTTGTATATGTATAATGCTATGTTACTTTAATAAGGATACGATAGATCTACTATAAAAACTTCTTAAAAACACCATAAAATATACTGAAATGCGCTAGGCCTTTCGAAAGGCTAATCTTTCTTCCTCAGGCGCAAAGAAGACACCCATCTACTATAAAAGCAGTGGTACGATTGAAATGAAAAGGCGGGAAAGAGAACAAACTGAAAGAACAGCCAATAGAAAAGTAGAAGGCAACAGCCAATCACGGAAGAGTATAATCAAAAAGTAAAACTGACACAGTGAAGAAGGAAAATGAAGAAGCAATATGATAAAGGGAAAAAATTAAAAATAGTTAAAACTTACATTCTTGAAGGATACAATAGTTATTTCATGTAGGCCTTTACAGTTGCGCATTATATGCCGGTTGTAGAAACGAAAACTTAAATATAAAGGAAAAAAAATAGGTGATTATACGAAATAGAATTTTAATTTAATAAACATGCTAGTTATGCACAAAAAATTATCCATCGTATTACATGAAAAATAATAATTTTATGCTTTGCAATTTTTGTTATTTTATATTTTTATTTATAAGTAGTGACGCTTTCTTTGGCGAAAACCTGAGCGCGTTAATAGCAAATATTCTTATAAATATTATCCCTTTGACGGCCTTTTAAAAGGGTAAAATTGTAATGTTGTTTTCTCTATATCTTGTTTTAAATGCCAAGAAAATGTTATTTTTTCAACATTATAGAAAAAAAAAACTTAATCACAAATATGAACATAATACTTCAGAGCATTAATCATTCTTCAATTCATTAAAAATATATTCAATCTATAGAAATCTTTTATCTTAAATATTACTTATATCACAATGAAACTTGGAGCTTAGTCACGTGCCAATCGCTTAAAAGGTAAAAAAAAAGAAAGTCTCAATATTTTTATTTGCGGGGGGTCAGACATATGTCAGAGTAAACGGTGTATATAATTAAAATTTAAATTTTAGCTTGGTATAAAGAAATAGTTCGAGTATCGGAAATGTAGCACAAAACACTATACAAATTTTTGTATGGTGTGTACGATCTTTCATGTAATGTAAGTTAAAAAGATCAAAAACAAAACGAAGGATTTTTTAAAATAAATTTGTTCGTAAATTCTGGTAGCTGTCTATCATTTGTGGATGATGAATCATATCTTATATTACATATAAATAAATGTATTTTACATAGCTGAATGATATGTTTTGATCAAAACGAGAGTTATCCCAATTTAAGTAAAATGAAGCATTTCTCCTAATATATTGGGTTTTAGGAAAAAGTTTTTTTTTTTCCCCAAAAGATGACTTTTAGATCGCCTATCTAGAGTAGCACTTATTCAGCTAAGCCATGTAATAAAGCTGTAGAAAGATAGCCGTGCCTAAAACATTCTTTTTCGACAGAAATTAAGCAGGCTACCACATAAGTGCTCAAATAGACAATAATAATTTCTACAATTGAATAAGTTTAGTTAACATGCGAGTTGGTGACATTTTTTCAAAAACAATAAACAATTACTGTGGACAAGCTAAAAAATCGAATAGACTTAGAAGTTGTCGCAATCATAAATTTTCAGTTTTTTTAAAACAATAAGTCATATTTCGTTTCATTATTGGAATAAAAATTTTTTTATTGCATCCTTCTTAGTTCTGTGTCTCATTTATTACATTTTGATTGTTAAGATTGCAAACCATTAGCAATACTTGAATCTCTCCCTATTTCGGATGTAAAAGAATTTCTTCCTCTTCGTTATTGTGACTGACAATTCCTTGATTTTTCAATGACCAATGTAGCATCAAAGATGATTTATATATATAGAATTGTGTAAATTTCCTCAAAATAATGGAAGCTGTTAGCAGATTATTTCTATTAATCTCACAGAGCACTGAAAGCTGATGAGAGATCGTGCCTTTTTTTGAAAGGCGACACAACTAGTTAACTTATATGCATTCACTGATCATCGTGGTACAGATTGGTCAACTCTAATAAACAACACAAGTACTCCTAAGCAGTCACATAATTATTTCGATGATTTAAAACGTAAGTATAACAGGACAACGGATGAGCGTTCGGGAAGTTTCTGCAGGAAAAAGCATATCCAATAGGAGTTCAAAGTAATTTTATTCTGGAAACATTTTTGAAAACCAATTCCCAATTGATGAGAACATCAGCGAAGGTAATAAGACGGAATTTGAGTAATTACATAATGCAATAAGGTCTTACATAATAATTTAGAACTCTACAGAAACTTTAGAACTCTACACAGATAACAGATTTTGAAGCACGCAAAAACAACTCAGAAATCAAGTTTCGCAGCTTATGTACGCGGGTTTTGTCAAAAAAAGATATTAACACAGCTTTATAATATAAATTTCAAAACAATAAACACATATTAGAAATAACTGCGGGTAACTAGATAATAAGAGAGCGTAAGAAGGTGAAGGCTATAAAAAGTTCCTTATCACTTGGAGGCAGATATTTTACATAACAAGCTAGTAAAGCCAAAGAGCGGCACCGGCTCACAATGCTCGAAGAGCTATCGAATGATAATCTTAATAAAAATAAATAATGGTACTAAGAAAGAATTATTAAAATATTTTCAAAATATAGAAATATTTTAAAGGTTTCCTTTTAAAGTGTTATTTTTAACTTATTAAGGTTTTTAGAATAATAAATAAACGAATGCATTTGTAAAAATATATGAAGGGATTGAAGTTTTAGATTAAGAATTCGAAATAAATAGTGTTTAATGTACGCGCTTTAAATTTAACAAATTAGACATATAAGAGTAAATGTTAATAAGCAATAAAAAATAATAATAAATATGCCATAAACTTAGTATAATTCAAAGGAGTGTTTGAAAAGTAGAAATAATTTATATAACGTGGATATAAATAAAAGAAGATTTGATTATTTTAAACGTAAAAAAAAAAAAAAAAAGAGATAAAAATAAACGTATGTAGACTCAGATAGGGGTCATTCCACACCAAATGAGCAAATCAGGTGTGACTGACATGTCACAGATTTTATTGAAAAGCATCATATAAGTAGATCACAATCATTTACGAGGAAACGCAAAGTAGTAGAGTTCAGACTAGTTTATTTCAGTATAAAAAATTACATTAAAGTTGATACGAAATAGAGGTCTTGTGTACATGCTTGAAATTTCAAGTTTGATTATTTGCCGTAGGAATGGAAAGATTGTAATAAAAATTATTTACACTCAAGAATGAACTATAAGTAACAGATTAGCATAATTTAGTAATTGTATTTTTATTTTATAATTTAAAAATAAACAAATAATAAAAAAATCGTGGAAAAAATAAAATATTTCAGTTATATGTTTAAAAATGAAGGACACTTTTTCCAAATTAAAATTTTTTTGCCATTATAGCTAATTGAATATATTTAATACATCTATAATTTAATTCTTGCCTTTTTCATTCCTTTATGACAGAAAAATAAAAAATAAAAATAAATAAATAAATAAATAAATAGTGAAAACTGCTGATTAAAAAGTCAACATTTTTTTCATTTTTTGGAGACGAATAAAAGCTTTTAAAAGTTTTAAACGCTTTGATATTACATATAAAAGTGTATATTTTAAGTATACGGAGTTTTATTCTTGCTTTCAGTTTATTTTTGCCTCTAGAATATTTTAAATTTGTATAGAAGAAAAACGATTTTCTTTTTAAAATAACTGTATTTTAATCTTAAATTCAAGTAGCAAACATAGATGGCAGCACCTATCTTTTTTAGCAAGAAATTTGCAAAAAAGCGTGTGTTTTCGAAGAAAGATTGTCTTTAGAATGTCTCAAATATTAGTTTTTTGAACCCATTTTTGTTATGTTAGAAATTAAAAAGGCATTATTGAAACTTTTTTAGTGTGTCATGGACTTATTGATTCTTATGTACGTGTAATATTGTTGATGTAGGAGTTGCCCTTTAATTATTTTTTTGAGGTAACATAAGAGCAATAATTATGATTTTGTCATTTTTTAAAAAGTTTCTAAGTTTTTTTTTTGAAGATGAAGGAAATCAATAACAACTTTGAAACTTTGAGAATTCGATCTTCATACATAGTACTACATCTTGCATCAATTTCACAGATGTTTTTTAAATCCTTTAATTTTTATAACATTTCAAAATTTTTAAAAAATTACAAAATTTCAATATTTACAACCAATTTATGATTAATTAGGATATTACCAAATTATTGTTACTCAATAAATATAAAGATTGATATCCAGAGATTTCAATATTATAAAAAAAAACTTCATTTTTGTTAAATAGTTTTCAAAATATAGAACTTGAAACTTGCAACTTTCGACGATTATCCGCAAGCCATTCTGTATCACAAGTTTTTTAAATGTCCAAAATTGATAAAATAATTTATTTTTCGTCAAAATATTGTGCACACACACATTTGAAAATGAAATGAACACGTATCTCAAATTTTATTAAAATCGGATTCTATGCAGCCACGGCTTTTTTTACTTTTTTGCTCATTTGACATGGAATGACCCATAGGTAACACTCTTTAAGTTTTGTCTGTAATGATGGCGCAAACAAAAATGTCACCGTTGGCCTGATGTTCATTTTAAGCGGAGACGCACTGACGTAAATTCATTGCACTTAAAAAAGTGTTTTCCACAGCTAAAAAACTATTTAGAGTATATATATATATATACTAGGGGGGCCCCGCCCCCCTGCTCGCTATGCTCGCCAACACCCCGCGTAATCGCTTCGCGATTCCAAATTATTGGCTACCCGTGCTTGCTGTGCTCGCCAATACCCCATGGTATGAATAAGCAGTTGCAGACCTTTCAAATGATGTGTCACACGACTGGTGTTGTAAAGAAATTAAAAATGTGCCCAGCGGGGGGGCAGAGTGGGGGTGACACACAAGACATCCATAAAATCAATAAACAGTTGCAGACCTTTCAAATGGTGTGTCATGCAACTGGTGTTGTAAAGAAATTAAAAATGTGACCCCCCCTCCCCCTGAGGAGAGCAGAGTATGGGGGTGACACACAAGACATCCATAATATGAATAAGCAGTTGAAGACCTTTCAAATCTTGTGTAACACGACTGGTGTTGTAAAGAAATTAAAAATGTGTCCCCCCTGGGGGGCAGAATGGGGGATAATACACAAGACATCCATTATATGAATAAGCAGTTGCAAACCTCTCAAATGATGTATCAAACGACTGGTGTTGTAAAGAAATTAAAAATTTGGCGAAATATTACAGTTATCGCCAAGTTGGTGTCACTTTTGACAACTAATTTTGGTCGCCAAATTTGGCGATATATCGCCAAGTTGTTTTATTAAATATTTATATACAGTTTTTTAATTACTTATAAATAAATTTATTATTGTTTCTTATAACTATTATACTTAAAGAACTGTTTTGTTTTGTTTGAATGTGCTTAATTTTTATTTTTAATTAATTTATTAAAATATAAAATGCGTTGTGTTTTGTAAATGAAGCATTAAAGTGTATATAAAAAATTAAAATTTGAAATCTAAATGTAGCAGCAGCTTTGAATTATTTGTGTCAATTTTGTTTGCGATAGCAAAAAATATTTATATACAGTTTTTTAATTACTTATAAATAAATTTATTATTGTTTCTTATAACTATTATACTTAAAGAACTGTTTTGTTTTGTTTGAATATGCTTTATTTTTTATTTTTAATTAATTTATTAGAATATAAAATGCGTTGTGTTTTGTAAATGAAACATTAAAGTGTATATAAAAAATTAAAATTAGAAATCTAAATGTAACAGCAGCTTTGTATTGTTTTATTTTTATGCAGTTATTTCAGTTGGGTTATTTTAAGATAGTATAACGGCTCTTGTTATGTCTTGTTATCAATTATCATTTACAAACTTTTCTTAAATATAAATCAATTAATTTTCTTATTCATTGCGATAAAATTGTCAAGATTTAAATTTGCCTTTGTCTTTACAATTTTAATATTTTCTCGTTTATTTTTAAATTATTTAATTAAATATTTTATGCATTTCTTCTAATAAATAAATTACATTTAATTTGATAATAAATATTTATCAAATTATTAACAATATTTATCAAACATATTGTTTGTAATGATGAAGTTGTAGAAGATACCGACAAGTACATTTTTGATATTCGACAAAATGCCTAAAATCGAATATATTTAGTGATTAATGGCTGTATATTGTATAATTTATATAGACTTATACATAATGTTTTTATCCCGAAATTTTTTTTTCCAAACAGCTTCGCCGTTCCAAGCCCAAGCTCGCACTCTGATTGGTTGTTGCTCTCGGCACTGTTTTCACGTTACTTGGCGATAACCATACTTGGCGAAAAATACTTCGCTCGTAAGTGAACGAGTAAACCTAAAACCTAACCTACTCATTCTTATTCTTCCTTCATTCTTATCCTCGTGGTCTTGTGCTCTTGTGTGTAAAAACTTTAAAAAGAGTACAGCTTTCAGTAAGACACGTTGCATCCAATCCAATGCTGCAAGAGAAAAGTTACTTAGTACTCGGTTCGTAAGGAAATCAAACTCGACGGACGGAAGCATCTGTCGCTACGCCAAATATGACTATCGCCAAGTTACATGAAAACAGTGCCGAGAGCAATAACCAATCAGAGTGCGAGCTTGGGCTTGGAACGACGAAGGTGCTTGGGAAAAAAAATTACGCGTTTTTATCTGAGGGTGATTTTGAGGTCGGGAGGTTTTTATTAGTGTAGACCTGCAAACCTTTTAGAAATTTGCACATAGGGGAGAATGTTATAGTTAGTATTTCTTGCCAAATCTACTTAAATATTTCGGGTCTATGGTATACTATGGTACATGTACTATTAATAGTACATGTCTTTTGATAGAGTTTTATTTTGTTTTAAGAAATACTTTTACTAGTATTTACATGTAGTAATGTTAGTATATGTTTATACATTTACTTTATGACTGCATATATGTTTAGGCACTTAGCAATAATAATTTTTATTACATTTTGCTAAATTTTTGTGATTCTTTTATGTTAAACATATATTTCACTCTTTAAATTAAAAATAAAAGTTACTTTCTTGAAAGAACTATATGTTGTAATAGAAGGCAAAAAGTATTATAAAGTTGTAATATAAGTTAAACCTTATTGTAATTTCCTATTTTGGAAACGTCTCCGAAAATTCTTCCTTAATCTGTTTTCGTATGAATATTAATTGAATAGTAAGCAAAAGAGTAACATTCGTTATCTTTCAGACAATGAAATATTCGTTAAACAGTAATTAATCCGTTTGGATATCTAGTGTTACTTTTATTAATGTTAAAGTAATTTTTTCTAAAAATTGAAAAAAAAATCGGACTACGAAAGGGTTAAGAATCTTAAACTCTGTAGAATGCATTTTCTTTGCAGAAATTTAGGAAAAAGACAATCTTTTTTTTTTTACGTGTTATATTAATTTTCATAGTCATTTCAAAATCCCAGTATAGTATAAAAGACACGTTTAAATTTGATTGAATGAAATAATATTATCTGGGTTAAAAATTGTAAAATTTTATTTAAAAAGGAAAAATATATGTCCTAAAAATTTATTCCCATTTTTGAAGTACAGTTGAAAATTTTATTTTTAATGTTCCACGGAAGTTACTTTTGACTTTTCATATCTTGTCGTTTTCTGTTGCAGATGTTTTTTCATAATACAAAATGTCCATCATTTTAAATTTTCATATCTCAGATTTATCTTTTGAAGTTTTCATCATAACAAAAGTTTAAGTTTTCTTTTCTGTTTCTGATTTCTGCTATTGAAAAGGTGGCGTATGCGAGAAAATGAAAAGCAGGATTGCTTGAAAATGTTTCCTATTAAATTTTCAGCTTGAAATTTTAGAGAAAAACTTAAATTAATATTTTGTTATTACAAATCAATTGTATTGATTTAAAAAGAAAACTAATTTTATTTTTAAGAATGTTTGTCATGAGTGCGGAATTTTTATTTACTATTTTAAACATATTTTATAATAAGAAATGTGAATGTGGTATTTATTTGGTGCACTATAAAAAGACATATATGCATAGTGTACACTTTCAACGGTGTTTTATAGCAAAATTTAAAAACTTAGTCATTTTAAAATAGTTCCATTTACTAAAATGTTTTTAATAATGTAAAAAATATTTTAAAAGTTATTTTTCGATAATAAATAAAAAAAAAAATTAAAAATATACTGAATTATACTGTCCCATTGTCCTATAAGTCATATTTATGAATAATTTCCTATTATACTAACATGTAAGACAGGAAAATTCTCATTCATCTCTCCCTAAATTTGATCGTGTGGAGAATTTTGCCTGATGAATTGCATGGCTTTTGTATATTTTTCGCGTTTGTATACCGATGAGTTGGTCCATGCCACGGTCCATGAGTTGGAGGAGATAGTATTGAAGTTGATTAAAGTATTAGAGGGGTTTATTTCACGCGTACATTTCTGCATTGCATCCGAAGAGAGACAATTTGAACAAGTTCAAAGATGTTTAATTTTAATAATTCAACATTACAGTGTCAGCAAAAAAAAAAATAAATAAATAAATAAATAAATAAACAAGTTGAATGTAGATTCTGCCATTGCAGAATTCAATTTCGCCTCCGATTACAAAAAAAAAAAAAAAAAAAAAAAAAAAAAATCCATTTTTACTGTGACATTATTTTTACTAACTGAAGTTATCTGAAAGTAAAATCTCAATCTCAGTGTCCACAATGAAAAGAAATATTGAAATGTAATATCGTTATGAGTAAAAATGCGATCTTTTAAATAGTGACGTCATTTTCTCTTCAAATGTTTTTTAAATGTTACTGTTATTAGTAATATAAAAAAGGAATCCGTAATAATATTGTAATTACCATTTATCTGGTTGCTGAATGACATCATTTTCCTCAATTGAAAATTTTCTTATTTTGCTTTAGACATTAATTTTTATCATAAATTATTTTCTGTTATTTTATTTACATTATTGTTATTATTTCTCAGCAAATATATTTTTTTTACCTCAATTAGTGCATAATTATACGCAATCATTTTATTGTGGCTAAATTTTACGAAAACAATTGACTTTTTTCTTTTAAATGCAAGGACATGTTCACTGATGAAATAAAGCTTCTGACTCATGGAAAGTGATAATGGAAAATAAATTTTTATTATCGAGAGAAAAGCTAAACTAAGTTGCCACCATATTTAAGAAATATCGTAAAAAGCATTTAAAATTAAAAATAAAATATAAAAATGGAAATAAATTAAAAAATGGCTAAAATGGGCACAACTACAAATAAATAGCTTTTTATTTAAAAAAATAATTATCAAAATCGGTTGAGTAGAAAGTTCAGGGCTGACGACACGACATTTTTTAGCTTGTCTGAAAGAAATAGCATCGGAGGCTGAAAAAAAAAAAATCTTGACACTTGCAATTTCAAACGTTTTGTTAAATATCTAGAGATATGCAAGGAGAATGAACCTGAAACTCCAGATGTATAAACAAAATAGTTCATGTCATACATTTTCAAAAAGATATTTTTCCCAAAATCCAGTAGGGGACTGTCAACATATTGAAAAAAGAATGAATATCGGTTTGAATAACCAAGTCAAATCTAATGTAGCAAAAGCGTTCAATCTGCAGATTATGCTTAACCTTCCTACCCTGAATGGGTCTAATCGACCCATTACTATAATTTGTTTTATACGATTCGAACCAGAGCTTTTTTTTAAAGAAAGTTAAATAACAGATTTCGAGATATAAGTCAATTAAATATATTAAAATATTTTAAATAACAATTCTGGGGTGAAATGTTTTTATCAAGATTCAGTAAAATTTTAACAGGGTAGGAAGGTTAAGTGGCTTAATGTAATAAACCGTGTTCATTTTTATGAATATAGCATGTATACTCGTAGAGAAATTACGGTTTTTATAAAATCTGTCCCAAAATTTGCCAAGTTTTTTTGCTTATAATTTCTCAGAGTTCTTAATATAAAACAATGTTCTTTTCAGAACATAGGAGCAACAACATTGTGCATAACATTCTGTAATAATAATAATAATAATAATAATAATAATAATAATAATAATAATAATAATAATAATAATAATAATAATAAAACCTACTAGAATTTTTAGGAAAAATGAGCAGATTTACTAAATAAATTTTCACTGCACATGCGTCAACTGTATAAAAACTTCATTTCCATATTGTGTTTGCTAAATGTATAGAGCAACTTTTATTAATGTTTCAACTTTATTAATGTTGTAACTTTTATTAATGTTCTTGAAAATTCTGAAAATTATCGTTGAAAGAATAAGATCAAAATCCGTTATTCCCTAAATGAAGCAATTGTAATATTTTGTTTATACATCTAGCTTCAGACTCATTCTCCGTGTATATTTCTAAATATTTAACAAAACGTCTGAAATTGCGAGTGTCAAGATTTTTTTTTTTTTTTTTTTTTTTTTTTTTTTTGCTGGCATTGTAGATTTGAAAGCCTAAGATTTTAAAAGGTGTATCATTTTGTAAATAATTGCGACTGTTTCTTTTC
This sequence comes from Maratus speculifer, assembly GCA_964019185.1. NCBI lineage: Eukaryota > Metazoa > Arthropoda > Arachnida > Araneae > Salticidae > Maratus > Maratus speculifer. The sequence continues at coordinate 7,749,363 of OZ025297.1, read as the reverse complement.
ATTATTTCATTAAAAAAGAAATTCTCCTATATTTTCAATGCAAATTGTATATATTATTTAAATATATCAGGATGAAAATAAGTTTAAAATTTGCGTTCATCAACATTTATCATTTTACATAAATTGATTAAATTTATGTCATCAATTTTTCATTGGTTACATAAAATGTAACCAATTTAATTACATTTGGTACATTAAATTTACACCAATTTAAATTGGTATGTCAATTTTATACCCAATTTTCTTCTGTATCTGATGATCTGATTATCTTCTGTACCTAATTATTTTTATAGTAACTTTGTAAATGACCTTCATTTTGCAGTGAGCAGTTTGCAAAAAAGGTGCTTTAATTCCAAACGGATATTACGCAGTTAGTTTTAGTCATAAAAGAATAGGAATTTTCTTCAGTCATTCTTCATGTATATTTCTAGATATTTAACAAAACGTTTGAAATTGCAAGTGTGAAGATTTTTTTTTTTTTTTTTGCTGACATTGTAACCTAAGATTTTTAAATGTGTATCATTTTGCAAACAATTGCGACTGTTTATTTTCATTATTTCATTTAAAAAGAAATTCTGCTATATTTTCAATACCAATCTGATATCTGTTATAAATGTGAAAGTGTGTCCGAAAAGTCGAAATGAAATTGGCTTCAAAACGGGTGGATTAATGTCTTTGAATTTTTGTATATAGATAAGTTGAAGCCCGCAAATGAACATAGGCTAGTTTTTAACTGATTTATTCAAATATTTTCCTTAATAATTCAAAATTTCATTCTTTTTCATACTGAATAAATAGGCATTTTTTAGAAAAAAATATTTAATTTCCCTACCCGTTGACAAAAAAATTAAAATCGGGGATAATAATTTCTCAGCGGCAATAAATTTTCAATTTAACTTCTTCCATACGAAAAATTAAAATAAAAAAGAATTTAAGAGAAAATAAATATGACGTCATAAATGAAATTGAAAGAAAGAGAGAATTTTCTGTTATATATTAAACATGCATATTTGTTTCATTAACAACAATTTTTCTGTCAAAAATGGCGAAAAAATCAGAAGTAAAACAAGAATGAAAAAGAATAATATTTTTAGTGAAATATTTCACTTGGAAAAATGTGACGTCATAGTTGAAATAAAACAGGTACTATATAGTAGTCGTTAAAAATACAAGAGGCATGAATATCAGTAGCTAATCGAGCTAGATAAACAATAGCGTCATATTTAAAATGAATGAGAAAGATTTTTTACTTATACTAATTAATAAGTTATAAATTACATGCAAAGGAAAATTTTTATTCAAAACTCATAATTACCAATGGAAGAATTTTTTCGTGGGGAAAAGACGGAAAAAAAAACTATAGATTAATATATTTTTGACTCTATTTTTTAACACTTTCCAACAAAGTTGAAAAGTTATTATGCTTTCGGTTTGTCTGTCGGTCTGGCCGCTTTCTAACTTTCGTAAATTTCATGGCAATCCGAGTAGCCATGAAATTTTTGGACTTTATTAACATTTACCTTAGCACGAATACCTATTGAAAATGAAATTTCTTCCATGATTAGTTTATTTATAAGGATGGTCAAAGAAATTCTTTACATTACGGCATTATGGGGAAAAATCGTTTAAATTGAATTTTAACGACTGTGAAACATATTCAAATTTATATGCATCAGCAAAGTGCACTAAAATATGCATTTTGTAATGTATGCAGTGAAAAGGACACTTATTATTCATTTACAGGGTCACAGAAGAATTCCATTGCATAAGAATAAAGGCAGGAACAGTTTGCGACACATTTTAAGTATGGTAAACGATTTCATGTATAACCAAATCGATATATGTTGCTGAGGCTTAATGTGAGTTATTTCATGCATAATAGGAAGTGCATAGCATTTACAGATATTAAATAGTATATATTCTATCCGAAGTACTGTATATAATGGATGATGACTGTTGCATGGATGAAATGCATTTTGAATTATGATATATGCGTTTAAGTTTCACTAAATGAATGCAGATTAAATGGTGTGTATAAATGCTGATATTTACACAATTTTTTTTAAACAGGGTTACACGAAAGATCTTGGAAAGGTTACTGAATATGAGCGTAATTTACTTAAAGGTGGTTTTAAAATAAAATATGCATTTTTATTTTCAACTGCATTTAGTAAACTAAGAAATGTTTGTAATATATAGATGAAATGATATACAGGGGCACGTAAAGAACTGGAAACATGGTTGTCTTCGGATGATAATTTCTGAAAATGTAATTTAAGTAGTAATAAGGAATATTTTTGTTTGAATTAAAGTTTAGAAAAATACTTTCGTATATTAAGGTACTAGGCAAATTACAGGGCTGAACAAAAGTATTAAAAAATGTTTCTATGTATTAGTGTAAGTCGCTAAAAGGAAAATTTAAACCAGCAAAAAAATCGGCAAAAAAGGATCATCAGAAGATTTTTATTATAAATATTGATAAAAAGTCAATCACACATGCTTTTAACCAACGAATTCTTTTGTTTGATTGATTAATTAATTCTTCTTTAAATTTTATGTGAACGAAGTCACGGGTAACAGCTAGTTATATATATTATTGAAATATACCAGGATGAAAATAGATTTTAAGTTCAAATTTTAGTGTCAATTTTATACCCAATTTCTTTTTCTGTATCTGATGATCTAATCTGATGATCTGATGACACTGATTAACAAATTTTAACAAATTTTCTGTTTATCTATAGACATTGGGTGTTTCTTATAGATTTGAAGCTGCTGAAAAAGCATATTTTTATAAAAATTTCCTATCACCCTCCAATTTTGAGAAATTTAATTTATACCTTTCAGAGTATGTAGGCATCGTATAGACATTATAATTATATTATCTCCGTATCTTATATCCGTTTAATTTACACAAACATTCTTTTTTCTTATTACAACGCTAGAAGATACAACAAGAGAGTAGAAACAGGAGTCCCCCAAATAAATTTGATGTTAGCGACCTTGAACAGACAGCGTTTAGCCGCCCCCACAGTATTCGGCTTTAACGCATATCCGTGACAGTTGAAACTTATCTTTTGGGCTGAGTGCACTGCTGTTTCTTTGTTCTGTAAAACTTTTTACTTAAATTTTGATTATAATTATCCTATTTTCCTCTAAAATATGTGAAAAATGTCTAGAGGATGCGTTAATGAACCCGATTCTTTTTGCTATGTGTATGGGGAGCTAAATTTGAAAAGGCCTCGATGCGTTTTCAAGCAGCTAATAAAGACTGCCTTTAACATGTACTTTGTATGTAAAGTAGGTGAACAAGATAAGAAATGGGCACCTCATTCTTGTTGTACACGATGTGCTATAAACTTCCGGGCGTCGATGAAAGGTACAAGAAAGAGTTGTGATACCAATGATATGGCTTGAGCCGAAGGATCATATAACTGACTGCTACTTTTGTATTACAAAAATTAAAGGATTCTCTGCAAGAAGTAAACATAAAATTAAGTACCCGAACTTAGATTCAGCAATGCGAACAGTATTACATGATGATGATTTACCAATACCGAAACCTCCACAGAATTTTATATATGACGCTGCAGCAGTAGAAATGAAAAGTAATGAAACTGAAACTTCCTCTACATCTGATATCAACAATTCTCCTGGAATAAATGAAGAACCACACCTAATCACTCAATGATCTTGTTAGAAACTTAAATTTATCCAAAAAAAAAAAAAAAAAAAAAACCCTCAGAATTACTTGGATCATGACTGCAACGTTGAAATCTCCTGAAAAACAATACAAAGATATCTATTTATCGAGATCGACATAAGAAATATTCGACATTTTTTTCAAGAAAAGGTGATTTATGCTATTGTAATGATATAAGTGGTTTTATTTCTGCTTTAAATTGTTAATATAACTCAAAACAATGGCGATTGTTCATCGATGGTTCAAAAACCAGTTTGAAGGTACAGCTTCATAATGGAAATGCCCTGTCGTCTGTTCCAATAGCATATTCTTGCATAATGAAAGAGTCTTATGAAAATATGAAGATACTTCTTCATAAAATTGATTACTCGCATCATGATTGGAATAAATGTGCGGATTTTAATGTAATTGCCATTCTTATTGGTATGCAACAAGGTTATACAAAATATTGCTGTTTTCTATGTGAGTGGGATAGCGAGTGTGAGTAGGAGCATTACATAAAAAAGAAGTGGCCAGAGCGAGAACAATATATTGCAGGTGAAAAAAATATCCAAAATGTTCCTAAAATCGATAAAAAGAAAGTTATTCTTCCACTTTTACACATAAAGTTGTTAGAATAATTTGTTAAAGCTATGAATAAAAAAGGTTCTGGATTTCAATATCTGCAAAAAAAATTTCCATCGCTAAGCTATACAAAAATTAAAGAAGGTATTTTTGTTGGCCCACAAATTAGACACCATATGAAGGACAAAAATTTTGATAATACATTAAATTATTTTAAAAAAGCAGCACAGATCGATTTTTAAAATGTTGTGACACATATCTTAGGAAATCCTCTTAGTCCTAAATATGAAACATTAATTAAAGACATATTAAAAATGTACAAAGATTTAGGATGTACAAAGTAGTTGAAAATTCACTTTTTAGCATCTTATCTAAATCCCCCCCCCCCCTCGAAAATATGGGAGCTGTGAGCGACGAGCATGGTGAGAGCTTCCACCAGGATATTTCTGCAATGGAAACCCGATATCAAGGCAGGTAAACCCCTAATATGCTCGGAGATTACTGTTGGAACCTTGTTAGAAACTAGCGATAGTACCTATAAGAGAGCATCCACAGATAAGACATTTACTGCTACATAAAGCATGAAATTTCTTATTAATATCATTTCTTTTTACAAAAATTCTTCTACATTTTTTTTAAACTTTATAAACAATGCATATTTTCAGTATTTTAAATATTAATTTTAAGCTTTATAAGTGTTTATTTAAAAGTTTGTCATTACTAAACTACCAAATAATAAATTTCATAAGGTATATGTGTTGAACAAAGGCTACAAAATTCAGATTTTGAAGATTTTGAATTTTTTAAAAATCTGTGGGTGTTGGAAACATTTTAATGGCATATTCTTTCACAGCACCACCTAAAATATAAAAGTCACCACAGAAACCTTGTTTATCAGTTTGATCTTCTGTATCTAATTATTTTTATAGTAACTTTGTAAATGACCTACATTTTCCAGTAAAAGAGGTGCTTTAACTCTATAGAGATATTACGCGGTCAGTTTTAATCATAAAAGAAAAGGACTTTCTTTGCTCTAATTATTAGTACAAAAGGATAGTTTTAATAACTATAAATTATAGAAACGGAGAACCACATAAAAAATAAAAATTTCGTGTTTTAAAAGAAATATTTTTACTTACCCAAATAGTTTTTTAAATATTTCTTTACCTAATTTAAAGCATTCTTGTAACTAGTGTTATTAAGTTGGCATTAGGGTTATTCTGTTTAAAAAAACAAGCCTGTTTCCCAGCATTTTCTGCAGGTCTGGCATTTTAGAAATTATTGGCCGTTGATATGAAGCAAATTGAGCCACTTTTACTGTACATATGAATAGGTATAAAGCTTCGCAAGTCTTCGGCTCGTAGAATTTCTAATTGACTTATATTAAATTAGTTTTTTATTATTATAATTATTTTTTTAATTATACAATAAATAAATTTGCATTTAAATTCAAAATCTATTAAATTCGTAAATGATTATGTAAATGTATAATTTTTTTATTGTGGGATGTTTTAGCAAACAGAGGACAATTAGATGGATTTTTAAATTGTTGGTTTTTAAATGGGTTTTTCTACGTAAAATGAGCAAAAACCTAACAACAGCAACAGCAACAGCAATAACAACAAAACAAAACAAAAAAAGTGGCCATATAGAAGCCAATTGTAATAAAATCTTATACGCATTTTCAATTTATATTCAAATAGAGTTCTGTAAAATCTCTTGACGAAAATTAATTTTTTTAGCAGTTTCGGACATATAAAAAAAATATCATATAGAATGGCATGCGTGCAATTGCGAAACGTTGTTAGTTTAAAATTCTTATCCTGAAAACTATTAATTTTTTTATAGAATTGTAACCTCTGAAAATATATTTTCATATTTACAGTGTAATAGTAATATGGTAAAACGACAATTTATCTTAATTTAGTTAAAAATATTTAAAAAATTGTAAATTTTTAGAAGATTAAAAACATAAAAATAAAAATAACTTAAAAAACATCTGTGAAATTAATGCCTGACGTAGTATTACATATGAAGATAGAATTGTCCAAGTTTGAAAGTTATCATTTATTTCCTTCATCTTCAAAAACACATAGAAAATTAAAAAAGTACAAAATCGCAATTTTTCCTGTTATGTATATGCAAAAAATAAATAAAGGAAAAGTCTGACATTTACAACATTTCACAGTCATAAGTATCAATAAGTTCGCAATGTACTCAAAATAATTCAAGATTGTCTTTTGATTCCTAACATAACAAAGACGAGTACAAAAAAACTAATATTTGTTAAATTCCATAGACTATTTATATTTGAAATCGCCCACTTACTTAAAATATTGCAGGATTGAAGAGAAAAAGATGCATTCTGCCATCCTTTCTTTTTATTTGGATTTAGGACCAATGAATAATTATTTATTGAAATGAAACTTTATTTCTACTCAAAATAAAAATATTATTAAGAGAAATAACTAAAAGCAAGAATTAAAAATTTTTTGCTTAAAATATGCACTTTTATTTATAATATAAAATAATTTAAAAGTTTCGAATGCAAACTTCATCACTTCATGTCCAAACAAGTTATAAAAAAGTTTTTTTCATCAGCAGTTTTTAATGTTTTTTTTCTCCCTAAGGAATAAATAGTCAAGAATGAAAATTTAGGTATTTAAAATACATACCATAAACTATAATGTTAAACAATTTAAAAAAATTAAGAGGTGTCATTCATGTTAAAAAAGTAACAAAAATGTTTAACTTTAACACAATTTTTTTTATTATTTATTATATTGCAGAATAAAAACTAAATTACCATATTACGCTAATCTGCTACTAATTGTTTATTCTTAATTTTAAATAACTGTTAATTCAGTATTTGCGATCCTAAGGCTAATAACCAAACTTGAAATGAGAAGCATGCAAAAAAAAAATAAATAAATAAAAAAAAAAAAAAAAAAACATTGCTTTTGTATCAATTTTTAATGCTACTGTTATACTGAGATAAACAAACATGAAATCGGTTACTTTGCATTTATTCATCAATGAATATGATCTACTTATATGATGATTTTCAGTAATATCTTTGAAATGTCAGCAAATCTGATTTGCTGATTTTGCATGAAATCACCAAAATGCTTTAAAAGCTAGATACAAGTTTTGGTCACAGCGAAATCTAAAAAAGAAAAAAAAAATCATATTTTCAGCAAAAATATGCTCAAGAGCATTTAAATTTAAATAGTATTTTAATCTTTTAGATTATTTTTAAGATAACAGACTACGTTATATTTTAATGTCTTTATTATTGTTATACCTTGTAGCGTTATATTTTGATGTAGGTATTATTTATTTTATAAAAACGGAAATTTTGAAACTTTTAGAAATCTTCAATTCATATGAAATGGGCTCTGTTCTGAAATAAAGATTAAAACCTTTATGTCATTTTTATATTCTTTTTTCGACAAATGATATTACGAAGTGTTCATTACGAAATGTAATGGTAAATCCAGATATTTGAGAAATAATTGTATTATATTGCTTTCTTAATACACAATAGTTTAATGAAACAAAAACAAATATACAAATGCTCCAACTTTTCTTTCATACGAATGTTCTTACTTGAATGTTGGGTTAATAAGGCCTCAGGTACTTCCTAAACAATCCTAAACAAAACACGTTTAGTGCATTTTATGCTCTGTCATTTATTACAGCTGTGCAAACATTAAGGATACTCAAGTAGAATATTTAATGTTAGAGAGGATATTTTATTTAGATTTTGTTTTAAACGACGCGACGTACTGTCTCATTAATATGGAGACTATGTAATAAAATAGTTTTATCTACGGTGAGTGTTATTTCATTAATTAAAATATTTAAAAAATAAATGTAGAAGATACTTTATCAAATAAAGCCATATCTTCTGCCTTTTTTAATTTTGATGAATGTTACTGTGTTTTATTCATAGGTGGGTTACTATTATAAGAACACATTTTATATACTCTTCTTAATTTCCTTTCTTTATATTAAATTAAATAACGCTCATGAGTGTAAAATACTCATTAATACAAAATACACTGCTGGTCATCCAAATTGCAACACCAAGAAAAACAAGAGATATCACAACAAAATTTATTGTGTAGATAACATGTTGACCAAGTAACAAATGATTAAATTTACAGCATTCTATGAAGCGTGGTTCCTGCCAAAATCAGTACCCAGAGTTGCCGCCGTTGTTGGAGATCACAGCTGCCACACGCCTCGGCATTGATTCAAAGAGACTTTGAATGTTTTCTTGGGGTACAGCAGACCAAGCAGCTTCCACACGTTGCCAAAGTTGATCTGGTGTGACAGCTGGGGATGAACTCTGGGTCAGTCGTTGAGCAACCATGGACCACATGTTTTCTATCGGCGAAAGATCTGGAGAGCGCGCCGGCCAGGGAAGCAATTCAATCTGGTGATTGACGAAGAAACCTTGGACAATGCGTGCCACGTGTGGCCGTGCATTATCCTGCTGAAATATGGCTGTTGGCAAGCCCTGAAGGTAGGAAGGACAACTGGCTCCAACACCTCGGAGATGTAGCGCTGGCTGGTTAAAGTACCGGCAGTGCGTACTAGAGGAGTGCGAGAGAGATATCCGATACCGCCCCATACCATAATACCCGGTGCAGGACCAGCGTGACGGTGCATAATGCAGCTGTTCAGCATCCTCTCTCCACGGTGTCTCCAGACTCGAATCCGACCGTCGTGGTGTTGCATACAGAAGCGTGACTCGTCAGTAAAGAGAATTTCATTCCATTCTGTCGTCCACATCCTTCTTTCATCGCACCATTGGCGGCGGAGACGTCTGTGGTTCCGCGTCAGAGGTAGACAAAGCAACGGACGTCTTGCGGACAGACCATTCTGCTGTAAACGACGTCGAATGGTACGCGCAGACACTGGATGATGCGTTACAGACTGAATCTGCTGTGATATGGTTCGTGATGTGACTGAGCGGTCCGTCACTGCCATGCGTACAATCTGCCTGTCATCACGTGACGTGGTGCACTGAGGTCGATTGCACCCAACGATCACATATCCGCATCACAGTTGTTTGGTTTCGTCCAACACGACGACCGATTTCCCTGAAAGATAACCCACAATCTCGGTATGCCACTATCCTTCCTCTGTCAAACTCGGATACTTGATCAAAAGATGATCGTTGTTTCCTACGAGGCATAATTTATCGTTTTTTTGAAAAAAAAAGCAAGAAAAACACAATTGCTGTACTTGAAACCGTCGAAATGTCCAAGCCTTAAATAGCGCTTTGAGGTGGCGCCACAGGCGCGCTTGATATGCGTCTGCGCTGAAATTCTAATCATTTGCATATCTCACCTCAGCTAATGCATGTTGTAAATTTCATTTTATTTGCATGCTTCCTTCAGGGTGTTGCATTTACGATGGCCAGCAGTGTAATTTCCAGGAGCTTCTCAAATGCATGGAAATAGTCGGTGGGCAAAATTGCGACTGCTTAAACGCGAATATCGACATGATACTATATACTATTTAACCATTTGTATCACCGTGGTGCATATCAGAAGCATATCGAAAAATCAATGTTACTTATGCTGCGGACTTTAAAAGAAGATGTAATTTATTGCTGATAACTTCCAAAAATATAAGTTAATATGAGTAAAGTGTCCTGGGATAATAACGACAAGGTGTGTATTAATGCCAAGTGCAAATATTACGTGTAGTTATGAAGGAATCAGGACAAACGACCCTGAGCTGAAATTTCTGTGACATCTGAATTACAAACAACCGCTAAAAGTTAATTTGTTCAATTGTAGACCTTATCGTTGGAATAAGCACGTAAGAGTCATCGTCCGTTTTAAAAATTACCAGATAAGTTTTGTGATGTAAAGACAACATATATATTCGGAAAATTTTTTCTTTATAACATAAATTTGTGGTGTTCAGACAACATATTTATCAGGAAAAAGTTTCTTTATAACATAAATTTGTGGTGTATTTCGTGTAATTAAAAAATTTGTGGGAGATTTTAGATGTGTTCATCAGGTATCTGGTAGTTTAAAAGAAAAATACAAAATGTGAAAAACGGAACTGTGCAAAATGTATACGAAGCAATAATGCCATTAACTGGAATTATTAACACAGTTGATTATTTTTAGGGTTTTTTTTTATGTTGGAGAGTCATAGTTGACATAGTTGAAAACTGAAAAGTACAAAGAGAAATTTATGTGTTTTAAATGCTGCTATTTTTTTCATTTCAGAATTACAATATATCAAATGATTATTACTGCATTCTGATATCGTAGTTAATGGTAAGTAAAAGCAGTTAGTCTATTTCCAGGTCTAGACAATTTACGTGCCCTTATTCCTTCGTATTTCACAGTTTTGTTTGCAATTACCCACAGATGTGGGAGATAATGCAAAATAGTAAAAAAAAAAAAAAAAAAAAAAAAAAAAAAAAAAAAAAAAAACAGGCCTTTACATTTTATGAATACATAGCTATTTAAATATTCGGCAATATTGATTGATCTTTTTATGCCAATGTTTTATTTATAATTTTCCAAATTTCACACGACCAACGAACGCCTATTTTGTTTATGCAAAGTGTTTATTTATCGTCGAGCAATTTCACATTGCTGTTGCTTAGTTTTTTATGCCAAGTTTTATTTATAACTTGAGAAATTTCAATCTATTTCCAAATTTAATTTGATAATTTTGGAAAATTAGAAGGTTTGGAGACATCCAAAAACACTTTTTAGGTGCGTTCGTAATTATGTAAATACGTAGCACCTATTGTTGTCGCTCAGTCCGTCCGTCTGTCTGTTCGTCTGTCTGTCTGTCTGTCTGTCCGCATATAACAATGCAAAAACTACCCAACCGAATCGTTTGAAATTTAAAATACATAATTATTACATAATTTTGTCGAGTCATTTCAAATTTTATGAAAATCGGATGGATAGATCAATTACAGGGGCAATCAAAAGTATTCCATTACATTACGGTCAATGGGGAAAAAAGTTTCAAATGCATTTTAATCGTTTGAAATTTAAAATACATAGTTATTACATAATTTTGTCTAGTTATTTCAAATTTTTTGATAATCGGGTGCATCGATCAATTACAGGGACAATCAAAAGTATTCAATTACATTATAGTCAATGGGGAAAAAGTTTCAAATGTATTTTATACGTTTGAAATTTAAAATACATAGTTATTACATAATTTTGTCGAGTTATTTCAAATTTTATGAAAATCGGATGCATAGATCAATTATAGGGACAATCAAAAGTATTCCATTACATTACGGTCAATGGGAGAAAATGTTTCAAATGCATTTTAATGGTGTTGCACTCATTCGAACTTAATAAAATTTATATACAATATAAAGTACATATTATAATATACATTTTACATAATTTGTAATACAAAGAACATTTGTTATTGATTTACAAGGCCACACAAAAGTATTCCATTACATAATGGTATAGGGAGAACATTGTTTGATGAGCGTTTTAATTGTAATTCACTATTTAAAATTTTATGAGATTGATATATGAGAGTAATATTTTTAAAACTTCGTTATCGTACGAACGCACCTCGTTTGCTACGCTTCACGTGCAATTTCCAACTTGTTTTTACAACACTAAGTTTGTATTCCTTAAAATTTTGTGTAAGATTATTGAAATTGCTCTTAGATGATTTATTCTTTCTATTTTGCAAATTTGAAAAAGGATATTTCAGTCAAAAATGTTTTATTTTCATTTTGTATTTTTTTTAAAGATTTTTTTTTTTACATGCTTAAGATTATTTATTCTAACAATTGAGAAAATAGTTTTTTAAATGCAAGAATTGTTAAACGAAAAAAGACATAAAAAAAGTCAACATATGCCTACGATGCTATTGCATTCCTATTACTTAATAGTCAACGTAAAATGATATAGTCTAAAAAATACAGTTCTTTTGTTACACTAAAATATATGCAATGGTGCTTACGTAAGCATATTAAATTATTAGACAGTAAATACTCAATAATTTTGCTTTATCATTTAACAAACATTTTAACCTAATTTAAATATCCCCTGAAATAATGTAATTGTTAAAAGGTTCATTACATTTCCTATCTTAATGATGTGTAAGATAACAGTCCGTGTTTCAGAGCATTTTCAGTTAAACGCTTTGCCATGAAAATGGGCGAATAACCATACATGTATTAGTATTTAATATACTAAAATATTTGAAAGGTTCTAAATCGAAGAGCCGTAAAACTAAGCGCTTTCTGAAAAATTATTATATAGGTTGATAACGCTATCTAAACGAAAATCCGAGCATTAAATATTGCAAACAATTAAAGTTTCATATGTATAATTAAAGCTTATCAAATGTTCAAACCAAAAGACATGTACTAGGTGTAACAGAGATAATGGGAAAACTTAAATAATAATGCAGCCACTATAAACAAAAAATAATAAAATAAAATAAAATAATAATCACGTAAAACTTTGTAAAATTTTCTCTTTTAATTTAATTTTTTTTTTTGCTATTTTTTTAATATATATTAAAAATTTATTAATTTATCTAGTCATAAATATAAGAAATTCTCTTGTAATTGGTGAAATTATAGCCGCAAAAATAAAACAGCGTTTCACCTTAAGGTATGCCAATTATTGTGCACTAATTGCTTTTAAAAATCTGTTTTTTATTGTTACTAATTTATTTCCTATCACATACGTATTTTACTCATTTATTGAACCATTTTCGCAGTATTGAGGCAAATGTTGACCATAAAATGTTACTTTACGCAATCAGTGTGATAAATTAAATTTTGCCTGCTTTACTATATAGTAATTTTAACGTCAATCATGCCTTTCGTAGTATTGAAAGTTGTGTTTGTACTCATTTCGCTTGAACTTTCAGCAATAGAAACTCATGAAAAAAAATTGCCTTTTATGAGATGGTCACATTAAAAGTTCAGAAATTAGAAGAAAAATCGGTGATTATAGCAGGTACTTCAGAGGAATATTTCAAAATGTCAACTTCTTTTTCCATTTTTAGGTGCGTTCGTAATTATGTAAATACGCAGCACCTATTGTTGTCGCTCAGTCCGTCCGTCTGTCTGTCTGTCCGTCTGTCCGCATATAACAACGCAAAAACTACCCAACCGAATCGTTTGAAATTTAAAATACATAATTATTACATAATTTTGTCGAGTCATTTAAAATTTTATGGAAATAGGATGGATAGATCAATTACAGGGACAATCAAAAGGATTCCGTTATGTTACGGTCAATGGAGAAAAAAGTTTCAAATGCATTTTAATCGTTTGAAATTTAAAACGTATATTTATTACATAATTTTGTCGACTCATTTCAAATGTTATGAAAATCGAATGCATAGATCAATTACAGGGACAATCAAAAGTATTCCGTTACATTACTATCAATGAATGAAAAGTTTAAATGCATTTTAATCGTTTGAAATTCAAAACGTATAATTATTACATAATTTTGTCGAGTCATTTCAAATATTATGAAAATCGGTTGCATAGATCAATTACAGGGACAATCAAAAGTATTCCGTTACATTACGATCAATGCGGAAAAAAAGTTTCAAATGCATTATAATGGTGTCACACTCATTTGAACATAATAGAATTGGCATGAATCTTTGAAGTATGTACTAAAATATACATTCTGTGCAATCTGTGATGCAAAGAATATTTATTATTAAATTACAGGGCCACACAAATGTATTCCACTAAATAATGTTATACAGGAAAACATTGTTTGGGGCTTGTTTTAATTATATTAACCTACTTCACATTTTTTGAATAAGATATACGTTAATGAAGTATAATAAAAATTACTCTCTGCATATTTACAGGAACACAAAGATTTCGACCACTGTACTGTATCCAAAGTACGCTCTACTATATCAGCAAGATCTGAATATTTTAAAACTTCGTTATCGTACGAACGCACCTCATTTGCTACGCTTCACGTGCAATTTCCAACTTGTTTTAAGTAAGGTGGTCTGGTGTAATAACGACAGGCGGGGTAATAACGCCAAGTGCTAATATTATGCATAATTAAGAACTAATCCGGTAAATGAGACCTTTGTGCTCTGCGCAGAAGTGTTTCGAGTAATATAAATCGAAAAAAAAAACAGCTTAAAGTTAATTTGTTCCATTTGTAGGTCTTATTGTTTCTACAAGCAGCTGAAATTAACCCTTGATCTAAGATTCAGGAATATTCGTTATCTTTCATATAGTGAAATATTCGTTAAACACTGATTATACTTTTTGGATAACTAGTGTTCAGTTATTAACGTATAAATATTTTTTTCTAAAAATTGACAAAATATTTGAATATTGTTAATAAAATATTTTTTATTAATAATGTAGTTAATAGTACCATTTTTATGAATTAACAGATTTTTAATTTTTGTTAATGCAAAAATAGCAATTATCGTAATTTTTTTAGAAAAAAAAATCTGCAGATTCATTGAACCACGTTTTGTCATATTCTTTCGCTACTTTGATTATGATAATTACACCTTTTTTAACACAGTCATCGAAAGGTAACAAAACCTAATAGATTATAACAATAACATCACATTTTTTCAGGTAAAACCTCGAATAAATAATTCTATAACTTGTTTCATTTTGTATCACAGGGTAAGACGATTAACATTCCGTTTTCATTTCATGTTAAGCTTGAAAGAAGTGTTAATATCTTAATTAACAGTTACAAAATTTTACTTAAGAGTTCCGCTGTAAGACAAAACATTTTGCATTTCAATATTCGAAGAATGATGATTTTATCTTAGTTAAACTATCTTGGCCTTGAAAGCAGACTTAATTTTTTTTTCTTTTTTATTAAGAATGTTACATCGTCGATTTACATAAAAGTGGCTTTCGTAAAATTTTTGAGTTGCTGAAAGTCTTTCTTTGCAAGATCGTAAGCAAATCTTCAATTATTCAAGACATTTTTCAAGAAATTGTGGGCAATTTTAAAAAGTAATTCCCGCGAAAAGACATTTTACAAATAAAAACTGTTCATTAAAAAAAAAAAGTTTGAAAATGTAAAAACAGTCTGCATATTTATATTTTTCCAATAGTGCAAGATACCCTAAAAAAATCTTCTTAAAGGGAAAACTTGTGTAACATAACTGTTTAACACATTCGCTGCCGATCACGCGCCAGTGCGTAATGTGGGTATGACGTGTCAATAGCCAGTCACGCGCTTCTGAAAAAAAAAACACTTCTACAGTGCGGCATTAATTATCATCACATCTTCACGTAAGCGGCAGCGAACGTGTTAAATAAAATTTTGCCCTTTGCCGTAAGTTTGACACAAAATTTTGCATCATAAACATACTTTTATATTATAATATTATAAAAGCCAAACTGAGTTATTAGATGCGTTAAAAAGTAACCAAAGAATCATTTTACTCTCGCCAAAGATCAAAATTTTCTCCATTTCATTCTCCAAAATAATTGTAAATTGTTTTTATCGGAAAAATCCAGTATATAAAGGCAATTACGACAGTAAATAATTATAATTAACATCTAAAAACATTCTCCGTCAAGTAAACCAAGTCATTTTTCAGTATGGAAAAGACTGAATATCTAAAAAAAAGTATAAAAATTAGTGCTAGCCTTACAAAAGATATTATAAAAGCTAATTTTTCAAAAAATTCTGTTCAGACGCGTAATATATCAGTCGTTTGTATCCTGCTATTGGGCCATTCCACTGTCACGTGCGGGACAATCAGACACCATAATTCCACCAAAATTGTGTTAAAGGGCTTAAGATTTTTCAGAAATAAGAATAAACATATTTTTGTAAGATTATATTTGTTATAACAATATCTCAGACAGGGACAGATTTTTCCTAAATGGTTGACTGATTTAGTTATTAATTAATTTGCATGCGTCACGTGCGGGACATCAGAAGTCAACCACTTGTAATTTGCTGTATGATCCAGATAACATTTCTGCTCTACTAATTTTGCAATTTCAAAACAAAAAATATGTATTAGAGGCGAAAGTTCTAATGTTCATGAAATAAGCATTCTTATTTGAAAAATAAATTTTTAAATTGCTAAAAAAAATTATAAAGTATAGTATCACGTGCGGGACACGGTTGTCACGTGTGGGACATTTGAAAATATCATTCA